>OY282464.1:26765902-28159402 GCA_958295575.1 Leucania comma
GAACACGGCGACGCTCTGCCCAAGCGGGGCACACTTCGACCGTGTGCTCCACCGTGTCCTCCGGGCAGTCCACGCAGTGGTGGCACGTCGGTTCCGCACGTATCCGGAACAGGAACCTCCCGAACCGTGTCCGGTGAGAATCTGGGTCATGCGGAAGGTTAGGACGCCGTGAGGTCTTTCCAGCCACGCCTCAAAGAGGGGCCTTACCGCCATAATTAAGGCGTGTGCCAAATCAGGGGAATAGGCGGGATGGGGCAGTAATTCAAAGCCACAATCACGAATTTGAGCCATAGATTCAACAAACGTGTGAACGCGTGCATTATCCTGATGGAACAACACTTTCTTGCTGAGTAATCCTGGCCTTTTCTCTTTGATTTTTTCACGCCAGCGACGTAAGAGGGTGCAGTAATAAGCCGAGTTTATAGTTTCACCTTTTGCAAGGTAGTTCACCATGATGACACCTTTAGCATCCCAAAAAATTGACGCCATCACCTTGCCAGCTGATAAAATTGTTTTGGCTTTTTTTGGAGTCGGTTCATTAGGTCTTTACCACTGCTTGGATTGCTGTTTTGACTCTGGGGTGTAGTGGTGTACCCAAGTTTCATCCATTGTTACAAATCTGGGCAAAAAATCTTGTGGATCAGCCTAAAACATTTCCAAACAGTCGCGAGAAATCGTGAGGCGTATTCGTTTTTGTTCGACTGAAAACAATCTGGGTACCCACCGCGCAGAAACCTTAGAAAATCCAAGTTCATTGACTATGATGTTTTGTGTTCGTTCATACGAGATGCCAATAGTGTCTGCAATCTCAATCTCCGATCTATCAATATCAGATCTCAGATTTTCCCGATGTTTTCTTCAGTCGTAGACGTCATAGGCCGCCCAGAGCGAGGGTCATCTTCAATACTCTCTCGTCCGCGTTTAAATTCAGCAATCCACTTTTTTACAGTCGTATACAACGGAGCAGATTCCCCCAATGTTGTTGACGTATCTTCGTGAATCTCTTTTGGAGTTAGTTATTTTTTAAACAGGTATTTGATGACCGCACATTGCTCAATTTTCTCCATTCTTTAAAAACGCTGCACAAAGGCTCACAAAATTCAGTCTAATTTAAATACAGTTAATGCTATTGCGATAGAATTTTACAAATTGACAACCAGAGAGTAAACTAATCGAATGAGGTCAGTTACATTAAAATGTTTAAGTATTTATGTGTTAGGCCGCGAACTTTTCAATCCATCCTCTATTATCAAGCGGAACGGTCACGTAACATACATAAGTTATGCTTCTTATAAAAATGAATATACATATTACAGCAGTAGAAGTAATTAAGTATGCTCAATTTAACATTTGGCTACTGCAGGCTCATTACAACAACTAACAAGCACGGAGTGTTGCGTTCTCACTGTTCAAACAATGGCCACTGACTAGATAAGTAGATGGATGTGTGCTATGGGTGCGTGCTAGGGATGTTCGCTTCCCTACTATCGATATACACCGCATGGCTCGAGCTGCACATCTTCCTCGCGCAGCTACTTTGCGACGGCGCATCTTCATAGCACAACTTATTCGCACCGCTACATAGCTTAGTATCAGTGGAGACGGTCACATAGTTGCACAGCTTAGCTATTACATCCTCGCAGCATAGCTGCAGCACATCTCTGGTGGAAAAGCAGCCTTACTAGTTAAATTCTCATGTATGTCCTTCAGTTTTGTTTTGTGTTCTGAGAACTTGAAATTCCCTTTCAGAATATCCCCGTAGCCCTGGTAGATACCGACCCTGCTGGGCCGTCGCTGTTTGCTGACATCTCTTTCTAGAAAAAAAACCTTTCGCAGCGTAGCCGAGATGCGAAAAGGGTGAGACTAATTAGGTCCCAAGAATCAGAAGAAGATCGTGAAGCGAGGCTAACAGCGATTCGAGCAAGGCAAGTCAGAACTCTTGCGTCAGAAACGCTTAACCAACGTGAGTCTCGACTTAGTATACAGCATTCTCTTACGGCAGTTTCTCGATCACAGGGGAGTTTGGAGGAACGCGAAGCGCGTTTATCAGCTGAACGAGAGCGTCACGCCCTCTCACGCGAGTCTGAGACTTTCACCGAAAGGGAGTCGCGCTTAAGTTCGCTAAGAATTCTTACCGCGACTTAGCGCTCTCAAGAAAGCAGAGAGAACCGCGAAGCGCGTTTATCAGCTGACCGAGAGCGTCACGCCCTCTCACGCAAGTCTGAGACTTTCACCGAAAGAGAATCGTTCGCTAAGAATTCTTACCACGACTTTGCGCTCTCAAGAAAGCAGAGAGGACCGCGAAGCGCGTTTATCAGCTGACCGAGAGCATCACGCTCTCTCACGCGAGTCTGAGACTTTCACCGAAAGGGAGTCGCGCTTAAGTTCGTAAAGAATTCTGATTGCGACTTTGCGCCTCAAGAAAGCAACGAGCACAAAATAGTTTGAAAAATCGGTGTACCAATAATTCTCCTCAGAAATTTATGTCCTCCCAAACTCTGTAACGGCTCAAAATCATGAATCTGCAGCAAAACATAATGGAAGCTGAAATATTAACTGGTTGCGGCGCCGGTGATATTGTTTTTATTCCAAGAATACCTATAATTCCAAACAATTTCCTTTCTCTTTCAAACGAGTGCAATTCCCAGTCAGTCTCTGTTCTGCCATGACGATTAATAAAGGTCAGGGCCAGACATTATCTGTTGCGGGGGTTGACTTAAGTATTGGATGCTTTTCCCATGGTCGTATACGTAGCTCTTTCACGCGTAAACAAACCCAATAATATTTTTGTGTACGCTCCATATGGTTCCACAGTTAATGTTGTTTATAAAGAAGCACTAGAATAAATAAATTATATTTGTATCGATATCCTCCAACGGCGCTTCGCATTAAAAACTACATTGTTAAGTTCCGACATCCACGCGAACGAAGTGGCGGGCACAGCTAGTACATAAAATAATCTTAAACAATAATAAACTAATGCATAATATCCCAATATCTTTTAACAGTTTAGTTTAGGTCGTCAATTGGATCATGTTAAGCGCTCGTGGCAGTGCTCTGGTGTCAACTGAAAGGCGAATTAAAACAACTACTAGCTACAACTTAGGGGTCTTTAAGTCAAGAGTGAATACGTCACTTCTAGGCAAGCGTGCTCCATCGTCGGCCACATCACCGCTTACCATCAGGTGAGATAGTGGTCAAACGCGAACACATCTCATGATATCTCACTGGACGGAGCGGGAGATAATGTCAGACTTCTACTGACTAAAAACTCATTCCTGTTCCTACATAACCCATGGCCTCAGTAGGCTTCGATCCTGCTGGGCCCCTACGGTTTGATAACATATCCTTGAGGCGCGTGTGGAACAATACGCGACGTCTACTACTTGGGTCCGGCCCGGACGGTTGGACGGCGAGTTACCCATTACTCGTCGTCCGCAAGCCCGTGCCTACGGTGGCTGGAAATCGGGATCGGAATCGCTGCGGCGCCTGAGACGTGAGGGCCGTTGCCTCACGCGTGCGGCCTCCTCCTTTGCTATCATTACTGCTTCGCAGAAGGAGGCGACCGCCTGCCACTCCTCCTTGCTTCGGGCCTAGGCCTGCACCAAAGTCATAGATGGTGCCTAGAAATCTCTTTCCATACTTCATTCATTTACCTTACCATTTCTTTATGAAATGATTACTAAAGTTAAAAACTTTGGTCATCATCATCATCATCACCGTAGCCTTTTTCCAACTACCTTGGGGTCGGCTTCCAGTCTAAACGGATGTGGCTGAATTTCTATGTTTTGACTATACGTCCTCCATGACTCAGGTACAGGATTACTATAAGTTATTCTGTGATACAGGGCACCACGATACTCCTTGGGTACATCGAGGTGTTGAAGTGTTTGTACAAAAACGCCACCATGTCAGTCCGACTTCAGGACCAGACCTCGAAACCTATCCTCTTGCAACGAGGTGTGAGGCAGGGGTACGTCATTTCTCCGAAACTGTTCACGGCTGCAATGGAGGATGTCTTCAAGGTTCTGGAATGCAGAGGGCTAGGCATTAATGTCAATGGCGAGTACATCACTCACCTTCGGTTTGCCGACGTCATATTAGTCATAGCTGAGACTACGGAGGAGCTCAGTACAATGCTCGGTGACCTCAGTAGAACTTCCGAAAGAGTGAAACTTAAAACTAAAAAAGAAAAAACCAAACTCATAGTTAACATCCATGTAGCGCCCACCCCTATTAAGATGGCAACCGAAGTGGCGTACTGATGTTATTGGCGGGAATATGCAGCAATTTGACACAAATCCGTTCTGACTGCGCACTAGCACAGACTCACGAGGGAAATAAAATTGGGGTGGGGACGCTGTCAGATTAGTCAATGTAAAGTTAGGTGTAAATTAACATCCATGTAGCGCCCACTCCTATTAAGATCGGAGACTCTACACTCGAAGTTGTGGACGACTACGTTTACCTAGGACAGACGGTCCAGTTGGGTAGTAGACCTACCCAACTGGGCTGTCTGTTCCAGGTAAACTTCGAGGAAGAGGTCAATCGTCGAATCCGACTTGGCTGGGCGGCGTTCGGGTGAGCTGCGCGGTGTCTTTTCGTCCAACATACCACAATGTCTCAAGACGAAAAACTATGACCAGTTTTTTTTTTTTTTTTTGGTAGGTAAAATCATCCAATGACAAGTCCCGCCCTTGGGTGGAGCGGGAAGTATTGTCAGACTCTTACTGACTAAAAACCTACCCCGTTCCTTCGTTGCCTATCATGCCGGGGCTGAGCCTTCCTCTCAGAAAACGGCCCTTAACCCCAGCAGGCTTCGACCCTAACTGCCTGCAGCTAGCAGGCTGGGCCTCTACGGTTTGCTGACAGTTCCTTGAGGCGCGCGGGAACAGAACGCGCCGTCGACGACTTGGGCTCGGTCCGGTCCGGACGATCGGACAGCGTGCTACCCATTGCACGCCGTCCGCAAGCCCGCGCCTACGGTGGCCGGAAATCGGGATCGGAATCCCGGCGGCGGCTGGGGCGAGCGCCCCGTTGCTTCTGCCTGATGCGGTCGGCCTCCTCCTTTGCTAGCATTACTGCTTCGCAGAAGGAGGCCACCGCCTGCCATCCCTCCTCACTCCGGACCATGGCCTGAACCAAGGCCCGGCGAGAGAGATCGCTGCCGCCGATCGCCCCCACGAGGACACGGCGATGCTCCGCCTAGGCAGGGCACACCTCTACAGTATGCTCCACCGTGTCCTCCGGGTGTTCCGCACAGTGGCGACACCCGGGCGAATCCTCCGCACGAATCCGGAACAGGAACTTGGCAAACTTTCCGTGTTCCGTTAGGACCTGCGTCGTGCGGAAGTTAAGAGTGCCGTGAGGTCTTTCCAACCACACCTCAAGGATGGGCCTTATCGCCTCGATTATGGCGCGCCCCGAACGAGGTTGCAATAGTCGCTGACGCCATTTCGCCATGAGATCCCGCCGGAGCTCTGTCCGCCATGCCTCGACTTGTCGTGGCAGTGGAATTTCGCCCCGGCGTTGCATCTCCATGCGCTTGTCGTGCATGTGTGCAAGGACTGTTGCCTCCAGATCCCATGGCGGTTGGCCAGCAAGGAGGGTCGCCGCCTCGCGGGAAATCGTTCGGTACCCTCGCACCATGCGTATTGCCATGACCCTCTGGCACGCATTCAGCTGGGCCCTCGGCTGCTGTTGCAGCGACGGTGCCCATACTGGAGCCCCGTAGAGGGCCATGGATCGAACGATTCCCGCGTACAGCTTCCGGCAGGAGGCGTCTGGCCCCCTGAGGTTGGGCAGGAGCCGCCCGAGAGCAGCCCCAGTCCGGTTCAGTTTGGGAGCCAGACGTCGGAAGTGCTCTTTGAAGTTCCACCAGCTGTGGAGGACGAGTCCCAGGTACTTCATCGTCGACCCGACGCTGATGTGAACTCCTCCTACCGTTAGCTGGGAACCCGGTGGTGGCGCACCCCGAGGGCCATGAAAGCACATGGCCTCGGATTTGTGCAATGCCACCTCGAGTCCCAACTGCTGGATCCTATCAACGACTATCGCAACCCCGCGTGTCGCTAGTTCGACCACCGTCCGGTACGACTCTCCCCGTGCTAGGACCAACGTGTCGTCCGCGTAGCAGACCAAAACTATGACCAGTGCGTATTGCCACTGATGACATATGGCTCTGAAACGTGGACGCCTACAATGGGCCTCATAAGAACACTTAAAGTCACCCAAAGAGTAATGGAAATGGCTATGCTCGGAGTTTAACCAGGGTTGCCGACGTAGCACGTAGAATCGCCAAACTTAAGGGGCAATGGGTTGGTCACATTGCACGCAGAAAAGATGCAGACGCAGCGTCGGAAGGCATCCCACAAGGTGGACCGATGGATGCGAGACGCACAGGACCGGTCATTGTGGCGATGCTTGGGGGAAGCCTATGTCCAACAGTGGACGTCTTTTGGCTGAAATGATGATGATGATGATGACACTAGCGTTTTATTACTGTTTACAAATGTATTATAATTTTTTATTTCGTTTGCGCAGCAGCAGGTCTATAATGCGACCAAAGGAGATGGCTGAAAAGGGGAACATACATCCTCACGTCCCAGCCACCGCCGCAGGAGACGCCCTGAGCATCGGGAGTCGCAGCGTGGTTCCCGGCCACCGTAGGCGCGGTCTTCTGGACGGCCAGCAAGCTCGGTCCGGTCGTGCGGCAAAACCGGACCGAACTCGAATCGTCGACGGCTCGTAGTGTTTCACGCGCGCGACTCAAAGAGATGTCAGCAAATCGTAGGGGCCCAGCAGTGTTGAAGCCTACTGGGGTCATGGGTTAAGTGAAAGTGAACTCGCCGAGCTACTGAGCCGTGGAACAAAGGTAAAGAAAAAACAGGAGTAGGTTTTAGTCAGTAATAATCTACACGCCCTCCCGCTCCGCCCAATAATGGGAGAAGTCATTCGATGATTTTCCACCATAATAAAAATAAAAAGAAACGTCGTCCACCCTTCCGGTAAAGACAAAGCCCAAGTTGACGCACGATCATAATTATTAAAGAAAAAAATCTCTAAATGCTTCCAGAGATTTTATTCTACAAAAAATATTTTTTTTGCTTTCCAAAGACGTAAGCGTCGCTTTAGATCTATTTGGGAAGCCATTATATTTGTGTAACGAAACCATAGCGCGATTCAGAAAAAAGTACAACGCCATCTATCGAGCCAAGAGGTACTAATCGAACTCATGGTGAGTACAGTATAACTAATATTTATTTTAACACTAGCTGACCCGGCAAACTTCGTACCGCTTAATAGTCGGACTTTTTTTTCGTGAATTTTTCCATATTTTCTCACCGTTCCTTCTCAACCTTCCCTGGAGTTTCACGAATACTTCAAGTTTTAGCGAGACTAACAAATATTTATTATATATAAGAAGAAGATAAGAAAGCAATTCATTCAATAATTTCAGTCGAAAGACGTCCATTTTTGGACATAGGCCTCACCCAAGCGTTTCCACAACGGCCGATGCGTCTCCCAGCCATTGGACTCCGTCGCCTCTGACCAGGTCATCTATGCATCTTTGGGGAGGCCTTCCAACGCTGTGTCTTCCAGTACGAGGTCGCCACTCCAGAACCTTACGGCCCCAACGGCCATCTGTTCTGCGTGCTATGTGCCCTGTCCATTGCCCCTGAAGTTTGGCGATTCTTCGTGCTATGTCGGCCTTGGTTCTCTTGTGGATATCTTTATTTCTGATTCGATCACGTAAGGAAACTCCGAGCATAGCCATTTCCATTGTCATCATTTGTAATTCCAAAAGAAACTGATTTATAAGGTTTTGCTATCGAGTTAGTTGTATATTAATTGAACACTGTAACAACATCTATGACGCCAAAAAGGAACTAAAAATACAGAATCCTGCATCGCAATATTAGAGCTCTCAGTGCGATTAGAACATTTATACAACACATAAAAATGTACTCTGTGATATACGAGTACATCAGTCTGAAATCAACTAATGGGCAGTTGTCCGGACCGGACACAAAACTCGTACACCCTGCTCCACATAACTAAAACAACAACAACAAAAAGCTAGCTAACTCATCGTGCTGTGTTGGTGCTGCCGCGGCGCCAGCGGAGAACCTCAAGCAAAGGAAATATAACAACCTAGTCGGCAGTTAAATAGAGCCGTTTTGGGTTGAAACTCTTGCGCCGTTTGGTCCGAGTGCTCATACGCTTTTTGAAGAACTATCCAAACGCTTAGTTGACACTTCGCGTGACCCAAAGGCTGGCTTCTAGGCTGGTCAGAAACCACATGTGCCGCCATACTTTTGGGCACACTTTCAGTCGACAGCGATGCGGAGGAGTTTTATGACGCCGTATTTTAGTTAGGAGTAGCTTTTAGTGTATAAACAGTAAATATAGTTAAAATTGCGTTTTTATGTAATGTACGAGTATATACTTGTGTTTTTGTGTAAAGAGATAAAGTTTTCATATTTCATAACAAAAAGTAAAATATTTGAGTTTACAGAGCGACGAGGTAACAGAATGTAGTTATGTTACATGTACTTGTAGTTAAGTATATTAGTTGTGTTAGATGTAGTCAATTTAATACCTCCATGTAATATGCGTGTAGGACGTACGAGGGTGGATTGAAAAGTTCGCGGCCTCAGCAAGAAAACAATATAAAAGATAAGCAAAAGTAATTTTATTTTTCCACGTAATCTCCACTTAACTCTATGCACTTCTTCCATCTGGTTTCCAACGCCTGTAAAAAGTCACCCACTGCAGCTTCGACCACTTCATTTGATGAAAATTTTTGACCTTCAAGGTGTTTTTTTAGGTTTGGGAATAAATAAAAGTCTGAAGGTGCCAAATCAGGGGAATAGGCGGGATGGGGCAGTAATTCAAAGTCACAATCACGAATTTGAGCCATAGATTCAACAGACGTGTGAACGCGTGCATTATCCTGATGGAACAACACTTTCTTGCTGAGTAATCCTAGCCTTTTCTCTTTGATTGTTTCACGGAAGCGACGTAAGAGGGTGCAGTAATAAGCCGAGCTTATAGTTTCACCTTTTACAAGGTAAACTACTAGTAATACACCTTTTGCAAGGTAGTCCACCATGATGACACCCTTAGCATCTCAAAAAATTGACGCCATCACCTTGCCAGCTGACAAAATTGTTTTGGCTTTTTTTGGAGTCGGTTCATCAGGTTTTTTCCACTGCTTGGATTGCTGTTTTGACCCTGGGGTGTAGTGGTGTACCCAAGTTTCATCCATTGTTACAAATCTGGGCAAAAAAACTTGTGGATCAAACTCAAACATTTCCAAACAGTCGCGAGAAATCGTGAGGCGTATTCGTTTTTGTTCGACTGAAAACAATATGGGTACCCACCGCGCAGAAACCTTAGAAAATCCAAGTTCATTGACTATGATGTTTTGTGTTCATTCATACGAGATGCTAATAGTGTCTGCAATCTCCCTGATGGTCAATCTCCAATCTGTCAATATCAGATCACAGATTTTCCCGATGTTTTCTTCAGTCGTAGACGTCATAGGCCGGCCAGAGCGAGGGTCATCTTCAATACTCTCTCGTCCGAGTTTAAATTCAGCAATCCACTTTTTCAAAAAAAAAAAAAACCCACTTTTTCACAGTCGTATACAACGGAGCAGATTCCCCCAATGTTGTTGACATATCTTCGTGCATCTCTTTTGGATTTAGTTTTTTTTAAACAGGTATTTGATGACCGCACGTTGCTCAATTTTCTCCATTCTTTAAAAACGCTGCACAAAGGCTCACAAAATTCAGTCTAATTTAAATCCAGTTAATGCTATTGCGATAGAATTTTACAAATTGAAAACCAGAGAGTAAACTAATCGAATGAGGTCAGTTACATTAAAATGTTTAAGTATTTATGTGTTAGGCCGCGAACTTTTCAATCCATCCTCTACTATCAAGCGGAACGGTCACGTAACATACATAAGTTATGCTTCTTATAAAAATGAATATACATATTACAGCAGTAGAAGTAATTAAGTATGCTCAATTTAACATTTGGCTACTGCAGGCTCATTACAACGACTAACAAGCACGGAGTGTTGCGTTCTCACTGTTCAAACAATGGCCACTGACTAGATAAGTAGATGGATGTGTGCTATGGGTGCGTGCTATGGATGTTCGCTTCCCTACTATCGATATACACCGCATGGCTCGAGCTGCACATCTTCCTCGCGCAGCTACTTTACGACGGCGCATCTTCATAGCACAACTTATTCGCACCGCTACATAGGGGTACGTATCAAAATCCCGAAAGTTCATAATAACTATGATTGAAATACCGACGTCCAAAACACCGAAATTCAAAATACCGAAAGTTTTAAATGCCGATAGTCGTTATATCGAAACACAAAATACCAATGTTCAAATGCCCGAAAGGACGAAATCCCGAATGGACGAAATACCGATGGATGAAATGGTTAAAATTTTGAGGTTAGGTTAGGATATTTTTCGCAACACTACCTACTATACTTGCTAAGATAGCTCGACGGAGCCCCGCTCCGCGAGGCTCCTACTTCTGGGTGGTTTAAAAAAAAAAAAACCTCGAAGGAGGTGGCGGGTCTGTGTTCGCTCGCTTCGCTCGCTCACTACGACCCAGCCACCTCCTTCTAACCTAAATCTATCCGAGTCGGGGTGCCCTAAAATTCCGCCCTAAACTTTTGTTTTAACTTATGATATATACCTATTATGTTAAGCTCCTCTTTTGTCATTGTCTTAGAGATTTTAGTCTTTGGATCAGCGAGTGAAGCGATCTCGGGACCTTAAGGCACTCCGACACGGACAGGTTAGGTTAGAAGGGTGTGGCGGAGTCTAGTGAGCGAGCGAAGCGAGCGAACACAGACTCCGCCACACCCTTCGTGGTTATTTTTTTTGTAAACCCTAGAGCCCTAGTACTTCAGTAGGCTCCGACTACGCTTTTTTGGCAACTTTTAAGTGTTTTGACCTAACCTGGTCTACAAAAATCGTTTTTCTCGGAAACGGTGGCAATTTCGGGATTTTGAACTTCGGGATTTTAAACTTCGGGATTTTCAACTTTCGGGCAAATGAACTTTCGGGATTTAAAACTTTCGACCAAACAACCATTCGGCGTTTCAATTATCGGGATTTCGTCAATCGGTATTTTAAAATTCGGTCTATTAAAATTCGGGATTTTGATACGTACCCCTACATAGCTTAGTATCAGTGGAGACGGTCACATAGTTTCACAGCTTATGTATGACATGTATGTCCTTTACTACGTCAACCGCGCCCTTGATAAACAATGTCCCAATTTTAATTACAATAGGCCGAATGTTAATCGTGTTTAAGTTAATGGTATGTGACTCTTACTAGACAAACGACGTCTCTCCTTAGTAGGACTGTGTAACTCTTTACTGAACCGATTCACAGTTCCGAATTTTTTTACAGTTTTGAAAGATTGGAACATCAGTAATGTTTTAAATGCATCATTTGAAACAATTGGAACACTGAAACACAGCATAACTAGGCACATCTCTGGTGGAAAAGCAGCCTTACTAGTTAAATTCTCATGTATGTCCTTCAGTTTTGTTTTGTGTTCTGAGAACTCGAAATTCCCTTTCAGAATGTCCCCGTAGCCCTGGTAGATACCGACCCTGCTGGGCCGTCGCTGTTGACATCTCTATCTAGAAAAACAACCTTTCGCAGCGTAGCCGAGATGCGAAAAGGGTGAGACTAATTAGGTCCCAAGAATCAGAAGAAGATCGTGAAGTGAGACTAACAGCGATTCGAGCAAGGCAAGTCAGAACTCTTGCGTCAGAAACGCCTAACCAACGTGAGTCTCGACTTAGTATACAGCGTTCTCTTACGGCAGTTTCTCGATCACAGGGGAGTTTGGAGGAACGAGAAGCGCGTTTATCAGCTGACCGAGAGCGTCACGCTCTCTCACGCGAGTCTGAGACTTTCACCGAAAGGGAGTCGCGCTTAAGTTCGTAAAGAATTCTGATTGCGACTTTGCGCCTCAAGAAAGCAACGAGCACAAAATAGTTTGAAAAATCGGTGTACCAATAATTCTCCTCAGAAATTTATGTCCTCCCAAACTCTGTAACGGCTCAAAATCATGAATCTGCAGCAAAACATAATGGAAGCTGAAATATTAACTGGTTGCGGCGCCGGTGATATTGTTTTTATTCCAAGAATACCTATAATTCCAAACAATTTCCTTTCTCTTTCAAACGAGTGCAATTCCCAGTCAGTCTCTGTTCTGCCATGACGATTAATAAAGGTCAGAGCCAGACATTATCTGTTGCGGGGGTGGACTTAAGTATTGGATGCTTTTCCCATGGTCAACTATGGGGCCAAAGGTTATGTGAGACTGTCACCAAAGGCCCCAGGATAAAGGCAAGGAATGGAAAGGTAGGTTTTTAGTCAGTAAAAGTCTGACACTGTTTCCCGCCCCACCCAAGGGCGAGATTCGTCATTGGATGATTTTACCTACCCAAAACAAAAAAAAAAAAATGGTCAACTATACGTAGTTCTTTCACGCGTAAACAAACCCAATAATATTTTTGTGTACGCTCCATATGGTTCCACAGTTAATGTTGTTTATAAAGAAGCACTAGAATAAATAAATTATATTTGTATCGATATCCTCCAACGGCGCTTCGCATTAAAAACTACATTGTTAAGTTCCGACATCCACGCGAACGAAGTGGCGGGCACAGCTAGTACATAAAATAATCTTAAACAATAATAAACTAATGCATAATATCCCAATATCTTTTAACAGTTTAGTTTAGGTCGTCAATTGGATCATGTTAAGCGCTCGTGGCAGTGCTCTGGTGTCAACTGAAAGGCGAATTAAAACAACTACTAGCTACAACTTAGGGGTCTTTAAGTCAAGAGTGAATACGTCACTTCTAGGCAAGCGTGCTCCATCGTCGGCCACATCACCGCTTACCATCAGGTGAGATAGTGGTCAAACGCGAACACATCTCATGATATCTCACTGGACGGAGCGGGAGATAATGTCAGACTTCTACTGACTAAAAACTCATTCCTGTTCCTACATAACCCATGGCCTCAGTAGGCTTCGATCCTGCTGGGCCCCTACGGTTTGATAACATATCCTTGAGGCGCGTGTAGAACAATACGCGACGTCTACTACTTGGGTCCGGCCCGGACGGTTGGACGGCGAGTTACCCATTACTCGTCGTCCGCAAGCCCGTGCCTACGGTGGCTGGAAATCGGGATCGGAATCGCTGCGGCGCCTGAGACGTGAGGGCCGTTGCCTCACGCGTGCGGCCTCCTCCTTTGCTATCATTACTGCTTCGCAGAAGGAGGCGACCACCTGCCACTCCTCCTTGCTTCGGGCCTAGGCCTGCACCAAAGTCATAGATGGTGCCTAGAAATCTCTTTCCATACTTCATTCATTTACCTTACCATTTCTTTATGAAATGATTACTAAAGTTAAAAACTTTGGTCATCATCATCATCATCACCGTAGCCTTTTTCCAACTACCTTGGGGTCGGCTTCCAGTCTAACCGGATGCGGCTGAATTTCTATGTTTTGACTATACGTTCTCCATGACTCAGGTACAGGATTACTATAAGTTATTCTGTGATACAGGGCACCACGATACTCCTTGGGTACATCGAGGTGTTGAAGTGTTTGTACAAAAACGCCACCATGTCAGTTCGACTTCAGGACCAGACCTCGAAACCTATCCTCTTGCAACGAGGTGTGAGGCAGGGGTACGTCATTTCTCCGAAACTGTTCACGGCTGCAATGGAGGATGTCTTCAAGGTTCTGGAATGCAGAGGGCTAGGCATTAATGTCAATGGCGAGTACATCACTCACCTTCGGTTTGCCGACGTCATAGTAGTCATAGCTGAGACTACGGAGGAGCTCAGTACAATGCTCGGTGACCTCAGTAGAACTTCCGAAAGAGTGAAACTTAAAATAAAAAAGAAAAAACCAAACTCATAGTTAACATCCATGTAGCGCCCACTCCTATTAAGATGGCAACCGAAGTGGCGTACTGATGTTATTGGCGGGAATATGCAGCGATTTGCACAAATCCGTTCTGACTGCGCACTAGCACAGACTCACGAGGGAAATAAAATTGGGGTGGGGACGCTGTCAGATTAGTCAATGTAAAGTTAGGTGTAAATTAACATCCATGTAGCGCCCACTCCTATTAAGATCGGAGACTCTACACTCGAAGTTGTGGACGACTACGTTTACCTAGGACAGACGGTCCAGTTGGGTAGTAGACCTACCCAACTGGGCTGTCTGTCCCAGGTAAACTTCGAGGAAGAGGTCAATCGTCGAATCCGACTTGGCTGGGCGGCGTTCGGGAAGCTGCGCGGTGTCTTTTCGTCCAACATACCACAGTGTCTCAAGACGAAAAACTATGACCAGTTTTTTTTTTTTTTTTGGTAGGTAAAATCATCCAATGACAAGTCCCGCCCTTGGGTGGAGCGGGAAGTATTGTCAGACTCTTACTGACTAAAAACCTACCCCGTTCCTTCGTTGCCTATCATGCCGGGGCTGAGCCTTCCTCTCAGAAAACGGCCCTTAACCCCAGCAGGCTTCGACCCTGCCTGCCTGCAGCTAGCAGGCTGGGCCTCTACGGTTTGCTGACAGTTCCTTGAGGCGCGCGGGAACAGAACGCGCCGTCGACGACTTGGGCTCGGTCCGGTCGGTTACCGGACGATCGGACAGCGTGCTACCCATTGCACGCCGTCCGCAAGCCCGCGCCTACGGTGGCCGGAAATCGGGATCGGAATCCCGGCAGTGGCTGGGGCGAGCGCCCCGTTGCTTCTGCCTGATGCGGTCGGCCTCCTCCTTTGCTAGCATTACTGCTTCGCAGAAGGAGGCGACCGCCTGCCATCCCTCCTCACTCCGGACCATGGCCTGAACCAAGGCCCGGCGAGAGAGATCGCTGTCGCCGATTGCCCCCACGAGGACACGGCGATGCTCCGCCCAGGCGGGGCACACCTCTACAGTATGTTCCACCGTGTCCTCCGGGTGTTCCGCACAGTGGCGACACCCGGGCGAATCCTCCGCACGAATCCGGAACAGGAACTTGGCAAACTTTCCGTGTTCCGTTAGGACCTGCGTCGTGCGGAAGTTAAGAGTGCCGTGAGGTCTTTCCAACCACGCCTCAAGGATGGGCCTTATCGCCTCGATTATGGCGCGCCCCGAACGAGGTGGCGATAGTCGCTGACGCCATTTCGCCATGAGATCCCGCCGGAGCTCTGTCCGCCATGCCTCGACTTGTCGTGGCAGTGGAATTTCGCCCCGGCGGTGCATCTCCATGCGTTTGTCGTGCATGTGTGCAAGGAATGTTGCCTCCAGATCCCATGGCGGTTGGCCAGCAAGGAGGGTCGCCGCCTCGCGGGAAATCGTTCGGTACCCTCGCACCATGCGTATTGCCATGACCCTCTGGCACGCATTCAGCTGGGCCCTCGGCTGCTGTTGCAGCGACGGTGCCCATACTGGAGCCCCGTAGAGGGCCATGGATCGAACGATTCCCGCGTACAGCTTCCGGCAGGAGGCGTCTGGTCCCCTGAGGTTGGGCAGGAGCCGCCCGAGAGCAGCCCCAGTCCGGTTCAGTTTGGGAGCCAGACGTCGGAAGTGCTCCTTGAAGTTCCACCAGCTGTCGAGGACGAGTCCCAGGTACTTCATCGTCGACCCGACGCTGATGTGAACTCCTCCTACCGTTAGCTGGGAACCCGGTGGTGGCGCACCCCGAGGGCCATGAAAGCACATGGCCTCGGATTTGTGCAATGCCACCTCGAGTCCCAACTGCTGGATCCTATCAACGACTATCGCAACCCCGCGTGTCGCTAGTTCGACCGCCGTCCGGTACGACTCTCCCCGTGCTAGGACCAACGTGTCGTCCGCGTAGCAGACCAAAACTATGACCAGTGCGTATTGCCACTGATGACATATGGCTCTGAAACGTGGACGCCTGCAATGGGCCTCATAAGAACACTTAAAGTCACCCAAAGAGTAATGGAAATGGCTATGCTCGGAGTTTAACCAGGGTTGCCGACGTAGCACGTAGAATCGCCAAACTTAAGGGGCAATGGGTTGGTCACATTGCACGCAGAAAAGATGCAGACGCAGCGTCGGAAGGCATCCCACAAGGTGGACCGATGACCTAGTCAGGGTCGCTGGAGTCCGATGATGCGAGACGCACAGGACCGGTCATTGTGGCGACGCTTGGGGGAAGCCTATGTTCAACAGTGGACGTCTTTTGGCTGAAATGATGATGATGATGATGACACTAGCGTTTTATTACTGTTTACAAATGTATTATAATTTTTTATTTCGTTTGCGCAGCAGCAGGTCTATAATGCGACCGAAGGAGATGGCTGAAAAGGGGAACATACATCCTCACGTCCCAGCCACTGTCGCAGGAGACGCCTTGAGCATCGGGAGTCGCAGCGTGATTCCCGGCCACCGTAGGCGCGGTCTTCTGGACGGCCAGCAAGCTCGGTCCGGTCGTCCGGCTAAACCGGATCGAACTCGAATCGTCGACGGCTCGTAGTGTTTCACGCGCGCGACTCAAAGAGATGTCAGCAAATCGTAGGGGCCCAGCAGGGTCGAAGCCTACTGGGGTTATGGGTTAAGTGAAAGTGAACTCGCCGAGCTACTGCGCTGTGGAACAAAGGTAAAGAAGAAACAGGAGTGGGTTTTAGTCAGTAATAACCTGACACGCCCTCCAGCTCCGCCCAAGAATGGGAAAAGTCATTCGATGATTTTCCACCATAATAACAATAAAAAGAAACGTCGTCCACCCTTCCGGTAAAGACAAAGCCCAAGTTGACGTACGATCACAATTAGTAACAAAAAAAAATCTCTAAATGCTTCCAGAGATTTTTTTCTACAAAAAATATTTTTTTGCTCTAAAACGACGTACTCGTCGCTTTAGAGGTAAGGTTTGAACTGTATAGATCTATTCGGGAAGCCATTATATTTGTGTAACGAAACCATAGCGCGATTCAGAAAAAAGTACAACGCCATCTATCGAGCCAAGAGGTACTAATCGAACTCACGGTGAGTACAGTATAACTAATATTTATTTTAACACTAGCTGACCCGGCAAACTTCGTACCGCCTAATAGGCGGACTTTTTTTTCGTGAATTTTTCCATATTTTCTCACCGTTCCTTCTCAACCTTCCCTGGAGTTTCACGAATATTTCAAGTTTTAGCGAGACTAACAAATATTTATTATATATAAGAAGAAGATAAGAAAGCAATTCATTCAGTAATTTCAGTCGAAAGACGTCCATTGTTGGACATAGGCCTCCCCCAAGTGTTGCCACAACGGCCGCTGCGTCTCGCAGCCATCGGACTCCAGCGACTCTGACCAGGTCATCTATGCATCTTGTGGGTGGCCTTCCAACGCTGTGTCTTCCAGTACGCGGTCGTCACTCCAAAACCTTTCGGCCCCAATGGCTATCTGTTCTGCGTGCAATGTGCCCTGTCCATTGCCACTGAAGTTTGGCGATTCTTCGTGCTATGTCGGCCTTGGTTCTCTTGTGGATATCTTTATTTCTGATTCGATCACGTAAGGAAACTCCGAGCATAGCCATTTCCATTATCATCATTTGTAATTCCAAAAGAAACTAATTTATAAGGTTTTACTATCGAGTTAGTTGTATATTAATTGAACACTGTAACAAAATCTGTGACGCCAAAAAGGAACTAAAAATACAAAATCCTGCATCGCAATATTAAAGCTCTCAGTGCGATTAGAACATTTATACAACACATAAAAATGTACTCTGTGATATACGAGTACATCAGTGTGAAATTAACTAATGGGCAGTTGCCTGGACCAGACACAAATCTCGTTCACCCTGCTCCACATAACTAAAACAACAACAACAAAAAGCTAGCTATGAGATATCTTTTTGACACTTCGCGTGACCCAAAGGCTGGCTTCTAGGCTGGTCAGAAACCACATGTATGGCAATGCCGCCATACTTTTGGGCACACTTCCAGTCGACAGCGATGGGGAGGAATTTTATGACGCCGTATTTTAGTTAGGAGTAGCTTTTAGCGTATATACAGTAAATATAGTTAATAATGTGTTTTTATGTAATGTACGAGTTTTTTGTATAAAGAGATAAAGTTTTCATATTTCATAACGAAAAGTAAAATATTTGAGTTTACAGAGCGACGAGGTAACAGAATGTAGTTATGTTACATGTACTTGTAGTTAAGTATATTAGTTGTATTAGATGTAGTCGATTTAATACCTCCATGTAATATGCGTGTAGTACCTACGTACTATCAAGCGGAACGGTCATGTAACATACATAAGTTGTGCTTCTTATAAAAATGAATATACATATTACAGCAGTAGAAGTAATTAAGTATACTCAAACTAACATTTGGCTACTGCAGGCTCATTACAACAACTAACAAGCACGGAGTGTTGCGTTCTCACTGTTCAAACAATGGCCACTGACTAGATAAGTAGATGGATGTGTGCTATGGGTGCGTGCTAGGGATGTTCGCTTCCCTACTATCGATATACACCGCATGGCTCGAGATGCACATCTTCCTCGCGCAGCTACTTTGCGACGGCGCATCTTCATAGCAGAACTTATTCGCACCACTACATAGCTTAGTATCAGTGGAGACGGTCACATAGTATCACAGCTTAGCTATTACATCCTCGCAGCATAGCTGCAGCACATCTCTGGTGGAACAGTAGCCTTACTGATTAAAGTCTCATGTATGTCCTTCAGTTTTGTTTTATGTTTTGAGAACACGAAATTCCCTTTCAGAATATTCCCGTAGCCCTGGTAGGTACCGACCCTGCTGGGCCGTCGCTGTTTGCTGACATCTCTTTGAGAAGCGAGGACTCGGTCTGGACGGTTACTGGACGGCCGGACGGCGAGCTACCCACAGCTCGTCGTCTATAAGCCCGCAAAGTTTCCCTGCACTTGGAATCACTTCTACATCGTATCCGTTCACAAAATTATTCTTAAATCAAAATTCAACTAAACAAAACTGTTAGTGTATATGACGCGACGTAACAGCCCAAGCAGCACAAAAGGCTGTACAAGGGCTGTATATAGGTTCAGGTTTACACTCTAAGCTGTATAGTAAGCTGTATATAGGCTGTATAAGCCTATATACAGCCCTTGTAACTCCAAAAAGGGCCCACATATACAGCCTATATAAGGTGTTAAAAAATTAACTGCAAGAATTTTGTCCACTTACTCGCCATCGAAAAACGAACACATCAAAAAAAAAAAAATTTTTTTTTGAGCCTTTTTATATTTTCACATAAATAAAATAATTTAGTATAATATTTTTTTGTGCGCTGTACCCAGGGCTGCGCTTGAGGCTTGGGCCGCCATCGTACCGCTCGCGAGCGGCTTGCTAGCAGTTCCCCCGCCGCCCGCTACTCTTCCCGCAGCTCTCTCTACCCCTCCCGTTCCTTAGTTGTCCGAAATCCGTCGCGCGGTAAGGGTGTTTTCTTGTGTCATTACGGCGAATACGTGCGTTCGTGCAGTTTCGTGCTTTTAATAATGCCGTTTACGCACAGCGTTTACGTATTCCAATCGAGAGTACTTAGATATGATAATGTGCTACATTACGACTGGTTAAAGTTTAGCTGCGGCACGTAACCGTTACCGTGAACTGTATGGTGAGCAACGACGAGTGCCTGCTGTCCAAACAATCCTAGGAGTCTACCAGTGCTTTTAATAGTCCTATAGGTATAATAAAATATGCTATTTGTAAGTAAGCTCGATAATTTGCCAGTCCAAAGTCTGAGAAATGTGATAGAAAAATTAGAATCAGCTGTTTACGAATTTGCGCCGTCGCGTGTCGTGTCACAGGGGTGAACGACTCACGCATACCTACGGCGGGGCGGCCGCGCCGGCGGCGCACGTGCGGTGTACAGTGCGCATATTCAATAATTTTGTGTGAAGTGAAAATATTGCATATCTCCGAAACGGGTTGTTATTTAAAAATCTTTTTTTCGCCAAATTTTTTTATTTGTAATTCTAAACCAGTACTTACTTTTCTTGCAGTTAATTTTTTAACACCTTATATACAGCGTTAAGTGTAAGTGGAGAATAAAAGCTGTATATTGGCTGCGTGTTGGCTGTATATCGGCTGTATAAAGGCGTTTTTGTACACCCTAAGCTGTATATCGGTGTACAATTACACTTTAACTCTACAGATATTCAATTATAACTATCATATACAGCAAAAAGCTGTTAATTGGTGTAAGAATACGAAAGAATCCAAACTTAAAGATTATTTTTTATAATATTTTACTAATGGCGACTACGCCATATACATTTAGTTTTAAATATAATATGTTAAATTGGACTTGTTGACCTTAGTAATATGGTGAATTTATAGTGCCGATTTTATTTCATTGTAAAAGTGTGTATATTTTCGGTGAAAATATTAACGCGCCAGCGAAATAATCAATTTTAACATCAAGGAAAATAGAAAATACGGTAAGTAATGTTATTATTTTTTTAGGTTATATTAAAAAAATATGTTGAAATAATAGGTATAAATGCAAATCAACCGTAATTCAAGCTGATAATCATGATATGACTTTAGGCTTTTGCCAAATAAGCCTTTTATTATGTTTATAAAATCATTATGTACATTGCAAAATGGCGACAGCTTGCATAATAGAGTATTTTTACGACCTAGGCTGTATAATAGAGTATTTTTACGACTTAGGCTGTATAATAGAGTATTTTTACGACTTAGGCTGTATAATAGAGTATTTTTACTCCATAATCTGTGTAATTGTTCATAACAAGTACGTACATTTCTAACCATCTTTAGAGATACGTATAAGGAATAAAAAATCCTCAGCTACCTACGACTAAATCTCATATGTCCGAATACAATTTAACAATTTATATACTTATTGTGAAGTAGTGAGTAAGATTTGTAACCGATCTTTCATCTATTTTTCAGAAAAGGTACAATAAGGCCTTTGACTTGGTCTAATATCAAGGTCACGAGAATCAGAAGGCGATCTAAAATTACTAAGCGAGTGATTAGACGTCGGACGCATTGGTGAAGGATGACAGTTCTAACCCTCCAGATCATCGTGGGATTACATCAAAATGCTGCGTATAAAGTCTATTATTATCATCATTGAAGAAGCAGATTGTGATCTATTACTTTATCTTCTCCAATAAATTATACTTTACTATCTCTACTGTCTGTTGTATTTAAATAAATTGTCTGTATTTGTAATATTTAAATATTTCCTTTTGACCTTCCTCTTAATTCAATGTTTTCTCTTCACTTAGTTGATTGGTACAGAATACCTACAGCATTTTGTTTTTTGTAGTTTTGGGTTAACCTCAACCATAGAAACTATTTAGGTTCCAAGTTTCATGGCCTTATGAGTTATGAGCCTTTAGTTTTATTTTATATTAAAATATTCACCAATTGCTCGGATATTTTTTTTTCTGGAATGAATTCTTGCTCCGATTCGATCACGAAAAAAAATTTTTTTTTTTTACGTTTTTGTATTCTATTGGTACTTGCACGGGGGTGTCACAGGGGGGTTAAAATTTTGGTTATTTTTGACCTAGGACGCACCGTTTTCCAGATAATTGAATTTCTTTTTTTTTAATCATAGGGCCCATAGAACGGACACGGTGCGAGTAAGTTTTTACGGAATCCTTGGTGCGCGAGTCCAACTCGCACTTGACCGGTCTTTTCCTCCATATTGATGTTCACAAAAACACAATCCGAGTGATTCCATTGGTAATACAGCCTAACGCTGTACTATAGCGTTCATTTACTCTTATAGCTGTATATCACCCTTGTAGGCAGTAGTTATAACACCACAATAGTTATAAGAGTGTACAATTACACCAAACGAATAAGAGGGTATAATGGAGTCCGTTTACACCAATATACAGCAATAAGTATCATTTTACACTAATATAACACTTAGACCTGTATAAAGGAAGTGGTGACGTGCAATATACAGCCTATATACAGCTTTAAGTGTAAATCGCAGCCTTAAGTGTCAAAAAACTCTTAAAGCTGTTTAATTGAGTAAAAATACTCTGATATAGAACCATAAGCGTACGCGGATACCTTTATGCAGCCTAAAGCTGTGTTTTACACCCTTGTACAGCCCTTATACAGCTCTAAGCTGTATATCGGCTGCTTTATTGATGTTTGATACGCTTGCGTGCTGCTTGGGAGATTACGATCCATAACAGTCAGTGTCTGTGATTGTATCTTTTGAGCCGTTGTTACAAATTGGATATATCATCTAACATTTCACTGTCTCAGTGTGACTATGACGCTACGTAACAGACTCTGTGGTAACAAATCACGATTCATTTGAGTCGATGTTCCAAATGTTCCGTTTGTATCTTTTGAGGCGATGTTCCAAATGACACATATCACCGAAACGTTTCAGTGATTTAGGTACAACTGCCGCCTGCCTGACAAACTGTCAGCCCAAGTAGCACAAAGTTGGCGCCCTGAGGCAGTGCGACAGGGTCGCGGCAGACTGCGAAGGAGATGGTGCGATGAGCTACTTGAGATAGTCAGATTCCTCTCGAACTGGCAAGAAGAAGTGCGGGCCCGCCAAAAAATGGAAAGAGTTGAGGGAGGCCTTTGCCCAGGAGTGAGACAGAAAAGGCTAACAAACAAAAAGTATGCAAATGTTCCAATCGCAAAGATGATACACTTTGCCTAAACCTACCCCTTAAGGCTCTGATCGACGGGTGAGTAAAACCGCGGTCTTACGGCTCGTCGGTAAAGCTTGCCGGTGTATTATTGCAATACCAACGACGAGCTTGGCTCGCAGCTCGTCGTTTTTGCTTTATTCTCTACTCTGCTCGTCGTTCAAAACTGTTTTACCCGCTAGTCGATCAGCACCGACGAGCCGCGAGTAAAACCGACGTTCTATAAAACCGCGGTATTGGCTCGTACGTCGATCATCCACTTTAGACATTTTCATGCTTCGATTACCTGCTGCGGTCTTCCCGTCCGATTAATTTAGGTCTCGTCAAGGCTAGAATGGATATTAGGCTCTTAATAAACTAGTGTGCCTCACCATCAACGATTGCATCACTGCTTACCATTAGGTGGGATTATAGTCAAGCACTATTTTTTTTTTTTTTTTTTTTTGGGTAGGTAAGTAGTCAAGCACTATAACAATTAAAAAAACAAAGCTTAACAAATAGTTTTACTTACTCTATGGTTCTGTTTGTGACGGCTTCAAATATAGGCATAGACACAAGTCCCAGATACCTACACAAACATTTAGTCGGGGCGGGCATCGAACCTGTGATATGTGAACCGATCATAGTTGTACAGAAACCCTCAAAAGATACAAGTTTATTAGAGACTAGTTTCTGCCAGCTGATTCCCGCACTTGAGTAAAAAAAAAAGTCCGCCCTCCATTCTATTCGACGATCACGGTTCCTTTCTCTTTCCAATTCTTAAGGAAGATAGCCAGGTCGTTCCGCTTTTTTTTGTACACCGTTAAGTTTTGATCGTTTTAATCCCGAAGAGGGTCGAATCGGTACATAAAACACTATCGATTTGTAAAGAGAAAATTAAAAAATAAATAAATTTTAAAACTCGAATTAATTTATGCATGTACGAAATTATTTTCTTTTAGTAAACGTCAGCTGAGCGAGGCCAATGACCTGTAGGTAGTTATTACGCAACGACCGGTAACTACCTACAAGGTTATTCTCGCAGGACACGGTGGAGCACACAGTCGAGGTGTGCCCCGCTTGGGAAGAGCATCGCCGTGTCCTTGTGGAGGCGATTGGCGGCGGCGATCTCTCGCGCTGGTGCATACTCCGGAGCGAGGAGGAGTGGCAGGCGGTCGCCTCCTTCTGCGAAGCAGTAATGCTAGCAAAGGAGGAGGTCGACCGCATCAGGCAAAGGCGCACACGCCGCCGCCGCCACCGGGATTCTGATCCCGATTTCCGGCCACCGTAGGTGCGGGCTCGCGGACGGCGGGCAATGGGTATCTCGCTGTCCGTCCGTCCGGTAACAGACCGGTCCAAGCCCAAGTCTTTTACGGCGCGCACTGTTCCCGCGCGACTCAAGGAGTTGTCAGCAAACAGTAGGGGCTCAGCAGGGCCGAAGCTTACTGGGGCCAAAGGTTATGTGAAAATGAAACCCGGGGCCCTGTGGGACGAAGGCAATAAATGGAACAGGGTAGGTTTTTAGTCAGTAAGAGTCTGCCACCATATATAGCCCCACCCACATTGTTGCAAACCAAACCGTTTGGTTTTACAAGGGGTCGTTGAACAACCGGTGTTGAACTTTTAGGACATATTTATGATGCATGAGAAGACAAATGCGATGCCTTGGGGATTTTTTGCGATTTGTCTAAGGCTTTCGATTGTGTTCCTCATGAAACATTAATCAGGAAACTGCACCATTACGGAATCCGGAACTCCTCCCTGTATCTTCTTACATCATATCTGAGTGAAAGGATTCAGAGAGTTGAGGTTAACGGGAAAAGATCTCCCGGATTTATTGTAAAAATGGGTGTCCCCCAGGGCTCAATTCTTAGCCCATTTTTGTTTCTTATTTATATTTCGACTTACCTTACCTCATAAAGGATAACCATAATATAGTATTGTTTGCAAATGACACTTCACTTTTGTTCAAACTTAAACGTTAGCAGCCGATTACTGATGATATAAATTAACTCTTTCAAAAATAGTACACTGGTTTAATGTAAATAACCTTCTTCTTAATGAAAAAAAAAAACTAAATATATTAAGTTTACCATGCCGCATGTTAGGCAAGTAGAAACTAGTGTGCTAATCAAAGGTAAAGAGTTGAGTCCTGAAGATACTACAGTGTTCTTGGGCATAACTCTAGACGCTAAGCTTCAGTGCACATGTCAATGGCGAGTACATCACTCACTTTCGGTTAGCCGACGACATAGTAGTCATGGCTGAGACTACGGAGGAGCTCAGTACAATGCTCAGTGACCTCAGTACAACTTCCGAAAGAGTGGAACTTAAAATTAACATAGACAAAACCAAAATCATAGTTAATATCCATGTAGCGTCCACTCCTATCAAGATCGAAGACTCTACACTCGAAGTTGTGGACGACTACGTTTACCTGGGACAGACAGTCTAGTTGGGTAGGTCTAACTTCGAGAAAGAGGTCAATCGTCGAATCCGACTCGGCTGGGCGGCGCTCGGGAAGCTGCGTGGTGTGTTCTCGTACAACATTCTACAGTGTCTCAAGACGAAAGTCTATGACCAGTGCGTGTTGCCACTGACGACATGTGGCTCTGAAAAGTTGTCGCTTACAATGGTTATACTTAAAGTCACTCAAAGGGTAATGGAAAGGGCTATGCTCGGAGTTTAACCAGGGTTACTGACATAGCACGTAGAATCCCCAAATTTAAGTGGCAATGGGTTGGGCACATTGCACGCAGAATTTTCTTTCTTTCTTTCTTTCTTATGCAGACGCAGCGTTGGAAAGGCTCTCACAAGGTGGACCGATGACCTTGTCAGGGTCGCTGGAGTCCGATGGATGCGAGACGCACAGGACCGGCCATTGTGGCGACGCTTGGGGGAAGCCTATGTCCAACAGTGGACGTCTTTTGGCTGAAATCATGATGATGATGACACTAGCATTTTATTACTGTTTACGAATGTATTATAATTTTTTATTTCGTTTGCGCAGCAGCAGGTCTATAATGCGACCGAAGGAAAAGGCTGAAAAGGGGAACATACATCCTCACGTCCCAGCCACCGCCGCAGGAGACGCCCTGAGCATCGGGAGTCGCAGCGTGGTTCCCGGCCACCGTAGGCGCGGTCTTCTGGACGGCCAGCAAGCTCGGTCCGGTCGTCCGGCAAAACCGGACCGAACTCGAATCGTCGACGGCTCGTAGTGTTTCACGCGCGCGACTCAAAGAGATGTCAGCAAATCGTACGGGCCCAGCAGGGTTGAAGCCTACTGGGGTCATGGGTTAAGTGAAAGTGAACTCGCCGAGCTACTGAGCCGTGGAACAAAGGTAAAGAAGAAACAGGAGTGGGTTTTAGTCAGTAATAATCTGACACGCCCTCCCGCTCCGCCCAAGAAGGGAGAAGTCATTCGATGATTTTCCACCATAATAATAATAAAAAGAAACGTCGTCCGGGCTTCCGGTAAAGACAAAGCCCAAGTTGACGCACGAACATAATTATTAACAAAAAAATCTCTAAATGCTTCCAGAGATTTTTTTCTACAAAAATTATTTTTTTTGCTCTAAAACGACGTACGCGTCGCTTTAGAGGCACCCACGGTTTGCACTGTACAGATTTATTCGGGAAGCCATTATATTTGTGTAACGAAACCATAGCGCGATTCAGAAAAAAGTACAACGCCATCTATCGAGCCAAGAGGTACTAATCGAACTCATGGTGAGTGGTAACTAATATTTATTTTATCACTAGCTGACCCGGCAAACTTCGTACCGCCTAATAGTCGGACTTTTTTTTTCGTGAATTTTTCCATATTTTCTCACCGTTCCTTCTCAACCTTCCCTGGAGTTTCACGAATATTTCAAGTTTTAGCGAGACTAACAAATATTTATTTTATATAAGAAGAAGATAAGAAAGCAATTCATTCAGTAATTTCAGTCGAAAGACGTCCATTGCTGGACATAGGCCTCCCCCAAGCGTTGCCACAACGGCCGCTGCGTCTCGCAGCCATCGGACTCCAGCGACTCTGACCAGGTCATCTATGCACCTTGGGGGAGGCCTTCCAACGCTGTGTCTTCCGGTACGCGGTCGCCACTTCAGAACCTTACGGCCCCAACGGCCATCTGTTCTGCGTGCAATGTGCCCTGTCCATTGCCCCTGAAGTTTGGCGATTCTTCGTACTATGTCGTCCTTGGTTCTCTTGTGGATATCTTTATTTCTGATTCGATCACGCAAGGAAACTCCGAGCGTAGCCATTTCCATTGCCATCATTGGTATTTCCAAAAGAATCTGATTTATTTTATTTATTTATTTAAGGACAACCAACAAAGCATACACCATTATACATGTAAGGATCGAGTTAGTTGTATGTAGCGACATCCATGTCGTCACAAAAAGAACTAATCCTGCATCGCGCAAGTAAGATTCGCGGCGCGATTGGAACATATAGAACAAACCCGAAATCATCTATCGGGCAGTAGCCCACCAGATATAACACCTGTCTGGTCGGAGGATCCTCCCTTTTCAAAGGAGGTTAGCGGGAATTTACTCTCTGTTCCGCATACCTCCAAACTGGTGACCCTCGACAAAGAACGTCAGCGCAGCCTTCGTGCAGCAACTACTTCGTGACGTCATCATCACTTCCTCAAGCTTTCGAGCAGCGAGCCATACAGCCAGCACCCACGGCTATATGGGTATCCTGACCACCAGCATGCCTACTTGGTCATACCTGGTCATCACCCTCAGCCTCATCAGCGACCTTGGCTAAGCACCTGTACCTTCGGCCAGTCACATGAAGAGCCTTGAAGAACCTCTCCTGGTCGACGACAGCAGTCAAGCCCTACGTCGCACAGCACCGCTCCGACTCACTGGAGCCAGCCGCAATACTCCGACTCACTGGAGCCTGCAGCATCATATCCCGACTCACTGGGATAGCACCACCCCGACTCACTGGGGCATCACCGCAGACAGTTCCGACTCACCGAGAACTATGCGGAATCCGGTTCCGACTCACTGGAACCAACCTCCATTGGCCTGGCACGCATCACATCGCCTCAAGAAGCATCAAGAACCATCGATCTCCGATCTCCGGAGGGGAGTGATGTAGCGACATCCATGTCGTCACAAAAAGAACTAGTCCTGCATCGCGCAAGTAAGATTCGCGGCGCGATTGGAACATATAGAACAAACCCGAAATCATCTATCGGGCAGCAGCCCACCAGATATAACACCTGTCTGGTCGGAGGATCCTCCCTTTTCAACGGAGGTATATGGGACTTTACTCTCTGTTCCGCATACCCCCAAATGTATATTAATGGAACACTGTAACGACATCTGTGACGCCAAAACGAAACTAAAAATACAGAATCCTGCATCGCAATATTAGAGCTCTCAGTGCGATTAGAACATTTATACAACACATTAAAATGTACTCTGTGATATACGAGTACATCAGTCTGGAATCAACTAATGGGCAGTTGCCCGGACCAGACACAAATCTCGTTCACCCTGCTCCACATACCTAAACAACAACAACAAAAAGCTAGCTAGCTCATCGTGCTGTGTTGGTGCTGCCGCGGCGCCAGCGTAGAACCTCAAGCGAAGGAAATATAACAACCTAGTCGGCAGTTAATAGAGCCGTTAGGGGTTGAAACTCTTGCGCCGTTTGGTCCGAGTGCTCATACGCTTTTTGAAGAACTATCCAAACGCTTAGTTGACACTAAGCGTGACCCAAAGGCTGGCTTCTAGGCCGGTCAGAAACCACATGTATGGCAATGCCGCCATACTTTTGGGCACACTTCCAGTCGACAGCGATGCGGAGGAGTTTTATGACGCCGTATTTTAGTTAGGAGTAGCTTTTATCGTTTAGACAGTAAATATAGTTAATAATGTGTTTTTATGTAATGTACGAGTATATAATTGTGTTTTTGTGTAAAGAGATAAAGTTTTCATATTTCATAACAAAAAGTAAAATATTTGAGTTTACAGAGCGTCGAGGTAACAGAATGTAGTTATGTTACAAGTACTTGTAGTTAAGTATATTAGTTGTGTTAGATGTAGTTGATTTAATACCTCCATGTAATATGCGTGTAGTACGTACTATCAAGCGGAATGGTCACGTAACATACATAAGTTGTGCTCCTTATAAAAATGAATATACATATTACAGCAGTAGAAGTAATTAAGTATGCTCAAACTAACATCTGGCTACTGCAGGCTCATTACAACGACTAACAAGCACGGAGTGTTGCGTTCTCACTGTTCAAACAATGGCCGGCCACTGACTAGATAGGTAAGTAGATGGGTGCGTGCTATGGATGTTCGCTTCCCTACTATCGATATACACCGCATACCTCGAGCTGCACATCTTCCTCGCGCAGCTACTTTGCGACGGCGCATCTTCATAGCAGAACTTATTCGCACCACTACATAGCTTAGTATCAGTGGAGACGGTCACATAGTATCACAGCTTAGCTATTACATCCTCGCAGCATAGCTGCAGCACATCTCTGGTGGAACAGTAGCCTTACTGATTAAAGTCTCATGTATGTCCTTCAGTTTTGTTTTGTGTTCTGAGAACTCGAAATTCCCTTTCAGAATATCCCCGTAGCCCTGGTAGGTACCGACCCTGCTGGGCCGTCGCTGTTTGCTGACATCTCTTTGAGAAGCGAGGACTCGGTCTGGACGATTACTGGACGGCCGGACGGCGAGCTACCCACAGCTCGTCGTCTATAAGCCCGCGAAGTTTCCCTGCACTTGGAATCACTTCTACATCGTATCCGTTCACAAAATTATTCTTAAATCAAAATTCAACTAAACAAAACTGTTAGTGTATATGACGCGACGTAACAGATTACGATCCATAACAGTCAGTGTCTGTGATTGTATCTTTTGAGCCGTTGTTACAAATTGTATATATCATCTAACATTTCACTGTCTCAGTGTGACTATGACGCTACGTAACAGACTCTGTGGTAACAAATCACGATTCATTTGAGTCGATGTTCCAAATGTTCCGTTTGTATCTTTTGAGCCGATGTTCCAAATGACACATATCACTGTTCCGAAACGTTTCAGTGATTCAGATGCAACTACCTACCGCATGCCTGACAAACTGTGGGCCAAAGTAGCACAAAGTTGGCGCCCTGAGTCAGCACGACGAGGTCGCGGCAGACTGCGAAGCAGATGGTGCGATGAGCTAGTGAGGTTCCTCTCGAACTAACAAGAAGAAGCACGAGCCCGCGAAAAATGGAAAGAGTGGAGGGAGGCCTTTGCCCAGGAGTGGGACACTAGGACAGAACAGGCTAACAAAAACAAAAAAAGATGCAAATATTCCAATCACAAAGATTCTGACTCCTTAGACACATCCATGCAATGCAGTTCCAACCACTAAGGTCGTCGAGCCTTCTAGCCGGGGAAACGAATACTGATCGCGAACCGACGGTAGCACATAGTAGACACCTAACAATCAACTTAGACAAATAGCATAGGAAGTAACCTGCAGCACTGTCGGCTAGCGCTGGCGGCAAGTACTAGCCGCTAACCACTACATCACTATATCCGTCGCGGCTGGATGCGGACCACTGGCGCCAGCGCAGCGCACGCTGCTTATGTAACACTATCACTTTTATGATATCACAGGTCGCTACTATAAGTAATTAAGAAAAAATTAAACTAATGCTAGAATTATCCAAAAGATCTAGCAACTGGTGATCCAGATATGGTTATACTTTAAAGCCTTGAGCACAGGCGTGGGGTAGCCAGCCTTTCAGTTTTACAACTTGCATTTTGGAGAGTGAACTTGATCCCGGCATCTCATTTGTACCATCGGACAACCCGACGTACGCCGAGTATCCACCCTTACGTTGTTGAAACCTCTACGGTCCGGACTAAGCGTTTCGCCTCGTTGTTTATACTGCATACATCGATGGACTGGAACAAGTTGCCTGGTGTGGCCTTACCATCCGATTATAATTTGGGTGTCTTCAAGGCTAGAATCAATAGTAGATACATCAACGATTGCATAACTACTTACCATCAGGTGAAAAATAAGATTTATTTGACTTTTCTTTCTAATCTTTCATACTAATCTTAAAGAAATTAATTTCGTACATGCGTATATTAATTCAAGTTTAAAAAAAAAACTACTTTATTTTTAAATTTTCTCTTTACAAATCGATAGTGTTTTATGTACCAGATCGACCCTCCACGAGATTAAAACAATCAAAATTTAACGGTGTATAAATAACAAATTTTGAAAATACCACTAAAGATACAATGAACTTTGATTGCATGGTCTTAAATTTGCTTTTAGAGATTAAAAAACTGTGAGGTAAAAGGATTTTCTCTACATCTACATACAACCGTAAAATCTCTCAACACTAATTTCGATATAGCACAGAACATTTTCCTCGTGTTACGTTATTTACAGAGAAAGAGCCACGCACACACTGTACCTACCTACGTGTGACGTAACACGCTCCCAATACGCGCTGATGAAACTCCTGCGCAACGCACAGCCTGAACACAGCCTTATTAATTGCAGCAATTGGGAGTTTGTGAGCGCTTTTTGTTTTTGTAGGACCTTGGTTGAAAGCGAACTTTAAGAATCATGTAGGAATTTTCTGCAATGAGAGTAGATTATGCTGATAGGCCATTGGCCGGCCATATCTCCAACAGTGGACTTCTTTTGGCTGATGATGATGATGATGATGCTGATAGGGCAGGAGGATACCTCATCTTGCAATCTGTCAATTCAATATTTAATTGGAATTTAAGCAATAACTTTGGTTCTACATGCAGCAATATCCATTGCCATCTGGCAGCTTGTATCGATATAAGATTTTTCATGGAATTGTTCGTCAAGTCGTTGAACTCCTAAGTAGTCCTTGGTTGAGCTTTGCGAATACTAACAAATGCTTGCACTGACTGGACAGGTTTACTCAAATCTGTTTGATTCTTTCTTCAAAAGACCTCATGTGATTTGACCAATACATATTTACTGCATAAACTTTTAAAAAGACTTTGAACCCTGAGTTTGTTTCGTTGTTTCTTCTCAGGGTAGTCAGCTAGAAAACACTGGCCTCTAAACTAATGGAAAAAAAAATGGGATGTAATAGTACATTATGATACAAGTGTGTAATGTAGGAGGTTACCGTCGAGGCGGTATTAAGACCCGAGCCTTGGCGAGGGTCTTAAGAGAGCCAAGAACGGTAACATTCATTACTCACGTGTATCATACGACGTTTTTCAATTTAGGCGTCTTCAAGGCTAGAGTGAATAGGCTCTTAATAAACTAGTGCGCTTTACCATCGACGATTGCATCACTGCTTACCATCAGGTAGGATTGCAGTCAAGTGCTAGTTTATACAACATAAAAAAAAAGAAAAATAATTATGTTAACTAATATTACAACGGTAAAACTAGTAAAATTTTTCATAACATGGCGGTAAAAAAATTAAATCTGTTGCCTATGAGCACGCGCTAGGCTATGGCTATATGGTCTTTTGATCATATTGCCTAGTCGTCGTTTGTTTTCTTGTGTGAAAAGTTTTTACGTTAATGTCATTCGTAGTGACAATAGAATATGGATGTAACATTTTAAAATGTAGTATTTGATTTTATTTTATTAATACAGACCATGAATTTCACTCGAAAAAATTACGCCAAAACCGCACGCGACTTTAAATGACGACCATAGACCACAAACAATTTTTATTTTTTCGTAATCAAAATTTGTTTTGCGAACAAAGAGGTTGAACAAAAAGGTTATAGCTACATTACAGCACTAGTGCGTAATGGTAATCAAAATGTCACAGTTTGGTAACAGGTGCCATTATATACCTAAGTGTAGTGCAATAAAAGTCACATTCTGAGCAAGTGTATTGAAAAAGTGTTTTATAACCTTCTTGCAAAATAAATATCATTTATTTATCATTTTCTTACACTATAAGTTACTCCTGTTTAGTCATTTCGTGGGTGCGATCGCAAGCATGTATTATGTGGTCATGGATAGTGTCAGACATCAAGAAACAACTGAATCACCAGACGATGCAAGCACCACAAAAAATAAATAAACTTTACAAATTTTTACATGTCAGATTTTTAAATGTTTTAGTAACGTAAAGTTAAGTACATAAACCTTACCTTAATTACCTATACCTTAATAACATATTTAAAAACGTATATTTCATTAGACAGACCAGTTGTAGTGACCGAAGTTTCATGTTCTGTATATCTGTAACCGTAACTAGCTGGCCCCCTTAGCCAAGTTACAATCGTTTCGTTTATCGTGAACGCTTGGAGTTAGCCACGCCCCCAATTCCTTTGTTCTGTGTCATCTCGACAAAGGAATTGGGGGCTAAACGATTGTAACTTGGCTAGGGAAGCTGCCGTTTATATAACCGTTTCCCGCTTTACGTGCAATGAAAAATTTTGCTCATTTGCTCCAAAATGTACTGTTTTATGAAACTGTTTTCGCAAAGTTTCATAAACTCAAGGATAAATCCGAAACAAAAATATGCTACTTACGCATTTTGGTTACGTTACGATTACAAGATTCTTTTTAATTTTAAATTAAATTTCCTTTTCGTATTTTTTTATGTAGGTGAAGTCTTTGACTGTACAACTTTTTTCATTATTGATATTCTCACGCAGACTCGCACTTGTCCGCTATCTCATTTCATACACAGTGACAATGTAGCTGACGATGGAGCACTCTTGCTTAAAACTAACCCATTCACTTAAAGTTTCCCAGGTTGTAGCTATCAGGAAACACACTCTGGCAGGAAAATCCACTCCTTAGCTCTTTTAACGTCTAATTAACGAGTCCCAATTTATTTTTAATTAGCTATTCGTTATGTTTTCAGTAGAGCCACTCATGGGGTTTGAAGTTTGAACTCACTCCCGTCTTCTTACATACCGAGTAGAGTATTGTGTGTAGCTTGTTTTAACCGACTTCAATAAGAAGGAGGTTCTATGTTCGGCTGTTTGTATTTTTTTTTATACCTATTTTCACCGATTTCTCTGTCAATTGTGGACCGATCTATTATTTTATTTTTTTGTTATTGACCTATTTGTCAATCTAGTGTGCATTTAACTACAGTTTCAGATTAATTACGGTAATGCGGTAGTCCAGCATGATTTGGCACAATGAATGTGTGCCAAGTCCATTATTATCGATTTACGATAAGTTTGCCAACGGAACAGACGCAAACTACATGTTAGCATTGCAATTACGGAGGTGTTTTAAGATAGTTTTATTGGCAAAGTAATTTCATTTTCATTTTTGAAACGGCTGAATGCATTTGGAAGAAACTTGGCACACGGGCATACCATGTCCTGGAATAGCACATAAGATATTTTTTATCCTGTGATTATGTTGCCTTGGGGTAATTTACTACTTTCACGAAGGTAGCATATAATAATTTCCAGCTGGGTAAACTTGTTTCCAACAGGTAATCGATTGGTTTAAGAGTAACCATGGGGTTTCTTGCCATCTCTTCTCCATAGGAAACGACAAATTGGAACCGTACACTCGCTTCTGACGTTTTATAAGTGCCCATATAGGTTTATGTGAAATAAAAACAATTTGAATTTTGTTTTCCTTATGAACGATTTCGTATGCGTTTATTTATGACTACATAATAACAGTGGTTTTGTAATACAAGTCCAAGGTTTTGCACATATGAAAGTGCGAGGTGCTGGCATTAAAAAGTTACCACCTAGATTGAGTTTCAACAGAGTTGGTAGCTTTTGAATGGAGAAAGACCGCGTACAGAACCAGAAGCTAAGGAGAAGTTCAATAAATAAAATATCCTACTACTACTACTAGCTACTTTTTCTGATGTGCGTTTTCCACTTCTGCACTTAAATTATCTTCTTCAACCAATAGCTATTTAGTCCATCCACAAATATGGACAACAAACTGTCACTGTTTGCTTTATATTTCTTTTCTTCCTACCCATAACTTATCTAAGTTTCCTACGTTTTTACGAAAGATTTAGCAATATGATGATTATTACATTATGGCCTAGTGGACTATTGAACCCATATATATATTATATTATTACCTATGGATAAGAAGGCTAAGGCTAGTTCTTGCACAAGTTATGTTTGTCACGAAAGTTGGGGCCAACGTTTGGAGATGCTTTGATCAACTCTGTCTTCCAGAGTCCAAGATTGCTAAATATCTAACGATGGCACATTCAGCGCAATAGTTGAGCAATAGGCAGAAGCTTACGGGTCTGGTTGTCCTGTGTATATGGGCACCTCACACCATGTGTACAGTCAGGTATGTCAAAGTTTTTTGAAAAAGAAATAAAACATGGACACTTGTATGAACTGTATCACGGCTGGCATTGCCATTTGAAAGGTCATGTTAAAAGTTTCGACATTTAATTGCACTACACCAACTTACAGTCAAACTTTGTACAGGGAAATAACGATTAATCATTTTATTTTTGCAGCACGACATGTATTACGTACGAGATGTAGATCTAGTATGATTTCATTTCATACGCTTCGATTTGGGTTGTTATTGGCACATGGCAGAAAATCGAAGTCGTTCATTAGTGAACGGAGACTTCGCTTCTTTACTGATCTCTGTCTAAAATGAACATGAAACGTTGAGATCAGAAGACGTACCTTCGAGTAAGAAGGTCTTAGATACCGGAAAACCAGTTAAGGAAATCAAATATAGTTGGAAAGGAGACATGGCAAGGCGCAGACATGGATTAACCTGGCACAAGGGCATCCAAGGACTGGTAGAACGAATGTTGGTCATCCGGCAGCGAGATAAGCTGACGATATTGATGCCATTGGAAGTAGAACCTGGATGAGGGTAGCACAAGAGCGTGTGGATTAACACAACAAATGTGAGACCCCTATTATGTTAATGATGATGAAGCTGAAATATCTCATTTTAAGACGTAACAAACAATTATTTTTACTTCAAACAGTAATCACGATAATTCAGTTAGTGCTATAGGCAAATGACTTCCGTAAAAATTATTACACACACGATGACCTAGTTTGGTACAAATACTAATTTTAGTTGCTATTATTAGGTAACCATGACCAAGGTTTCTTGCATAAGCTAATGAGTCCGCGGATTCTAAAGTCCAAAGCTGTGAGCAATGTTTTTGTAATCTGTTTGGACTTCGAACCTAAGCTATGGGCTGGTCGTTTTGGGTGAAGTTAGTCGGTGAGATATAAAAGTTAAGGTTATACAAATTCTGAGTATGACACACTACTATTATTATTACGTCACACTGTACATAATCAAAATACCTAGATTTATTACTTAAACATAGCCTATGGTCATTGCACTATGCTATGTTTTGGAACTCGATTTCTTCACAGCTAGCAACATCAGATCTTTTTGGCGGCTGTTTTTCTAGTGAAGTTTAGTGGCTGTTTTAATTTACCGTAGGCGGGATTGCGGACGGCGAGCAATGGGTAGTTCGCTGTCCAACCATCCGGTAACGGTCCGGACCGAGACCAGGGCGACGACGGCGCATTCCCGCGCGCCTCAGGGTGTTATTAGTAAACTGTAGGGACCCAGCAGAGTTAAAGCCTACTGGGGCCGTGGGTAAATGTGAGAGTGAACACGAGGGCCCTGGTTCGTACTAGGGCCCTCGTTTTCACTCCCTTGCTACCCGCGAGGGTTTTTTAATCAGTGAAAGACAGACACTATCGCCCGCTCCGCCCAAGGGCGGGAGATGTCATTAAATGATTTTTACCCAACGAAAAAAAAAACTCAATTCGGGAATTGAACTGTTTTCATAGGTAAAGTACGGAACCCTTATTGCGCGAATCCGACTCCCTTTTTTTTAGTTGAGTTCCTATAGATCCTGGTTCAGCACCTAAACATGCCCCAAACGAAAACTGATCCCTAAAAAAGTGATGGTCACTGTTTGGTGGCCTAGCGCCGATGTCATTCATCACAACTTCTTACCAAACGGAATGAGCATTACTGCAGATGCGAACTGTGAAGAGCTGAACACAATGATGGAGAAGCCCGCACATCTCCAACCAGCTTTGGTCACTCGTTCAGCTCTGTTGATCTTGCATGACAACGCGCGCCCTCATACAATAAGTTCGGTCCATAAACAAAAAGTTATGCCCGAATTAATAACCCCAATATCATGGAATTGAATGTTTTCAATTGGTGAAATGAGGGCATCCCTACCAGTGTGTACAATTTACACATCTGCGGTGCCCTTTTAGAGTATAATAGCACGATGGTGTGATGTTATGGAATGGTGTTAACAATAAACAGACATGCAATTGCATAATCCCGAAGATTTGGCATCATTTGTTGAAGTGATGTCTCATCAGATCTTTATAAAAAAATCGTCAATATCGATTTACATTTTGTTATGCTATCGTTAAATAAGATACAAAAAAAAGCAAACTTCCTGAGAACCTCCTCCGTTTGTGGAAGTTGGTTAAAAACATCAAAGCTTCCAAGATGATCGAAGCAGGCAGGGTGCAAGGCTCTTTAACGTTGACATGAATATTGTAGGATAAAATAGTTCGATCCAAACGGGTAATCCGTTTGCAAGCTGTTACACTTTTACGTATGTAAATGGGTAAACAGGTATTCGTGTTTGAAGATAAATAAATGTTAGAAAGTTGTACAAACAATCATGCCTATTCGACTGCTTGGTATTCCTAAATTGTACTCAGTAAAACTAAAACATTTCTCTAAATATCCGTACGTGATGTTTAGATAATGCCTTTAATAGGGCCATACCTACCAAATGGAAAGAAACCAAACCATAACCCACTTCCATCAAGATCAGACTGTACACCCGAAGTTGTAGACGAATTCGTTTACCTGGGATAGAACATCATGACGGTACCTTGTCAATATATCTATGAAAACATCATGTACGTTAGAAAGAATCTTCACCTTTTTAGTAAAAGAGGCGATAGGCATAATTATGTTACAAGGAATAGGGACCTTTTAGTTCAACCAGGTTTCAGACTGGCTAAAGTAGCGTCTTCTTTCATGGGGTACTGTTTAAAATGTTACAATAAAATACCTCCTCACATATTAGAACTCAATGAAACAAAATTTAAATCTTGTATTAAACGCACACTATGTACACGGGCATATTATAGCTTGGATGATTATATTCAAGATAAAAATGCTTGGGTTAATGCTGGTCCAGCTCCACTACCAGCAGGGCGTACAAATTGATTAGTTTGGAAAATACTTTTTTATATTTTTATTTAATATTAAATTATTATTGTATAATGTAGAAGCATTTATTTTCAAAGTTTGTAAATGTGAGTACCATGGAGCAATTTACGGTTTTTGGATATTGGACTTGTTTGACATAAATGAGCATGGTGGTTGAGAGTTTGTCATGCTCACTCAAATGTCTCACTGATGGTGGCGCGTGTGTTGGATCATTCGGTTCCCTTCAAAATGGTTGAGCTGAGTGGTGCTGATATGCGCGTCATGTCCGTGAACGGGCGCTGTCAGTTGAGACTGGTCATCTCTTAGCTGCCAGTGGTTTATTTTAATATCTTTATTTAGAATGCCTTTTTTTTGTCTTTACTTTATTTTATTGACATTGTTCTCACATAATAGCAGCGACAAGAAACATGTAACAGAGATATTTGTTATACATAAAATGATTGAAAAGAGTGTCCATGGAGTTTCTTGCACATTCTTCTCCATAGAGATCTACGCTTTGGAATGTGCAATTAGCATCATTTTTTTTCTGACAGACTGACACCTTGACCTTTCAAAAGTGCCTGTAAATGGTTTATTTGAAATAAATGCTTTTGAATTTTGAATTTTTGAATTTTAGACAGTCCAGTTGCATAGATTTAATTTCAAGAAACCGACGAATCCGACTCGGCTGGGTGGCGTTCGAAAAGCTGCGCGGTATTTTCTCACCCAACATACCACAGTGTCTCAAGACGATAGTGCGTGTTGCCAGTGATGACAATATGGCTCTGAAATGTAATCGCTCGCAATAGACCTCATCAGAAGGCTAAGCCACCCAAAGCCTAATGGAAAGGGCTGTGCTCGAAGTTTCCTTGTGTGCTACAAAATCAGGAACGAAGACATCCGCAAGAGAACCAAGGTTCCGACGTATAGTCCGAAGAATTACCATAGCGAGCAGGTCACATTCCTCGCAGAATAGATGGTCGTTGGGACCGAAACATTCTGGAGTTGTGACGGCGTACTTGAAGACACAGCGTTGGAAGGCCTCCCACAAGATGGTAACTGATCCTGCAGGGTGCAGGGCAGGTATCAAATATTTTTGATTTGATTTTTTTTTGATGTAACATTTTCTTTACAAAATTGGGCCTACTATCTCAGAACTAGTATCTTTAGATGGCGATGGGAAGCGAGATAGACCATGAAAGCGATACTGACTAAAAAACAAGCGGGCTGCGAAATATGGAAGAAATGGTTTATCATCACGTAAGACAGAGCTCGAAAATTGGATTACTTTGACTGAATAGGATAGATTATTATTATTGGAGCATTCTAGACTATGATTGGTTTTGTAGAAAAACCTAAAACGAGCAGCACGAGCTTTAAATTATTAGGATATCCTGTTACATATACACCGTTAAATTTTGGTCGTTTTAATCCCGTGTAGGATCGATTCGGTACAACACTATCGATTTATAAAGATAAAATTAGAAAAATTAAGTACTTTTTTTCTAAAACTGGAATTATATTATATATATATAATTTCTTTATGTAAACGAGAAATTATTTTTTTTAAGTAAACGAGTCAATGACCTTGTAGGTAGTTGTCGGTCGCTGCGTACTAACTACCTACAGTTCATTGCATGGCCTCGATCAGCTGACGTTTACCTAAAGAAATTAATTTCATACATGCGTAAATTAATTTGAGTTTAAAAAAAGTACTTGGTTTTAAATTTTATCTTTACAAATCGATAGGGTTTCATGTACCGAATCGACCCACCGCGGGATTAAAACGACCAAAATTTAACGGTGTAAGTATATTTTATTATTCACTAGCGACCCGCCCCAGCTTCGCAGGGGTGCAATGTTGATATTAAATATAATATGCATGTATTATACATAAAAACCTTCCTCTTGAATCACTCTATCTATTAAAAAAAACCGCAACAAAATCCGTTGCGTAGTTTTAAAGATCTAAGCGTACATAGGGACAGACAGCGGGAAGCGACTTTGTTTTATACTATGTAGTGATTCAATAAGCTATACTTATGTATTAATTGTATGCAAAAAAATTTTTACCAATAAACTATTATGATTGTTATCAGTACGAGGATTTATGGGTGTGGAGATTAGGTTATGAATTTTTATTATTATTATTTATTTTTGGACATGTTGTGGCCCCTGCTTTTCGGGGGCCTATATTATTGATACGGTAGATACAGTACGGCCGACGGATCTTGGCGCCTCTGACGTTGGGCTCTTCGAACTCTAGCGCTTGTCCACTCATAAAAAAATAAATGGATTGAAAAAATAAATGCCAATAGCAGTTGTTATTGCTGTTAACAACTGTTATTGGCATTTATTTTTATAAATCATTTATTTTGCGCGCTTATTTTGAACGCTAATTTTCGCAGTGCCTAACTTCAGATGCGCCAAGATCCGTCAGCCGTACTGTACGTTTCTGCGCACAGGACCATACGTTGTGATGACACTTGGGACGTCTTTCGGCCGAAATGATGAAGATGAATAATTTATAAGTGCACTGCAAATCTTCCATCATCTGGTTTGAAAAGTTCGAGCGTGACAAATATGTGTCATCATAGTATTTATATGATTTATATTAGTAAATTAATTTTCTTGTACAATAAAACAAATAAGTTACTAAAAAACGAGCGATAACGAAACGCATTTACCAGTTTTTAGAGTCAATGGTTTTAATTATAATTATTACTGATGAATATTGTGATGTAATATATCTCGAGTGTTTAAACACAACTGAACAATCATTATGAGGGATTATTAAAAACAAGCGCGTTTCTGTAAAATGGAGCTAGCGAATTGTAGTATTTACTACCTCAGTGAATCTTGCCGAGAACGTCAACTTGATAAATTTGTTGCAAAGAAAGGCGAAGATGTATTGTGTCGTATTTATTGGCACTGAAAGTAAATTTAATAAATTTAGTAAATTCTACTTACTCCTCACGAAGACATGGCTTAAAAGACTTAGCAGCCAGGGCAAAAAAAATTAAAGAAAAAAATGTAATTGTCAAACACATGTCAAAATAAGAAAATTCGCGGGTGTTTTCTGAAAATTTCACGTTTTCGCAAGTATTTATTTAGTTTTTTTACGTAAATATTTTATAATAAGTATTATTCATATTCCAGTTTCTGTGAAACTCCGTTGTAGTGTAAATAATTGAATCTAAAAGCGTAAAACTCTGCGCAACTTGCTCATGTATTGATTTTATAAGTATTGATTTTCTTACAAGAGGTGTGTTTATGTCCAAAGATTACGCTCTAGCCCTGAAACTGAGTTGATTTGGATCACGATAATGTAGAAAAAAAAGTAGGAGTGTCAATAAGTCGTTTATTTTATGATTTTTAGCGATTCGTTGGGTGCATAGATCTGATGGCTAAACGTAGTGTGGCCGCAGTGGTCCACGCAGAAGATGATGATACAGATGATTTTCAGGATGACTGTTTCGGCATCAGCGTGGACCTCATTGACGAAAGATTATATCTAGGTTAGTTGCTATCAAGACATGACCTAATCTAGACTCATAGAAACAACTTTCAAGTAGGTAGCTACTTGTAATTCAATATTACCACAAATCCTTTCAATAATCTGTAAGTTTCTGAACCTGACATAGATGTTGGTTGCAGAGTGTACAGACAACAAATTCCCTGTTTTAATATCATGTGTTCATGTCTTGTTACCCAACAGTGGAAGGTAATGATTTTGATTGCAACATAATAACAATGTTGGCCACCACTTTCCAGGCAACTTGGCATGTGCTCGAGACCTCAAGACTTTGGAAAAGCTGCAGATCACTCACATTCTCACAATAGATGTAGTGCCGCTACCCAGGTCTATAATGGAGAGAGCCAATGTGGTCTTCCATTATGTTAAATGTAAGTTATACAAGACTTTTCACTGTACTTTATTGTAAACTTATCTTACCTGGAGTACAATCCATTGGGATACAAGGGATTGTACTACTGGTATGAAAAGTATCCTTCGCCAGAATTCAATCTTTCTGCATTCAATAACTCATCCAAATTGGTTCAGCAGTTAAGGTGTGAAAATGCAACAAATAGAACAAGCTTCTTGCATTTATGATATTAGCATAGATTTCAAGTTTAATTTTTTTTGCCTTTTCTGTCTTCCATCTTTTGCAGGTACACAGTTACTCTCTTCAGTTCTAGTGATATAGGTGCAGTTTGTCCTGCCATCTCCTTTGTGGCCTGCCCTGTTTCACTATTTCTGGGTATCAATTTTGTGCTATCAGCCCTCAGCTTGTAGGGATTTTATTAAAAAATTAAAATAGTTAGGATAGTAAAGCCACCAAAAACACGCAAACCCTTTGACCTTTGCGGTCCTGTAACTGTTCCACATAGTGGATATCATTGTGCTCCTGGAGCATGCGCTTCAATTGGTGGCGGTTTTCGTGATGAACACAAAGATGAGCTCAATGAAAAATGTATGTGCTTCTAATTCTATAAATCTTTATTTACAGTGGCAGATGTACCAAAAGAGGACCTGATTAGCCACCTGCCGGAGACCAATGACTTTATAAAGCAAGCTGTTGCAGATGGAGGGACAATCCTTGTACACTGGTCAGTAATCAAGTTATCTGTACAAGTAGATGACTACTTGTCAATAGCTCTTACAAACAGAAAGTAAAATTCTATTTTTATAACCATCCTTTTCAAAGGAATAACAGGGATCATCTATGTGTTATTCCTGTTATTCATTTATTGTTGTTGTTGTTCGTAGTAATAGTTGTAGTAGTGGGTAGTAGTTTAGTAATTGTTCTATCTATGTATCTTTCTTTCTTCCTTAACACTTCGATCCACAACTACCCAACTTGTTCATACAAAAGTAGACTTTAAATATCGGAATTAAGGCCTATAGTGGCGTGGATGTGAGAGGACACCGGTGTCCTCTGAGCTAGGACAGATTAAGTAATAAGTTATTGATCTCTACACAATTAATTTATTATTTCTAGAGAACTTATTATTTATAGAAAACACTGATGTTTTTAGAATTACTAATGTTCCATTAAAATAAAAATACCACTTTCTGTTGGTAACCTATATTTGATTAAATATTTGTTGACTATGCTAATGAATAAAATGTCTTTAATATAAACTACTTCTAATTTAGTCACTTCGGAGTCTCTCGATCAGCTGCAGTAGTGATCAGCTACATCATGGAAAAATATGGACTGTGTTATGAAGAAGCCTTTAACCTAGTGAGAAGTAAACGACGGTATGTGGGCCCAAACGTGGGCTTTATTGCCCAGCTCAAGTTGTTTGGACATATGGGCTACACAATCAACAGGGATGACCCGAGGTACAAGCAGTTCCGTTTGAAGCTAGCCGGACAGAAGCTGAAGGAAGGTGACTACTGTTATATTGTTTTTAATTTTCTCCAATTCATTTATTGCTTGTTACAGGTGAATGGTTATTGCTTGTTTACGGAGACGTGGCGCGTTGTGCGGTCATCGTACATTGCCATATGTTTGTGTTTGTGCGTGCGATGACGCGGCCCGCTGCTGCAATGTACGAAGAACGCCCAACGCGCCGCGTCTCCGATTGCAAGCAATAAGTTCTAATAATAATTATTTATGTATCGCGCTAACCTACAGATGAGGTGTAAATTATTTACGTGTCTATTTCACCTGGTGGTTTCACCAGATAGGATCGCAGTCAAGCACTAGTTTATATCAATTAACAAAAAAAAAAAAACATTCATATAAACAACAAATTACTGATCACAATTACAATAATTCTGGACAACTTTTACTTTTTTCGTCTCACAATCCCTCTTGCTCGCACACAGAGCTGATGAAGTTATGTGATTATTGCCTTGGAAAAAAAAGCGTCCAATTGCAAACCTATCAAAAACTCTTCATTGTCCGACAACATACCAAATCTAAAAGTCCGAAAATCAATTATTGAGTGTTCACAAATTCAACTACGTTCGCACGTTCCAGTGAAGATCTTGCCGCAGCTGTTCGCGGATCTGGTGAAGCCGGACCCGGGGCTGGTGCGCGAGCGGCCCGACCCCATCGTGTACCGCTGCAAGAAGTGCCGCCGCATCGTCGCCAGCCAGGGCAACATCATACCGCACATACCTAAGGATGTCAAGGTGGAGCTGGCCAAGAAAGGTAAGGGGGCAAGACTTAGAGACATGTGGAACAGATGTAAAGTCCTCGTTTCAACGGCAGTCTTCCGTTGAAAATGCGGGATCTTTTACGGAAAGGACGTTCTATTCGCGAAGAGATAGTAAAAATCTAATACCGCGATGCAGGATAGTCCCTATGTAGTTTTCCTTCAGGAAAGTTTTATTGTATACTCAGGTTGTGTCCGCAATTATACGGCAGAGCGCGTATGTTGCGTACGAGCCTGCTAAAATTATGAAAGCAATGTGATGCTGCTTGTGCATTTGCACAGAAGTACACGCGGACGACGTCAAACTCGTCACCACATATCTATCTGTCTTATAAATGTTATATAGACATTAAAAAAAAATGGCTAAGTGTGCATAAAAGTCAAGCATGACTGGACCAATTTGAATAAACTTCTTTTTTTAATTTTATTAATGGTTCAGGAAGTTTCTTTATTGCCAATTAGAAACATTTGTGAATCTCCAATATAAGCACTACTTTTATTGTAGAACTGAGTCAACTAGTTTCCAATAAAATTGTTACTTGATTAAGGCTTCTGAAAATTCAATAATCACCAAGTTCTGCCATTTTAAAAGTACCCTATAAACAGAGATAAAAAAGAGAGAGAGATCAATAAAATTTACAACGATAAAACTTTTCACATAGAGAAATTTCTGTAGGTATGCGACCACCGCCAAGCAAGCTGACAGGACTGACGTGCGCTGAGAACGGGGAGATCCTGTTAGAGAAGCTGAAGAGCCTCGCGTCGCAGCTGATGGACATGCGCTGTGACCAGTACGAGGACAGCAGCCCCGGCCAGAGTCAGAGCCACAGCCAGCGTAGTGACAGCGACGAGGGACCCAGCCAGGTGACGTGCACACTTGACTGTTAGAGAAGCTGAAGAGCCTCGCGTCGCAGCTGATGGACGTGCGCTGTGACCAGTACGAGGACAGCAGCCCCGGCCAGAGTCAGAGCCACAGCCAGCGACGAGGGACCCAGCCAGGTGACGTGCACACTTGACTGTTAGAGAAGCTGAAGAGCCTCGCGTCGCAGCTGATGGACATGCGCTGTGACCAGTACGAGGACAGCAGCCCCGGCCAGAGTCAGAGCCACAGCCAGCGTAGTGACAGCGACGAGGGACCCAGCCAGGTGACGTGCACACTTGACTGTTAGAGAAGCTGAAGAGCCTCGCGTCGCAGCTGATGGACATGCGCTGTGACCAGTACGAGGACAGCAGCCCCGGCCAGAGTCAGAGCCACAGCCAGCGTAGTGACAGCGACGAGGGACCCAGCCAGGTGACGTGCACACTTGACTGTTAGAGAAGCTGAAGAGCCTCGCGTCGCAGCTGATGGACATGCGCTGTGACCAGTACGAGGACAGCAGCCCCGGCCAGAGTCAGAGCCACAGCCAGCGTAGTGACAGCGACGAGGGACCCAGCCAGGTGACGTGCACACTTGACTGTTAGAGAAGCTGAAGAGCCTCGCATCGCAGCTGATGGACATGTGCTGTGACCAGTACGAGGACAGCAGCCCCGGCCAGAGACAGAGAAAAGCCAATCACTGTGATGATAGAAAATGTTAGGCCATATGCCTAGGAGAACCAACTGGCGGCCATTTCCGCGCCGCGGATGTCCAGTATACGGTCGTATGATTCTTAAAAGAATTATAGCGTAGCCAATTGTGCAAAGTCTAAAGCGGTCAAGATATTTCGGCCGTACAAGTCCGTCCGTAAGTCTCACTTAAAAGTCCCCGTAACATACAATTGAGACTGAAAATATTGTCGTGATTGTCGTGATGACTAATTGATCGTTTACTTTAAACAATTGAAGCAATGTCATTTACGTAAATAAATAAATAAAGTAAAGTTTCTGAACCACCCTAAGGTCGACTGGTAGAAAATGCCTAAGGCATTAAGTCCGCCTTTGTACATTGTTATATGCATGAAGTCTGTATAAATAAATAAATAAATAAACCTTTCATGATTGTTTAAGCCAATCAATAAACGGTGTCCAACAATCAAGCGAGTTAGATTGTCATGTACTGCATCTTTCCGCATAAGCACCTACTCATGTACTTAACAGTACTTATATCAAGTTAGTAGGTATTCAATTAAAATGGTTAATCCTTGTCCTGGACAGATTAAGAGCTGCAGCCAGCCCAGTGACACTGATGAAGGAACTAGTCAGGTATGATGATGTCTTCTGTGAAATACTCCAAAAGGCACTTGCCATTAGATAGGTACCTACTCCTATGTACTTAAAAATCGTTCACATTCAAGTCACAAGCTTCTTACCGACAATTTAAAAAAAATGTAAAGTGTTTGGCAAGTAGCGACTGAGATGCGGTTGCGAACGTTTCATAAAACAAATACGGGAATTGCCTCTCGGGTAGAGGTCTTTATAGTTTCATCTAGCGTTAGCTTGGATCGAATGGCGGCCAAGCTTAGGATGTTGGGTATCTTCATTTGAAACTCAGTTTTAGAAACTTCTCCAGTAAAATAATTAGCCGCCCTACAATATTTCGTTAGAATAGCTATTGTAGTTTCATTTGCCGTCACTGCGAACCGCCGGAATGGTGCCGGTACTTTGGACCTTTTGGCCTAAGGATGAATTCGGCTCCGTTTTGAGTGTCTACGGCTGCTTAGATGGACTGATAGAAAATTTCTCTTCTCTTTTCTTGGTATGTTACCGAACAAACCTGATTTTAGGATGACCTAGTTTCACCGAGGCCAAACCTGCGATATTAGTCTAAGAGCGGGAGAAGCGAGGTTAGGAGGCTAAGGCGGGAGCGTACCGGAACTAAGCTCCCGTCGTTTTCGTGGTTATTTTTGTTGGAACCGCCCACAAATAGGAGCCCTGCGTCGAGGGGTTCCGCGCGTATAGGGAGAGCTGGTTTGGCCTAGGCAAAAAATTAGTACATCCGAAAATCGGGTTTGGCCAGTAACAGGTGTATAAGATCAATTTCGATTGATTTTCGAAATTTTTTTTATCGATTAAAGTTTTATTATTATGCTCTTTATCATTGTATATTTATCCTTTGAAGTTTTGCCAGCAAATTGATCCAGAAATGACGTTATTCAAGACTCAAATACCTATAAGTAATTGAGATTAATTCTCGCAGGGATTAGACGGCTACAGCGAAACAAACATGGTGGACGCTTCCATAGCGGCGCGCGCAGACCTGCCCGAGATCTGCCGCCTCATGTGGTTCGTGGAGCCCATGACCTGGATGCGGGACGTCTCCCACGCCACGCAGGGCAAGCTGCACTGCCCCAAGTGTCTCAACAAGATCGGCTCCTTCAACTGGATTATGGGTAACTTAGTTCATTTTGCCTAAATATATAAAAAATAATATTTTCTTGGTGTACACACAACAGAACGCGTGGGAAAATTGTTAATTCTAAAGGGAAAGTTTAGTTTCAATATAGAATCGGAGATGTGGACATTTCTCATCTCCCATGACGTAAACCAGAGCGCTTTGTAGGCCTTATTTTACCTTATTACACCTTATATTCGATATATAAAAACTATTTTATAAAGAACTTCTTATTTACGTTCCTAAATTTCCTACGAATAGAACGCGTAATATTTTAAATTCTACGCGAACTACGCTGGCGTTCGCTTGGTTTTTAACTGAATTGGCGTGAACGCCTTGGGTGTTAAAACGTTGAAGCGTGTGCAACGCACCGTCGAAACGGCCCTAATGCTTTTCGGAGGAGAGAGCTACCCATTACTCACCGTCCGCGCTTTGGGTTTCGTCCTGCGCCTCCGGAAGTCCGAAAGCATATCGTGCGGCGGCGGGTGGCACCTGACTGTTGCCTCTGTCACGCTTTCCGCCACCTCTTTCGCACACATTCCTGCTTCGCAGGAGGTGCGGTGGCTCATATTGAAAGCACGAAAGTGTTGTAGGAGCTTCAAAGGTTGATTTTAAAATATTGCTAAGCAGATCGCATTACTTGTCATCAATAAACATAGAGCACACAGATGCGATGTCATTTCCTACATCTCTTATGGTACTTATCATCAATTTGTCTATTGCAGGTTGCAAATGCCCGTGCGGTCAGAAAGTGGCGCCGGCGTTCTACCTGGTGCCTTCCAAGGTGGAGTGGTCCAACATTGTGCAGAACGTGCAGATCACCGTGTGAACCCATGTCTGATATACAGGATCCTAATCAGTGGTAGGCCACCAAAGGAGTGTATGGATGACAAGACTACAATCATTCAAGCAAAAGTTTACAATAAACAGATGTTTTGATATATTTGTTGCTACATGGAGAGATGGGAATATTATTTATATATATGTAAATATATGATTAAAAAGTGGAATATACTGAATAAAGTGAGAACAAATGTAAAACCATAGAAGTAATGGCCATATTCATAGTCATTTCGAAGTTATGCCCAGCAGGCTTAACATTGCCTGCCATATATTTTGTACTTTAACTTTGCTTAACCCTCAGTGCGCAGTAAAATACAGTACAGTACAGTAAAATCTTCCAAGCGGATATTTAATTACAACTACAACAAAGTAAATTGTGGAAACACCCAAATAAACCATTGTGTCAATTGACTTCCTAAATTTTTGAATTCGACAGTTACGAGTTATTGGCATTTGATCGTCGATTTATGATACGAGAGAACGTCTTAGTTCCCGTATTCTGCAACATTCTTAATGGATGTTAAGATCGACTCGATTTGCATTGTGCGCTAAAGTTTAATGGATAGTGCGCTTGCGCACTTATGATGCTAAGTTTATCTTACCAACACTAGGCCACACCTAAATGAAAGTGTACTGTTTGATTTTAATGCTCTGCTCAGTTCCAAGGGTTGTAAGTCCAATAGTGCAATAAAATTTAGGCGTAAACTTTGGTTAGTTAAAATATCTTGCATAAATAATTGCGCGCGAGGCGTGCTTCAAATGAACGTGGTAAAACCATCAGCTAACGTGTAGGGACTGACAAGAATATAATAAATAACCTAAATAATACGGCTAGAATAATGCTAGAAATGTTTGTAAAATAATAAAGAACCAATGTAATCCGAACTGCTGCAAAATGAGAAGTATAGATAGATGTCGTTTGATTCTTACTGTAATCTTGTAACACAATTTTGAGTAGGTAGCCATTTTCAAATCTTGATATAAAAATTAGTTAATTCCAAATACAGTGTAACCTTAATATGAGCCTCAGTATAAAGATTTCCTTGATTCAACAGATATGTCGATATCCCCTAGAAGTGCACTTAAGAAGCTTATGTGAAATATACCTTGCCATTATGAGTGCAGTAACCTAACCTTATTGGAACAATTTACTTGGTATAACGAATATTATGTTCCCTTTCAGTTTTGTTATATCGAGGTTACACTGTAAAATCTACATTTACGAGCAATATAAACTGGAGGGCAGATTCTTTTTACCCGATTTCGAAATCCGAGTAGCAATTTTGATAGATTTAAAATTATGTAAATCCAAAAAGGGTATACAGGTGCCATATTATGAGTGCTGAGATCTTCCTGAAGCCTTCCCAACAATAATGTAATCTCTAGTGACTAGTAGTTTTGGTGCTTCGACTAGGTGTTTAAATTCTTCCAGTGAACACTGTGCGCCTTGATTTGTCATGTCTGATGAACAGCACGCTTCTTTTGACTAAAGCGACATTTAATTGGTCACAATATATTTTGAATTAATTATTTTAAAATACAAAATTACTTCAGATTTTATGTAACGCCGAAAACCAGTGTTTTGAACGTCAAAACACAAATAAGTCGGAATTTTTTTGTATTGCATTTAAAACTACTTCATCGATTTTTAATGTGTTTATTAGTCCAAGGGATGTTGATAAAACTTTTAGCATTGTTTACAATTTATAGAGAGACACTTCATTAAAATTAAAATTTTATTAATTAATTTTAAATCTAATAAAAACCAAATTTAAATTGATTATAGTTTGAATTTCAGGCATGAATATATAAACTGTCAAAGGCGTAGATCAAAATAAAAAATTGCCTAGAACATGATTCTTTTGACTATTTTAGTTGTCTCAGAGTTTTTCTCACACCTTGATATATCGCGCTCCGAGTGGCGTTTTGAGTCACGCGATTTATTTTAAACATTTTGGATTATTCATAATTAATTTTATACACATATTTACACTAACAAAATATGGTTTTCAGCATTTTAATATTCCCATTCTACGGTATAAACATAACTTTTTATATATTTGCGATAACGATATAAGATACGATTCATGTCAACTTCTCCATTGAGTTTATCGAAGAAATTTTAGTTCGTATTTATTTTAGCTGGCCAAGCAAGGCGTGTGTTCATTAGATATGTACTTCAGTGCGCACAGACATTATGATTGTGTTGTAGATAATAATCCAAAAATGTACTTCCAGTAGCGATTTATTTAAAGAATGTCCTATATGATTGTTGACTGTTGGCTTGTTTAGAATGTAATAAAAATATGTTTTAATAAACTATTTATTTTATTTATTAATGTCCACACATTTTATGGCTATTATTTATATTCTTTGGTGTTTTCCGTCCTTAGTTTCGATCGTATAATACAGCTGCAGGATTAACTGCATGTTTCATTTATCACTTCTTTCTTACTAACTAAATAAATCTAAAAAAAACAACAAATATCACATAACAATACTTAATTAGACCAATAAATACTTAATTTGGAGATCATTACCACAATGAGTAAAATACTTAGAATACACATTTCCAACTCGATCACAGTCTTTCATATTTATTTTTTAACTGATAGTTACTTGCTCGAAAGTCATCATCTAGCGTAATTGCTGACGATAAAATATAATTTCTGTGCCTATAAACTAGGCGACTATCGACTTCTGAAACTAACTAACAATGGGTCGTGAGAGTAGGACATAAGATGTATTGGGATGGCAAAGAGCGCTATGTCACAGCTGAATCGCGTTTGGGCCGACAGGAATATTTCGCGTTAGACCAAGAGTAAGCTCGTCACCACCCTCATATTCTCCATCTTCCTGTATGGTACAGAGACCTGGACCCTTAAAAATGCTGACCGTTGCCGGATTGATGCTTTTAAGATGTTGAAGGAAAATGCTCGGAATCCAATGGACAGAGCATCGGACCAACGACTCTATAATAGCCGAACTCAAGTCACTCATGAAGCTCACTACCATATGGCAAAGAAGAATCTTTGATTTCTTTGGTTACATTGCCAGAAAGAGAGATGGAAAAGTTGCTGCTTATAGAAAAAGTAGATGGGAAATGACTCCGGGGTAGGAGTCCGATACGTTGGTCGGTATAACGTGGTGAAATATAAGTCCACAAGAAAGTTACACGTCGAGGCCACGACCCTCAGCTTGAGGATAAAAAATGTAGTAAAATACCAAAATAACGTCTTAGTCGTCCGACGGAATAGTCACAAATGATTGAAAACGTACGCGCGTAATACGCCTCGTGTGCAAGGTTCAGTACGCTAGGCTGCTCAAGTTGCCAGGCGTATTTTGAAGCGTCTATGAAGCTGTGCTCTGAGGACAGTGACACTAACAGAGGGTGAAGTGCAGTACTAGTTATTTGTCACTTTTTTATAGAAATAGTGACTGCAGTTTACACAAAACATCACGTTTTCAATGTGCGTACATTGTTGTAAACGATCCTCAATGTTCAATGTATAGTGCGTCCGTCGCGGCGCATGCGTGGTATGTCGGGCAGCGCCAGGCGGTGCGCGCGCATGAGGTGCGTCTTGCGCTTCCAGCTGTCGGCGAAGGCGCGCGCGCAGCCGGGGCACTGGTACGGCAGCTCGCCCGTGTGCGTGCGCAGGTGACGGGCCTGACAAATAACAGGAAACTTGATAAATAAAAATTCCAGATGATATTCAGCTGATATTAGGAATAATAATTATTGTTTGCGTTCTAAATGATCAATGTTTTAAATGTCAACTTGAACCAGTATCAATTTGGATGATCTTAGGGGTTCAATTGGAACCAATATCAATTCAGATGTACTTACTTACAAGGTTTTTTTTTAGGTGGGAAAATCATACGATAGTGTCAGACTTTTACTGACTAAAATCCCACTCCGGTTCCTTCTTTGCCTTCGTTCCAGGGCCCCGGTTTCACTTTCACATTACCCATGGCCCCAGTAGGCTTCGACCCTGCTGGGCCCCTACGGATTGCTGACATCAGGTGAGATAGTGGTCAAACTTGAGCTAATAAATAATAATAAAAAACTTTTTTCATCAAATAATTTGCTGCATTGTACAACTCTGTAATGTAGAGTTTGCAGACAGATGTCCTGTGGACTTACCATGACGTGTTATAATGTCAGTTGTATGAGCGAGAAAAAGGGATGGAGCTATGCACCCTAATAGCTCCATCACTTTAACAGTTCAGTCGTTAAAATGGATCGTTTTAAGAGCTCGTGGTAGCATTGCTACCCTGGTGCTGGCGCTAGTGACGACGCAGGTCTGAAGACGACAGAATATCTACTTAAATATCAGAATGCTGACCAAGCCACCAGAAACGTAAAACCATTGGCTAGGGTCCTCTTGGCCTGGTGCTGACGCCGCAGATTGGAAGCCTTCAACGTCAACGATCCCTTTGCAGCGTGTCCTGTTAGCCTGGCAAGGCCACGGGTAACGCCGCAGTTCGATAAAACAGAATAGAATACTAACACTGAAGACATTGGCTTATATTATAACTGATACTAACCAGTCTACAGTTTAATTTATTTATTGCAGTGTTTACAGACAAGTAGGCCTGCCTATCTCCTGCCGCTGGAGAAAACGAGGCTCAAAGGGGGCAGAGTACCTACTGAACACTCACCAAGCCACTGGCGTCGTAGAACCCTTTGTTACAGTGCTTGCAGACGTGTGTCCTGTTCGCCTGGTGCTGGCGCTGGTGGCGGCGCAGGTTCGAGGACACGGCTGCGCTGAACCCGCACTCGTTGCAGCAGAACGGTTTCTCGCCCGTGTGCTTACGCATGTGGACTTCTAAGTTGCCGGCTGAGCGGAAAACAGATAAATTTTGTAAAACTGGAGTTAGATTTTCTAGCTTCGGACTATCTGTAACGACTATCAAAGATGTACAAGTGATAGACAGGATCAATGGCTTTCTAAGGGAAAGAAGAATCTTAGTACTCAAAGATGATCACCCTCTTTAGGTACTAAGACTCTTTAAGGTCTACAGAGCTACCTGTGCGGCTCTTTACCTTTCTTTTAATAAGTATTTATAGTGTGATATGTCATCATCATCATTTCAGCTGAACGACGTTCACTGTTGGACATTGGCCTCCCCCAAGTTTCGCCACAACGAACGGTTCTGTGCGTCTCGCATCCACCGCATTCCCGCGACTGTCACCAGGTCATCAGTTCATCTTGTGGGACGTCTTCCAACGCTGCACCCTTCGCCCTTTGGGTGACTTAAAGCCTTTTGACGAGAACCATTGTAAGTGACCACGTCTCAGTACTATGTCATTACTGGCAACACCCACTGGATAGAATTTTTGCATTTTACTTTTTTCTACGGCGCAGTTATATAAGCTCGCACCGGGTGAATAAAAGGCTAGTTACGGCACTGGATATTGTGAGATTGAAAGCAGAACGAGGCACAAGCACAAGCACATCATGATGACACCAGAGAGAGGCTGGCGGGAATACTTCGATCTTAGGGTTGATGTTGATGACATAAGTAAACCCAAACCTTCCCTGCTGGACACCTACCAAGCCCGTTAGGCGCTACTTGTGACCTTCTATTTTTTGCACTTTTTTATAAATAGTTTGATACAGAAAAAGCACCACAGTTAATTATTCGTAAGGTTTTCCCTAACTTATTGGAGCAATAAAAAGTAATGGCCTTACCTTGTGCGAAACTCCACCCACAGAAATAGCACAAATACTGCTTATCGGCGTCATGCACTTTCATATGAGACTTGAGTATGCTTTTTATTTTGAACCTGTAAAACGACATAAAGCGAGTATAAATATTTAGTTTTTTTTTAGGATCCTAATCATCAAATCAATGGGCGGCTGTTGTCGGCCCATTGAACGAGTGCGCCCGTACGTAGTCGTGCGGCGTACCCTGACAACTTTCGGAGAGCTACCCTTAGGGGCCATTCAAGTATTATGTAAGCACCTAAGGGGGAGGGGGGGGCGGTCTTTGCTTAGCTTATTTTTGATGACATGCAGGATGGGGTTCTGCAGTAGTTTTTTAAGAGAACGATATCAATCATGTTCCAAAATCACACGAAAGCAACAAACATCCAATGTCCTTGAAGACTTAGAGTCAGCTTGTATTTCAAGCCTATTCCTTATTTCTAGACTTCTCTTCATAATTAATAACGAAACAAGAACACATTAAAAAATGCATTTGTCAATGTTTACGTAAGCTTCGGGGGGATGGTGAAGAGAGCTTTGTTTGCTTTTGCTGACAAGGGGGGGTTAATATTTGCAAAAAAATCAGCTTACGTAATACTTGAACGGCCGCTTATGACAACCACGACCACTTTGATAAGAGTGTAACGACTAAGAAAAGAATAATAATCGAATACCTACTCCCGCTTTAGGGAGGAGCGTAAGGGCTTGTCAGACTTTTATTGACTTAAAGCCACGTATGTCTTTTAGCTGCCCTTTGCGTTCTAGGATAACTCTTTCAAAAGTTCCCGCAGCCCAAATATTTATAGTCTAATATTCCTAGCGTTTATTTGAGTTTAACAAAATAATGGAATGTTTTAGATTCAAATCTCATTCGTGATTCGGTAGTATACATTTTTATTAACTACCTACTTTTAAAACTCGATAGTTGCGGCGTCGATATCGATAAAATAAACAGCGCAGCACTACAACTTAAAAAATATGTCAGGACCTCTATCATACATAACTCGATAAAACCAAATAATCTTTCCTAAACGTTGCGTGGCCATGATTTTGTGATATAATGACGGCCTCGTTATGTCATGTGGGTCAAGGTTACCCCAAAATGTGGGTAACTGGGTCAAGGTCACCGAAACTAGTTATTTCGAGGTCAAGGTCTATTCTAGCTCGGATGCATCAAGGTCATATTCATCGTAAAAATGTTATACGATTACTAGGTTACTATGTCGAAAAACTAAATCTTTTGTTTACTGAAGTTATTTTTGCAGATATCATCGAAATGTTTTTGAACAATTTACCCACCTACCTATCAGACTACCGTATTTTCTTACAACCAAAATAGTTTAGGAATGCCTTTAAAGGTTCTTTTACAGGTTTATAGTACCTTGAGTTCAAGGTCACGCCTTTATTGCCCAATTGCTGTAAGGTGTACCTACCTATAAAAGGAGATAAGAGCTAGTTCAACGCTAGCGCCTCTGAAGTGGACTCAAGAGTAAGGTCATCTGTATCAATTGGGCATATAATGGCGTCGCCGCCCGTGCGTAGTCAATGGTCAATGAAATCATGATTTTAGATCCTTGTTTCTCTTCATGGTCGACAATTTTTCTTAAAAAAAAATGGATTTAGAAGAAAAAGAATTCTCAAACTGTATGTGTGAATGTGGAATAACGAGAATTTATAAAGTGAGAAATGAGAAGGTAAGTATGCGTATTATGAGAATTTTGAAGGTGGCGCCAGTAACTGAAAAGCTGAAAAGAAATTATTTGTCTTGCTACAGACGCTACGGTCATGTTAAGGCGAGGAATGAAATGCATATTATTAAAAGAGGCATAGGTATACATTTAGATGAATGGACAGAGACGGTCAAAGAAAATATGGATGGATTGTGTAAAGACTGTTATGAAAGAAAAGGGAGTCAATATTCTAGCATGACTGGCGACATGATAGTATAGAAGACAAAAAGGAGTAGGTCGACCCAAAATAACACGAGGCAAGGACGGGATGATGATGATCACGCCTTTATTTCCGGAGCATTAAGCTGAGATTGAAGATTGATTTTGTTTATTAACTAACTAAATCATTTATGTATACTTGTACCCATTTTCGCCAAAGAACACTTGTTTGATTGTGGTAGAGAATGCCTAAATAGAGCATTAAGACCGCCTTTGTACCTTAGTGCTGCATAAAAGTTTTAATAAAAAAAATTACGATTAAATAAAGGCCAAAGCTAAGGTAATCGATGTGGCAATTTTTTTTTTTTTTTTTAATTTGATATAAACTAGTGCTTGACTGCAATCCCACCTGATGGTAAGCAGTGATACAATCGTAAATTCTAGTGAAAACTCATTTGACATAGGATCATGAATATGAAGATACAGCACCGAGTATCAATGAATTACCTCATAGTACACTTATCACAAGCATACGGCCTCGCGTCGGTGTGCGCGCGCGCATGGCACGCGAGCTGCTTGCGTCGCTTGAAGCGCTTGCCGCACGCCGCGCACGCGAACTTGCGCTCGTCCGAGTGGCTAGCCGCGTGGTCCGCGAGCAGGGATGCCTTGGAAAAAGCTGGGGACAAATGTTTATGGTGATAAGTAGTCGAGTTGGCAAAATGAAATTTAATACATTCAAGTAACATGAAAATCAGTACTTTTTGCAAGGAAATTACATTTTAAGAGGCATGTTCTCTTAAAACACTTCCTAGTATTTTAGTTGGGCAAAGATCACACAGTGTCATAGTCATGGCAAATTGGGACCTGTGTATCAGTCAGTGAAAAAAATATATTTACAAGTAGGTACAACTCCTAAGTAAATGTAGACATCCGGCAGATAGCTTCTATAAATATAAATATGCAAGCAGGTTACCCTTATATAACATGTTGAACTTAAATGATCTAACACCACATTTTGTATGCTTACTGCAAGAACACATTAACTGAACCATACAAAACTTTGAATAAAGCCACTTTTAGTTGCTAAAAGTGGTTTTATTCAAAGTTTAATAACAATTTATTGTTTATTATTATTATTGATATGCTCATGTTTGACCACCATCTCACCTGGTAAGCGATGATGACAGTAATTTTTATAGTTTATTTGCTTCATAGACTAAACATTGATTTGCACAAACTCTAGTATCTAAATGGAACTTACTTTTTGGACAATGTGCACAAACAAACTTATGATCTGTATGCTCTTTCTTCATATGTTTATTGAACCAAGTTTTCGATGTGAAAGCCTTCCTACATACAGGACAAACATTCTTTTTAGAATCATCCACTTTCGTCATCTCTTTCACACATTCTTGATTTTTTGTTTCATTTTCTTGAAAATCCTCTCTCCTTTCATCTTTAGGAACATTTTTAATAACTTCTATTTCTTCAAGAGGTTTTTCAGGGTTAATATGACTTGTATCACTGGCCGGTAAGTCTATATTATCAAAAAGGATGTGTTCATCATAATTGTCAACGGTAACACTAATTTTATAGTCAGGTAAAGTAAGTTTGAGGTTGTCTATAGGCCTAGAATGTGTCTCTGGTTCTATGATGATGCTGGTGTTGGTTCTTGAGATGATGTTCTTTAGTGTTGCATCCACTTTGTGAGCTTCCGTGATGTAGGTGAATGCTGATTCTATCTTGATGATGCAGTCAAAACAAAACTGTTTTGGTAGTGTATCATCTTCCGAGATCTGGAATGTTAATAAGAAAAAATATTACTTAGTTGAATTTGTATTTTACTTGATTGAAACAACAACATGTATTTTAAAATTAATTTGCAGATTGAATAATTATGTCTCGTTTTAAACACAGGTGGATATTTTTTTGTCATCAGATTATGTTTAATGACCTATAGTCGATCGGCACTTTAAACGAGCGCAATAAACAATCACACCTTATTAATGTTGATATTCTAAGTTGGTTTTATTTTATTTTTGTATTAAGGATACTTAGTATTACAAAAAGAGCGTTCTTCTTAAGACAGGAAGACTGAATCTTTAGTTTATAACAAGACACTGAGTTTCGTAGAAGACTGGTTTATTTAATAACTAAATAAAATAAATTAAAACTCCAAACCTGACAGTAACTTACCGCGATATTAGTACAAAAACAGAACATCTCTACAGTTCTAGGCTCAAAATTGTCCTTTTCCCATGACGCTACTTCTTTCATACAACTTCTACACAATTTAGAAGTATCCATTTTTAATAATTCTCATTTAAAAATAATTTTTAAAAATTTCAATTCGCCACAGTCGACAAAAGTAAATAAATAAATGTCAAAACGTGCGCGTTCCGTTTCACTTAACATCCACAGAGCATGTTCATAGATCAAACGAAGAAAGAGATAGCACAACACGATATGGAACCAAAAAACAAGGATGACAGTATTGCAAAAATGAGCTTCAAATCAAAATAAATCATTGTAAATTAAAATTAGAAACTAAGGAATAGTTGCGAGTAATAAAATACGGGTTATAATTTACTTCGGGAATTTATTGAACTATTCAGAAGTTAATGAAATTTTATATGCATCAAATTAAATGATTTTTTGTCCCTTATTCCAGTATTGCCAGCTTCATTAAAAAGTGCTAACAATCTTGGTATCACATAGAGCCGCTTTCAGCTGCTCCATGCCTTCACCGGTGAGGGGCGAAGCCTCCATGAGGGTAGGCGCATTGGACAGCTCCGTGCTCAGCCGCGTGTGCTGCAGCATCAGGAGGGCCTCGTTGCGCATCTGTCTGTACGCCGCGTCCATCTTGCTCAGGACTAGAATAAACTGGGGACATAGGTTGGGATTGATAAAGAATTTGTTTTCAAGTGAAAAATTAATAATTTACTTCTAGGCAAGCGTGCTCCGTCATCGATACATTATCGCTCAACATAGTCGCTTAATACGAGTACCTAACAGAGAATACTATAGCTGTTGTCAGTGCCAGTGGCTCTGTGTTCGAGTGCTTTATAGAGGAAGGGTGTAGCATACCTTGGAGCTTTTGAGTCTGGGTTCAGCCAGTAAAGTGTAAAGTAATACAGCAGCCGCTGATATCTGACACAAATTCGATGTGTCCACAACGTAAATGACCTGAAATATAAGCAATTTGTACAGAAAGCTAGTATGGTAGCCACAGTCAGTAAGACTGTGGCTACTTATATAGTAGATATACTTTCTACCAACCTAAATAAAAATTCAAGTTAGCTTTAATTTAAATACTATGCTTGGATTATATTAGAACAAGGACTGTTTTAGTTCTACTTACTTTTTCAACACCGTCTAAATAATTATGCCACAGTGGCGCCATCTCTCCTCCCACCTCTCTTATGGACATCATTTGTTTCTTCCCGTGTTTATTTAAGTAATGTATGTCGTAAATATTAGTTCCGATCGTGGGTACAGGGCTATATGTATTGTCTATACCTTCAGCATTTTGCAGTTTCTTCAATAACGTAGTTTTTCCAGACCCTTTTGGACCCAGACACAGCACTGGGATTCTTTTCTCTGGATCGTCCATAGTGAAACAAAATAATTTTAAGCCAAAATATAAGTTAAAGCGTAACTAAAACAACATCAAAAAGTTGTTAAATCAATTTTGTTGATAGGGGCTTTAGTATTTCTACTCGCCACTAGATGGCGCTGAAAGCAAAATGTAGATGTACCAAAAATATTTTGTGCAATAAAATTGGTATTATTTATTTGAGTCATCATCAATTCAGAATTCGTTTGATACTTCATTCAATAATTCACTTTCACGACCTCGACTGCCAAGGATGTATAGCGTAAAAATATACGATCAATAAACCACAAATAGTGATTGTACCTACTAATTTAGACATGGGCAGGTTCGAAATAGTGGCGTAGCCCGCGGGTGATGTGTTGTCATAGCTAGTAGTGATGTGGGTGACTGGCATTTAGGGCACAAGACTAGTCCAAGACGTATAAGACTACACCAGACGACCTTAAACTTGGGCTTACGTAAGGAGACTCACAAGCTCCAGCTCGTAGTGATGTGACCCAGTCCCGAATACATAAAATGTGTAGGTACTGCACTCGCCACTTATTTTACAGTCAACTTTGTGAAGGTCGAAAGAGTCGTCAGTAATGAAGACAGTCATTAAATCTGTCTTGCCTAGATAGCACTAGATTGTTATTGATAAAGATTATGTTATAGGAAGTAATCTAATCGACATAATAGGATAAAATATAATAAATTATGCAGGTAGGTATTACTTATGACACTTCCAGTTGAAATTACATAAAATCTTCGTTTAAAAAGTTTGTACGGAACCCTCAATGCGTGAGTCCGACTCGTACTTGCCCAGATTTTTCTTTAAATTTACTTTATTCCTTTTTTATTTTTACTAGGACTACTACTAGTAATATCAAGCAAGGGCGTCGCCAAGGGGGGCTTGCTTTACAGCTTCAGAGCCTAGTTTAGGCGCTAGTCTCCCACAACATAATGCCTATCCTATATGTCACCGTAGATATAAGGCTAGCAATTAGGAGTGTTTAGAAAAAAACTTTCATTATTATTTAAAAAAACTTTTTTATTATTCCAACGCGACGCCCTTGAGTAGTATTTAATTAAAAATTCCTTGAAGCATTTAAAACTAATTGAAATACATAGGAAATAAAATGATTAATTAAAATAACGCAATCAAACGCAACTTCATTCTCATTCAACTAACATTTAGTATAACATCAGTGTCTAATATTATGAAATAAACAAAAAAGTAAGCGCTTTAGGCATCTAGCCCCTCCCTACCGAGTGAGGTTAGCAACTGGTAAGCCCGCGAATTTCGGCGCACGGCACTGCGTAACTAGGCCAGCGCACCCTTGACCTACTGACTCACTGCCAGCAAGCGCCCGCCATTGTTTTTCAACAATCAATAAATAATACACCGAGCAAAACTCTTTACACTCGCACATTTGCGCAACCGCGCCTGCTCATCGTCGCCATCTTTTGCGTTAGTTTGCATTTTCGCGCGCTGTCAACTTTGAAGTTTGCTCCTTTTTTTTGGGTCGCGAAAATGTGCGATGGGCGTGTATAGTGCGACCCACGTACCTAGTTACCTAACAAATAAATATTGATGTGTGACGGCCTTCATTTCGTAATGCTAAATTAGTTAGAGCTTTTATCATTCGTGTTATTTAATGGCAAAGACTTACGAGTAGCGGTATAATAACGATAATTGTATTTTTTGTAATTCAGTGTAACAAAACGTGCAAATTATTTGCGGCCAGGCAAATTATGGACTAGGTACCTAATGCTTAATGCACTTGAAATGTTATTGAGTTGTGTGGTCGTGTAGCCTTCAAACTATGATTGTCTTCTGCACTTTTCGAATATACCTACTTCTAATTATACTAAGAATTACGAAACACCAAAAAAATACAAGGAATTAGTGGTGATTACCAGCTAAGGCAGCTATGATAGTGCATCCGACCGTTGACCTTGTAGAGGCTCTTTTTCACACAGAACAAACCAATGCTATTCGTTATCTATTTGGTATTTATCTATGTATAGGTTGTATAAAACAATGAAACAAATCGTGGCCTTCTTATTGTACCTCTATAATTAGGTGTTTTAACGTAAACAATTACAATGCACACAGGCACCGTAGTTTCGTATTTTATTTTATTTTACGTTTATTTGTCTATGATTAATCGATGGTTAAATTAAAAGTGCTTGATCATGCATGCGCCTTAAAATAATAAAAAAAAAACTATGGTACTTGAGTTTATTTATTAAAACGGTCATACATTAAAATACATATGTGAGTACATACGCACACACACGCTGGAGAATAAATTAAATAAATACATACATAAAAGCATTACGATGTGGCCGCCAAGGGAGGTCGACACGTAGAGCGCGCAGCGCACAAAACTGAACCGAACGAACCTTTGCTTGATGCCTTCGGCGGAACGGAACGTACACAAACTATTTATAAAATTCGGACTGTTCATTGAATGTACTGCCTACTGAGTACTGGTACCGAGACATAACAATTTAAAGAAATAAATGGCGTCATTTTTATTAATAGTTGGAACAGTAGGTAGGTTAGTACATTTTGAAAAAGACATTTAAATAAAACGAAAATAAAGATATTTAAATAATAACTTAATGGATACGGTATTAATTATGAAATGTATTTTACGGTCATTACTAATGAGTTTGCTAATGAGTAGATAGTCTAAAAATGTATGCAAAATAATTTAAAAAATAAAAAAAAAAAACTTCAAAAAAAGTTATAATTAGGTATTCCACTTATTGTGTCAGAGAAAGTCAATAAATTGTTGTTCAATACACTTACTCGAAAACCCGCTCTTATCCTACCGCTTTTAGGCACGCAATGGACAGTATTCCACACTAGTGCAGAAAAGTGTGCGTGCTCGCCCCCGCCACAATTTTTTTACATTTATCGTATCAGGCTGGGCGCGCGTCGAGCCCTACGAGGCGCGCGTCAACCACCACGAATCGTAAGTGTATTGGAAAACGTTTGATGCACATGCAAATTTGTCACTGCTAACCTTATCTTCATAACACACTCGCCTACAGCTCGTGCGAATTTACTATTTGTAGTTGTTAGTTATTTTGTTAGCAAAAACTAAATTTTTCAGCAGCTCCATAAAGTTCTTCCTTTTCACGCTTCGTCTATGGTCAGAACGTTTCAGACCTCGATGGTTAGATAAAAACAATTGTTTATGAAACTCAGAAGGTTATTCTAGGATAACTTATACTCATTTCAATGCGATTGTTTAAACTAATGCCTGCTTGGAGTAATTAACATAGACACAGTGTTGTTTCGCCATTGTCTTAGATTTTAGTAGCCATACGGCATTGAGAGAAACAAAAAGAATTAGGTTCTTTACGAGTGAAATTTTCACCTTGTTCACATCAGATTTTAAACCTAAGTAGTATGACCTGAATCGTGCAGAAAAAACTTTAATCTGAGAACTTTTTTATTAAAGATATACTTTTTTCAAGTGATTCAATGTCACAAAGAGTCTTTTGTTAAAGTTTTTGAGGTCTCAAGGAAACGTAGATGATAAAAAGCGATTGACTGGCATTATTTCTTTGCCTATAAAAAACATTTAAATGACTTTATTTCTGTTTTAAAGCTTCACAAACTTTTCCTGCGAGTTCTTTTGCGCTTTAGTATTTCCCTGTGAAGCTCTACCTAATATTGTTCTAACGTAAATATACGTGATATTTTTATTTGACTTTGTAAACGTTAAACGTAGTTCTCATTATATTATGTAAATAAGCTGTGTGAATCAAATATACCTACCGCACAACCTTAGGATTTAGTTGGCTCTCTAATTTTAGGACTTGCAACAAACTTTCAAGGTTTTCATGGCTCAAAGTATTTTTTTTATTCTTCTTACTGTGATTTTTCCGAAGAATCTAGAAATTGTATATAATCTTATGTTTCGGACTAATTTTCGCATCATTTCATTTTTTGCATCCTGTTTCTTTATTGACAGTTCTTTAATAATATTCTGAGTTCCAGCAGTTTTTTCCGGACTTCAGAGACCGTACCACGAGCTCTTAACGCGAATCATTTGACGACCCAAACTGAATTGTTAATGGGATGGAGCTATATAGGGTTTGTGGCTCCATCCCACTTTTTGACTGGTACGTTTGACATTTTAACACCTCATGGTAGCTCAAGGCTACCTAAGGCCCCAGTTCATAAACCCTGCAAGCCATTAACTTCAGTTCTCTACGGAGAAGTTAGCAGTAAGAAGTTATAGTATGCGGCAAATAAGTTAAGCCAAAATGGCTGTCGGTGCTATGGTTACGTGCAGCCTTCCACTTCGATTGAAACCAGAAAATCTGTTATTGCGCATTCAAAGTCGATCGCTATTTTGGTTCAACTTGTATGTCGCGTGTTATACGTGAGATGACTCCTCCAACTAGACGGTTGGGTCTCATCGGCACCTGCCGCGTGAGCAGGCGTCTCGCGTGCGTGTCGTCAGCGTCGCGTCACCGCTCACTGTCGCTTTCCGCTGCGGCCGCCGGTGAAAGGCAACGCCGCTCGAATTCTGCACATTTTTACTATCAACGCATATATTGTGCTGGCGGGGTTAGCAGGGATTGTGCTGACACTCTGAAAGGTGCAGAGGGGGTTAGTTACATGCTTTGTCTAAATGAATCGGAAAAACGTTGATTTCTCACTAAAAATGTGAAAGTGCATTGGATGGAACTAAAATTTTGATAATTTATGAGATGAATGGAATAGTCGTGTCTGCAGTATTGTCTTCTTATTACACACCTATATGATCTAAACTTTACCATGACTATAATTTGGACTGTAATTATTTATTGTGACTTTTCTATTGGATTTGATTATTATTTTTACTTGTGGCTTTACTTTTCTTTTAGGCACATTATCAATGTTTCGTGTGTTTTTAGTTGTAATTATTTTGCAGTTTTCTGACTTTACTGTAATTAAAGTTCTTTACATATATTTTTTTATGTGCTAATTATTCATGTAATTACATAAATACTTTTGAAATTAATGGTAGCATCACCTCTATGATTTGACTTCTATTTATTTGTTTCTTGTATTGGTTTGACATCTTTTACTATTTGGTATTGTTTAATAATGTAACGTATTTATAATAATTTGTTGACTGTAATGTAATCTGTGTTTGACTTGTTAGGATCCCTTACCAATAAACTACAATGACTATGACTAATCTAGGTTTGTCGAAACCATGTTCTTGAAACCTTGCTTATTTTATTATCCATGTTACAAATTTTGTTTTCAAAACTGTAATCATTATTTATATGGTATAATAAATAGGTACAGCTTTTTTGAGGCGGAAAATCATTAAATGACTTCTCCCGCTTTAGGGTGAAATGGGAGGGCGTGTCAGACTTTTACTGACTAAAACCACACCTGTGTCCTTCAGATGCCCTTTGCGTTCTAGGACCATGGTTTCGTTTTCAGAAATTCCACGTGATTTAAAATATATGATGTATCCAAAATTGGTACTGTAATATTATCTTGATTTTGGCGCCTAATTTCAAATGTTTCTTTGATTTTATTTCTGTCTCATGCGGATCCTCAAGTGCGGACCTTGATGAAAGATCTACAACCTCTGTAGATACGTGTAACATCATGGATAGAAAGCTGCTGCCTGGTACTAGTGCACTTTCAGTATCTTGCTTTTTGACAAACGCCGACAATGAAAATTGAGGAAAAATCTGCGGAATTGGTGACGGGGATAGTCGAACATGACCGGTACTCCATTTTACACATTACATACTTTTCCAAGTTTTATAACATCTGAAGCTCTATACTAATCTTTTAACTTGAATAAATAACCCCTTTCTAAGCTGTCAGCTTATGGGTAATTAATTAAAAAAAAGAAAAAGATCTAACAAAAAGTCGATTACCTCGTTAGCTTGGCGTTGATAAAAACACCTTAACTTTTCTAGAATATACGATGTATGTGCTATGTTAAGTTCAGATGACCTACAGGCTGTTGGTTTGATTGATAAATGTCTAGAAGTCTACCTATTAATTAAAATGTAGGAAAAATTCACTAAGTACAAAAAATGCAACAATAATTAAGTAATATTATTTAAGAATGAATGCGAAGATATTAATGCGAGTGTTGCTCTTTGAACCACGGTTTAATAACTTCAAGAAAGTTTAGGGTGAAACACAACATTACTGTCCAAGCACAAATGTTTTTGACTCATTAAATTTAAACAAAGAGATTCGTAACTTGAAATGTGTGGTATAGTTTATGAATCAGACGCGTGAATGTTCCTTTTTTGGGACTTTCCTGACGAGGTGGAATATAAATAAACCATCGGTTATTTTAAGGATAAACAGTATAAATAAATGGAAAAAAATATTTTTTTACATTTAATTGATACTTATTTCTATTCAAGCCATTTTATTGCTTAACGCTTACGAAGGCTCATGTTATTGCCCCAAAACAATAATCTTCAGCTACTGACATTTCCACCTAACGTGCCTCTATTTTTTGCCCCTATGATATGTGATTATCTAATCCAGACAATGATAAAAAGCTGTTACTATTGCCGTCGGTCGCACGCAATGCTTTCGTTAATTAAACACATTTTTCTGCAGGACTACGGTCATTTAGCGATGGTGCCATCTCGGTCTAACGCTAAGGAGTTCTATACCGCCGTCTCGTTCCAAATCGACAAAGTCCGTCTAGCAATGTTATCGCGACGCGAAAGTGGCGGGTCGCGTGCGCGAGCGTCGGTGAAAGAGTCGATGACCTGCGCGGGAGCAACGAACGTCTTTGCGGCGGCGCATTGTGCTGAACGCAACCCCCTCCGCCCCCTCTCTCGCCCCCCTCTCACCCGCGCCGCACGCACGCAACATATGGAGCGCGCACACCCCCCCGGCACTACTTTGATTTATTGAACCCTAGTCACATTGTTCGGAAATAAATGTTTAGTTCCAGGTCCTAAGTATCCGAAGTACAATGTGGAAGATGTTATCACACTTTCTAAGACGACAGTGTCGGTAATATCCTAGCCCAGGTGAACGTTAACGTTCTACGCAGCTCTAATACAAAATACAAATTGTGTTTATATATAATTCGCTAAAGCCCCACACTTTTAGCGCATAAACTCAAGAAAACAGACGACTAAAATAATGATGATGCAACATTGGTGACGGCGCACCTGTAACAATACTACCAAAACTGACGCTCATTAAACTCTGACGCCAAAATAAATTACGAAAATAACACCAAACCATCGAAAGTGGATTTGTAACTACTCCAAACACTTCAGACGCTTGTGAAGGCGCTATAAGTATACATAAAAGCCAAGTGTATAATATTATAGAGGCAGAGATAAACCACTCTATATGATATAATCTAAGCGATGCATTAGACGCACACAGACGAGCGGTGCAATCTTGCGCACGCACACCAGCCGACGTTTCTAATAGTGTAGCAGGACTAGTGCACATTGGAAACTTATCTAGGATGGTTTTTAATTATATATTTTTTTGTTTATGTTGCTCAGGTCTTATGGAATGACGTCACGGAAGGCTTGGAGGTTAACAGTCTCTTTTACCCTTCATACCACGTGGTCTTGGGGGTTTGCGGTGGGGCCCATTCTGGATTCATAATGTTGCTTACCAGCATGGTTTCTGCAAGCCTAGCACGGTTGGCGCAGTGGTATGGAACAACAAAGATTGGCTGCTGCGCTGCATGTCGCGGGTTCGATTCCCGCACAGAACAAATATTTGTATGGCCTACTGATAGTGTGTTGTGGGTCTGAATGTCTTGTGAATGTGAGTATACATGACCGCACCTACGATACAGAAGTAATCTTAGTGGGGCAAACTTTACAAAAAATCTACTCGCAGTTATCAAGATATTTGACGGCATATTTGTGTGGGTGGAGTCCTGAAGCTAGGAAAAGAATCACCACTAATTTTCGCAACCTCAACAACCCAGTTACTGGGCAACACGAAACTTCGGTATGAGTACTGTCCAGTATGGCCAGACTACCTAGTGTTTGACTAACTGTAACGACTCTCAAAGATATGAATAACTACCGGGACCAACAGTTAAAACCAAACTTACAAAATTTCTGCATCATAAAAAAAAAAACATTTAAACGAAAAATAGTTTCATTTTTTTCGACTTTCCCACACGCATTTAACTGGAACATTTTCTTCTTCTACGTTTTAATTTATTGAAGGAGGAGCTGGGGTGGATCGAATGACACATTTGTCCCACCCGTACGCAAAATGCGCGCTTTAGTCGTGGAGTTGCGGACACTAGCCCGAAATAAAAATACAAATACAATAATTCATTGAAAGAACTTCGTTCTAATTTTCTACAGAAAAACCACATGTGCAAATATTGCAATGTTTGCCGTAAAATATGTACAGCGACCGATTGCGAATTTTTAGATCAAGTCGTCTACGGGCTGGTCTACCTTTTGTTGTTCCAGACAATGGGCGAAACTGGCACAAGGACGAGGATCGTCACGCTTTCATGGGGTGATAAATGCGGAGCAGTAGCACGATGGATGACTGATAGACTGGTTTATGAAAACAAAGGCCCTACCACAAAGCTCTTAACGCGATCCATTTTATTTACCTAATTGGAACATCCACCAACCCGAACTGGGCCCGCGTGGTGGATTACAGCCCATTCCCTCTCTTAGAGAGGAGGCCTGTGTCCCAGCAGTGGGAACATTAAAAGGCTGATGATGATGATGATGATGATGATGATCTGTTAAAGGGATGGAGCTATACAGAATGTTTTTTTTTTGGTCCGTGGGAAAATTATCTAATGACATCTCCGTGCCCTTGGGCGGGGCTGGAGATAGTGTCAGTCTGTTATTGACTAAAAACCGACTCTTGTTCCTTCATTGCCTTCGTTCGAGATACTTGATGTTCACTTTCACATGTCACTTTTCATGTCCCCAGTAGGCTTCATTCATGGCCCCAGTAGGCTTCAACCCTGCTGGGCCCCTACGTAATATAAGGTGTAGGTATAGCTCCACTCCATTCCTCATTCTTACTCGCGCGAATGACACTTCTACACATCATGTTAAGGTAATTAAGTTTTAGTCGTGTTTGTTAATAACGCGGCACTTTGATAACATCTACACAAAACCGAGAATTTAGAAACTTTCTCCGTTTTCACAGAAACTTTTATTGATAGTGAAGTTTCTTTCATGTAAATTATTATTATCGTGATCAATAAAAAGTAATAAGTTTTATTAAGGATATCATTAAGTTACTTTAATGTCTGCTTTTTATCGTAAGTTAATTATAAAATATCGTTAGTTGTTCTTGTGACAGACATTTTATGTGAGGTTTCTGATCTTTTAGATTGACTCAGGTAAATGAAATCGTGAATCATTTCTTGGAATTGAATGCGTTAGTGTCTAAATAATTATTATTATTTTTTTTTTTATCTCAAATTTAAGAAGAACTATTTGAAATAAAGACTTTTTACGAAAGATTCTATTGGCAAAATATTTGTAAAATTGTCTGTGAATTGTTTTTAAAAAGCAAAATGACGATTTTAGTTCTGATTTTGGCCACAAGCATAAAACTACTTCTACAACTAATAGCTGTGCAAGGAAATTTCAAAGAGGGGATGATATCAAAACTACCCAAGTTCTATAACAGAAACTGCATTTTCCATAGAAATGTTGTCATAGTGCGCGCGCCTTAGGAATAGTTCGCCAAGTGAAAGTGAGTGTGTGTGTGTGTGTTAGTGTGCAGCGAGTCGCGCACACGCTGCCGATGCGCCTGCGCTTTCCGACCTACAGGGTGCTGCGCTAGCCAGAGCTTAGGAGCTTTTCTTACAGTAAAAAAATAAACCCAAAGACACAAATGAATAACAATTTTAAAACGAGAAGTACAGGCATGAAATTTAAAGTTTATTTGATCTTATAATATAATTAAAAGTCAATGTCTTACTGTGATTCTTACATAGTATAGTTCAAAATGTGCAGTTTTATAAATAAAAAAAATCTCTAATTCTTTATTGTATACAACCGTAACAAGTAATAAAAATATATACTCGCTCGTATGTGGATAACAATATTAATACATATACATAAGCGAGCTTGACTCAAAGTTGAGTTTTTTTCTGCTGTTTTCTCTTCACCACCCTAGGTTGACTGGTAGAGAATGCCTAAGGCATTAAGTCCGCCTGTATACCTTTGTGTTGCATGAAGTTTTTATAAATAAATAAATAAATTCGAATGTTGCAAATCTTACAAATGAAGCTTGTGTTCTGACAATAAAATATTTTTTAACAAATGTCCTTAAAACAGTTTGGTAATTAATTACTTTTTAAGATTCATCTGAGTGTGAGAATTATCGCGTGAAAAAATAACCATGCAGTAATTATTTATTTATGAACACCGATTCAAAAACAAAAGAAGAGCACAAAGATTAAATTGATATCTATTATTTTACTTTATTGATTTAAAGATGAATTTTATGTATTTATAATTATCTATATATATTTATATATTTCACTGCATGTTTTATTTGAAACTCTAGATTAAGATTTCACACATTTTTTGCTGTCTGCTGTCTGCTGGAAGAAATTTCTTCGGAAATAAGCCACCTTTATACTAATGTCTATTATGTATTATCTTTTTTCTGTGTTTTTTTGTGTCTACATAAATAATAAAATAAAAAATAATTCATAACATCAAGCTTGAAAACAAATAAAAATGTTTTTTCTTAAATCTCAAATGAATTAAAATTAAATAACGAAATAAGAGCACGCTGTATATCGCGGAAGCGTCAAACGCGGCCGGTGGCCGGCCTCGGCGGCTTTCTTATGGAAAACTGCGAGCAGGGCTGCTGCCTACCCGGCGCCCGCTGCACTCAACCTAACCCTCACACACTCAAGATGAACTCTTGAACACCGGCTGGAAAACCACTGCTACCGATGATTGAAAAAAAAAAACTGGGCAGGTGCGACTCGAACTCGCACATTGACAAATTTTCAGTTTTTAGATTTATTCTGCTATAAGACCTTGTTTCGTGCCAAATTTCAGGGTTCTAGGTCAGACGGACAAAAAAGTATAAGGTTTCCATTTTTCTTCCCCCTAGAAATAAAAAGATGTTTGAAATTAGAATCATTTAAATCATTACATCGTCAGTTCATGATAACGTGGGCCAAAGCTCCGGGATTGACATGCGGCACTGTAGAGCCACGTGGTCAATACCAAATAAATTGGATTTTTCTTCGATCGTCGAATAATTTTTTTTTGTCTGACATAAACTAGTGCTTAACCAGCAAATCAGTAATGCAATCGTTGATGGTGAGGAGCAGTAGTTTATTAAGAGCCTATATTCACTCAAAGGGCGAACAAAATCGTGATCCGATAGTTGTTACCTAGAAGCAGTAAGTCGCTCAGTCTAGTGTGGACGACTGGACCCAACTTTAGTTTATTTCCGTAAATATTTTTCGTATTTAAATGTAATTAATAAGAATTCAATCATTTTCGCAAATAGTTCTAGAAAATAGCGTAAAAACATATAAATTACAAATTTAATTCGCATGTTTACTACTGACAAGGATGACAGTTTTCTAAGACATTTCTTCTGATGGCCGCTCTATTGTATCTATATAATCTCTTTGATTCACTTTAACCTCGAGGACACCTACTTGCCGTACGTCTGATTACCATCAGAGAACCCGACGTACGGCAAGTAGGTAGAAGACAATGGCGGAATCAAGTCATGTAATTCCCGTGCAGACTCTCCAAAATGCACAGAATTCCGAAAAGCTGACTGCCAAAAAATGCCATGTCCCATGCCCTAATATTGGTTCTTGTCAATCTAGTCCCATTCATGTACCTTTATTAAAATGTTAAAACTTTCACATTGCGTGAAATGAAAAGTAAATACTGAAATAAGGATTTTCAATTATCCTCAAAACGAGGAACGGATGAGCGACGAGTGTGTCCGGTCGTACAAATTTAAATACTCTAACATGTTTCGGTAAAACCTCCTTCTTTTTGAAGTCGGTTAAAAAGATCAAAGTATCCTTAGTGAAAACATAACACTAATATAAATGTTTTGAATGCATATTTTACTGAGTTTTATTCGAATATAAATGATAATCGTAATGTCACAATCGTGCGTAATTACGGTGCACCACAATAATCCATTTTCTACTGTTGACTCATTCGAGACGCGCGATGCATTACAAGTAGCCAGTGTTCATTGTGCCTTTCTTTCGATCACAACCGTAAGAAAATTTAAATTAGATGAAAAAGATTTGATGTCTACGAAACTAGAGATACTATATAGGTATATGTATATGATATATTCCAAAATAATCTGGTATGTAGGTCTGTACGTGTGTACATCTTTTATCCCAATATCTTATGATCAATTTCCCTTCAGGTCGGGGCTCACGTGGTTTCCGTAAACTATACAATTAGTTCGTTTCAATGCATTCTGATCCTTTTCAAGATTTTGGCAGACAGCATATGAAACAATTTATTTGTTTTTTTAATTATTGTCTAAATTCTAATTATCTTTATTTGTTTTTTGTGTAGGTACACATTACCTACCTACCTACATTTAGCGTAACAATTGTTAATAAATTTAATAAATAATGTGAAAAAACATAATGAAAAAAATAAAATTTAATAAATTTTATAAAATCAAATGAGTTAATTGTATCTAATATTTGTATTGTCCGCTCCAATATGTTTTTAGATTACACCTCATGATTTTGACACCAGGTCTATATTCAGGTTATTTCCTTACAGTGAACGTTTATTTGCCTAATTTATACGGCATTATGCATTATTTCAGGCGCGCTGACACTACTCTGAATTTTGAGCAGCGCGTGCGCAAGATGCAATTGATATCCTTGAAGAATATCTCACGTTAAGTTCTCTCGGTTTTTACTTGGAGACTACATTTATTAGGGAGTGCTTTGGTTCCATACATTAATATTGTTTTAGATATTCACCATTCGATTGTCTGATTTTCGTTTCTGGTTACATATAGTGAGTTTTATGTATATTATCAAAGAGAAATAAGTCTTGTGCAGTGACACGGGGCGGTTAATTAAAACTGACATGCCGGCTGACCATGAAGGTTCCATACACTTTCGAAGTTCAGCTTGCCCCGTTACAGACTTTGCTGACTAACACAAGTAGTATTTTTTTTACTCAATTTCTTTAAAAAATATTTTTATTAGGAATACCAACGACATGCTCATATTTACAAGACATTTTTCATTTAAGTAATTATATAGCAATTTAGATTTGTATAAATATGTCAATTACAGGTTTACTCGACATGTTCAATTTGACATTAATTAATATTGGATATAAACTAAAAGACACATTTTTTTTTTAAATTTGATCTATAAATACCTACAATAACTGATCTGAAAAATATATTGTTTAAATTATTTGATTAAATTAAACCAATTTTTATTGCAATATCATGTGTCTTATAAATAGTTAATACAAGTTCACATGGCTGTGGGGTACGATTTTATAAAAAATTACATAATAAAACAAATGAAGAAAAATTAAAACAATATAAAGTCAAATAAATTGGATTTATGCATATAATGAAATAAATATAAAAAACTAAAGTACGTAATATAAGTTCAAAACTTAATGATACTAATAAGAAATAAATAACAAAAATGAGAAACGTAATTTTTTTGAGACAAAATGGGTAGTATTACATTCTTAATTCGTCAATAAAGAATTCACTATACAATAGGATTTGTCGACAAATAGTTTTTTGAGGCGTTGAATAAAGAATAATAATCTGTCACTTTCCTCGGTTTTGATTTCGTTTGGTATTTTATTATATATTTTTATTGACGTTACGTGAGGACTCGTGCTGTGTAATTTTAACTTAGACTGAGGTATTACAACTTATAAGCGTGTTTTCAAATCTTGAACACAATGTATATCTTAGACCTATCGAAGTTGGTCAGTTATTTTTTGTATAAGTTTGGGTTCGATCTTATAAATTTTCAGTTTTCTAAAATATTGATTATATTATTATTAGATTGTGGTTTCAGGAAATGCGGCATACAGGTTTCGTCGTTCTCAATATTTACGATTCTAACTTATTTTTTCTGTAGGATAAGAAGTAGTTGCTTTCTAAATTTGTTTGGTATTTCCTCAGAAAATTATATTCAAGACGCTGTCAAATTGTTTAACAACATATCCCATCGTCACGTGAATATATGGAAACGTGATTATATGGAAACTACACTTGATCCACACCCCGGGCGTACCAGGGCGTGGATCAAGTGTAGTTCTAAGTTTCCATAAAAAATGTATTGAGACGGACGCGCCCAGATCGGTGTGTGTGGCACACGTGTGCGCAGTGTAGGACCTTTACATCTGCCGCGGCCCTGCGTCGCTGTATCCTGGCCAAAACCAATTATCCCAGTTACTTGTTGCATATTAAGATTTCCATATTAATTTGAAAGTTTCCAGAGGACATAAAGCAACTATGTAATGTTTTTATTACATTTCATCACATCATTATAACACTGCTGTGAGAGATTTGTCGCAAATATGCACAAATAGTTCCAGCTGCAACGATTAGTAGTAAACCGTGTAACAGGTTTGTGTGATATTAACATGATTCGATTTGAGTTAATATTAATTAAAACTCGACTGGTTTTCTCTGAAAGTGATTTAGGTAATATTGGCTCGGTGACACCAGTATTTTATCGACGTGGTTCCAATACAAATGTTTACAAGTGTGAATGAGTCAGAGAGAAATAAGAAAAGTACTTACATATATATGTATATGAAAGAAGTGAGGAAAAACTCTGATCGATTTGTAAAGAGAAAATTAAAAAATAAAGTACAGACTAACTGGATAGGTTGCGTTCGCACCGACTAGAAAATGTGCTTGTGTAACATAAGATGGATTTAGTGGTTTTGTTACAATGTAAGACCGAACTCGTAAATGGGAGTACTTTGACTGAGATAGGACGTAAGTCTAACCAAATTTAAAAAAAAAATCGGCCAAGCGCGAGTTGGACTAGCGCACTGAGCTTTTTGTACAAACTTACCTACGTACATTATGTTAAAACAGTAATTCACGAATCGAGTCTTGAAGATTATTTCGAATCGCAATAAGTTTTTTTTTTGTGACGATACGACTAATACAGTTTTTAGACATTTAGACCTTACTCCAAGCCAAATTCTAGGATTCTAGGTCAATGGAAAGTACCCTGTAGCTTTGATTTCCTATCGGGTATCAAAATATGCAACTGAACTGATTAAACGGCCTATTTATAATAGGCAGATTTATAATAGATCGTTATAGATAGATAGATTGTGTAGACTTAGAAATTTAAGGAATTTTTTGACTGCTTCTAGGAGTAGCAGTCGTGTGAGAATTTGATATTAATTTTAACTTAATACCAAATGACCAACTTAATACGTTCCTGAAAAAAAGCTCTTGGCAAATGGACAGATGGTCAACAAAGTGATGAGCCCCGTTTAAGGTTCCGATTTCGCCGACTGAGGTACGGAACATTATAAATGAATAGTGGTAAAGTTGTCAAAAAATGAAAGGCCCGTTTTGACATTTATATATATTATATGTATAAAATAATAATTAGGGGTCCGGTTATATTAGTTATTTTAATACTAGCTAGACTACCCTGGACAAGCTCCTAGGTAGTCAAAACCTACCTTCCTGAGATTTGATCTCAATATCTGTAGGTTACTTAAGGTTGACTAAAAAGGTTGAAAATAGAAGGCTCGGTAGAATTGTAGGTTACCTAAGGTTGACTTTATCTAAAGCCCGAAAAGATTTTTATTCTACCAAATTGTCTGAAAGATTCGGAAAGGATTCCGGATAGCCGGGGAAATGTCGTAGCTCTAGCCAGTTTTATATGCCATCGCCATCTCAGGAAGAGAGCTGATTGCCATTTGTTCCCACACCATATAGCCTAAGCTTACAGGCTTTATCTTGTTTAAAACTTTGCATCAATACGCGTCGACAGTCTGTGCAGGAAGTGGCCGATACAAGTACGTTTTACATTAGTACCACTGCGGAAATGACAGGCTCAACTAATGTCAAATTAAACTCATAACAATAGAGGTGTTATATAAAATTGGTAGAATTAAATCAAGACCTATTTAAGTGAATGGTTCAAGTGGAATAGTGCAAGAATGATCAGTGCGTGGTCGGAGTGAGAGTTATTTTTATCGCGATCGAAACGTTTACCGCGTTCGGCTCTCTGATTGGTTAAGAGGTTGGAGCGGACCAATCAGAGCGTCGAGCGTCGCTTCAATCACCTGAACGTAGAACACTTGCACTAGGCATCATACATCAGAGTGATGTATGTAAGTAAATAAAGCTTAGATTAAATCAAAACAGAGGAGGATAGGTGACTTGCTTCTAGCGCGTAGACCGCTAAAATTGTGCCTATATGGCACGATTTCACATCGGTCACAACGATCACACACATTCGGCGGCTAACGCTATTTCGCTCGCTCGACAGCGTCGGCTCTAATCTCTGTTCTTGTCTATCAGTAACTACAGGTAGTGTAGATGAGTGAGTTTCAAGTCCAGGTTTTCTGATTGCTACGTTAGCGCGTAAAGTATTTTTCTTTGTAATATATCAATGAAATAAAGTGAAAGAAGTGTATTAGGATCGTACAGGCAGGCAGCGCGATTGTTCGAAATAGTTCTTGCGGCCTTTTTTTTACATAGGAAATAGTCAAGTAACTTGTAAGCCCTGGGTGGATCGGGAGGGAGTGTCAGACTGTCTTCCTACAGGTGACCTTTATTGTGAGGGCTGCGGTAACTTCTTCGAACAATCTGCAGAACTGGCAGGCGTCGGCCCTAACTGGCCCGACAGAAGCGCGTGGAATATAATGCGCCGTCGCCCGACCCAGGCTTAGTCCTTACCGGATTGTGAGTTACCCATGGCTAGCCGTCCGCAAACCCGTACCTGCAGTTGCCAAAAGTGGTCACGGTGGTGACCCTCGTTCTGACTCCACCTAGAGTGGGAGAAGTTTTTTTGAAGATTTCGCAATCCCAAAATAAACCTGTCGTAGCATGCGTTTTAATTTTCCTCCCTTTAGGAAAAACGTGTGTGTTGATGTATGTATTCTAGTACTGTATCTAGGGCCATATCGAGTGCTGAATCTAACAAATCCCACACATACCAATCTTAAAACAAACATCTAAATTATAATCAGCTTGTATCATTAGATCTCGCAAATCTCGGACATAATCCGTCACGTATTATATCACGTTGCGCGTGCGCCGTGCACCGATGCATTTCTCTCGCGCCCCCTCCTCCCCCCGCGCCGTAACACTCTCCCCCTCCCGCGCCCGCCGCAGAGTGAATGCACTCTCGCTGGCTGTTATGTAAGCTTGCTCTTGCGCACCTCACACATACATACACAAGCACGCGACACTGCGCTCTACACATGTGTGCGTTATTGTTAGTGTTTTTGTGTTCGGATTATGAAAAGTCCATGCAGATTAGATTTTAATGTGATGGCGAGGATTCCCGCGGACTAGAAAAACTTATCTTCCTTACACTTTTCCAAGGAATATTGGAATTATAGTGATATACTATACGAAGGATTTTTGTAATTTTCTTTTTATGGAGAGAAAAGAAAACATTGCTTTTACGTCTCAGTTTGCTCTGAAATCTAATATGTAAAAATCTCATGTCACAGTGTTGTTATCAAACTCCTGCGCAACGGCTTGTCTGATTTTTATGTTTCTTTTTTGTGTATGTTTGATTGGGCTTAGAATAATGGGAGGTATTTTTTTCCCCGCCTACCCCACATTTTTTTCTTTGAATTTATGTGGCAGAATGTTTGCCGAGTCAGATAATAATTTTAGATATACAAGCTTATTTTTAGTACATGCGAAACCCGAAACATGGGTCTAGTATTTTTATGTAAAGAATCCTTAACTGTATCATGAAAAATCACAAAGTTATTAGCTTGTTATGTTACCTGGTTGTCCACACAAACACATAGTCACCGGGCCATTCGAGCCACTGAGGGGTGGTTTTTCCCCCGCATCCAGCTGTGCGCTGGTGTCTAAGCCCGCTATGACCTGCCGAGACCTGTATTATAGTTAGTGTCGGTGGTGTCCAACTTGTGACCTTTTTTAAATACGAGTATGTTTAGATTCTGACATGCTTATCCATCTGAAGTATGTTTAGGTAAAAATATAACATAGTGTAAAATTTATTGGAATTGATTCAGTAACTGATTCTGAACAGACTATATTCAGGTTTCGCTTATACTAAAAATAATGTTGTATATGTTGAATTAGAAAGGTTAATACTACAAGCATATATACCTAGACTACAGCCACCCCCACCTAGTCTCCAAGACTCCAACTCTCAACCTAGAATTACCATGAAAATGTGTAAAAGGCTTTTGTTTCTTAGTCAGCCGGCGGCCATAGCCAGCAGCTGTGCAATGCAGCGCTTACATAACCTAGGACAGACCTGCAGTGGAGGGGGTTGGGGGGAGAGGGTGCGCAGTGAAAGTCAGCAGCCACCAGCTAATATAATAGTATGACTCGGTGCTGTTTGTGCTTGCATTTGCATATTTATTTCATTAGATCGTTGTTGAAGCTGCATGAGCATGATCTTGATTATTTATGTATACCTAGATCTTTGCATTTTGGTGATACATTTTGACCGTGTTCGTTCATGGTGCCGATGACGGGTCAATTTATATGAGCCAGAAAGAGTTAGTTCTAGTAAGATATTGAAACTGAAAACAGTCCTTTTAAATTTCTATCAGTTATCATTAAAAACCAGCAAAGTGTGTAGCACTGTCCGTAGCAAAAAACGGCAAGAAATCACATTTGTTGTATTAGAGCTCAACTTAAATATTTATTTTATTCTGTTTTTAACATTTGTTGTTATATCGGCTACATAAATTCATCATCTGTGATGATTTAAACTGTCTAGCTATCACGGTTCATGAGATACAGCCTGGACACAGACCGACCGCGGAGTACTAGCGTCCGCCGTTTTTAGCCTTTGGGCACTGAACGCTAAAAATGATTCTCCAGTAAGGTGTAGCATTGTAAAAAGCATAGCATTGAACAGCCTTATAATATGCCCAGAACTGGGACTCAGGCCTTCTCTCTAGGAGACGGAATAAGTTGTAATCCACCACACGGGCCTAGTGGAGATTGGTGGATGTCAAAAGTCTTTGAATCTTAAGTTCTAAGACATATACGGTTTCCTCACGATGTTTTCCTTTAGAGAGCAATGGTGATGAAATAAACTACATAAACTATAATGCGGGTTTGGACCTGACCTGGTAAGTTAGGGCAAGTTACTACTGGGCCTCCAGCTGTTAGTCCGGGTCGTTACCGTTACAGGATGAAATAAATTACCTACACAAAGTAATTCGCCTGGCCGGGTTAGAACCCACGACCTACAGCTTCAAAGTCTGGTTGAGGCTGAGGCGGATACTGCTTTTTTTTCTGTGGGAAAATCATCCAATGACATCTCCGCACTCTTGGGAGGGGCGGGAGATAGTGTCAGAATTTCACTGACTAAAACTCTAACTCCTGTTTTTAGTCAGTAAAAGTCTGACGGGTCACTACTGCTCTGTCTGGGCCGTTACCATTACAGGTGTAAAGATTTTCTTTTCTTGATAGAAATCGTTCGTGCCTCACCGCACGACAACGCAAGTTCTTCAATTCAGTTGGGTTTTACCCACAGCTACAGAGCTGCTTTCCACTGAACTCTGCGATCCTTGGAAAACTACATTTTCGTAGCTTAGTTATGATGACTAGTTGGACAGATTAAGGTAAAGGGTATCTTCGCGACGTCCGGTGACCCTGGGGCTGGGCAGTAAGGTTTAATTGCAACTATAATATGCTGTTTAGCTTATTTGCTGAATAATAGAATTTATAAATATTAAGTATTATATACAACCCTATTTTTTTAATTAGTGCACAAAAAAATGGGGCTCAATCAGTACCCGTTACTGATCATATTTGTGTAGTCAAAAGTACAAAAAACGAAATCCCAAAATTGTCCACGAAAATTTTTCATTATTGGTAAATTCATAATTGAATCATTATTCATAACAATTACTACTAGAAAATACTAAGCGAAGTGTTTTTCCATTTTTATTGACTTTCTTTCATTCATAAACAATAACCTGTACAATGTTTCCAGAAATTGAGTGAGATTTTGGGATATAAACAAACGCTCATAACTTTGCTGTTTATGAATATTATGCATTGAGACTTTACTTAAATAATAACAAGACCTTTTCTAATAAGCCCTTTAAGTATTTGCCATAATTAAAAAATAGTGGTGTATATGTTGTTTATAACTAGATGTTGCTCGTGACTTCGCGCGCTTGGGGTTTTGAGGACATTACTCTCCTTTTTTGCCTCTCCCTGGAAATTAAGATTTCCGCCCCCCGGAATTAAGTACCGGTACTCAGGGCAAAATAAAAAGTAGCTTAAATTACTCAATACAACATTAACTATATCCCAATGAAAGTTTCCGAAAATTTTGTTCAATCCTTTTGAAGACGAATCCCGTAGTTTGTAATCAAAAAGAAGCTTAGGTTACACCTTGTAACATCAGCTATTCGACAGTGAAAGTCCCATTAATATTGGTTCAGCCGTTTCGAGTTTACCCATAAAAAAAAAAAACAAAAAAAAAAACAAAAAAAAACAGAAAGTGAAGCAAAATTATATAAATATATATATTATTTGAAATATGTAGGTAAGCATGGAATATAACTTCATAGGTATTAAAAAAAATATACGAAATAAGAGAGAATAAGGAAAAAATTAGTCGATACCTGCGTGAGAATTTCAATAGTTCCGATTTTGTAGTTTCAGATAATATCATGTACTACTTGAAGTTGTACGACGTGGCTTTCTAGCTCTTGCGGTTATGGGAGTACAGTGATCCTGTCTCTCAAAGTGAAGACGCTTGCCTAGAAGTAACCTATTCAATTAGAATGTATCCTTGGAGTGCACCGACCGCCTTCAGCTCTTGGGAGTGGAAATTTCCTCAGACCTCAATGGGCGGTTCATTGAGTCCAAAGCTGAGATAGCAGCTGGGAAGCTTAGTGTGCTTGCAAAGGTTCGACGGTATTTCACACCGGGACAGCTTCTAATGTTGTACAAAGCACAGGTCCGATCGTGTGTGGAGTACTGCAGTCACATATGGGCTGGTACTGCAAAATGCCACCTAGCAGCTTTGGACTCGGTGGAAAGGTGTGCGAAGAGGCTAATTGGTGATCCAGACTTGGTTAAGTCCAATCTACAAAGCCTCGAGCACAGGCGTAGAGTAGCCAGCCTTTCGGTGTTTTACAGGATGCATTTTGGAGAGTGTGCGCGGGAATTACATGACATAATTCCGCCATCTCAATTCCGCCATCGGACAAACGTACGGTGAATATCCACCCTTATGTTGTTGAAACTTCTACGGTAGGGACTAAGCGTTTTGCCTCGTCGTTTATACCGCGTACATCGAGGGATTAGAACAGTTTGCCTGCTGCGGTCTTCCCGTCCGATTATAATTTAGGTGTCTTCAAAGCTAGAGTGAATAGGCTCTTAATAAACTAGTGCGGCTCACCATCAACGATTGCATCACTGCTTAACATCAGGTGGGATTGCAGTCAAGCACTAGTTTATATCAATTAAAAAAGTATATTATTCTAAGGTATCTATCAACTTATATTTCCCCTATTGTTTAAAGTTCTGGCAGTGCTTCGCAGTGCGAGTTTTAGTTTAAATTAATCTTCAAACATTAGGAGAAATTAATTTGGTACATTCGTGTTACTCGTCATAATCACCAGTCTATTGTATGGGACCGCTTTCCTACCAGCGGGACTACTTTCTATTGGAGCACAGCTGGTCCTTCGAGCCGAGTTTCTTAACTTGTAACAAAAAGGATTTTATTAATACCTTATGTAGATAAGTAGAAACTAGTCTATCGAACAAACGAAGTATAAGATTACGCTTAGTTACGACGTATCAGGCTATTTTTGCGGCGTATTTTATCAGCAAAGCCTGCTGTCTGTCTACGGACGCGTAGCTTCATAGTAGGGCTTTCAATCCGGAGTTCCGGAGTTTCGTAACTCCGGAGTTTTGGAGCAATTTTAAGCATTTGTCAAATCCGGAGTTGAAATAGAACACCGGAGTTGAAACCGGTTTTCAAAAACCATGTAAACATTTACAAAACGACGAAAAACGCATCTTAATTCTTGAGCGTAACCCGATGAGATTATAGTTTTACAAAAACAAATAATGAACAGATATCTGAGACAATTGTTGACGTTTTGAAAAGAATAAAATACCGAGCAAACTTGCCATCTACATCATCATCAATGGAAACGTATGAACCAGAGTTGCAGCCAAGTGTTGCAGAGCAACTGGAGCAGGATAAAAAACAAAGCACTTCATCTGCTAATTTGGATCTGGATGGATTCGTAAGAGTAGAAAAAGCAATTTATGAAAATGGCGGATGCAGACGAAAATACCTTTCAGAAGCGTACCACTATCTGCTGTGTCTTGAAGACGAGCGTGGAGTCAAAACGAGCATTCTCGGCAGCAGGCTTTTTCTGCACAAAGCTTAGTATTTCTCTTTTCTCTTAAATTCCTTATCGTTTTTCAAAACATATTACCAAGAACGAACTTCGATCTCAAAAAAGTAGATTTTTTAACTTAGTATTTTGGTACCTTTTGGTACCTATAAGTTTATGATTATTATTTTATTGTAACTTACTTAAAAAATGATTTTTTTTTGGGATTGTTGATTGTTTTAATATTTTATAATGCGTATTAATTCTCAATTATAACTTCTGTCTGCCAGACAGTAAATTTTTAAACAAAAACACTGATTCCTTAACAAATAAAACTTCTATTGATTATAATAAAGGGCCTTTTTATTAATTTCTAAAAAAGCTGTCAACTCCGGAGCCAACTCCGGAGTTCCGGATTTGATTGCTCAACATCGTAACTAGCTCCGGAGTTGAGAACTATCCGAGTTTGAATGCCCTACTTCATAGACGCATACGCGTATTAAATTATGAAACTCTGTTGTCCAAGAGGCAACGTCGTGCCGTTTTGTCAGCAGAGTTTTATAGTTTTCTATGTAAACTTCACGCGGGCCACACGTATAATGCCGAATACGCGTCTAACAAGCTACGCATCCGTGGAGAGTAGCCCTATGCTTTCAGTGATTTACAGCCCAATATGACAACTGTTACTAAAGTAGCCATACGTTTTTGAAATGGATCTCTTTTAAAGTTTAACCGTGTCCCAGTTTCAACTCTATCTCTCAGTGAATAATTAATGTTTTGCAATGACACTTAGACACGTCCTTAGTGGACGTGACCTATAAGGAATTGCAGTGCAAAATAAACATGTTATCGGTAATTTTTGTAACTTCTTAACAAATAATATTTTAAAGAGTTTATGAAAATTCTTACAACATCGACCAAAAAAAAAAAACCAAATCTTTCCTTTTTTTATGCACCTGGTAGAGAATGCCTAAGGCATTAAGTCCGCATGTGTACCATTGTGTTCCATAAGGTTTAAATAAATAAATCGACGCGTCAGTTTCATCAGCAAGTTGTATACCGAAAAATAATAGACGGCCCTTAAATAGTTCACGGCTACGATGAAAAGATAAGTTGTCACCGAGGACCACTTACCTACCTTTTCAGCCTATCATCTGGTACCCTTCTTTATCGAGTAACAGTCATAACTAGAGCAATATACAACAAAGTAACAAATAAGCCAATCCCTATAGGAGCCATTACGTAAGCACGTCTCGCCGTGAGAAGGAGAAATGCGGCACTCGGCAGATCAGCGGCTGGGCGCTGCGGCGGTGCGGTTACGGTATGCCCTTACACCAGGTACGTGTGTTTTGCAATTCATCTCTCACTTTGTATTACTTTATAGGGTTCAGTAACTCAAAAGGAAAAATCAGAACCCATATAGGACCACTTGGTTGCCCGTCTGTCTATCAGTCTGTCTCTCAAGACCTCGGGAACGCGTAGAGGTACCGAGTTGAAATAAAAACCTCAAGTTTGCCGTCCCTTGAAGATGTGAAAAAAATCAAACATTCATTGCGTTGCAAAAAAAAGTATATTTCGACAACCTCAAGGGAATCAAAATTCATAGGGTACTTCCCGTTGACCTAGAATCCTGAAATTTGGCACAAGGCAAGGTCTAATAGCACATGTTTAAGAGAAAATCTGAAAACAGAAAAAGAAATTGCCCAAATTTGTATGTGAATCCGTACCAACTGGTGTCAAACCAAATTTACTCTCAAGAGTATAGTTATTTTTTATCTTTGTACTACCTAAATGTTTTCTAATATTTTGCAAAAAAGTTATAAAACGCCTAATCATATCAATTTTATATACATAGTATTTTTTTACCGTCGTGATTATTATAATTCGCAAGTTGGGGGTTCGTATCGTAAAAAATACCGAACGATCGATGTCCGGAGCTCTCGCGATTAAAGTGCACAATTTAAGTATAAACTTGTGACACAATATGGTTCGGGGTATGGGCATTCTCTTTTGTTGCTACGTCATAAAAAAAGAAATTGCAAAAAGATTCGGAAAAATCTTCTAGACTCCATTCGAGAATTGAACTATTTATAATAATACTTAGGTAAGTTTGTACAGAACCCTCAGTGCGCAAGTCCGACTCGCACTTGCCATGTTTTTTTATTAATGTTCTGTTATATCTACATTTGATTGAACTGTAAAGAAATAATGAAAATGTAGGAATGAAAAGTTGAAAGATCGTAAAAAAACCCGACTGCAAAAGAAACTAAAAAGTTTGAAATAAATCACTTTAAGCAGTCATCAGACTGCAACAGCAGTTAATGGAATTTATTTCATTTCAATCACAGATTTGACGCCATCGACTGCATCAGACAGCTTGAAGTGACTTGTTACAAGCACTTTTTGGTCGATTTTTTGCGATCGGCTTTTCTAACGTTGTCAACTTTTTTGTTTCCTACATTTTAGTGAGTAATACTTTTGATGATGTCAAGCTCTTTATTTTATACACAATAGGTACGTAATTTAGTGTCAAAAGTTCGCCAATTAATCCCCTTGCCAGTTTTGGTAAAATCTGTCCAGTTCATCCCGCCAACGGCGCCAACTCCTTCATGGTCTACCACGACCTCGTCTCACTATTGAAGAAGAGGGAAGACAAAAGATGGAAAGACTGGAGGGAAGCTTTTACCCAGGAGTGAGACAGAATAAACGTGTGAATAAAAAGGAAACTAATTGATGTACCCCGTGTAACACTCACAGCTAAGACGAATTTAACGACATCTCTAAAAGTAAAATGCAGCAAGCCGTGTAGGCTGTAGGACGTGCCAGGAAATAAACATACGAGTACATACATAAACTCGCAAAAATATAACCGTCCTACAGGCGTAGTCGGGGAAAAACAACGCAAATAAACGCCCATATTAATCAGACTGCCCATAAAATTCAGTTCAATAAAATGAATTTATTGAATTGAGTTTTATAGAATTTATTTAGCTATGATTATGACTTCTATGATAAATTAATAATATGATATAATAATGAAATTTGAAAATGTATGGACCAAATAATGTCTGAAATAAAAAGATTTTATTTTATTTTTTTATTTAATAGTTCAATGCAGCTGCAGTATTAGTACATATTATCTAGATGAAAGATCTCTATAATCACCAGGGCTGCAGGAACTGAAAGGAGTCACCGCGAACTTGGATCCCACTCGAGTTCTATCAGATGGGATAAGTGTGACACTTGCTCTACCCGGAGCGGGAGAAATAATTAGAAGTTTTTCCACCCTAAAAATGTAAAATGGAATTCCTTGATACAAAAACTTATGATGTAGGTACTTATTAGTATAACTGAACCAAATTACATTTTTTTTTTAAATATTAGAAATGACAATACTCTATGCCAATATAGATTATTATATTTCTATTTTCACGTCCAATTGGCAACAGGCGTGATTGATATTATTAACACATGCCATAAATAGACTGTAATGAAGAACCATAATTTCGTCCAAGTGTTCGCTTCCGAGTGGCACTTCTCACAGACTATTTCAATGACAATAGGTCCGGGCCCCTCGGACACGCTCTTTGTCCCGGGGCCCACTTGCCCATGAACACCACACATCACTTTACAAGTACTAGTGATTTCGGAACCATTATCACGTTTGATTAGTCGAAGAATACGGTGAGTAACGTCCCGTTGAAATTCACCTTATAATTTTTAAACTTCTCACTTTTGTATCTTTATGTAGTAGTCTAAAAGAAAAATGTTATAAAAATTTCATACTTTAAAAATAAATTTGTAGCCTTTTTAAATAAATATAACCACACTACGGCATTGACAACATGGTCCTTTAAGTCTTATTTGACTAAAAGGACCATGCTGTCAATGCCGTATTTATTTAAATACGTTCTATTGCTGAAAGACTTTTTAAAATCGGTTCAGTAGTTTCAGTAATTATAAAGGGTGACTGGTAATTAGTGAACGATACTTAAACACGTCATTGTAGTCACTTTAACAAACAACTTTTACTATGGGGCCAAACCTGAAATCGCGAAAAAAAACAGCCAAGTTCTGTACATTTCGACCAGCTAGGCGAACAAAAATGTACTGACCAGTAGATTTTTTTTCGCGATTTCAGGTTTGGTTCCACAGTAAAAGTTGTTTGTTATCATGACTACAATCACGTGTAAAAGTATCGTTCACTAATTACCAGATACTCTATATATAAGTTTACAAATACCTACCTCTTTGTAATAATACACGTACGTACTAACAACCCAACCCACTACTTTATCAAAATAAAATGACTTTATCTATTGGTGCAAACCTCATGAAAATTCTATATTTTTTAGTTTATAGCGATCATACAGACAGACAGACACGATAGGGGACTAGGTTTTATGTATAATATACATATATAAGGATTACTATAAATTGTTTTTTATTTTGGATATTTTAAACGTACACGTGTTTCTACATAGTTCTCACATATTAATTTCGACATTAACAAACTATTTAATTGTTATAACAAACTGTATTATTTTAAAAAAGTGTCCTTGAATTTTCTCACACGTTCTTGTTTTTTTTTTTTTTTGGTAGGAAATCGTCAAATGTCCCTCTCTACTGCTGCAGCTGGAGCGAAAAGATGTCTTAGACTTTTACTGACTTATGACCTAAATCTGTTTCATCAGTTAGGTAGGTACCCTTTTAATTCCAGGTATGCGGTAATTCTTCCGAGCCATCTCACAAATAATAATAATTTATTGGAACACTTACAAACAACACAAAAGCCGGCCAAGTGCGAATCGGATTCGCGCACGAAGGGTTCCGTACCAACAAACGGCAAATATCACGTTTATTGTAGAGGAGCCCCACTTAAATATATTTTTTTCTGTTCTTTTTTTTTAATATTCCACAACCATCACACAACGCCGTCTAGTCCCAAGCTAAGCAGAGCTTGTGTTATGGGTACTAGACAACTGATAAACTTACTTATATATTTCTAAATGATCGTGCTCATCACACAAACATTTTTCCTGGATGGGAGTCGAACCCACGACCTCCGGCATAGCAGTCAGAGTCACTAGGCACTAGACCAACAGGCAACAGTGTTTGTACTGTTTGTTGTAATGGTGGCAACAGAAATACATCATCTGTGAAAATTTCAACTGTCTAGCTATCGCGGTTCTTGAGATACAGTCTGGTGATAGACTGACGGGCGGACAGACAGCGAAGTCTTAGTTATAGGGAATTGATTTTACCCTTTGGGTACAAAAAGCTAAAAAACAAAGACATAAGAGAATAAAAATATTATGTTAGTAGTTAGTATTTGTAATGAATTCTGGTACCTACCCAAGGAAAGATTTAACTTGTGTTATGGGTACCAGCATTCTCACACACTACCTTTACAGCATACGTTACATCAGAAGATAACAAAGCATTCGGTTAAAAGCCAAAAAATTAAAAATGAGAACAGCCCTTTCATGTATGTGAGTGTTGGGCATGTGATTTGTGACTTAGGGAGAGTGTGTAATTAGTTGGTGCACAGATGATATATTTTTGAAAACTACACAACTTGCGGGAACGCTTTTCCTACTCTCGTCCTTCTGATGCACCTTGCAGGTCGCATCTTAAGTATCTCCTTAAATCCCCTCCCCACTCCTCCGATTTCTATTCCTACTCCTTCACTTCGCATGCAGTACGGTTGTGGAACACACTACCGTCTGATATTAGGGGCTGCCAAACTCTAGCAGTTTTCAAAAAAGGAGTGAAAGAACACTATCTCTCTATTTCGTCATAGTTGCTTATTATATGTATGTATTATTATATATTGTTAATCATTATTATTGCTATAGTAATTCTATTATATGTATGTATATATTTATGATATTATATCTTTTTATTGTATATTTTAATTTCTGTTTTATTTGTACTTTCTTTTTTTTCCTATTCCACACAGTGTCTTCATCTCTTTATTTTCCAACTCTTCTTTCGCAGGTATGCTGGAAGAGATTTCTGTAGAAATAAGCATTACCTTTGTACCTATTTTTCTGTTTTCTTCTTCTATTCTTATAGCTTAATATTTGTGTGTACATAAAATGTTAAATAAAAATAAATAAATAAACTTTAACTTTAAGAGGTTTTCACTGACCAAGCATCGCGCAACCTCTGCAAACAGATGTATGTATTACTACTAAACTATTTGGAAGAACACTAAAACTATTTGGAATGTGCCTATGTACCACTACTGTACATGAAGTTTAAATAAATAAATAATAAATCTTCATTCTTTTTGACTGACCGACTTTGGCAATACAAAAGTTCCTATTACTGGTGTATTAGCAATAAATTCTTAAGTTCAAGTTTGAAAATAATCACTTAAGGGTGCACTAGTCGGCGGCTCGAACTCATCGGAGGGCAAAGTTAAAATGCATGCTATCTCATCCAACGTAATGTGCGACAGTTAAAAATGATTTGATGAGCCATATGAAGCTAAAGCACACACGGACTCCCATAACATTTACAATGGTTTATGATGAAAAGAGCACGTACAAAATTATGAACAAACCTTTGGACGACCACATATTATGAAAACCTATTGAATTGATCTGTTCAAAATAAAATAAATTTAAGTTTTGAATACATAATCTAGCCCTGTATGGAAAGTATTTTGCTATATACATACGCCATCAGTTATTTATTTATGTCTAAAGATGCATAATTTAGTGTCAAAATCTAGAAGATTCGACGCACACACACGCTTCTATACATGGGAAGATTATGACGAAACAAATGGATATAATTTGTTTTGAAACGACACCGTAAACTCACGTTTGTATGGAAGAATGACCGACTAGGGCACTCTTAATACTAAGACATCGTTAACATCCGTCCACGAACTTCAAAGTGAAATGGGGCAACGTTGACCGGTCCTCGCTCGTAAAACATCATCGACCATCTAGTAAATTTTAAGGTGGGTCTACGCTAGAGGAACCGAGTATGAGCGAAGCACGAGCCGAGCACAAATACTTGTGGTATCGCTCGTGCTCGGCTTCTCTAGATTCAGTCCATACTACATGAATTTGAGCTCGGCTCGTGCTCAGCTCGGCTCGTGCTCAGCTCGGCTCGTGCTCAGCTCGGCTCGTGCTCGGCTCTTCTCGAGTCGGTCTACACTACATGAATTTGAGCTCTGGTCGTGCTCCGCTCATGTTCGGCTCGCCATCGCCAAGTAGCGGCTCGTGTTGACGCCATCGACTGCATCAGACAGCTTGAAGTGACTTGTTACAAGCACTTTTTGGTCGATTTTTTGCGATCGGCTTTTCTAACGTTGTCAACTTTTTTGTTTCCTACATTTTAGTGAGTAATACTTTTGATGATGTCAAGCTCTTTATTTTATACACAATAGGTACGTAATTTAGTGTCAAAAGTTCGCCAATTAATCCCCTTGCCAGTTTTGGTAAAATCTGTCCAGTTCATCCCGCCAACGGCGCCAACTCCTTCATGGTCTACCACGACCTCGTCTCACTATTGAAGAAGAGGGAAGACAAAAGATGGAAAGACTGGAGGGAAGCTTTTACCCAGGAGTGAGACAGAATAAACGTGTGAATAAAAAGGAAACTAATTGATGTACCCCGTGTAACACTCACAGCTAAGACGAATTTAACGACATCTCTAAAAGTAAAATGCAGCAAGCCGTGTAGGCTGTAGGACGTGCCAGGAAATAAACATACGAGTACATACATAAACTCGCAAAAATATAACCGTCCTACAGGCGTAGTCGGGGAAAAACAACGCAAATAAACGCCCATATTAATCAGACTGCCCATAAAATTCAGTTCAATAAAATGAATTTATTGAATTGAGTTTTATAGTAGAGGAGCCCCACTTAAATATATTTTTTTCTGTTCTTTTTTTTTAATATTCCACAACCATCACACAACGCCGTCTAGTCCCAAGCTAAGCAGAGCTTGTGTTATGGGTACTAGACAACTGATAAACTTACTTATATATTTCTAAATGATCGTGCTCATCACACAAACATTTTTCCTGGATGGGAGTCGAACCCACGACCTCCGGCATAGCAGTCAGAGTCACTAGGCACTAGACCAACAGGCAACAGTGTTTGTACTGTTTGTTGTAATGGTGGCAACAGAAATACATCATCTGTGAAAATTTCAACTGTCTAGCTATCGCGGTTCTTGAGATACAGTCTGGTGATAGACTGACGGGCGGACAGACAGCGAAGTCTTAGTTATAGGGAATTGATTTTACCCTTTGGGTACAAAAAGCTAAAAAACAAAGACATAAGAGAATAAAAATATTATGTTAGTAGTTAGTATTTGTAATGAATTCTGGTACCTACCCAAGGAAAGATTTAACTTGTGTTATGGGTACCAGCATTCTCACACACTACCTTTACAGCATACGTTACATCAGAAGATAACAAAGCATTCGGTTAAAAGCCAAAAAATTAAAAATGAGAACAGCCCTTTCATGTATGTGAGTGTTGGGCATGTGATTTGTGACTTAGGGAGAGTGTGTAATTAGTTGGTGCACAGATGATATATTTTTGAAAACTACACAACTTGCGGGAACGCTTTTCCTACTCTCGTCCTTCTGATGCACCTTGCAGGTCGCATCTTAAGTATCTCCTTAAATCCCCTCCCCACTCCTCCGATTTCTATTCCTACTCCTTCACTTCGCATGCAGTACGGTTGTGGAACACACTACCGTCTGATATTAGGGGCTGCCAAACTCTAGCAGTTTTCAAAAAAGGAGTGAAAGAACACTATCTCTCTATTTCGTCATAGTTGCTTATTATATGTATGTATTATTATATATTGTTAATCATTATTATTGCTATAGTAATTCTATTATATGTATGTATATATTTATGATATTATATCTTTTTATTGTATATTTTAATTTCTGTTTTATTTGTACTTTCTTTTTTTTCCTATTCCACACAGTGTCTTCATCTCTTTATTTTCCAACTCTTCTTTCGCAGGTATGCTGGAAGAGATTTCTGTAGAAATAAGCATTACCTTTGTACCTATTTTTCTGTTTTCTTCTTCTATTCTTATAGCTTAATATTTGTGTGTACATAAAATGTTAAATAAAAATAAATAAATAAACTTTAACTTTAAGAGGTTTTCACTGACCAAGCATCGCGCAACCTCTGCAAACAGATGTATGTATTACTACTAAACTATTTGGAAGAACACTAAAACTATTTGGAATGTGCCTATGTACCACTACTGTACATGAAGTTTAAATAAATAAATAATAAATCTTCATTCTTTTTGACTGACCGACTTTGGCAATACAAAAGTTCCTATTACTGGTGTATTAGCAATAAATTCTTAAGTTCAAGTTTGAAAATAATCACTTAAGGGTGCACTAGTCGGCGGCTCGAACTCATCGGAGGGCAAAGTTAAAATGCATGCTATCTCATCCAACGTAATGTGCGACAGTTAAAAATGATTTGATGAGCCATATGAAGCTAAAGCACACACGGACTCCCATAACATTTACAATGGTTTATGATGAAAAGAGCACGTACAAAATTATGAACAAACCTTTGGACGACCACATATTATGAAAACCTATTGAATTGATCTGTTCAAAATAAAATAAATTTAAGTTTTGAATACATAATCTAGCCCTGTATGGAAAGTATTTTGCTATATACATACGCCATCAGTTATTTATTTATGTCTAAAGATGCATAATTTAGTGTCAAAATCTAGAAGATTCGACGCACACACACGCTTCTATACATGGGAAGATTATGACGAAACAAATGGATATAATTTGTTTTGAAACGACACCGTAAACTCACGTTTGTATGGAAGAATGACCGACTAGGGCACTCTTAATACTAAGACATCGTTAACATCCGTCCACGAACTTCAAAGTGAAATGGGGCAACGTTGACCGGTCCTCGCTCGTAAAACATCATCGACCATCTAGTAAATTTTAAGGTGGGTCTACGCTAGAGGAACCGAGTATGAGCGAAGCACGAGCCGAGCACAAATACTTGTGGTATCGCTCGTGCTCGGCTTCTCTAGATTCAGTCCATACTACATGAATTTGAGCTCGGCTCGTGCTCAGCTCGGCTCGTGCTCAGCTCGGCTCGTGCTCAGCTCGGCTCGTGCTCGGCTCTTCTCGAGTCGGTCTACACTACATGAATTTGAGCTCTGGTCGTGCTCCGCTCATGTTCGGCTCCTCTAGAGTCGGTCTACACTACACGAATTTGTGTTCGGCTTGTGCTCCGCTCAAGTTCGGCTCTTCTAGAATCGGTCTACACTACATGAATTTGAGCTCGGCTTATGCTCTGCTCCTCCAGCGTAGTCTCACCTTTATGCCTCGTACTTGCAACATTTCGTAAGTGATGACTTGACACGTTCGGTGCATGTGTAACGCGTGTGTAACTTATTGTTTATTTTTAGATATTCTAGAACAATGGAGGTTTAGGTGTCAATATTAAGGACAGTGGGACCTCGTCTCTCAAGCTGCGAAGCACTCCAAGCTGCGGTTTTCCGACCCGTGTTTCTACGTATTTGAAAGAGCTGTAGGGCTACGTGATTGTTTGATAGAGTTATCTACCGCGGCCGTGGAAAGCAAAGGGTAACTGAAGAAACACGGGTGGGTCTTAATCAGTAAAAGTATCTGACACTTCCAACGCTACACACAAAGCGGAAGAAATTATTAGATAATTCCGAAGCTAAAAATCAGCCTCTGATACGATTACATTCTTTCATTGTCAGAAAGCTCCACTGTCACTGATTGTAGCTGTCATTACGTCATAATATGGTCCGTTTATCCATTGAAGAGTCACGGTGTTTAAAAGAAACTGCAGAAAGTTAGACACGTGCCAACAAACGTGGTAACTTCACGGTAAGTATTTCCCACATCATCTCTTAAAAGTTTCCAATATACTACTGGCGCATATAGGTAAGTCTTATAATACACAACTGATGAACAATACAACATTGCTGTTTTAATATAGAACTGCTGAACATGGACGTTTCAATACACAACTGTTGAACAATACAATACTGCTGAATATGGACGTTTTAATACACAACTGCTGAACAATACAACACTACTGAACATGGACATTTTAATACACAACTACTGAACAATACACAGCTGAACATGGACATTTTAATCGCCACGACATGATTCCAACTACAATGTACGGTCATTAATGTTAACTAAACGCAATCGAGAATTCGTGATCAATATATTGTCGAATGAGGTCAGCTGTTCATGACTAAGGTGATATGTGCACAGGTTGCAGCGCTGTCGAGCTAACGAGGGCACTGCCACCTGTGCGAGTATTAACTGGAGTTATTGTTAGTTTAATTTTTTTGAACTGAGTAATCATCAAATGAAATCTTCCACTCAGGTTAGAGCAAGAGGGCTTGTCAGACTAAATACTCTTTCTTTAGTACTCACCTGTCTTGGATGTCCAACAGCGGACGTCTTTTGGCTGAAATGACGATAATGATGATGAGTTCTCACCGTTCCGTCGATGAATACCACACCTACCACAGTTTGTCTTTTGAACCCAAAGGTTGACTGGTAGAGAATGCCTTGTTGTATTAAGTAAAGAACTTTAAATAAGTAAATGGAATTCTTCTGCAATATTGTTTTTGTTTTGTCTTCTTTGTATAGAGCAAGGGGAGCACAAGTAACGTGGGGCCAGGGCAGGGCAGAAAGGAGAGGAAGGTGAGCATTTACTTTAGCATAGCATAGCATAGCATCAGCCTAATAAATGTTCCAACGGCTGGGACTCAGGCCTCCTCTCTAGTTAATCCACCACGCGGTCCCGGTGCGGGTTGATGGATGTCACATGTCTTCGAATTTTTGGTTTTAGGACATGCCGGTTTCCTCATGTTTTCCTTCGCCGTTTTGAGAGCAATGGTGATGAAATAAATTACACAATGTTATGCGCCTGGCTGGGTTTGAACACGCGACCTACAACTCGTAAGCCGGGACTGTTACCACTCGGCCACCACTGCTAGTTACTTTACTTTTATACAATTAATTAACTATTAATATTTAGGTAGTTTCTTCTAAACCATTTACCTACTATGAAATATGTGATCTCAGTTTTACAAAATTGTAGAGACGAGAAAGTGAAAATTGTGAAATATGTAAGTACTATTGTGAGTTATCGCCTAGCTCTATGAAATCAATATCTCTAAGATAAAGCCAGTCTGATCTAGGCCAATAAAGTGGCTTTCCACTCGTAAATGTACACAAAAACCTGTAGAGGACAATAGAAAATTGAAAGTAGTATTTAAAAAAACAATTATAGTATTTATATAGGGTGATTGGGAGTTAGTGAACGATACTTAAACACGTGATTATAGTCATGATAACAAACAACTTCTATGGAACCAAAAATCGCGAAAAAAAATCTACTGGTCAGTACATTTATGTTCGCCTAACTGGTCAAAATGTACCGAATTTGGCTGACTTTTTCGTGATTTCAGGTTTGTTTCCATAGTAAAAGTTGTTTGTTATCATGACTACAATCACGTGTAATAGACTAAATATGCATGTCCAATAAGTTATACAACCTTATTTTTAGTATATGCAAAACCTGAAACAACTATCTAGTATTTTTATATAAAGAATCTATGTACAAAATTTCAAAATTGTATTATGAAAAATCACAAAGTTATAAGCCAGTTATGGTAGTTGGTTGGCGATATAAATACATGGTCACCAGACCACCCAGGTGACTGAGGGTTGGTTTTGCTTCAGCACCCAGCTGTGCGCTGACGCCTCATGACCGCTATGGCCTGCCGTGACTGGTTGTACATAGTGTCGATGATGTCCAACTTGTGACCTTTTTAAATATTTTTCGGAAAAAATAAAACATGGTGTAAAAATGATTGGAATCGCTTCAGTTACTGATTCTAAACAAACTATGTATATTCAGGTTTCGCTTATACTAAAAATAATGTTTTATATCAAAAACATAATATGGCAGTATTTAAAAATAAAAGAAAAAAAAATGGTTAAGATTCAAAGATTCAAAAGCATATATTTCAAATAAAATCATTTACAGGCACTTTTGAAATGTCAAGAAGACGGTCTGTCAGAAAAAAGAAATGATGCTAATTGCACATTTCAAAGTGTAGATCTTTACGGAGAAGAATGTGCAAGAAACTCCATGGAAATTCTTTTCAAACAAAGTTATGTAGTACAAATATTTCGGGTACATGTGTCTTGTCGCTGTTATTATGTGAGAACAATGTGAAAAATATGAAGACAAAAAAAAAATTAAATTCACTGGCAGCTAAGAGATGACCAGTCTCAACTGACAGCGCCCGTTCACGAACATGACGCATATATCAGCACCACTCAGCTCAACCATTTTGAAGGGAACCGAATGATCCACCACCATCAGTGAGACATTTGAGTGAGCATGACAAACTCTCAACTGCCATGCTCATTTACGTCAAACAAGTCCAACAGTAAGTAATCTTAAACCATAAATTGCCCCATGGTACTCACATTTACAAACTTTGAGAAAAAATGCTTCTACATTATACAATACTATAGAAATATCAAAATAATAAGGTGATAGATAGTGCAGAGTTCAAAAGCCGGAGGAAAATATGGCTATGCTTTGTGAAGTCCAAGATGAGTCTTGGGAATATGTAAGTATCACTAAACCCCAGGAGGGTAGGCTCCTAGTGAAGTGTATTAGTGATACTTACACATTCAATACTTCTGCTCTCATCTTTGGGTTTTTTTTTATGGTAGGCAAAATCATCCAATGACAAATCCCATCCTTGGGCGGAGCGGGAAATAGTTTCAGACTCTTACTGACTAAAAACCTACCCTGTTCCTTCCCTGCCTTGGATCCGGTGCCCTGGTACGCATTTTCATACCTCCTGAGAGCCCCAGATTCATCTTTAGGGTGGGTCTGCTAAATAACAGCTGCACTAGAGTCGATTGAGAAGATTCCGATGATCTTCTAAACTTTTAGAGTCAAAACTTCAAAGTCTTGAGCATCGACGCCGAGTTGCTCGTCTGTCAGTTTTCTATCGTCTACTTCGGGGTACTCTCCGTAAGAAGCCCGCCCCCACCTGCGTCCAGACTCAAGGCCAACGTCGCGGGACATTTTGCCTATATTATGATGATTAAACGTATTAAGATTACTGTGTGGTTTACCTATACATTATAAAAATAAAACTTTGTGTTTTAGGTACTCCAAAAACAATAATATACAACCCAATTTTTTTAAATAGTGCACAAAAAATGCGGCTCAATCAGTACCCGTTACTGATCATATTTATGTAGTCAAAAGTCAAAAAAACGAAATCCCAAAATTGTCCACGAAAATTTTTCATTTGGTAAATTCATAATTCAATCAATCATTCATAACTATTACTACTACTAGAAAATACTAAGCGCAGTGTTTTTCCATTTTTATTGACATTCTTTCATTCATAAACAATAACCTGTACAATGTTTCCATAAATTGAGTGAGATTTTGGGATATAAACAAACTCTCATAACTTTGCTGTTTATGAATATTATTTATTGAGACTTTACTTACATAATAACAAGACCTTTTCTAATAAGCCCTTTAAGTATTTGCACTAATAAAAAAATAGTGGTCTATAATTCTTTTTCCTATCAAATTCAAATCGTATTCTACACAAACCTTTAGAACTATATAATTTGTCAAATCGGCCAGTATGTTTATAAGGGCCGTCTCTCATGCGATGTGATATCAATAACGACTCGCATAATTAACACCACGACAGTGCGATAAAATATTGTAATTCCGCATTAATAACAACTTGGCATTATATAAATTTTCGTAATAGTTTACGTAACTCATCGCCTTAGATGGGTTCTGTAAAGCTTGTTAATTATAAATCAGTCAATTATCGAAAGAGAGAAGAAAACCATCCTACGGTAACAAAGCTAAAAAAATATTTTTTTTTATACGTTATTTACAATAGGTAAATACCAACGAAAATACCTTTCATTAGTATCTCGTTATTTGGAATAGAACCATATTTGTACTTTTATTTATTATTGGTTTTAAAAGGAGTACCAGATGATATTCTTGACTGTATTTTCTTGACGTACTTTCTCAAATTTCAAACTAAGTTTAGAGACAAGCTAGTTTACCTGACTTCCGAGACATCGTTTTAGCTGAAAGATGTCCTCTGCTCCCCCATAGACCTCTCCTAAGTGTCGCTACAATGACCAGTCCTGTGCATCTCGCATCCAACGGATTCTCGTGACAATACCAAACGCTGTCCAGCCGAGTTTGATTCGACGGTTGATGGTCTTCCTCGAAGCTAGACCTACCTAGCTCGACCGTCTGTCCCAGGTAAACGTAATCTTCTATAACTTCCGAGTGTCGCTACTGAACTTGATAAGATTGGGTGCTACACGGTTGTTTACCATGACCTTGTTTTTGTCCATGTTCATTTTAAGACCCGTTCTTCTTTCGTTCGGAAGCTCTATCGAGGTCATCGAGCATTGTACTGAGGTCCTCCATAGACTAAATCGTTGGCAAATTGAAGGCAAGTAATGTCCTCATCCTCACCAACATTAATGCTTAGCTCTCTTCGGTTCAGAACCTTGAAGACATCATCTATTACCTTACATCCCTTTGCAGAAAGATAGGTTTCGAGGTCTGGGGGCTTACTCTCGAAAAATGTTTACTCGCTAAATTGCGTGACCTTTTTGGGAAACTAAGTAAAATATGGATTGGGCTTGGCAAGTGGTCACGCAATTTTAAACCAATTTGGCGCTAGCATCGAATTCAAGAGTACCTAACGTCACAATTCCAATGTCGACCGATCGGAATTAAACTCGAGAGAAGGCCCCCTGGTCCTGAAGTCGATCTGACATGGTGGCATTATCTCACTACACAGTAGTCAACCTAATACTAGATTAGTCTTCTGCGTAGCCTGCCACACCGTGTATAATGTGGTTTACGACGGTTCGAAACCTTTCTAGAAATTATCAAAAATTCAAGTTCAGCTCATATTTACTAATTAGAGCCTATTTATCATTAGTTTACTGCAAATCAAGCGCATAAGCAACACTAAACTGCACTAGCTATTCTCATCACGCTACAAACGGCCAGTAAACTGCCAATAGTTGACAAATTAGTTAATATTTGACGGTCGACGTACCACATAAGTGTGACCTCACACGAGCCTCAGGTGTGTGCCGCGACCTTTCCCAAGGCTCCCGGTGCGATAAACTTTCGTAATTAAATTCGCAACTGCACGCGCATATAACCTGACGTTTGGCAAACACGTACAAATGTAAAAATAGCCTTAAAATGTATGGATTGAATTCAATTGGATATACGTTTGCCTAAAAAATGCCTAGGTCGGAGCTGGCCTTTGGAATCAACAATGTTTTTTTTTTATAATTGGCTAAAGGCATTGTTGGTCGTGGACATGGTCGTTTTGTTATTAATTTGACTGTGATTATGTTATTATATTTTTTAGTAATTGGGTAAACTTTTCAAAAGGACAATGTGGCATTGTATCAACTATTTTAGCTGAGGATTCATGACGTGATATTTCAGTAGTGCATGCCAATGCCATATACAATTGATACTTTTTTACCTCTATTAGACTTATTGACAATCATTGTACATAGAATGTTAAGTCTAAGGGTGTGATGGTTACAAATATGTGATACTTTAAAAGTGCCTATTAGCATGGTGTATGGTCACAGCTTTTCCGTTTTTCAGCAAAACGTTTAATCAATTCACTTAAATTCATTGAATTAAAAAGATAAAACTTACCGCTCCATCTCCCGATTACAGACATAATCCATTTTCTTTTCCTTTCTGTCTTCCTTGTTATTAAGATTAACATTAAATCAAAAAGTTTAATTAAATCTGCTCAAAGTTGTAATTTCCTGCGCAACATTGAACTTTATCTTTCTTTTAATAAAGGAGTCTTAATGACGTGGCGACCAGTTGGAACCGTACCGACCTTCTTGCGACCCTCGCCACGATGGTGATGGCCTGAGATGGAATCAGAGATAAACGAGGGAATTTGATACTATCTATGGTCACGCATAGACATGCTAATATTGGACAGGTTTGATTTATCACAATGTGCAAGGTTTGATTGTGCACTTTTATTGTTCTTTTGGTCAGAAGAATCTTTTGTTGCCTTTGTTTGGAAATGGATGTTCCACATAGCTGAGAAAATGCTTTGGTGGTTGATTTAGAATTTATTTTGATGTAAGTACCTTCTCAATTAGTTGTAGAATCCTAAAAAAATCTACACTTTTAATGTTTCCCAGTCATTTGATGTTCGCAGCCTGGAATCCGGAAGCCGGTTCATAATATGATTTGATTGCTTTCCCCCTCAACGATGTAATCAGCTTTAAGTCAATGGGAAGCAAAAGAAATCTATCTATTGAAACATTTAATTATGTCGTTTCAGGAACCATTAATAAATCAATTGAACAAGTTAATTGATATTTTCAAAGGCGTTTGATGTTAGTGAAGCTGAAGACCAAACTAAATATATCCCATTGTGATGGCGGGTGAATGAAACTGAGGAATCGATAGGCCTTGCTCGGTGTGGCCTCGATAGCCGCCATTTATAACCGAAGGGGTGGGTGCAAAGGGCACTTTGGAGTGGCGGCCTCCGGTCAGCTGAAGTTGCTTGAAGTTAAAGTGTAGTTTTCTGATTAGGAAATCGAGGAAAATAGATCGAATGCCGAGTTACTTTTTGCAATAATTGCAGGTTGCAATGAAAAGTTAGCAAGTTGATTGTAGAAAGAAGTGAGGTAGTTTTTGAAATCTTCTTAGTAACTCATGTGACAAGCTGAATTTTTCTTTTGTTAATTAAAGTTTTTTTTTATAGACTTGTGTCAAGCTTGTGAGTCATATTCGCTTCGCTTCAGTGTTTTAATATCTTAAAATTCCAAGAACATCACTTAACAGCTTGTTTTAAGAAGTTAGATATATTGTTATTTTTTTTAATGAATAGTATCACTACAATACAAAGTCAGTGTGACGCAGTTTGGCGGGAAAAGAATTCACCTTGAAATGACGCGCTTCCCGCGCTACGACCTCGCTGGCGGCCGCGATCGTTCGGGCCGGCTTCGGAAGCGTTCGTGCAAGATCGTTGATTGTCGATGCTCTTCGGCGCCACTCGGGTGTCCTCGCTACGAATCGGGTGGTGTTCATTTTAATTGGTTTGAGATTAGTTGGTGTTTATTTGAATGAGTTCGGTTATTATAATTTCGTATGAGATACAGTTTCTTTTTAGGTTTAAAAAAACCTTCTTTTTTCATTTTGATGTGAAGGATGACTTATGAACACGTTTTTGTTGAATTTCATAGCCTTTCATTATGACTCCAAGGCATCAATTTCATTTATCAAAGTTTGAAAAGAATGCAATACTTAATTATTACTACTTATGTGATTTCCATTTTCTCGTCAGTTTTTGCGATCGGTTGACCAGTTGTTGACATTAATTGGTGTTATTACGTTTCATAAATCTGCGTAAATATCGCGATTTATGATACACGCTGATTCGAAAGTGCGCTCATAAACAACGTGAAGGCTATGAATGAACTGATGCAGGCTGGAATCGTCTCTTTAGGGGCTTCGTTTCAGGTTTTTTAACTTTATTTTTGATACCTTTAAAAATAAAAGTTGCTATGTTGCGTCTAATAAAATGGTTGCTTGAGATATTTAAAATAAGTGTTTCAGTCTGTCTTAGTAGGTATGTTTTTTGCATTTTTGTTCTTTTAAAAATAAAAAGTTTATTAAAGATCTGAATTTCATTGTTTTTCGGAAATAGATTTAAAGTTGGTAAATTCCAGTCGTCTACCATTTTAACGCAAAAAAAAAAAAAATAGCGGAAACCGTACTTCCGAAAACTATAAATAATGGTTCTATTATGTAATTGGTCCTTTCTGGTCCTGACAGCCGCGTTTGCGGTGAAAAAGAGGAGCCCCTAAATCAATTGATAGAATGAGCTCCGCGCTTTCGTTCCGCGGCGCTAACCGCTTGACCCAATTTCTTAAATCCACAACCATTTCAGGGTTTGACAATGATAACACTAGTTGGAGCAGTCATAAAAATATACGCGAGCATCCACCGGTGTACGGGGGCGCGGTTGTGCGGCAGTTCAGTGACTTGTGGGCCGCCGTACCGAGCGGACGTACGTGCCGCGCTCGCTGCTACTTCTCCGACACGTTACGAACGCAACCTTCGGTGTGGAACTGTATTTTGAAATTGTGTGTGCTCTCAATTTGAAGATTATCTGACAGTGACAGGAGTGTTGCCAGTGTTTTTAAGGAATTTCGTTACATTTCCTTTTGGATGAAACTGATTTTATTGTAATATTTTGATTTTGAATTATTGTGTGCATGTGGACAGATCAGTGAACCTTTGGATTGCGATTTGGACCTGGTGAGTATCGTTTGTTATTTTTTGTTTATATGTGCTAAAGCAATAATACGGACACAGTTTTTGGTTATTTTACCGAAACCATTAAACACACAACCATAATTAATATACATCAACAAACTATACAAAACACTTTACTAATGCGAGAACTTAATCTTAAAAGACCAAATAAATAGCTTTTTAATATTACTCAAAACGCTCTAAATAATTTATACAAATTTTTAAGATAAAACCTAAGCGCAATTTTAAAAATAATCTTACATTTAAAAACACAAATATTGTTCTGAGATAAAACCTGCTTTAGTTAAAAAATAAACATTTAAGATTGGCGTGTTTTGTGAACCTTCAATTTAGGCCCAAGATCTTTGTAAAAGTGCTTTACTGTAAATTGAAAGTATAAATATTTGTCTAGCTCAGAACTGCGATCACGTTTACTTTCATTGCTCCGATTTTTTGTGACAAATAGTTTTGCATCGTGAATGTACTCATTTTTAATATATTTCAGAATGGCAATACTTTATATTATTTAGTGTACAATGTACCATACTGGCCACAAAAGATCGTGGCCCTGAATTGAATCGGCACGTAAATTATGACATAATTTGATCACATTGGATCCAAACAACTTGAATGCAGCATGGCTGACCAATCAAGGCCTATAATGACCATTAATTACTTTGGCTTGCCTTAATAGTATTATTGTTACAGCTTATATCTGTTGAGATTTGTTTGTAAAAGCAGCACGGTTTCATCTGTTTAGTAGATAAATCGTCGCGTGAAATCGTCCGTCAAGTGATTTGTTTTCTATCAGAACTTTCGCCGCTTTGAAAGATTATTACCATATTAGGTATTACTGCAGTCAATTTATTCATAGTATGTTATTCATTAGATTCGATCAAATTAAGACAGGATTCTGCAAAAGTTTTCTAGATTTGGTTAACATTCTGGTATCTTCCTGAATGATTCTTCAGATTAAAGGATATTTTTCTTAGTATGGGACTTTGAAAATATTTTACAGTTTTTAAATCAAGCTTATTACATTATGAATCAATGCACCTTATTTCCATTTCAAGACCAACAGTTTTTAAAATGTATACAAAAGTGAGTTGGTTACAAAGACCTTAATCATATCTTTACATAAATTGATATCTTGAATGTGTAGTCAAGCTATGTAAAATATCCCGAAATGTAAGAAAGCTTTTTGATATTATTGTCAGAATAAGTGACATTAGAAGAGACTGTTTGGACAGCTCTGCCATCCCGAGAGAATTTGACACCTCGTAGGCGGTAACATTAAAGTATTACGTATTCGCTATTACGCAGTTTCACAACGCTCAAGTCTTTGTTATTGAAATTTTGATGTAATACCAATTACTATGATAGTTCAAGGCCTTATTAAAAGCCCACACTTTGAGTTTTTTTGCTGGTGTACTTGATTATGATAAGTCGTCAAACCAGATTTCGACTGCAACGAAAACGAAATTACAGATTCCATTTCGTATTTCGTTCATAAGTACTAGTTAAACTGACATTGAATCATGTTCCAAACATAATCGAAACGTGCTACTATCCTAATTTGTCATTATTTTGAAGACAATGTGGCAACACTATTTAGAGAGCAATCTTGACTTTTGGCCACTAGTGCAATTACTCATAATGTTCCAAAAACCTGTGGACAATCGCTGAATATACCTGAGTACGTAGCGACCTTGTGCAGTATTATCTAAGTATTGCGCAGTTATAAAAATGATTCTGTCGAAAAAACAGCGGCTCTCTGATTTTTTTTCAGCACATCTATTTGTGTGCACTGTGACTGAAAGTGAATGGCTGTTGTTTGTTTAGTAAAAGTAAGGTTTTGGCGGTTGTATAATTTGTTGTTATAGCCTCCTGTTTCAGTTGTCACAGCACGGCTTTGTTTCGTTTCTAATTCAATTCTGAGTTCATTAGTACAAAGCTAGAGTCCAGTTCTTTGGAAATGTTTATGTTAAATGTGGCATTTCCTTAGCATTTTTCATGGACGAACTTGTTAAGTGATTTTGCTCACGAGTTCTAGTCACTTAAAAATTTGACATATTGCACAATAAATAACTCCTTATTACGCAGCCACTTTCTGATGAGTAATGCTCTAACCTCCGAAACTTACCAACAAATTGCTACAGGGAATCGTTTTGTTTTAAAGGAAGTTCATAACTTTGTTGAACGTTTTTTCTTCAACGCATATATACTTAGTATCTTTAAAAGCTTTAAAAATTAATTCCACAAACTGAGGTCAAACGTTTTTTAAATTATAGGCTCGCGTTTGACCACTATCTCACCTGAGCCACAATTTTGGTCCACATCATCGCTTTTTGCCTAGCCATTACTGTCTCATTGTTGGGAAAAGGCCTCCCGCAATTCCTTCCACACATACTTTTCCCGCGCCGTGTCGTACCAGTCGACAAGGCTGATGTTTGTGTGACATTATCAGTATTTTGGCGTCCATCATTGTATATTGAATCGGTAACCGAACATCCACGCCCTCACCTGTATACGCCTATGGTGGCGTTGCGCCTGAATATTTCTCCGAGATCTTGTAAGCCTCCCACTTGGACGCTCAAGCTACTTGATTTTAAAGAAAAAGATGATAGATAAAAAGATAGTTTGTACTCTTTATTGTACACCATACATACAATTACAGTAGGAGCTTAAGATAGATAGGGTGTCACAATATGCAATCTTATCGATAAAAGCTGCTTTTTACAGACAACCCAACATGGTTTAAAACGACTTCATTGATTCAACAATGTATATAGAAATTGCCCACCAGTCCAGGCTATACATCAGATATTACTACAGCCACTAAAAACAACAACAAACAATTACACGTATTATAAAATCACGGAACATGGCGTCCTACCGATAGCTTATCAGCCCCGACCTTGTGTTTATCTGAGCACTGCTCATCTGTTCACGTGGGTCTGATTGTTTCAAGAGCATTCAGCTAGCTTCTCACTCCAATTGAAGGCAAATAGTCTTGTGTGTTGAGGATCACAGCATGTTAGGGAAGTTTTGTTTTGTTTGTGTTTGTTTCGGATTTTTTTTGTCAGGGAAAGTCAGCTAGAAAACATCCTCATCTAGTTTAAACTGATGAAAACATTGATGTGTAAAAGTGTTTTTAAAAACCTATTTCCAAAATAAATATAATTTATCATTTAGCATGATGAATTTGAAAATTAACTGATTAGAAGTCAAATTTTAAAGTTCACGGGATATTTGATCCTCAAGATACATTGCAATGGATCAAGTAAATCCTCAGATAAACTAGAGGACACAATGTCCCCCAAAATTATTCGCAATTTATCTAAAAACATGTAACTTGTCACATGAATGCGTTGTAAAATGTTGGAGAGCTAGTGGTCGGCCACTGGGAAACGTTGCAGTGTCACGTAGATTGAGCGGTGAGTGTTATGCTGAAGGATATTTTGTTTGAGTATATCTTAGGTTTTACTTGCCAAAAGATTTTTATGTGTCAAACTTTTATGCGCCGCAAAATAGCGCTAGAAATACCACACTGAACCTCATGGGTTTGTTGTTGTTTTTAGTGGATCGCAGTCAAGCACTAGTTAATATAAATAAAAAAAAAATCAAATGATACTTTTTATCCCGGAAGAAAGATTCCTTGGAATAATTTTCTACTTACAAGCAGGCCAAAACTGCTGCAGAATCTAGTAAGGATATGAGAGTTTAAATACTCGTATTGGTACCTTATTTATTGAAGGAAAACTGCCCAATAATTCTATAATGTCGTCTAAAGGTTTCAAAAGGAAAACTTGAACGATATCTGGCTGTACTCAATAATATCTTTGGCATCTATAAATAAAGTCACAATCAACATCGTAAACATTTCCATCGTGCTATGTACTCTATAGTAAGGGTATTTCTTATGACAGATTTAGCTTTACCTTTCAAAACTAGATTTGCAAACAAAACGTTATGATTCCCATCTAATCCTTAGGACCTGAATTTGATTTAAATTACTTAAAATTTCATCGTTTGTTGCATTTTATTTCAAATAAAGTCACATCTCTTCCCTTGCTTGCTTGGCTATGACCCGATATGCAATCACATTCTTTACTTCTTCTTGACTCATTTGCAAAGTTGGCCCAAATACTTGCTAATCTAGTTTTAGAAATATATATTGCTGATGCTTTAGTTTTAGCCAGCAAGCTTATAAAAACTCGTATTAAACTTTTCCAGTTCTCTTTCTCGTTCATTTTAAGGTTATAAAATTCAGCTAGCAGACTAGGAGTTCTATGCTTATTACCTTGGCAGCGTGCACGCAGCGCAGGCCTGCACTCTGCCGTCTTAGGCCATAAAATGTGTTTAGCTATAACTTCGAGCGCTCATACTGCCCCGCTTCCTGCTTCTATGCCATTAATTGAGGCATTCTGAGAATCTTCAGCTGCTTAAACTTTAGGTTGATTTAGTTGGGGAAGTGATATTTTTTATTATGTACAAAAAGCAAATGCAACTAAGGGTTTATTAAACCTTTTCTTCCACAAGTTCTGGGAGTGCAGTTGTCAATGTATCTTCTGAAACAAATTCTTTTCTCAAAGTTTTCTTTTCTTTTACATTATCTTAATGGTGCACATTTAAAAACACATTTAGCTATCAATACTTTTTCAGCTGCTATCTCGTCATTAACTAATCATGAGTTTCTTTCTTCAAAACAGTAATGTTTTACATCAGCTAAAAACTTCGAAATCATTCGACTTCGCGTGTCATCCTCCGAGCCATCATTAAGATTCGGTACAATTGCAGCTGAAATCCAATCTCACGCGATAACGACTCTTACGTAAAAGACATTAAGATTTAAACTCGTCTACAAAATTTAATTTATACTTTCGAGTAATGGTTGCAAGCAAACGATGGAATCACATGTACATTTATAATGGTGAAATTGCTTTCTCTTGTTAACAATAACTTTTATTTTTTAATTTAGTTAGCTCATCTATTGCGAAATGGGGGGTCTTTGCCACACGAATGTTCGTGTGTAGTGATGTTTTGGAACTGAATTTCGCTTTTCTGTTCAATTGAAAGAACTTGATATTGGATGTTTCTAAATTTGCGAAGAGACGTTTCTTTACCGACATAACTCTACAAAGATAATGTAAACATAAATTATTTGGACTTAAATGTAAATGATTGCTTTGTGGATGCATCCTCCTTCTGCTCATATACCAGGGGTCGGTGTAGCATGGCTTGTTCTTCCAAACCGTCATCCATCTAGCTTCCTATTTGCTTCAGACAGACCGTAAAAAGCTTTATTATTATTTTATTGACCACTTCTGCCTATATTTCTATTCTCTAATCCATCTATTACCTTATTCGTAACGTATTTCAAAACGCTTTCCAACGAAGTGCCTGTTCAGTTAATTTTAAATTAATATCGACGCTAGATCGAAAGGACAAGGGAACGGTGCATTAGCAATAAATAACGAATGCAATTCGAACATTTTCAGTAGCATTCACAAGATAGCAATAAATCATTACGCTTGCGCCGGCTAGCTTCCGCATAGACGTGCGCACGCGACGCGCAGAGAGTGAAAGTATGATTTCAAATGGACGTCACCGCGATTACGTAGACAAACTTACTTTTTATTATGTTCTTAAGAATTTCTTGTACAATAAATTTAATGGAAATTAAGACTGAGTCGTTAATAAGGATCTGGAGCCTTACCATGACGTGCAAAGAGAGAGAGAGAGATGGAGCTATACACCTTATACAGCTCCACTTCTTTAACAGTTCGGTTTAGGTCGTGAAATGGAACGCATAAAGAGCTCGTGGTAGCGTGTTCGAAATTATACATGGCGAGGTAGATTAAGATTGAAGAAAAGATTATTGGATTGTGTTGTGGTAGGACTGATAAATATAAGAAAAACAATGAAAGATAGCGAAATGGCATAGAAAGACAACAGAAGATAACGTGTTGTGCCGACTACAACTAACATAGAAAAAAGGCAGGTAGCTGATAAACTAATCAATATCCGTGAGACCGACTCTTATTGGTCGGGATAGGGATTTTCCAACATGGACTCAAGTCATAAATATAAACGAATATAATCTTACTCTAATAGATTTGATTGTAGAGTACAATATTTTAATGCTATCGTAACACTTATTGCTATAGATACAGTTTAATTCCTTAATGGATAAGCTCTATCAAGTGGTACTAGACTATTTTTAAAGCCACGTGTATCATAGGTTATTGGTCTATGGCCCACAACGATTTTAGCTTTACCTTTTCTAATTCCGAAAGCAGTGTTTGGACAATGATAAAACGCATACCTTACTGTAATAGTTCACCCAAAATACTGCTTATATTTTCCCAAGCGTGGAAACATCGTGTAGGTTTAATTTTAATGGCATCGACCGAGTTCAATGGTCTGATGATGGGCATAAAACTTTTATTCAGCGAATCCCATGGGCTATGGGCTATAAATATTCGTGTTTCATTACGTACAGTGATGGCCGGAAGCGTGTTGTGGGAAACTCATGTTTGGAATCATTTAAACAATATCATTAAGAAAGGAAATGGCTGTTAGCTGGGTATGTTTATCTTTTGGAACATAGTTTATGAGTTGATTGAAGACATGTTTGATTTTCAGTTTAGAATTAACTATACGTTTAACTTTTATCCCAGCACGTTGCGGCTAAAGATGAGCTATTAACTGGATTGGACAAACATGATACATCATACTTGGATTTAGACCTGTTCTAGATCATCTCCAGCTGCGATACATTTCCTAAGATGGTTCTATCATCTGATCTTAAAAGAGGCATCAAAAAACTTCATCTATGTTACAAATCTCACACACATGTACACACAATTTCTTCCTCTCCCTCTACCATTGTTACATCTTTTCTCACATGAGAATTAATCATCTTTTTTGTTACATTGTCCAAAAACACAACTTTGTTCACTAATGTGGCTAATTTAATTAGTTGTTTGTTTTGTCGGACACGGGGGTAACGAACTATATTTTTATTGGTTGCTATCTTTCGAACTGTGACCTTTTGTGAGAGACAATAGCTTACGCTTCTTCTTATATTGGGAAAATGAAAGATTTTTTGGATCAGATGTTATACCGCGTATATCGAAGGACTAGAACAATTTGGCTTCTGCGATCTTCCCTTACGATTATAATTTAGGTGTCTTTAAGGTTAGGGTGGCTTTTAATAAACGAGTGTACCTCATCATCAACGATTGCATCACTGCTTACTATCAGGAGGGATTGCAGTCAAGCACTAGTTTTTATGTATGGTTTGAAAAGAAAAAAAGCTGGTTGCTTACTTGGTCCTATTCTGATCATTTCGGGATGAAAGAAAAATGTGTGCGCGATAGATAAAAGCTTTGAGGAAGCTAGGAGGAGCTGTTAAAGATTCTTATGTGGTTTATTTTTATGATAGTGGTTATGATTATTGCAGTTTAGTCTTCAGTCTTTATTGTATCGTACCTAAACAATAGATATGTTCGTTATCTCACAATCTCTAGTGCAGTTGCAAACGCAGCATCAGGCACTATTTGTCTGGCATTTAGCTGAACTGGACCTATTTTGACGCAGCCGCACAGTCGTACTACTCGTATTTGACTTTTGCTTCTTTTTTTTCTTTATTTTGTTCTTTTACACAACAAAATGATAAAATTCAACGGATTCACATCGATGAGGTCAGAATATATTGTAATTCCATGCATGTATGCATTCTAATACCTTTCACTTACGTGCGCAGTGCATCCTTTACATGTTTAATCAAAAACAAATTGGTAGAGCCGGCATTTTATTGAAAACACTAACGATTTAAAATAGAATTTGAATTTGTATGATTAAAAATCTCAATCCGAAACAATTGACCTTCCTTTGGCATGTTTATTTAACTCCACCGTCGCCCACCGGCCGTAATTTCTTTTTTTAACGCGTGTAATAAAATGAATAAACTCGGACTGTCCTAATTCTAATCTAACGGCGTCAAGGTTCGCGAATTTTTCTCCAATACATTCGTTTCCTTGACACACATAGCGCTGATGCGCCCGCGCAGCCGCGACTCGCGTCAAAATGGCCGCGGATAAAAACTAGCCTTTGAATCATTGTCTGATAAATTCATCGGTTTTAAAGTTTTCAGTTAATCGGATTATGATTATCTATTCAAGGAGCGTAAACTGAACCAACGGCTACTGTGAATGTTTGACCGTGATGTAATTTTTTATTTAGTTGTTTATTTTCCAGTAGCCTATGAGTCCCACTTATTTTTAGGTAGTAGCAGTTTAGTCTAGACACATAAATCAAAACTGACACTAACCTCTCTAAACATTGTGTACCACTCTATTCAATTCGTGAGCTTTTGTTTACAGCAAGTCTTCGCTACAAGCCAGGCCGAATCAAACTTATGAAAAGCGAAAACAAACCCAATCTTCCGACATGGCTTTTGATATCATTTTCATTTTTGGAACCAACTTGTAATTAGTTTTTCTTCAGCCCTGGCTGGGAAGATAGTTGGTTGTTATGGAGGCAAGCGACCTTGGTGCAAAGATTCCTGATTCCAATTGTTTCGCATGAGTGGAGGTATGAGAGTCGGACTTGGCGCCGATTTATTTTATTGTTGTTTTTTTTATTGCGATTATTGTTTATTTTGGTATGTAGGGCGCAAGGTCGAAGTGGTAATCGAACAGCTTATAAGTATTTTTAATGCGTGCCCTACATTATTTTTTTTTGGTTCGTGAGATACGCTTTAGGTTTTCAAGGAATCTTAACAGCTTGGATGAAGAAGAATGAAAGTGGAAGAATTCGTTACCATGCCTGTCATTTGTTTTGCAGATTCCAGAGTTTCAAGAACCTTGCTATGTGTGTCTGATATAAGTTTCTTTAGTTTTAGCTATGGATTTTTTTTGGGTTCTTTCAAATACTGTCATATCTACGAAAATATTGTGATGGTTTAAGGGTGGTCGCATGTCAGATGAGTTATGGGTTAGCGGAGCTACTTATTGGGTTCCTTTATACGCAAGGCAATATCGCAGCAGACCAAGACGAAGGCGGAGAGATGAACTTGACTCTTAACGGAGGAACAGACCTGAAAGAAGACATAATTGTGTGGAAATGGGAAAGGGAGGCCTTCACCCAGCATCGGGATACGGTGGGTTAATTAGATAGATAAACAGTTAGTGCAAAAACCTAAGTCTTGATTACTTTCTAAAATTTGATTTGAGCTCTGTAAATGCCAGTATGTAGTATGCTTCTTAGTGGTCCTGAGTTGAGCTACACGAATACTGACAAATACTTGCACTGACTGACCAGGTCCATTCAAATTTGTGTGGTTCTTTCCTAAAAACACTATACTAATCTGTATGTGTCATGTGATTTGACCATTACATGTTTACTGTAGGTACCTAAAGAATTTAAAAGAGACTTTGACCCCTGAGTATGTTTCGTTCGCAAATTGATTCCAAGTGGATACTGTAATGTAAAATTGGTCTGGTTTTGTATCTCAAGTGTCTGCGCAGAAGGACAATGTGTGGAGTCATTGAAATAGGCGCGTGTTGACTATCACAGTGAAGCTTACCGAGAAGGCTGACCTGATACATTTGCTGGCAAATACCGCAAAACCATAGATATCCGTGCAAAACCATTAGAATGTGTTACATCCGCGTTCCAACGGAAGTTCAAGTACCATAAAGTGACTGAAAACTTAATACATTATAAACTTGACACTGGCTAAACGCACAAACCCTGACGTCGCACTCGCGCGCTAAGGGTTTCGTACAAACTTACCTATGAAAACAGTTCAATTCCCTTATCGAGTTTCTAAGATTTTTCCGAATCCCAAAGTTTTTTTTTCTGTGATGTAGCTACAAATTTACAGTTTTCAGATTTTTCCCTATACTTGTGCTATTGCCAGAATCCAAGGTTCTATGATTCTAGGTCAACGGGAAGTACCCTCTGAATTTTGGTTACCTTAACAGTGTCGAAATATACGTTTTTATGTGGAGGAGGAGGAGGAGAAACTGCCGTAGGTATCTTTTTTTCATTAACTTAGTAGTTTGATTTTTTCACAGCTTCAAGGGAACGCAAACCTGAGTATTTGGTTTTAATTTCGACTTGATACCTCTACGCTTTCTCGAGATAAAAGGTCTTGACAGACACGACAGACAGGCACACAGACAGACGTACAACAAAGTGGGTTCCGTTTTTTCCTTTTGAGGTACGGAACCCTAAACAAATGCGTTTTTTAAAAACCTATTAGCAAATTAAACATAATTTATCATCAAATAACCATTTTAAACTAATACCACCTATAAAACTCCAAATTGCTTTTTTAGGCAAAGGGCCAAAAACTCCTGCCAATCTATTAGATATATCAACTATATAATTTATGTACCTATAATGTCTATAGATAAGAGCTGATACAGTATCAACGATATCGTTGTACCGCCATAGTATTCCGCTCGTAAATCACCGATTACGATATCATTTGATAATCATGATGATCAGGTGACGACAAGTGCCTATGGTGATGGTGGAAAACAACAAACTAATAAGCGATAGACACGTTTTTATTTATAATAGAGAAGTTATAAGTCAAACCAAACATTTCTTTATTGGTCATTTGATCAATCACCATCGAGTTTCCTGGTTCTTCTCCATAGGAAACGACCAATTTGGAACCGTGCTCTAGCTTCTGACGTTTTATAAATGCCCATGTAGGCCTGTCTGAAATAAAAACTATTTTGATTTTGATTTTTGAACTCTCTTCTCTCTTCATCTCATTTTATAACTAAGTATCGGGACAGATGAGATAGCGTCAAATAAACTTATTTGTCTTTTTTACAATGCTAACTAAATATTCTTAGTCTAAGACCGAGCAAAGCGAGCTCGGAATTGTAGAACACTGATGCGCACAGGATAGGTTAGGTTAGGTCATAGTGCCTAAAATAATATACAAATTAAAACGCTCGTTAATTGTGGCTAACTTCGTAATTTAGAAAGCATTATGGATTTTTATAGGTGAGTAATACTTTATAAAAACATATAAAGTTGTAAGATAGTCCAAGAGCCACATTTCCTTTTGTATCGGTAATTTTACGTTTTAACATGCGCCACTGCATCAAGCAGTAAAAAAAAAACCTCCGAGACTTTGTCATTTGTTCTACGATACCGTATTACCAATACATAACTAATATAAAAGTACCGTAACTTTAAGAGAAAAGTTCAAAATACGTGGTTTATTGTTTCATAGTCAACTTTCTAATATTTCACTTCAACCCTGAGTAAAGGGTTGTTACGCACCGACTATTTTATATTTTATGACAGTCGTAAAATCTACCCGTAATAAATACTCTTTGGTTACGACATGCAAGCAACAATGTTAAAAAATGTTTTCTATCAATACTCTGTCGTAAAGGGTTTGTTTTATTATCTGTGGACAGAATAAAATAATGGCTAGTTTTATAGTCTATATTTCATTGCCGTGGCCATAAAAAAACAAAGTGTAAGCATAGACGAAAACATTTTTATTTTGAACGAAGAAAAAGCTTTTTGTAGTAATTAACTCGTGTGTATTCGGAAGTTAATTTTTTTTTTTTTATGTACTCGTCTTTCCTTATTGCTGTTTAACGAATTCTTTCCTTATCTTTGTTATTCTTCTGCAATAGCTTCTAGCGCCATTGATTTAAGATTGTTTATGGTCTATTGAACTTGTAAAGCAGTTACCCATTATTTGTATTTTTTCGTCGAAATATATTTCTCAGAACAGTAAAATAAGAATGAATTTAACGAATAATCTAAATAAATCATTCGAAACTTGTTTTCATTATAAATTATCAGCCAAAGTCAAATATTTATGCACAACTAAAAATACTTATGACACCAGTGCATACAGTAAAATGTAAGAATGTATTGTAGCATCGTCCTCAATACTTGAAACAAAAAAAAAAGTACAGGGAAAAGCGTGAGTAAATCTATTCTGCAGACTAGTTGCAATTGAAACAGAGAAAGTGGTCATAGAGTTACGTATTCGCGCGCTGACAATAAAAAAAACAAACGTTAGTCGATACGCGCGCAATGTTCGGCAACCTTCGGTGGATTTCGGCTACCATCGCCGCAAAAATGTCGCGATGCGCAACCACAATAACTAGATCTGTGCATCTCCCTGCAGGGCGACGTCACCAGGCCCGAGGGGGGATTGGTCGCACTATCTCGGAGGCCACAATTCGCTGGTCCTCGGACATCCGCGCCTGTCTCGCCGACCTTGGCCTACTTTGATAGTGGGCTCTAGCTCGCGTCGCAGCTGTTACATAGATAGCTCTGATAATTCACTTCCTAATGTATTTTTTTATTTTTTGTTTTCACAAAGATTACAATTAAAATTACAATAATTACATTAAATATTGGAATTTGATTCTCTCTCTTTCATTTTATAATAATTTTTGAATACATTTAATTAGATTAATTGCATACATTTTATAATAATTTTTGCATACGTTTTTTAAAACATAACACAAGCTAAAAAAAATAGTGATCCCCTCGTGGGTGGCGAAAACTCGACAAGGGGGTCCTGGATGGTAGTCAGATGTCAAAATATAATCTAAGTTCAAAAAAATTGACTTTCATATGATTCACTCTCTACCATTGATATAAGGGAAGTTACGCGCTAAAATCGCCATCAGAACACCTGGATTCGAAACACACAGTATACACGTTTAAATTTCGATCGTTTTAATCCCGTGGAGGGTCGATTCAGGTACATGGAACACTATCGATTTGTAAAGATAAATTTAAAAAATAAAGTACTTTTTTTAAAAATTCGAATTAATTTACGAGTTCAATGACCTGTAGGTAGTTAGTACGCAACGACCGACAACTACCTACAAGGTCTTTGACTCGTTTATTTAAAGAAATTAATTTCGTACATGCGTATATTAATTAGACTTTTAGAAAAAAAGTACTTTATTTTATATATTTCCAATCTTTCTATCATAGTAGTTCATAGCAGTGTTATTTGATTTAAGAAAAGAAACGGTTTGGATACAAAACTTTTTGTCCTGCGGCCTGTAATGGATTCTGTTTCTTTTCAAAAAGGCTTTTCTAAAAAAATCTCAAATTTTTTTTTTTTTCTTTTTTAACAGTCTTCAAAATGGAAAAGGTAAAGTAAACGTAGAACTTGCACACTGCTTAGATTTAGCTGAAAGGCGCCTTAATTAAAAAATGTAAAACAAAAACTTTTTTACAAAAACTACAACCGATTTGAATACAAGATGGGACTTTTAAGTGATTTTTTGTTTGTATAGAATTTGGTTGTGTTTTTTTTATATAAAATCATCCAAGGTCCAATCATAGCAATGACTAGATACATCTATCTCTTTCCCACATCCTATTTATCGTTTCATCACTCGTCACTGCTAAAACCATTCATTAATTGAGCCTGCAATGAATTTCGGGGACATCCATGACCTACTTTAGCATATAGAGTAGCTATGGCTTTATAAGACAACGTCAATGCCATGTGTACGGTGCGAAAAAAAAAGAAAATGATGAATGAGTTTTGCGCGCGGAAAAACAAGTCGGCCATTTTTCTTTATGAATTATTGCGAGGAAATTCGTAAAGATTTCAAGGATTGTTGATTCATTAAGGTGAAAAAGAACTTCAGATAAATAAAGATATTTTGACATGATAAATTTGACAGGGATAGTAAAATGGAGAGAAAGGGAGATTGAGATGTTTTAATTTAATACATTTATATAAAGAAACAATCTTTATTTGCCTTGATCACGATAACATGCGATGCATGACTAACAGTTAGACCAATTTTGTTAATTCTTTTTTTTGTGTTTGTTATTGTCAAGAGATGGTTTTTATGAAACATAAAAAAAAAAAAATAAGAAAGTTGCGCAGAACTTTAAAAAATATTAAGGACTATTTATGGTTCGCGCGTTTGACAGTATAATCATAGCTAAGACAGCACAACGCGACGGTCTGGTCAGCAAGTTTTAAATACATAGTTACCAAGAAGTTGAGTGTACGTACTTAACTCAATTTCTATGGTACGATTCTCTAGGTTAAGTTTGACTCAACAATTCAATGCCTCACCCCCACATTTACATACAAATCCGAATTCGGCATTGACACACAGACACTCAATCATTAGTGGCCATAGTGATAGTGAAGGCGAGAGCGGGACAGACATATCGTTCATTCGTTCTATTTCTGTCTCCCTCTTTAATTTGTTAATAATTTCCTGGTACCAAAATAAAAGCCTTGACTATTGAAATAGACTATAGATTGTTCTTGCTGGTTTCCTCCTGTGTCGATAACATACAATATAAGTAATTGTTAATTATATTTCTTTTTAATGTTTCAAAGCAACGTGCGTGCTCAGTAGTCAAAATCAAAATCTGTCAACGGCTGTCTACTGAGAAAAACTATTCTGAATTTTTAATTTCACTTTTACACTTTTACTTTTTCATACATAAGCTTTTGTTATTGTTCTAGGATAATACAATGTACGTACCAGAGACTAGAGAGAACAACACCATATTGTTGGCAGAGTTACCAGGGACACTAGAAAAAACAAAACAATAGGATTCTTTCATGTTATTGTTTTAGGCAGAAAGAAGACAAGCACGATTCATTCTAAAAAAAACATATATGAATTGGCACGATCTCCACTTGTTAGAAATAAAGTATTGTAGTGTTATACATAATATCATAGAGTTGTTTTGTCATGGTCTATGGTCACAGCTATTTTTTTCTATTAGACATCTCTAATTAGACCAGTGAAGCATGCTGCTTATTTTCTTTACGATCACAGTGTGATTAGTCTGAGTTAATAAATAGCTTCAGCCATATACGGGTAAAATGCTCGAATTAGTCATAGACACTCATGGCTCGAGTATTTGGCAGCAAAGTTGAGTCCATAGACACATCGGTACTCCACCAGCCCACTCGGCGAGCCCCCACTCCGCGGGTGCCGACCTTACCTACGTACACACGTACATCAACCAACCTTGATCTCAACCTATTACTGAAAAATGTTGCATTAAAAACACCCAACTTATTGTCTTGCACTACACACGTAAACCACACGATTAAAAACTCTACGTTAACACTGATAGAGTCTAAATTCGTTAATTATTCCTTTTCGTGGACCTTGAAGGCTGGCCTTGCCTCTATCTGGCGTCCGCTCTTTCCGCCTTCGCCGAATCAATTTAAACATTATTATTTTTATTGAGATATTTAAAAATACCTTTGTATTTTTCCTTTAAAATATTATTAGATTTAAGTAATTAAGTATAAAATAAAACAATATTCATGGTATATACAGTTTGTATCATTTGAGCTGAAACAAAAGTGGTATTTAGTTTTAAAAGATGCTGAAAATTGTAGTATCTTGACCTTGGGCTACTAAAAGAGGCACTGAAGGCACCAAATTGATGCAATAACCTCTGTAAAAACTTGTGCTATTTACCGATCCACAACTTGTCATTGAACCACTCGATACTTACGCGATAATCCCATAACCATAGGATTAAGGCCGTCTATAAATACCGACCTACTAAATCGACCTATTTAGTAAACGAAAAAAAGGCGGGCGAAAATTCGTGGTCGAAATGTGCTCGCGCGCATACACCGCCACAGCCGTACGTAATCACTAAATGTGTGTCATGATCACTGGGTTAAGTTTAAACGTTCAACTGAAGGTTTTTTACACTGCGGCGTGGTGTAGCGTGGCGGGGCTCACACGTCACCACCACGCAACGCAGTGTTTCGCAACCTCACACCATCGTGCGAATTGTCTCCTTACCTTCGAAGCTCCGAGTGTCAAAATCAAGGCTCTATTAGTTATAAAATGGATGGCAGAATGTGAACCAGCAGGATATTGTACTGATGATGCTGAGCTTGGATTTAGGTCGATTTAATTCGCAAGTAGGTTATTGGCCTCGAATAAAAATATTGGTGGATAAATTGTTAAGAGAAACACCTGTCGTGGTGCCCTGATTTACTTTTCATTGCTAGAAACTATTGTGAATGCTGCCGATCCTTTCCGCCGTCCTTTCCTAAATATGTAAGGGACAGCTGAAGTTGTCACTTCGCGTATGTCGCATATCAGCGTTGATTGGATTAGACTAATCACCTTGAAGGCCACGTGATCCCCCCACACACTAGCGCCTCCAATATTTTTATCCGCGTAAACAAATCCGAACGATGAGTTATTTTGGTAAGTGTCTCCAAAACTACTGAACTCATTTCGATATAGTTTCAAGATTACGCACGTTGTGGTAAAAAGTTTATTTTTATTTATTGGCACACTTTGATACACATGAGACTTGACAGATGTAATTTATAAACAGCTTCTTTACATTATTTAGATTTCTTTATTTCCATGTATTTATTAAAGCTCACGTGTTTGCTTCGAATAAAGAGGCCTTGTAATATTATACCAAGATTGCGTTCTTTATTTGGTGCATCGAATCACGCGCTCTAATTAGACATAAGCCGGACTGGTCTTAAAAAGGTCATTGGAATATGGTAATTACCGCTTGTAATTAGTAGGTATTAAATGAGCCGTTGTATAGGTTCTTAAGAATCTTTCATTTTGAAAGTACTATATTACTTCATGCTCCTCCTTAGTTGTTCACTCTTGACAGAGTGTTCGTTTTTGTCAATATTGCATTTGTTGCAATATTCATTGTCCTTCCTTTCTTGATCTTATTACTTCGTCTGTAGAACGCGAAATGAAACGAAGAAGTGTCGGCGGATTAAAAAAAAAAACACATTTTTTTTGTAAGTAATTTCTCCGTACTGAAATGGCTTAAATAAATTATTATAAAGATAGCATAAATGATGTCATCGTATTTCTCGTGGCCATTATATCGCTGCACTTGCACAAAGTATGATAATTTAGGGCGCGTTGCGACAGCCGCTGCGTCTGCGCATATGAACGTTTTGATTTTAAACAATAACTGGCTATTGCACAACGTGCTCTAGATACCCGCCAGTATGTGTTTGATTAATTATTTAATTATGATGGACTGTTTGACTCTTCAGAGTTTTTGTGTATTATTATATTTATTTAGTTTCTGAAATAAAATAATTATGGAACCTCGACTTCTTAGCGTGTCGATGGCAAAACTAGTTGAATGGAATCTAGACTGTTATTAAAATTTACGTTATCGATTTTTGAAACAAATGTGCAGACTATTGCAGGAAGTCTTTATTCACGTTACGTCTTAATAAATTAGTGTAAATAATATCAATATTATTCACTGAAAAATAGCATAATATAAACATTATTCACTGAGTTGAGCTTTTACACGAGTATTGACAAAATGCTTGCACTGATTGGACATGTCAACTCAAATCTGTGTTACATGCTTGCCGTTTAGACTTGAGACGTAGACATCTGTGTTTGTTTTGTCTAAAAAATACCGGTTTCATATAGTTTAAATTAACGAAAATAGTGACGTGTAAAAAAAGTACTACTTTCTAAACATTTTTGCAAAATAAATATATTTTATTTCTTCGAGTTTTTCACAATATGTATTTATTATTTCATAAAAAACAAAACAATTAAAATTGTCGCTCATCCTCTGGCTCAATGCTATAGTTAATCTGCTAATGACCGGCCTCGTTTAGTTTAAATTAAAGTGTAAAACTGTTTTTTTTTTTTTTTTTTAATTTCATTTCATTTTTCGCTTCGATTTTATTACAATATGTCATAACCAACTTAGCTATGTTGCCGATCATCCTTTATCTCTAAAAAACACTAGCATAAAAATCACCGATAATACTTTAGCTCAACGCCAAAGCTAATCTGCTAATGACCGGTCTCATCTAGATTGACAAAAAAATGACATTAAAAACTGTTATTTTTATAACCTTTGTCATTTATTGTTTCGATTTATGTCACAATTATTTCATATCCAACACAATTATGAATCTATAATGTCCTAATAAATAAATAAATAGATAAATAATTTCTTTAAAAAACATTTAAAAATATTGCATTGCATTGCCTTGTTCCCACTGCTGAGACTCAGGCCTCATCTCTGGGAGAGGGTATAGGCCGTATTCCACCACGCGGGCCCAGTACGGATTGGTGGATGTCACATGTCTTCGAATTTTTGGTCCCAGGACAAGCCGGTTTCCTCACGATGTTTTCCTTCACCGTTTTTGAGAGCAGTAGTGATGAAATAAATTACACAAAGGAATCATTCGGCCACCACTGCTCTAGAAAAAAAAAAATACAATTATAAAAATTATTAATTATTTCGCCGATCATCCTCAAGCTCAACTAAAGCCAATTTGCTAACGACTCCTCACAACCCGTACTACATAATATATGTGTAGTGTTTATCTACGAGTGACATGCACGGCGTGAATACGGTCATACATTATTTATCTCCAAAGCGACGGCCTTGGTCCAATTCGGGCATGCCGGCAGATAATGTAATTGGTTGGCCTAATTCCCTTGAATGTCAACTGATGTCTTTGAGAAGTGAAGGATGAAGTTGGGTTGAAACTTGGACCTGTCATAGTTGTGCAATAATGCATACTTTTGCTCTTATAAGTTCTGTGGGTGGTTTAATTAAATGTGGGCGTTTTCTACTGTTATTTAGTACTTGCTGCTGCTAGCGGCTTCGCCCGCGCGTAGTAGAAAATATATAGTCTATGTTACTCAGTGAAGATGTAGCTTTCTAATGGTGGAAGAATTTTTAAAATCGGTCCAGTAGTTTTGAGTTGAATCACATACGAACAAAAAAAAAAAAACAAATCTTTTCTCTTTATAATATTAGTTTATGTTATAAAGTTTGGTATGAAGGCTTAAAAACGAAAAATAAGTATAAAGGATTATGCCCATCATATATGCAAAAAAAAAACTGAAATGATGAAAAATGGAATATATCCTACATTGTACTTCAAATCGTAGGAAACCAAGTTTTAATTTTTTTTTAAACACTAGGTAGAAACCATTTTTTTTTTCTAAACTAGATCCAAGGCACATAAAAAGCTAAGTCGTTGTCGAGGTGGGTGTGACCTAAGTAAGTGTTCACAAATGGCTATCGTGTGATAAAAAATGAAATGCGATAATGTCGTATTGTCAGTCAAGCAAAGGACATTTGAATCATACAGCTGAATTTAATTAATATTGATATGCTAATATATATTATTTTAACTGACTGAGACTCCCTCTCAGCCGCCCAGCCAGACCGGGAGGACTTATTTGATGATTTCCCACATCAAGAAAAGATGTATGATTGTATAGTGGAAACACAGTATTCACGACAACTTATTAAAACACAGCCTCCTTAATTCTTCGCGGTCACATCGTGAGGAAACCGGCATGACCTACAACCAAAAATTCGAAGACACTCACCGCTCTCGACATTCACCAAAACGCACCGGGCCCGCGTGGCGGATTACGGCCCATTCCCTCTCCTAGAGAGGAGGCCTGAGTCCCAGCAGTTGGAACTTTATAAGGCTGATGCTATGCTCCTTAATTCTGGGTTTCTAAAGGTATTTTTATATGAGTGTTCTAATCTAAAATAGTTTTGTTGTGATATTTGTGTCTGTCTTCGTCCGTGTCAAAAGTAGATCTCCTTTTCTTCGCTTACGTCGTAAAAAAAAACCTGCATAATTTCACATGCTTACAGTCCCAGCAGTTTTGACTGTTCCTTGACATATTAGGCAGTCAGTTTCTCCTCTTATATATATAGATATGTACGTATCCATGTAACTAAAAAAGTATGTAATTAACAATATTAAAACAATGAACAGTCGCGAAACTTAATCGCCTCGTCAGACGCAAGTTATTGAGGGAAGCAGGTCAGTGGCTCACATGGACCGGCAATTTGTCACTTGTATGAATTGTTGCGATAGTTTGTTCAACATAACTAGACATTTACATAACAAAACATTGCGGTCTATTGTACTACAACTAGTTGAATACAGTTTGACATGCGATAGAGCGAGCTAGAGCCTAATTTTAAACCAAATGCTGCAAAAACTGGAAATGTTTTTTATGCTTCGGTAAGTTAAGCTTAAACGTTTTTAGCCTTCAGGTTTAAAGGTACTTTGTGAAAGTAAATTTGCTAGTTCATATAATGAGGAAAAAGACTGCCTCGTTGCTAAGCAGATCTATGATCAGCTCCAATGGCATTATTCGAACTTGATGCGCCGGTGATCAATCGGTTCAGTTTTTTAAGTTATTAATAACAATTGGACCAATGTTGTCTTATAAATAAAATAAAAAAAATATTGTATCACTTTCAAATTCAAATATCTATTTTTAGGGTTCAGAACTTACGAACGAAAAAAACGAAGAACTCTGTCTGTTTGTTCGTCTGTCCCAGCCGTTTCGTTGCTCTGATTCTACAAGACCGATTGATTTGGAATTTGATATCCACATTTCCACAAATCTGTGACTCAAACATAGACGTGTAACGTAAATTAATGAATTTGATCATGGGTCACTTTTGCAGTGCAAATTGAAAAAGAAAAAAAACAAAAGTTTTCAAAAAAAATCGATATGTTTATTGACAGGGCTTTAGAAGTTACCTAATTTTTGTTCATATTTTAAAATAAAGTTATTTATGAAACTAGATGAAAATCTACGATCCTTTGCTTCATGCACTTATCTCTGTAATTACTTAAACCCATATTTTTTATTGCAGAAAATAGTTACTTACTTATACATTACAGAAAAATGTATAAGATGCCTATCTCTTCTAAATAACACTTATTACAAAAACACTTATTATTCGTTCGGACCCTTGCGCGCGCGTGCTCAACTCGCTCTCGACCGGATTTTTAATATTACTTTTGTCAATGCAGTCAGTAAAGTCTTTGAAAATCACTCAGTTTTGTATCATGTGCCAATATGAACTAGATTAATTTGCCAACCACTTTCATAGTGAGAAAGGAAAGAGGTTATTTACACTGAAATCGAGTTTGTCACTAAAGTTTCCTTTGACTGAAGCAACCGAATAAGTACACCCAGAGGACAATGTAAGATGATGAGCAATCACTGTGGCGGTAGACGTTGTTATGATACCTTGAAATCTGTACATTTATCTGCAGCACACGTGTCGGACTTATCAGGAAAACAAACTAAAGCAACACTACGACTCAGCTGAGTTAGTATCTCATATTATAATCTACGATGCAAGGATGACCTTACCGGCTTCGCATTTTGGTAGAATGTGTACCTGTGTATACACAGGTGTCGGTTTTTGTAGAAAACTTCTGAGAAAATTGTTAAAAATAGCGCAATAACATGATAATATATATTTACTCTTGTTCCATTATTTGCAGCAGCATGTGTTCAACACATGATTATTTTAACATTTTATTTTTGTATATCATTCGATTGCTTCAAGGCTTTATTGCTATGTGTACGAGGTTGTTATTTGTTTTTGTTATTTCCTTGCGTCTGGCAACCAGGCTCACGTGGACTCTCGTACCACCGAGTTATAGTATGTGGCAAATAAGTTGAACTATTTGTTATGGTTACGCGCAGTCCCCTACTTTACGATTGAGACCTGAAAATCGGTTGTAATCCTCGTCACACAAGTTGAACCATTATAGCGGTCGACGTTGAATGCGCAGTAATCGATTTTCGTGTGGAGGTCACATGGATATTGCTCCATTTATAATTCTCGTATTCAGTTATTTTGGAAGACGACCATAACGTAATAGGTTGTGCGAAAGTGAACCCCAGGGCCCTGACACGAAGGCAAAGAAGAAACATAGGTGTGGTGTGGATTTCAGTTTGTAAAAGTCTGACACGCCCTCCCGCTCCGCTCTAGTGAGAGCGGGAGAATTCCTTGAATGATTTCCCACCAAAAAAAATACGTAATTGGGAAAATGCTGCGTAAATGATGATGGTCATTTTCTTCTAATACTGGACAAAACTAACTGCAACTGTCACAAAACCTTCCATTTTCCCACGCCAAAACAAACAGCCCTTTCATCACTGAAGGAAATATCAAACACATTCGTTTTACACGACGCACGCGCACGGAATCCGGTAGTTATCACTGCAAACATCCAGCTAGACAGAGACGAATAGATGCAGACGCAAGCTAGCGCGAGCGAGAGAGAAGCAAGGTTACCCTCAGGGCCGGGCGTCACGAGCCGCAGCTATCGATGCAAGTACTATCAACCATCGAATCTGCTGTTTATCTTTAAATCGTGTTAATGACATTAAAAATTAGGTTTCAGGGAACGATTTCGAGGTTACAAAGATACCTAATCCAATCTATAATTAAGTGTGTCTTGTAGATTATAATATTACCTTGCAATATTAGATATCGGTCAGGTTGTCTTTAAATCTATCACGCCATGTTTGTGAACGCACTATCGATACAGAAATAATTCCTAGTGGGTTAAAACTTTTATTTTGTTCATAGAATAGTGTGCTAGAAATGTATGATAATTAATAGTATTCAAAGTTAGCTAGCCTTTAAAGTCGTGACCTTAGCATTGACTTAATAACTTATTTCACAATCAAGCAAACTGCAATAGTTGGTCTAGTGTGAAGCGCTGACTGCGGTTTTCGCAATTTTACAAACTCCATTGCAATAGTTATGTGTGTATTTTGCGAAATTATTCAATTGCTGTGTTCGATATTTATGTAGAATTGAATTCAGTCCATGCTACTGAGCAGTTTTCCTCGAATTCATCGTTTGTTTTTTTTTTTTCAATTGGTTTGTTTTGCGTGATTTGTGCTAAAAGAATAATGAAGATTGATTTATAAAGAGCTCTTCGGGACAGTTATAGATGGTTACGTGAGCATGCCACGCTTTTTGGCAGCTTGTCGTAATAAGACATTGCGCTGGCGACAGATCTCACCCAAGTGACTTATGTTGAATAATCGGAGACAATGAGTAACTTGCTAACAAAAACCAATTCATGATTTTTAAGCCATATAATTGCCTTTTAATAGCAATTTGCCAATTGATTTACAAACATCTCCATAGATAAAGATCTATTGACGTTGGTAGTTTTTTTTTAAATCTGGCAACTCCTTTATACTGCAGTCATTAGCCAACCACTAATTTGTTATTAAAATATTGTTTATTTAATACCAAATTGACCATGGGCGAACGTTTAAAACCAGCCTTCGTGTGTGGGTACCCTTTAATCAAATCATACACAAAATCACTTAATTACATGGTAGAACATAATATTTAATCTTAACTGGCGTTCGTACATTCTTGTTGACATGTAACTCATTTCATTGACTATTTATAGCAACTTGATATAGGGATGTGATTCACGTTACTATGACAAACGTGGCCGACGTGGTTACGACATTGGCGCCAAAATGATTGCTTAGAAAAATCACGCTGCAAATAAATTACGGTCTGAGAATTCTTGATGATTAAGAAAATAAAACCTATTGCTTATTTTCTTATTCAAGGTCGAAAAAAATGGAAAAATATACTAAAAATTATCTACCGATGAACGCAGTGACGTTTGTTTTCTGAAATAATTTCGAGGTTTACAAAATTCGATTTCATGCATGAATACTCCCACGTAAAACAGGTGTACCTACGAGAATATGATCACCGAAAAGCCCAGTGACCCCGCCAAAAGCGCCAAATAAGGCCACAAAACGTGCAGACATATCCCCGTGGCAGTGAGGCCACTCGCTGACATAGACCTAGATATTGTGACATTGGCACTACATTCAAGCGCTGAGGTCGCGCGTTGCCAGTTTAAAAATAAAACGCGCGCGCTCTGACGTTTGTGATTTTTTGACAGATAGAGTGCGGAATTTGAATTTTGGTTTTGGAACGAACGGATCTGGAAATACCTGGAGTTTGGAATGTCAAGGATGATTTGTTTGAGGTAAAGTATAGTTCTGTAAACAGAATTTTTATTATGCATAAAGTTTAAAAGTAACATTGTATCATGCTACAAAAATCTAGGTCATTGAGAACTCATAAAGATTTCAAGGGCTATCGTTAGTGCTAAAATTTCTTCATTCACTGCACAATTTAGACATTAATTATAAGTTCCGTTTATATTTTATTTATTAATATTAGTTACATCACCTTCATTTTACAAAATTAAGGAAAATATAGAACAAAACTAACTTCAACTGTGGCCATAAGTTAGAGATGCTTCTGGTAATAAAACTAAAGACAAAATTAAAATCATTTTGACACATGTCAAGGTTATGGTATAGAACGTAGCCGCCGACCCTCGTGAGGTCTTCGTTATGTAAGCGGAGGTCCACGAGACGTGCCAGTTACGTCATGTGTGTCATGCGAGGCGTTTTCCTACGCGACGCGCATTGCATTCGAGGTGTTATAGTCAAAGGAATGTAGCTAGATAGGATTTTCTTATTATTTGTAAATTATGCTGGTAGTGCCTGTTGCCAACGGCTTCTATGCGAAAGGTGAAAGGTATTCCATCGGAACATACTACCGAGTTAGAAAGTCCTATGTGTCATTCAGAAAATGGTCTACTTTTGTCCCAAGTTTCATCGAAATCCGTTCAGCCGTTCAAATGTGAAGAAGTAACAAACACACTCTCAAACTTTCATCTGTACCAATAATATTAGTGTGAAGTTTCATTTGTTTTCTAGAAATATCCAGAATAAGGTTTTTTCTGCTCTTGGCACTATAATATATAATAAATAGGAGCCGAAGTATAAACGAAGTCTTTTTCACTCGTAGATTTCAGTGTAGTTTTTTATCAGTAACACAAAATATCAATTTTATCTCTTCATAAAACAAAATAAAGACATAACTGTTGACGCTGATTGATTCAAACATTTGCTTCGCGAAACCGATAAAGATATTTCTTCTATTAAGACACTGAGATTTATAATAAAATCTAAAATCTAAAACGTTAATCACAATTCAATATCATCGAATCACATAAAGTTAAATAAAAATATAAGAAACCGAATTAATGCATAATATGTTTATACACTATTAATAAAGAAAACGAAAGTGAATTAGTAGAAACTGTGTCTGTTCGACTTCGTTCACTTTCTATGAAACATTCGGTCAGAGAAATGCTTAACTTTTGGTGGATTTACATCTCCGTTGTAGACAGCCTGGCGTTTGATGAATATTCTAGAGTAGCCATGTCAATCTCAAAGTCACTGGTAGGCCAAAAGCATGAAAACCGTAAACTACTTTTTTTTTGACAGGAAATCATCCAATGACTTCTCTCGCTCAAGGGCGGAGCGGTCATAGGAGTGGTCCTATTTACCTTTGCCTTGTGTTCTGAGACCCCGGGGATCCCTTTCGGATTACCTATGGCCCTAGTAGGCTTTGGCCCGTAGACTAGGTAGGCCGCAAAACTATAAAATTTTTATAGTAACCTTGCTGCCCATAGATAAGACTTACAACATTTATACAACACACACAATATTAATACAGCACACAACGAAAAACCAGTTTACAATACAAAATTAAACAAAAGAAACACATAAAAAACAACACACATTTAGTGCGGTGAGGAGGGACTGTCCAGTGTTCATCGTGCAGCGTGCAAGCGTATAAACAGAAAAATACTTTAATATTGATAGCAAACTGTTCTAAGCAAGCTCACAGGCTGTTTTCAAAATTGATTCAGGCCGCAAAAAAATGTTCAGTAGGCCGTATGTGGCCCGTGGGTCGCATGTTTGACATATCTGATCTAGAGCATTAAGAAACTCATAATAATAATATATCAAGGACTCAACTCATAATAATAATATGGTATAGAACGTAGTTTTTACTCTCATTGGTCTTCGTATGTAAGCAGAGGCCTGCGAGACATTTCATTTTTTTTTTCTTGTATCCAAATAGAAATAATTGTATTTCTCTCAGGAAAGGGCACTAGCTCCTATAACACAGGTTATTCACCTAGCATAGGAGTCAGAGACTTCATTAAAATTGAAAAATGTTTATTGTAAATAAAAATTATTATTTATGGATAATATTTCCAAAAAGCCTGGCTTTTTGCCCGATTAGAGGTAATAAGCTTGTAAAGACACACATACATATATACATACGGAACAGTATCAGTAAAATCTGTACTTTCAAAAATTAACATTTACAAACTGTCAGTTTTACCTCTTCATTTTTGTTTTAGTTTCGTTGCATTTGTACTTATAGTCGACATTCCAATCAATGGTAGAGCGAGGTTATTTTAGTACACTAGTGACCTTAGTTTCAAATAATATACAAATAACATTTTAGTAAAGGCAAGTAAATTCCAGGGCTATAAGGAAAATGCCTCATGTAATATTACTAGAAATTCTGTAAATGTGAGTAAAATTTTATTTGTAAGGACGACTGAATTAATTTCACCTTGAATAAGTTTCATATTAAATAATAAATAACTAAGGCTCATATTTCCTCCTAAACAAAATGGAAATAAAGTAAGAACTTATGTCAAAAAGGTGTTCTTAGCCACGCTTGGGCGCCGTCACTCGTAGCAGGCTCGTAGCAAAGTGCTACGCTTTCGTAGGCGTCGCTACGAAACTACGTATTGGGAGTTATCGGGCGGAAGTAATTATTTATTTAAAACAATTTAAAATAGTTAAGTTGTTTTAATTTATTAATTAATCGTTCATTACCGTTTAATAGTTTAATGATATTGATACGTATGCTTACTTTTTGAAGGTTAGGTAGAATATAAATTGTATTAACAAAGTTGAGTTATAAATAAGGTAATTATGTAATATACCTAACTAAAAATATAAAGAGTTAAAACAGTTTGTTTGTAGGAACTAGTGAACCAATTCCGAAAATTCTTTCACAGACACTTTACCCAATAAATTGGCCTTATCACTGTGCTTATTTTTCTTCCGGAAAAATGCACGATCCCTGCGAAGTAGGCCAAGGGCGCGGAGTCAAGAAAAAGTATGTGAAAATTATATTCGATTGATTTTTACCAGCGGTTTCGCCTGCGTGAATGTAGAAAATAATTCCAAGTAAACCACTCTAGAAAATATAAAATCTAAAACATAAATATCTAATCTAAAAAAATAAAAAGCCTTTATATAATTATATCCTTTTTGCTAATCCAGGACATGGTCTACCTGGAGGCTGTATTTTATGCAAATCCGTTCAACCGTTTAACCGTGAGGAATAACAAACATACAGATATACCTATGTACACATATATAAACATACAAACTTTTACCTTTATAATATTAAGATAATAGAGTGTATAATATTATGTAAGTTTTATCTAAATTTTTTCGCTTTTAGGCAATATTATTTCCGTCCCGAAAACTCAACAGTTTAAATTTTCTGAATTTGTATATAAAATTTGATATTTTTCGCGGAAACTACTCGCAAAATGTTTGCTTAAGGAATTTAATAAATGTTGGCAGCTTCCACAAAAACGAACTTACATTAGATTTAATGGATGTTCCGGGAATTAGGGCGCGGGGGCGGCACGGGACTTACAGCAGGTAATCTGTAGAAGGTTTACTAGGAAATCTATGGTAGGGGAAGCAGCAGACATTTTAGAAGTGCGGCTTTAAAATTGACCGCGGCGCAGTGGCCAGTGTCAGTTGTTGCATTAGGCGTAATGTCTACGGACGCGTATTCGTTATGATACGCTTGATGTACAGTCAGGGCTCAAAAGTGCAGTTGCACTCTACCGACACTAAAGTATGTAAAATTTCTTTGTAAAACAGGGTCAATGGATCATTACCCATTTCGTTTGTAGCATAGAATCTAAAATATTGAATAAACTAGTTGCAGAACACTGGAATTCCACTACAAAGAAATTTTAGACAGTTTAGCATTGTTAGAGTGCAACTGCACTTTTGACCCCGGACCGTACGCCTGCCTGAAGCTTACAGAACTATGAAACTGTCGACGGATTAGCAACGTCGTATCGTCGTGTCGTTGTTAAATAGACCTGAGACAGTATATAAATGAAACTACACTAATTCGTTGCAAATAGTAAATATATCAACGAAATTTTTGCAATGCTGTTACCTAATGAAAGCCTGTGACCAGTACGTGTTGCTAGTGACGGCATGTACCTCTGAAACATGGTACTCACGATGAGCCTCATCACATGACTTAAAGTCACCCAAAGCGCAATGGAAAGGGATATGCTCGGAGTTTCCTTGCATGCGTCAAATCAGGAATGATGATATCGGTAGGAGAACCAAAATTACAGATATAGTCGGAAGAATCATCAAATTTTAGTTGCAAAGAAAAGTTCTGGAGTGGCGACTGTGTACCGGAAGATGCAGTGTTAGAAAGCTTCCCACATAAGGTGGGTAGATGAGAAGATGAGGGTCGCAGGAATCCGATGTTTGCGAGACGCATAGGAGCGGTCGTTGTGGCGAGATTTGATAAAATGATGATGATGATTGTCAACTGCATAATTTGCAGAAATGGGAATGTAATACCAAAATGTCTTAACATCCACACTTACAAACTTCATGTGACTTTTATAATATTAGGATACTATTCTTTATCCGTAAAACAATGAGTATGTAATGAAATTCATTAATTTTAGAGGAAAAATAAAAATGTTTTTTTTTTAGTAAGTACATATTTGGCTCTCTGATCCTCTCTAAATATGTGTGTTCTACTTTTTTCGTAGTTACACTTCTGTATCAATAGCTCCACGCTATCGCTAGGCAACGCTACACGTGCCGTCCCGGGCCAGGGGGTCACCCCCGACCCCCGCTCTGAACCACTGCATCTAAGCCCGCGTGGTAACGGGGCTCATAATTATGTTTTTATTAAAAATTCAAAATTAAGTAAAGCGGTATAGTAGGTTATCATACGGATTATTTGGTGGTTTTTCGAAAAACACATGTAGGGTATGTAACTAATTTTAGAGTCTGTGTTTACTAACGAGACGAGATACGAAATTCTTATTTTTATAATATATAAAAACAACAACTTTGATACCTCACTGCAGTCAGTGAGGTATATATAGGAGGCCCAGCAACACATAAACACTTAGAAAGGTTCTCAGCGCTAGGAAAGCTTAAATTTTTAAATTCAGTTTCCTACATGATGTAGGCACGAATAAGCGGATATTTTGAAAATCGTCAAGGGAAATAAAACTGGACGAAATATTCTGACAAAAACTAGTTACCTAATACGTTGTTTAACTGTGATTTAAACGCTAAGCAATACAAGAGTAAAACCTAAAATCCTCCAAAAGTAATTGTATAAACAAAACTAGATATTTCTTTGTCTATCTTCACTAACGAAACGATAACATTTACCCTTACAATCGACAATTATTAGAATCAACTAACAGAACCTTGTTCTACACTATTGGTACAAGTGCGGGGAAGGGTGCGAGGAGCGGGGGAGGAGACGCCCACGCGAGGTAGGGGGCGGGGTTCTCCACGTGTATCAATGAAGAATGAACCCGGCCGAGCGGAGCGGGGCGGGGAGCAGGACCTTACAAAATATGACCAAGTTGCGGAGGACATACCTGATTTATTTATATATTTTTCAGTCGTATTTGTGCACGTGGGCGTTGTTTGTTTCTCGAATTAATGAGTGAATGTTTACGTAAGTTTTTTTTCTTTAATTTTCTTGAATGCATCTGTTTTATCAGTATATATCGTAGTTTATCCCTGTCTATGACACACTTACACTTTGATTTAGATATAAAGCCGAGAAGATATTGGTTGTAGTTGATATCTGAGATAGTTGGAGTCTACATGCTGTCTAATCAACTAAATATCTCTTTTATAAAAACCTAAAGTCTTTTGATAAGGAATAAAACTTTTCTAAAAAAATAATTACCACAACCCACAACTCTAATACACCGAGTTATTTTTTGATGCATTTCAGTAAAACATATACATAGGTAAGATTTTCATCTTCTGATCTTTCAACAGAAAACATAAAATAATAAATTCAACATTCCCGAATTTAATGAACATCGAGAAGTGGCAATAAGTATCTGATTACTTCAACTAATATATAAAATAATGTATAAAAAGCGGGAGCTGTTCGGCTGCCACCCCGGGGGGTGTTACACGTGTCTTTCACCCCCTTCACCCCTCACCCGTGACATCACCATCAAAAGATTTAATTCCTCTAAAGAAATATTATTTCTTTTTGTTGAACGTCCTTCGACTAGTTACAATGGAGTAATAAGCTCGTAAAAGATTAAAAAAATGGTTACCTTTTAGCCACCAAAAGATTATGTTTTCAGAGCTCAATTGATGTAATTAAGTGTGAATAATGTCAATGTCTTTATTACTTCGATGTCTTTTTTTCAACTTATTAGAATATTTCTGTGGCCCTAATTAAAAGATCGGTCCATTTGTCGAAAATGAATTAGTAGACCAAAGTGATCATAAACAAATGCTATATCGTTTGACGAAAACAGATCTAAGCTATTTCTAAAAAAAATGTGTTTTTGAATTAGGTACCGGTTTTTAATTTGCTTTGTATTAATCAATACAACAACATCTGGTCCTTGAAAATGGTTTAGTGAGTATTCATATTACTAGACATAAATCCGTTTTAGCCGAAATAAATGAAACAAAAAAAACAATACTTTTTTACATTACTCGATTATCATAAAAATAATTCCAAATGCGAATTTCTTTTCACTGTGTGAATTAACATTTATCACAAGAGGTAAAGGGTATAATTTATTTTTACCCTCAATGTTAAATGATATTTATTTTGTAAGTAGGTTTTTAAAAACATTTTTACACGTAAATTTTTTAGTCAATTTAAACTAGATAAGGCCGGTGTTTCCTAGCTGACAACCCTGGGAAGAAACACCGAAACTCAGGGGTCAATGAGTTAATTTTGTGGTTGATTTAATTTTAAAGATAAAAAATAGGTTTAAAAATTTTTGTTACTATTTTGGTGTACAATAAAGTTTATTCTATTCCATAAATCGGATTTTTTAGCTTAGATCCCTATACACTACGGCCACGGATTTACAGTCGTGAGAATAATTTTAAGGCGGGAATGGTTTCCTGATTAGTCGTGTTTTACCTCTGTAAAGTTAGTTGGTGTCGAGCGATTTATTTTGGACAAGTGGCCCTTGGGGAGGCTGATGTCATGTGTTATGTCTTTAATTATTCTGAACCATCCTATAGGCGTTTTTTTTATGGTGAGAAAATCATCCAATGACATTTCCCGCCTTTGGGCGGAGCGGGATATAGTGTCAGACTTGTACTGTCTACAAACCTACTCCTGTTCCTTTTTTGCCTTCGTTCCAGGGCCCCAGGGTACACTTTTACATTACCCATGATCCTGTACATGGTTAATCCGGCGATTTGATTTTAACGACAAGAACAGCTCTTTTATTCATGTTTTTAGTTATTCTTGACGTTTATAGCACTATCTACCCATTATAAAATAAGATTTAAGGAAATCAGATAAAAATTGCCAGAAGACACGAAACTAACCTAACGTATGAGCAGTGTTTGTTGTTGTTCTCTTTTGTGTTGTTTGTTGGTGCAGTGTTTCTTTCTTTCTGATGTGTAGTTTCAGTGATAGAGAGAGATCATAAAAGAGAAAATACAGTGTACAATTTTGAAATTACAAAGAGCAAAAAAAATAAATTTCATAAATAAGTTTTGTGTCTTCCGGCAATTTTTTCGAGAAGAAAAAGAATCACTCACTAAATGGTTTACTGGAAGAAAACTCAGCTGTGAGTTAAGCACACTTATGTACATGCACTCTGTTTTACATGCATTTTAGAACTTGTTTTTTGTATAATAAATAATTATGAAAAAACGTTTAACATTATCAGACTAGAAAACACGTCTTTTGACAATTAACATAATAAGGTACCTATCTATGTAGGTATATATAACACAATCATAGACACTGAGAACAAAGTAGGACAATTTATTACCTACCTAGACTGATTACAAACAAGATAAGAATTAGATACTCGTTACAGTAACATTACTTTTCCTTGTACAATTTACTCAGAATAAAGTTAATCTAACCATCGAACAAGTAATTCTCATAAATATTTAGTCTAAATCCCCGAATTGTAATCAGTTCCATGATACGGTTAATTTCAATGTATTATCGTGTTGTTTAAATTGAATTAATTAAATTAATTGATCTACAAGATCTACAGTTGTAACGTTTTATCTTAATGAAGACATGGAAAAGCTTTATATCGGATAACTAGATCTGGTTTTAACATGAACGATATGTTATATTGTTTTGAGTTTAATGCATAACGGAGTTAGTAACGTTGTTTTAAAATAGTTATGAAATAAAATACATAAAAATATGCTTGGACCGTATCTATCACTTATTTTTAATCTGGGGAGTTTTATCTCTTAGATCATGTTAGACCCATCGTCATCATTTCAGCCGAGTAACGTCCACTGTTCTGTCCATCCATGGTAACCTAACCTAATTTTACAATACCAACTTAATAAAATTGCCATTACCATAGGTAGCATTGCCATAGCATACATAACCTTAACAGCATCACTTATTGAATCAGTCAAAAAAGTACCCATATCGATTTTATTGATCATTCTCCCTACCCATTAGCTTCTTGTCACATTATTTATTTATTTAAACTTCATGTTCAGTAGTGGTACATAGGAGAACTTAATGCAACAAGGCATTCTCTACCAGTCAACCTCACGAACGTTCCGCCGAACGGTGTTGGAAATCATCAATAACTCTACACACGTCACAATTTGAGGAACTTATTTTTCCTTTCATCAGGTGGCCAAATTTTTTTTTGTAAGATAGTGTCCAGAACAAATTCTAAAAGCCGCTACTGTGAATGATCTACCACTTCTCTCTTCGACCGAGTGAGAAAGGAGAATGGAGCTAAAACACCCTTTATAGCACCATCCTTTAACAGTTCAGTTTAGGTCGTCAAATAGATCGCGTTAAGAGCTCGTGGTAGGGCCTCTAGCAATATTATTAATATTAATTATATTCCACAACTATCACAAAACGCCGTCCCAAGCTAAGCAGAGCTTGTGTTATGGGTACTGGAAAACTGATAAACATCTGAAAAACAACTAAATACATATTATAGATAAATTACACCCAGACACAGAACAAATGATCGTGTTCATCACACAAGCATTTCTCCTGGGTGGGAATCGAACCCACGACCTCCGGCATAGCAGTCAGGGCTACGAACCACTAGCAAGACTATTATTTAAAGAATTAATGAACGGAGTATAAGTGATGGCCGATGCAGGAGAAAACGAAATTAACAGATTTGGAGCATACGGACGTGAGAAGCTGTCATTCAAGTAGCTACGTAAAAGTCCTTGTTATGAAACTGCGCGTTGAATGATAAAAGCATTGGTTTGCTGATCTTGAAATGTTCACTAAGTTCATGGTTATTTTTCTATCATCATCATCATCATTTCAGTCGAAAGACATCCACTGTTGGACATAGGTCTTCCCCAAGAGTCACCATAACTACCGGTCCTGTGCCTCTCGCATCCATCGATCCCACGACCCTCACCCTCACCATAAGCTATGTTATTTTTAACTACTATGGTTTATTTTTATAAATATCGTAATTCCAATATCCAATTTTCAAAGCAAAAGGTCATTGTCACCATTAACTTTCTTTCAGGCAGGCCAATAGCATACTAACCTAGCCTAATGTAATGTTAGGTTCAAAACACTGAAGGACGGCAATCCCTTCTCATACAAATATCAAGCTTAACCTGTTGCAATAGAACCGATATTCCAAATACCGCATGTAAAACTGAATTCACTGAAGCCTAAACTCAGCATGAATGAAAAATCAGTCTTAAATACACAACACATAGGTTTATTTTCAATTGTAAAGAAAATTGTAGGCCTGAAAATAGGTATTCAAACTTCTGAATCAAACTTTAATACACGGAATAAAGCTGTAAAAATAAGTTTTTAATTTAATTTAGTAAAATAGGATGAGTACATCTCTTTCTTTAGTCAAACAAAATTGAAACGCAATGCGAAACCTTTCCCTGCAATGCGCCATTTTTGTCTTATGGGGGAAACTAAGTTCGGCGGCACGACAGCCTACTAGTATGTACGTATTTACACACGAATCATTTTACGTCACACGAGAAAATACAGAGTTTACGTGGGGAAACAGTTATTTTTAAGTGACTATATTTTTATTGAAAGCTGGTCACATTATGATAATAAAGAAAAGGTATTTAGCAGCTAGCTGACTGACTGAGCTTTTTGTTTAAAAATATATAAAAAGTTTAAAGTATCTCTGAATACTGATTACCGTTTTATATTCACACTAAAAAGGCTAAAATTTTTATGTCTTGCACTTCACCATTAACGATTGCATCACTGCTTACCATCAGGTGGGATCACAGTCAAGAACTAGTTTACCAATGGCCGACACGACTATCCATTCAATGATCGTTGAGTCTACAACCCCTATATCGACCACCTTGCAAGCACAGTAATTAATTTACTTATCTTTTCGGGTCTCACGAGGTTCTCGTCATGCGGGACGGTTATGTCAACAATCACTGCATGCCTCGTAATTCGGCCTACCTCCATCAGGGCTGTTTGTTTCAATGGTGCCCGAATCGATTCCAGTACCTACAACGATTGCTTCATGTCAGAAGCATTAATATCTAACGCTTCCGACATGGTCTAATGAAATATTTACAGGTTTCGGCTGGACTCAACTCAATTTTGATTACGGCTTATCATCTTGGAAGCCTCTTATAACCACGACTACCAATTAATTAATTCATTGGGTGGGATTGCAGTCAAGCATTAGTTTATAATAATATTTTAATTAACTACGACTATGGGTTGCATATATCTTCTGTTTTAGGAAGTCGATGCGCACTGTGACGTAAGATGTGTAGTTTAGAGGGCGATGGGGGCTGATATCAGTTACCGAAAATACCTTCTTCTAAAGGTTAGGCGAATCTTGCCCTTCCTGAAGCAAACTAGTTAGTCTATGAATGCCATTTTAATCGTCACGATCTGATTACAGCCTTTTTCGATGTGTGTATCTTCTCTTATCGTTACAAACGTTTCATATTAGCATTTAGTCCCATATTTCATTCGTTGTAAAATTCGAAGAGAAATTTTTACGCCATTCACGTTGACATGAGTTAGAGATTATTATTATCAAAGGTTGGTCGTAGTACTACGGATCGATACGCGGGGGTTGCGGGAGGTTCAAGGCCGTAGTACGCGTACCATTGCGTATCAGGGTAGCGACTCGACTATCTAGCTAGTGTTATGTACTCCTAGTAGTGATGTTTGTGTCAAATTAATGTGAATAGTACGTTGTATTCGTGTTATCTAATCAATTTATTTACTTATTTAATTTAATTAATTACAATGGTTAGACCAATTATAGTAACTAGACAAAAACAATTAAATAGACAATTATGTACATATCCCTTTCACAGTACTCTTGATGTTGCTCCGCTTGGGCAAAGCACCGCCGTGTTCTCGTGGAAGCGATCGGCCGCAACGACCTCTTGCGCCGGGCCCTAATATAGCCCACGTCTGTACCGAGGAGAAATGGTAGACGTTCGTCTCCTTCTGCGAAGCAGATGCTAGCAAAAGAGGCTGCCGCCTACGCAAGGGAACAGCCCTCACGCCCCAGCTCCCGTGTTTCCCACCCCGGCCGGGCTTGCGGACGGCCAGCAATGTGTAGCTCGCCGTCCCGCCGTCCGGTAGCCGTCCGGACCGAGCCCAAGTCGTCTACGGCGCGTAGTGTTTCACGGGCGCCTCAAGGAGATGTCAGCAAAACCGTAGGGGCCAGCAGGTTCGAAGCTTCTGTGGCCACGGGTTTACTTCTTCATTTATCAAACCTTCTAATATTTCCATAATCTATCACAAAATTCAGTTGGAAAAATAGGAAAAAGGAAAACTTAATCTACTCCGGTTTTACTAGACAAGAAACAACCAAAAACCCTTTGGAAAACCATTTTAAAAAATAAAAAAAATTTGACCTGTCACTTTGCAAAAATTCTGCCATTTAAAATGACTTACAATAGAAAATCATCGCCATTTCAAAAGCCGCCGCCGAAAGACGTCCACTGTTGGACATGGGGAACGACTGGTCCTGTGCCTCTCACATCCATTGGAATCCCGACCCTCATCAGGTCACCTTGTGGAAGAAAATCAACCTTGAAGTAATAAACTATAAATTCCTCCAACTACATTCCCTGTATAAACCAGGATATCCCTGAAAACAAGAGTTATAAAACAAAATAATAACTTCTCAGTACATACTCCAGCAATCACCACGGTCAGGCTTTTTTTTCTCCCCAAAAACCTTCCAAAAATATCTAGCTACCAGGAAAGCAGAGCTTTAGTGTCGTAACAGAGATTTGAAGGACGTTGACACGCCAGTAAAGTCCTCTCAGTTTCGTCAGCGTTTTCCCTAAAAGCCTTCGAACCTACTTCAGAGGTTGTTCACCTTTTTTGACCTTAAAATGTCCCGTGATGGCGATCGTTAGCTGAAAAATGGAAAATTATGAATTGTAATAGTATTGTATAGAGGCACGCAGCTGTTGCCTAGCCTCTATCTAGCTGAAGTTTTGCTAGAATTATATTATGATTTTATTAAGTTCTGAAAGGTTTTTAGGGGAAAAAAGCTCGCGTATCAAATGTAACTGAAGGTGGTGATAATATAGTGACGGACGGGTGTTTTGGAAGCCTATGTTTTTTTTTTAAATTAAAAATGTGTTGAATATTTTCCTTTTTTGTATAATAATATAGGAAGAGTGAAAGGGAGAGCTTTAAGACAACAGGTTCATAATAATAAACAATAATTTGAATAATTATGACTTTTGTTTTTAATCGAGTAAAATATCAGTCTCCATTCATATCTTATTTCATTTAAATTCAACGTACATAAAACGATTTTACAATAGGTAAGTAGGTACATAAAAGGTCTGTTGCAGTTGCACCAGCAATCTTCGATTTCAAATCTACATTTAAAAAATCTTCGTAGCCTTTTTATACAGTTTAATTATCAAACGACACACGCCGATGTGAACGAAAACAAAACTAATTCGTGTATTAAACTTTCACTCTCCGCGGCAACAATTAACTCGCCGCGAGTGACGCCGGCGCCGGCGCAAGTCACAAGCGATAGAACTTGACAGAGCACCCACTGGGACACTAGACTGGTGATACCAGACATGGCTATGTTGTGCCTTGTTCTGCTAGTATAGTGTTGGGTAAGTGAAGGCCTAATATAATAACTAGACATTTTCTTGGAACTTTAAACAGACTAGCTGCATGCTGCAATCTGCATTAGGTATTGGCTTGTTTTCATCTCGACTTGTTTTCTCATTTTTCCTGCACTAATCGTACACATAGCTAGTATAGAACTTTCGGTCAGCGTCTGTGTTTCCATGTTTTAATTGGAATCCAAGACGACGGGTCTAAAGTGGAAGGAACATAGAAATCTCAAATCAAGAGTGAATAGTCATCTTCTGACTTCGCTCGTTCCATCTTTGACTTTATCCTGAATGGAAACATACAACCTTAACGTCTATAAACGAGGATTTATCTAGAACAGCTAACTGAAAATGATTGAGAGTTTCATAGCGGTAATTCATGATTAGAAAGAGATTTATATAATTTGAATTTTTGACGTTGACATGTGTCACTGTCACATTTGCATTATAAATCGTCAATGTAACGTGAACCTAATATCACAAATGATAATAAGTTTACTTATTTTTCTCAACACATCCTTCGCTTTTCAGCAAGAGACATCACTCAAATTGACAAAAAAATAAATCGTTAGATAATGCCAAATAATAATATGTAATATGTATGAGCTAAAATAATACAATTGTGAAAGGAATGTTAATAGCAAGAATATTAACAACTTTTAAAACATCTATCATCGATCATCGGCCACTACGCGTCATCGATCAATTTCTAAATTCATAACTCCATCTAATTAATTACAATAATAAATGGATTGCCTTTAATGTAATCATTGTGAACGACCATCACTTAGACCATACACTCTGAAAACTTTGATAAGATCTGTCCATGTTTTGTGGAAGAAACCACGTTGTAAACCAGCTAGTTCAGATAAAGTAATGGTAAAGAGATAGTTGCACACGGCAATCGTAATTAAACCGAAACTACGAAGTTCTCTAGTATATGATGCTGAGCAGTTTGCAGCGGCAACAGTAAGAGGTGTGAATTGATAATTATGTACTCGTAAAAAGATTGATGGTTTTTAAAAAGAAATGTGTAGGATTTGAGTTCAGTAGACTCTTGAATGGTAAGTAAAAGCGGTTGGTGCGCACAGTGAAGGACATACGTTGGTAGTTTGACCGTAACAAACCATTTCCAAGCTTACGCATTGTTATCGTGAATAGTGATCAAAGTAAAAAAACAAAACCTTACAAAATTCGTTGGCGTGCGTAACGGGTCTTTACAAACACAATAAAAGGTTTATGTCGTGAACAGAGGACGCCACGCCGGGAAACATGGAGAAAAACGCGGAAAATTCCTTAAAAATCGAGTTCACCGCCACCGCAGCGAATAATAGTGCACGAACAATAAACCTTTTATTGACATCGTAAAGGTGGACGCATAAAAATCATTTAACTTCAGAATTTACGATCGCGGCGATTTCCTGATGGTGCGCACTTTCGCGTACCCCGCACCTCGCACACGGCCGCTTTTCACGGCTTTCCTCAGAAAACTATATCTGTCCCGCTCCCGCGTATAGTTCTATCTCTCTCCTGCGCCAAGTTCGACGACCGGGGCAACGAGCGCGCGAAAGTACTTTCACTGCGCCGGCGCATGCGAGTCTCTAAAGCCCGTCTGTTGTTACGGGCGCGTTTGCGTCTTTATTATACGAAGTTTTGTACTAGCGATTGCAGATAACGCGTTCGGCGCGGTGAAATGGCCTTTGCTGGGTTTGCGCTGAGCCCGCAACAGTTTAGATGTTAACTAGTTGTAATTCATCTAGGAATGCGACTTGTCTATCCGTCTGCGCGCGCGTTGCTCCAGACCGACTCTGGTCGCACTTGTAATGAGCCTTTGTTCTGGTATTATGGGGCCATTTTCTTCAAGTCGCACAATTTTAAAGCTTTCTCGATGTTACAGTCATCGTTATTTTAGAAAATGGTTCGTAAATCTCGAGTTTATTACCCCGATACAACGCGGCTTCAATATCATGTTAACAAACATTTATTTACATGCCAATATTTTTGCATCAATTAAAAAACTATCACCGGCTGACAATTAAGTGCAAAAAACGTTTTTTGTGCAAAAACACAACAAATGGTACATAATAGCGTTGTCGTGTTGTATATCAATCGCGGGTAGGAAGCGCGAGTGAAAGCAATGCCTTTCTGTCACGCGGCGCACGCGCACACAACTTAGCCGCGGTGCACAATGCAACTGAAGCTAGGATCGGGCTAGATCTGCAGATCTGAAGCTGATTTTTATCGGGTTAACTTGTTAGCGATGTTGAATGAAGGGGAAATCTGATTGTTGCTGACTGAATCACGACGTTTTATAGTCTAGCTGTCGGCGCCTGATTTGTTGTCAAAACTATTCTTTATAGAAATGGAAAGTGATCTATTCGGATACCTCAGTTAGGTAATCGAGCTTTGAAGATGCCTTCCAGGTCTGCGTGATTGTGCGAAAGAGCGAATGTTTATCGCGCCCTGGAACGCAAAGGGCAGCTGGTTTTTAGTAAGTAAACTCTCTCGCTCAATCCAGAGCAGGAGTTACTTTAACGTATCTCATAACAAAAAATTCCTTGAAAATGGAGGAGTAAACATGCTAAAAACATGACTAAAATAATAACGAATGTTCTAAGAAATCAGAGCCTTATACAGAAAGTTCATTTCACTCTTACATCGTGTCACAGATGATGCGTTATTGCCACATGTTCAATATGCATGGTGTTCTACTCCTCGATGCTTGCATAAGACGTGGTGACACAATCGCCATAAGAGAAATGGCGCCCACATACAATGGCCCGTGGTGGCCAATGCGCCTATATTGTGGTGTCCATTGACGGATTCAGGAATATATTGATGTGTCTCCTTGCCAAATGGAGCGAAAGATGGGCCATTGAATTGAAACTGTTGAACTTTTGGCATGCAAATGTAGTATTTGTACTAAGTTGTTTTTTTTTAGCCTATCATTAATAATAATAATAATCCACACTTAACGCCGTCTAGTCGCAAGCTAAGCAGAACTTGTGTTATGAGTACTAGACAAATGATAAATATACCTAAATATTTCTAAATACAAACATAAATTTTTGATAAATTACTCCCAGACAGAACAAAAATGATCGTGCTCATCATCCTAACATTTGTCCTGGGTGGGAATCGAGCCCAGCCTCGAGCAGCGTGGTGGTCTTTTTCTGTCAGCTCTTGGCACTCAGAATGCTGCGCTCCATTGCTCTTTGACAAACCCCAAGGCGAAACTTTTGCGATTCGGTAAGCGACTACGTCTGAGCACGTAGTTGATTTTTCAGTTTAATCTTTTAAAATATAGCTTGGATCTGTATAACATATTTTTCTCCCAACCTACCCAAGCAAGACACCATCTAAGTTTGCGATTACAAACAATTAAAACATTGCCCACAAACTTGACTAATCCAATTAAATTTAAAATGTCCGCATCTATGCACACAGCCCTATAATTAACTTTTGTTTTATGAAATTTTCACATAATTGTCAACGGGTGAACGTAATTCAAACTGGCATAATCATAACAGCGACTTTATTTCCGTAAGCGGCGCGGGCGCAGGTACGGGTAAAAGTTGTAATTATGAGTTTCATAATGACAGCTAGAGATTAAACGACTAACACTATCGGCTTTACGTAATTATGGTAATACGTAATGATAATGACTTATGACTATTTTATTTGAATGTTACTGTTAGTAAATAAATATTGTTTCTGGTTTCAGTTTGCTGGGGCAACATATCAATATGACTGGGTACATATCACGGCCGCCGTCCTGTATACGGCCGAAATATTTTGAACGGTCTGAACTTCGCACAATTGGCTTCGCAGTAATTCTTTTTAAGAATCATAATGGCGAATGCATATCCCGTATTTTTTTGAGTATGCATAAAGTTCGGAAGCCTACTTATTTTGACCACTCTGTAAGTTTCTTAAGATGGATAGATATTTTTCGTTGGACACGTCAACGTTAACGTTAAAATCGCCCAACGTCTACCAGAACAAAAAAGAGGTAGAGGCCGCCCGCCATTGACCTGGAGGTCAAATATAGAGAGGGACCTCAAGAAATTCCAGTTGCCAAAATTGTTAATCCAAGATAGTGAAGAAAGTGAGGAAACCCGACCCCAAATAATAGGACCAGGGAAGGAAGAAGATAGACTGATAGATATTTTCTTTATAAATGATTTTTTCTTTTTACATGGTTTTGTATACTTCTATATATATAAAAGAAAGTCGTGTTAGTTAAACTATTTATAACTCAAGAACGGCTGAATCGATTTGGCTGAAAATTGGGGGAAAGGTACCATAGATCCAGGAGAAGGACATAGGATAATTTTTATCCCGTTAAATAAAAAAATCAAATCCTGCTCATTTATTGGTATAGGATAGAGTAAGGTAGGGTAGGGTAGAGTAGGATAGAGTGAGGTAGAGTAGAGTAGAGTAGGGTAGAGCGGGAGTGAAGCCGCGGGCAAAAGCTAGTTTCATATATAAAATTCCGATTAGGTCCTATTATAAATCTTAGTATCATAAAATACATTATTTGGAGAGATGCACTTTATAACATTCTTTCGGTATCGTCCAGCATCACGATCTCCAATTTTCCATCTCCAAGTCGTTCGCTTGTAAACTCTGGAGAAAAGCTAATTACCGTCTCTGGTCACTGCGCTGGTAATTTATTAATACGTAATGACTTAATTAGCAATTATCTTGTTTACGGGCCGTGCGGGCGGCAGCCTCGTCACGATCTCGGTATTGCCATTCGTATTATTTTTTTTATCTTTACTCAAGCTTAAGATAATGTTTTTGGGACTTTCTTACAACTTTGGATGTATTGGAAGAGTAATTTTTAGCTTTTTTCTCATATCGTATTTAATAGTAATATAATATTCCATAATATTCCACAGTTATCACACAACGCCGCCTAGTCCCAAGCTAAGCAGAGCTTGTGTTATGAGTACTATACAACTGATAAACATACATAAATATTTTTTAATACATACATATACAATAAATTACGCCCAGACACAGAAGAAATGATCGTGCTCATCACACAAACATTTGTCCTGGGTGAGTATCGAACCCACGACCTCTGACATAGCAGTCAGGGTCACATCACACTACACTAATATGTAATAAAGATAAAAGTTTGTGAGTTTATATATTTCATGTTTGTTAGGTACTTCTTCACGCTCGAACAGCTGAGCAGATTTTAATAAAACTTGGTACCGGGTAGGCCATGTACTGGAATAACACAAGATTTTTATCCCGAGAGTATGTTTTCTTGGGATCATTTTTTAGTATAACGCGGGCGAAGCCGCAGGCAGCAGCTAGTATTGTAAAGGCGATTGTGTGTGTGCACGTTTGTTACTCCTTTACGCTTAAACGACTGAAAGGATTTGGATGAAACTTGGTACAACAGCACACTAAGTTTTCAAATAGCATGTAGGATATCTTTTATTCCAAGAGAAGCTTCCAGATCATTTTCATCGTTCACGCGGGACGGTGAAGCCTAGTCATAATCTCTCTAGCCTTGGGGGTCGGCTTCTATTCTAACCAAATCGGTTGAATATCTGTAATCCTTTGCCTAGTGAACTTATAAAAAGGCCACCTTCAAGGTGAAATTTCTCCCGCCCGCAGCAGTTCTTCATTCATTTATTGTTATGCGTAGTCAACTTCCACAGTTTCATATAGGTACTTACAGCTGTTTCCACTGCTGCGGAGTGGAGATTCCGAGCTCTGTGATTGGCTAATTCAAGGTACTATCCTCTCCACCTTGCTTCAGTGGAAAAGCACCTTTATCCTAAAGACGGCGCGCAGTATTCCACGCGCGCCTCAAGGATATGTCAGCAGGGCCAAAGCCCCCTGGGGCCACGGGTTAAGTGAAAATTAACACCCGGGGCCCTGGGACGCGAGGCAAAGAAAGAATAAACGAGTGGGTTTTAGTCCGAAAAAGTCAGACATCAGCCCTCCTGCTCTTCCTGAGACGGGAGAAGTTATTGGATGATCTGTCATAATTTCTTACAAGTTGCCCCCCCTCCTCCCTTACATTCAAGGTTTATTAAAAAATCGTACTTAGGTACAATAGAGCTGGGCGTCGGCCCTGACTTGCACTTGCATGTTAGCACGCAGCATTTCGCATGATCGATTTTTTATAACCCACTAATTACATCGACTATGATACCGTTCACGTTTCGATAACTACTCGAGTTTAAATCGATTGTTTTACGATCATTCGGTGTAAATTATCAGTCTGAGGGTCGTTGCCTGTTCCACTGACGTTGAAGTCAATGCCACAGGGATTGAAGGCAAGGGATTGTTGAACCATTGTGAGTTTCGTACTTACTTCTAATGTTCAAATTCTCAAAATCGAAGTTTGTATGAGATTTTTTTTTTATCTTCGACATTGCTAATATGTTAGTATTATTATAATAATAATAATTTTATTTCCTCATGATATTGTACCGAGCAATGAATTGAAGGTGACTTAATACAAATGTATGTAAAGCGTTTTGGGAACACATTAATTGTGCGTACAGCTAAGGAGTGGAATTCTTTGCCGGAGTCTTGTTTCCTGATGGCTACAACCCGGGAATCTTTAAGTCAGGAGTGAATAGCTAAACTTCTAGGTAAGCGCGCTCTATCGTCGACCGCATCTTCGCTTTCCATCAGGTGAGATAGCGGTGAAGCGTGAACCTATCAACAATAAAAAAACAAAAAAAAAAGTGCAACTATGCCTGAGCTAGGCTGAGCCTGTATTTCAGGACGCGGTTCTTTTTCCAGAAAAGAATTTTTCGATAAAACAGCATTTGTTACATTTACTTAAGTATAACAAAATATTAATTTACAAACGAAATTGTGTTTAATGTGCATATGTTTCGTGTGTTTTATTACATAAAGTTTACAAAGCCCTCTGGCAATTGAAATAAAAAATGAGTAGGTATAGATATCTATAAAAATTTCCTTAATGGTTTTATATCAAAAGCAGTTATTAAATGAAAACATACAGCTGTACGAGTCACGGAGAGGAAAAATTGGCCCTTTTGGCTTAATTACTTTAGCACTCACTTCCTCCCCCAAAAATAAAACCCGATATTTATAAGCATGGCATCTAAAAGTGAAGCCTCACAACTTAAATAACTTAATTTCCATGACCCCAATACGTGAGCTACGGAACCATCTAACTATTCCGCACTGCGGGATCTTGTAGCCGACTTACAAATATAACCGAAGTTATAAATATTCCTTAATTAAAGGACTGATTCCTTTGAGGATCCCTTCCTCTGACTTCCACCACTGAAATTATACAGTTTTGGTAAATATTATCTTTGGATTAGCGGTTTGAGAGATGAATTGAGTTCTGAGTAAATAAATAATGTATACTTATCAATTCTGATTACAGGTTAGTAAACAGGATATTCACTCAAATATAGAACACATAAACATGATTTCTAGAAAGATCGTTTAAGAAATGAAAACGAAACAAGGACCCACAACTTTAATCATCAGGAAAATCGTCCATTGCTGGACATAGGCCTCTCCCAAGTGCCGCCACAACTGGGTCTGTGCGTTTCGCAACCATGGTATGCCCGCAATCCAATATGCTCTTCGGTTCACCTTGTGGGAGGCCTTCCAACGCTGAGTCTTCTGAAAATCCAGAACCTTTTGGCCCCACCAAACTAAAATAGAAAAGAATAATCGAAAAAAATGTAAAATCCTATTTATTATTCAAAATAAAGTCATCCCCCCAAAAGTATCCACACTATAATCCAAACTGCCCAAACCAAATGCCTCTATACTAAAGCACATTAAATCTTAACAACGGATGCTTAGCTGAGTCATAACCGAGGCGTCCAGTATTTTAAAACGCGAATACCATAAGCCGCCGCCACGTGTCGTTTGGGCGCGCGTTTGAATCCCGGCTGCGTCTATTTGCAGTAAATGGGTCAAGCCAATCCCAAGTTAGCTGCAAGAACGAATACAAAAAGAGTAAAGTGAACGCCGGCCGGTGCGCACGCGCCGCGTTAGCGAGCAGCTAACTGGAGATTACTTTTTGATAGTTTTGTTGCTGGTTTAAATGGAGTTTTTTTTTTCAAATAATTGTTTGAACATTCAATTGAAGCATTTATTAGAAATGCATAGTTTTATTTTGTATTTTTCTTCTGTAGGTATAAGTTTTTAGAAAGCTTAGCTTATCTCTTGCAATTAAAGTTACTAGAGCATCATAAATACCGTAGAGTTTTTAGTTAAGTCTTGTCTACGCTTGCCTACACACTGCTGTTAAAGTTACCAGGGCATCATCAATACTGAAGAGTCTTTAGCAAATTCTAGCATTTTCACGTATCCCGGTCAGGTACAAATACTGGAATCTCCATACATTCCAATTTTCTTAAACATTACCTACACGCCGGAGCCGAGTCACCAAGTCACCAAGGTTGGAAAAAAGAATAGTGGACGACATTGGACGCACATATAATACATATACATAGCCGTACATAAGGCGGAAGTATCGCCTTGTCGAGACCTGTTCGCCTTACCAGTAATGTCGATACATTTAACGTGTCTATATGCTACGATATTATTATATACTTGTTTTTGATCTTGTAAAATATGCTGGTGTTGTTTACTGATCACACTAAAAAAAAATCATGTGATGTTAAAGCTCAAAGTCTAAATAATGCCTTCATAACATAAGACGGCGTTTATGTTAGCTATAACTTCATGAGCAAATAGCTCACTTACTTGTTTCTAGGTAAGCGTGCTCCATCGTCGACCTCATCACTCGTTACTATGTGAGGTCGATTTGGTCAAACGTGAGCTTTCAATGTAAAAACGCACTGCGAGTAAAATACATTGCATTACAAGCCTTAAAGTGTGATTGGAAACAGTTTAAAAGTTGAATTCTAAAATCTGCCAAACTAATGTCCAGTTAACGAAGCTGCGCTAAACTGCAGTTAGCGTTGATCCCAGTGGGCAGTGTGGCGGCGTGCGGCGCGGTGCATCGGCCGCGTTGCGCAACCGCGTCTATTTATACCACCCTCGCCTAACGCCGGAACTCCTCCGGTGAAAGTTTGCACTATATTTTTATTACTATACATATATTTTATTCGGGAATTGTTAAATGCTTCAGATTTTATTGAAGATTCTCCCAATCGCGATGAAAACGTTTGTTTTGTTATTTCGTCATCTCTTATATTTTGGGTTGGTGGCGGCCGCACTCGCCTTCTCGTTTTGATACCAACCTTACATTTTTATGGTTCCGTACTCAAAGGGTACAAGCGGGGCCCTATTGTTAAGACTCCGCTATTCCTCTGTTTGTCATCGGGCTGTATCTCATGAAACGTAATAGCTAGACAGTTGACATTTTCACAGATTATATTTCTATTACCGCTGTACGTAAAACAGAATAAAATAAATATTTCACTGGTGCTTCCATACCTACAAATAAAATAAAGATTGCATAGAAATAAAGAAGATGCCGTTGGGCACGATTTCAAACAGCACAATGTTAATGTTGTTATTTTTTAATTTATAGCTCAAGATCCAGCATTCAAGTATAATATGTTACTAATTTACATGCAAAGAAACCTTTCTCATTTGCCTAAGACATTACCAGGCGCCAGCTGAACAAGCACCGTATGAATATGAGGATAATTCCTACTTCTGTCATAAAACACTACAGCATGACTACTAACTACATAAAATACATAATCATACTAATTTGTAGAACGCAGCGCGATCTCTCACCTCCAGATAATCATCTTATAATGACCTCTATGACCGGCGCAAGTGACCTTTAGCACAAAATGTATAATCAGCAGGCTTTTGTGTACCTTGTGACCTTTTGACGATATATTCGCGGGCTTACTTTCAGTTTTCATTGTGAGTATGCCATTAAACGTGTTAATACGGGAATATTTGCGTAGATAAATTGAATTTATAGACATATTTACTAAGTGATGTACTACTGTAGATGCATCTGAAACTGCTTTTATGCAAAAAGGCTTACTGCTTTCATAGACGTTCGTTTTACTAGCCTTTTCCTCCAGCTTTACTTACATGGCTTACCTATCTCGCAAGAACTGTGATTTTTAGGATTACATATCCAAAGGGTAAAAATAGACTTTACTATCCGCCTGTCTGTTACCGGGTTGTATCTCATTAACCGTGATAGCTAGACTTTTGTTCTGTAGCCGCTATAACAACAAATACTAAAAAAAGAATAAATTTGTTTAAAGAAGAGTAGAATTCTATAGATAATGGTACAAAATCCCTCGTGCGAGAATCCGACTTGCACTTGGTCGGTTTTTTCAGGGACAAGTCACACAACGTAGCGTAGCATCACATCAGCAAAGTAATTTTCGTAAAATCAAATCACTACTTCTAGGTACCTTTTTACAAACTGAATGAAACCTTTTAAAAATATTTTTTTCAATACACTTACTGGAAAACTGCCTCTTATCGCACTACAATCAGGTTCGACATGGCAAGTATATCATCCGCGTGCTTTTTTTAAATATAACACACCAAGGGCTTTTTTCATTTCTATTTCATCACGGTCAAGGGTGATTTTATTTTTTAAAAACAAAGAGGCGGATATTTTTAAAGTATTAATATTAAATGAAAATTTAAATTGTGTTTTGAACAGAATATAATAAATAGACATGATTAAGTAAGCAATAATTAGTTAATACCAACAAATTAACAATTATAAATTATCTGTGTTCTAAATTCATAGATATTTGAATTTTTATATTTTTAATATTAGGATGCATACGGTTTCATACCTTTGCTTCTCTTTCAACCTGCAAAGGTTATGCGCAGGAAAAAAAGTACACCTAATATTAACTAAACTTATTCATTTGTGATAGATGTGAAAAAGAAGATTTAAAGAGAATCTTTTAGATGCTACGAAGCCAGATTATGTGATTGAGGTCAAAAATACTCGCGATAGCCTGCTGCCATTAAATCAAAATTAAATTGTAAGGTAACTTTGGAAAATTTTCTTCAATAGGTACTTACAAAATTAACAAAAATGCGTCGTAATTTTCCGATAGAAGATTACGACGCATTTGGTTGATTATTGGTTGAGATATTGGTTGATTTTTCATCGTATTTCTTCGTAAGTGTATTGAAATACGTCGTTTGATACACGTAGCAATTTTCCACTGCAGAACTCGGCTCCATAACACCCTCGCCTGTGCGGCTCGGGTGAATTTCGTCTCGGCTGCAATGACAAACTATCCCCACTTGTATCAAAATGTGCTATTTTTATGAACCTCTTCTGTCCCACTTGTGGGTAAATACCTCCCTCCACTCCTATCATTCCCACACTGGCTCCTTTCTGTTCTAGTGGAATCTGTCCAGTTTGTGTCGCCATCTCCATCTCTTCCTGATAAAACTTTATACATATCTTCTACTTATATTTAGAAATTATCTAAATTATTAATTACTCTCATATTTATGAGCCTTCATTAAAGCTTTCCACTCAATTATAAGATTTTTTACAAGCAAGACGAGAAGTCACCTTATCTACCCTTAATTTGTAATCTCAAGCCAAATTACTCCTGTATCCAGTAGTTTGCTACATATCTGATATATTATTGTTCAAAGGCAGAACTATTAATATCTTCTGCTCCGCCCACATGCCATTATCCACATGCTTGGACGAGCACGTTGTTTACTTCAGAAAGCATGTACCTATGAGATATAGGGACTACGAACTAAGTGCTACTGAAAAAGTTATTTCCGGAGTGAGAAATTATACGATGATAGGTACTAGGGCAGCACAGGTTGGAGAGGTCGACAATATACTCGAAAGTAGTCGGACTCGAACACGTAGGGCTCCTGCCTGGGTAGGTACTACTACTTTTAAAATTGAACAAAAAAAAAATGCCGACAACAGAACGTTTTTTGTGTGGTGTTAGTTTTTTAATTTCATTTCTATTGTTTTTTGTTGTATTGGCATAGAAATACACACACATTCTGTAAACATTTCTACTCTCTTCCTCCTACGGTTTATGAGATACAGAACACTTACAGACGGGCGGACAGACAGACGGACGGACAGCGGGGATTTAATATGAAGTGTTGGCACCCTTTGAGCACGGAACCCAAAAAGGAAGGTGAAGCAATCAATTCCCATAAACGAAATTTCAAGCATCTCGCGTGCTGATCGAGCTTGGCTCGTGTACGAAACAGCTTCCAAGACCCATTGTGCACAGCCTGAAGATAAATCAGATAAAGAACGGTCCATTCTTCACCAGCAAGGTTACGAACATAACACGCGCATTATCTAATACAACATTATCACTATTATACAAGCGTCCTCGCTTATTTATAAATAATATTATAAACAAACGGTATTAATTTGTTGTCAAAACGTACAAGAATGGCCGCCACTTGCGCGTACAATTTAAAATTTGTCGTCTAAGGTCAACCGCGAAGGTTGCCAACGACAATTAATGAATAACGCAAGCAGAACTGATCGCTTAATAAGATTCAGTTCATTGGACAAAATAGCAGAATTCTACAAAATAAATAAATTTACCTTTAGAAATAGCAAGGAATAAAGTCCACTTTTAAATAGTTAACATGTGTGGTCGATAATAATTTAAAAAATAACATAAGAACAAAATAATACAACTGTTAAGTGGATCTCCAGTTGATAAATAATTTAGAAGTACATATTTGTTTGATAACTCATCGATTACATCAACCAATTAATATTCCGTAACTGACAACAAAGTTGCTAATAGTTTTGAGTGTTGGAAACAACATTTATCAGGTAAAATTTATTCCACTGAGATGAAAATTCATTGTGAATTAACCGTTTCCCACAACAAAATCATTTATAAGTTGAGCTACAAATCTTTCATCGCTTCCACTCGGAATATAAACAATGAACGCTGTTCTTTTGATCCAAACAAGACACAAATAATTGTATCTTTTCCTCTTTCTTCCTCAAAAAGGTACTAGGACTAAATAAACGATGTATCATGCTATCAGGAAACTAAAACTAACAAATATACAAAACAAATAAAACTGTGTTTTTTTCAAAGACCTTATGAATACCGAATAAGTGCGAAACTGTAAAAACAAGAACTGCACATATCCTTACAAATCCATACTAAAATACTAGGGCTACATAACCGGGCAGTACAGCTATCGGAAAAGTACCATCAACATACATACTCGTAAAACAAACAAATCTGGCTTTCCTGAAGGCCAAGCCTGAGTTGAACTGTCAAACACGCCCATGCGCATCTCTGCCACATGTTTCTCAAGCTGTCAAATGTTACACGCTGATTGTTTTCTACCCTCCTGGCCGTTGGCCGCCGGCCAGGGTGCGTCGCCCCGGCCGGCCATTGTCTCTTGATCGATTTCAAACAGAAATAGCCGTGATGCATTGCTGGCCACACGAGATTCTTCTCGTCACAGTGTGTGAGAAATTGTGAACTTTGTATGACCTGTGGGATATTTTCTTTTATCATCTTCCTACTATATTAGTTGGGGTCGGCGCAACACGTTTTTTTCTTCCATACTATCCTGTCAGCAGTCACTCTATCATTGACTCCCTTTTCTTTCACATCCCTCCTCACTCAATCCATCCATCACCTTTTCTTTGGCCGGGAGCTTTAGCTTAGCTAGGTCTCGCATTAGCATCTTATACTAAATTTCATTCGCACGTTACTTGCTATTTCATCAGTCAAATTATTCTTATGAAGAAGGGCATTTGACAGGTATCGTGGAGCAATATTATGAAGTATAATCCTATATTTATTTTAAGTAGAAGGGTCAAAAACTCATGACTGAATTCTCTCTGTCTTATTTAATTTCAATTACCATTTCATCACTCAAATGATTCTTTTAAAGTACCCAACGAGATCTTAATTCTACACATATTTATTTCTTGCTAAAGACTGAACATTCCTGACGCATTGCATTCAGTCGCCACGTATACTCGTAGAACCTGCACAGGATTAGCAGCTGATACATTCAAGTTTTCCATTCTATTCCTAACTAGCTTTTGCCCGCGGCTTCGCTCCCGCTCTACCCTACCCTACTCTACCTTTAAAGAACAGGTTTTGGACTATATTTTTTTTTAAATGGGATAACAATTATCCTACGTCTTTTTCCTGATTCTAAGCTACCTTTCCCACCAATTTTCAGCCAAATCGATTCAGCCGTAACTAAAACGACTGCCTTTTATATATATAGATTAGATTAAATATACTACTTTAGAAATTGTTTCCAGAAATAACCAGTGTCAGATGACTAAACACATCATTATGTCAGCTAATCCTAAAATAAAAAAGGTTTTTGTTGTAGTCGGTTGCTAAAATTCAATTATAAAATAATTCCATTATTTGTTATTGTTTGAAAGCAATTTTCAATGTTGGAAATTCTTTTTTATAGCGCTTTTAATAAACACGATTATGAAAAGTTCTCGAGTTAAACTAAATTATTACTGAGCTAACTTTGCCATTAGCTTTTACAGTATTCAGGCAGTTGTACAAGATAGTCCTAAAACAATAACTTTCCTCTTCTCGTTGATTGTGTTGATGTTCTCAATTAATTTAATTTTGTTTTAAAGACGTCTATTAAATGGAGAAAACTACATGGCGATTACCGATTTACGTTAATAGCACTTACCTAAAAGTTTGAAAAAGTAAATAGTTAATTAACTAAGTTCACCAAAATGAACAGATTTAAAGCGTCATATAACAAATTTTCCGATATTCCGTAACGGGCTTACTCATAAAATGTCCTAATATAACCGCAACAAGATCAAGAAAAATACACAAGTTTTCGGTAGCACTGCGCTTGCGCACGCGAAAAGCTTCCCGCGTCCCTTGTCCCGGGGTCGACGGACTAGCCGCGGTCACGCCGGCCGTTCCCCGCGCGGGAAAATGGGGAAACTATTGTTGCGCACAATGCGTGCTTCCGTGTCAACCAACCTGGATGCTCTGCCCGCAAATTACCGTACGAACAGATAGCTCTTCGCACCTGTGGGATCCTGGTAGCTCGTGTGTAATTTATGTGAGCTTCTCGCATTAGCATACATTAAAAATGTGTGATAACTATGTAACTATAAGTGTATCTGCCCTAATAAGGTATTTTTAGTTTGTATTGAAGGTTAAATATAATATAATAGACATTTAAAGGTTCTGAATAAATAGCACCTACAGATAAATATGTAAAGTTAAAACGAATTTTAAAAGAACTAAATTTGTAAATGGAATTCCCCAAGTGGAACCACCCATATGTTATCAAACATATCACCTGTTTTTCAAAAAGCCCTTTTCAATATTTACAATATTGTACAACTTAATACAAAAACAACAGTGTATTATGCAGATGTGTTTGCTAGTGCGTATGTGCTTCCTGTACTATGAGTCCTACGCTTCGGTGCTCCCCTTCATTGTCATGCTACCCTAATAACTGTGCAGGATCTCGCCAAAGGATTGTAACAGTGAAGTCCTGTTATAATAGCATGTCCTGGCTTCAAAATGCATATGTAAACCAAACCGTACAATTTGCGGACACTGTGGTTTGTGTGAATATAAATATTATTCACATTTCTTCATTCATTTGTCAGTAGACATTGTTGAAGTAATAATAATAAAGAACATTTAGTTTGCAAGGACGCATGAAAAGAAACTCAAAAATAGTTACTAATTAAATTAATGTAATGTTCTTAATTTCAATGACGGCGCGTTCTCATGAAATATCATTCAAAAATCGAATAACGTTCCTCAAAACAAGCATTGTGTGGATATTATTTTATTTTATACGCTGACAATACTGGGACATTGGAAACGCATGGGAACGCCAGTGTGAACATTTTATTGTTATTAAAAAAAAGTATACAAACTTTTTTGATGGTAAAATAACTTTGTTTATGACTCGTTTAGTCACTACATCTTACTATATCGTCTTAAATATAACTTATTACTAACTAATGTTTAACATTTAACTATCAATCCAGTAACAATTTGATCGTATGGTATATAAATTGTAGTGCAATATAGCCAAATATCAAAATGTAACATAATTTATATATTTTTTTCTTAGAACTAATAATTCGAGTTAAATATTTAAACTTAATTTATAATAACGTCACCTAGCAACAAGCAAGTCTTAAATCCAACAGGCAAACTTAATACAGTATTAAATAATAGCATTACAAAGAACTTAATACTTAGACCGCCACAAAAACCGGTGATAGTTCAAAACAAAAAATGGCATCGCAATCCGAGCTACCAGGCTGGCATGAAATACAAGAGTTTACGGCACCAGTAAATTGATTAGAACTATGTGTTCGCCGCGCACCATCAACTGCGGTATGCTCCGCGTGCACTCCCAGACACCTTTGCCCAGATGAGTTTTAGTTACCTCTGGGACTGGAGAAATAGTTGCCGCCGTGCCTTTGGGAACCGGTGTGCCTGTCCAGAGAATTATCGTAATAAAAATAGGAATTACTACTGATATACTAAAACTTCTTTACACAGTATAAAAATACGCTTTCCGCGGCTGGCTTTTTATCTAGTAACACCTCCAAAAACAAAAGAGCGCTTTATACAGTCACTTTTTCACGAATGAAACCGTAATGGTGCGCGAAAGAGCGCGTAAATATGTTGAAAAGGAACGAGAAAGACCACGCGTTCAGTGCTTGTCTCTCTCAGTATCTCGCGCCATTGCTGTACTTGCACTAGAATTACTGTGTAAAGGGGGCTGGATTTTGATAGTTTTTACTAACAGAAACGCCCATAGACGAATGTTTATGTTTCGTACTTGTGCGAAACCGGAGCGATAAATTCAGAAAATTCCACAGTTGATATTTTACTGTCACTTACCCGGACCAGGAAGCACTTTTCCCTTTTTATCTTTCCTTTGCCATATCTCGAGCACGTCACTGAGCGCCAAGTTCCACTGCTTGTCGAAAGCTACCACGGTGGCCTGTAACACACCTCTCACCCCTCTGTCCTTGCGGGTGACTATCTGGGAACAAAGTACATTTTTTTAGCAAGATTCTAATTCCACGATTCATTACTGTTAAACAGATAATTATGGCAGATGGACACGGATGGTGGCAAGGATATATTGTTTGTAAAACAGATGGTTGATAGGGCCGAAGTGTTCTGTATCTATACAGAAACAGCACTGGAAGGCCTCCCACAAGGTAGACCGATGACCAGGAATCAGAAGGGTCGTTGTAGCAAAACTTGGAGGAGGTCTATACCCAACAGTGGACGTCTATCGGTTAAAATAATTAAGCACATATTATCGAAATGATTAAAACGATAAACGATGATCATACCACTTTCCACCATGCTTTGCGCTTTAGGACCATAATAAATGTACTGCAGCTCAAGTTTTCTAATAAATATATATACAAGCAATTTGTTTTTACTCCAAAACAAATGCCGCATATCAATCTTCGCCCTCTTCCGCCCTAAGGGACGAAAACAAGCCATGTCGTTTCACCAGAAATATTAATACCACGGGCTTTTTTTAAAACAAAAAGAAAACATAGCGTCATAAGAATATGGAAAATACCGTTGGTTATTCTGTTGAGGAAATTGTAGTGTGGATGAGTAATGCTTGTATCTTTGTTCGCAGACGGAACATTGCATGACAGCGCGTGGTGACTCCCTGCCCCATGTGTTCACACGGAAACCTGCTTTCCAGCATAGCAATACACCAACAGGCTCTATGGTAAGTTTTTTTAAAACTAAGAAGTGCTGAAAGCTATCTCCTGTGAATTTCGTGAATTATTCAGGATCCTACGGTTTTTTTTATGTATTATGTCTTAATATATTAACAATAATAAAACTGACCCAATTTTGCGAAGCTTTAATCTGAAAATTATGATGCCTTTCAGCGCTTTTTAACCAAATATTTTTATTACGAAAAAGCTGAGCGAGGATTTAAATTTCTTGATGTTATTGCATGTAATAGGAACACTTTCAGTCAATTCTGTAGACGCCTCCAGTTACTGATCTTAGCATAAAGATAAACCTGATTCAGGGCCACATATGAATGTAAATAAAGCCTCCGATGTAGGGTAGGAGGCTGTTCGTGACATCATCAACGTCACTTATACGTAGATCCGGGAAGCGCGTATGTCTTTCTTTATTACAATATCTCTTGGAACTTTGCCAATTCAGTCCAACTTTTCTACGATCTACGAATTCTAGAACATTCCACTGTCCTTTTGATGGTAATATTTATTCTGTCCAACGAAACATAAACAAAATAACATTTGAAACGTGTAGTCATGTGCGTTTATGACAACCTCGTGGTGATAGATGGCGTTGCACGCCGGGCTTAACTACAGGTGAGGTCAGTGAGGATACTGTAGCATTGACACCATTTAAGACCACACATTAGTGCCTACCGAATGCTGCGACCTTCAGAGAGATTCTATCAAGAAATTTTGACCAGATCTGCTAAACCACCAAGGTGGGATACAGACGCATTTAAGTGTTATAATTCAATCAGTATGAACAAATACGCGGTGTTGTTGCGGAAGGCGCGGCGGCCTCGTCGGGGGCCGATTTAATTCGTAAGTACCGCGCCAAGGTCCGCCGCTTATATCGTATGGAAACTTTTGATTTTTCCTCCTCTGTGGCTTTGGTGTTTTTTAAAACCGTTAATGACAAGGTGACCAAAAATGCGTGTCTGGAATCAAATATTGAAATTTATGTTTTGGAGCATATTCTGTGATAAATTGACCTTGACTGCCAAACGGAATGCCAGGATTTAAGTTCACTGATGAAGTTGACAAGATTCATTATTTATTGTCAGATTTTTAGCTATTTCTAGTCTAAACGTTCCTCCATGGTATTGGAAGCCGGCCAGGTGAAACTGTGCGGCAGACAGAATGCACTGCGGGACAAAAACATGAGCAGAGTTCACGCCAGTCGCATGGTCACAGCATCAATATATTTACTGAGTGGAAATATACCCGGCAGCAGCCGACAGATTAAAATAGACCGTATGACTTAAATAGAAGCTTTTATACAGTGTAAAAATTGTATAAATAAGATTTTACTGGAAAAATCTGTAACATTTATACGGTTAGGAATATTTATTTACGTTCCACAATGTAAATAAAAGAAGGTACAAAATGGGAAAGAGCTTTAAAAGCTAATCTAGTTGTTTATAAATCAGGTATAAGCCTTCAATTTAAAGTCCAATTCACTTTTCATAAGAATCTTCTTAACTTCCCATCCAGATAAAAAGCTTAACATAATATGAAGCCATTTATAAAAAGTATATTATTCCTCTCAGGTCACGAAGGTCAACGTTTAATAAAGTCCCGCGACAAAGGGCACGAACTTTTAATCTGTCCTAGCTCAGAGGACACCGGTGTCCTCTCACATCCACGCCACTATAGGCCTTAATTCCGATGTTTAAAGTCTACTTTTGTATGAACAAGTTGGGTAGTTGTGGATCGAAGTGTTAAATATATATAAATCCATTAAAATGTCACTGCCTGAAAGCCCCATATATCGAGCTTGCACCAAATAGGGCAATGTAAATAAAATTCAGCGGTTTTAATGTGACAGCTAGAATGACGCGGCGGCTTCCGGGTTGAAAGTTGCTTTTGGCCCAAGGTCGGCTTCTTGCCGCCAGAGGGCACTGCTCTGCCGGCAAGTGTGCTTACGTCACTCGGTACTTTTGCGACCTTATGTTCAGTGCGCGTTTTAATGCCTTATGCAGGCTTGTTCAAGTGTTCGGCAAAGCCTGTATAATAAACGAAGAACTTTTTTTATATATTCAAAGGCTTCTTTGATGATTCAGACAACGATACATGTTATTTTGAATTCAACATAAGGAAATAATTCAATTATGGATTTAAGGCTGTTGACTCGCGCTATGTAATAGCCTTTTAATGAATAGACATAAAAATAAATGTGTTTTTGTGTACAAACACTCCGAGTGTCAGACAGGTGTGCCTGTTGCGTGCACAATACCAATGGCGAGCATCTGCCAATATTTATACAGACAACAAGTTACACACACATGTATTATAACGTCATTAATTTCCATCTGTGAAAATACTGCAAAATTTTCTGCTGTATAATATCGTCTATATAAATCGTTAGCCCTGAATCTGGTGAAAGGGAAATTGGGGCCTTGTGATTCAATGGTGATCTCATTGTGACCTTTTTGGACCACATTTATCCGACACCACTACCTGTCCAACTGTAAGCCACAACTACTACTATACTCCAAGGTAAAGGGCACGGTAAAGAGCTTAAAATTGAGAAAGTTAATTTGTAAATATCCCAAAGAAGTTCAAGTTGATCCTGTGTATTGAAGAAGCAACACCTTGGGACAGGATCATTGCTAAGCGGATGTTATCCAGGAAGATCATTGGATGCAATTTAGCAATCATAGTCCAGCCGTCAACACAATTGCAAGGGATGCCTTGAACATGACCTAGCTCTTCGAAAACCATCCAGTCTTTTCTAGAATCTTCCGGGAATTTTGTATGGTTGAGGTCAAAAGGAACACTAGCAATTTAACAATCAAAGTCGGGAAATTGCATCAAGTGCAGAATGCAGGTGAAGGGAGGACGCACTCGTCCCACGACACTTGCTAGCTCATTGGGTGAACTATGTTGATTACTTGATCAGATGGGCCTGAAGATAAGACCACGGAAGACACTAAGAGCAGCCAACGTACAGAACATGAATTAACCCATTTGGAAGATGAAATGACTTCTCGGTCAATGTTTCCAGCAGCGAATGACCTAGTTTCTATGGCCGGTTTTGAAGCTATTATGACTAATAAAGATAAGTCAGAAATTAAGATGACATTCATTTGTTGCTGTGAAGTAATGGCGCTTGAAAGGAATGACGATAATATTATATTGACCGTTATGAATGCACACAACAGTCATGATAAAGTGTACAGGTTAGGCAAAGAATCATCATCATCAGCCTTTTAATGTTCCCACTGCTGGGACACAGGCCTCCTCTCTAAGAGTGGGAAATGGGCCGTAATCCACCACGCGGGCCCAGTGCGGGTTGGTGGATGTCACAAGTCTTCGAATTTTTTATTTTAGGACATGCCGGTTTCCTCACGATGTTTTCCTTCACCGTTTTGAAAACAGTGGTGATGAAATAAATTACACAAAGTAATGCGCCTGACCGGGTTTGAACCCGCAACCTACTACTCGTAAGTTGGGGCCATTACCACTCGGCCACCACTGCTCCAAGGCAAAGAATCAGTAAAACGAAATATTGCGTCTCATACAAAACTACATACACTTCCTGGTTGACGAAACTACACAAAACGATCGGACTTCCCAGGAAGAGACTGGTCGAATTGATGATACGTAGTTCTCCGTCAGGGCCGAAGACATTTGGCTCTGTGTCGTCAAGGCGAAGGGCGCTGGGCACTGCCCAGTCTGTTACGCAACTCGTCTATTTTCAACAAAGTGATATTGCTGGCGATTGTGCGGAATCCACTGGCAGATGTGCCGCCTGCCGTTTATGAATGTTTGCGTAGCCGGCTTGATAATTGTACTTAATGGACAGTTTATAGAGTTTTAAAGCTGTTAGAAAAGATGGAACAAAAAAACGAAGCAAAGTTATCGCATCTGGTAACACTGCAAGCTGCGCCTCACAGGGTTGAGGAGTGTCGTTGACTCTATGATACAATGTTGTATTTTTATATCATCCAGGTAATGCAGTAACTATTTTGTCAGCTCCAGCTAATGCCATTGATATTCTCAGCAAGTTCATGATCTCACTATGTCATCGGACCATCTGGCCGGTGATCTACCTCACGAACGGTCGTTGTCCTTAGTATATTCATTTACTACTAACTACGCAATATTATCTAAATATAGTTTCCAAGTCATTTTAAAATGCCGTCCACATAATGTTTACAAGTCACACGTTTATTGCATGTCTTCTTTTTTCTGTTATCTGGAGAAACCTTTAAAAGGCGTTTGGAATTTTGGGGTAAGACCAGAAAATGTAGAATTTACCGCAATAAAACCACCCCAAAGATCACCATCATTCTGTAGAAGAGGCCCGTTACCTCTTTTATCCAACGCCTCTTAAGGTACATCCCTGATATGAGAACATTGTTAAGGGATCTCCCCTGAGGCTCGTCACGCACGGCTACACGAGATCTCAGTACCAACACCTTCCTTGAAATGACATGGCATGACAGAGTCCCTACTCTGAGCGCCTATGATTATAAAATCCTGCATACCAAGTAGGTTGGGGTTTCGGCATCGAAGCGGTTGCCTCCACGACATCTTCTCACCAATGCTTCAAGACTTAGCACATGATTCTGTTCGTTTTTCCTTCAACATTACGTTCTATTACAATAGAGTTAGCAGCCGGCATATTAATGTGGAAGTAATCACTGTAACTCGAACGGAAGGAAAAAGCTCGTTTCGTAAGCTGAAGGTTGCAGCCGTGAAGATGTGAGGCCGATCGCAATCAGGGATGTGCCGAATATTCGGTACTTTATTAGGTATTTATTACAGTAATTTGGGTAATAATTACTGGACGTAGTTGCGTAATCGTTTGTTTATGGCTTGATCTGTGAGCTGTTAAGATGCTTTTAGCGGTATTTGTGAGGTCAATTTTAAGTGTTTTTGTTAATTAAAAGGCGAAGAACTCAGTTAGTAAATGCTTGTAAACAAGCTGGTTTTAATAATCAAATGCGTTTGAAGATAGTGTTTACTTTTGGGAATCTCTTAATTGCTTTCATGAATTTCGCTGATATACTTACGTTCTTTCGTCATAATTGTAGTTTATTCATTTATTGTTAAGGATCGTCAACATTGCAAACACTATAATATGATTAATTACACATAAAAATTAATCTAGCTCTGCAACTTACAGTCGTACAACATAATATACTGAGCTGATAAAGTGTGACAGTTTCTTAAGTACATAACATGAATTCATAAAACTGAAGTATTTCTAGATGATTGATCAATATATTAACAAACATACATATCCCGTTTTGTACTCTATTTCATTTTAATTAGGTAAATACCATTAAAACTCTTATAACTTATGACAACAAACATGTAACACCTCGCAGTAATATTTAGTGTCTTCCACTGTCAATGAAATCAATTTTGGTATACATTTGACCATTCGTCCACTAGCACACTAGCTCGTGTGAGGCAAGGTTGGAGCTGGAGAGCGTCGTCTAACGCATCTCCCCAGTTCATCTCATGCATGTTCTACGGAATTTAAGTCAGGGCTGCAACCTGGCTGTAATTTTTACAAACGAAATCTTTGAGGTTTATATGGCATATTGTACATGTACATCACTGGCGGAAGAGATAGTAGATGGGTCCGAAAGGCTCTGACGCAGCTTTGGAAAGCCTTCTACAAAGTGGACCGATGACTAGTGGTGCTAATAGTACCAATTGTATGTATCCAAATAGGATACATTGAATTAACAATCCAATGGTTGACAATCCAATGTATCCTATTAGGGTGTTCGTCGTTGAGGCAGCGCTGCGTTTTCTTAGAGAATAGCACCATTGGTGAGGGTCACGGGAATGCGATGGATGTGAGACACACAGAACCGTTCGTTGTGGCGACACTAGGGGAGGCCAATGTCCAACAATAGTAATCTTTCGGATGACACGATGATACTAGCGACCCGCCCCAGCTTCACACGGGGATTAGAAATCTTTGTAATTCTCGGTTTTTCTCTACTTTAATATGCATTATGCATGTATCTCTACTATAATATGCATTATGAAGACCGCATGGAAAACTCGTTCTGTAGTATTTGAGTTTTTAATGTTCATACCTACAGACTGACAGACTGGTGGGGGACTTTGTTTTATAATATGTAAAGATTATTTACTATATTCTGTCTATCTCTCTCTCTCTCTCTGTTTACTTTCTGTCTATTGAACTATGGTGAAATTATATCAACTGTACTTATTTAACTTAATTTTAGTCTGTGTTTATTTTTTTAAATATTTTTTTATTTCAAAATTAGAAACGTGTCGTACCTAGGCTGTATGATTCACTTAACCTTTGCCTGACTATCAATTTGACGTTACCGCGTTTGAGAATGGGCATTTTCCTTTTATCCAAATTCGTTCAGCTAAATTAGTGTGAAAGAGCAACAAACATGCACTCACATAGACACACACATACATACGTACAAACTTTCGCTTTTATAATATGTAGTGATAAAAGCTATCTGTCAATTATGTGAGCATTCTTTACTCAGTAAATAATCTGTACAAAATAACAGTAGTTTTAAAATATTATGGAAAAGATATACAATTAATCAAATTAAAATTAATTAGAAGACATACAATTCAATTAAAATCATCTTCTTCCTGCCCTTGTCCCGTTTTATTTGGGGTCGGCGCAACTCTTTTTACTTCCATACTGTCCTAACAATCTTCACGCTATTAATGACTCCATTTTCTTTCGTATCACTTCCAACGATTCCTCACACAATCCATTCCTCTTCCTCTCCATTTTTTTTCTATAGCCTTTTGCCTTACTTCTTCCTAATCTCTCTGTCTTGGGTGATCTCTGGCCAAGTTTGCCCCGCGAACATGATCAGATCGTCACCCCACCTTTGCCGCGATCGACTTTGCCTATATCGTCCACCCTCGGGCGTCCAGAAAGTCAATTCACGCCCACCTGTCCTGGTGCATTCATGTGACGTGGCCAGCTCCCCCGACATCTGCTACTTAAATTATGGAGCGTAGGCTGGTATTTCGACCGCGATCTATTCGCTTAACACCTATTATGTTGCATTCTATTGCCCGATGACTAATATTGTGTTAACACTTTTGTACAATAAATATTAACATAAATCAAATTAAGTGTTACATACCCCCAATTTCTGATAACTTTAAAGCGAAAACATGTCAAAATTTAGCTTTAAAGTAGGGTTCGAGACGTGCTTAACTCAAAATATTCATTTCAGTAACCCGCAAGTATTCCTTCATAAAACTGTGTGGGACTACCACACAGTTCTGCACCCATCTTACGGCATGTACACACCACGTATTAAACGCGCCGTTGACGCGCGTTTGTAGCGATACAGACGCGAAACGCACGCGAGTCGGAGGCAGCCTGTAGACCTTCAAGGTAAAGTAAAGATATGCTTCGGAAACCTGTGTCCTATGGTAACGCAGTCTAAATATACGTAACGGTTGGTGAAAGTGCACAAGGTATGCGATGCAGCACTGCTGAGCCACGTTTCTCCACATGCATAGAACTCATCTCCATGTTTATAATGGATGACGCGGTTGTTGCAGAAAATGAGCGAGTAATTGCTGCGCTGCGTATCGCGGATTCGATTTGATAGTTGTTTTGGAATCTAAAAAAATACGGAACCCTTCGAACACGTGTCCGACTCGTACTTGGCTGGTTTTTGTTTTGTTCGCTTGTGACTAGATGTGTCAACAATCTAGATCTATCGTAATAATGGATACAAAGACGCTGATTCGTGAAAGTACAATAAAACTGAAAACATATAATTTCTCATTAACAAAATGATCATAATAAAGTTGAGATTGCAAGTACTGTTTACCGTATATAAATATTAACATAGCGATTAATCTAAACTGCCGTCATACTTATATTAGATAGGAAAGTTTTAACGGGGATTTGCATAGCAACCGATTAGTTACGAGATCGATGTGAAACCTGTATGGTAACTTGTGAAATCCATAATTCATTTAAGGGTGTAATGTATAGATCAACATATTTGGTTTGCACCGCGTTGGGATCATCCCGGGAGTCTTACCATTTTTTTTTTAGGTGGGAAAATCATCAAATGACATCTCGCGCTCTTGGGCGGAGCGAGATGGTCGGCCAGACTTTTACTGACTAAAAACCCACTCCCGTTCCTTCGTCGCCTTTCATACTAGGGCCAAGTTTACGGTTTGTTGACACCTTTAGGCGCGCGTGGTACTATACGCGCCGTCGACGACTTGGGCACGGACCGGACGGTCGAACTGCGAGCTACCCATTGCTCGCCGGCCGCAAGCCTACGCCTACGGTGGCCGAAGGGGTTTTACCACAACGTGTTAAAATGTCAGTCGTGCGAGCGAGTAACAGGGATGGAACTATACAGCCTATAAAGCGCCATCACTTTAACAGTTCAGTTTACGTCGTAAAATGGGTCGCATTAAGAGACGACGGGTCTCCAAGCGCCAAAATTGTTGTAAATAAGCTAGTTGTAAAAAAAACGCACACAATTACTAATCACCCTGTATACTTATTGAATAGATTGTGAGTCGAGCAGTCTTGCATCACAAAATATCTATTAGAGGAATAACATCATAACGACATATATAGAATGAATCGTAAAAGTGATAATAGAGAAATAACTCATAAAGTGAATCGCCAATGAATATAATTACAGACTTCCGATAAGTGAAACAATTTTAGTATGACTTAATTGATGTAACGGATGAATGTGCACTCCTACGTTTATCTGCGAGTGAAAGAGAAGATATTATCTCAGTTCGCGTTACCGGACTGACGTGAGTTGGCCAATCACAGTGCTTGAAATGTCTGTGCACTCCGCATCAAAGAAATAGTGCACGTGAAGTGAAAAGGAGCTGAGCGAATTTCAAAATTAAATTATTGAACACGTGACCCCGAGCCGGGTAGAACGGAGTCGAGCAGGCTTTGATGCCGCGCGGAGGGTAGTGGATCGGTGCTGCAGGACAGAACACTCCATCTCACTTCGCTTTAACGGAAATACCATCACTTTTCATAGCTCTTCAGCGCTCCACTCCACGAAACGCTCCCTTAAGAGTTGCTACATACATAAGCGGGCCGGCCTTGTCAGTTCGACAATATTTGTCGTTCAAAAAACCGACCCGAAGCAATTACTGCACTTATTCGATTTATATCTTTTCGGCAGTATTTGCAGAATGAAAAAACTGGAGCAACTACTAAATTACTTTCAGGATCACTCGGCTTGTGGCGATCTAGCAAAAATCGCCATTTTGCAAAAACATTCATCTACGAGTACATAATAATCGATTTTACTGCCAGATTGAGTAGATTATGATCCGTTATGTTTGTAACAACTAGCAACCCTAAGATACGATAGACTGGCTGGAAAATAATGCGTTCCCACCTCCTTGCGTCGTATTCCTCAATGCTGAGGGTTGTGACCACCCCGCTTCATCACTTTCGCTCTTATGATGTTCCTCCATATATTCCTGTCTCTGGCAAAGTGAACGGCCACATAGGCCGAGGAGTCAACAGCGGTGCGGATCTGGTCAGACCAACGTAATGGGCTACTTCCACAAGACCACGACGAGGTTCAGATGCTGCAGATAGAGCAGTAAGGCAAGAAGAAAAGGCTTGAAATACCACAGAAACTAAAGCTGTCAGTGTAATTGATTACTGATTATATAATAAAGTCAGTAATCAATTACGCTAAAAACAATTAATAAGGTACTGTTCGAAAATAAATAATTCACAACAAAACATTTTTTTCTCTTGACTCCTGTGACAGATTTGGGAGCGTTTCAGTTTACTAATTGGTGTTGGCCTGAGGAACAAAATGCACCATGTGTTCATTCTGAACAGCACTTGGTCCAACTACCATACAAAGATTGGCTATGTCCTTTGCGCAGTTCTAAAGGGCATATCCGAAAAAGATGCCGAACATCTAAATCAAATCAAACAAAGCATACTTGGTAAATATTGGCCGACCTTGCCAATAATATAGTCTCGATACATCCTTGACTGCGACGCCTCTAAGGCCGATACACACGAAGCAAAGTTCAATGACGCTAGCTTTTCGCCATTTATTATTTAGGTCGCACAAGTTAAGGCTGCTTTGGTAATAAATACTTGAAAAAAGGTCGTTTCGTGATCTATTTTCGGTATTGAACATGTCAATTTATGACAGATTTGGTAAGGGCAAATGTGTTTTTGAATGCCACATTTTGGACGCTATTATTGGAGTCTTTAAAAGATCATATTGAATGGACTGTATCATTGTCACAGTTCTGGAAAATACATAGAAAATGAGGGTTACATAATGAAGTAATAAAGCCATAGCAATTTAAATGACGGTACGTAAGATATTGGAGATTAAACGCCTACATGAATTTCAAACTCCAGTTATGTTTTTGACACAGAGGAAGATGGCCCGACCTTGAACAGTCTCCAAATATTCCGCATCTCCCAAAGCTGTGACCATTGACCGCTAGAGAAAGTAAACAGACACTTGCGCGACGTACGTGCGGCCTTGGCGAGGCCGTCTCTAGCCGTTAGCAACCAAAACAGGACTTTACAGTTCAGCGAATTGAGTGCAATTTTGTCCATCATCAAATTGGCAGTTTACAAAATTTGATGCGAGCGACCTTGAAAATTGCACCTTACTCGTGGTTGATAGAGCACACTTTCGTGGATTAAGTTGTAGTGGTGTATCTATTGCGGCAGAGGCAGGCGGTTGGTCCCCCCACGTCGCCGCAGTGAAAGTGAGCGGTGACGCCGCATGCGGAAGCGTAGCGCGGCAGCTAAGGTGAAGGTATGATAATGTGATTAGTATTTACTCGCATGCCTCGTTCAGGTAATACTGGATAATAAAACTGTTTATTTATAGACGTGTGGATGTTCCAGTTGCACTGGCTACAAGCTCGCGTTTTGACAGCTAAGAAAGTGGTTCTACAACTGCGAGCTCCGATTCTGAATGATGCATTTGACACATGACTATGGAATGCTACTAGAGGATCTCTTAGTTATTCACTACGGGCTTCTATGAATCAAATACCTTTTTCAATATTGCAAAGAAAAAAACCAGGATGTTTGCAAACTTTCTCTATTTTTGTCATCTCTTGACATTTTTCTGCATCTTAAATTTTCAAGGCTTCAATGCGCGATTCATAACACCGGTTTTGTTGTTCTGATGTGATTGACTGATACGCTTAACGGATATCCCCCTACCAAGGTCAGTGTCAAAGTCGAAACAAATTTCAAAGAACTGTCGCGTTCCAAACGCAACCGGACGCAGTTACATAACAACCTAAAAGTGTAGCGAAAAAAAAAAATAAGCTATCAAGTGTTTTTGTTCAAGTGTCGACAGTAGTGACAAGTGTAAATATTTAATGCTTTTGATAACATACGAGTATCTTATTTTAAATACAGCTGCAATAAACTTTCTTATTCAGTGTTGAGCTTTTGGATAAGCCATATCTTTTATCCATTCTTTTTTTTTTCATTGCAAATACTAGGTACGTATTTTTTTTAACCGACTTTAAAATGGAGAAGGTCCATATTATTTTGCATGTATTTTTACTAGATATTGCACGACTTGCATCACAATAATTGCAATAGAAATTCACTATTTACTTGACGACGACGAGTAATAAAACATAACATCTGTCATTCGTCCATAGCAACCGAAAGATAGCGACGATGTAACATGTCATAAGCATCGTGTTACTTCGCCAGCAAGTTAGCGACCATTTCTTTCGTAACTTTCTTTTTTATTGACTTACCATAAGAAATCTTGCTTAAAACGCTCGTCATTTTTTTTAATGAAGTTTATTACGCTTTTAACACCCTTATCAAATTCCAAAGACCTCCGCCAGAATTAGGCCTGGGACAATTTCTCTGATAATGTATCATATCTTTAAGACGTGCAGTCTTCACATATTTAATCTAGATGAAGTCCCACGACCTATCACAACTCGTCAAAACCGCGAAAGTCGCAAAGGCGGTCGTGTCTCGTTGCGCAAACGCTCCAGATCCGGCACTCTCGTTTTCGGCGCGCGCGCAGCCACCACGGTCACGGGCACCTGATGCCGGTGTTTTTGTTTCGTTCGGCATAATTCGGCGATGTGACGTCATGTGACAGTGGGCAGCTGCCTTTATTTGTGATAGTGTATTGTGTGGTTAGTGTGGTGTAGTTTATTGTGTGTGACTTTTACTTTCGCTTTTAGGTAAAGTTAAAATTAAACGCTTTAGTTTAATTTGATTTTTTGTTTTGAATTTTGGTATTTAAGAAATACTGTTTATCTTTTAGATGGCCTTCACCAAGGTGGACCCATAACTTGGTGAGGGTCGCGGGAATATTATGGATGCGAGACGCACAGGACCGTTCATTGTAGCGACATTTGAGAGAGGCCTATGTCCAACAGTGATAATGATTATTTATCTTTTATTACAAAAAAAGTGATAATTTAGTTTCACAAACTTTAAAATATCAGAACGTTCACTTTTTTTCAAAAACCTGCTCCTGCGTAACTTCCGCGTTTCTTCTCCCATTTCGGGACCTTCGCGTGTAAAATAATACAATGCTTGCTACAGTTTGTGCATCGAGGCGCGATGTTCACGTGACGATGATTTCTTTCGACGCCACGCTTCACCGGACTGCGTGAACGAAGCAAAAACACAATCAAGATCATTTAAATTTTACTTTGATGGCAATGGACGCTTGACTACGATGTTGACGAAGTGGCTGACTTTTTCAGATCTTTTCATAATCTTTAAAAGTATGCGTAATCGACTGAGCCTGTAATATAATTTGCTATTTAAAATATCAATTTTAACTCAAGACCGTGACCATGATAAGTTGACCTTATTAATAACTTAAAATACAACTGGAACAGATTTTCAATTAACTAATTTTAATTAATTAACTTGCTATTGTATTTAACTTCAAAAGACCCTTTCATCGTTCTTTAATTTGCTTAGAATCGCCAACTTCGCTTCGAAATTTCGTGAACTTCTTTTTGACAGAACCAAAGACAAAAAAAAACCAGAGACCTTCATCAGAATTGCATTGTAGACGAGGTAGGAAGGAAAATTGAGTCGGATATTCAGCCGTGCATAAAGATCCTGACGAAAAAATACCGGAATCGAATGGAGCGACCTTCTTCGACATTCGACAAGGCCAGCCCTTTATCGAATGATAAAAAACACACAAACACTATGATAACAAGCGTCTCAAGGCCAGCCCTACGCACTGGGTAAAGGTCGAGGTGTATTTGTTTTGTATTTGGATAAGAATAGCCTCTGGCGTTTTTTTCCGTGAGTTTGTCTCATCTTCATTGCATGGTAAACTAGAAAATTGTGTGTCTGCCAGGTGTGATCTGTAGGGAACAATAAAATATGGAAGTGAATAATTCATTAAACGCGTTAAAACATAAATCTTCGAGATATATGTGAGCGTACAGCTAAGGAGTGGAATTCCCTGCTGAAGTCTGTGTTTAAGTAAACGTCAGCTGGGCGAGTCCAATGACCTGTAGGTAGTTAGTACGCAACGACTGACAACTACCTACAAGGTCATTGGCTCGTTTACTTAAAGAAATTAATTCCGTACATTCGTATATTAATTCGAATTTTAGAAAATAAGTATGTTATCTTTACAAATCGATAGTGTTTCATGTACCGAATCAACATTCCACGGGATTAAGACAATCAAAATTTAACGGTATATAGGTACATTTATGTAAAGAATTCAGCTACCGATTAGCCATTCTGTCGACCTCACACGATGAAGTAGCAAAGGTCAGGCGTAATTAAAAATTAAACGTTGCTCCTGTGACCGAACAAGTGCAGTCTGCTAATTTGCAATGAAACTGTCATCTTATATTTGACAGAATTATTAGTATTGTCAAACGTGCGGTTATATCACCTTGTTTTTATTTACAAATATAATTTTCACTGGAGTAGACCATCAAACTAGAATAACAACAAAAAAAAACACTTTCGCTCTGTCGCAGCTCCATGTAGTAAGCAGACTACCGGCAAAATCAGAAGTCGGATTAGCGACCTATGTATTTAAACTCACTTCTAAAACCGGGTTATTCCCATGCAAAAAAAAAAAATAACAGCCACGAAGATTATTCTGACTCACAAAAAACTAATTATTTTGTGATGTAAATAATCTTTTTCTTTATGCTGGGAGACCTTGCCCTTTACCGAGTTTCAGGATTCTAGGCCAACGGGTCCCTATAAATTTTAGTTTCCTTGCAAGTGTCAAAATATGAGCCTAAACGGAGCATAAACGGCCTTATCTTTAGATTACGTTGAGTTAGATTGATAAAGGTTTTGTACTGCAAGGGGTAGCTGACCTGAGTAAAAGATAATTATGATTTTCAGTTTAAACCTCTATGCATTCTTGAGAAAAGTGTCTTGGCAGACGGACATCAAATTACTATAAGGGTTCTGTTTTAGTCGACGGAACCCTAAAAAATGATTAAACTCTTAGAAAACCAAATTACCTTTTTTGAGTCGCCAGCCGTTTTCAAAAAACTTAAAACCACAAACGGTGGTTAAGCTTAAGAACTCTTATATCATAACGGGTCTACTGTTAAACCAAAAAGGTATACACCCATATTTGCCAGACCACTTACCACCTTTAGAGTCATGACGGAAAAAACTCGGTTATTGTCCAAAATTTTCAGTTTTGAACCACAAATGACCGACATCCGCATATCCTTGCAGCGTGCACGACGAAAAACGTACAAGTGCACAATAATTCTCACTCACGAAGTAATTTTAATATAGGAAACATGTACCACGGAGTATAATGGACGCTAATTACAAAAGTGATTAATCGAAATGCTCTACAGTTTTTGCTTGAGACTGGACTTATTGCTGGAGGGCGAGGCTTTCTTCCTTAAACTTTTCAAATGGACGATGATCATGGAGACGTTACAAAAACACCTATATTTTTCAGGTCTTGAGATATTAAAACAATAGGAACATAGGATACTTAATTAAAAAGAAAACTGGCCAAGTATGCTTCAACGTTATACACTATATTATAGCTTTTTCTAGTTTCACGTGTGTTTATTTGTTGAAAACTTCACGTTTGTTGTATGAGCCCCACTTAAATATTTATTTTATTCTGTTTTTAGTTTTTGTTGACGGCAACAGAAGTACATCATATGCAAGAGATACGGCCAGGTGACAGACACACAGTGGAGTCTTAGTAATAGATAGGGTCCCGCTTATACCCTTTGGGTTTTTAGGTGAGAAATCACCCAATGACTTCTCACACTCTAGGGCGGAGCGGGAGAGTGCATCAGACCTTTACTAACTAAAATCCGCTCCTATGTTCCTTCTTTGACTTCGTTCCAGGACCTCAGGGTTCTCTTTCACACAACCCATGGCCACAGTAGGTACCGAACTCTAAAAAGGAAGGCGTAGTTGATTTTGTTTGTGTCGCATAAATAATGTAGATACTGAATGAGTCAACACCAATCATGACGCAGTATTGTTTAAAGGAATACTCTTCTAGTACATCAAGTAAGAGTAAAACGCAGCTAGCGACACAGCGCTTTTTCAGTTACGCTTTTAGACATTTGAGCGCTGTTCAGCGGAAATATTTTTTTCAAAATTGATATAAACTAGTGCGTGACTACGATCCCACCTGATGGTAAGTGATGTATACGTTGATAGTGAGGCGCACTAGTTTATTAAGAGCCTTTACACTTTAGCCTTGAAGACACCTAAATTATAATAGGACGGGAAGACGGCAGCAGGGAAATTCAAAAAAAAAATGGACACAAAACGAATAAAATAATAATTGTAGATTAATACTCGCATAAATTTACAGACAATATGATTAATGCATCAGATAAATTAACTATTATTATATTTAAGTTCCGGTTCATAATATTTCCAAAGGTTACCGAGAACTGGGCAGTGTCCTTGTCAAAATATATATTATTTTTGGATAACTGCACCAAGTGACCTTAATAAAATTAATTCATCAGTTATATTATTTTGATTGGACGTTAAAATTATGTATGATAGGCGTAAGATTTCCGCAATTTCAATTAACACTTAGATCACGAAGATATTAAATAATTATAATATATGCATTCGTTATGGCAGGCATAAGGCCATAATATTAATGTTTTAGTTATTTTAATTGCATCAGACTGTTATTGAAGTTTTTTGTTTTAATATTTTCACAACAACAGACATAACTTTAATATTACGCCCACTCTAATAGACTTGTAGCGACATCTGTGTCGCCACATAGGAAATAAAATTTATCTCAGTATAAGAGTTCTCCACACGATTAGAATATAATATACAACAATCCGAAATCAAGTACCGGACAGTCACTCGGACAAGACAACACCCGTCTGATCGGAAGATCGTCCCTTTTTAAGGCAGGTGTACGGGACTTTAAACCCTATTTCTCATACCTCTAAAGACTGTTTCTAGGTGTGCCAGCTTATTTTTGGCGATTCCAGGGTGCATTCAGAGCTTTTATTTATTTTGACATATGTAAAGAATTTAGTTCTGACATTGAAAGAATGTATTTTGACATTTAATGAATTTATGACGTCATTTACTATTTTTATCACTATGTTACTGACATTTGTATTTTATTTAATTGCTGCCAAATACTACAGAAACATTAGAAAGTGTTGCATCCGCATTTTAATAGTAAAGTAATGAATTATTCTTACGAAGACATAGCAGAACTTACACTCGTATTTATAAAGAAATATTTAGTTGTTACTAAGTAAAGTCATTACTTGACGTTTGAAATCTGCATTCAAAATTCAATTTTTTCTTAACTAAGTATAGAATACAAATAGTAGTTACTTTTACTCAAATATTTAGTTTTACTTGCTTATAAATACGGGTGTTAGTATCCAAGACAAAAACATTAACAAAAACAAAAAGTCATTTAATTTAATTTGTTTATTTTTTCTAATTTTAACGATTTCTCTTAAAATTCTAATTCTACCTACTTACCTATATTGTTGTGCCCGACAGGGTCCATATGCACTTGTTTAACTATTACTAAGATCTTATTTATGTAACTATGTACTTATGTAACACATGTGATATAGCAATAAAGAATTAAATTGAATATATTTAGTTAGCGTCCAATTCAAGTGCTAGACGTAAATAATATCGACTTGTGACGATAATATGACAAATATATAAATATATATATATATAGAGACGATTCTGTGATTAATAATATGACAAATAAACCTCATGGGCCCGAGGATCCGAGGTCAGTAATCCGATATGATATAATTTGGTATTTTAATCCGTTTATGAAATATCTCAAGAACAAACGGTTACCTTACAAAGTGATGACCTGTTTATGATAATATACACAGAAATGTGTTTAGGAAATACTTAAGCTTATGTTAATTGAAAAAGTAGCATTGGATTTTATTAGAGCATTTTCAAGACTAGCCTCCTAATTCCTAAACTAACAATTTTTGTGCAATCCTCGTTTAGGAGATTTTTGCTTCTGCTGAATGCAAAAAACGGGAGCAATCAATGTAGCGATACAATTTTTTTCTTTAAATTGGATTTCCAACAAAAAATACATATTAACATAAACCACAAATTGTACTACAGGTCCTTTAGCGTTTACTTCTTCATTTACAGGAAACCACATCATTCACATAATATAACTAGATGAAAGATTAATTTTTAATATTCGAATCAAAATACAATTTGTATTAAAATTATGATTTACAAAATTAAGTAATTAGAGTGATAATAATAAGAGAATTATGTCTTGCAGTGGATGAGTTTTATTAGGCCATTTCTGTGCTGCTTTTTCGCAGACCAAACTTTTTAACTATCGAATGTACATAATAAGCTACATTTCACGTTCCTACATATAGAAACACAGTCGAGCCAAGTGCACTTCACAATCAATTATGCAACAGGGAACCAATAGCACAATTATCACAAATCATTACACACTACTCTCTATAGTATGTTTGAATATCGTGCATTATCGCAATCAAAACAATATTATCGCTGAAGTGCACAGTCGCACAGAGCAGGAAGCGTGCGCAGGCGCCGGCCATGACAGTTGCCGCGAGGTCGTAGGCGCTGCAACGTAACTTGTGACGCGTTTTGCGTAACAATACTTTTGTTCTAGTCAAATTGATTGATTGATTACTTCGAAGTCAAAAGGTGATTGATTGAGGGAAGAGGGAAGTAGATGCTTATTTGCCCTCATCCTAATTTATTTCGGGTGGCGCAACATGTATATTTATTCGATAATTCTTTATTAGTTTTCATGGTACTTAATCAATTTAATTTAATTTATGTATTATTAGCAGTGGTGGCCGAGTGGTAACGGCCTTAACTTACGAGTTGTAGATCGCGGGTTCAATCCCAGCCCTACTCGTACTTACTTAATTTCATCACCACTGCTCTCAAAACGGTGAAGGAAAACATAGTGAGGAAACAGGTATGTCCTAGAACCAAAAATTCGAAGACATGCAACATTCACCAATCCGTACTGGGCCCGCGTGGTGGATTACGGCCCATTCCCTCTCCTAGAGAGGAGGCCTGAGTCCCAGCAGTGAGAACATTATAAGGCTGATGCAATGCAGTATATCTTATTAAAAATTATTCTTGTTACAATAACTATTTAGCTGATTGAATGTTGCTTCAGAATAATTGTCAGCATTTTCCTTATTGACTTAACTTTTTTGAGAAAAAAAAAGTGAATGTACCGCACCGCATTTAAAAAGAGGCAAAGAAATTCGAACGGAATGAACTCATCAATATGACTTCTGAATTCAAACTCACAGTACACGAAGAAACTTAAATAACCACAAACTACAAGTAACAATACGTAAAAGCAAAAATTGATTTAAAATAACACTCTCCAAAACTATATTACACAATCTGACAATCTTATTTACAAGCATAATTTCTCGTTTTCTGACATTAGTCAGCTTCTAAATCTCACAGTCATACATTGTGATGCTAAACTTTCACATAAGCTGTTATGCGCAGACGCAATGAAGATGCAAATTGCGCCAATCAGTGATGATTCAGCTATATCATGTGCCAACCTGTCCTCTGGTATCCCGCTAAATAAGCTCAGAACCTTACCGAGAGCCATTAGCATTGCTTATAAAATACTCATAAAACGTAAATAAGCAGTAACCATAAATTCATGATTACACACAAATTCTAAGCACGCCGATTAAAGTCATCTATGTGCATAAAATATACATTACTCGTAAGTAAAAGTTATGTAAAAACCCGGTAAGTCTAAATACACACATTCCAGCCTTGAGCTGAACCTTTTGAAAGTTACCTAAAATGCTCTAAGTGATCTTAGCACTTCTTGTGTTTGACAATTTAACGGCATTGCATAATGCTGACCGTCCACACTCGACTGCCAATACAAATAATGTGACAAACTTGGTTTAAGTGTTGATGGCATAACACAGCCGAGAGCAAAGACTTATGATCTTATAATACTGGTATAAATTACTAATGGCTCTAAAAACAATAGCCATAAAGGTCAGAGTTGAATGAGATCTCGCTAAATTGACAAGGAAAATGGCCGCAGGAAAGACGACGAATTTCTGAAGTACGTTAGTAATCTACGCATTACATTATTTATCTATGTTCATCTTTTTATAAAAATCAATTGTTTGTTAGTCTCGCTAAAATTCAAAAACGGCTTCACTGATTTTAATATTTTTTTATTAATCAGTTAATACTTTTGAGATTGATTAAAATGTGGGAAGTAATTTCATGGAGCCGCGGGCAGTAGCCTAGTATGTATTGATCACACTAATATTGCCATATAAAGGCGAAAGTATGTGTGTATGTTTGTTACTTCTTTACCTTCGAACGGCTAAAAGGATTTGTATGAAATTTAGCACACGGGTACACGTAAACTATGTTCTGGAATAACATATGTCCCCTTTGGACAATTTTCTTTGTTCACGCGGACGGAGACGCAGGCTGTAGCTAGGCTACAATTAGTTAGCTCATATGTTTCTGCTGCAATCATCGGGGAAAGCCACTACGCTAGCAAAGGTCGCGTTTGCATCTGCGGGTCACTTAAAATTACTGTAATAGGACCTTTGCACACTCAATCTTAGACTCTGGGATTTGCATCAATCTGCCATAGCTCCCGATGAGACTGATGGCTTTAAAACAATAGGTTTATTAATCATGCTGCCTATTAGACCTATGCTGTTCGCAAATGTTCAGGCTTCGCTTTACATGTATTAGCCATAAACACCATCGGTCTTTGTCTCTGCACGGTGAGGCTGCAACCGCAACGCATGTGCGTGGGAAGATGAAACACGCATTATGATTATGTATGAGCCATTTGTACACTCGTTTTCCCATCATAATAGCTTTTATTAACTGGGAAATTGATATTAATATCTCTGCTAAAGAAACATTTATGTTTTGGTTTTGTGGTAATATAAGATATTTTTCTAATGGTTCGCCATTTTTGATAAAACAAAAACAGCAAAATAAATGTAGTAAAGAAAAATTCTGAATTAAATGAAATATCATTTTAGTTTATTTAAACAATTAAAGAATTTATACACTTGTGCGGTGCTGAGTGTACGTCCGTCACCGTCGGCGGTCGAGCGGCGACTGCGCTTGGATTGCGCCGTGCGCCTCGGCCGTCGACAGGCGGAAGCGTGCGCGCGCGCACCCGCGCAAGGCTACGCTCATGACCTCGCACCGTCTTTGTCTAGCGCTATCTAGCGTCTGTTTACCCGCGAGGCCGAATGCATCATACCTTTGCTTGGCGCGTACTTGAAAACTAAATGATTATTGAAACCATAAATTTATCGTTAGGGTATACGTTTCTTTTTGAAGAGAAACCTTGTAGATAAATTGAGTGATAATGAATCGAGGTACTGAGGTGTGTTTCGACTGAGGCGCTCTGTTTTATGTATTAATATTTATACTGTTTTGTTTTATATTTGTTATTTCGTTTTTAAATTATGTTCTTTTATTTTCTTTTCAGATATGGCGCGATATAAGTGACTGTATCAACTGTATGATCGAGTGGGAGCTGTTAGTGAGTTGTAAGTAGAAGAAATATCTCTTTACATATAAGTTAAGACTACGTTTATGTATCAGATCCGCTTTTATTTATTGATTATTAAGATATTTTACTGAAAATCAATGTAGGTAGGTACAGCAGATGATAGAGATTACTCAACAACGCAGTATCACATTATTAGACCCTAGATATTTCAAGAACATACAACGACACATAATATAGACGCTATCAAATTAAATTAAGTTACATAAATAAATGTAAGCGTACCTAATAAGGTCATATTATCACATATTCACGAACAAACCAAAATACTTGCGAAGTGGTCTGTTTTGCTTCCTAGGTCATAGTTTTTATTGTTAATGTTAAGTAGACCTTTGAACTAAGTGCTATCTAGAATTTATTACTATTTTTTTTTGCGGTTTAATTTCCTAGAATATGGGCAAGGACATCAAGTTTGCGGAAATGATTAATTTGGGATTCGGTTCTACGTAGTTACAGGTTGATATCTAGCCGTCTTACCTAGGAATCCTAGGCCTTAAATTTTGAAAAATACATACAGCCGAACATAAAACCTCCTCGTTTTCGAAGTCGGTTAAAAAAAGAGAAAGAATTTTAAAGGCTTTTCAAGAGCAAGTACAATATTAATAAAAAAGTCTGGCATATCCCGTCCCGTCCGTATATAAAGTCCCGCAACGCGTTTGTATTTTTTTTTTGAGCTCTAAAAAGCTAATCGGATTTTCATGCGGTTTTCACGAAAAGAGATTGATTTATTAAGGGATAGTTTACATACTTGTACACACTGAAAAAACTGAAAGGTTCAAAGATTTGTAACACTTGCGCGAATCTGGGACGATTTCTAAATAAATAGCAGATTATGTGCAGAATTAGATAAGTCAGTCTTCAAAAGAAAAACCCATTTCATAATATATTTGAATCGTGGTTATTTCCTACACAGAGTTAGCTTTTGTGTAGTCGGTTCAAACCAAGTGGCACCTACTAGCCTGCAGTGTGCGGAGGTTTTTTTAACCTCACTTTGAATGTAGGCGACCTTGTCATTGCTCACAATTCGGGGTGAACAGCTAGCGTACCGACGACAAGACAAGTTCGTAATCTGTAGTAAATATTATTATTTATTGAAGATGATTATTTTAAATAGTGTTTTCTGTATAATTAATTTCTTTTACATACACCTTATTTTTAGTTGGTGTAATTGGTCTAGTAGTTAGTGGCCCTGACTGCTAAGCCGGAGGTCGTGGGTTCGATTCCCACTCTGGACAAATGTTCGTGGGTTCGATTCCCACTCTGGACAAATGTTTGTGTGATGAACACGATCATTTGTTCTGTGTCTGGGTGTAATTTATCTATAATATGTATGTATTTAGAAATATATAAGTATGTTTATCAGTTGTCTAGTACCCATAACACAAGCTCTGCTTAGCTTGGGACTAGACGGCGTTGTGTGTGATAGTTGTGTGGAATATATTAAAAAAAAATAACTTTAATTACGTAAGTCGATATGTCAATTAGGGCCGAAACACAAACGCGTTGCGGCGTCACGCCGCTAAAATCGGCAGTGCCGTCGTTTAAACAATATTATGTGACCAATTTGGGAGTATAATCTTTCAATTAAAACAAAAATTTCCAAAATCGGTCCATAATCGACCGAGATATCGATGAACATACATAAAGCCGAACATAGAAACTCCTGCTTTTCCAAGTAGGTTAAAATCAGCCTAAAACTTAATTATTCAATCGTAAACTGGTGTTTTACTGATCACTATGTCATTATTTACAACAATATTATTGATGAAATACATAATATCCTTGATAAATTACTAGAAAAGCTAATAGTCTCAGGTGCTTCCTACATAATTTTCCCCAGGCTGGACACAACTGGAGTCACCAGATATTTATTCTAGGCATTTTATGTGCATTTGCATACTTATGCTTATACCTACGATAATATCTTCCGTCTCCGTAATAAAGCTTGTCTTTCAAAACATTAGTTAACAATTTTTACTTAATGAGTTTAAATAATTTGAACTCATAATCTTACTTGCAGTCCCAGAAAATGTTATCCTCTTCGAAATATGGTTTATCGTCAGAAAAAATTGAGGACCAGATGCAGCGCCTACCGAGTCCGATTGTTTTTTCAAACTACTTTCCATGGACCTTTTCAAATATACACATAGAGTTTCACCAAAACCAGTGAAGCCGTTTAGGAGTTAGGTGACCCATACAAGTACGGACGAATTATATAAAGATAATGGCTACCTGTACAAGTTTTTTCTATGTGGAAACTACTAAAACATACGAATAACTTGCTATTAATATGTATATAATTGTTAGGAATTTTTTTAAGATGATTCACTTAACTTTTTACGTGTCATGCCGCAGTTTGTTTTTCTAGTTTTATCTCTTCGCTTTTTGATACCAATTTACGAATTTTTTTTGCAGTACTTTTGCAGTAAGTACTTAGTTTTTTTTTAAAACTCGTTTATTTATTTTTTTGTAGTACTTAGTTTTTTTTGAAACTCGTTTATTTTTTTTGTAAAAAGTTTTAAATTTTTCACCATTTAGTGCATTAACAAAAGGCCCGTAATGACTCAATTTACACGCTGAGGCTGTTTATTGTAAAGAAGTTCCGGTCTGTACCTTCGCATTCCCATTCAGTCCTGCTAATGGTTAAGTTCAAAGATTAGGAGCAATTAATAGTCAATGGTAACATAGGTAAACCACTGCTTAAGAAGCTATATGTGCAAAAGCAATCGTTACATAACAAGGTGGTATGGCTTCAACGTAGTCCTTATTTTTGTGATGCGCTTTTTTGTAAGGACATGTTTGATAAAGGTTATAAATGTCCCCTTGTAAAATTTTGGAACAAACAAAGTTGGTTAATTTTGTTTGTTGTAAAAGCGTGGATATTCTATTGATGAGGAATGGCTTGCTTGTCTTAGCTGCTTTTCATTTCAGTATTAACATGTCATGTTTACTGCGCATATTTACAGTATGAAAATCACTTGTTGTTTTGAAATATCCTAAGGTTTTACGGACATACAGAATACTTTCTAAGACATGAAATGAAGTATATCGAATTATTTTACTGTATAAGATCCCATTTGAATTAAAATAGGGCAACATCTACAAACTATTTTGAAGCCTATTTTATTTCAGAACCTATTGGCACTATATAGCAACACGTCCCCCTCTTTCAAAACCTTAGTAAATGCAAAACTACCAACTCTTTTGTAATCGTAGAAACAAAGCACAAACTTCTATAACAAATGCTGTCTAGTTGAACGAGATTACATCAGCATAATCAGCAGGTTTCAGGAAAAAACATCAATATTATTTCCTGTTCGCTAGAACCATGACCGTTGTCCCTGATTGGCTAATTGACCACATTAATGGATACAAACAGTATCGATTGTTCTATTAATAAAGTATCTTGTGAGACCCTACAATTTTGAATTTAGAATAGAGGTGACCTACCACTGAAATCGATTCACAACCGTCAGTCAGTCTTCTAAAGTTCGGTCAGTCAGGGCAGGCAGTCTTGTTACACAAGTCAAGTCTTTCGAGCAAGACTTTTTATGACATCTTATAAAATCTGTAAAGGCCACAGTCACAATAAATGTACGCCACTAAAATAACCTCAAGAAAAACTGAACATAAAAAAGCTGCACCAAAAAATCAGTTCCAAATTTAGGCGCGCATACACTCCGTGCCTTTCATGGTAACGCCTCTGACTGAACAGTCAATTATGAATTGAAGTGTTGCCTTCAAGGCGAACACCACCGAAATCTAATAATGATAGATAAATGTCTTAAATCTACTAGGAAGTGTCGTGCCCGGTTCGTCCTAGCAAGCCCTTGTTAACAGCACGCACACAGGCGTGCACACACGTGCACACAAGCGCACACACGCGCACACACGTGCACACACGCGCGCGCCTCTCGCACACGCTCACAAAAATGGCCATGAGATAACTGACATCACAGCAAGGTCCCGTCGGCCGGTACGGTCAACAAAAGAATATTTTTGAACAGATAAGATATTAAAAAAATATGTATTCCACGCATGGTTCGTGAAACATGACGTCAATAGCCGTCTCTATTCACTTTGACCCTGAACTTTACATGAAATCACGAAAATTATACATTTTATAACCGCAAAATAAGGTAAAATAAACGTCTGTTGGTAAAATTTACATAATGAGACGTTAGTTTTGGGACTAATGAGACCTCTAGCTCGTGATTTACAGGTGCATCTATATGTGCCGGGTCAAGATATCTGCTGCGGATTGTTCGATGGAGTTGCCGCAAGTTCTTGCAGGACAAGGGCAGCTGAAGGAACACTGTGAGTTTCAGCCAGCAAAAGTCTGACACTCTCACTAGCTTCACTTAGAGTTTTGAAGCTTCAATTTATTTGATGATTTCCGAACAAACTCTTTTAAAAAAATGCACCTACGGGTTGTTAACGTAACTACAGGTATATACCATTTTAATAGTAATCAATCTTTATGACAAGATGACACACGACCACGGAAACATCACTATGACTCAGAATATTTTCTTGTTGCATACTTTTTAGAGCGCAATTTTTTTTGTAGTTGGGTTTCTGTTTTTTTAATTATATCGTAAAGTTAAAATAATACAGGAATGGCGAAAAAGAAATATTCCAATTTTTTGTTTTTGATGTATAGGCAAAAAGACGTTTTTCCTGTTTCAGAAAAAAATAGAAATTAAACATTTTATTTTATTCTGTGGAATTCGTCGTGGGAGGTAGAACCTTGCCTTTAAGTAATCCTCAAGTATGGTTTCAACCAAAGACATTGATTTTCCAAAATAACTTTCCCTCTCGATTTGTTAGTCATCTTACTCTCTAACCGTCTGACTGACGTGGATAATTTTGACATCTCCCAGCTACGAATGGCGTAATGATTTTGTTCATAGTTTTTAATTAACATGAATAAATTGTTACGACTACTTACGTTGACTCATGGGAACGTTAGTTACTAATGAGTTAATAGAACCATGGTCAACGAAACACTTTACTATTATTTTCACTGTCAACAATTTTCGTATATATCTGGAGTCTGTGTTTTCTGATAGTTACAACCTATAGGTCTTTAAGTCAATAGTCAATAGGTTACTTCTAGGCAAACAGGCACTTCATCGCTTACCATCACGTGAGATAGTGTTCAAACGCGAGTCTATAAATATTTTTTACTTGTTTTGCTGGCTGTACCTCCACGTGCATCACGCATGCTGCGTAACATATAGTAATGACAGTGTTTGTGTCGGCGCCGGCCTTCGGACCCCGAGCACTGAGCACCGATGAATATTTTTAACTGATCATAGGGCCCACGCAACCAAACGCATACCTTTAATACCTGCATACACTTGAACCAAATTTGATAGTCGTTGACCTACAGCAACTAGATCAATTTGAGGTGACCGATAGACCTTTAAAGAACAATTAAGATTTGAAATTAATGCGGATCATTCAACCTTAACTATTTTTTTACACGTCTCCATTTCGCAATTATTTAAATTTTTCAGTAATATTGAAAAACAAAACAAAGAATTATTTAAAATAATCAAGTGATTAATATTCAAGGCAACAAGGGCACAAAGCGATGATTACGATTTGTTCGCCTGTATTTTGTATAAGGAAACGAATTTGTACAACATTGCTAGTATATCTGAATATATTAACTTGAAGCCTTCAAGGGCTGCGGGCTATGTAATCACTATAATTACCTCGCTTACAGACAAAATATTTTAAAAGAAAAATGTTTTAAAGAAATTTAAAGTAAATACGGCGGGACGGTTGGCGCAGTGGCTGAGCGATAGGCTGCTGCATTGCGTGTCGAGGGTTCGACTCCCGAATGGAACAAATATTTGTTGTTTCCGGGTCTGGGTGTGTTGTTTAAGTGAGTATACACCCACAATACAGGAGTTATGTCTAATGCAGAGCAACGTTTAAAACAGTTTAACGACTTTGCCATCGACTCGAAAAGAAAAAAACATTAAAACTTTGCTGGCAATTAATTCATAAAAAAAAAATTAACTCGCGATTCATTTTGGATGAATCACGCCTTTATTTTCAATATAATAATTACAATGATTCAAAGGACCCCGGATAAATGATTTGTGAAATCATTTGCTAAATTATATTATGAGTAATACACTCTGCGAGCTCATAAAACAAGTTCCGATCAAAAGGCCATAAAAATAAAAATGGCGTCGGACTCCCAATTTATTTGCGAACAGTACGCCAGACGCCACGCATTGCATCGCACCAATAATAGAAGCTTGCAAATCGCGCTGCGCAGACGCCGGCGGCCGGACGGACGGCTGCAAGGCTCTTCCTCGACGGCAGTGACTCAGCATACGCGCTTCTAGAACCGTCGCATGCCCTACTGAAACCATATTCGTTCCTAACCTATTAATTTCACTGAGGATCTTGATAGCTTGCTTTGGAACGGATATCCGGAATGCTTTTGGTATAATGGGATATCGTTTGACCATGGTCTCAGTACCGTCTCTCCATAAAGACCTATATGGGATCCAAGAATCATCACATGCTTTAAATCAGATTGATCCTGAGAAGTGTTTCTAAGGCTAAATGACCACGGACGCATCTATGAAGCTACGCATCCGTGGAAAATAGGCATTAAGCTAGCTACACGTAATGCCAAGCTTAATTGAAACACTTATACCAATAAAGGAAAAGTCAATGATGAGGTTCCAATTACCAATTAGCGATCTATCAACAGTTCTGCTACGTTTACATGACTTCAAGTGCTCTGCGTAGCTAATTAAATCAAATGCAAATTAATTAGTGGAGGTACCAAGGCAACTCCGTGTAACATGCGTCGCAACAATAAGTAGAAGCACTTTGTACTGGGATGCCCTTGTGGTGTTGAAATTACGTGGTATAATTTACACGTGGCTCAAATTGAATTAGACGGAGTACTCATACTTAGAGGCAAACCTTGCATGCAGCTTTGTGCAAGAGAGCTTTCAAGTTTTAGAACTGGAAAGTATTACAAGAAACTTCATTACATACTCTTTATATACAAGTTTAACTTATTATAAGAATTAAACTATGACGATCAACTTCATTACCCTTTCGTAAGCCGTAATTAGTTACACAATTAAAAAGCCATTGTGTCTCGCGTAGATCTGCGCACCGAATTTGTTTGAAATATGTTCTGAATGTTGCAAGGGTAATTGTAAAAACCGATGCAAACTTGAAAAAAAAACCAAGTCCTTAAACCGTAATCGAAATTCTTATAGTCCATCTTAAGTTTATCTGGTAGATATCGCTGTCAGCGATAAGACCGCTATTGTACCCATAGATTTAAGTTTCTGTGAAATTGTTACTATTTTGGTGTACAATAAAGTTTATTCCATTCTATAGAAGCGTTGCTAATGTAATACATACAATTTTGAAGTTTCTATTGATAAAACCGATGAAGTTGGTTGTTATTGTTATATTTTTTCTCACTCGCAGTTTTCATCACTAAAACTAATAAAAAAATAAGTGATAAACTAATTGAAAAGATACGCGTTAGTATTGCGATAGTAATTGACATTATTTAATGCATATTTACCATAAATACCGAAACCAAAATAAATAAACACGCGTGATAAAAAACCTATACTAATCTACTAAATAGTCTCTAACTTCGTTTGGTTACGATTGGTAGACATAATTCTTTTTGATATTGATTTCTCATATAGTCCTTTAAGAAATGGTCTAGGTTTCACTTTTGGCGAAAAGAAAAAAAATTATAAGCCAGCAGACAATTGGAAGATATGGAGGTCCGTTTGGTGCCCAAATTTATGCTGCAACAATAGTGATTTATGTCAATTGCTTTCTTGCTCTTTTTCTAGAGATACGCAGGTTGAAATCAAGAGGTATGTCAACATCAAAATTTTCTATTGAAACTGGTCATCTTGAATCGTTATAGAATTCTAATACGAGATCCATTTAGAACTAAAGCATCTATATAGCAACTACACGCACAATTTGAAACAATGCACCTGCTATTGACTTAGCTTGCTTTCCTTGTTAGCTAAAGAAAGTAGAGCAGACAGGACGGTTTTGTTGAAATATTTATCATTTATTTGCTCTCTTGTTTGCAAGCTTACGTCACAAAATAAAAATAATCTTTCGCTAAACATTTTCACAGCATATTTTTCGGTTTCCAAGGTATATTTCGACCATTAAAGGCGAGATTGCTGCATCAATGTCTAGTTTATGCTCTGCAGTTTCCAGTCTATAGAAAGGGCTTTGTACTATTTCGGCTTTGGGCAAGCCATCAGTCATCAAAGCGCGCGCGCAGCTTCCGCGTTGGAAACCAGCCAGTTATGTACAAAGGATGCATTAAGGACCCAGAATTATGACACATGATCTAAACACGGATTGGCTGTTAAACATTTTAGTTTTAGAGTTATGTGTTCTTGAATTAGAACATATTGCCAGCTTTAGAGAACGATTTGACGAGTGCAAGTTATCGATAGAAAAAAAATGCTTTAGATCTAATAATCTCATTTATAAAAAAATTATGAAAACCACATCTTTACAGACACGTATAGTTCGCGGCAAATAAGTTGAACCGTCATAGCGGTCGACCTTAGTAGCGCAGTAGTCGATTTTCGGGGTTCAATCGAAGTGGAAGACCTAACCATAACAAATGGTTAGCATATCAACCTTTAGCATGTTATCTTTAATAATTATGAAAACATGGCCCTCTTTTCTATAAGGTTTCATCTGTCCTTATCTTATCTAATAAAATCGAAAGACTAAAATTAAGTTAGCCTGAAGCTGTACATTTTCAGACCCCAGGATTTATTGTAATTTCAAATTGCGCTTGCTCAATCTCTCCTTCTTCCCATCCTTGATTATGCTGATGCCAGCTATCTTGACCTCACTGAAGTACACCTGGATAAACTTGAGCGTCTCCAAAATTTTTGTATAAGGTTCATATTTAGTTTACGCAAATATGATCATGTTTCTGAGTTCCGTGTTAAACTCAAGTGGTTGCCAATTCGCCTTCGCCGGAATGCTCATATTCTTTCCCTCTTGTATAATGTGCTATTTTCCCCTTTCACCCCTCTTTATCTCAAGAACCGTTTTGAATTACTTTGTGACTCACATACGAAATCTCTTAGGTCATCAGATGAAACTCAAAATGCCGATGCATTCCACTATGTTTTTAGATAAATCCTGTACTGTTCAAGCTTGTCGTCTGTGGAATGCATTGCCTGTATCAATTAATCGCGCGCAATCAGTTCATATTTTCAAAACGCTTGTGTAGGAATATTACTTGTCCTTATAGTTATATTTCGTTTCTAGTTGTATCAATTGTAGTCGTCACTTGTTTCTTGCCTATATTTTATTATGTATGTATTTATGTATCTATCTAGTTTTAAGTATGTACTTTGTTTTTTCCGTCATTTGTTTAACTTTTTTTTGTTACGCACCAAGTGCAACCCCACTTTATGTCCAGGCAATCTCTTTCCATCCCAGGTTGCCTGGAAGAGATCGCAGATAGCGATAAGGCCGCCCATTGTATGTTTTTATGTATGTAAGTCTCAAAAATGTATAATCTTTTTATCTTGGTGTACAAAGTATATATAAATAAATAATAAATAAGTTATGAAAAAAGGAACTTCGAGAAAAACAGTCCTTACAAAAAATCAAAAGACCAAAATCAAGTTTGATCTATAGTAATAGATAGTTTTTCAGGTGCTCACCTTAACTCGAAGTCTTTTGTCGACCCAATCCTTCAATAGTGCCAGGGGCCCATCCATAACTCCCATGCGAGTGAGCACATTTCTTGTCTTAAACTCTTTTCTGGGTACCAAACCTGAAAAAAAAAAACCGTACTATGAACAAAATAATTTCAGCCTTGACTAAGTATGCTAAGAAAAATCTAACGGCTTAACCACTTGGAATGATCAGTTTTACATTCCACGAGATCAGCACCCAAAAGAAAAATACCGGTCAAGTGCGAGTCGGACTCGTGCACCGAGAATTCCGTACAAACCTATGTAAATAGTTCAATTTCCGAATCTAGTTTCAAACATTTTTCCGAATCGCAAAAAAAATAATAATTTTATTTCTGACGTAACTAAGTTTTAATACATTTTCCTATAGTTATGCTATGAGATCTCGATTCAGGCCAAATTTCGAGATTCTAGGTCAACGGAAAGTATCCTATAGGTTTTGATTTCCTTGCGAGTGTTAAGGACCTAGCGCCCGAACAGTGCCATAAAACAGTGACTTTCTGAAGCCTTCTCCTCGGTAAAGGCTAGGTTAATAGATTTGAAAAAACATTATGTTTATCAAAGATTCATGAACAAAGTTCTAAAAATGCTGAAAAAAATATCAATTTCAACTTTCTTTACTTTCAAAGTCCTCTCAACCTTGGTTCAGTATTCGTCATAATTATCCTATTTTAAGTTCTCTTAACTAGAATGATTTGGTATTTAACATAGTATTTATTAACTTACAATATTAGCATATACAGGTATTTTATTATTATAAGTAACTTATTGATACTACATTCTATTTAAAATATGTGTTTTTATTGTGCACACCTACCACAGTGTTGTCTTTTTTAACCCAAAGGTTGACTGGTAGAGAATGCCTTGTTGCATTAAGTCCGCCTATGTACCACTACTGTAAATGAAGTTTAAATAAATGAATAAATAAGAGATTTACATTAAAGAAAATAAATAAATGATTAATAACTATGCAGTACTAATAATAACTTCATTTAACTCCCGCCTTACCATGACGTTTTAAAACGCCAAGTAAGCAAGCTAAAAGAGGGATGGAGCTATACACCCTATATAGCTCTCCTTCCCTTTAACAGAAAAGTTTAGGTCGTAAAAACGATCGCATTAAGACCTCGTGGTAGGATCTTTGACCATTCAAATTGCTTGCTCCTTTTAAATAATTCCGGAAAACTGCTAGAAACACCTACGCTATATTTAAAAATTAAGGGTACTAAAAATAATAAACTCATTGAAAATGCGTGTCTGGCAAATTGAGTATTTCTGCGGCCTACCCAAATGTCCTTTCCTTGATATTGTTCGCCAACTCGTTGAGCTCCTTAGTAGTCCTAATTTGAGCTATACGAATACTGACAAATCCTTGCACAGGTTTTGAGTGGACAGGTCCACGCAAATCTGCGTGGTTCTTTCCTCAAAAGACCATCTCAAACACAAATCTGCATGGTTCTCATATGATTTGACCATTACATGTTTGCTGTATAGACTTTTAAAAGAGACTTTGACCCTTGAGTTTCGGTGTTTCTTCTCAGGGTAGTCAGCTAGGAATCACCGGCCTCATCTAGTTTAAACTGACGAAAAAATTTACGTGTAAAAGGGTTAAAAAAAACCTATTTGCAATATAAATATCATTTATCATTTGAAAACACGTGACAACACTTAGACAAAAATTACCCATTAATAATTACAAGAGACTAAAGCGTACATATTAGTGTGTTACGATAACAATGTCGAAGAATAAGTCAACGCACTTATTATCAGTGTGACACAAATATGACACCTGTAAAAATATCGCACGGAGCTTGCGTCACGCGCTGCAGGCCCTGCGGGACGCGGACACGTGCACTCACCCTCCGCTTGGTCAATGTCTGCTCGCCCTTACATGATGTCATTGGGATCTTTACCGAGATGTTAGGGAACTGTGTTGTTAAGAGCCCAGTAGGGCAGTTGCTTGCTAGTTCTTTTGTTTTAGTTGGGAAATCATCCAATGACTTCTCTCGCTCTTGGGCGGAGTGGGAGGATAGAGATATCAGACTTTTACCGACTAAAATCCACTCTTATGTTCCTTCTTTGACTTGAGTTCCAGGGCCCCGGGTTTCATTTTCACAACACAGGTGGGTTTTAGCCATAAAAGTCAGACATGTCCACCCGTTCCACCCTAGAGCGGGAGAAGTCTGCATGATTTCCCACTTCTCAAAAATTGACTGCACGGTTGGCGCAGTGCTTGAGCGACTGGCTGCTGCGTGTCCCGAGTTCGATTCTCGCTGTGCAAATCGGCTGCACCTAGGTAAAGTCTCGAAAGTGCTGAAAAGTTTACTTAACTGAAGAGCGACTTGAAGTTTATATTATGGATAACTTTGTCATAAATGACTACTTCTATGTTTTCAATTTCCAAAAAAAAAAAAACAATAAGTACTGTTAATTATTGTTTTTGTAGTAAGCACATTAAACTATACTGTACTAAGCTCAAAACAGAAATAAAAAAACAAATGCAAATTTTCAGATTCGAGAGTTTACCTAGGCATAGTCGAAATATTTGTATGATCTATAGGTAGGTGTTCCGGTCCCGGGTGTCTTGTGTATGTCAATTTATATTTTTGTGAACTCACCCACGATACAGGAGTAATACATTAGAGGATAAGAGTAATAAGGATTGCAGACGAAGTACTGACATATCGACAACTGATATTTCCTTTCATCAAAAGCGTTAATATTAGAATCTTATCACAAATATCTGCATAGGTTACATGCTGTGGAGTTGTGATAAGCCTGACTTTTAACGAACTTGCAAAAAGTTCCGCAGTCAAAATAGACTTCTTATCAGCCAACAGGTAATTACAGCTACTTTTCACAACTATTTATGAAACTGAATATGACTATTACGATGTATTGATAAACGCTTCTAAATATAGACTCTATCTAAATGAAATCAAGAGCGGCTACGCGAAACGGGTTTCTCATTAGAATCGTGTTAGAAATGAGACGATTACTATCGATACATTGAAATTAGTCGAATCGCGAGTTTACAATCGATAAAAATAAGCACGTGATTATGAATTATTAATCAATGGTCATTTTGGCACTTTGTTAGCCATTAGTTGTAAATATTGAGGCGTTAATTGATGCCGACCTTTGTTATGACGCAACAGCCCTGCAACCTGCATACAAGACTAGTTCTATTGCCGACAATCACGCAATGCAAGCAATAAACAAACAAGGTCCCTCGTAGCAGCACAAGTACATTTTAAAAACCAAAACAAATAAAAAAAACTAAAAACGAAACAAAATCCATTAACCAAAGTCATCAATGCGTCAACAACAGATTAAAAAAACCGTAAACTATCAACAAATCTATGCAGCGGCGGCGTCGGAGGTACCAGGACGGCATGGCTCGCGAGCGGTCGCCGATCGCGAATTACTTTCACTCCACTATCCCCGGGCGCTGACCGCGCGGCCGGGGTCGTCGCCCGCAACCGAGCGCGGGAAACGCCACCCGCCATCGCGCCATTCAGAAAAGCGCGCCATGTTTACACAGATGCGCGCCGAAACGCGTGCCGTTGCATCACTTCCGTTTGCGTTCCGTTCCGCCGCTTATTGGCGACGTACCGATTTACTTTTATGCGTTTAACACAATTATTTGCTTGCACAATCTCTCTGTGCGGTACTACGATTTTACGCATATGCTTTCCATCTTAATTATTTGCGTTTATGCAGAGATTAAAGGCTGGTCAAGATCAGTATGAAACATAAATTTATTGTCTCTTACAACTTGCTGCAAAATGAAAAGCTTACTGGGTAGAGGCTTAGAGGTTTTAAATGTGTTTTTGCGTATAAATTAAATGTTTGCTTTATTGTTGGTAAAAATTCTATTCGGTGCCTAATTGTATCAGTGAAACAACACAGATTTGTTAGCAACGATAATAGTGAAGCTAAAACCGCCGGTGTCGCCTTGCCGCGCACGCGCAGCCCGCTGGCTTAGCGTGATAGATAACAGAGCACGCAACTATTTGTTATCTCTTTTTATAATTCGTAAACAGTGTAATACACGTAATTGCTTTCTTTGGTTTCTTTGGTTTGCAAATCTTCGTTTGTTTTTCATCACAACTTTTTTCTAATGACATAAACTATAGTGCTTGACTGCGATCCGATCCTACCTGATGGTAAGCAGTGATGCAAATGTTGCTGGTGAAGCGCACTGGTTCATTAATTTAAAGCCTATTCACTCTAGCTTTGCAGACACCACAGTAGTGGTGAAGAAAGTAGAGGTGTCAAAAAGCATATTCATGCAATAGAAATTATGAAAGTTTTATTTTGCTGTGTTACTTAGGTAATGGCAATTCTTACATAATATAACACAAAGTCCTCCAACAAATTTTTATGTTACATGTTCGCGAAAAAACCCAAAAACTATTGAAGGGATTTCCATATAGCTTTCGTCAATACAAGCAGAGTGATTCGTGAGGAATGTTTAGACGCATATTATAGCAAATAGTGCAATAGTGCAAAGTCGTGAATTTCAATCATTTTTAACTCTCGTACGAAGCTTGGGCGAAAAGTGAATACACAAAAGAAATTAAAGACAAAATCTAAATAAAATTCTTGCTTTCAAGGTTTATCAAAGAAAACGAAAAGTCAGGGGTTAGTAGCTTAAATGGTTCTGAACATTTTGACAAGACTAATTCAATTCATAAAAATGAATTGCCTAAAATATGAATTGAAACGCCTTTTAGACACAGTCATAACATACAATCTTAATATTTTTATTGTGTCTTATCTCGGATGACACAATTGTTTATCGGCATTTCTGAGCAAGCTTCGTTAAAATAATTTTGACTGACAACACCAATTTTTAAGATAATATTTCATCAGTCTTACGGGTTGTCTTAATATAATGTAATAATTTTGCGATCCTGTCTGACGAATATCGTTGTAAATTATTATAAAAAGACTCTTGAAACATTCTTGAAGATATTTTATTAAAATTGAGATAATGTTACAAAGCGGAGCGAAGGCGCGGTCCTTTGAAACTACCAGCGTGTTAAAGATCAAAGTAATAACTGATAAAATAATTGGGATTCCTGTTCAGTATTCGGAACTTGTACTGTGTACATAGATTGTAACTAGCAACGAAATCTCAAAGCATTTCGTAGAGAAAACTAGGCTTCTAAAATTCATCTAGACTTTGATCAAGTGCGTCTCAGAAAACGCAAGATTCTAAATCCTTTCGCTCGAGTTTTGGGTAATTTTTTGTCAAGAGACCTGATAGAAGGGAAAGTAGATGGAAAAAGACCCAGAGGCAGGAGTCTGTTACGTTGGTCAGACCAAATCCGTGCTACACTAGAGATGATGGATAGAGAGTGGACACATCGCCGAAGATATGACAATATAGCGAAATACTCGTATAGTCCAAAAGAAAGTTATTTTTCGAGGTCACGACCATTGAGGATAAACAATGCAAGGAGGAGTCCCGATAGAATTTATTTGAAGAGCTGTAATATCGAATTAATGTAACCTTTATTAGAACAGATTCAAGCATAACACAGCACGTATGAAATCTATTTCGCCTGCGGTTTGCTGATCCCGCTTCAATACATGATAGTCAATTTTCGCCGGGTCGGCAGTCCAGTGCCAACAGCCCCAGGCGCAAAATCTCTGGATGGCATGTCAACGACCGAGACTCCAGGCCGAGTGAGACGGCGAACGCCACTCATGTGGAAAGCGGTTATGCAACAATCGTACACGCGAAAGTCTAGCCAACGATGTTACGTTCGCAGCGATGCATCTAGATGAACGCATTGCGATTTATTCAGATATTCTCGACAATCGTAACGATCTGTCCATCTTGTGATGGAACGATTGGCTGTGAACGCTCTTTTTTGTTGAAAACATATCAGTCTCATCTAAAATGACTTTGCAAATAACCGTTTTCCTTTTCATGAATGCGTTTTTAACTTTTAGTGGGATGTATAAGTTTTTGAGGATTTGCACATGACATAGAATATTAGATTCCATATGTCACTCAGAGAAAAATAAACAAAAATATAAATCTTTCGTCTTTATAAAATTTATTATAGGAGTAAGTCCGTACATTTCACTATTAATGAGTATGGTGGTGAATAGGATTATTTCAGTAATGTCCAAATTAAAATTACATATAAAAGAGCGTATTAGTTAAAACAAAAGTAATTCTTAGTTACATTCAAATCCATGTTAGTCTGCTTTCGAACAAGCACTTTCTTAGATAGACTCAATAGATGTAAATGCGCACGATTGTTCAGACCGTGTTTCAGTATTGCAAAACAATATGGCGACCGCAATAATTATACTCTAGAATCTACCATTACGCTTATATTAGGCTTAACGATTGCACAAAAGTAGCCGATAATAGAAGCGAACAAGGAGTTTACAAGCCAGCTGTGTTTAATCTATGGTGCGGTCTATTGTCACTTTCCACCACCATTTTTGTCGATTTGGCGGGAAAATTATTGTTAATGTTGACACGCGATCGCGTGTTTCGGCCATGTGGTATGTTCATTAAAAATATTTTAAGTTTCATAATTAACGCACAAGAGTGCTTATATCGCGAATTTGACACAAAAATTACCATGGTTTATCTTTATTGTTTTGGTAAAAGTAATTACGTAGGTATTATTTATTATACTTATTTGAGCTTAAAATGGGAACAGACCGATAGCTGAGAACCTCATTATAGCGACAAAAATCCCAGAAAAGATGATATCTGTCTATAAAACACGTAACAGCGAATAGGTACTAGTCAATCACTGAAAAGACGTAAAACACAGCATACGCTTTTAAAATCGGGTCTTTATTGTCTGTTTGGTTTTATTTTTGAAGTCTATTAAATAATGATTAGGTACATTTAAAAAAAAACGAAGCCATTCCACCCTAAAACAGGTTCGCAACATAATAGGTTGCTGCGGAAAACCGGCTGACGTAACCAAACCACTCGTTCTAAGCCAAAACAAATTGTGGATAAAAAAAGGTTTATGTAAGCAAGGCCGGCGGGGCAGCGGGTCACGGGCGCTATGCAAATGAGCTGATGCCATTGTTGATAGCGAGTCATTGACTATGCGGACCTGGATACGTTACGTCCATTCACGGTAATAAAAGGATTTTTATTATGGATTTTATTGGTGCTTGATGCTACTTCGTTGCGAATAACTCGAGGCAGTCCTTAGAGGCAAGACTATTAGGACCAGTTTTGGAATATGATTTTAATCTGAAACACAACCCATCTAAGATTTAAAACATAGTGTTTCTTTTTGCAAATCTTTACGACAAGACTAAGCTCCTAAATGAGAGTGGTTTATTAGTTGTACGACACGGACCGACTTTACTGATTAGCTCCACAGCAATGCGAAAAGCTATGTAGGGTCATACGTTATTTACGACTCGGCTGTAAGATGCGTGAGATGTCAAAGTTATACGTGGATTAAAATAACGACTTAATAGTTTGAAATATAGCTTATAGGATTCTCTGCTTAGCGTCCCTCGTTATGTTAACGTTGACTTTGATAAATGTTTTGAAAGAAATTGTTAAAGTTCTACTACTTCATGATATCTTAGATCCAATAGAATTGGGTACTTGACTTAATTTTTTTTTTTTGTTCAAAATATATAACAGAAACAAATTTTCATTGAATATTAATCAAGTGAAAAATCTTTCAAATCTGGTGGAAGGGGAAGTTGTCAAATAACAGTATAAGAAAGTACATACTGAAATGTGACGTCACCGCCATTACGTTACCTGTCTCAAAAGAGATAGCGATATGTTCCCCCCACGCCCCCACTCTTCCTCAAATCAATATTTCAAATGCTAATTGCTGCTTTGTTTAACAACCAATTTTGATACTGTTTTTAGAAAAAGTTTTTTTCTTTTATTGATATTTAGTATAAAACGTACAAAATAAGCACAGTCAAATACCAAATTTTTGGCAGGCAACCGAATTGAACCACGATACATTATACCCAGCTTTTTCATGTCAAGGTCTCAGCATGTCAGCTCTTTCAGTCTATCCAAATACTGTTGAACATCAGTACACTCCTATTTTACATAGAGCAACTGTCTATTAGACCCCAAAACGCATGCATCCTGGTTTCTTTTTGAAGTGGTCATTAACCAGTGACTTCTTTCCTTCGCTTTAGGGTGGAGCTGGAGGTCGTGACAAAGTTTTACTTACTAATTCCACACTTGTATCCTTCAGTTAACCTTTCTTCTGTGAGTCGTAATTAGTCTTATCAGATATTTTTTTTAAATGATAAAAATCAATGCTTGACTGCGATCCCACCTGACTGTAAACGGTGATGCAATTCCCAGTGAAAAACTTCTTAGTAAGACTGCGTTATCACGTTACAGAAAAGAATTTGGACACGCAGTTCAAAAAACGCTCAATGATGACATTTCAATCATTTTCTACACCCTTCGTTTCCGATCCCCAGATCGAACCTTGATCCTCAAATGCTTGAAGTCCCACAGCTGCCTGGGTGGGCTGCGTAGCTTATCCCGGGTAGGCCGGGCGGTGGGGTGCGGGGGGCGGGGTCGTCGGCCGCGGTTGACATAGAACCGCGTGCATTGAACGCACGGCCTAGACTGACCTCGCGGCGACCTGGGGCTCCATGTGACGAGAGATGAGAGAGAGATGGTTGACAGATTCAGGGTTTATTGTAGGCGCCAATTGATGGGATATTGGTTTTCCAAGAGTATTTTAACGGATCATTTGCATATTTAAAATGGTTTTGATATAGCCATGTGATTTAAATTTTTAGCATAGAGATGTAATTCATCTAGCAAACAAGGCATTGTAAATGTTTCTGACATTTTTATGACTACAAAACTTACACTTGAAAAAAGGTACTTTGTGTCAAATTCAAAGAATTATGTCAATGTACAGATCTAAAAAACTTAATTGAAATTCAAATCAACAATGTCAAAACATAATAGAACATAACATTAATGTGATTGTTGCTGCAATCATTGCTTAGTAAATTAGTATTTTATTGTTTTTTCAGTATGGTAACACCCCTGGCAACAAAAAGCCGGTACATTTTAATCTGTTTTTACATCTCATATCATCAAAATAAATGGTCTTTCATGTCATTATTTTGGAGAATCAATTACAACACAAGATATTGATAACAGATTTACTAATCAATCTAAATAATAATTAATTTGATGTTTTTTGTAAAGTATTTTTTTATCTTTGTGATCACAATAAATATCTACTATGAAGTTTAATATAACAGTGAAGTCTGAAACACTACAAAATTCAGTCACAGAATTATTACCCACTAGCTGCTGCCAGCGGCTTAGCCTGTATAATAGTAGGTATAAATTATCCCAAGAGAACTTTCTCCCAGAAAAAAACTATCATATTTGCTATTCTAGGATATGGTATACCCCTGTACCAAGTTTCATCAAATTCCATTTGAGCGTAAAGAAGTAAAAAGCGTTTAGCTTTATAATATTAGCGTGATAAACCAATAAAATCTATATATATAAACTCGAAACACCACTCACTGATTAATTACGAAAACTCAGAAACTATAACACCTACAAACTTAAAATTTGGCAGGTTAAGATTGAACCTTGATCCATATAGGGTGTAGACATCCGCTGAGAACGGATTTTACGAAACTCCACCCCTAAGGGGGTAAAGCGACACTCACACAGGAGAAACCGCTGGAAGAAGCTAAAACTGCCCTCCAATATCTAACATCGCAGTGTTTTAACATGTCTGCACTGTGCATGTTTTTACAGCAAAGATAAGCCTATCTTTGCAGTGCTGTAATATAGTACTGTATAGCCATATTATTTTATTTTAATTATTAGGGAAAACTAACAATTACTCACTATATATGATTAACAAGAGCTCATTACACACACACACACGCACATACAAACTGATGATTGCAACCTATATTTGCAATCTAATAATCAGAAACCAGTGACCATAGCCAAAATCAGCAAGGGAGTACATATACTTAGTAAAGATCAACATTTAATTCAACTTTTACATTATTAATTACTCAAGCCCCAAGCACACCCATTGTCTTTCTATTGTGTCTCTAATTACGGTCTTCAAAGGGTTAAGTAAAAGTACCATTCCTAATACCTATTGCGGTGTTTTTCTTTGATGCTGACTGCCTGGGTAGGAAAAAATAATCAATTTTCAGTCATAAATCTATAGACACAAAAATTAACGATGCTTACATATGTAATTAGTGTAATTAGTTATTATCAAAATAAATTAAATGAAAGAACCAAATAATTTAATTGAAACAAGTACATGCACATTGCACTTCATAATTATTTAGTCAACTAACTCTATAGAGTCTATTACACCACTCGATATTCCGCACAAGTTACACAGACTGTCTTAAAGTTTACTTTCGAGTAAGACAGTCTGACCCTTATTACACTACGCGACGTCGACAAAACCGGTCTGAACATCGAGTAGTGTAATAGACCCTTTAGTATAAATTGTGAGCATACCTATAATTTAATTAAGTTTATCTAAGTATCTACTTCCACTTCAGTTTCAATTAGATTAGAATAAAAACATAACCTCCAAACCTTACCACCATATTGTGCGAACCGCTGCTTATTCTTCTCTTCTAACCATGTCTCTTCTTCAATTCTTTTTCTTTCTTTCTCTTCCTCTCTTTTTACCACCAGCTCTGTCTTACCAAAGGGAATTATCTCATGTTGTTTCTTCTGTGCGTTTTCAAATTGAACAATGTTTTCATACAATGGAGCGGATTCCACGGGAATCTTTACTTTGTCAGAGTACAGAGCTTTTAAAGGATTGTAGCTAGAGCTACACGCGCTCACTTCGGACTCTGAAGTGGAAGAATCAGAATTATTATCCGCCGACATCGCAAAATTTTGCAAAACAATAACATTGACTGACAAACCGAGTACCACAGATTATACAGCTGTCAATGTCATGAGGAACACGATACGTTTAGTTTCACGCATTTGATGAAAATGTTTGTTTTGATCAAAATAACTGTCGATCAGCGACTATTTGTTTTAAGCATGTGGTTTTTTTTTTCAATTTATTTTGAAGTATTAGTTAATTATTCCAATTTGATTTGGCTAAACTAATAAATTTATAATACTTCGATGAATACGGAAATCGTTTTGGAAACAGTAATTAAATTACCTCGAAGTAAATTATTATAATTGCACATTTTTTATTGACATTACAGTCATATTGATCGCGTGGTAGAATGCTGAAGGTTCTTCCTTAAACTGCAACAATTCAGTTACAATTACACATCGTATTAGCAAAAGAAACCAACTTACAAAGTTGTAGGTACATTATGTACTTAACTTACTATATTTACCTATATTAATATTACTAAGAATAATATGTTTATTTCATTAAATGCTATTTTACTACATTAAAACAAACAACAGGTTGTGTAAACAAGATAAGTATTAGTAAGATGTTAGCTCGTCGCAATTACGCCAACTCAATGCAAGGTCCTCAGAGCAATATGCAATAGGAAGTAAATGATTCAAGGTTGCGTCTCACTGAAGTCTATAAATCTTTCAATAGGCTATTTATACAGGAAAATTTATTAGTAAATTGCCATAAAAAGAAAAAAATATTATGTGCAGACTTGTAACGCCTTACATGAAGATAGGTTGTATAAAAAACATTTAGTTAAACCAAGGTCTTCAATTTGTGTGAGCTCATCACTTTAAACTAATGTAAAAAAATACTACATAGCAGATTAAAAGAAACTTCGTCTATTTGACGCTAGATGGCGTTGTACTTAATCTTTGTAATTTCTTTTAATTGGAATAATTTACTGGTTGTGAAAATTTAAGAACATTGATAGCATGCATAAAATAATATCTGCACAACCGTTAATTTCAGCGTCCCCATTTGTAGGTAATAAAAGTATGACTGTGTCTCTAACTTAATCCAATGATTAAATCAAAGCAGTGTCTATTTGCTCGCTGTCGCCTATTAATTTGCTACTTATAGATAGACGCGAGCTATGAATAATGCAATGTTAGTAATCTTCTTTCCGATACACATATGTGTGCACATACATTAAAAAAGAATTGTGAAGCTGCTTGCACCAGTTTGGAGGTGTGTGGAACAGAGAGTGAAGTCCGACGTACCTCTGTTGAAAAGGGAGGATCCTCCGAGCAGACGGGTGTTATGTCTGGTGGGCTATAGATGATTTCGGGTTGTTCTATATGTTCAAATCGCGCGGAGAATCTTACTTGCGTGATGCAGGATTAGTTCTTATGTGACGACATAGATGTCGCTACAAACGCAAGTCGGTTTTTTCGAAAATCCAATTCAAATCCACGCTGTCAAAAGTTACAGCTTTGATTCGAATGTACTTAGACGAATTTTTTGAACGAACAGAAAGAGTTTTTAAATTCCAGATCACAATCAGCAACTTTTACATTAGCTAGATAAAATCTAACAAACACTTAAACGTAATCACTGTTAAGAAATTAATTATTCTGGAAACAAAATCGTCGGACGAAGAAAGCGGTATAAGGAAGCGTTTAGAAAAGAAAAGTAATTCTTTTTGCTTCACACACGACAATTATAGTGAAAGACTGAGCTAGCATTGTTCACTTTTTTCAAACGGCGCGCGTTGATTGGCTGCATTTCTTTGTTTTGCGGCGCGCGCGCAGTCTTCCGTGCATTGTGAGCTCAGCATAATATGATTACGAGAACGTCTTATGTTTGTTACGTTAATAACTTTTTCTTTGTTTTCTTTTAATAGCCGAGCGTTTAGACTTACCTGTTTCTTAGCTGGGCCATGGAACGTAGTATAGTAGTCCTTCATCGTGATCGGTTTTGAGCTTCACGTTTCACCTTGCTCCATGTCTTCCGATGCTCATCGCTTCTGCCGATGCATCCTTCTGCTGATTCGTCGCCAGATTTGCCAGGGACGTCCAAGCTGTCTTTTTCTTTTGAGGATTCTAATCTATCACCAGTATGTGATTCAAATCCCTCCGAAACTTGTGACCATTCTATATCCCTAAGCAATGATTAGTCAGGCGGTCGATAAGGCTCTCGTGGTATTTTTCCAAAAGCTCTCCTTTAGAGACGATCTCGGGCTAAAAAATCTGATGATGCTCTTCGGGGCTATTGCGTAACTCTGTTGACAGTTCAAGTGAAAATCACTTGATAGAATGTACATCGTATAACTGTCAAACAGCTAATTTCGTATTGCCTATCTTTAGTGACCAACTGATATGACGTCATTATCCACCGGTGCCTTTGATATCCACCGTGCCACGTTTTGACAGATGTTATTGTATCTTTACTTTTAAAATTGTGATTGTCAGCTTTAAGCTGAAGATGCGATATTTAACTTAGCTGTATAATAGTCGATAAAAACTAGAGCCGGGACAATGTGCACCGATAATTTTTGTTAGCCACCACTTATCCACCGCAGTTTGTTCGCCACTTTATGTCATACGTAATACCAAAGTTATAAAATTGTTAATTGACAACTAAGTTTAGTGTACATCAAATGCCAGTTGTCAACTGTTTTGGAAAAGTTAGCCAATAGCCCTGCTGGACTTTAGATTTAGCGTACGACGTCCTTTGTAACGTTCCACGTTTCGCACCCGTAAATCAGCACGGATATGAGATTGGACTAGAAGATATTGAGTTTTTCTCTCTGGGTCAGTTTCTATGATTGCGAAACAGATCTCAAATGTGCAAGGTACCTCGGGCTTTGATGATTCGAGAAGCGATGTTTAGTTCCTTATTTTCTGATGCGGCACTTCCTAGGCACGCATCCATTGGGTCTTCTTGGTTCTTGATTCTAGTTTACTCGCTCGGGTGAATACCAGGTGTGATTATGGTGGTCGATGTGAGTGAACTTCTTCCAATCGTCAAGCCATAATTCTGACTGAACTCGATAAATCGATCCCCATTATCCTGACAAATTTCAAAACCCTGTGTGTGTCTCCACATGCCTATTGTGTGTTCCAACCTTTGCAATCAGGTTCCTCATGACGATGTCGAAATTTGCTTTATGCTCTTAAGGTCTATAATTATGGTATAGTATGTAGTGCTGCTCTATATATAATTGTGGCTGCTCTCCATCAATAATGATTGTTACTAAAACCTTAACTTGAACCTAAAACAAAATGGGAGGAGAATGAGGGTGAATCGGAAGGAGGGGGGTGGAGGAAGATATCTCTAAAATTCCTTATACATATCCCTTCCCTCCGAGCATCTTTTTTAATTTTTTTATTTATTTGTTTAGATCTTCAAAAAAGAACACACAGTTTCATTGCAATTAATTATTTATTTATTTACAAGCACTTGTAAATAAATTATAATTGGGATTAAAATAATTTTTAATATGAAACGAGTTACTAATCTATTGCAAGAACAATTTTTCAGTAAATATTTATTTAAGGAATTTAGGAGTGATTTATTTTTCTTTAAAACTGCTCTTTTTTAAACCTGCAAAGATACCACCAATCTCATTAAAGTGTTATCGTAGTACAATAATGATTTGTTAGGTGATGCCCGAAATAGCCGAGTAGTGTAAGTTCGTTGACTGGCACATACGTCACGACACCAGATTAGATTTATTGTACTATACGCTACACGTGATGCGCAAACGATCCGCGAATGATTTATTAATCTGCTGTACCTACACTTTAAATAGGTCAAATACTGTCTGTCTCAAATATATCGAGAATTTAATTAGTTGAATAATCTTAAGATTTTCTTTTTGATTTTTTTTTTCATAAATAAATAAATTAACTTTTCCAATGTCTTTATTTCCAGAGCGCGGTGAGCGTGTGCGCAAGAGGGTGAGCGCCGCGCTGCCTCTATGCTGTATCGACGCAGATTTGACATTCACCGGGACGTCGCCAGGTGATCTCGGTGCATCGCCGCCGTCAAACTTAGAACATTATAATATTAAATCCAGCTGAAAAAAGAAAAAAAATCCACTTAACCTGAAATTTAGATGTAACCGCAATTTTTTACCTACACTTGCAGACTAGCGCCATCTTGTGGCGAGTAGAAAAATTTGTAAATTATTACACTTATTATCAGCAATATTCCATCATTATACAATAAAATTGCTGTTAAGCGTTGGCTAACTTGATTCTTTAATCTTTTTATGCTGCTTTTTTTATTGAGAATTAGGTAAAATCATTCCCATAAACTCTCGGCTTTTTAAAAGTTCCTCTTGTTGAAACTTACTAACATACGCACTAACGATCCCTTCTTATTCAAAAGTATTTTGCTCTATCAAAGATTTTAATAATTTTATTTGCGAACAGTGTTAAGACGTGAAAGCCTACGCTCGTAATCTTAACAGGTCGCTGCTGAAGAGAAGTGGATTACGAGGAGTGAGGTAACCTGGCCGGGAGGAGAACAAGCAAGGCGAACAAGCAGAGCCATCTGTCGTCCAGCGGCAACAACAAACAAACCGATATGTGTTCCCCCGTAACTAAGTACCTAAAATTCGCGTAATACCTACATCGAATAATGTACGTTCCGTCCAAGAAGCTGCCAAACATTTTGAACGAATTTATTAGTGTAAATACATTTTTGGACTATTTATATTTGTGTATAGTTCGCGAGTGCTCGCGTGTGTAAGAGTGGTGTGAAAGCGCCACCTAGTGTTAACCGTGATAAAGGTGGCGGGGACGCATGCGCCATCGGGACAGGCGCTGGCGATGCCATTTATTGAAGACGAATGGTGGTCCGCCGAGAATGAAGGCAGGATGGTTGACCTCTCCAATTGTCTGCAGGTAATACACTCCAAGTTACACTTTGTAATGTGACAAACTCATCAAGTTACTTTTGGAGTATTATCGACACTCGAAATCGAAAATAATGCAGAAGATCAAGATATATAGATCAGCAGCACTGTTTAGACACTGTTTATGATTTATTAAATGTATCATTAACTTCTTTCAACATTAGTACATAACTAGACTAACATAACTCATAGAACTTAGGGTTTTTACTATTACATCTCAATCAGAGAAAGAAATTTCAATCATCTCAATACACGATATAAACTCCACAGAGTACTTATAAACGAGAAAGTCTACAAAAAACATATGCTAGTTCCAGGACGCGGTAGTGGCAGCCGGCGGCCAAGCAGCCGCGCAACTGCAGCAGATGGCGACATCTCTGGGCGACCTCTCGCAGGCCGAGCTCACCAACATCGTCGGCGGCTTGACGCTAGAGCCCGACACCGGCGAAGCGGCCGACCCCGACGACATCCTCAAGCAACTAGGAGAGACCGCTTTCGACAATTTCGAAACGTTTTTTACGGATCTAACGAATGCCACCGCGTCTTCTGTACCGCCTATTGAAATAAAGGTGAGATCCCAAAAAATTAGTCACCGCTCACATCACCTTCCGTGCATCAGAAAGCATGTTGGGCCGAGTTGTCAATCGTTAAACGTTTAGACAGTCACTATTGCAGATATTTGCCCCCTTAGCCAAGTTACGATCGTTTCGTTAAGCATGAACGCTTGGAGTTCGCCACGCCTCCAATTCCTTTGTTCTGTCGTCATCTCAACGCTCAGTCACGTGTTCAGAACTAAGGAATTGGGAGCGTGGCCAACTTCAAACGTTCACGATTAACGAAATGATCGTAACTTAGCTAGGGGAGTTACTTTGGTAACTTTTTGAATATCAAGAGGTATCGTGTACAGTAACTGGGTAGTGGAGATCAAAATATAAGCTCCGAATAACATTTTGATATTCTGCTCTATCCGGTTAGACTTCTATACTGGAAGTTAATCCCATTGTTAGGGAAAAGCTAGATGGATTATAATATTGAGAGAATAATATTTGATGCATAATTAATTGTATTATAATAATAAATTGTTTTCGATTCCAGCAAGAAGAGAACAACAACATATCATCGCCAGCGTCCAGTAGCCAACATCAAGGCTATTACCAACAAAACAGTCAATTAGCACTGCCAAACAACGGCCAACAACGGTTACAACAACTGTTGAGATCGGGCACGAGTGCCATCAACAATGCCGTAACAAATAACATTAATAATGGGCGATATAACATCGCTTCCCAAAATCCATTGCTGGCTGAGAAGCTATCAGCGTCACCTAGCGGGATAAAGCAAGAACCCATCAGCTCGGATTACAACACGACGAGTATGAACTACGGCAGCGCCTCGCCGATGCAGAGGATGCCGAGCGGGAAGCCGCAGGTGCATGATGCTGGTGGAGGTAAAGGTGAGTTTTATTACTTATTAGGATAAGGCTTGGGGTGATGTAGTGACATTTATGTTTAGTGACATCTAGTGATGAATAGCAAAACTACGATGAAAAGATTTGTCTTAGCGATTTTTCTATTCGCTAACAGATGGCAGCACTTGAGCAGAACAACCATAGTTCCACAAATAGATAATAGATGTCGCTACTACACAAAATGAAGTTGCAACGGCTGATGCATTAGCTACCCGTCTATGCAGTTTTCTCCTCGCGATCACAATCCACTTTCGATTTCCGCTCGAGGAAGTACCGGCAATTTTCCTTTCACGACTTGCCGCTTTTACCTCGTCAAACGTTAAGGCCACGAGAAAGTTTTATAAAGCTAGGCACTAAGGCCAGTACAGCTACCTAATCCTACGTAATCTATTCTATCTAATCGATTATGGGAAGCTTATTGCGTTGGTCCAGGTAGGTGCATACTATCTAAAGTGCTATACTCCATCTGTTTAGGTACTTAACTAAACGTAAACAATCTTGATACTTATGTCTTTTTATTTAAAAAAAATCGTATCGAAGACATACAAAGATTATTTAAATTTAGTTAATTACCTAACATAAACATTTTTAGACAATTTTAGGTAAAACACGGGAAGATTGTTTACATTTAGTTAATTACCTAAAAAGATGCAGTATTTAAAGTGTTTAATTTAAATAAAATTGAGAACTTCCGTCAATAAACAATCAGGGTTTCGTGACTGTCTGTTTGATTAGAGATTCCACACGTAGGTACCTACGTATAGTATACATTTAAAATTTGTATCTATTTACCAAATTGGATCAAAACATTTGTTAGATACTGATTACAATGAATAGATTAGTTTTATGTTGCAACCAATGTTAAATTACAAGATTCATAAAAAAAAAATTGTGAGAAATTTCGGAAAACACCTACCGAAATAAGTTTTTTTTTTAATTGATGTAAACTAGTGCTTGACTGCAATCCCACCTGATGTTAAGCAGTGATGCAATCGTTGATGGTGAGGCGCACTAGTTTATTAAGAGCCTATACACTCTAGCCTTGAAGAAACCTAAATTATAATCGGACGGGAAGACCGCAGTTTAAAATGAGGGTAGGCGGTAAATAGTTACGTAGAGTTTTCAAATAATTTCAGGCAATTTATTCATCTTTATTTGCTGTTTATTTCGTAAGTATCTTATCTAACTAAACATTATTACTCTTTAGACATAAAATCTAGTCGGTAACTCGAGTCGACTATATGTATCTCAGACGCAGTAGGTCAGTGGCGCCCCCACGCGGCCGGAAGCGAAAGCGACGCGAGCGCTGGACGGCACATCTAACCGCTTTCCCCGCCTAATAATCTATCTGAAACTGCGTACATACTGTAGATAGACACAGACGTGTAATGGGAAAGTTAATAAACTTCAAGTTACTTTATGATCCATAAAAATACAGACAAAAGTGTCCATTGCATTGGTAATAACTACTAATAACTATATAAATAACTATATATTTAAAGTCGAAAGTACCAAAAAATCAACAGCTCTTCGTGATATAAAACTGATAGGATAAGGCATCCACTTGCTTTCATCAAGTTAATGATGATTACTTTGTTGATTTTACTCTGTTAGGTAAATCCAATCCTAGGAAGCGAACCAAGTTCCAAGTTTCTAGCTCTTCCAATCCAGGGTTAATGTGGTCCATAGATCCTTTGTTGTCTCCAGGTCTTCCAATGACTAGGTTAAGCTATTAAATTACTTTTTCCTTTTCAAATGCAAGGAGTCATGCCCGGGCCGCGGTGGCCACTCGCGGTGCATATGCGCGCTTACACCACTCTAGGTAATTATACAAAGAATGTTTGTATCTATTGTATATAACTTTTCGTATTTAATGCACAGACAGGTTCGTAATGATCACTTTCATATCATGCTGAAGGAAAGTTTATGAGAGTAGACGTGTGTTTTAGACACAAAACATGTCGTTAACACTGAGGTACCCGGGCCATTCAGAAAACGGTATACCTAGCAACATTAAAAGGAAATCAGTGTGTATATAAAACGAAATTGAGTATCTAACAGTGATTTTGAAAATTAATTCATAAATAATAACGGTTTAGTCCACTTCTTAAAGCAGTGCTCGATTGCGATCAGGAACTCTAGCTAATTCGAAACAGTAACTTTATTTTAATTATAAAAAGAAAAACGAATTTTTTGCTCGCAGCTACGTACTGACGGTGTGAATGCTATTAACGAAACGACAAAAAACTTTGTAAGTTTTTATCACTAAATAAAAAGAACCTTTTTTTGGAACCGCCGCCGTTCAAGCACTTAGGGCTTCGCCCTCTGGGACCAAAGTTACAAGTGTAGTGCCGAATTAAGGAAGTTTCGCTTTTTTCCGTTAGAGACGGCCGAACTTTGAAGTGGATTTTTTGGCAAAAAAAAAGCAAACTGCGACAGAATTGTTGTAACTTATTCATAACTAGTTATGTCGACATTTTGTATTAAGTTAGCTACAAGAATGTCCAATTTCGGCCAGAGGTGTATTTGTGTAGATACTTTCCTACAATAGGTACTACGAACAAAAAGGTGAAAGAGGCAACATTACCCAGGGCTCTCTAAACAAAAGAGATATTATGTTTATTTTAAAGTTTTGAATGATTATTGACTTTCTCCTTCTCATTGCATAAAATAAGACAATTGACAACAAGTTGTTGATTAGAAGCCTTATATGCATGCTCAGTATGTAGCATCTGTCTTAATTTCTATAAACGTGGAAATATTATCAATGTCTTGTTAGCGAAGATACAAATATTCCATGGCTTTTTGTAAGGTTCCAAGTTCTTTACTTTGTTTCATGGGGTACCTAAGCAAAATATTTCACTCAAAATAATATACAGCAAACAGATAAGATAAAAGCTAAGATGTCGCCAGGATTTCCATTGACTACTTTTCTTTCCTTAGTTTTTAGAGATATTTTATCAAGCCGTCTCAAATTGACCACAAGTCAAATGATGATATCGAATCAACCAATCACAAAAATAATTGCGCGGTTGACAAGTTATCAGACACCTAATTTTCACTCCTGGAATTGAACCTACGAGTATAGAACCGATATCTTGCCAACTCATTGCCACAAAATTGATTTCATAGCAAAAATAAATCTCAACCGACCTGTTTACTGGCACTCCTTCCTCCCGACACAAGTAAAACTCCATGAAACCTTGACACGGAAATTTTTTTCAGAAGCGATCGTCGTTTCAATTAAAATTGAGACATAATTGTGTGTGAACAGTAGGAAAACATCGGGAATGAATCATTTTAATAATTAGTTGCTGGAGTGTGTTCCTAGAACCTGATGTGGGGTACTAGGGCTCCATGTCAAGGTGGTAGTCGCGACAGCGCGGTGCTGCGTGACGTCACCGCGAGGGGGCGGTGGAATCACTCCCATGGCGTTCGTTAAGGATGCTTATTTTAATTATTGGTCTATGACGATGGGACATCATTGTGCAGTGTTTTGCAACAACTTGCCAGGCAACCCTTTGGCCTGCAGAAATCAGAAACTTTATTTCAAATAGACCGATAACACGTACTTTTGAATTGTTAAAATGCAGTATACTTCGCGGCAAATAACTTGAACCCTTAATAGTATTACTACTATCTGAAATGTAAATGAACTGAAATGTGATGTGTCGTGATTACTCACGACACATCACATTTCAGTTCATTTTGTTTGTCACGCGCGGCCCCCCACTTTGAGACCCTAAAAGGCCGACCGCCATGATGGTTCAACTTGTGGGATACTAGGGTTTCCAAACTCGACTATTGCGGGATTTCATCTCTTGATAATTAGGTACGAGTAGGATTTTTTTTTTTTTTTAACGTAGGTAAAATCATCCAATGACAAATCCCGCCCTTGGGTGGGACGGGAAATAGTGTCAGACTTTTACTGACTAAAAACCTACCCTTCCATTCTTTGCCTTTGTCCCGGGGCCCGTGGAGGTACGAGTAGGTACGTTTTCTTTCTTATGTGGTGGGAAATCTTCAAAATAGCTTCTCCTCTGCGTGGAGCGGGAGGGAGTGTAAGACTTTTACTGAAATATAATAGTCCCAACCTAGAGCAATCCATGCTGAATAGTTTGTCTTTTGAACACTTTATCGACTGTTTCCGAAAAGATAATCTAGACTATTTATGCCGAAGTTTAAGTATATTGTATATACACCCCGATTTTTTAATTAGTGCACATTAAAATGGGGCTCAATCAGTACTCGTTACTGATCATATTTGTGTAGTCAAAAGTACAAAAAACTAAATTCCAAAATTGTCCACGAAAATTTTTCATTATTGGTAAATTCCTAATTGAATCATTATTCATAACAATTGCCACTAGAAAATACTAAGCGCAGTGTTTTTCCATTTTTATTGACATTCTTTCATTCATAAACAATAACCTGTACAATGTTTCCAGAAATTGAGTGAGATTTTGGGATATAAACAAACGCTCATAACTTTGCTGTTTATGAATATTAGGCATTGAGACTTTACTTAAATAATAACAAGACCTTTTCTAATAAGCCCTTTAAGTATTTGCCATAATTAAAAAATAGTGGTGTACCTATAATATAATAAGTATTCCACAACTATCACACAACACCGTCTAGTCCCAAGCTAAACAGAGCTTGTGTTATAGGTACTAGACAACTGATAAACACACTTTCTAAATACCATACATATTATAGATAAATTACACCCAGACACAGAACAAGTGTCTACATAATACACTTTAGAGGTTTATTTGTTTATTCTTTATTGAACATAAAACATTTAATATAGTACACAGTAGTTTGACTATGCATGTACAAAGGCGACTTTTCTGTCAGCAAACCTTTGAGTGACATAGAGAGAAAACAATCAAGGGCAGAATCAAGTGTACAATATAAACATATCAAAATAAACTTACATAACACATTTGACACAGTTTAAAATAATTATTAATTAAATTTTCCTATCTAAAGATATTATTATCCCGTGTCCTGTTTTAGAAAGAAGCTAACGTTGAGTGGGCGGACAAGCAACTGACCTATCACACTGTTCTTTCATAACAATTATAATATTACTCGTAGGTATTCAGTTGATAACTTTCTTTATTCAACAACATGTAGATACCTACTATTCAATACTTATTTTTGTTTTGGTTATAAATAAATTGGTAAAGTAACGGAAACATACTTAGTTTTTCTCTTTTTTATTACGGTTAGGCTCGCGTTTGATCACTGTCTCACCTGATGGTAAGCGATGATGTGGTCGACGATGAAGCACGCTTGCCTAGAAGTAAACTATTCATTCATTCTTGACTTTAAGACCCCTAGGTTGTAGCTATCAGGAAACACAGACTCCGGCAGGGACTTCCACTCCTTAGCTGTACGCATAATGAGTATACTCAAAAAAAGAAAACTAAATTGTGCAATAAATTCCAAAGCACACGGGGAGTGTGCTTTGGAATTTATTGACACAAATAGAAGAGCTGCTACATTGAGATCTCTGTATCCTATTTACTCAAAAATATACTGAGTATTTCTTTTATTTTTTCTGGCCGATTTTTAAAGAAATAACACAGCATTTCAGTTGTTTTTTTTTTTAACTGGTTTAATACCTTTTAAAGCAGTCTGCAGTAGCGTAGCTAGGCATGAGCGATGTGGGCCCTCGGCAGCGTTACCAGACGTCCCGATTTTGGCGGGTCGTCCTGATGTTTTTAAATCAAAATGAAATGCCCCGCGCGGGACAGTCTCAGTCCCGCTTTTCGGGGATAACTCGACCGTGTGTGCAGCGTGCTGAGGAAGCTCGGCCGGGTGGCACAGACAAAGTGAACTGGCTGCCCGCCGATAGGGTAAATCTGATTTAAAATACTTATCATATTTTTGTTAAAATACATTTTCTATGGCTATTTTTGCTATCTATTATCACGTACACGTAATTTAAAATTCAAACAAAAAAAAATTAAAAACTTCTATCTTCTTTACAAGTTTTTTTACTATGTCCCGCTTTCGACGAAAGAATCCCGTTTTTTTTTAATAAAAAGTTTCAAATCCCGACTTGGTTTAGAAAAAATCTGGCAACGCTAGCCCTCGCCCACGAACTCGCACCTAAAGGGGCCTCGCGCAACCATTTGATCATCTAATGGTCAAGCGACGGTGGTCCAACGCCGTGTTGTGACAGTGGCTGTCTCGTTTTAGAATTTGTGAAAGAAAAAGGCCTCGCTGTAGTGCCATCGCCCACGTGTAAACTAGTCCACGCTACGCCTCTGTTTCAAAGTCCCGAATCACTCGAAATACTTCAATGAATGTGATCTAGAATGAGCAAACAGTCGGAAAACATTCCTAGAATCTGTTGCACCTCCCTGTCCACTGAATCTAGGTTATCGACTGCTACCGTTCAGCGTTTCCCACTAATTCGCTACCGACCTCGTAACATGGTATTTTTGTATTCGCTTATTTCTTTGGACGATAAGACGGTGAACTGTTCAGTAAAAAGAAGTGATTGTTTTTTTTCTATCGTTCTCATTAAATATTTGCTATACACCAGAACTTTCGTAAGTTGCAAACGCAGTATTACAATCAAAATGATGATATTCTGACTGGCCTGTTGGTCTAGTGGTTAGTGATCCTGACTGCTGTTCGCTCCCCATTCAGGAAAAATGTTTGTGTGATGAGCACGATCATTTGTTCTGCGTCTGAGTGTAATTTATTTATAAGATTATGTATGTATTTAGAAATATTTAAGTATGTTTATCAGCTGTATAGTACTCATAACACAAGCTCTGCTTAGCTTGGGACTAGACGGCGATGTGTGATAGTCGTGGAATATTATTATTCTTCTTTTCTTTATTATTACTTGTCAACAAACATAAACGCACGGATTGTTCACAACAGTCACCGCGGCGGCCCTGGCATGTAAAGGGAAACTGCAGGAACCTGTAAAATTTGACAAGCATTCCATTTCGTTTTCCTACTGTCGATTTGTACAAAGAATGGCACATCGTGGTAGATACATGTCGTTGGCACTTCAAACTAATTTAGTGCTAAGCAACAATCGTGAAGAATATCTTAAACCATGCTATTACGTATTATTCTTCCCCTCTAACATTATTTCGTCCCCACGTCACGGCGCTCCGACGTAACGCCTGACGCAACCCCGACGTGATAGCCTGAAACAACAACTCGTAATTAGACGTCAAACAAAGCTTACCTATTTACCCTCTTTTTTAAAATAACTCTAACTCTCAGCAGAACTCATTACTGCGAATGTTGTCAGAGAACCGCGTACCTGTAGGTACCTTCTGCAACACTTCATGTACTTACCTGTCTTTGTTTACTTTTACAAGTCTAAAAAGGTAATAGTTTAGTTATAATTGGTAATGTATAAGTTATTTTCTCATTTGTATTGGTGGCTTAGTGGTACAATTTATTTCATCACCACTGCTTGCAAAACGGTGAAGAAAAACGTCGGGAGATGAGGCTTGTTCTTTCTGCCCCAAAAATATGAAAACATGTCGACTCTTTCTACTACAAAGGCTACATTTGCCAAAACTTACTCCAAATCTCATACTTTTGGCAACGAGTATAAAACTAAAAAGTTTGGCTAATCATTACTTTACAGTAGGTAAAAATTATCTTTCTCATCACAGCGCAATTCTAAAGATAAACCTACGTGAAAACAGTATAAAAAACTAAGTAAAATTGCATCAAAGATTTTCGTTCGCCAAAATAGTCTTTACGCTTTTTGTACCGGAAAGAGGCGTTGTAACCCTTTGTTGTATGTAACGGGATATAGGCCCGCTTGGTTGACTATATCCCAGTACATCTCCATGATCCTGAGCCCTGCATTATATCGATTATAATGCTTATGCTGACACCTTAATAATCATATGTCCTAAGGAATTTCTAAGCCTTCCGATTGCGAGAGACCCTCATCCACGCATTCTAGGGTTTTCACAGAGACCATTAAGGTTCCTGCGAGGCCGCCCACCTTATCTCATCTTTTCTAATTTCCGGGATTAAGAGGCATCTCTTGACTACTGTCCACATCTACTTTTCTCGCTATAAATGTCAGATTTCCATCAAAATCTGACTATTTTCGTCAACCGCATCCGCAATCCTTAGTGCACAGTGCAGCGCGTGCGTCACTCGTGCGTCGCGCGCGAGTGTGCGGGTTCAACCATGACCCCGTTTTCCCTGCGCGCAAACATTGTGCGTGTGTGCGTCGCATGCAGACGCCGCGCCGCGCATGTGTGCGGCACATGTGCTTGTGTTATGTCACACGAGATGGAGCGTGCGTTGTGCGGCGCGTGCGCCTACTACTCGCGCAGGTTGCTCTGCTTTCCTTATTGTTTTGTGGCTAATTCAAGGAATAAACAAAGGCTTCAGATAATTCGCCTGACGTCTAATTAGTTCAGTTTTGCATTGACCCAATTTTAGTTGTAACTTTGTTAACACTCGGAAGCCATAAAAAAGGTCGTTTATTACAAACCGCAATTAAATATGAAAAGATAAGTTACTTCCCGCTCTAACTGTCACTAATACCAACGGTAACCAATAAATAAGGATATTACGACAGAAATCGAAGTCTTTCTTGCCGTTCACTACCAAGGACTAGCGCCGTGCCCCACACAAGATCAGGGCACTTTGGGTGTCTGTTACAGCTATTAAGAGCCGGACGTCCGCTGAGCGCTGATTAATAACAAATCAATCGAAGTGGAGCATACTCCGCACTGCGCACGTTTGTGTTGCGCAAGCGCACATCCGCGCGCGTCGCCTTGAGAACTGTTAACGAACGCATTCGCTCAGATTTCGGATTTTTAGATCGTATGTGAGATGAAATTTGAATTCAGGGAATACCCGGGGTAGGAAAACCCGTCATTCAGCAATTTACTTGTACAGATTGTCTTAATGAATAGTTTACGATGTAGGTAGAATGTAATATACTCGATTGATTGACTAAACGACTACTTGGAAGTTTAAAGCATTTCATCATCGTGTATCGTGGGTAATAAATTATTCGTTCTATCATCAAAGCTTTGATCGGTCGTTATAGGCAGGTTAGGTTAGGTTCTTGCATATTCGCCAATTCTTACAGCTTTTAATCTCATGAAATTGATGTTTTAAAAAAACTTTTTTTTTTACTATAATAACGCTGTTAAAGTAAGGCACAATGTCTATTTACAATTTCGTGGAAGATACTATAATATGACCTAATTCTGTAAGGCGCAACGTAAATAAAGATAATTCCAATACAATTGCAAAATAAATTGATGTCTTTAATTTTTTTTTATGACATGCCTGATGGTAAGCAGTGATGCAATCGTTGACGGTGAAGCGCACTAGTTTACAAAAAAACTAGGTATCTCCTTATTTTTAGTATGATAACCCTATCAAAGTAATGTAATGTCTATTTTTTGTAGAATATTATTATTATTTACAGTTTTGTAGTATGACCTAATCCTATAAGGCGTTTTGTAAACAAACATAATTGGCCTTTAGCAAGTCTTAAAAATCTTCTTTAGGAGAACCGTAGGTTTAAGGAAACCATGGTTTGTTAACAGCTCGCTTTTGAAACCCACGCGAGTTCTCACGGTATTGTTTGGCTGTTAGAGCACTGCCTAAAGCAGGGTACAGACTGTTGTAACGTAATATGCAAGGTAACATGAAAGGAGCAGTCATAAGTGTGGACGCAGCGCGCGTACGAACTGAGCATGATGTACACATAGTCAAAATGCTATGTTCGCGCGCGTAGTGCGCACGGTTCGCGCGCGCAACGCGTCCACACTATTGGAATTCTGTTACATTGCATGATAAATTGCAGCAACGTGGACGACAAATTTTTTCTTTACACATTTCTATTACAGCAGTTTGTCCTGGGCTTTAGATTCACCGATTGCATCTGTTTAGCTTTCAACCATTTATTTTTAAGTATCTGCGAACAAGGTTAGGATTTTTCTTGGATTACTAGCTGACTCAGCAAACTTTGTTTTTCCATATAAATTATCAAAGAAAAAATGGTAACAAATAGCCTACGACCTATATTCTTAGACCTACCAAATATATAAAAAAAAGTTAGATAACAAACACCTACCTACCTACCTATTAGGTAAATAACTTGTACCTAAGTTTTCCGGGTCCGTAGTCTGCTCTACAAACTTTTTTAGGAACTGACTTTTTGTCAGGATTTACTAAATATACTCGGAACTTAAAAAAATTCTAGTGTTTTGATCAATAATTCAGTTTTCCTTCAATACTTAGGGGTCATTCTTAAATTACGTTACACGAATTTCATGATCACTTCCTCGTCCTTGTTAGCTGGCGACATTTGTAGGACTAGCCTTCCCAGTGTGACGTCACATATTTTGCAATTTGACATCTAGAAATGATTAAACTGAAACAGTAGATAAACAGTAGAGAACAAACCAATCAATCACACTAAATAAACAATCAAACGTCAACCGTCGTCAATTGAAACCTTAAATTATAATCGTATAGTAATATTTTCATGGTTTTCTTTAGTAGTTAATTATAACTAAAAATATCGCGTTGAAATCTGTACTAATAATATATTACAAACAAAAAAATTGGAATGATTTTTAAAATTCTTTCACCAGTTGAATGCTACTATAGAACTTAGTAACATATTATATATTTTCTAATTTCTACCCTTTTTCTTAGAAAAAATATGAGGAAGGGATTACACCCTCCCTTTGACTGATGCAATGAGTGTGGAACGTAATTTATTGATGGACCCTAATTCTGACAAAAATAACAGCATACAAACCGACATGTTTCCGTTAACAAAATGTTACATTAAGTGCACACTTCCTAATAACTGGCCGTATCTATTAAAGGATGCAATAAGTGTTAAACATCTAATCAGTAGCCGCTAATCACCGTTCAAGGTAGGAACCGGCGGCGGCGGCGGCGGCCCACTTCCAACCAACAGTTTTTATGAAACCGCGTCACTGAAGGAAAATCCAATGAGTTGTTATAAAATAATAACCGATTCCGGCAACGTTTATGAACCGAGTGTTCCCGGAATCCGATAGCGGCGGACATTTCACGAAGTTCCGAGCGACCCTGACCCAGAAATGGCGTGTACGTAAATAAACAGGCTTGTGGCGTTCTGGACCTATCTGGCTGCACGTGGCTAGGCTGGAACAGTTGCAACTGTAATACATAACAAACATTACTGAGTATATCTACAGCATAAACATTAGACAAGTGCCTATCTATTCTACATAATCTATAAAAGAACAGGTATAAGTAAATACAAAAACCAGTTATTTATGAATATCGTATTATTTTGTTGGCGGAACGCAAAACGAAAATAAATGACAATCAATTTGCATACAAACCTGCAAAAAATTCCCAGAAAGGGCACCTCTAAGCATACGTTTACTAAGCGAATTAAATTGTCCGTGACAAGCGAACGTTTAGACCTCCATTAGCAAAACACCAAGACTAACGATCAGTTACAAACGCGTTCCTTTCTTCTGTGACGTCACACCTGTCATCAGACGAGCTAAACCTGCAGTTTTCATGGTCCCCCATAGCATTTACCAGGGTATAATGAGTGCTAGGCAGTGGGAGGGTGGGAGGTACCTACACATGACGCTCGGCGGAAACCAGTGGCACCATATTACCTTAATAGCGTGGAGGTACAGTTTTGTGCGTAAATGTTAGTGCTCGTCGAAAATATATTATTTTTTATGAAAATTTATGAAATAAAATATTTTTTTCATAAATTTTCATAAAAAAATTAATTAGGTATGAAAACCACTATAAAATATACAAATCTTCTTCTCAATCTAATTATTAAATCTACTTCCTTCGATCGTTTCTTCTTAAATGGTTTATCATCGCTAATCATAGCGGTCGCCCTTACGGTGCAGGCCACCCCTAAATCATGGGGTAGATAGGCATTTTAAAATATCAAAAGATTGAAATTATCAACCAGCATATTCCAATTTGATTGTCTGATTAGATTCAAGAAGCCAAAAATTCAAAATGTGTTTTAATTAATTGACTCTTCTACTCTTCTCTGTGGAGCTAGGAGCTAGTTCTTTTTTATTGATCTGAACCAACGCTCATCACACTGAAGTAAATATACCAGAAATACCCAGTCTTATAGCATCTATCTAGGCTACAGCTCTTACTCTGCCAAGGGCAACACCAAATAGATTATTAACACTCTCATAAGTAACCTACATATCTGAATGAGGTAACGCGTAGACGCGCAGACCTGCGCGGGCGCCGAGTGGCCGACTGTACACTTGAATCTAAGCACAGCTCCTTGAGCCGGTGCGACAACCTGAATCGTGTCAATGACGAGCGACCACATACGCACACACACTCGCGTGCGCGTGCGCACAGGATCCTGCACAAGTGCACGCGACACCGTTCTCCTGCCTGCGCACCGGTTTGTTATTACTAACAAGGAGTTTGTTGTTATTTAATTTATGGTCACAGAATACGGAGATCTAGGAACGACTTAGGCAGTATTATGAGTATCTTCTATTTATTATTTTATTTTGGAAATCTACTGTAAGATTTCAATAACCAACCAAACAAACAAGCGTCAGGCAATTACGTAGTTGTCAGGCATTATGCAGAACTGAGGCCCACGAGCTCATGACGCGATCCAATGACCTAAACAGAATTGTTAAAGGGATGGAGCTATGCCTTATTTTTAGTATATGCGAAACCCGAAATCTATTTACAAAATTTCATAACTGTATCATGAAAAATCACAAAGCTATAAGCTTGTTATGTTACCTGGTTGTCCACTCAAACACATGACCACCAGGCCATTCGGGCGACTGAGAGGTTGTTTTGTTCCCGCACCCAGCTGTGCTCCTAATACCCGCTATGCCCTGTATTTTACTTAGTCTCAGTGGTGTCCAACATGTGACCTTTTTAAAAAATGTGTATAAAATGGTGTAAAACTTTGGATTGGAATCGATTCAGTTACTGATTCTGAACAAACTATATTCAGGCTTCGGATATACTGAAAATAATGTTGTATAGGATGTAAAACACGATCTCTCATACTTGCTCGCACGCCTGACATGTTAACACGTCGTGGTAAGCCCCTGGTGTATCATGCAGAGAGACGCGAAAAGGTGGAGGCTCCTCCTCCGTTTCAAGATGTAGATCATTGGGTAACTTTGGTCAGAGGTCTAAATCTCACGGTCTGACTTATGTCTGTGGGTATGTAATGCTTATATTCTTCCGATGTCACCCATGACTCCTCGATGTTCTCACAGCATTTTGCCTGTAGCTAAATATACCGCGTCCATGTGACTGTTCCTGCTGCAGTCCTCGTTGCATAAGCATATCTCACGAAAGAGGCGCAGGCGCAAGGTTTCGCAACCGCATTACTAACTGGGACGCGTATGTTTAACGAATCGTTACATAAATCATCCGGCTTAAGGAGAATAACTACTGGATGATGACAACTTTATTTTTGGTAGGATTGTTTTTTTTTTAGTTTGACAGCTGCGTGTGTCGCATGTCACACTACTGACACTCGGTTCTGGTTTTCATTTCCAGAACATGAAAGTATTTTTTCAATACACTTACTCGAAAACCTGCTCTCATCACACCGCTTAGGCACGCAATAGACTGTTTTCCGCACTAGTGCAGAAAAGTTAGCATGTTCGCCGCCACCACAATTTTATTGTTATAAAAAGGTTTATCTTATTAGGCTGGGTGCGCGTTGACCTCCACGTGTCGGTAAGTGTATTGAAAAACATCTGCACTGCAGCCCTTCGTTCCATAACACACTCGCCTATGGCTCGTGCCTCCACCTTTTTCCACCTCGGTCGCAATGACAAACTTTCTGCACTTGTATCAAAATGTACTATTTTTTTATTATTATTGATAGGCTCACGTTTGACCTACTACCTCACTTGATAATGAGTAGTGATGTGGCCGACGTTTAGCTATCAGGAAACAGACTCCGGCAGGGAATTCCACACCTTAGTTGTACGCACAATCACTATTTACTCAAAATATTCGATGCGTTGTCTACCATGTCCCGATGGTCCATTGGAACTTCAACATGTCAACCTGGGAAGGGATTGTCAAACTTTTACTGAGTAATCCCCACCTGTGTTCCTTCAGTTGCGCTTTGCATCGGTAACTCGTTTGAACAATTACCCAGATCTCATTATATCTACTAAGTACATATGCTACACTTTTTGCTTACCTTTGGGGAATAGTGGCTTTTACTGTTGCTAGTTTAGAGGTATGCGGAGCAGAGCGGAAAGTCCCTCCGTTAAAAAGGGAGGATTCTCAGACCAGACGCGTCTGGTGTTGTATCTGGTCCGGGCACCTGCTCAATAGTTAAAATTGCGGACTGTAATACTTGTTGTATTTTTGTCTTTTAGTTCCTATGAAGCGGCCTAGATGTCACTACAATTACTAATATTTCTGTACATTTTCAATGAGTTTGGTAAATTACCTATACTTAGTCATAAAGACATCTTTAAATTGGAAAGCATTGAGTGGTAACATGCCAGGCTGTGGTCATCAATCAGTCTGAAGTATGACGACATTCCCTTATAGTTAAATAGCTATTTTCATAAATTCATGATGGCTACAACCCGGGAATATTTAAGTCAAAAGTGAATAGGTTATTTCTAGGTAATCGCGCTCCATCGTCGACCACATCGTGAGATAGCGGTCAAGCACGAACCTGACAACAATAAAAAATAATAATTTAAAAATACTTTTTGCGAATGCCTTCTTTCCTTACTACATATGCTGGGGTCGACTTGCAGTCTCATCATCATCATCTTGGACTTAGGTTTCTTGGACTTTTGTCTCGCATCGGATCTCCATCGGATTCCCGTGACCTTCATCATGTCATCGGCCCGCGCTGTGGGAGGCTTTCCAACGCTGCGTCGTCTGGTACGTGGTCGCTACTCCAGAACCTTTCGTTCCCAACGACAATCTGTTCTGCGAGCAACGTGTCCTGCCCACAGCCACTTAAGTTTGGCGATTCTTCGGGCTATGGCGGAACTTCCAGTCTACCCGGATGCAATTTAATATGAATAATTCGTCAAAGATTTAATACAAATTAATTCTTTCGCTCATCCTATTTTTTAGTAAGCAGAAAAACTTCTGAACTATCAAATTCAGAGGTATCTTAACATTACTGATTTAAATTGTACATGATGTGCACCGTTTTGTTGTTAGTTTATTTGAAATTAATATGAACTGCAGGAGAGTGAGTAACGGCAAACTGAATACACAATGATGGTTGACGTATCATATAATAATATGCACCCAATGAACACATCACATCATATATTTGAATACGATTTGGTTAACTTTTGGAGCAGATATAATTTTAGGCCTATTTAAATATAATTAAAGGTACTAATATCGACAAGATGCAGACTATATGAGAATAGAATAGAATAAACTTTATTGTACACCAAAATAGTACTAATTCACAGGAACTTAAATCTATGGGTACAATGGCGGTCTTATCGCTGACAGCGATATCTACCAGACATCCTTAGGATGGATTATAATAACTCAAACTAAAAAGGGGGAAGTCTGCGATGTACTACTAGCAAATAGAAATCAAATAAATAAAAATACGATAAATTGATAAAATATACATAAACAAAAGATAATTGTATAAGCTTAACATAACATATGAGATTCTTTGTTGTGTCAGTGTTGGAAGGCCTCCTACGAGGTGGACCGATGACCTGGCAAGGGTTGCGGGGGTCCGATGGATGCGGGATGCACGGGACCGTTCATTGAGGAAGAAAGTAGGTAGTATACATAATAGTAACACAAAGTGTGAGAAGTAACGTTTCCTCCTACTGCTTAACCAAGTATATTTGAACCTAAACCGGTATTCAAGCGCCCAAATAGTGTAACGGAAATCGTAAGCCCTAGGAAACATAGAGATAGCCTGCAAGTGTCCGAACCCAACGGACAGCCGGACAGCTAGACTGGTCTAGCACCTATTTCCTGTCTGTTACCTATCCCGCGGTATTGTAGGCTAATGTCTGGCTTACTGTGACGTCATCGCTACAGTTTTTGTCTCGATAATCCCGGCTACCTTATCCGGCCTCCGATCAGTAAATCTGTTGTTAACCTGGCTCATCTACATAAATTGACAAAGAAGACTGCTGTCTGCCATGTTATTTTTGACCAATTTGGAACACACAGTCCTATGTAAGCAAATCCGTGTAAATATCATAACCTTGCAGATGTTTAGATATTTGCTAATCAATCACTTTTAAACTGATTTGGATAGGAACGTATTAGCCTGGAATAGAACTGGAAGATATTAGCCTGAATTGGAACATACGAAAATGTTGGGCTGCATTAGAATATAGGAAGAAGATGGCTTGGATTAGAACATAGGAAGGTTGGCCTGGATTAGAATATAAGTAGGAAGGCTAGAATATAGGCTCTTAATAAACTAACGTGCCTTATCATCAACGACTGCATCTCTGCTTACCACCAGGTAGGATCGCACAAACCTATAAAAACGGTTTAGTTCTCGAATTTTGTTACAAAGATTTTTCCGAATCGCAAAAAACAATTTTTTATGACGTACTACAAAGTTACAGTTTTCAATATTTTTTTCCTAAACTTGTACTATGAGACCTTGCTTCATATCAATCAGTATTCTAGGTCAACAGGAAGTACCATGAATTTTGATTCCTTTAAGAGTGGCAAAATACACGTGTTTTGCGATATTTACGACCGTTTCTTATTTTGCTATTAATTTAGAAGTTTGATTTTCTACGGACATGAGTCTAAGGTTTTAATTTTAACTCCATACGTTCAAGAGATAAAGGGTCCTGATAGACAGACAGACAGACGAAAAACAAAGGCTTTTATTAGAATATAGTGTGGGATAGCAGTGAGATTATTTTCGACATTCATGAAGGTGAACCCGCAGGCAAAAGCAAGTATAATTCTTGTCTATTGAAACATAATTGAATGGCGTCTTTGAAAAGGAGGAAAATAATAATTTGTTTCCTGTTTTGTCTGTAGTCTACTTCTTCTGTAGTACTTAGTCTATAAAATGAATCATGTTGTCATGTCCTGGTCTATACTAAGTCATAACAGGCTAAAACTAAAAACTAAGTATTATTAAATAGCACAGCATCGGGAAATCCCAGCTAACGGATAATAAACATTGAATAATATGATCTATTATTGTACGACTATTACGTATTTTAAAACGGATTAAAATTAATCATTTTGCAGTATAATTAAAAAACATTAATATTAAATTGATATATCGTGTAATAGTTACAAAGTTTATGGTAATATATGGTGCGCAAGAAGCGACGTAAATTTATGGAACTAAAATTAAATCGATTTTAGTGTCATATCTTTATTATAAAGAATGTTATTAAAAGAGATATGAGTATACATGTGGCCGGATGGAGAGGCCAAAGAAAAGATAGATGGATTTTGTGAGAAAAGTCAGTTATAGCGTGACGGGTGGTAGGTCAGAATGGAAGAAATTTACGTGTTGCACCGACCCCAATAAATAAGGGTTTAAGGCAGGAAGATCTTTATACCGCAACGGCACCGCAGTGGTTGAGCGATAAGCTGCTATTCTGCGTGTCACGGGTTCGATTCCCGCATAGCACAAATATTTGTATGACTTACAGATGTATGTTCCGATTCTTGGTATATTTGTATGTGAGTTTACATGTTTGTGAACGCACCAATACAAAAACTATTTTTTTTTATTTGATATAAACTATAGTGCTTGATTCTAGTGTTAAGCTATTTTTTTTAATCTATACAATTTGAGCGGTTTCATAGTAAACGTGACATACAAACCGACTCACTCTCACCTCATTCCATTAGTTGCTGTTGAAAGTGAAACTGGTAGTGTTTCGTGGATCGGCCCTGGAGCTAGGCATGTACTGTGTAGCACACTAGTGGCGCTATTGTCCTTATATCTTAATGTTGTGATAGCGGCCGATTAATTAGCTATTACGGAACAGGCAGCTATCTAGGTTGAATGTGGTCAAATTAGATTGTGGTTCAATGAGAGCATTACAATAATAAACAAACAAAACTGATTTCGTGTGCATTAAGGCGACAGGCGCAATGTAACATTACAACCAAGATGGGATGCATTTTGTATTTTAATAGAATAGAATATCGTTAATTTATAAAAATGGCACATATAAAGTAAAATACATAAAAACTATTATAACGAAAACTATTTCATTTTTCCCTGAACTAGGATGGACCTGTATTTCAGACTAGAGAGAACTAAAAATCTTAAATATGTAATAAATTAACGATAATTCAATTGATAATTTTAATGAAGTTTTTCTATGTTGAATTGAGTTGGGCCTGGTCCTTACCCGATGGGTGGATGACGAGCTACCCATTGCTCGTTGTCCACAAACCTGCGCCTACAGTAGCCGGAAATTGCCCTACCACTCCATTTTTAAGGAGGAAAATCATCGAATCACTTCTCCTGCTCTAGGGTGGAGCGAGAGGGTGTGTCAGACTTTTACTGATAACCACACCTAAGTTGCTTCAGTAGCATTTGCGTTCTAGGACCATTAGTATCCGCCCTAACACGTCCGATATATTTGAGGCCCTAACAATATGCTCTTTTATTGTGGTTATACTATTTTTTTGTTTCCAATTTTGTACCCTAAATGAGGCTAAATTTATTTAACTACCGTTTCGTCCATGTTTTGGCCACAAACATTCACAATTCAATCGGTTTAGTACATTTCGAGCAAATTTATGGTGTCAGGCGGGCAGATAGACGACAAGCAATCCTATAATGATTTTTTCATTCGAACTTCAAAATCCTAAAACTACCAACAAACACGCAAAAATTGTTGTTTTGGTGTCTGTGGCGCCATCTCATAATATGGGACCATTAATATAACGCCCCTCGACGACTCTGGGTGTATCATTAAATACTCCAAATGAACGGTATTTATCGCCTATTTCTAGGGTTCCGTAGTGACGCCACCGAACCCAGAACGAGGGTCGTTACGAGCCAGACATTCCGTTCCAAATATAGACCTCTTACATCAACAAGCAGTAGAAATTCATAGCTAGAATCTTATGTGATAGAATATTCCAGACTATTGTAGGTAAATGTTTGTCTATGTTCCAGCAGCAAACTTACGGAGACGACCCGCCATCCAACTCGTTTAACTTATAATATATTTAAGCTAAAATTAACTGGATACAGAAACTAGAAACTTTTGATCCGTCAATATATTTGCCACAATATACAAAATTGTATTTTCTAACTTTGGTCCTTAGGTACGGCAACGAACCTAAAATTTAAACAACAAGAACAATATTTTACAAAAATCACACATTGTTCGACTATGTGCCTATATAGGGTGACTATACTTCAATACAGTTTGACCAGTTAGGCGAACATAAATCAACAAGTTCAATACATTTTGACCAGTTAGGCGAACATAAATATACTGACCAGCAGATTTTTTTCGCGATTTCAGATTTGGTCTCTTAGTAAAAGTTGTTTGTTATCATGACTACAATCACGTGTTTAAGTATCGGTCGCTAATTAACTATATCCTATATAATAAACATTATTTATTTATATTCTAAACCGTTAGATTAAAACTCTAGAAAAATAAAACAAATACAGAACCCAATGAATTTCTATGCACCTGCCACCTCGCCACGTGTTACATGGCATGTATGCGCGGGCGCAACTTTTTGCTCGTCACGGCTCATGGACTAAGTTCGACCCCTGTCGCTTGGGCCACTAGTTAGGGGTGTCAAATACAAGTCATTTGAATTTAACGCTAATGAATTAGGGGAATTCTGACGCAGTTTCGGAATGCGTAGTATTTCAAATTTTGACAGGTTTTTGACGTATTGGTTTAGCGTTTAATGAGGTAGGTATTGGTGTTTCTTTTTTGTCTTATAATGTCGTTTACTAAGATATATTGATAGTTAAGTCATATGTTATAATAACAGATCTTAGTTCAACACATTAGTGTTACGAAATAACATGAATAAATATCTTACAGTTGATACTATCAATTTGAAGTGAGATTTGACTACAGGTCAAATTGACGCAACCTCGAGTTCCAATAAGATCAGAAGCCCTACTGCGAGCTCTTAACGCGATCTATTTTACGATTTAAACTGAATTGTTAAAGCGATGGAGCTATATCACCGTTAATTTTTGGTCGTTTTGATCCCGCGCGTCGATTCGGTACATGAAATACTATCGATTTGTCCCTCCGCGGGATTAAAACGACTAAAATTTAACGCTGTATAGGGTGTATAGCTCCATCCCTTTCTCGCTTGCACGCTTGACATTTTGACACGTCACAGTGAGGCCCCTGGTTAGTAACAAGGGTGTATAGTTTCCTGAGTCATCAGCATATCCTGAGAAATCACGTTCAGCTTCGCTCATCTTCTAGTCATCGTTTAACATGGTCCCATTAATATTCCCGTCAATTATGTGTTGTATGACACATCGGCTGTCCGACCCCGTCGGGACAAAAAATAAACACGTCAGAATAAATAGTTTTGGTTGTTGAGGTCACAGAAACATGTTATTAGTGGAATATAATGAGTTAGAATGTAATAGAATAGATGGAAGGATCATTCAGGGATGTCATAGAGCTCTGTAACCGAGACCAAAATTATCGGATATCCGAAATAAAAAATATCCTAAACGGAAACCGATATAAAAGTTGCACAGGTTACGCCAATTTCTGTCTGTGTTGCCGGCAAACAAATCTTCATTAAAAATCTTCACAAATCAAAAAATCAAACAATTCAATCAATTTCTTCTACAAATCTTCACTAAATCTTTACTAGAAATAAAGAAATGATAATTTAATCTACATATTAAGATATAATAAAATATATTATCATTTGTTAGGTCGGGAAACATAAACAGAAACTGTCGTAACCTGTCACGGACTTTAGGTACTATACTATGTCAAATCTTGTTTATATTTTACTTTTAGCATAGCATCAGCCTTATAATGTTCCCACAGCTGGGACTCAGGCCTCCTCTCTAGAATAGGGAACGGGCCGTTATCAACCACGCGGGCCCAGTGCGGGTTGGTGGGTGTCGCATGTCTTCGAAATTTTGGTTCTAGGACATGCCGGTTTCTTAACAATGTATTCCTTCACCGTTTTAAGAGCGGTGGTGATGAAATAAATTAAACAAAGTTATGCGCCTGGCTGGGTTTCAGAACCCGCGACCTACAATTCGTAAGTCGGGGCCGTTACCACCCTGCTACCACTGCTTATAATTTTACTTTTATAATTTTTAAATTCTAATATCTATAACCGAAACTAGCACATAATCCGCAATAATTTCATATTTGTAACCGTATCTAAAACCGGTATTATTCGTATATCTATATCCGATTCCAGATCCGTAAAATTCCTGATATCAATTATAATTAAGTGTTAAACAAATCGTTGGTGGATTGATCGAGCATCGGTTGCAACTTCTAGCACGTAAACTGGGCTTTGTAATTTTGCTTTGCATGTTGATTAATTCAATAGAATTAAGTTAAATGGTGTTGGGTTACTAATGTAGATGATTCTTGCCGCACAAGCTTTTCTATACGCTTACTTACATGATGTAATAGAACTTCCACTTCCGTGTGAGAAAATGGGCTTTACTGAAACTGCTGAGCAAGGATTTATTGGGACCCTGCTTAAGAAATGATCCCAAGAACATTATAATCATCACATTGCACATACAAACTAATCCGCATGCTAAGTACACACTTAACGAGCTGTTGGATATTGACGCAAAAGGCAACTGAAGGAACACAGAAATGTTTCAGTCAGTAAAAGTCTGACATTCCTTCTCGGTCCACGGAGAGCGGGAAAAGTTATTTGAAGAAAAAACAATGTCTATATAATTTTCTTGGGATCCAATTAATAATCAATAGATAGTTATAATACGTGAAATAAGTTGAACCAAAATGGCGTTCGACTTTGAATGCGCAGTAACAGATTTTCGGGTCTCATTCAAAGTGGAGGGCTGCGCGGAACCATAGCAACGAGTTCAACTTTTTGCCGCGTACTATAGCTACGTTTAACACCATGCTCTAAATAAAATTCCTCAATCAGAAAGCGACCTATTTTAGAAACAACGTGACCATGAAATACCTCCCCCTCTGAAACAATAACATTACCTAATAACCGCTTCCACATATAAATAACATTTCTGTTTCTTGCAGGTAAGTTCACATTCGAGTTCAGCCGAAATTCCCGACGGTAAGAGCTAATTAAAATTACTCGCACATATATTTTACCGTTATTGGGCCAAGATTAAGTGCCGTGTTCGAAAAACCTGAAAAATTGCGGTTTTTCACGCACCCCGAATGACTAGGGAAATAACTCGCTTATCGGAAATAGGAGCAAGTATTTGAAGGTTATATTTCAGGAGCAGCCTCGTTTTTCTTTACCTATTTAATGTTGCAATTAACTTAGGTAATTGCGTTACAGTTATTTTTATAGGAATAGTATTCATTTAGGAGTTAGTGATGTTGTAATCGTTGATATTTCGGCGACTGAAGCACAAATATCATAACGTCTTGGTGACTATTTATAGACGCCCAACTTTGTTGAAAGCAGTAGAAAGGTGTATTCGTAAGATTACATACATTTTAACCAACGAATTTACCTAAAACTTTTCTTCTAAAAGGTCACAATCAGATTCTAAATATAGAAATTCCCTTTGTAAAGGCTTTATTCTTTAGTCTATATCTGGAGTATGAAACGTTACGTAATTATTAAGTGGAATAAATTGGTATATATCAGTCTTCATTACATATCGTCAAAAGAAAACCTGTTAATTGGCCATAGAGGAACCTATTACTTGTCGAAGATTCCGTTAGTTTATTTATTAAACTTTATACTGTACAAGTTGGTACATAAAAGGCCTATCGCAACCTGGCATTCCTTACCTTACCTTTTGGGTTAAAACAGACTACACGATGGCAGGTTTGCACAATAAATATAAGACAAACTAGCTTCTGCCAGTGGCTGCGCCTGCGTAAAATTAGAATTTATATATATCCTTATATCATTCAGTAAAGCAGCATAACTACTTCGATTCAGTAGTTCTTGAGTTAATTTATTACAAGAAACAAAAATGCAAACATACAAAAGTACAAATCTTTCCTCTTTATATAGAAGTATAGCCACCTACCACAGTGTACTCTTTTTTAAGGTTCCGCACTTCAAAAGGAAAAACGGAGCCCATATAGGATCACTCTGTTGTCCGTCTGTCGGTCTGTCAAGACCCTTTATCTCGGGAACGCGTAAAGGTATCGAGTTGAAATTAAAACTGTGAAAAAATCAAACTTCTAAGTTAACGATCAAATATGATACGGCCGTTTATGTCGCAAAAAACATATATTTCGACACTCACAAGGTGGTTAAAATTCATAGGGTACTTCCCGATTACCAAGAATCCTAAAATTTTGCATAAAGCAAGGTCTTATAGTATAGATATAGGAGTAAATCTAATAATTAAGAAAAAAAAATGGTCTCTAAATCTATTAATTACTTGTTACGTCACAAAAAAAAACTTTTTTACGATTTGGGAAAATCTTCGAAACTCCATTCGGCTTTGAACTATTTAGATAGAAAAGTTTGTACGAAACCCTCAGCCCGTGAGTCCAACTCGTCCTTGCCCAGTTTAACCCAAATGATGTCTGTTAGAGAACGCCATGTTGCATTAAGTCTGCCTATGTACCACTACACTGTACATGAAGTTAAAAAAAATAATAAGAAAAACATTATTACAAAAATTGAACCCCATTAGTCCTACTCTGATCATAGAACCCAGTGAGGTTTGCAAGCAGGAAGGATCGTTGTAATTCCTCATTGAAGACGTTATTCACCTCGAATAGTTTTAAAAATCATTCTACAAACTACCAGTTCAAAGTATTGGGACACCGTGTTATAGGCCTGCAGCCTGCTGCCTGACCCCATCAGAGCTTTACATCACCGTGCCCCACCTGAACTTTGCGTAATCGCGCGAATTTGACGTCAACGCGTGAACGAAAGTAACATTATCCGATGTGTTTGTCTCATTGCACTTGGTGATCCAGCATGTGGGTCAGGGCCTGCGCGTGCGCCGCGGAAAGCGAACTAACTCCACTAGTCACTAGTCTTTTCATAGTTGTTTTTTTACATTTTCACCTTGATGCACTTGTGCTGTTATGATTCGTTTACAATGCATTTTTGTTTAGAGCAACAAAAAAATTGTACTGCTTTGTGTTTTTTTGCATAACTCTTTTATTTACAGAAAGATCTAGATATCAATTGGTAACAGGTTGTGTAAAAGAAATAAAATAAATTAAATTTTGAAATTCAATTCAGTTACCTACATTACATTGTTAAACAACGATCCTACTTTGAATAATAAAGTAAAATCAATACAAAGAAACACATGTTAAAAAATATACCTACGTAGTCAATTAAATATTCATTATATTATATTATATATTTTAACGTAATAACCATGTAGAGTTACGTCACTAGCAATGTAATAATGCGGCGATTACGTCAAATAATTAAACAGCAGTCACGACAAATTATTATAAAATATAATAAACTCGAAGCGAACCGGATCGCTAGAACTAGAACATGTAAATGCACAACATATGAGCATTTATCATATAAATAAATTTATCGGCCTAATCATGTTGGTAAATGCACACAAACCGCAAATCTGTTACATAACGCATTCACACGCATGTATGGGTGCTACACACTTACGCACACACTGATATGCGCGTACGCAGCCTGCATCCTGTCCCACTTATTGAGGTGAACCGGTCGATCTATGGATCTCGTCTATGGTGAAAAACTAGTATGGTGGAATTTGTTTTACACTAATTAGGGTTCAGCGTGATATAACAGATATTTGCATGCCGTTTTTGATGGTTGCTCCGCGGGCTTGAGTAGGCTTTTTAAGGTGTTAATTTGTGCTAGATTTTAAATTATGGCCCTTGAACACATTTGGCGCTGACATAATAGGTAGATGCGTTATGGCACTGCTAATTTAGACTACATATTTAGATAAAGCAGCCAGTGATAAAAATAAATTACCAAAATAACTTTGTATCTGTCGTGACGTACACTCAACTCAATGGACGTCAGAGCCCTCATAATTTTTTGCAGATACCGACTATCATCATTTTCGAAGCTCTGGCATTTTTTAACTTCCGCTCCCTATTTTTTCTCTTCTCCAAAACCGTATTCGCCCCTTCGGAACTCATCAAAAATCTTGGGGAACTAGGGGGTTTTTAGGGTCTATTGTGACCCTAAAGAGTTCTATCACCTATAGACCTACAAGCTTCATACATCAAACCGTCGCAATAATACCAGTTTAGCCGCTCAACGTATCTAGGTCCAAGAATTCGCAGTGCACTCTAAATATGCCACATATGGGCGCAGAAGGCCACTGCTCACTGACATGGCTGCAATAATGCTGGTAGAACCACGGCTCATTAACATTGAATTTATTTTGCAAAACAAGGATTAATCTAGGCATTATGCAGTTCTTGTTTTGGGAGATGAGAACTACTAAACAGGATGGATTAGGTCACATGAATATATAGCAGTAGGTAACTGTTTGGTGTTTTTGAAATAATGTTACTTCTTCTACATCCAGGAAATTGGGTCAAATAAATTAGCGAAAGCAAACACTCTCAAATTAATAATAGTGCTAAAAGCTGATGCAGCAGCTAACACAATTTTTAAATACACATGAATGCCAAATTCTTGCCAAAGAGTCGGTCCTTTGAATCTCACGTAATGACTACAATTTCTACCTATAGTTGTGCTCGTTCCCTACCCGTTGTCCGACAAGGTTCCGTCATTACACATTGGTTGCCAATGTCTTGCCAAAGAATTGGTCCTTTGAATCTTACGTAATCACTCCTAAGGACCAACTTTTACCTATAGTGGTAGTCCTTCCTTACCCGTTGTCCGACAAGGTTTCGACATTTCTCTTTCTACCGACCAGATTCCCACAAATACCAGTTTTTAAATCCAGCATGTTTATTTTATTTACCTCAAACTCACTGCAAATACCGTAGTATATGGGTGGCAGTAATAATATACTGAACTAGTGGCGAGCGCACGCATCAAGGTCTGTGTCGGGTGGCGCAACACACTCTCGAATGTTGCACAAACACTTGCTAATTGGAACCAATGTGATCTTCCGACTGAACTGAAGGCCTTCCAGAATTCCAAGAATATCTACCGTTCTCCTGGACTTTCACTATACTTTGAAAGAAATGGAATTGCTGGAGAATCATCTGGATGGGGTCTGAGCTGAATCTTTTCTTACGTTGATTTGACAAGGTGAGGAGATCTGGAAACTTCTGATGATCTTGTTGATATGATGCTATATTCAGTACAGGTGTTTACAGATTTCCGTCTCCATCTTCAAACTCTGTAATAAAGTATTCCAGAGAAGGAGAATGAAAAAGTGAAATTCAATTTTTGGCGAGTATGTTTTGATCTTTTCACTACTCTACGTGCATTGCAACTCATGCGCAGTTCAAGACAATAGGAACCAGGAACAAGAGTAGTGTGCTCCCACCCCCCCTGGCATTGCTCCAAGCCAATGTTTCAAACGCATTCAAAACAAGGATTAGACTTGTTTGTCAGTTGGCGTGGATAGGAAATATAGATAATGGCGAGGAAGGAAACAGCGCTGCGCAGCCGGCGTGCAATGCTACAGCCGTGAGGCCACGAGAGCAGCGACCGTGCGAGGTCGTGTCATGTAAATGCGGCTCTCAAGGCGCCCGCCCTAGTTACGCTCAAAACAACACGGCACAACAATCACCTTCAACCTTATCACAACCCACTAAGGTCTAACTCCCATCCATCCAGCCGCATAAACAACTTTGCATCACGACCACGTAATTGCGCTTGACGTAACACTTAATGACCTATCAATAAAGGTTGTTTTTCCGTGCTATGATGGCAGGTTTAAGGTTGCGTAGCTAAGAGCGATCGGACGGAGACGGTGACACGAACACGATCCTTTTTAGTAAAATCATTTGCAGAAAAAAAATAATTGGCCAAAGTTAAAATGCAGTTCATTAGTAATTAATGGCGGCAATTAAATAACTGATAATAGTTGTTGAAGTGTTATGTGGGCTGAGGTGTTTGATGAACGGTACCAGTCTGTTTGTCTGAATACAGGTGTAGCCACCGGGCATAACTAGGTACAGTTTCAGCAAGCCCTAAAAGCCATAAAGATAAATACAATACAAGATTTTTTTCTTTAGCGAACATGGTGTCTTCAACACACCTCTTACGTAGAAGTAGTTTCCTAACTCGATCAATGAATGACCTTTGTTTTTCCATATTTAAAACAAAATTTACATAAATATGAATGGTCCGCCATACTGTATTGGCGGTCACACCAAAAGCTGCGTGTATTTGGCACCTTCCCCGCGTATCTAACGATGCGCGTGCGCTGAATATAAAGTTATGTTTAAGCTTGCTGTCAGGACGCACAACCTGCCGTTGACATCTTTGTGTGATCATCTGATAATCTTACGAAACCTATAGACCTAGCAACAGCTTTAATTTTTCTGGACGAATCATTACTGTTGTCATCACAGTAGGCGCGGGTTTATGGACGACGACCAATGGATAGCTTGCCGTCCAGACCAAGCCCGAGTCGTCAACGGCACGTAGTGACCCACACGCACCTCAAACAGATCTCAACATAACCGTAGGGCCGACGCCCGCTTGGGCCACGAGGAAGTTCTGAAAAGAAATCTCATGGAACTAGAACGCAAAGGGCAACTGAAGGATAGAGGCGTGGTTTTAGTCAGAAAAAAACTGTTACCATACATTTGTTATGATAGTACTTCAAACTGATTAGTATGTTCAGCCAGTGTATTGATGACGCGGTGGCGCAATCGTGAAGCGTCCGATGTCTAGGTTGTTGGTTTGATACTCGCTTCAGGACTAAAGAAAAATCTAGATATTTCTATCGAGTCACCTACGTGATGTTCATTCAATCTACTGGCATTTGATTTACGGAGTTTTATACTATCTCGATAGTATTCTAAGTGATTTCAGGCAAATATGAAGCGATGTTGATTCGTAGGAATGAATGTTTGCTTCAGGAGCGTAGCTATCGCCAAATTAGCCGTATCAGTGATGTGGGCCGCTCGGCTATTGAGGCCCCGATCTGTGTAAAAAATCTTAACATTTTATCGGCAACCTTAAATTCTCTTAATTTTGGGGTAATTATAATTAATATATGATAGGATTTTCAGTTTTATAGCTTGTTCCGCTCGTTCTAGCTGCTGGGGTGGGTGGAGGCACAATTAAACTATTTAAAAGCAGGTTTTTACGTTATTAATGAAATATTTTATATAGTTCCTATTTTTTACTTCTTGACGTCCTGTCAATCCGGAACACTACATTATTCCAGTCCAAATGCTTCAATAAAAGAGATCTTGTTCAATCAAGACTGGGCTATCCCAATCAGGATAATCCCATTTTTGTGCTCAGGTTTACATGATGACAAAAATACTTCTGTCATTTCTTGCTACGCCCACAAATTTTCTAATTAGTGAGTATGTGTATATGATTATAGTCTAACAAATTAGGTACTCTGTCCATTTCCTTCGTAGCCTATCGCGATTTGGTTTTGAGGCATCTGTTCTGTGCTAGTAGAGACAAAAAATATTATCTTCTTCTTCCTGCCCTTGTCCCATATTACTTGGGGTCGGCGCAACACGTTTTTTTCTTCCACTCTATCCTGTCAGCCGTCACACTATCACTAACTTCCTTTTCTTTCATATCACTCCTCACACAATCCATCCATCTCTTCTTCGGCCTCCCTCTTCCTCTCCATCCATCTACTTGACAAAAAATATTATAAAAACCCTAAATTTTGCACAGGGCTAATGATCACTTTTAGATTGGGTCTAGCTACGCTACTGGTTCGCATGTTTCTGTGTACTTGCGACAACAAAAATCACCAATTATATTATATGCAAGGTAGAGTACTAACTTGCATATTATTTTGTTAAAACTCCCTTTTTCTGTTCAATTGTAGCTGCCACAGAGAACTGTGTTCGGCTCATCATCGCGATTCATCTATCTTATTCTGTTTTATGCCTTCTCCTAACATAACATTTAAAATAATCTTTTAAATTGTCGTATAAATGAGGTGAGAATGTCTGTTGAGGGAACAGATTAATTCCAGCCCGGAGTAATGATGATGGCCGTCTGGCAAGTTTTGTCCCTCAGCCCCCGAGGAAAGGCTACGTAAATATGTATCTTACGATCTTACGTAATAAGGGTACTGTTCAAGATAGAACAAATTTCTGGAAAAGGCTGAAACTTCAGTAAAAACTTAGAATGTTTAACCTTTAGATAGATAGAAGCCCTAGCCATATTTATGACGCTTTTTTATATTATGGGCTCGCGTTTGACCACCGTCTATCATGATGGTAAGCGATGTTGTGCCTTGTGACCGACGGTGAAGCACGCTTGCCTAGAAGTAACACATTCACTCTTGACTTAAAGACCGTTATAGCTGGTCTAAAGTGCTGGATTGGATAAGGGAATAGATGTAACGCAAAAGAAATGCGACTGCGTTTTGATAGAAATTGTTCTGTATTCGCAGTGCATATCATGTAATAAGTTCTATAGAAACATATTGTCGCATTATTGCGTTGCGTCTCTGTAGGAACCTTTAAGCCACTAAAGCAACTATGGGATCTAATATTACTGAAAGTCGAAAAAAAAAAATTCAAAAAAAAAAAAAAAAACTGAAAGTTGAGGTATTGTATCAGTATGTCATATGACTGACCTGCTGGTCTAGTGGTTAGAATCCCCACCCAAGACAAATGTTTGTGTGATGAGCACGATCACTGGTTCTGTGTTTGAGTGTAATTTATCTATAACTAGCTTAAGCGCTCGGCTTCGTACCCGGTGTACCCTACTCTACCCTATTTTTTTCTTTTTCTAAGAACCTTCTCCTGACAATAACAAACACAACAAAAAAAGAATTATCGAAATCGGTCCAGCCGTTTTCGAGATTTGCGCTTAGCAACACATTCAGAAATTTATATTATAGATAGATGTAAGTATGTTTATCAGTTGTCTAGTTAAATTTTATACTAGAAAAAAAGTAAAGTTATGGAATAAAATTAAAAAATAAATATATAAACCGTTAAATTTTGGTCGTTTTAATCCCGTGGAGGGTCGATTCGGTACATGAAACACTATCGAATTATAAAGATAAAATTAAAAAACATAGTATTTTTTTTCTAAAACTTGAATTAATATATTAATTCCTTTAAGTAAACGAGTCAATGGCCTTGTAGGAAGTTGTCGGTCGTTGCGTACTAACTACGTACAGTTCATTGGCCTCGATCAGCTGACTTTAACTTAAAGGAATTAATTTCGTAAATGCATAAATTAATTCGATTTAAAAAAAAGTTCATTATTTTTTCATTTTTGTCTTTACAAATCGTTAGGGTCTCATGTACCGAATCGACCCTCCACGGGATTAAAAATGACCAAAATTTAACGGTGTATATATGGGTCCAAATTCTATCCCTAATAGAGTTAATTGAACCCATTACCATTTCCAATGATAAATCTAATTTTTTCACACGCGACACTAGCTCCGTCTCCAGGAGGTCAACGTCCAATGAATGTGATGGGATGAGCCCTGTCAATCTCAGGGAAAGCTCTTATCATTAGGCATAAGTAAAATAAATGAAGATGAGGAAATACGAAGATCTTTGGAGGACAATGAACTGATAGCCTTTATTTGAAACGAGACCTTATTCACCGATATGGGGCCGTTCAAGTATTACGTAAGCAGAATTTTTGCTAATATTAACCCATCACTCCCTCTCGTCAGCAAAATTAAGCAAAGACCTAACCCTCCCCCACATGCTGACGTGAATATTGCTCAGAGATATGTGTTGTCTACTCATTTTCATGTGATTTTGGAACATCGAGACAGTTCTATTAAAAAAAAACTGCTTACGTAATCACCATCCAGACCCCCTTATCGCCCATGTCATCAAAAACAAGCAAAGCAAAGACCCCCCACCCTCCTGTAGTGCTTACGTAGTACTTGAATGGCTCCTATGTATTATCCGAACAAAGACAAGTTATAATTGGAAATTAATTGATTAGTCAAAAAAGACAGCCGGAGTATGTTCCCTGTTAACTACAACCTAAGAAAGAGTGAATTTTATTTATTTATTTAATCTTCATGCAACACAAAGTACAAAAGCGGACTTCTAGGCAACCGTGCTCCATCGTTGACCACAACGTCGTTTACCACCAGGTAAGCCACGTGCTTACCTGGCTTATCAAGTGCAAGACTATCAATAAAAAAAACCGGCCAAGTGCGAGCCGGACACGCGCACGAAGGGTTCCGTCCCATTGACTAGGTAAACACCAGAACAACAACAAAATAGAGAGTCACACAATAGTATTGGAGACCCGGCTGAAGAAGGTGTAAGGCACGAAAACATACATAGTTACATTATAAATGCGAAAGTAACACCATCGCTGATCCAATTTTGAAGAGTGTTGGTAAAGAGATAGATACGCTACTCCAGGAGCATATTCGCATGTTTTAGCTAGTGATAACTTTGGTCTCTTCGATCACAATTTCAGAAAAAAAACCTCGATAGATATATCAATAAAAAAGTAACTAATATGATAAATTCAAAACTTGTAGCACACCTGTTCTTTTAAATCAAAAGCAACAAACGTCGTCATACTCGTAGAAAGCACTACGTGTCTGATTATTTTTCAGCTGACGAGTACAAAATTTTTAGAATGTTCGCGGACCATATCTTGCGGAACACCAGTGGTACACGCACTGCAAGTCGGGAACCACTGAGAAGAGCGTATTGTAAACTACACAATCCAAAATGGTTAAAACGTTAAGTTTCTGTATGCAGACGTATGTTAAATCCTATGGTATTTCCCTCGCACGATTCCACAGATTTATACAAAAATATGCGTGATTGCGGCCTAGGACAGTCATATTACCCTATTATCAAATTCTATCAGCGAAATTTCCAGTCTAGCTGTCAGCAATATGTATTAGCGTCGGATAGAAACGTTCCAACGACTGAAGTTTGTGGAATCCCGACAATTTTCTCATTACTACTGTTATATCGATTGGGAATAGGGTTGCTAGCTGTTATCCGCAAAATGTAAATGGAAAACGTTATAACTTATATGATGAGCTTTGCGTCTAACCAAAATGATATTGGCCAACGCCAACTAGTTTAGTTGAATGCCTGTCGATCAAGTTTCAGGTGAACAAAGACTCAGTTCCGTTTCAAAATGTTTTGTGTTTATTATGTTTGGTAGACTACAAACTTCGGCACTAGCCTAACTCCTGTACATACATCATATCAAACGAGGTATTACAGCAGGTGTCATCGATTGAACAACATCGATATTCGCCACACATCGTCGTTCCCATTAAAACAATGCATTGGATTAATTATTTAGTCATTAGCTGTCTGACTTCACACGCGAACTGGACACTTGCTTTCATAATAAAATATGTAACACAGGACCTAACCTTGATAAAACGTCTAGCGATGAAAACTAGATAATTAGGCACCCACTAGACAGGCAGGCTGGTGTGTGAGCTCTTTGTTACAATCTTACCTATGTCATCACAAACATTAAGTGTCTTGGAATTGACATTTTGTCTAGCTAAATACTAACTGAAAAACATTGTTAACAATTGTGTGTGATACCTACACGTATTCTGAAAGAACGTATAATAATTTTCTATCGGACAAAGCGACCGTTTATAGCGTACATTTTCTAAGTTTTCTATTGAATTTGCTTGAAAAGAAACGAGCTTATAAGCTATAAAGTTGGGCTGTACAATAGCGACAGAGCTGAGCATATGATCCCATACATATTAGTCGGTTAACCTTGACAATGACATGCGACAAGGCTTCCATTGTTGTCCCGGGCGACCCTGCGAATGCCGAGCCGTCTGCCTGCCCCGCTTCCGAGAACCCCTCAACAGTTTTACATGTACAAACAGCCACATACCTACCAAGCTACAGGACCTTCAATGCCGGCGGCTCTTGACACGCGTACACATACATGATGTTGCGCCTGGTTAACAAGTATACATTCCTCAGGAATTAGCTGTCTTTCTATTTTGATAAATCAATTTTATTCGGTAGTGTGCCTGGGGAGATACGTCTCGTAGAGATTAAGAAACTCTCCTTGATATTTAGATACTGTTGTAAGCAAAAATACAAACTGTTAATTATAGTCAATCATAAATCATCTTAGGTAGTCATGTGTGATTTGGGTTTTGCCAAATGACTCGGGTGAGGAAATGACGAAAAGCTGTGTGAAGTTGCTGTTATTGTTTCGTGGCTGTGTTAGGAACTGTTTATTCAATCTTAAGTAATTGTAAAGAAAACTTTGAGGGCCGAATTTTGTCTTCATTATTTGATATTGTTATATTGATTTATACATAGAATTAACTGTTACCCGCGACTTCGCTTTTAAGAAAATCATCAGTCTCTTTCTTTGTGGCAATCGTATAAAAAGATGTGTAGGCCCCCGAGAATTAAGTCTAAGTTACTTCTTGTGCATCAGCTGTTCGTCAGTCCCGTCATAATTGGCTCAGTCGTTTCGGATATTTGTCGAAACAAACAGACGAATATTTAAAATATTACATTTTTCACTTCAATCAGAAGAAGAATCAGAAGTATGGTTCAGAATTTATGTATCAAGGATTCATGGCCAAACTAATTTTCCAAGTTCTATATACTACCGATATCCACGTTATATACCTTCGAAACATACCCACAAAAGGTATATAACGTCCGCTATTCCGACGATATTACTGTAACGCCTACAGCAGTATGTAGTCCTGACGAGTATCTAGGCTAGGCGAGCTAGCAAGGAGTCTAGACCTGTCGCCATGCCAACCAGACTGAGCTCGCACAGGAGGCGCGGGGGCGGCACCACCTGTTTATTTTTAATTTTTATACGTTTGCGTTATTTTTCGGGGAATAAGATAGAATAATAGTCTCGAATTGTATATGATAGAGAATTGGAGATAAATAGGTCGAAGGTTTGCGACACATATTGTAAGGCTTCGATAGCTATTGTAGTATGGGCTAAATTATCAATGAGAAATGAGAACACGGCTAAGTTTATCTTTTTTCGTATCTGAAGTCTAAAAATCTTGTAAAAAAAAAATTTTGCTTTCATTTTGCCTACAAAGAAAACATATAATTTGGGAAAATTACAGTTTTCTTATGACAACAACATAATTTCGTGCAGCATCTGTCTCCTCACTCATAAACTGCGGGGAAGTAGAGTAGTTATCAAGCATTCTATTTTCGTTACAAAATTCAGTCACCAACCACCAAACCACTTTGGAAAAACAAATCAGATCAAATGTCGTGCTCGACAAGGTTGCATAATTTTCATACATTTTCTCAACGTATTTTTCGAAATACCAGCTACTTATGCTGCCCTAGTACTTACTCGACTCTATTACATTGCCATAAATTTACTATTACGTTGAATAAATTCAAGCTCTTCCCAACTCATAGTGCCCTAGTACTCGAACGTCAAGCTCTCGATCGTATGAAAATTCCGTGATAACTTCACAAAATACTGAATTCCAAGTTATATTGTGTGACATCAAGATTGCTGCTGCTCATTTTATTTTGAGAGCAAAACGCTTTTTGGGTGAATCCACATGAATTTAAATGAAGTTTTCAGGATTGTTATACTTTTGGCAGGAATGATTGCGTCATTGATTGACATTGGTTTTGAATTCATGTTTCCCTATTGGGCTTCACACACAGAGACACACTAGACAACTATACTTCGCAATTAGACAAACGACAAAAAAAATACAAAGACCTTTAACCAGCATTCACAGCCCTTTATCTTAAAAAGCAGCTCGACAAATCTGCAAGCCTAGTATCAAGTACCTAATTACAGCATTATACAATTGCAGTGGTCATGCTAAATGATAGACTCCATCTAATCTCACAAGCCCAGCATCTCATCATGGGACAATTACGTGAACCTGCGTCACATCGGGTACCTGCCGAGATTGCACTCCGTTATCCACTTGTTATATAAGTAATTGTCGTCATTAACTCCTCTTGGAGCTGTGTTTTCCTCAGCGATATAAAAGGCGAATTACAAAGAGGTATAAATGTTAGGACGAGATAGTTTGTAATATTTTTATATATTACTCGCTGACTTGGGAAATTTTGTCCTGCAATAGAAATTTATCAATGGCAAAAATAGAGGTGAGTGTAGGAGGGTAAAAAGTAGCCTACGATCTAATATCAGCCCTACCAAAGTTACACAAAAAATATCATAAAAATCGGTCAAACCCTTTCGGAGGAGTTCGGTAAAAAACACTGTCACACGTTTTTATTTCTTAGATAGAAGATATACATGTTTATTCTTCTACCTGTGCCTCGGAACACACGTAAATTTATTGGTCCCGGTTGTCATTTAAATATCTTTGTTAGCAGTGGCGTAGATAGTCCTACAGGGGCCCCGTATCAAAAGACTTATAGGGGCCCCGTGTAAAAAAAATGGTGCTTTTTTTAAAAACCAAGCATTTTTAATAAAGCACCATTTTTTTTACCCAGTTTACTCATCGTACAGTTTACAGAATCGTCACATTGGGTGATGATTCTGGATAAAATGTTGCGAATTTTTGCCTACGTCAGGGCCCCTGTAGCGCGGGGCCCCGTATAATTGATACGGCAGATACGGCGGTAGCTACGCCCCTGTTTGTTAGACGATACAGATAGACACTAGAAAGTCAGACCATCAGTCTATATGTACAGTAAAGAAATATCGTGATGCCCAGTAACTGGGTTGTGGAGGTCTGATAGGCAACCGCTCCATGTGAAACATGGGTATTCAACGGCATCTGGTTACACTGGAAGCCTGACCTAAAGCTAATTGATATGATGACAGTACATATTTACTCTTCCAAATTGTTAGTTTCATTCATGAATTATCATCAGATACTAGACCTAATTATTTTCATTTTCGTGTCCACCCCTAAGCTCCATCCTCAGACTCTATCTTGGGAAAAACCTAAGATATAGTTTCGTCTTGCTACATAAAAATTAAAATATAAATAGAATTACATTAAATTCAAGCTAAAAACAGGAATGTAGATTTAGCCAACGCAACTTTTTAGACACTACTGACCTAATTCTGTACTTGGTTTTACAAATTAATCGATGCGTAATACAACTGGACCATATTGGCAAAACAGTCTATAGTATATAAATAGCAACACTGATAGTAATAAATATAGAATAAACACATTCCCGCTCCCCACACAACAAACACCGCAACAGGTAACCTATAAATATTTTCCTTCCTGAATTATCTCAGACTGCTCCTAATTATAATGACTATGAAGTGACGTCAGTACATACATAAGTCTAGCTGCGGTTTCTCTCGCAATAATCTGGCGCGCATCGCGGAGCCTTGACTCCATTCTCTAATGCCGTGCGCAAGAGTCGCTTCCTGATACATCTTATCGCGATCTACGCGCTTTATTGATCTATATCTTTATTGGTGTATGTAGAACGTGCTAAATAACTCTGTGAGGTCTATGAAGACAATTTGTAAACGTCTAGGTAGATTAAAACTTAAGAAGTGGTGTTTTTTGAAGATTGATCAAAAGATTACACATTCTGAGCAACTTCATAAAGTCAAGGTACTACTGTTCGTTTCACCGACCGCAAATCTAATAAACATACTAGAAAATTGCTTCCAAAAACACTCTGAGCTAACTATATACAGTCACTCCATAAGTTTCACAATACTAGAACTAACGAATACTATTCAAATGTTTACGCTAACAATCATAAACAAATAATACAAACACCTTAAAAATAATACTGCGCAACAACATTCCTATCGCAATAAAAAAAACAAAAAAAAAATTAATTCGACCTTTTTTCTAAAAACACCTACCACACATCACATTCTTAAAAAAAAAACAACCTGTCAAAAATAACAAAAAAAATATATTTAAAATTGGAATGATCGTTTGAAAATGCGAGTTCAGAACCGCAGAATAGTTACGTTGAATTTATTTATCATCGTCTCGTCACCTTCGGTTCGTAGCTCCGCGTCGCCAAGTCAGCGAGTCAGTCAGCGACAGTGTATGACATCGCGTGCCGCATTGACCTAGTTGCACGGGTTCGATACCCGACTGAGGTCGGCCGCATAGATAATAACTTTAAACGCCTCCGCTTGCTTGTGAGTCTTCGCTGAATCTCTTTATCTGATGACGCTTTATTTTTAGTGATCAAGCTTGACGGAATTTATAAGAGGTTGCATGGTTTTATCTATGAATCTTTGGATTTTGAAGTAGCTAGTTGAATTGTAGGTACATAGAAGTTTGCTACAGTAGTACATTTACATCCACATGATTATGCTAAGCAGTTCATTCCGTGCATTACAGGGTTTATCAATAGAATTATTCATAGTCTACTTTTCTCCTATTAGCACTTTGCTTCCATCTGATACATTAACCTAGCTTACTTAATCCGACCTAGAAAGGGACTCTTAATAATAAGAACCCGCGCTTGTAACCGCACGTTATACCTACTAATAAGAAAAGCATATATATTTCACTAATCGAATGTATCCTTCATTGTACAAGTCTTATACTTGTATAAATATAGATTTTTTTACTTTATTTACATTGTTCTCACATAATAGTAGCGACACTAAATATGCAACCGAGATATTTATAATACATATAACATGATTGAAAAGAGTGTCCATGGTGTTTCTGGCACCTTCTTCTCCATAGAGATCTACGCTTTGGAATGTGCAATTAGCATAATTTGTTTTCACTGATAGGCTGCTTGATAATTCAAATGTGTCTGTAAATGGTTTATTTGAAATAAATGCTTTGATTCTTGCCACACAACTAGTCCTAGAGTGACCACATTCAATTAATTGGGAGTGCATCGCTGATGAAGCCCGAGGTTACTTCAGCACCGCAATCACTCATAAATAAATAAAGATAGAATGGTCCTTATTGCACTCCGTATGAACTGAAAAACAAAAGTTTTGTTACACCTCTTGTACTTCCTGCAGTCGGGATAGCAAGGAAGACTTTTTAAAAAACGTATCGTCCATAATCGCTCAAGAAGTAAAATTATTCATGATTCATAACGTGAAAAACATTAAGTTCTATAGAATCAACTGTTGCGTAACTTGACAAAATGTAAAAAACAATATTTTTAATTTGCATTTTCAGTTTTGTTACTACAGTTACCGTTTGTTCATTAGTACATTCATCCCCTGAAACATTTCCAAAGAATTAAAAATCAATCTTGTTTAATGGAAACTGTATTTTTACCACAAGACCAGGAGCGATCTCTGGTAGACAGCAACTAGATTACAAGACTAGAAATATGTAACCAATATTAATGTAACTCATAATATGATTTTACTCTTTTGAGTACCATAATTAGGGGCACCATAGAAAGACGCGCGTTCGCTTGAGGGTTGAGTAATTAAAAGAGTGTCCATGGAGTTTCTTGCACGTTCTTCTCCATAGAGATCTACGTTTTGGAACGTGCAATTTAGCTTCACTTTTTTTTACTATTACTATAAATGGTCTATTTGAAATAAATGAGTTTGAGTTTACACAGAATTCGTAAGTAGCTAGCTCTATTCACGAGGACAGTTATGGCGTTAAGATAATATGTAGGTAGTAAGAGGTTCACAAAATATCTCAGGTAACTATGTAACAGTCAGCAGCGCACATTAATGTGCTCGGACACGCAAACCATCTGCTAAGGTCATCTGCAGACGCACTAGCGGAGCGTAAGGACGGAACTTTTGTCACCATACGCAACCTACTTTGGGTCTACAATTCTAAGCAGAGGTGTTACTGGGTGGCTCAGAAATGCCTTGAAAGTTTTCCAATTAATTACACCATGACATCATCACTTAGGTAACTAGACAAATAAATATTTCCCAACCATATCTAACTAGCCTTATATCGTGATATATCCAAAACTGTACTTGAAACAAATGACACCGTAGGCGTAGGCTTGCTGACGACGAGCAATGGGTATTTCACCGTCCGGTAACTGTTCAGCCCGAACCCGAGTCGTTGACAACACGTAGTGTTTCACGCGATGTTTGAAAAACCATTCTGAAAAGGAAACCCGTGGACCTAGAGCGTAAAGAGTAACTGTAGGAACACAGGTGTTTTTTTATTGTCAATAAAAGTCTGACACGCTCCGCCCTAGAGCGGGAGAAGTCATTAGATGATTTCACACCTAAAAAAAAAAAACAAAGTATTACGACACCATTTTCTCTTTTACACAGAATGCTATAAACGTTTAATTTAAACTAGCAAAATGTAAACAATTAAAATCTATTCTTAGTTCAAGATCAATTACAACATGCGAGGAATCCACAACCGCGACAATCAATTCCAGTCAGAGTTTATCACTAGCCCAAACAAAAAGCGCCTCGTAATCGCACCCAACTTATTTTCACTACCACTTAGATAATTGTAGTAACGATGCTCGGATAGGCGAATTCATTTCACTCACGCACACAGAGACATCCACGAAATTCTTGTCGTCACACTGTAGCGTACGCAGTGTTGAGCGTTAGTGTGCAGCTCACGGACGCACACAGCGCCAGCTCAACAACGCACACGTTTGTTCAGCTCCTCATTGTGACAAGTGCATCCAACGCACACACAGACTGCGGCTGAAGGGCGTCCCCGGGGTAACGGCCTATTCGTCTGAAGGGCGTTTTTACGTGCCCTTAAACCTTTATGACATTAGTAGACTGCTTATGTGGTTTCTATTGGAGTCGAGGGGAAACAGGCCAAAGAGGGTGTTTTTCTATGAAGACAGAATTTAGATGGCTTCTTATCTAAAACAGTTGTGAAGATTAATGTGATGAAGTAATAGTCTTTTGAAATATTTAATGAAGTTGTGAAAGTATTTTGATGAGTAATTACTTTGTTTGATAACAAACTATTATTTTTCTTGTATATGACATCACCTAAGTTTAAGTACAATGTAATGTGGAGATAATAAAGTTATGAAGATTTTATGTTTTGATTGTATAAACATAACATGTATGCTTAGTGCATCAGGTAGTGTTTCGACTGTGATAACACAGATATTATGGAGCTCCGTGACTATTACCGAAACTATCGGATATCCGAAATAAAAAAATATCCTTATCCGTATCAGAAACCAATATAAAACTTTCGGGCGGAGACAAAATGATAGGTTTTTTTTAGGTTACGACAGGTTTTGTTGGTGTTGTCAGCCAAACTAAGAACAATCTAGACTAAAAATAAATGTCAAATCTTACAATAAGTATTTTACTTTAATAATTAAAAAAAAAAATCGTAAACGAAATTATCCAAACCTAGCAGATAACCCGAACAATTTAATATCCATAACCGTAACTGAAACCATTATAATATTATTCCTATATCCAAATAATGTCCCCGGTTAGTAAACATTTTCGTTATAATCATGACTGTGTTTATTTTGCAAATTATATAATTACCGTCAACAAAATAATAAAATACCAATATAAAGACCATGCGAAAATTAAAAAGTATATGTTAATTAATGTGCATACATTATGCGCGGCGCATACAGTTATACTTATGAACTGTTTACATTGCCACACTCATTAATAAATACAGTCTTAATGACACATATAAATTAATGTGTAATATCTTTAACGCTCATTATTTGTGTTGTCGCAAATATTCGTGAGTATTTAATGATAGTGGTCGGACATCATAATTTTACTACCTACGTTGCATGATAAATAAATATTATATGGAATACAGTAATGATTCATTTTGGGAAATTAACAAATTACTAGTAAAAGTGTACTTCACAAAGTGTCACATCGATGCAGTTAGATCCAAAACATAGAAACACCACAGAAAGATTACCAATTTGAAACGTAACATTCTGAAACATCAAATTAAATTATTTATTTCCTTGGTAACAGAAACTATAAGTTATTATAGAAAATAATTTCTACACTTGTCTGCGGTTAGGCACAGTTTATTTTTAAAGAAACATTAATGAACACATTTCATATGTTTAAAAGCCTTATCAAATAATCAGGTATTATCACTTGTTTATCAAGTATAGATCCTAATAAAAAAGTCTCCTTTGAAAAAAAGAAATGAAAGAAAAATATTTTATTTGACACATAGACGCACAATGTAGAAACAACATGTAGACACTTAAGATATAAAAGAAAGTAAGCATAACAGTTACTGCAGAGATACCTTATCATTTAATTATTAGTTCAGCAGCTTCATATATTTCTATATACGTCTAATTATATCACTAAGTGATAAAGTAACATACTAATGGTGGAAGAATTTTCAAAATTGTTCCGTAGTTTTTGAGTCAATTCATTACAAACAAAACTGCAAATCTTTCTTCTTTATAATACTAGCTGACTCAGCACACCTATCAAATATTGTATTACCTATCAAAGAAAAAATGGAGGATTGGGTAGGAAGGTTTTTTTAATGTAGGTAAAATCATCCAATGACATCCCCCGCCTTTAGGGGGAGCGTGATATTGTGTCACATTCTTACTGACTAATACCCCGTTTCTTCTTTGCCTATCACACTGGGGCCGCACCTTCCTTTCAAAAGCCGACCCTTGGCCCCAGTAGGCTTTGACTCTGCCTGGGCCTCTACGGTGCGCTGATAGCTCCTTGAGGCGCGCGGGAACAGTACCCGCTGTCGACGACTTGAGCTCAGTCTGGTCGGTTACCGGACGGTCGGACAGCGAGCTATTGGGTAGGAGGGTAAAAACCAGATACCAGACCAGACCTATTCCCAAATCTATCAAATATATCCAAAAAAACGGGCAGTGTGAGTCGGACTCGCTCGGCTCCACACAAACCTACTTATGAAAATAATTCAATTCCCCAATCGAATCTCAAAGATTTTCCCGAAACGCAAAAAAAAATCTTTTATTTTGTGACGTGACTTCTAAGATACAGTTTTTTCATTTTTTCCTATATTTGTTATATGAGACCTTGCTTCATATCAAATTTTACAAATATACGTTTTTTGCGACATAAACGTCTGTATCTTTGTTTTTCGTTAATTTAGAAGTTTTAATTTTTCCACAGCTTCAAGGGACCGCAGACCTTAGTGTACGGTTTTAATTTCAACTCGATACCTTTACGCGTTTCCGACATAAAGAATCTTGAAATACAGACAGACAGACAGACAGACCGAAATCAAAGTGATCCTATAAGGCCTCCGCTTTTTCCTTTTGAGTTACGGAACCCTAAAAATTCATAAAAAAGGGTTAAAGCATTGAGTTCGTTAACAAACACTGAAACACGAGATTATGACATATTAGATCACTGCTTACTACCAGGTGGGATCAAACACTAGTTTATATCATTTAAAATAATAAATTATACATAGCTTACCTCTACCTGGAATAAGCTACTTTAAAATTAATGTGTGATATGGTCTTTTACAGGCTTCAGGCAACAAAACGAATAAAAAAAATCAACATTTGGAAATGTTCTTTCCAATTAGAAGAGACTTACTTATTTTTCTCCAGTCTGTTTACAACGCATTACATAAAGCTACATCCCCATCCCTCCTGCATCTCCTTGAAGTCACCTAATTCAAGTTACCGGCCGGGGCACTGACTCGACAGTCTAGAGGTCGCCTGCTCGCTACCCGCCGCCGGTGCCGCGGGGGAGGCTGCACATAAGGGATGTTGTCTTATTTATGTTAATGTAATTCGATGTTCTAGTGTTCTGTTTGTGCCAAGCCAAGTGATTGGGTTTCTTTATGTGTGTTTAGAATCTGAATTTTGCCCTTGTGTTTTGTATTCTTGAATAAAATATTCCTGAAAGCACCATATTTCAATGTTCCGGGTATATTAATTTCCGGTAATTACTGTTTTTAGTTCCGGGACCTAATTTTTTTTTATTGCTATAAATTAGTGCATAACTGCGATCCCACCTGATGGTAAGCAGTGATACAATCGTTGATTTGAGGTGCACTAGTTTATTATGAGCCTATTCGCAATAGCCTTGAAAATACCTAAATTATAATCGGACTTATCATCGGAAGATCTCATTAGAATTGGAATTCATCTGTAAGCTCTTTTAAATATACTGAACCCACATTTTCTGCATTCAAATATCTACAAAAATAAAAACACAAATCACAAAAACAATCCATAACATACACAATATAAAATAAAATACTATTAAAACACAAGCAAACCCTGTAACAAAGCTTGTTTCCCTGCCACGGCGTATTACGAGTCAGTAGATAAGCAGTGGCGTTGCAGGCATTATGTACTGTTACCGTTCGACGAACTTCAGGACGCGCCGCCCGCCCTTGCCTTCCTACAGACAGCCCGCCCGCCCAGACCGAGCGTTAAGCTGGCTTTCCACCACAAATATGCTAAGCGTAGCGATAGATATGTATTATGTTTTCTTCGCATAGAGCCTCCAGATAATGTGTCGCTTTATCTTTTTTTTATGTGGGTAATCATCAAAATGTAACTTTTTTTTTCAATTTTTTACGTTTCCGCACACTAGGAATAACTCCAGTATCGTGAGTACGTTCACAAACACGTAAACAAGTGTCATGTTGTGTTCGAAATAAGTATCATGGTCTGAAAAATAAATAATATGGTTACCAGGCAGAGGCCAACATAGTTCCATGTTACCATAGCCATATTATCTTTGTTTTCCATATCTTGCAATAGTTTTTCACCAACCGGGGTTTTTTTTATGTTAGGTAAAATCATCCAATGACCCGGGGGTTGTCCTTGGGTGCACTAGCATAGCGCACTAACAGGTACGAGTATAACCGTTGGCTGCTATCACGATCCATTAAAATTATCTAAAGGGCCTCCGCAAGTTGGCTTCGGCCCCTCGTACGCCTTTCAAAGGTCCAGGACCTCAGGATCCTGAGATGTAGAAGTGCATAAAAATTATAAATTTCCATGCATCCAATAACATCCAATTACACACAAGAGCTAAACAATCATGGTAAAGTTGTGTAACGCCTGATTCTCCAAATGATGTCACTTAGCGAAAGCCCAACTACTGACTCACTCCCTTACTCATCAGCTCTTCGCCTTGGATTTGTTGTTTTGCGGAGTTTTAGTTATAAAGAAAAGTAATGATCCTAGATGACACTTTAAGAATTTCTCTTGAAATAAAAGGTTTTCGGTAGAAAAGCGTTAGTAAACAATAACATCGTTAGACTTTCTTAGCGTCGGTTTTTCTCGGCGTCATTCTTGGGTTCAAAGTACACACGCACACTTTTCATCAGTCACTGACATACAAAGTCAAACGACAAGCGCTAGTAGCCAAACGTTCCGTAGGCGAAGGATAGTGAGAGACGAGCAATGAGTAGCTCGACGCTCGGCCATCCGGTAACTGTCCGGACCGATCCCGAATCGTTTACGGCGTATTCCACGCGCGCCTCAAAGAGATGTCAGCAAAACCGTAAGATCCCAGCTGGATCGTTGCCTACTAGGGCCACGGTTTTGACTTCTGAGAGGGGAACCGGTGGTCCTTGAACACATGGGGCCAAAAAAGAACTTAGGTGTTCCGGAAGAAGTCATTAATTAGATGATTTCACATCTCAAAAGCACAAAGTAGGCGTTGTTCTTTAAGTTCGTACAGTTTATGTAGCATCCGAAGTAGCGTAGCTTAGCTCTCACCGCGTAGCTCCCGCTGGTGGCTAGCCTTGAGGGTTCCTTGCAGGTTGTGCGTCGTTACGAGAGGGAGCGACAACCTGGCGGACGCACCGTCCTTGCCTTCCGACCGGACCTCGGTGCAGCCTGTCTGGGCTCTGTTACTGAAACATAGGTACTTTAGGTTTTGTCTATTATGTGAATGGGCTGAGGAAACAAAGAATATCTTCTATCTTGCGATTTCTCGCGGTACATTTTTCTTCGCATGCAGTGTGTCGATTCGATTTTTTTTTTTTTTCAAATTAAATTCCTTGCCCGGCCGAGTATCCCACCCGTAAATTATACATCTCTTAGTTGTAAGTTTTGTTTTCTGAAAGTGTCAACACTTGTTATTTACTGTCAATCTTGAAAGGCACGTTATTGAAAATATCGATTTTCAAGAACTTTGTAGCGTTCTAGTTATTACATATAGACTTCAAACCAGAATTAGCACAACCGTGTTGAGGACAAAATATACCAGTAACTACGAGTAACTTACTGTAACGAGACGCAACGCGGACAATCTGCTGTTCATTGTAGCGACACTTGGGGGAAGCCTATGTCGGACAGAGGACGTCTTTCGGCTGAAATGATGATGATGATGAACTTACTGAAGATGTAGTGTTTAGACATGGAATATCAATATCACATACCATTCGCACCATAGTCACTATAAGTGGTTCCTGTTCAAACCCAAGCAAAAGCGCATGGATGGCATTCGCGCGTTATTTCGCGCCAATTCAATTAAAACCCAAGCGAACGCCGGCGTTCATTTGTAGGAAATATATCCAAGAACGTAAATAAGAAGTTCTTCATAAAATAGTTTTTATATATCGAAAATAAGGTCTAATACGTTGAAATAAGTTCTGATAAGGCCTAGAAAGCGCCCTGGTTTACATGGATTAAGTCATACACGTGCGACAGAAAGGCTCTTTCTGAATTCTGATGATACGATCGTATACCTCACTACTGAGTAGTGTGTGGAGCACCCTGCAATGATGACAGGCGTGATGTTATGTTGTTTCAAAGCTTTAGCTACTGTTGTACGCCGCCTATCCCAAGTAAACGTACTCCCAAGATAAATAGTGTCCTATGTGCTAATCCAGGACATGGTCTACCCATGTGACAAGTTTCATCCAAATTCGTTCAGCCGTTAAGACGTAAAGTGGTATGTATTTATATTTTCAACTGGTGTCGGAAACTCCACGTCTATTTGGCGTACGGGTGGGACAAATGTGTTATTCGGTCTACCCTAGCTCCTCAAGGAAGGCTAGCAGTGGCTTGGTGTTCTGACCATTTTGCAGACTGTACCTGGGTTCTCGAAGTACTTTGGCCTGTATCCAGCGCCCACTGGTTAGCTTAGAAGTAGATGAGCTGCTACGTGACGTAGTAACAGACAGATAGAGATATTGTCGCATTTGTAATACGAATATTAATATGGGTGTATAGTATATGAACTAGCGACCCGACCCAGATTCACAAAAATGTTATAAACCTTTAAAATTTGTAGCTTTTCTCTATACAATAATATGCATGTATAATACACCTAAACCTTCGTCATTAATCACGCTGTCTACTGGCGAAAACCGTAAGAAAATCCGTTGCGTCAGTTTTCGAGTTTATTACCAATAGAAAACAGACAAACGTCGTGGGTATAGCATATAAGGATATGGACTACCCAAGCTTTTGACGCTAATGCTAGCTACCCTTATTTACTTCACTATAGACCACGCCCCATATTTCTAAATTCACCTCTAACTCACGTTCCAAACAAAACAACTTGAAGCCTATGTCTCCCCTCGAAGCCTTAAAATGAATGCGCCAGCCAGGGTCGCCGCCCGCCCTAGGAAGGACGCGCCGCCCGCCCTAGCTTCCACTTGTCCCGGCTGAACACGACCCACGTTTACTGGCTTACACTTGTTCGCTGAAGATATTAATACTGAAATAAGTATGTTTTTACAGACATGTTAAGAATGTTTTTTTCTTGTGTTTTTGCAACCGCTACATAGGGCAAGTTTGTCTTAGGTTTTCCTAAACTAAATAGTAGGATGTTTAGTCTAGTTTTCGATACGCTGTTCAGGTACTTATCATGTAGGCTTGAGAGGACAGCGTTTTATAGGGTTCCGTACCTAAGCCTCCAAAAATGAAACTTATAGATTCCCTTTCTTCTCCATCTGTCCGACTGTCAAGATCCTTTTTCTGAAGAACGTGTGGAGGTATTAAACTGAAAACAATATCTACATAGGTCTGCTATCCCTTCTATGCAATCTAAAATATAAGATCTATGACGCATATTTAATTATGCGATTCGGAAAAATCTTCAAGACTTATTCTGGGATCGAATTATTCCTCAGTGTACGGACAATCGTTGCGAGACTGATTCGCACTTGACCGGATTTTTTAAATCGTACAAACTAATTTAATATTCAGTTAGGTCAGGAAAATAATATTTTAGCAGATTGACACTCATCTTTTGTCTTCTTGCCACTTTGAATATAAATCACAGCTGCTATTTTAGACTGTCCGTGTGTCCATCAGGCATTAGCTCATAAACCGTGATAGCTAGACAAGTGACAGTGACATACGTGGCCCTCGAAATCATTTCCTGAGGATACGATAACACAGCATCTTACTGCCTATTCCTCATCCCATTAAACACAGCGTAAAGCTAACATACACGTTCTTACTTGACTGCTAAAGGCTAATTAAGTACTTAAATTTTCAATTTCTGAAGATAGCTCGAAGCTGTAGAATAATTATACGTTACAAACTACGTTCAAGACATTAATTTCCTAGAAAATAGAACTACTTAGATTTCTAGGATCATACGTGTACTAATTAATTAATGAATAGATCACAAAGTTATAATTACAGACGGGATGTGTGTACACGCCCACCCTGCCTATTCATTCAGGGAATAAAGACGTGATAAATATTAAACCTACAGAAATTGGTCTATTAACTAATTACATATTTATGATGAGCACTAAATTGCCTCGTTGGTCTGGTAGACATAACCCAGGAACCGGTTATGAAGGCTTGTCCCCTTGGGCTGGTGGATTATTCGAAAGAGGGGTAGTCTGCCCTGGAACACAAAGGGCCACTGAAGGAACACATGTAGGTTTTAGTCAATACAAGTCTGTCACACTCTCACATTTGCTTGAAAGGTGAGAAACTCAAATGTGGGTGTACTACACCTCTATCTGACACTAATGTGAGTGTACTAAACTACACCTCTACCTTACTCAAATTTGGGTGTACTACACCTCTATCTAACTCAAATGCGGGTGTACTACACCTCTATCTAACTCAAATTCGGGTGTACTACACCACACCTCTGCCTAACTGCCCAAATTCAATAAAATGTGGGTATAAAACACTACATAACACCTCTGCCTGATACAAATGTGGGCGTATCAAACACCTTACCCTTAGGTAAAATAGATTCACCTATCAAAAGTCTACATTATCTTGCGGATTCATTAGGTAACATAACATCAAACTCAAAGCATATATTTCAGTGAAAGAATAACCTGTAGCAATACATATGTCAATTACATTGTATTTTATTCTTCCATAAAAATGTTTCAGATCCATTTTAATTTTACTTTCTAATATTTAGTTTTTAATTAGAATTTTATTCATTTTGTGGTATAGCAGGTACATATTGCATATTTTTATTACTTTTATAGATATGAAGCACTGTTAAGATTAAAGGAAACAATTTTTTTTAAATAATTTTAATTGTATACCATTTTTGGTCCTCTCCTAGAGAGGAGGCCTGAGTCCAAGCAGTGGGAACATTATAAGGCTATGCTATGCTATGCGATGCTATGCTACAATTGTTGGTTGACAACAAAATCACACACACCTTGACGATCAAACTCCCCGATTTGAAAATTTACTAGACTGTACCCTGAAATAGCAACTTATGATATTACACATTTTTAATCCCGGGAGTGTTTCCTTGCGATAAACTTCTATTTTAACGCAGACAAAGCCGTTGGTAGGAGGTAGTTAATGCATAAATGATAACATTGACAGGTGCACTGTTGTGAAGGAGCAGGTCGGTCAGAGAGATGAAGTATCACGCCTGTCACGTGTGTGTTCAGCAATCGCTTGGACAGTAGACGTGCCAGCGACTTCCTTCGCGAGGAGGTTTTCATAAAAACAGCAACATCCCTTAAACTGTATTTTGAGTGTAGTTTGAAAAAAAAAACGAATAATAACATCTTTAAAACGTTTCTATTATGGCTAGTTCTGAAATCGAAAACCGAGAACCTTTATTATTGACTCAAGTTACTGTTTGTACTAACTTCCAAGTATTTTAGTCCTCGAAATGAGATTATGCATCATCATTACAGCCGAAGGACGTCCACTGTTGGACATAGGCCTCCCCCAAGTGTCGCCAAACGAACAGATTATGAGGATTATGCATATTTAAACAAAATCCCATCCCGTTTTCACCTTCTTAAAATTCAATTTTCTAAAACCCCTTCTCTCCCCTCACCCACATCCCCACATCATAAAAGGAAACCTTGTACAAAATTTTCCATTCCTAGACCCAGTGGCTGTGCGTCAGTCAGTCAGTTTTTCCTATTATATAATATAGATTAGATTTGAAATCTGACGATTATTACCTTACGCCTTCACTCAATCAGTAGACAGCGAATACCTAGACGTTATCAGTTACAACTAAAGCCTTAAGATCACTGGGGGCACGCGTCCAGTGGCCCCTGAGCGCCGGGCTCCGGGCCCCGGGTCGCCGCCCGCCCTCGGAAGGACGCACCGCCCGCCCTAGCCTTCCACTCACAGACAGACTGCGTCGTGCCCAATTTTGATGCTGCAACGAATATAAAAAGTTTGTCGGGGAGTTTTTTTATTGAGTAATAATGTTTTAGTGTGTTACTTTATGTTTTAACTTTCAATGCTTTTTTTTTAATATAACGAGTATTATTACTGTGTTATGTCTTCTAGAATCTAGGTACTATACACTTAATGAGAAGATTACTTAGAGTGTTCATGATTAAATTAATAAAAACAAAGTATTTGATTACTGTTATTCGGGCCAGAGACGAATCTAATAAAGCAAAGATCATTAAAATCGGTTCAGCCGTTCTTGAGTTATGAATGGTGTTACTAATACGACTTTGTTTTGTGTATATTAACAAGGACTTATGTACTACCTAATCGGTAGCTCGCAGTTCCGTCTGTCCATTCGCTAAGATTTTCCGGTTACCCTGACATTTATTTATTAGTTACAGATGCACGTTTCTTAAATAAAAGTGTCTTAAAACTAGGCATTTCTCTAAGTACAAAGGAAGTAGAATCTGATTTTTTTTTATCCAATAATATCAAAACAATTAACCCATGAGCAAACCCGCGACACATATCTAAAGTTATTAATTTTCTACAAACATAATTATTTTCACAGTAAATATTAATGACAATCAATACCTTCCATTAATAAAATACTAACAGAGCAAAAGGCTCAGGATCAAAGGGACGGCGGCACAGCCTGGCGGGTCCCGGGTCGCCGCCCGCCCTCGGAAGGACGCGCCGCCCGCCCTAGCCTTCCACAACGTCCTCCACTGTAGACTGCCATATTATGTAGCTCTGTTTACTGGATGCTGCAATTTTGCTATAATATAAGGTCTTTATTGTAACGCTGCTTTGTTACCATGAAGTATTTTTTTTTACAACACATTATTACATAATAATGATATCATGTTATTGTATGTTTTTAAAACATAGTAATAATTGGTTTCTAACAAAGTGAAAAAAAAAACGATAGCAAAAGTCTAACCAGAACCAAATAGGAGTGGCAGGCGGACGTCTCCTCCTAGGAAGCAGTGATGCTAGCAAAGGAGGCCGACCGCACGAGGCGACGGCGCTCACGTTCCAGCCGCCCCAGCTGCCACCGGGATTCCCATTCCGGGCTAGCAGACGGCGAGCAATGGGTAGATCCCAGCCCCTCCGATCGGTAACCGTCCAGACCGAGCCCAAGTCGTCGACGGCGCGTACTGTTCCCGCGCGTCTGAAGGAGTTGTCAGCAAAACGTAGGGGCCTAACCGGGTCGAAGCCTACTGGGGCCCTGGCTAATGTGAGAGTGAACACCAGGGCCCTGGAACGAAGGAACGGGGTGGGTTGTTTTTTCAGTAAAGGTCTGACACTATCTCCCGCTCCACCCAAGGGAGGAAGATGTCATTGGTAGATTTTAACCCACCAAATAAAACACAGAACCAAATATGACTAACAATATATTCAACAAGTCATTAATTAAGGCTAAGCGGTATCACCAAATGACATGAAATGATTGACTGTAAATAACATAACAACACACATAACTATGTTAGTAGTTCATAGTACGATCAATAAACACAAACTTTTTTTATTCTAAATAATAATTTAATTCCAAATCCATTTGAATATTATTACAAAACAAAACGTAAACCTCCTCCCAGAACTTGAGAACACCCCCAGATATGAGAGGTCGTATCTGAGGGTGTGCTGGAGTTCTGAGGGTTCAGGGTGAGGACCCTGAACTCCTCACCTCCCGGCCGCTACGAGCGCGCTACGCAGCGGCTCCGCGTAGAGGACACGCTACGTGCTGCTACGGGGGCTACGAACTGCCGACCGGACGAACGGCGGCGTAGCATTCACGACGTAATATGTGGGGGTTATGTATTAAAACGAATGATTTCTCTGTTGACGTAAGGAGTTTTGAAATTCGGCAGTTTAGAATTTTTTTCTTACTAAAAAAAGTTGAAAAACTGAATAACATATAGGAATTAAAACTGGATGGGTGATTAAGTGATGGCGCATGGAATTTGTCTTGAAAGAAAGTTTTCTTATAGTGTAAAAAAAATATGGACAGGATATGACGTGTACCCAGCAACAGAATACTATTTTATTTTTCAGATGAAAATCTGTTCAATTGAAATCAAATAAATCTAACCTAACCTAATAATTATAATGTAATATAGATAGCCCAATAGATAATGGCTCAACTTGTTTTACGAAACATCATTTATTAATCAAAGTTTATTATAGACACTTCAAAATTGTATTACAATTAGGAACTACGTCCATTTTGTCCATCAATATTTTACTATATTATTTCCTTCATAATTCCACCATTTCTACCGGTTCAACCACAGACCCGTGGAGCCATCAATCTTACGGCTTCCGAACGAGAGCGAGGCACAACTCCTGCTCCACCAGTTACGTAAAAGCCAGTAATTTTCCAGACGACACTCGTCTATTATTTAAATCACAGCGAAATGGTGACAATCAACGTAACGACATCGGCGGCACAATTATCAACTTCACGCCGGGACGGGGTAGGCAGGACGCTGGCCAGACTTGTCATTATATAAATTAGCATTTCGAGAAAAAAGATTACACTACTTTTTTCTTTTTTACTAATTTCTACGTTTAATCTATAGCTGGGCTGTGTTTAGAATATTTTAGGCGTTGATTAAAATAGTTTCGACTAGTTCTAGTCTGTGGTACAGAACAAAATAAATGAATACATCATTTGGGACATGTATTACCTATATATCCTTTGAGCGTACGCTTGGCAGTCTTTTAGACGAGCCATGTTCAGTATTACTCTTATATTAGCAGATATGAAGAGGATTGCTACTTACTGATGTTATTTTAAATCACTATATAAATTCTCCTTACGAACTTTTGTTTTTCCTTGTAGTACATACCCATACACATATTTAACAAAATGTCCGACTAAAAAAACTTCAGCCGTGCATACCCCGTGATAATATCTAAAACTTTTCCACCCTACCCACATAAAGCCTTACATGCACAAATATAGCTATAAAACGTCCCTTATTTCGGGTATCCTGGGCGGTGCAGCCCCACCTCTTCCACCACCCCCTTGTTTCACCTTAGCGAAGGTTGCGGACGTCCCGGACGAAGTTCATCGCACCACCTCTGCAAGGGCGAATTGCATAAACCATCCCCAAAAATGTGAATGTGTGTATAGAAATGGAGTTGAGAGTGTGTGTAACGGGGGTTGTGTGTGTATGGTGGCGCCCCATGTGTGCGTTTGTAATGGCGTGTTTTCGTTTTTGATGGGATGAGGCTTTGAAGTTCTTCGTTAATTAATTTCCATACTGTTTTTATATAATGCCAATTACGAAGCATTCGGGAAGGTCAGGTCTGTTGAGGACCTCGCCTTTTGAAGCAGAAATATTGTTCTTTGGATAAATCAAAATTGTAACTCATTTTAATATTACAAAGTTTTTAAATTAAATTTTCATTATTAACAAAAGGGAATGTAAAATCTTTTCTTTTGATGATATAATTGTACGCTTCTCTCATCTTTCACAAATACTGAGACATATACATGTAAATCAGAATTCATTATTGGTGTTTAATTATTAATGATAACCTCACGAAATGTTACTTTAAAACCGGAGTGAAGGCGAGTGGATAAAGCTAATATATTCATATCGCTTGTGTTATGTATAATATGCGTGTGACTACTTGAGTGGGTAAATAAGGCCATAGCCTGGTGTACAGTAACTAGACGTTATTTACTGTTATGTTTGCATATAGTTATGCAACTAGACATTCCGTTTTCCCAAGCACTAGCTTTTGACCGCGGATGCACTCGCTAGTGAAGGGAACGAATGTACCATACAACGTTTTGTTTATCTTAATTCAAGACAATATCTGATCGTATGGCAAACTTATAAGTCCGTTCTGCAGTTGAGGTGTGACTTATTATGGTCTTTATGATGTTAATTATTACCAAACAAGTAGGTTTATACGTTACATTAGTCAAAAGTGAAAAACCTACGTCTTAAATTGATTGCGCTGAGGGTCAATCGGACACCCTGGAAGTCAAACGTGCCAGACGCGCTTGAGCCCTATTCTTTTTCCTTATTTCTAATTTTCCTTGTATTACACTTTATGATAAATAAAAAATATGTTTTATTGCCATTAGAAAACTATTTCCACCAGACCCCAGGTTAGTGGTGGATCGAAAAAGCTGGATGTTATGTAGACCGTTCTTTGTCCCTCATTGTACAACACTGACAACCCATTTTGTAATGTATGTAATGTACGAGTATTAGTTCGTATCATTGTTATTGATTTCATAACAAAAAGTTTTCCTAGACTGTTTATAATTAAACAATATTGTATACGCTGTTCCAAACACGACCCGAATTTTATTGTCAAATAAAATATAATATCAATCAATAATACTATAATGTCAATATTTCTGTGATAATTTTATATACGATAAGGGTCTATTTTAAAATAAATATAAAAAGTATTTATGTTTAAAATATCTATAGAAATGAGCAGTTCCTTTCTATATTTGTAATGTATTATCTATTACTGTTTCCCCGTGTGTACATAAATAATAAAATAAATATTTAATTCTGGCCAATTACGAAACCACTTATCCCAGCGGATCCTTTATTCTAGAACAAAGTCTTCAGCTAGATGTATTACTAGGCTCCCAGACACTTCAGCCACTACAACTAGCAATTTCGCAAGCGATGAAAGTCTTAGAAGACGTCAAATAAATAATCCTTTGCTAAAAACTACAAGCGCCATCCGTAAGGAATCAGACATGCTAAACTTGACGCACACAAGCGAACCAGCGCCCTGTACGAACACAACAGCTATTGAAAGACACGCACACACACACACGTTCACGTTATCTGACGAACGCACACAAAAATGGCGGCGTGCACACAGGCACAGCTGTCTAGACTACTTGTTAAAATGCGATGTTCCGGGGCTCGACATTCGTCAGTAGGATAGGTCACGAACCACCAAAGACATCGCTATCCCTTTCTAGCCTACACACCCGTCCCTTACTTTCAAAACTGAACATTGAAACGATTGAAATCAGACCTTACGCCGTCGACTTAACTGTTGTTTTCCTTAAGCGCACTATCAGGTATAAATTTCGCTTTCAAAGCTAAGTCGCCCCAATATCAATAAGGCGATAACTCATCACAATTTTCGTTTGAAATTGTATTCTAACTTTATAGACCGAAGGTCGTCAGTCATGATTGAAGCCGTTGGTCCTTCCAGGTCTGCCAGCGTTGCGTCCTTGGTCGGTCAGGACGAATTAGTCTTGGGAATAATAATTTATGTAAATGTTAGTACATATATGTACATAATGTTGTACATAACGGTGCCCGGTCTAGGCTTTGTAGCTGTAGCCTAGGCATTCTAGATAGGTCCCAAAATATTTTATGAAAAACACAAGTGACACAGCATACTTACTGATATGTTTGAGGGAATTTGCACGGCCGTGAATTCGCACAAAAAAAAGGTATAAAATTGTGGTTTAACTTCACTTATTATGACAATTTAACCTACTGCCGTGAAGTAAGTCGTAATCATGGCCCTTTATCGTGACCCGCTAACTGAACTGTCCAGCCGCATTATCACATTCACCGATATTTAAAACTCTAAGTACATTATAAAGCAGTGTACACATTATAACCACGCCATAGATAAATTGTAGTTATACCGTGGTTATAACGTGTACACGAAGATCCTTGTATAAAATAGCTACAAAGTAAATAGGTTACTTCTAGGCAAGTGTGCTCGATCGTCGGTCACATCATCGCTTACCATCAGGTGAAACAGTGATCGAGTGCAAACCTACCAATAATAGGACAAGTGTGAGTCAGCCTCACACACCGAGGGTTCGGCACAAACTTACCTAAGTAAATAATTCAATTCCCGAATGGAGTCTCGAAGATTTTTCCGAATCGCAAAAAGTTTTTTTTTTGTGATTCAACAACACTGTTTTCATGTTTGTTCCTATAAGTCCTGTGCTATAAGATCTTGTTTTATGCCAAACTCCAGGATTTTGAGTCAAGGCGAATTACCCTATGAATTTTGATTCCTTTGAGAGAGAGTGTCATAAATTTCCGTATCTTCTTTTTTTCGTTATCTTAGAAGCATATGATTTTAATTTCAACTCGATACCTCCACGTGTTTCTGAGATAAAGGATCTTGACACACAGACAGACGGATAGACAGACAACAAAGTGGTCCTATACTTATTCCGTTTTTTTCCCTAATGAGGTAAAAATATATTATATAATAATATTAGTTAAAGGTTTGTAAAAACACCAGTATTCGTACCTAAGTGGGGACTAGATTCTTTTAATTTTACTTTATAGACATCCCTCAAGCTGTCCTCATTGAGATTCTTCAGTATTTTCTTTTACCTTATAAATCCAGTGGTCATGATAGGGGGGGAGGGGTCTTGATAGACAGACAATCAAGTGATCCCATAGAAATATTAAAGTCTTTTCTTTTATCTGTGAGTGATCCTATAAGGGTTTCGTTTTCTCCTTTTGAGGTATAGAACCCTAAAATTGACTTTTAACCCTCACAAAGGTGCACCCTCTGTTTTTTTACACACATATTAAAGTGGGTTGATCTGACATAACTGGGAAGAGATCAGGTACAGGTCCAACGACGTCCATACAATTCTTAATAGAAAAACCCAATAACACTTGGCTCAACCTGGTAACCGAACTCCGAACCTCACGGTCAGCAGTTGCGCTTTGCGACCACTTAATAATATAGAAGAAATCAAGTTCAGGAACAACGGCGTCACTACTAGAAATATCCAAACTGCTGCTACTGGAAATCAAACTCAGGGCCTCACTCTCAGAAGTCACGCTACCATTTAATAGTATAGCAAATAAAACGCGTCAGACAGACCGATTCATCAAACCTCATTACTTGAAATTATTACCAGAAAAACGAAACCAGTCTACAATTGATTTGACGGAATTACGCTCAAATAGAACCTTTTCTTGGAAACCTTATATCTCTAATAACAGAAAAGATACCACCATAAATAAAAAGATATATGGACTACAGGCTCAATACCTCTTTATTATAATACATATAGAATAGGTACCTGGGATACCATTCATATCTCAGTCAGTATATTATAAGACAGTTGTTACTTGGAAACAGCTTCAAAACTTCGATGAAATATGTGTTATTACTAGGTGCTCCTAATTACAGGCCTCTGTTGTTAGGTACGAGAGATCTGGTTACTAGTAGGCTGGTTGCCACGGGGCTCCACAATATTACCCTTGGTTGGAGAAACTGGTTCATTGGTTTTAATATTATTATTTATGCCAGAATGTAGGTGAACTTAAGTGTAGGCCAACAAACAAACACAAAGAAATAAATGAAACAAAACTAAAACAAAACAAACAAGTAAATATTTTTCTTTCTTTATTTATTTATGTATACACAAACACTTAAAATCGAAAAGAACAAACACAGATAGAAGAGTACAAAGGTACTGCTTATTTCTAATGAAATTTCTTCCAGCAGACCTGTGACAGGAGAGTTGGATGAGAGATGTAGACGCAGTATGTATAAATAAAAAATTAATTTAATTTTTTTATGAACTTAAATTAAATCATATATTACGTACATCAAAATAATAATAACAGTAAATAAATGTACACATAAATAGATACTTTCTTTACAGAAAGTAGTATGATCTTAACATAAATGAAGCCCATTTACATTCTAGGTACCGTTACATGTGGAGTGCAAATATTTAGTTCCAGAATACATTACCTATTAAAAATATCATAATATTACTATAGTTATCACTATGATTGCTACAAAATGTTTGGACTGCCATCCACTTACGGGGCGCGTTTAAACAAAGCTTGAACTAAAATCAGATTTTAAAGTCAAGTCATTATTAAACTCTAACCTATCAAACTTAAGCATTAAACTGGGTATTGACAATCTTAATATTTTAAGATGGAGGATCTTCTCCGTAGACAAGACAATAGATTCTTGAGTGTCAAAAACTTTCTGACCCAATTAAAATAATTACTTTGTGAATTTAAATTTACAGTTTCCAAAGCACTGACTGGAAAATCTAGGAAAACGAATACGATTTCGAATTGTTAAAGAAGTTTGAACGCTCAAAGTTAACTTATTTTTTAGTATCTATAGGCTAATGGATACAATACAATAATTTGTATCTTCTATTTAGTTATATAACGTTGTTGCTGGGTGCTAAACCCAACAACAACATTATGATATTATTGCGATGACCAACTAACTTAAAATTTGACTGATTCCTTATAAGGTGTAGATGTCCGTTAAGAAGGAATTTTTCGAAACTCCACCACTAAGGGGGTAAGCCGCTGGCAGCAGCTAGTTTCCAATAATCGAGAGATGTACCCGAGTGGCGCTATTCTCAGCTTATCTATTACATAACCTGACGACGGAACCTCAAGCTTCACAGCAGAATTAGTTGCCAAGGGGTAAAGGGTAGAACCAACAACTAACAACTTGAGTTAATATTACAGGATAAATAAACTTAGAACATTGTTCCGAGCCGCGAGGTTCATATTTAATGCTTCGGAAATGAGATCAGGATATTAAAAGGTTTCTAGAAGTGATTTTGTGTAGTCGCTGTGGGTCGGCTGAGGAATAAGTGGCTGCGAAGCGCCGTGTGCGAGTACAATAGAGAATTATACTTATTCCTTCTTTGTGATCATTATAATTATTTCACTTATAGATCAAAAGACTTTGGGTTCAAGAGCTTTGGAAAAACTGTTTGACATCACTTTATCAATATACAATTATATTAATTAAAAAAATCTTGATGAACTTGTTTTTTCACACGCATTGTCTTTGCAAACATGAGCTCTTACTGAATTTAACACAATTTTCTCCACCATCACTGACTCTCCAGGGGTTTGTGGTTAGAGTGATAATACCCGCACAGGACCTTCATGGTTCGAGGTCAGTCTGTAGATGGGTCTGAAAAAAGAAGAAATACGACATTATCTTCCCCGTTCTTTTTTTATGTTTCTGGGATACTAGTATTAAGTTTTGTTTGACTCCCTCTGTTTTATCTGTGCCTCTTATGATGTGACATGTCTATTTCCATTTTAATTGGCTTGCCCGTTTTTAAAGACAGGAAATCATCTAAATTCGAGGGCTCTGAGGGTGTGTCAGACTTTTACTGAACAAACCATACCTATGTTCTTTATTTGCCCTTTGCACTCCAGGACCATGGGTTTCCCTTTCGGAAGAAAACCCATGGCCTCAGTAGGTTTCGGGCTTTTATACCAACTCCGTGGTTACAGCCCTGCTGGGCCCCTACGGTTTACTACACGCCGTCGACGTCTCGGGCTCGGTCCGGGCGGTTACCAGATGGCTGGACCACAAGCTACCCAAAGCTCGTCCTTATTGTGACAATTCCTGATAACTGAAAAGTAAATCAAATCGAAAAGAAAAACAAGTTCAAAAGGAAAATAGCTTTTCCATTTTTTTCCTAAGAATCCTAGTAGTCTTAAGTAAAAATGGGAATACTAATAGGATCATTAGTAACTAGTTCTGTTCTCTTGAGTTTATCTTTGGATTCGATTCTTTGACAGATACGAATGATTTCCGATCCGAACTTGTGTAACGCTAAGTTAGTTTTAGTTGTATGAAGTGAGGGTAGTTACTGTATGTTTGTAGGTAGGTAAGTTTGGGTCGTTAGGTCTTTATAGGTTTCATAAGGGTTGTCCCAAGAAGATTTACTTTTACAGATAGTTTAATCAAAAATAATTTAAATAATAAAAAGTAATATCACCTTTCTGCCATCATTGTCCCATCACGGCTATCACGTGTGTGAGCTTTAACGCTCAGTGTTATAGCATATAGCTCACGCAAACAGAAAAAAAATGTGCACAAAATATGCCCTTCGCGCCGTCGTGGTATAGACCATTTCTAACTGTAGATTTTTTTTATGATAAGTAAATCATCAAATGACGAATTCCGCCCTTGGGTGGGACGGGAGATAGTGTCTCTTACTGACTAAAAACCTACCCTGTTCCATTCATTGCCATCCGGGGCCCCGGGGTTCATTTTCACCTAACCCATGGTCTAACTGTAGGTAGGTACGTATTACTGTTAAACTGACAAAAGTCCGCAATATTTTTTCTAAATAAAAGGTTTCGAATTTCGATCGAGTTTATTGGATGAAATTACCTCTATATTTCAGAATTAGGCTAGAATGTTACACGTGTATCCAGTATGTATCGAGCTTTATTAAAAATACAATTTACTTACCAACTACGTCGTCTAATAGAACCTATGTTATTCTACCTTACTAGTAGGCACAAAAATATAGCTAAAACCAACAAAACCAGAAGTTAAACGTTCCTTATACACATAAAATTAATTGCGAGTATAGACAAAGCAAAAGTTGCCATCGACAATATGCTCGAAAAATGTTTAAAAGAAAATTGCTTTTTAAAATATTCAGTGAACAAAGTTCGTTCGCTTCTCGATGGCGATTGTTTGGTCGCAAATATGTGGATAAGGCTAGTTTAATTAAAAATCGGCATCCTCGTTGTACGGTCTAGCCTTAATTGTTGGCTTCGGGCGATTAACGAAATGACCTGAAAATGCTTACGGTGGGCCTTTCCGGCCTTTCTTTTGCGTGGGAGAGCCGAGAGGCAGCTTGGCTCGCTGGGAGGAGTCTTTATAGGGCATATTATCACACTATCAGCATTGGTATAATGTCGTTAAGCCAAGTGGCTAAAAGCGAAACGCTTTTTCGACTTTGTACCTAAAGAACTTGATTTTGTAATACAATTTTTAGACCTTTTTACGTCACATCAACCTGCTTCTTTGAATCTACGTTTAGTTTTAGCTGTGTTCAAAACATTATAAAAATATTAAAGTTATCATAAATCCTCGTGAACAGTCTCCAGTCAGCAAATCAAAGGTCAACCAATTTCACCATGACGATCGTTAGTCCCCAAATCTCGAGCATAAACGGTACATTATGTATTAATTACAATGTTGGTCTATTGAGGGGAGCTTCCTAGACGGTTCCCCCACCTCCGCCCGCGCGTCTGAAGGTCGCCGGGAGGCCGTTTACCCCCAGACGACACCCACTCACGCACACAGGCGCGGCCCTGTCTCAGCACCGCCGTGTGTGCGTGGGGGTGACAATTTCAGGTGTAAGTATTATTAGGCGATTTTGTAATGTTCACTGTTTTGTAAAATTAGGCTTTTTTGTCACCGTTGATTTTTTAGTCGACTTCACTGTGAATGTAGGTGTTTTGTAGACAGGAAGTAGGTAATTAATGTTAGGTGACCTTTGTGGAAAAAAATAAGTAATTATAATGTATGTGTCATTATTTATAGTACTCATACTGTCACCAGCCATGAAATACTACTTTCAGTATAATTAAAACCAAAAATGTTTTATGACAAGGGTCCACTTTTCCTCATCTAGTTTAATGAGATACGACAGAACTTCTACAAATACAATATAATATATATTTGGACATAAAAGGAAAAATATGGCAGATATTAGCGACAAAAGCATGTAGATACAATAAATATGTCAATAGCTGCGTGATATTAATATTTAGATGTGTACGTAACGTGTTTGAATTCACGAATATAGTATCTCGAATAATATTTGTTTTTTGTGTCTGTGCGAGCTCGGAGCTTTGTGTTGCTATCAACAGCAGGGACTATGCAAATCACTGAGACTACTTACGATATGTATCGCATTGCAGGTACACTTGGTCTTGTTTCAGAAAATCAACGCTTTAAAATCTTTTCTTGTTTAGACACTTTTTATCAGCTGTACAATATTATCTTTCAATGGCGTGATAGCTCAGTGGTTAAGGTAGCCGCGTCTGATTGATGCGGTTACGAGCTCTAAACCGGCCAAGTAATAATGTGAATTTTTGAATACATTATGTACTTTAGGATATTACTGACACTCCGTGCCTCGGAAAGCACGTAAAGCCGTTCGCCTGGTTCTCAGTCCTTGTAGATATTGGATAGACGTTACAGCTCAGGAGACTGGAAACCAAACCTTGGCTAGTTGGAAAAGGTTGGCGAGATGCTGACGAGCTGTTCCTTCAATCATTTCACAGTACTTATAGTGTCTTTAATCATATAACCTAAAATTGAAAGAAGAACAGCCTTAATTGCAATCACCGGTAACCCAATATGTTGGCGATGATGTTATAGAGAACTAACTGTTGATGAATTACAGCCTGGTGACAGACAGATGGACACTGGAGTCTTAGGAATAGGATCCCGTTTGTACCCTTTGAATACGGAACCCTAAAAACGAAAATGAAAATACGGAAAAAAACAAACAGAAAAATAAACGATCGAACTAATGGAATACAGAATTTTTAGCATGTTTATTTATTGACGTATGCTTTGCTAGTGTCCGTAAATAAATAAACGATATTCACGCTGAATCTGCTTTTGGATGGAATTTTAGACCCAGATAGAATATGTCTTGAAATAACAAATAGTTTACCTTTTTACCGGGGCGTAGATTATGCTCCCTTAGGATAAAGGATAGGTCGGAAAACCTGGGATCCTGGAACGAAAGTCAAAGAAGGAACATAGATGTGCTTTTTTTTTGCCCACTATCTCATCTGATGGTAACCTATGATCTTGCCGACGATGGAGCACGCTTGCCTACAAGTAACCTATTCACTCTTGACTTAACAATCCCTAAGTTGTACCTATCAGGAACAAGAGAAAAAGGGAAGCTGTACGTACATTAACTGTGTTCCCAAAACACTTTGTACGTACGGAAGTCTGACACGATGTCCCGCTCCGCCCTAGGAAGGGAGAAGTCATTGAATGGTTTACCCACCTAAAAAATCCCGCGCAAAGGTTAAGCTAAGAGGAAGTTAATGATAATGATGATGATTACAGCATGCCATCACACCGCATTCACCAAAATCTAGCAACAACAGCGCTACCAAGCTACACTACTCCTCAAACCACATACACGCTTGATATTCCGCCCGTGTATACATATGTTTATGCAGACGTCAGAACTCACATATGTATATCTACATACACAGCTAGGTATATAGCAACACCTAGCCACCTAGAACTAGGACACAAATCAATATATACCGGCCCTATCTACGCTGAGAACATGGGCTCATTAATTTTAATACACCTAATGTACATAGCAGTATATATTCTGATATGATTTCTATGAAAATTACTTCACTTTGGGCGTCGGTTGCTTTTGATGAGAAGCCTAATGTGTCTTCTAACTATAACATTTCATATACGAATGGAACTTTACCTGAGTAATGTAATTCGACTCTCGAAACACCGTTGTATTTTTTTTTTTTTCAATGATATAAACATACTGAAAAGTTGAAAGGAAATCGTTTGTCTTGGTGTGGTCATGTGAAGTGAAGGGATGAAACGCATGTTACTAAAAGAGTTATGAGTTTACATGTCGATGGATGGAGAGGAGGCCAAAGAAGAAATGGATGGATTGTGTGAAGAGTGATATGAAAGAAAAGGGAGTTAGTGATAGCGTGACGAGTGACAGGACAGAATGGAAGAAAAAAAAACGTGTTGCGCCGACAACAAATAAAACGGGACAAGGACAGGATGATGATGATGATAAACTAGTGCTGACAACGATCCCACCTAATGGTAAGCAGTGCTGCAATCGTTTTAGCGAAGAGCACTAGTTTATTAAGAACCCACTCACTTATAATCGGTCGGGAAGTCCGCAGCAGGCGAATTATTGCAACCCTTCGATGTACGTGGTATACCTAAACAACGAGGCGCTTAGTCCGAACCGTAAAGATGGTAAAAATGTTAAAGTGAAAAATATTGGTTGGTTGGTCTCACCCAGCTGTTATAGGTGGCGAGGGTTACTAAGGAAAGTGGCAGTATCAATTTTATTTAATCATCGTCATATAATATATTCTATGTATTTAATAATTAAAAAACCCGGCCATGTGCGAGCCGTACTCGCGCACGATGGTTCCGTACCGCCCGTAATAAAAAACGGCAAAAAAATCATGTTTGTTATATGGGAGCCCCACTTTAATGTTTATTTATTCTATTTTTAGCACTTTTTGTTATATCGGCAACAGAAATGCATCATGTGTGAAAATTTCAACTGTCTAGCTATCACGGTCCATGAGATACAGCCTGGTGATACACGGACAGACCTCCTCCTTGCGTCGTATTCCTCAATGCTGAGGATCGTGATCACCCTGCTTCATCACTTTTGCTCTCAGAGACAGGAATAGGTGGAGGAACATAATAAGAGCGAAAGTGAGGAGTGACGGACAAACAAACGGACGAAAAGTTGAGTCTTAGTAATAGGGCCCGTTTTACCCTTTGGGCACGGAACCCTAAGAATAGCCTAATATTTTGTTTTTTTTTTTATGGTAGGTAAAATCAATATTTTGGAGTTTACATAAATCCCCACTATGTTAGAACAGTCATTAATATGGAAATTTCTTAGCTCTCTTGAAGCAATATGGGAATTCCTTCCAGTAACAAGGCATCCGTTGCCCACTCATATCTCTCCCAAGTTCTTTATCAGAAACAATAAACAACAATTTCCAAAGAAAACTCGGTCTAGACTTTACTTACGTGTATTCTAGGAACTAACGGTAGGGTTGTCACGAAAGACAGTAACCACTTAGAATCAAGGGCGCGATGCATAAGCAATATAGCACCCCTAAGGGACACATGCTGCGATAAAAACGTAAAATAATGACGTAAAACCGAAATTGTTCTACGCGAGCGTTTTGTTACGCAAGTGGTTGCGAATTAAGGAAAATTATGTGGCGATGAGATCATGGGTAAGTGGATGAGAGGCCGATGTGACTCGGTGTTACATCCACAGACATAATTCTTAAAACAAAAGGAAAGAATCTAATTCTTTTTTAATTAATTATATTTGCGGTTTTGTTGGAAACATTCCACTCGATCTTTGTTTAGCCCCTGTTAAGGATTTTCTTTCATCATTTGTATCAAATACAAAAACCAGTCAAGTGCAAGTCAGATTCGCGCACTGAGGATTCCGTACAGACTTACCTATGTAAATAGTTCAATTCCCGAATCAAGTCTCGAAGATTTTTCAAATCGCATGAAGTATTTTTTTTTTGTGAAGTAACTACAAATTCACAGAATTTTACCTATACTTGAGCTGTGAGACCTTGCTTAATACCAAATTTCAGAATACTAGGTCAACGTGAAGAACCCTACAGATTTGGGTATCCTAGCGACTATCAAAATATACGCCTAAACGGAGTATAAACGGCCTTATCTTTAGATTCTGTTGAAGAGTTTGATTTTTTCACTGCTGCTCGAAGTAGCAAAGTATTTTTTTAAGTATTTTAAATTACTTTCAATTTCATATTTCCACGCGTTCTCGAGAAAAAAGATCTTGACAGACGAACAGACGGACATCAAAATAATCCTATAAGGGTTCCATTTTTACCGACCAGAGTACTGAACCCCAAAAAATTTTCAGCTTTTCAGTCAATAGATGTACCTTGAGGCTACCGACTGATAATGTCTGTGTTCCTCCATTCAGGACGGCAGCACGCGTAAGAAAAACTGCGCCCTTACGGCCTAGAAACTGCTCAGCAGTGTTTTAGGTATTGTATGAAAATGTAATGAATGTTTTAGTGAACAAGGCTAACACGAAACGCCCTGAAACCAAGACTGAAATAATAAGGATTAGTCTAGACGAAAATTATTCTATGTTAATTACAAACTACAGTGGACTGACGTGTCTTAATAATTTCTTAATTAATTATTAAGATGAGTAAAATGTTAAATTTTGTACTTTATTTATTATGAAGCTCTTTACTGAATTTGACGGTTTGAAAAAAGCTTGAAATTGTGGAAAAATACACGGATGGAAATGTTTTGATTCAAAAACAAAGCTTCGAAAGTAAGTCTTAGGCCTACTCTCCATTGACGCATAGCTTGATAGACGTGTACTCATCATTAATGTACGCTTTTTTATAGTGGAAAATCATCCAATGACTTCCCCCGCTTTTGGGGGGAGCCGGAGGACGTGTCATGCTTTTACTGACCAAAACTCACACCTGTTCTTTCCCTGCCTTTGTTTCAGGGCCTTGGGTTTCACTTTCACTTAACCCATGGCCCCAGTAGGCTTCGACCCTGTTGGGCCTACGATTTGCTGATATCTCTTTGAGGCGCACGTTGAATACCGGGTTGCCGGACGACCGGACGGTACATCAAGTGTATAATGACGCATAAGCGTATATGAAGCTATGCATCCGAGACCAGTACGCCTTAGCACTTATATGAAACGTCCACGAATAAAGAAAATCACTTGAATATCAAAATAAATATGGAAAAGAAAATTCTACAAATTCACTTTCTCCGTTCAGTAAATAGCGAAAAGATTATCCAAAGATAATGACAAGTAATAAGAGCTATGAGTGAGCGCGACCAACTAGAACACATTCGATCGAACCGATGTATTGCCAGTCGGCGCTCATATGAAATGGCGTGGTTTAAAAAGAGACAGATGAGTAACAGAGGCAATCATCTATATATATAAAAGAAAGTCGTGTTAGGTATAGGGTAGAGTAGGGTAAAGTAGGGTAGAGTAGAATAGAGTATGGTAGAGTAGGGTAGAGTAGGATAGAGTATGGTAGAGTAGGGTAGAGTAGGGTAAAGTAGGGTAGAGTGGGGGTGAAGCCGCCGACAAAAGCTACGAGTATTTTATTAAATAAATAAAAAATAGCTTTAACAATAAATATAGCCATCTGATGTGCAGCAATAACCCAACCTAAATTGATCCCATGAGAGTCACCATTATGTCCCCAAAGCTGTCTGTGGGTGATTCTTTGAAACCGAGAGAATGTCTCATTCATCTGGCCTAGGTTTTCGTACCTATCTATATATTGTATCGTAAGCCACTGGGTGCAAACGCGTGCCTTTGATACATGTAGTGATCGGGGAAAACTAATATGCAAATAAAAATTTCAAATTGTAAAAAAAAACTAGGCCAATCACCCCCGTCTCCATAGGAATCTACATTTGCGGTGACGCGGAGACGAAACATGACAACGCCAAACTTTTATAAAACTTATTACAACTAGAGGAAACAACAATATATAACTTCACAGATACTTTCAAAGACTGAAAAGCGTAAAACTTTCCGTTACTTTATACACCGGAAATCAATTTGTTTGTAGGTCCACACTTCACGTAAAAAGAGAATTTAATTAACTAGCGCCGCCTGGCGGGGAATGCGCAAACAATACCTGATCTGTTTCCGGCCTAACGAGAACTTTAAGAATGTAATCGAGCTAATATTAGTACAGCCTTTTTTCATTATTTCTAGTTCAACAGTAGGCTTGATTGTAACTAAGAGGATGTGAAGGAATTCATGTTTATTTCACTGGTGTATTTTATAAAAACGTTCTTTTAAAATTACGTTCATCGGCATCGGCGCTACTGCGCCCTTTCAGTTTTGTTGACATCTCTCTGAAGCGCGTGTAGATGGCGAGCTACCCATAGCTCGACGTCCACAAACCCACCCTGTCTATCTATAGCATTTAGGGTTATCATAAATACCTACTGAATAATTCAAGCTTATTCGCGTCAAAGAAAACCACAATCAACAACAGAAAATCTAATAAATAAAAATCTTCACAATATTTTTAACTCAAATCAAAAGAGACGCAAATACTTATAGGTTAAATAAAATATAATACTCAAACGTTTTAAAATATTTTGTCGACAGCGCGTATCCGCGAAGACTTGACGGCATCGACAGCATCCCAATGGGGCTGTCACCAAGCTGTCAAACGCTAACCGCTGACGTTCAACAGTTTGACAGCTGTCAAACTTGTCAGCGTGCGCGCAACACTTGATCTTAATATAGAATAGAAGTTTAAAGAAATGAGGAAGTGGTTTAGCTGTTATTCTTTGTAAGATTAATCGTCGAATAAATATTACAGAAGCTTTAATACTTAGGATTGCGGTGTTCTCGTCTTCCGGACCTCAACCAACAAAAGATATATTTGTTCGGAGAAACGATTTTCCTAATTAGACGATATTGTTTGATACGGGTATCAAGACTTACTGTTTCCTCATATGAATATTATCTTTCCCTAATGTCATTGATTCCGAGAAATAATTTCCGGTTTCTGGTTTTACTTTTGATTCCATTCTTCCTGGAAGATCCTGATCGTTTGTTAGTTTTCACGAAATCATTTCAGTATTCGTTCCAGAAAGGATTGAGAGCAGCAGTCAATGAATATTGATATGTTCCACGAAGTTATCTTGATATTGCTTAAATTTTGCATTGGTGAATATTCTTTTCTAATTTATTTCCACTATTAATTGAGAAATACCATGAATCTGATGACATTCAAAGCTCTAAATTTAGAAGCTGTTAGATTTCAAATTCTTTTCAGTTGACATATTAATTGATTGCAACATTACTAATCAATTTTAAAAGATTAAATCAATTAGAGCTAAATATCATGAAACGGTAACGTATGTATTTATTAATTTCTGCATTTCCTGTCCATCATAAACTGATCCGCCATTTCTCCCCACCCTCCCCCTTTTTAGGTCAACGTAGACTGGATGGATCTCGCTCGTATTGTTTACACTGAGAAAAACATTCGCTTTTAGATAGTAAATTGCGCTGGCGCATATCTCGCGTCTCTTTTTTGCGACAGAGAGATGAATCTTGCTGTCTCTTTCTCCGAAGAAATGCAGTTTTCACTGTCGGTCACGCGATACTGCACCTATAAATTGGTTGTTCTTAGGAAATGTGAGGGATTTTTTAGCAGTACTAGGTAGGTACATAGTACGAGGGGATTTTTTCCCGGTACCGTTAGACAATCGGCTGGCGTGACTTTGTTAATTAGTGGCCAAATAATGAGCTGGTCAGTTTGCATGGGGTGCATCCGATGCTTGCATGGCTTTCTTTATTATTTTAACTAGTGTTCATATGATTACACCATTGTTGCCGAATATCAAAGCATTTAATGTGATGTAGATTCATCCTGACTATAATAGTAAACTTAAAAGTGTGAATGTAAATTGATTTGTTTATAAACTTTCACGCATAAACTACTCGATCGAACGATATGGAAATTTGCGGGGCATACTGAAAAATAACCGCCTTTCATCAAGAAAAAGAGTACTCCCTCATCTGGTTTAAATTGACAAAAAAAAAATTGAATTTGTAATTTGTAAAAATTGACGTATAAACGTATAAAAGTGTTGTGTGTAGTGTGTGTATGTGTGTGTGTGTGTAGTTTGCAGTTTTTGTGTGTACATAAATAAATGTTTTTTTAAACCTATTTGCAAAATAAATATCATTTACTTTTGTTCAAATAATCGCGAAACCACGGGCAAAAGTCTGCTTTCAATAAATATGCAAATAATTTCGTGTTACAGTTATTAACGACTAAGTACTTATTAAAATCGTTTAAAAGCTATAATCGCACGTCGCTAGGCGCTCACTGTACGACACGGCGAAATTTTCCATTCAACTCCGTAACATCGCTACAAATAACGCCTTATTCCTTGCTCCAAACATTTTAAAAAAAACTTGACATTATGACGAGTTTATATTTGTAACTGAGACTAAACCAGGATATAAATTATGTTGACGAAATGAGGTGAAACACGTGTATAATATTATGAAGTATGTTTCGTAAAAAAACAAATTCCTAAAGGCATCTAATAAGTATCTTCAAATTTTTCTTGACATTTCCTTAAACAAGTTAATAAGTACAATTTTTCTCTCCAACATACTAAACGCCCTACATACTAATTGAACTAAGTTTTCCGCCATTTTCGTGATTGTACGCTCAATATTTTTTTACTTATGTGTCTCTCTCTCTTTCCAGGTAAGTTCCAGTGGCTAGCATGCGCGCTGGACGTGAAATCATCGTCACAACTAATAAACAACGATTACACACTATTGCAGCTTAAAATAGACGCGATATTCGAGCAGGCGGGCATTCTCGTATCCTCACTGAAAGGAAAATAAGACAAAAAGTAAAATTATTTGAAATTAGAACAGGTAAGAGTAAATGGGGATCAAAAGATGAACCACTTGACATCGGTGGCTGTTTTTGACTGTAAAGGCCTATTTAGGATTGGGCATTTTTCTGCCTTTAATGTAACGTAAATTAAAATGAATTTGTAAATAATTACTACTCACTTATATAATAACCATCGACTTACACTATTATTTTAGGTAACTAAATTTAATGTTAGATAGTTGAAAAATAAACTTTGATTCAAAAAAACTCATTGATAAATAGCCAGCAAAGATCTTCTAACTTAGTTCCCAAATCGCAAATTCTTATTTCTACAGTTCACACCCAAGTGATTGATACAAATCTAAGGAATGTTGTTATTTGTAAAATTATGACTAAACTGGCGACCCACCCTAATTTTGCAAGAATGCAATTCACATTTGGTGTCATTTGTGTTTGGATTAATTTATAATTTTTCTCTTTGATATTATTTAAAAAAAATTGCTTATTATTACGAATTTTTTTTTTCTTGTCTGTCTTGAACAATTATTCATCTCAAACATCAGAATTAATTCACTTTAAAATTTCGTGGTAAATCTTATTCTGCATTTTCTGATCTAGTGAAATCAAATACTCGTATGAAATCTTCATGATTGAAACAATCTTCCCATACATGTCTAGGTATCATGGCTTATATGTCGCTAGAAAAAAACTAAAAATCCTGCATCGCGCTATCAGAGTTCCCAAACCTCGCACCCCAAATTATAAAATTAATTTACAACCAAAAAAACAGCTAAGTAACGAAATATAACAAATATCCAACAGACTACATTCACCTCAAAGAATGAGTTTTATTCCGCTCAAACTACAAAATCAAAACTTTACGGCGACTGTGAAGCTTGCTTTTCGCTCCGCAGTACCCCCACCCCGCACTTCCGCTGTTGGTTGATTGGTTCCGAAACGCCATTAATTTGGAATCTATCTGTATCAAAACTTAAATATAAATTAATAATAATGTAGTAGTACAGGAGGTCTAAAAATTGCAAATTCGAGACTACTGTCAACAACACCGGCCCTCACGTGTCTTCGTTCGGGTCACTCACTTTGCATTCCATTCAAATATATTTTTCTTGTCAGGCAAGTTATTATAATGTTGTAATATCTCCTAAGATATTCATCTAAATTAAATGAACGCATACTCAAGATGACCAAACATATTTATATAGATAAAGATTAATACTCTGTCTACAACAACACCTTTACTGATAAAGCAGTCTTTCGATTGGTAAATCATAAAAATGGGTATTATCGAGCGTAAAAGCTACTTTTTTTTATAACTTTATGGGGAGAATATTTCCACAGTAATTCACAAGAATTACTGTGGAAATATTCTCCCTAAAAAATAATGTTATGTACAACATAACATTAATTTTTGTAACGTCTATTAAAATCCCAGTCGATTTGATTTATTTCCGATTTCGTCATTGTCGATATGTTTCAGCAATTGTACATAAACCCTCAACAACTCTGTCCATTGTTGGTGAAAACCATGTGTATGAAAATTCGTTCGATATATTTTTTTAGTTTACCACTTAGACAGACATACACAGCGGCAAGAGGATTTCCTTTTATGATAATATAAATACGTGTGTAGTGATTGTCATGATTAATTCTAGTTCACTAAATTTTATAGCGTATTCATATTGGATTACTCCATGACAACAATCTATATAGAACCTAGACTAACCATCTGAATTCAAAAAAGCATAAAAATGAAATGCTCTAACGATGTCTGCAAGGTGTCGAGAATACCAGCGCACGTAATAGAACGTCGGCGAAGCGTGGGAATGCAGTCGCAAGGACGCGATGCACCGGCTAAATGGGACACGAGCGGACACTTTCAAATGTATCCGTGTGTATAGCGACCATCACTCGATGTTTCTAGTTTAACTATCTATTTTACTATACCTACGAATCTATACTACGTTTTTAGGCATATATTTTTGGACCTTCACTTAGCTTTATTACAAAAAAAAAAAATTAAAACCCATTACTTAGACATTTTCATTAGTAAAACCTACGAAAAAGGTTTGATACCTAGACTTATTGAATACCTATATTGACGAGTCAAAGTAACACGCAATCACCTAATGAAACTTTTAATTTCCGCATGTCCTTCAGGAAAACGCTAGGTAAAGCGAAATAGCTTTTTATATAATGTATTTTATAATTTACTAAGCTTATTTTACTTACTCCATATTTATATTAAGTTCTTTGACGTCGTCGAAATCTCAAATAAGTCTTTACACGCGTGGTTTACTTAAAATTAATATGAGTGGTCTCTTGTGGAGTTTTAATTAATAAAAGCAGCAATAAGTTAGTTGATGCTCATACAACCGTTTCTCATTTATCAGAACCCTTCAATCTACGGACGATCCCGTTATAACTTCATACGTAACGTTTTTATGCCGACATAATGGTCTGTGTGCGGCGCGCCAATACGAAAATTAATTATTTCTGACATTTACGCCAGCAATCATTGAAATGGAGGCACCTGGTCACGGGTAAGCTCACTTATTATAAGAAAAAACTAGACGCGTTTGCGTATCCATCATTTGGGAAACCGAAAACGACTAGATAACTTTAGTGAAAACTACATAGGTAGCAATTTTATAATCTTAACGATTATCTCGTTTGTGTTTCATCCCTACTCTATCTGATATCTCTTATCTATTTGCTGCAAATCTACTATCTAAAAAACAACTTCTGAAAATCAGAGCATATGTAATGCTGTTACATATTTCCGTGATAAATAAAACCTGCTTTAGTAGGCGGCTACCGCCACGACTACGCGCAGCCCCCCACCTCGACTGAGACCCGAAAATCGGTTATCATCCTCGTCACACATGTTGAACCATCATGACGTCGACCTTGAATGCGCAGTAACCGATTTTCGGGTCCCAATCGAGGTTTCTAATTGAGGTTCCGCGTGCAACTTCAGCAAATGGTTCAACTTATTTGCCGTGAACGATCAGTAGAAGTCAGTGAATCTGCATTGCGGTGTATCATCGCAGCGTCATCTGCTCCACACAGCAACCACCCACACGTCCCCACATCCCACAAGACAACGCAACCAAAACATGCACACTTTTAAAACCGCCAAGTTTCTACACTTTTCCTAACAATTTCCCCGCTTAAGTCCAAACGATAAATATTTTAGTAAAGTATAGAGACTATAATAAAACGTATAGTATGAGTCCCATTCAAACTTTCGTTTACCACACCTCACCCACACGGATGCAGGTTCATCTTGTGTTTGTGTGCAAATGCAAACTGCATAGTGTGCAACGGAAATGTCTGTGTTTGTCCGTCGGCTGTGTGTGTGTGTGTGTGTAGGAAGAAAGTGCATTCTGGTTGCACGGACGGCTAGTCGAGGGAAACTTGACATTACAGCGCTCGGCACACACTGGTGTGAGTTAGATAGCTACTATCTTGAGATATGCTGAGCTATTTTTAGGCGAATTTCCTTTTCATCTGGTGAAGTTTTGTAGTGCAGGATAACTTTTTGTTTGGAGTTTCCTTCATAAAAAATTTTGTTTCAAGCAATTTTTTTTCTAACTTAAAATAGGGAACATGTAGTACATTTTGATACAAGTGATACAAGTTTGTCATTGCGACCGAGGTGGAATTCGCACGAGCCATAGGCGAGTGTGTTATGGCACCGAGAGCTGCAGTGACAAATTTGCACGTGTGTCAAATGACGTTTTTCAATATACTTACGACTCGTGGGGGTCCGCTCCGCGTGACACGCGCCTCGTGGGGGCTGACACGCGCCCAGCCTGATACGATAAACAATATTATTACAATAAAATTGTGGCGGGGGCGAGCACACGCACTTTCTCGCACTACTGCGGAAAACAGTAACAACAACAGTCCATTGCGTACATAAACGTAGTGGGATAAGCGCGGGTTTTCGAGTAGGTAAGTGTATTGACAACCCTTTATCACCACAAGTTTACATAATACGAGTACTAACAATATATAGCTTTACTAGCGGTCTCGACAGCCAAGAGAACCCGATTGCATCCCTACCTACCGGGTTCAATTGTATTTTCATACCATTCAGGGCCCCACTCTCAAATAAACACACAAAGTTCAACTAAATCTAAATAGGAGGGATTAGGTGATCAGCACACGTGTAGAAGAATTAAATTTATGAAGATAACACAACAAAGAAGCGACATAACAGCTATAACACTAACATCAGCATAAGTTATCTTGGCACCGGTCGTCGCTCGCTATCTCTCGTACAGCTGCGCCCGCGCCGTTGCACTTGCACTAGTAAACTTGAAACAGTTCCAGTCTGTTATTACGTTTCCCTTTCGTAGTGCGTCCGAGGGGACTGTCTACTTTACTTTAGCTTGCGCGTACGCAGCTATCGTTTTTTAGCAGTTTATTGATTGATTGGGCTAGCATTCTGTTTGATTTTGTGGTTATTCTAACCATATTAACATAGGAGAACACTGAATTGCTGAAGTTTTTAATTGTAATTTGTTACAGCAGTCAAAATAAAATATTCTTTCTGTCTTATGGCCACTCCCATCACGAATTCATTAATAAATAAATAAAACACAAAATACACATAACTTTAAAAACTTTTTATATAAATAAAAGGTTGATTTAAATTAGGCATATTTGGCGCTAGTAGACCTTAACAGATAATATATATAGGAAGAACATCGTAAGCGACAATTAAAATATACATTATGGTAGAAAAAACACATTTCAGCAAAAAACGTTTTCTCTTCCATAATGAAAAAATATTTGTGATAAAATTTAACATACCAGTCATATAACTGTTCTACTGATATAACTATACCTAATTGAATAGTTGCTATTAACATATTTTGATAAAAACTTTTTAAAACGCAATTAGTCGCTTACGATGTTTTTCTTTGCTCGATATGTACATAAACCACAGATATCATTAAAATCAAGACGTTTTGATGTTGGAATAGGCGCAATCTCTGTAGATTGAGCCTTTGCGGATAGTAGTACGATGTGGAAAATAATAATCTTAAAACTCAAAAACTGAATGATGAATGAAACCCCGACGTGATAAATGTAACGCAACCGCACTACAAGCTTATTCCACTAAAAAATCTGATCCTGTTTTTGCTTTTATAAATCATCATTCACATACTCAAAATAGTCTGTAATCATCGACAGCGGTGACTTCAGCGCGCGTCTATTTACTGCCTCATCAGTATACATCGACTCCTGTGTCTACATTCATTACAAACTTACCAGACGAATTAACTTTGAAATCACAAGGGAATGCCTGTCAAACATTCCTGTCCGTTCCAACTTGGTTTGAAAACCCATCCTACCGAATTGAAACTCAACGATACCTACTTTCTAGTTTCGCGTACAGAGCTTTAGGTTACTAACAACGGAGGTCTACAAAGGGTCCCAGGTCTCAGCAATTAGGTATCTAATAGTCCTAGGTCCGTTTCAGCGAAGTCTAGACGCCGGGACCTTGACGAGAGACCTTGAAGCGAAGTCTGAGAACATGGCACAATTCTCTGGATATTATTTCTAATATAAAATAAACTTTGGGCCCGGCTCGTGTCGCGTGGGCGGTGACACTGGGAAGTTGTAATAATGGCTCTGTTTTGACGAGGGAAATGGATCGGTTTATGTGCCGACATAGTACTGAGGTATCACATGCGTCCTGGGCTGCGGATTGGCACCGAGGCCCTGAAATACAAATGAAGGAACACAGGTGGGCGCTAGTCAGTCCGACAGTCCCTCTCGCTTATCTGATAACTTCACACAGGCTAAAAAAACGTTTGACATACTTTAGTTCTCATTAGTTTGTAATAATAAAAAATACTTTATTGTAAACGATTTGTCTGCCCCTGTATTGTCACCAACCAAAAACTTTTTACTCTTACACTCACGGAAAACGCTTCAAAGCTTAATATATGTTCATCTTATATGCTATTCCAGAACATGATCTAGCCATCTGCCAAATTTCATCTCAATCCGTTCAGCCGTTTCAGCGTGAAGAAGTAACAAAACATACACACTCACAAACAACAATTAGCTTGTTTTATGGTATTAGTGTAACAGTATTACAGTACCTATACATAATATAAAAGGTAACGGTGATACATAACAGTAAAGCCGACAACTATAACCTAGGTACAACGTTGCTAAGCCCTAGTTCCTAAAAATATCGCAAAGTTGTCGGATCCAACTTACATTACGTGACGATGGCGACATGACTTTACGGTAAACTCGACATTTGAGGCTCTATTTGACAATTACTCCAAACTACAATTCTACCAGATGACTTTGAAAATACACATAATTAGTTTTACAAGATAATTATGAGGAAAAAGCCCAATAAATTAATCGGGACTTATCAGGAAGTAAAATAGATCATTAGAACTGACACCCCAAATGGATCAGGAATAAAATAAAAGCCGTTTCCGTAGTCTTGTCCTTACACAGTACATCAATATTGAAAGTCAGTGTATCTACAATATATTCTTAGAATGTCTGGCTTTTAAATAAGGTTGTTTTGTGTCAATTTTGGTAGCAATTTATACTCCGAAATGACTTCTCTGTTGGCTTCTCAATGTAATTAAATATCCTTACACGTGCTCAGCTTGAATAACTAAAATCATTTTATGCGAAAAACAGTTTTATCCTGTTACCTTTGTTCAGAAAAATAAAGCGACGTCTACACAACGAAAAATATTTTTTAAGAAAGTTGTAAGGTGTAAACAGAGCTGTAGGAATTCATTTAAACTCGAAACTCAGCATTAGTGGTCCCAGCAGTAATGCTGGGAGCTTTACAGTGGCATTCTCTCATCTCTAGTTCATAATGACTTCCCCTGGTGTTACGTTTGTCTTCCTCTTTAGGGTTAATTAGGGACAGAACTACCGGCTAGAAGATTTTGGTAGTAAAATTATATGGGCGCACTTAACAGAACAAAACAGACAGAACGTCTGTTCTTGACGATTTTGACTAGAAATATAGTAAATTATATTGTAACTTTAATAGATAGTTTTCCTTAAATACGTTACCTAATCATACTTTGACAATAACGATAATAATATCCACATTAAAATAACAGTGACAATGCGACATTTATTTAGAAAATGATTATAATTATTATTTTGTAATTATATGCTGAACAGGTAAAATAACAATTCTCCCTCTGTATAACTTTGCTCTTTTTGTTTTAAATAATGTTTACGGCAGCCCCACGGAAACAACCTGAGCTAATTGAGGAACGGATGGACCTCATTATCCTTATGTTAACACCTACTCAATTTGTTATAAGTATTGACTATATATATTTGAATATAGCTCGCGTATTATTAGCTATTTTTCAATAGGCAAACCATTTTTTGATACATCCTTCTTCCTTGTATAATTATACGAGTTCTGCATAAAAATAGGAAAATGAACTTTTTATACAAACAAAATTCCTTTAGAAGAGGCTTTTTGAGATAGCAGTTGAACTGGCGGTATATAATTACCAGAAGCTAAAAAAAAATATTCTACAGAAATACACTCATTTGAAACCGTCTCCGTTTTATCTTTGCCGTGTCATGTTCAAGTGAAGTAATTGCGCCGCGCCCGACAACTACTATTATCCCATCCAACAATACCCGTATCGACACTGTCGTGACTAGCTGGCTATACTAATTGCCGCGACTCGGCTCGCTTTTCCCCAGTTTTTCGCACGCTCGCGTTTTTCAACGCAGAACAATGTCGTCGTTCAGTTTCCACTTTCGTTTTCACTGATGGACGCTGATCCGATGCGCAGCCGCAAAAACTGCGCCAATGTTACACGACGAATGCTGTACTGGTAACATATTATGAGAGATTTATTGGTTGCTTCACTACTGGAGCTGTGGAAAACTGTTGAAACATTTGTAAATAAATTCCTAGTAACTGTACAGCAAATTTGGCGGCATCAGATGGCAAGTCTATTAGTTACATACCGGATCACTGGGAAACAATTCCAAAATTAAAATGATATGCTTTAGTAACTGGAAAAAATATTTCGTTAGTAAATCCGTAGAGTTCGATAGTAATATAGTATAAAACCATACAGGGTGAGCTTCCTCGTGTACCATGATCTGATGACACTAAATTAAGTAAAAACTATGTAAAATTAGCACTTAGAGACAGATCCGGACACCATCCATCAGCAAAGCTTGCATACCTAATGAAGAAGACTGATTCACATAATTGGGTAACTTGTAATAAAATTGAAAATGTACAACATTTGCTGATGGAATATGTCCGAAATAAAGATGAATTTGACTCGCTGCTGAGTGAATTGAAATTCAATAGATTCGATGTAGGTCTGATCCAAAGCATTCTATCAAAACCGAAATCGGAGGCGGCCAGAAAATTATGCGATCTCTCAGGTATGATTCGTCCTATCGTTAAAAGTATTTGTGATGTGTGTGTTGTTTATTAGTTTATACAGTTTGTTTTAATATAGTACACAATATAAATGTCCACCGTTTATACGTATGAGAAGTAATTGTTATGACGTACGAAGGGGCTGACACTTAGATAAAAGACAAAATAAAATCCTCAATAAAAAAAAACCTCGCAAATATTTTGATGTAAAATTAGTCCTATCTCAAGTGGACATGTGGAATCATTTAAACAGAGGCATTAATCTCGGAGGATTTAATCTTGGTAAAATAGTGCTGAAGATTTTATTGTAATAATGACTGACTACCTCAGCGAAACTTACTGAGGAGGCTGACTCGACATTTGCAGCCAAAAACTGTATCTATAATAAATATATAGAATATGGTCATGTGGATGAACGCTAATGGAAAACAAAGTGACTAAATTTTACGAAGCCATGGCTTAAAAAACTTATTACCCAAGCTAAAAATATTGAAAAAAAGCTGACTAAATTTCACAGTACTTTGTAGGTGACAAAAAAAAGTTACTGAAAATTCTTAACTAAACTATTTTCCCAAGTAAAAAAATAGCAATAAATTAAAAGCGATTCGTTGGCCACAATTTTTCCTCTCACCGTACAGTTACAGTACCGTATCACGTTTGTTTACGGTTTTCACTCTCTATATTTTTCTCGCGAGTGAAAATTCCCCCGGCAGCGGCGCGGGCGCGGCGGCGGCGGTGCGGCGGCGCGGGCGCAGTGCGTGCGAAACTTTTTTACTTCTTCACGTAATGAGATTAGTAGATCGCGATCGGTTTTTATTGAACGATTACTTTATGAATTTCCATGATCTTTAGCAGTTAAATTAAAACAGTAGTTTGTGAGAATTTGTCATCTGTGGGATTCAAAAGTTTTCAGGGACTCTTGTAAGAGATGCTTCTGTAAGAATGTAGTTTTTGAACTTTAGTGAAAAAAAAAATATTTTGAGTCATTGCTAAGCAATTTTTGCCATAGTATAATACCATACCATAAAATCATAGTCAACTTGAATCGTACCCTACAATTTCTATTTTTAAACGTTGCCCCCTCCCCCCCAAAACCCCCACACTAGGAATTCCTGTATCGTGGGTGCGTTTGAAAACATAATCCCACATGCCTACCCAAGACAACCATTCCGGAACAACGACCTGTAAGCCATACAAATTTTTTTCCGTGTGGGAATCAAACCCGCGACACGTAGCGCATCAGCCAATCTCTTAACCACTACGCCAACCCTGCCATCCCAAAATTGTGTACAATAAACCATTCGAGAAAGTTGTCACAGAAATTTTCTGTAATTATACTACTTCCTCATGGATTTTTCCACGTCTTTTCCGATGTTAAAGGAAATCGTATGGAGTGGGCGTTTGCGAGTAATCTCCTTCTTATTCAGCAGTGAGCTCTGACCCTATTACTGGCTCTTTGAACCGTGCTGAGTGCGTTCACAACTAATACTCTTACATGTCAATCCCTCGTCTAGAACTTCCGCGATGCATTTTGAAAAGTGTGCGCGGCTATTGCATGACTTGATTCCGCCATCCTTTCCACCGTTGGACTATCCGACGAACGGCGATTATTCACCCTCACGTTGTTGAAACCTCTACGGTCCAAACTAAGCGCTTCGCCTCGTCGTTTATACCGCGTACATCGAAGGACTGGAACTATTTGCCTGCTGCGGTCTTCCCGTCCGATTATAATTTAGGTGTCTTCAAGGCAAGGTGAATATGCTCTTATTATTAACACTAGTTTATACTAGTGCGCTTCACCATCAACGAATGTATCACTGTTTACCATCAAGTGGGATCGCAGGCAAGCACTAGTTTATATCAATTTAAAAAAAAATCTCCTCTTAAGGGTACACAAAATAATTGAACTCAGCTCGTTTCAGGGTTGTCAAACCCCTAATTTCCAGGTTAAGTGGATTATTTTGCGATAAAGAAGGCCTAATTACGGCAAACAACGTTTCCTCACAATTCGGGATGTTTGTTACCAAATAAACTTCACGGAGATAAATAATTTATTGAGAGAATTGTAAACGTGCTTAATAAGGTGAGGTCTCGATGTTTTTGATAACATTTCGTTTTACTATTTGAAATTAACCGTACAATTTCAACTGAGATAATTTTAGATTTAAATAGTTATTCATTTGTTTCTGAGATAAAAAATATCCCATGTGCTATTCCAGGACATGGCCTACCCGTGAGCCAAGTTTCATCGAAATCCATTCTGTAGTTTTTGCATGAAAGAATAACAAACATTCATACGTACAAACTTTAGAGTTTATATTATTAGTAGAAATTGAAACAATGAAATCTCAAAAAAAAAGTGTCTTTTTTATAATATTAACTAAGGTAAATCAAAATTTTCTCATATCAAAAAGCACGCAATATCAATGACTAAAGCCAGCTACTACCTATACCAACGATCAAACTCTGCTCTATTGGTTCAATAGCTCTTTTTGGATTCTTTTTTCCGTAACCAAGAAGTAACATTTTACATAAGAAAGTGATTGAAAAGAAAATACACAACTCGTTCGTTAGCGATCCTAGTCTGGATGCGCCATTAATTTCTCATATTGTTTCCACGTTAGAACTAATTCCAAAATAACACAAGTTTTCTTAGATTTCAATACATATATTAGAGTATATTACAAATATACAGATAATATAGTTAATACAAAAACTAAAGAAAGAAAGGAATAACTAATTTTGAAATAGAACAGCATGTCTTGCAAGTTTTTGAGCTCATAATTCTAAGTCAATCCGAAGATATCTCAACTCAAAACGAACCGTTTTTGAAGATGGCAACTACATAAGCAAATACCTCACACCGAGATCTCTCATGTGATAACCTTGTACGCAATATTACTTACACAAATCTTGGGACATCGCTCATACAACGCGGACGCTTTGCTCCGAGCAATTTGTGTCGAAAATGACACGATATTTCTCGATAGTCATCATTTAGGAACAGGTACACTTTCGACGCTCTCGTGGTAGTACAATATCGTAAGTGTATCACGAATGGGGGCACACTCAGCACTATTTGCGGGAATAATGGCCGCATTAATATTGTACTCGTGTATGTCCTAGTTCGGCGCTCTGAATCGGTCCGTATTGTGCGGTTTTGGTTATTTTCCTGGATGATAAGATATTTTGCTTCCTGTCTCGATCTACGTCCCATATGTATTGCAGATAATATTAATCCTAACTGCCTTTTTTCCTGGATGATCTCACTGCTGATTTATAGACCTCTTCTTGTGTAATACTGTCCTGGTACCTTTTTTTTAATTGATTTAAACTAGTGCTTGACTGCGATCCCACCTGATGGTAAGCAGTGATGCAATCGTTGATAATGAGGCGCATTAGTTTATTAAGAGCCTAATATTCACTTAAATTATAATCGGACAGGAAGACTGCAGCAGGCAAATTGTTCCAGTCCTTCGATGTACGCGGTGTAAGCGACGAGGCGAAACCCTTAGTCCGCCTGTAGAAGTTACCTCTACAAAATTTTCTTTTAATTTTCCTTTTGAAACTTTTCCATGTCAGCTGTCCGCCAGGTAACTCTTATCAGCTCCAGCGGCATCTAAGTGCATTGTCTTCGTATCTTGGCTGAGAAGCACAAGGGTACAGCTATCGACTGATTGCGCAGAGTGTTTGCCGTCAAGGCGAACTGACACAAACACCACAAGTGCTTGCTCAACATATCGAATTATTTGTTTTGATATACTCTATCGTATCCACGATCACTACTGGATACGGTGATTATGTAGCCTCTACAGTCTATAGAATAGGCAGCATTATTAACTCATTATGGCAATTAGGTTTTTTGAAACAGACTGACAGAGGTTAGGTCAAACATGATAACATCTTAATACAAAACAGGCAGTCGATTAATGTTCGATAGAATAATCCGAGAGCATACAGACATTTAAAAAAACGATTGTACTTCGACCAATATTTTACATACATTCCAATTTTTATGTAACTTCCCTCCTGTATATTTAACTGCGACAATAACAGGTGCTATACAATATACCCATGTTTTCCGTCATAAGCTTCCATGTTTCCTCGTTGAACATTCAATAGATTGCTATCGGGTCATCCACAGTCGTGTGCATTTGAATACAAACGCAGGTACAGGCTAGGACAACACTCCCGCAGTTTGCCGGACACCGGCTAAAAATACACGTACTTGCGTAGAAAAAAAAAACAGACCATAGACCAGTCTTCCTGTGCTAATCGATGCCAATTATATGTATGGTCGCCATGTATTCAGGTATCCTGGATACGTCCTGATTTGCTTAATTAGGATATTTTAATAATATACATTTAATGTCTTTAAATATGTATTTAATATTTTATTATCAATTTTAAAAGGAAATGTTGGCAAATGATTTTTATGGAGATGATTGTTACCTGCCAGCTATGTTATCGAAAATTAATCCATGTTCTAAATATGTAGCTTTCAGGGCTTCCCTGTTTTAGCTTCGTATCACTGAACCAGGAAAGTGTTGTATTGTAACTATACGCTACATCTGTTTGTTCAGCGTGCCCTGGTGCAGGCCCTGGTCCGGGGCGAGTTGGAACTACCTTCTTCCAGCGGCTTTGCCTGCGCTAAAATCAGTTTCTCCATACAAACTTCCAATCCCCATTTTACCCCCTTAGAGGTTTTTTTTTTTTTTCGTTAGGTAAAATCATCCAATGACAAATCCCGCCCTTGGGTGGGGCGGGAAATAGTGTCAGACTTTTACTGACTAAAAACCTACCTTTCCGTTCCTTGCCTTTGTCCCGGGGCCCGTGGTGACCCCCCTTAGAGGTGGAGTTTCATAAAATCTACCTACCTGCTAATTTTTTTTTTGTAGGTGTTATAGTTTCTGAAATTTCGTGATTAATCAGTGAGACGTATTACTTTGATTGAACTGTTTATAAGCAGGACCCGCAACTCTTATAGACGCAGCAGATAAAAGTGTTTCAACATTGTCATCGTTAAAGCCATTACCTACTCTCGTGTAAAAAACAAGCCAAGCACTAATCACAAGATAAACATACTTCTGTTTAAATCTTACAAGACCTTCTGACTGGATACTAAATACAAGTCTAATTAATTACACCTATTAAATTAGACTTCAGTCAATCATTTTCGTCTTCATCATAGTAGATCGGTTTCAAGAATCAAGATTAGGAAAAAAACATTCCATATTTTTTTATACCTTTCCAAAATCAAGAAAAAAAACGCATTTTATCCCAAATCGCATTTTACAAGTAGCTACCCCAAGCAACTAATGCACAAATATCTGGATGCAAAAACGATTAGTATTGCGGAACGGAGGGAGGTGATGCTATCTCGTTCTCACTTGCGAATAAGCGGTGATAACAGACAAGGTGAGGGCTATTTTACTATTCATAACCCTTGATTGTGCTGCCGTTAGTGGCAGCGCATCCATGACGAGCGAGCGTGCGTGTGTGTGTGAGTGCAGCGTGCGCGCGTGTGCGTGTGCGCGGGCGCAAGCGGCGCGTAGCCTTGAATTCGTACAACGACTGCACTTGTACAACGATAACCGTTCGGAAATGTATTATTGTGATATATTTTTAATTGATAATTTTTTTCTCTATATTTGCTTCTTGGTAGTATCTACGACAATACTTAGGTACTACATGCTGCTTTATACTTTTTGTATTGAAATGTCTAAATGTGGGTAATGGAAAAACCTAATGAAATATTCATCTATTTATCAGTTTATCAGTACAATGTTTTATAACAACAATTTTTTTGTATGATTAAACTTTGTAAAATTCCTTCCGATAACAAAGCGCAATGGGATCGTTATACTATGTTACCTCTGCTGTATGTGAAGTAATGTTTATTAAATGTTTGACACAATTTCAAAACCATAATTTTATTTTCTTTTATGTGAAATAGGAAGAAGACATTCGCATTTTGAAAAATTGATATTTCCGGATTTCTTGTTCGATATAATTACCTATTTAGATTATATTTTTACTAGAATCTAATAAGAAAATACAATAATATTTTTCTGTTACTATTAGAATCTAACAAGGGTCAAAAAAATGATTTTTTCTTAAAAAGTAAAAACTTCTAAAAGAAAATATCTGCAAGAAACATTAGCATGCAAGTAGAACGTTTCGGAACGCAGCAAGATCTGCAACACCTCCGTCCCTTGTCCGGGCATCTCGTTCCTTGATATCGCCTTCTCTTTTCTCCTTAGGGGCGGTCCTTATGGTGCCGTCACCGTCGCGCACGCACATAATTGGCGCCGCAGGAAGCGCGGAGAGATTGATGATCTAAGCGCGGGATCGATCGTTCTTTTTTATTATTTCTCGTTATTGCAAGTTCCGTTGGTTATTTTAATGGCCGTGACTCCGAATGGTCGGCTTTATAGGGCAGGCGGGAGGAGCAGGGGAATGTTCGCGACAGGCAGCGCCGGGTGCGAGGCCTCACGTTACTTGCTCATAATAGATAATAGTGACGTAAAGTGAGTCAATATCGTTAAATTAAGTGTGTTAATGTTGTAGTCTTATGAATTAAGTGTTCTTTGCAAGTCGAGGGTTTTTCTTGATGTTTTCCTGCTACATTCTTCGTTTTTACTGAGTATTGGCTCACGCATTCTCCGATCTATTAAGTATTTTCTTGTAAGAATCTTTTTCGTTTAATACCATAGACTGGATATTGAAAATAATGACCAGGAGCGAACTAAGAGCCTTTGAGAATTCCAATTTCTTAATAATTATCTTTAAAACTATCAGCCAAAATCTAGGCATAGTTTGTTCCTAAAACAACAACTATTAAGCATCAAAAATGTATAACTACCCGTCTAGGGACTGAAGGTCGCGCGCGGGTAGTGGGTAGTGGTTGGAGGGTAGTTGTTAGTACCCGTTATTACTAATATCATCCCAATGTACCTTTTGTCGTAGCGCAGACATTACGCTAGGATTGCTAGCAGATTCGTGTGACCTCGGGAAGTTAGAGGTCGCTGTTACGGACAGACGTTACAATTGTAGATGTGGCTCACGTACCGAGTCTGTTTCAGCGCCCTACAAATGACCTACTTGTAGTACCAACACGGACGGTGATCACCCGGCCATGTGTGTTGTAGCGACGACAGGAGAGAGATCTCGGTAGCTCGGGATGTCTTCCCTCTCCTCTCAAAGAAGAAGATTGTCCTTTTTCACATTAATTATTCTCGAGCAACCTTTTATGTGTATGTATGCTCACTATTGCTCACACATACACAGACAGAATCGAATTTCGTTTGAGCCAAAAATAGAAAAGGCTGTAACCGAGATATATGCCTTAAGTAAATAGCTCCCCCGGCCTAACCAAGTAGGTACACACATTTGAAATATTAGCGACATATCCAAAGGTTGGCGACGATTGGACCAGCGTCAAGCAGCGGTGGCGACGAGCCAATCTTTTAACGTTATCATCTGGGCCCTGAGACGAATTGCAGGCTCACTGAGACGTTCTCCTAGATTGATACCTTTTACTTGTAGATTTTTCCTTTGTAGACGAATCTTTAGACGGTATATGGGCTGTTTTATTTGTAGGATAATAAAGAGAAGTCGTAAAGAAAAACTACAAGAAACTTTCTTCTTAAGTAGATTTTATGAAGGCATTACTATAACATTACAATATTGACCGTCAATATATTGTCATGTAAAAAAAATACGATACAAATGTTTTTTGAGCCTTAAAATTGCGACCAAGATATTTGAAAATACGAACTGTAACTGTTTGTGCCTATGATATGATCACTTTGTGCTACAAAATAGTAGAACCATTTTTGTAAGTGTGCCAGTTTATGTAGCCTTCTCCTGAAGTATAAGCATGACAACCTTAATCATATGCTATAAACTAACACCTACTTCGACAGAAAATGAGACAGCGAGTTTCACTCGTCTGTCTAGTTCTCTCACACATGATTTACTGAGATCGTTTTGAGCATTTTCTTACACGTGTATCGATCACCAACAGACTCGGATAAACACACATTTATTGTCATATTATTATAGTATATCTACCCTCGTCACTCTCTGCTTAACAAAAAGCTATACGAATATATACTATACTTTTTTCTATTAAAGTACAGCTTGACTACAAAGATCTTCCAATTATAGGTCTAACTTGACAATGACGAAATTAATTAATGTAGGTACGCAACTTGTTAGAGTTATTTTAATTAAAAAATAGACATTGATAATGATAAATGCAGTTTTATCTCGCAAAACTCTATACACCGTTAAATTTTAGTCGTTTTAATCCTGCGGAGGGTCGATTCGGTACATGAAATACTATCGATTTGTAAAGAAAAAATTTAAAAATAACGTACTTTTTTTCAAAAACGCGAATTAATATACGCTTACGAAATTAATTTCTTTAAGTAAACGAGTCAAAGACCCTGTAGGTAGTTGTCGGTCGTTTCGGATTAACTACCTACTGTTCATTGGCCTCGCTCAGCTGACGTTTACTTAAAGAAATTAATTTTGTACATGCGTAAATTAATTCGACTTTAAACTTGTATAACATTTATGACGGTTTGGTTGGTGCAACGGTTTAGTGATTGACTGCAACGCTGTGTGCCGCGGTTTCGATTCCCGCACAGAACAAATATTTTTATACAAGACACCCAGACTCGAATTACCTACCTGTTAATAGGTATTTCGAGTCTGGGTGTCTTGTATATGTGAGTTTAGATGTTTGTGAAGGCACCGATGAGACAGTGGTTATTACCTAATGTGGGGCAACGTTTTTTAACGCAAAAAATACCTTTGTTATGTGACAGCAGTCCAGACCGAGCCACAGTCGTCAACGACGCGCTCTGTTCCCGAGTGCCTCAAGGGATTGTCAGCAAACTGTAAGGGCCCGGCAGGGTCGAAGCCTACTGGGGCCATGGGTTTGGCAAAAGTGAACCCCGGGGCTTTGGAACGAAGGCAATGAAGGAGCAGGATAGGTTTTTAGTCAGTAAGATTCTGACTATCTTCCGCTACACCCAAGGGTGGGATTTGTCATTTGATGATTTCACCTACAAAATAAAAAAAAAATCACAAACGACTATTATCTACAGTTTTGTTATCAATCAGGGACATTATTATATGAAGGGACAGAAATAGTTTAGATAAACAGGTAACATAATATCGTTATCCTAATTAAATTTAACACGGCAATCAACATGATTTTCCCATTAAAAAAATGCTTGAAATCAATGTTTTTGCTAGTGTAATAATAACAGGAAAGAAGTGTTATGTGTTATCAAATGTCAAAAACAAATGATGAGTAGTTAGTTACATAAGCCGGGTCGATGACCGGGCTCGCGATCTGATAGCGGGACCCCCGACCTGACACTGATAACAAACCGCCATCTTAGATTCAACTTACGACTACATACGTTATATTATTGAAGCATACAGGACCGCTCATTACCACTTCAAAATGATAATCTGTATTTGAATTAGATAGACCATATCGTTTTTCTTCTGTGTTATTTCGTAGAAACATTTTTGCCTAAAATCAATTCTAAAATAATACCTACAATAACGGTTTTCCTGAAAATCACGTTTATTGAAATACCATTTAGCAACGAAATACGTTTTTGCTATTTATTTTAATGTTAATGTATGCTAGGGGTACTGGTAAAAAACGTTGTTAAAAAATTGAGTTACTTTTTCAGGATACACGTGTAATGTTTTGCGGAAAAAAAACTCATAATTCTAGTGTACGCAGTACTGCCTAGGCTGTACAGTACTGCGCTGATTGACATGCAGTAGGTACTGCTCTACTACATAGTATAAAACAAAGTCGCTTCCCGCTGTCTGTCCCTATTTATGCTTAGATCATTAAAACTACGTAACGGATTTTGATGCGATTTATTTTGATAGATAGAGTGATTTAAGAGGAAGGTTTATATGTGTAATACATACATAATATATTTAATATCACCACTGCACCTGTGTGAAGCTGGGCCGGGTCGCTAGTATACTAATTATATGCCAATCAGCGGATTTGTAGTTAACAAATAATAATTGAAACCTTTATTTGAATACAAAGCCACAGTAACTAGTCTCTATCTTTATATACTACCAGCTGACTCGAAAAACAAAAGAAAAAAGGAATGTGACCTCAGGCATATCAAATATACACGAAAATTTCGTCGAAAACGGTCAAGCCTTTTCGGAGGAATTCGATAACAAACATACACACGACTCGAGTGACACTAGAATTTTATATAAATACTATAAAACAAAGTCGCTTTCCGCGTCTGTTTATCTGCTAACTGCTCCTAAACCACACAACGGAGTTTGATGCGGTTTAAAAATAAATGAGGAAGGTTTATGTATATAATTATCAAACATGCGAAGCCGGGGCGCGCCACTAGTGCTTCAGTGTCAAGCCTCCAACCTAAGATTCGAAGACTAAAAGGGGTTGATAATCATTCAAGTTGAATGGTTGAAGTAGTATCAATAGCGCCAAGGTATTATGATTGTATTATAATAATAATACCTAATAGACTTATTATTCTGAATTAACTCTCTTTTTCTTGTTTTTCTTTTTCATATAATGTGTTTTAATTCAGCATGCCTCCTGGCAAAGCCTTCTCTAGCTTTCAACTGTCACGGGTTTGAACTCCTGGTAGGTCAACAAGATTGTGTAACCTGGAGTGTCTTGGGAAATATATATTGAAGGTTCAACCAAGTGTCGAGGACCGGTATTTCCTATTCCACTTGATTTTCCCTGCGTCTTCGCTCCTCTGACCTATCCCATAAATCAGTACATTTTCCCATATCAACTAGCCGATATCACTCGGTAACTAGTGTAACTCTTTATCAGTAACAGAATTGTCGCAATCACACCAGTACTTGCCGATATTACCTACCTTATATAAGTAAACAGATTTTTCTCAACTGCAATAAGCAAATTTCAAAACAATAAAGAAAGGCACTACTAGCAATTAATCTCCCATAATTCGATTTATTTTATTAACTACTTTTTCAAATTTTTATTCTAAATTTAAATTTAAGCAATTTTGTAACTGTATTACATATTTTATTGCATTTTTCGTATTAGCATGTTATGTAAGTATGTAATTATCCCTTAGTATATATTAGGAAGGGAAATCTGTTATTAGCCATAGATTACTACAAAGTACTGATTCAGTAACCTACTTTGTATATCGTTATTGAATTAAAAAAGAAACAAATTATATTTTGCCTGCCTAAAAATATTGGTACTACTATAGACACAATAATAAATGTCAAGTATCAAGAAGTTCAAAATATATATATATCAAGAAGTTCAAAATTAGACTCAACTAAATAAAAGACAATAATACAAATGATTCACTAGACAAAAGAAGAATAAACAAAATACCTTTTATTGTCACACCTTAAAATGGGGTCTTCAGGCATTGTTCAACATATTCAAATCTCATTCAATATTTTCTTACGTTATCAATGAAGTACCACAGAAAGTAGGCCGCGTTCGCGTCATGTGCTGTAATTGTGTGGCGGTGGGCCGGTCGGAACAGCGGGTCGGTTGTTCTACACTACTTGCGGGTATCCAGGGCATACACTATAGCGATATAAGGATCTTATCCTGCTACTATTTGAAAATATTCTGGATTTTTACTCCTACATAACGATATCTTCATAGAATTACATTGTAACTCAGTTTTAGGTAATTTTCAATCTGTATTTTATGTAGCAAGAATATGATTTACATAAAATATATAATACAAAAATGAGTTACAATGTTATTCTTAGTAGGTGTCGATAGATTCAGCATTAATGCGTTTAGTTTTGGACTCGACTTAGTCCCTCAGTAACATGTACATATTTACTGTGTAAGCAATGTAAATAAGCACATTCTTATTATTTTTATTCATTCTTATTTTTATTGATAGACTCGCATATGACAACTATCTAACCCGATGGTAAGCGGTGAAGTTTTATCAAGAAAATGCAGGAACATATCCATTTCTTTCAGTATGTAATGTAGATTTATATTTTGTGCATAGTTTTGTTAATAAATTAGGTACTTGTTTTTAAACTAAGTCATGTTTCCGTGATTAACCAACCATCTAAACATCCTGGCAGTGACGAGGAAGTGTCAGAACCATAAAAATTACGTCTTTTCTCCTGAGAAAGTCACGTTGTGACAACGTTGTCACATTGTGTATTATCGTCGTTTTCGTCGAGAACGAATCTCTGTTTATAACACCCTTATATGTGATTTAGCAAGTTCGGCTGTGTTTGATAATAACGAATGGTTATCGCTATTACATTTTGTAGTTATTTAAATACGCATTAAGTAATCACATGTGTCTTTTCTGAACTGATAATATGTATTGTGTCTCATATCTTTTGTGACAAATTAACCTCAAGCGGCGATTTATTTCGATGCCTATTTTGCTTGAATCGTGCAGTTACTTGTAAAATTTTATAAAACAGCAAATCACTAACGTAAACTCCTAAATTTTTGAAGTCAGTTAAAAAGAAGATTGGACTGCAATTCATCATTTTGTAAAGAAAAATAGAAATTATAAGATCTAGGAATTTGTTTATGACACCGTACTCGTGATCGAGTAATTCTGTTTATCACAAAAGTCTATTTGAAGCTATTTTAGTATATTCGTTATGCGGAAGCGATTCGTGTCGTACGCTGTGCTGCTCTACCGTAACTTAGTTGTGCGCCGAGGACGCCTCGTGGAGTCGTGGCCACACCGCTCGTAACATCGCTTAGCTTGATAAACCGATTAGCTTGATAAACACATCATGTTGCACAGGCAGAAACTTTCATTTTAATCCTCCAATATTATTTTAAATATTCCCACTAAATACAATGTAACACTAACTAAAATAACCACGTTCCAACAACATTGTCATTCAGGCGCACCTCAGTAATTATGCCAAAATGATGCGTCACACTTCCACGTCGGTAATAGCCAACATTTATCTGTTTAGGACGAACGTGTGACATTGGCTCTAAATTCATAGTAGGCACTACCCTATCTATTAACCACAACTGAATCTTGACACCTCAGAACTAATCACAAACCCCGCAACGGCCTGAAACTGCGCCAGAGGCGAGCGGCGCGGCGGCTCAGGTTATGCTGGCGATGTCAGTGTGTCACGTGGTCGCCGCGCGCGCAACTTTATTTGTAAAGTCGGTCAATGCCCCGAGCGTTAGATAAAAAAACACACAATTTGTTTACGCGGTGTATTACGCAAAACATCGCGATTGTCCAAGCGTTCCGGTTCGTGATAAATATTATAAATTGTTATTTAACTCATGATCTGTAAAAGAATTTGATTTTAGTGTTCACTATATCTGCAATTTGTACAATTCGATCCGCATACATAGTTCCGTTTTTAATTAAAAGATAAGAACAACTTCTTGAACGATAAGAAGTAATTAAGAAGTTGACAAAAAAATCAGACCCTATAACGAAACAAAAATTAATTAGTAATATAATTTTCCTCGTAAATTCATTACCTGAACACAATCGCTCGCAAACGAGACCGGCGTCGAACCAGCGACGCTAATTAATCAAGTCGACTAAACAGTGAAAACCTGTTGGGTAACTCGGGAAATGAAGGAAAGCTCCGCGACGAAAGTGGAAAAGCTCGCGAGTACACACGCGGCGCGCACACACACGCACCACGCGCCACACCGCGCCGCCGACGTTGTGTGTGTGCACGCACACCGCCGCAGCGGGACGAAAACGAAAGTGTCCGAGCGCCGCCGAGCGCGCCCGAAGCGAGCTCACGAAGTCAGTGGAACTCATCGTCGAAACTGGGACATCAGTCCGTAATTCGACGCGAACGCCGACGGACGCGGCGCGCGGTTGCAACACGACACATTACGCTCTATGACATAACTGCAAACTGTGGGCTTGTGATTATGGTGTTTGGTGATAATAATTAAATATGATGGCTGTGGAAGTTCGTCCGGCGAGTGCCGGCCCGGAGACGCGCCGGTCGCCGGCCGCCGACCGCAGGGCGCTGAGCGCGGAGACCGAGCCTCGCACCCTGGCCGCCAGGAAGGCTTACCCCGAAGAGCCAGCTTCTCCGAAACCAGAACCAGAGGATGATGCCCCACTAGACTTGACTGTTCGTAAAGAGATTTCTGTATGTGAGTTCGCGCGGCACTCGTTCGCGGACCCGTCCGACTACGTGAGGACTCAGATGATCCTGAGGCAGTCGCAGGACTACCTGGCCTCGGGCCGCGACTCCGGCACCGAGTCAGACGACTCCGCCGGCCGGCTCAGCCCCGGGGACGACGCGCTCTCGGGCAAGGCCTACAAGAAGTCGCTCATGAAGAGATACAGTAAGTCATCATGTTCACCAACACCGCTTCCGAATTATTTGTTATTCTTTGTCCGCATATCATATATGTAAAAGCACAGGATTTATCGAGCCGGTACAATAAATTTTAACAAGCAACAAAACTAAATATAGAAATAAATTTACAATCACAAATCAAATATTAATTTAAACATCTGAATAAATTAAACAAGTTGACAGTTTTTTCGACAGTTGTTATTGTTATATTCAAATGACATAACGTACATTAGCATAAAAGCGAGAAATAAACGTGTACAAAAAAGATTTTCCGCAAACCGCTACGTCATATGAAAGAAAGTGCTACGGCTACGCGGCGGAGTGCTACGAGCTACGGCGTGCTACGGGTTGCTACGCGGCTTGCTACGACTACATTTTGCATACACTATAAATTGAAGCGATACGCATAGAGTAAATAGTATTGTTTGTATGTTCATGTTGTCGGTGCGCCCTGACCTAGCGCAACATGCAGCGTAGGGCGGAGGGCGGGCGGCATCAACATTTGCGCCGCATCTATTTACAATGCTCATTATTTATTGTAGCATACTTTCTTTGTTTCCATGAATGCTACATTATTCGTATTTTATGATAAGTCTTACGCCTAACATATGTATGGTAAAAGAGGGGATCAGTCACATTAAAAGACGGGCATTCTAATGAGTTGAACTGTATGATTTGGGCACATATTGTTGTGAAAGTGTGGTCCTGGCACCGAGCGCCGGCAGCCACAAGACAAACATGGGCTCTGGCTCTTTTCCTCATAAATAAATAAGGATACGTTGTTACCATGTAGATTTTGGGATTTCCTGTTCCTCTATAATATTAGAATTAGAATTCAGTAAATGTCACGATTATTTAACATTTGCGGATAAATTACTGCGTTATCCTCAACATGCACTAGTGCTTGTATTTTAAGTTTGCTGCACAATCATTTTGAGTTTATAAATGCCCGATTTTGTTCGTATGAAACGGCGAAATCTTTACCGGTATGTCTAGTTATCACAAGATCTAAAATCTCAAGATCTAAGATAGCCAAAACATAAACGATCACATCAAAAGCCTTATCTCCCAGACAGGTCTCATCTGCTAACCCAGGTCTCATTAGTTACTTCCCACCCGGGAGTGCCTGGGAGGGCTGGAGAGTTTCGGCCCTCTCAGCCCACCAGCCACGTTTTATCGCCGACAAGAATTTCGCCAGACGTGTTTTTGTTGGTGTGTTACATAACAAAATGTCTGCCGGCCCAAAGGTTACGTTTGCCTGTGTAACTTTGGGACTCATTTATACTTTGCAGACTGGGCTTAGGTACCGAGTTACAACACCTCTCTCTGCATAATATAAGGCTTAGTCGATTAATAAACAGTACGGTGAATTAACGAGCATCTTATGCTGACCAGCCTGTTAGGAAAACGTGGCGGTTCCTTTTATTTAAAAGCTTTTTCCATACAATTGTGAAGAAAAACATCATTGGTTCTTTATTCATTTGCAAAGCTTAGCTAATTAAGGTTAAAGGTTTTAAAGGGCTTTTGTGTATATTTACGAAACGTTTCCCCCGCAGGACTTGGCAACTACCTCTGAAAGATCTTCAATCTATGATAACACAAATCTCCTTAGTCTTAGCTTCTTTCGCTGAGCTCCACGCACTCATAGGAAGTGAAGCTCACTGGTCAAACTATGGAACCTTCTTCTATTCTAAAATTCATAAATTCAAAAAGTTTTTTCTTTCACATAGGCCTACATAAAACATCAGAAAGTCGTACACGGTTCCAATTAATCGTTTCCTGTGGAGAAGAAGAGACAACAAACTCCATGATTACTCTTGTAAATGTTTATTTGCTTCTGCAAATTTTGTTGCTATTTACACATATGTCCCACCCGACTACACACAAGTACAACTTATATACGTAAACCTCCCCGTATTGTTTCTTTTATGGATGAAAATCGCATCAAAATTATTCCTCGCGATGTCTTAGGCCCATTTATACCATGAATATCCTAACATAATGTAAAACAATGTCCCACACCCCATCTACCTGTCTGTATGAACAAGATGAACTCAAAAACTTATGAACAGATTTTCATGCGGTTTTAACCAATAGACAAAGTGATTTATGAGAAAGGCATAAGTACGAGTAATATAGTAAAGGACAGCTAAGAATTACAAAGACCTGTAACATCCGCGCGAAGCTGGGGCGGGTGGCTAGTCCGTACTAATATCGTCATAAAGAGGAAATATTTGTATTTTGTATCTTTGTTTCTTGTAATGAATAAAATCTAAAATTACTGAACCGATTTAAAAAAAAATTCACCAATAAGATGCTATGCTTTCACTGAATAATATAGGGAAGAAACCAGTGTTTTATAAACCTACCTATAAAGGTCCTTGTCTCCCTTTGTTTATACCTGCAACTTCAACGGCTGGTTTTCTTCGAAAGCACTTTATCACATTTCATATAACCCCCTCTTATTGTTTCCGACGTTAATAAACTTGGTCGGAACAACGTTGATTTCTTAGAACTAGCTCTACGTATATAATACTGAATCTAAACACATTATAATTTCTAGTTCAGGAAATTAATTGTTGTTCATTTACATAACTAGGGTTAGTGGTTTTCGTTTTCCCGTCGGCTATCTCGAAGGGACTTTAGATAATCGCCTTCCAGCGACATGAAACTCAAGCAGCTCTGCCTTGCCCATTGTAGCGAGTGTCGTGAGAATACATGCATACATAGAATCCACACATGAATCCGGCACATTCTTCTAAACAATAGCTTATTGTACCGCACTGTTTACTATTGCCTACTACGCGAACGTGATGTTTCAACCAAATCTATTAAATATTCACCTGAAACTTGTAAGAAAATGTCATTGAAAACTAGCATGAATGAAAGAAAAATAGATTCGTTTAAAAAATGACATAATTCTTCGGTGAACTGTGAGTGTAAGCAAGATTTTTCATAAACATAGTTGGTGGTAATGCTGATGAAGAGATCACGCATCAGCGGTATTCGTCTCGTCACTCGTACAGTCGCGCACACTGCACTAACACCAATAGAGGTCATTGACACATCACGGAAAACACATATGTGTAGAATTGTGCATTCGTATACCTACGACTGTTGTTTTATAATAATGCAGATTAAATTATGTGGCATGCTAACTTTAGAGTTGGCCTCTTTAACCAGAGCCAATAACAACATCGGTAGCTTAAGTTAGAAGTCAGCTATTAATGAACCACGGTTTTCATGACTATTTTTGAATGTAACCTACAGTGAACCAACACATATCCTCATGGTAATTGAGTGACATATTATCGCCGTTCAATATCGTATCGTTTTTATTGTGACTTCCGGAAAATAACATAATTATCAGTTGTTAATATAAATCAATTAACCATTTAAATTGATACCGCAGTCGCCGCAAACTATAGCATGTTACACAATTTGTTTCCAAGCTGTTTTATTACCCTCGAAGTAAAACTCTGGAATCTTTGAAGTAGGTAATAGAATATTTACCGTATTGCTTGTAAACTTAGTTGTGACAAAATACAGAGTTAAATAAAAAAGCGAGCAAAAGTTGACTCCCTCTGCTAACCCTTTTATGGAAAGTGCCGTGATGTTCCAACAACACAGCATAGCATTACATTACATATATTGTCATCAAAACACACGAATCGCTCGCTCATCAGGCCACTTCGCCGTAGTGCGGGTTCGATGCCCGCGCTTCCGACTATGGTGCTGCGTCGCGTTACCTGACTCTTATTACACGCGCTAAATTATAACAATACATATAAATACAATATCATCGCAGCGTAGCTACAGGAAAACATGGCTGACTTAACACTAGATATGTTTGAAAAAAAATAACAATGATATCGGGACTCTATGGCACCCAAAGACACCAGTCTACTTTCATTTAATTCTTTAAGCGAACAGAAGCAAATGATTAAATACTTGTGTCCACAATTTATTAGTCTAGTATTAGAAAGACTCGCCTATCGACTTGAAAAATAATCGTATCAAATACTGAATATATGGTCGGAACAACACAATCAATTCATGACTGTCACACAACATATTTCCTATGTCCGCCATTTTGTATTTTCCAAGATTAATATCAGAATACGGTCGCGACCCAAATTATTCGACATTTATATCTAGATTTATATTTTTCATCAGAGAATTTGAAGAAATCGTCGCAAATGTAATAAGGAAATAGGCCGAATACCGATGTTCGGCTACAAGCCCGCGCCGAACAGATACCGATCTGTTTGAGGAGGGAGGTACTCGCCAACTTGCGAATATCTATCCAGTCAAATGACATGACAGTGAGTCATCCATTTTAACTGATCAATTACTCCTCAAAACATGACACAGCTTCCATTGTACGAAAATTGAAATCACTGTGCACAAACTCAATGGGCGATTCTTTACAACAATTACGATATCCAAAAAAAAGATGACCCGGTGAGGGAGCAACTTTCCCATGAATATTCAAGAAGAAAGGATGCACCAGGAAACGTAATCTGTGTACATTTTTATTAAACAGCTGCCAAATAATGTTGGCTATCAGGCCCTTATGGTGAAATGTGTGATACCTGCCGGGACAGGTCGGAAGTGAAAGGTGCGTAAAAAATCTTATTTATACGTGATCGACGCGCCGGATGCGCCCGCGCATCCACTAGTAACAATACGCAAACGTGATCGGGTTGGAAGCTAGTGGCGTTTTTATACATATTCAGCATTTTTAATGTCACATGCAATGGTTATAGATGACTCCGATGTAGAAATGTTTGTCGGGCTACTACCTATTCAATGAACTAACTGACTTACACCGGTAATAATCTCTGTCCTGAATCTCTGAGGAGATATTTCATCTTTATCAATTATTAATATTTTTCGACAAAAATCATGTTGGAAATCAAAACGAGTTACTAGTAGTGACAGACGACACCCGAAGATCACAAAGGTCGTTGTTCTTACAAATATTTGCATAAATTACACCTAAAAGAAACATAATTATTATTGGCATAGACAAACACGTCGACTTGTCGAATACCTACATATTATCATCATTATAATGTCCAATCACAACACTGGCCAGCTACCTGTTCCAAGATATTTCAAACAAAGAAAAAAAGAACAATTTTGAATCACATTAATTCCAACACCAATCCAAATTATGCAAAGCAACTACCGCTGGCAATACAAAATATACTTTAAAATTAGAGAGCTTGCGTTCAATATTAAACACCGCGAAAAAAACCTATGACGTTTCGTTTTAATGTAAACAATAGAATGTCCCGAAAGGGTGAGGAAGGGTTGTTCTTTTTTTGAATAGCTTCCTGCAAACCGTGCATCTCAGTCACACCATAGCCAATAATGCAGTAAGAATGAGACGACAACTACAAACTGATTACGACTCGCGACTGGATTTAAAAAAATGCACTTTTAGTATTCAAATGACGTGAACGCATCCGTTTTTAGAATTTGGAAAATAAATAAACGTACCAAACCAGCGGCTATTGATAAAATAAACTGTTTTATAACTTCCTAACTAAACAAAACTGTTAGTTTTTTTTTTTTTGTTAACGTTTTAGCACTTATATCAACGGCCGTCCCTTTAAGGCTGAATGGGTGCGTGTCATCGGCAAATTAGTGCAATAAGTGATCGGGCGCGTCCTCCCGTCTGTATCGATATTTTTTTATCGAACATTTAATCTTATCTGTTATGTATTTATGCGTGCAACGCTCTTTAAATCGGGCACATCTGGGCGTGGGGCCGCGCGCGCAGTTTTTGGCCGGCCTTCAACCGCGACGCAAGGCTATTAGGTTTCACAACACATACGAACAAACAGACTGGCGACCGGACCACTGTTACTTCGGGGCCCCTTACTATCCCCGCACGCCGATACTCTGAACCAATCATTACGTGTTTATGAGCCCAATGCGCATAAATTTATTTTTAGAAATTTACATTTGCGCTGAAACATGTGAACCGATTACGGGCGGAGGTAAAAACTAAGTTAATAGGGTAGTAGGTACGGTAAAAAAGCTGTGGTTTCCGTAACAGTACACCGCTTACCTTGTTCGCTTCATCTGGCACATAAAAAATTAACCCAATTTTTTGAAACGCATCAAAAAACACGCACCTACCTACCTGCCGGTAGCGGGTGTACACACCCTCCCATAAAAAAAAAAGTCTTAACTGTAAACCTTTAAAGGCGTGCATTCAAATAATGAAGTGGGACTTTTTCGCGGTTTTTTGCATTCCACAGTTAAAAATGTTTTTATTGGCAAATTTACGGCTGCGTTCGGTGTTCGCAACGGTCCCGCTACGCTCTTTTGTCTATTATTGCATTGCAGATGTTTTTTATTGCAAATAATAGCTTTGTAGTCTCGACTTCCTTAAAAACGTTTAAGTAACCTTTGTTTGTCTTTCTCCTCTGTTTAAAAACATCTTAACCCTGTATTTTTAAACAAACAAATAGTTGTCGATTTTGCAAGCATTGCCAAAAGTCGGCAGTAATGTCTCTGTAAAAAACAGCTTTTGTTGATGATTGTCGACGGACTGAAACCCAAGATTTGAGAGATAAGATATTTGTTTTTATAAATAAATTTTATCATGACTGTTTCCTGTCCCCATTAGATATTTCCTGCGATTTCATCCGCAGCAAATGAAACTTACATACTAAATATTTAAAAATATTTAGTATTCAAGTTTAAGTACTGAACAACTGACTTAAGTAATATGAAATTTGAGTTGATGATGGAGCACGCTTGCCTAAAAGTAACTTATTCACTCTTGACTTTAAGAACCCTAGGTTATAGCGGACTTTCCCCGGGCGGTAAATATCAGAAAATACAAATTCCAACAGTGAATTCCCCTCCTTAGCTGTATGCACAATGAAAATATTCCCAAATCGTTTAGTGTGGGATGTCCACCATGTACCGGTGGCGCATCGCCGTACGTTTGGTGCGCCAAACTTATTAGCGCGATATGCATAAATAAATCAGAAAGATAAGTATACATTTGTGTACATTCAGAACCGGGGAATACCTGAAGCATAGACTCAGACTTCAAAACTGATTTACATAAAACATCATTAACAAGTACATAACATGATTTCATAAATAAATTAAAGTCTAATTTTGAAACATAGCAATGCAGCGCTAATAAAACTGCAACAATTTGGTTGGCGTATTATTATGAACCGTCTATTCCACCGGCGCAACACTGGTGTCCGCAACACTTGTGTCCGCAACACTTGTGTCCGCAACACGACACATTCGTGGCTAACTAATCTGGAAGCACACGAGATACGATATTTTAAGAAACTTAATCACTAACGTGCGAAAGAATGATAGCGTAGATCACGTTTTAATATGCACATTTCCTCACAAATATAAAAAAAAAGATTAGATGCAAAAAAACCAATAGGTACTCATTTATTATAGCTATTATCAGCTTCTTATCTATCGCACAAGTTGAAGGATCACCGTCATCTGTCAGAACAGACGCTGGGAAGCTCAGAAGCAGCACGTTTACAACCAAGTGCTGAAAAAGGTGCTCAAACACGCGTGCCTGCTTATCTCGTATAAAAGTGCATTGGATATTTGTGTGGGTGTATTTGGGATGGCGCCTCGCACCGCCGGCAACACGACGTGGCCTATACATAGATTACAATACATAGTGAAGGTGAGCACAATAACACGCGGAAAACCTGGCATTTTTGTATTCAATATTGTAATACGGTCAGTGTTGCCACAATTATACATAGACCTGTGATCAGATATAGACACACGGCATCAGTGCCGTAACTGATGCCAGCAGTACCCAGGCGCAGACCCTAGAGGGGCGCAAAAAAATTATAATGTAGTCATTTTGTTTGTATTGTACTTTTTTTTCGCACCGGGTGTATACAAGGCTAGTTACGGCCCTGTAGTCAATTTCGATGTGCAAAAGAGCGAGATACAACTCACTGTCAATTTTTTTTTCATTGACAGCTCAAAATCTATCTCTATTATTTCAGTCCATCGAAAAATTTGTCTATGAGAAATCGACCTGTGCGATAAGACCGCCACTCATTGGCGTATCTAGTGCTATTTTCAGCAGGGTCCCTGACCCCTGACATTGTATGATTGTTGCTTGAAGTTAGCAGTATTTCGACATCTATCATAGAATTTTGAATCGGTAGCCCAACATCCTGGTTTGGGCACTAGACCATACTGAAGTTGGCGTGGATGACTCGGCTCCCCTCTATTTACGCCCTAAGCCTAACCTTCACATTTATTCTATAAAAGTTTGTTTCGGGTTTATTACATAGTTTGCGAAAAAAACTACTGTCTATATTCCCTAAATCTACATGCAATACAAGCCAAACATTCCACCTCAGTCTCATTCAGGTTAGCCGACCAGCTCACAAGTCACTAGTCAATCGGGAGCTGTGTCTGTGATGTCACCGCTCGCCGCTTCCGCTGCGCCCACGCATGCAGACACACACAGGCGTCGCGCACGTGCCGACAATTAGCCATCGACACCCTGTCTGACTCGCTGGACAAACAAACCAGACATTTTTATTGCACCTTATTCCAATTATTCAGGGTCACAATGAATGAATTTGCAAAAGTCTTCTGAACTGATTGATATCGATATCTTCATACGTTAATAATATCAATCACACTTATAACCTCATGTTCGGATTTGGATGAAATTTAGTGTACCAAGATAGCTTATATAATAAATATAATAATAATAACATCACACGAGCAAAACACAGCAAGTCTGACAATAAAACTAACAAAAATATTCTATAAGTTAAATAATTGAGATTTTTTTCAGATGGTCTACAGAATTTGCTAATCAATTAAATTTGACTCTGTTTTAGTCACGTTTTAGTTCAAGATTCGGTAACATCTGTGTTCGCATGAGTCTGCGTCACACCAGGAAGTCGTCATTGTATGCCAAAATTATTATCAGTATCACAAGTAAACGCTATTTACTGTTCACGTAATCATTCGAATTTTTAATTTATTCGAGCAAAAACGAACCAGACGTCTAGAGATGATTCTCAGACACATATGGAAGGAAACGATGATTTAATAAATGCAATGTACATTTGTTAACATTAATAAACGTACCTTCCCTGCTAATAGTTATATCACATGAGTCGATTTCCAATCGACCCAAGGCCGGCGATTCCGCGAATGATTGCAGAAATAGAACCTTTTAGTTCGATAGTTAGTAGAACTGTTAGGTTTAACCTTGAAAAAAAAAACAAAATAATCGTGTCAAAATAAAAAACATCTCCACCCTCTCTATTTTCCTGTTTTGTTATATGCATAGCTTTCATAGACTAACAGCAACTGAGTTAATACCAATTAAGTAGGTATATCTAGCCTAGATACTGTTACCAAAAAATGTAGCCTAAGAGACCTTGCTTTTTTAGGCATCTGGACTTTTAGTTCGGCCCCGGGCGACGGGTGGGCCAGGTCGGGAGCGGGAGTGGGTTACAAACTAATATAATAATGGAAACTAGGCGAACTAAATAACGTTTAGCTCTGGAGGCTTCTAGCAGGCTCGTGCTTTACTGTGAGCGATGCGCTCGCTAGCAAGAGGAACTCTTTAATCAGCTACGCAAAATTTATTTTGAAAAGCTTTGCTCTATCAACAACAAATAAACAGCTTTGCTATATTTACTAACACAAACTAATGCAGATGTTGATTATGCATGAATGTAAACGAAACATTTTTATGTTGTTGTCAACCATTCTAAAATAACGCTTCTGCTCAGTGCACGCACATATATTATACCCACGGGCGAAACCGGACAACGATCACTCCAACATTGGCAGCTGTCCAATACACATTTTTCGCTTTATTTTCAACACATTGCAACGTGTCTTATTTATTTCAGTTTTCTAGTTGTTTCCAACGTCCCTTTGACTAGCTTCTGATAGTTTGTTTATAGTATCGCTTGAGTTGGTGCACTACCTCCGCGGTACAACGAGAATCGGCGTGTTGGAAGAGAAAACAGTGGATCCGTCTGAGCACGAGCGCGCTCAGGGAGACTCATTAACATTACACTGTTTGTTTACCGTCTAGACTCGTGTTTGGTTTACAATTAATTTCAATTGAAACTTTTCATATTAATTGATGTGGGTAGTTCGCAGTTCTAGGGGTTCGACCTAGATAATGCCTTAGGGTTTGGTTTAGTTTTCTATATTAACGGCCGCTAGTATTGCTGTCCTAGATAGATTTTAGTTTGACGTCATTAGGGATGGGCTAGACCGGCACAAACCTAGGACCCTTGGAATGAGCACAACATTAATAGTTTAATGCACAGGTATTAGTCACATCACATTTGACCTAATTTTCGGCCGACTATATATTTCAGTCGTGAATGTTCACATATTTCGTAATTATTAAAAGAAAGTTCCATAATTACATTCTTAACAAAACGGTCCACTTAGGGCGAAGTACAAGCAGGTACGTATAATATTTTAACGAGCCGTCCTTAGCCCCAATTAGTCGCAACTATTGTTTACATATAAAGCGTCGATAAAATAACGCACAATCTATATATAATATATTATCGGACCGATATATTTTCGTTCGGTAACAACACGTTGAGTAGCGCGTGAAATTGGGATTTTATGCGGAAATTTTTCCTTTTTTGTAAAGAGAAAAATAGAATTAAAAATCTTAAAAAATAAATATCACATATAACGGAGCATTTCATTATGGAAATATAGATGCAGCCATTAGAGATAACCGACTCTATCGTTTCTAAGTTCCCAGGTTTCCTCACAGAAAACAGAGACGAAACCCCGAATATCTATCTACTAACTAGAACGACCTAGGCAAGATGTCGGTATTCCCCCGTGATTGGTTATCAGGTAGCGCTTTTTCAGAATACTGATACCTATCAGCCGCGTCTGGTTACACTGGTGCGCTGATCGCTGAAAGTGAGTGGGGTCGACTCACTTACCATAGTCAGATAAAAAAAAGGTTCGATAAGATTGTCAAACCCTACAAAATCAAGATACTTGTTAAGTACACAAGTACTTATGCAATTTCCCTTAATTCGTACCTATTTTGCAAGAACAATTCTTGTTCAATTACGGAAATATAAGGTCATTAACCTACTTCAATTTTGGATACGTACGAAAACGTATTTCAACAGACTATAATGTTCAGATATAGTTTTAAACTTAATTTGGCAGTTAACGATAAATATCTGTGCTTACCAAATAGTCACAGGACAGCCGTGTTTATTGGCATTCGACGGCGGATGTTACGACACAAACTGACATTTTATTGTACAGGAAATCGAGTGTTTAAGCTTTTAAAATGTTAATTATAATGATGTTTTTTCGCTGCAACATGAGTTAGAGCCTTCTTAAGTAAAGAGATACTCTTCGAGATAAGATGGGATGTGAACTTCGTTTCTCAATATCGTGTGCAATTAAATAATAATTGAGTGTTTTGGCGTTCTCATTGTTAAGTATAGAGGTTGAAAACTTAAAGATTACTGGATATTATGGTCATACAACTATTCAACTTTTGCCCAAACAATTTCGCACGCACTCATTGCATACATTCACATAGGGGCACAGACAGAGCAGGGCATTTCGCTTGCCGCCGGCGTTTTTACAACACCGCACGTATTGCACAATGTGGCCAGTGACGCAATGCGCAGAACGCACGCACGATGCTAACTGCACACCTTGAACGCCCACAACAGCGCCGTTTCAAAACATTTTTATATGAACCTCTCGATTGTTTTGTTGTTCCGCACTCGATTTAACTTACGATTACATTACACTCACGAACTGAGCCTGTGAGCTACTGATCATAAAATCTTATGTTTGTTTCTTAAGATCATCCGACGCAACTCTTGCGCAGATCTTCGCGAGCGGTTCATGTGAAAACTATGAAATAGCACACGTGTAGGTATAAAATTCAGATCGAGATTAAATGAGGACAAATCAGACCCATCAAATCTATAAATAGTCGTCATTACTCCAAAGTTAGGTAGCGTTATACAAGAGCGATACAGGAAGTTCCGCTACATGTTTTTAATAATTTGTGCAATCGTGTATCCTCAAACAGTCTCCGTATTATAATTAACAGTGATTCACGCGACCGCCAGACTGACCGGCTTGATCTCCAGCCTCCCAAGGACTTTCCGTCACCACAATACCAATAGCCACCGTAACAAACGAAACAATAAACAGAAAATTATTTAAAAAATCAACGTTTTCACTAAGCTACCTTGCACTGAAAATAATGTCAATAGAAATGGTAGTAGGTAGGCCTACATTCTTTGTTGTTGAGTTTCTTCACGCAAACTTTGCATAGGTCATTGTAGCGCTTAGTCATCGTGGAATCTAGAAACAGTTGCCGAAACATCAATGGAATAAAAAACCGCATAAATTATGACTTTACATTAATTTCCTTTGCGTCACTAGAAAAAAAACTACATGCCTGAGTCAAATTTGTGACCACTGATGTTTATAAAAAAATCCGTACAGAGCCGAAAACCATACATTTCCACGAAATAAAAACGGCAGTAGACAATCACCGCAAACATCGCGGTTACGACACCGGCAAGTGTGTCAATGTCGCGCCTCGCGCTACAGCGGCGCGCGCGCAGCCCGCCGAGCCGCCGTGCCCGCCGAGCTGCTTCCTAGCCGGCTACACTGCGATAACAACCATTGACAATAATCTCAACTTACGTTACACATACTGCCGTCAAATGGGGTGAATAGGAACGCAGGGGTAAATAGAATCAAAACTTTGATTATAATTTTCCCTTAAATTTTCAGTTCTAATTACAATTAATGAATATGTGAGTAAATGAACTAAAAACACTCCAAAACAGTTTTAAGTCTGTTGCGTTATAATCACAGGTTCAGTTGAAAACCAACGTCAGGTTGTGTGCAAATAGGTTCAGTTCAGCATGAATGCCACATGCTGAACTGGACCTATTTTGGTTCAACCGTGAGGCACACAACTATATATTCTTCTCTTGTTTATTTTGTTCGTTTTGTGTTACTAATTATTGAGTTTATGCCATGTGCTGTACCAAATAAATTCTTTTTCTTTCTTTTTTTCAAAATGCTGGGGAAAAAAGTAAAAAAAACGTGAAAATCCCCTTCAAATTTTTATTTCTATATCCTACCCCTGCGCTCATATTGTTTCAAATTCGAGGGAAAAAATGAGACAAACAAATATAAATTTTAAACACTAATTTCAGAGATCTAATGCCCAATTCGAGCTAGAGGTATAATTAAGTCCACTGCCGCAGTAGGTCGGTGTGACGGCGTCCTTAACCGGAGGAAATTCTAGAAAAGCCGTTTAGTCAGATTAAAAATCGTTTCAAGGTAACAAACATCTCGCGCTCAACAACAACAATAGTACGTCGCCGCCGTGCGTATTGCGCGTGCGTGTGCGTCGTGCGCCGTGCTCGCGTACCGCGTACTCCGCGTGTCATATCAACCGCGGCGGAGGAAGCATCCGCAACAATGTGCTCGCGTGGATGTTTGCACTTCTGCTGTTTGTTTGTTTGTCCGCCGGCGCGCGCGCAATGCCGGTATTTTACAGTTTCCGGAGAACCGCACACTGTAGGTACGTGTACACCATTATTGACTTTAAAAGGACAGAGCAGAACTATATTTCGACAGTACTGAACTATACTATATCGTAATACCAAAACAAGAAGAATATGGCACTGATTGCGCAACGCGCGACCTACAACTGACTGCGCGGGCGCAAGTAAACAGGAAAACGACTGCCGAAAAACTGAGGCCGACACTTTTCATTCATACTGCTATTTGCATCGTCGAAAATGTAGCATAAACATATTAGAGATATTTCTGAAGCAAGGGTTCTTCAAACTTCCTAGTAAACATCACAAACAACATTGAATTTGAAGCCGGAACTTGTAAACTTTATTTTAAGATTGACAAACATGAAAATCCCTTTAAACAGAAAGCCATTCATTGCTGAGCTTACGAGCTCCGAGAATCTCATATTTAGGAAAAGTTAAAATTATCTCGTCACTTACAATAACATGGAACCTTTGCAACAAGCAAGAGCGAGTTTGAGCTAAAATTAAAACACTAACTTACAGTAAAGGATAAAGTTTGCCACCCACCGAGTGTGCTCTGGCAAGCGAAATTGAAAATAGCGGCGAGTTTTCACCCGCCTCGCATCCGCAAAGGTCGCTACAGCTTAACATAACTCCTATCAGAAACTACGGATCTAAAACTGCACTACATTTGACGATAACACAAACGGTCTGTTTTAAACTAATCTGCATAGAAAAATGTTTCGACAGATCAGTGATTGGTTATGGTGACGTCTTAGTGTGGCAACTATTTCGTATCTCGCCAAGTCGTATCCAACCGCCCACCTGTAGAGATTGGCAAATGTTTCCGGTATAACTCTTTACCGGTTTTCTTGCCACCGTTTTTGTGCCTCTAATTATGTCATCGCGCCTTTACAGAACAAGCTAAGCCTCGCGGTAGTCTTTTTCTGTGTACTTAATCTTTGAATTGTTTAACACAGTTTTTTAAGTAGCACAATGTTCTGCGGCATTTCATAGAAATTAGACATTTTTCGATGATTACTGTAGTGTTATGTGTTTAAGCACTAATCCTTACGAATTTGACATAGCGACACTGAATTGTGCTATCCAGAATAGTCCAGATTTTTTATAGATTGGAAATTTTATAGGTACAAACTGTTAAACTACTGGGTTATTTAGAATACTGATTAACGCCTATATTAATTTATAGGCGTCATGTCATTAAAACAACAGTTGGCAATTATTTCAATGTAAAGTTCACAGATTGAAGGCGATATTGTTACTACAAGTCTACGACACACCCACACGCTTGTAACAAACCGGTGATTACTTCACTGCTACATTTCCTAACCTCAAAAGTTAAATGACTTATCATAACCCAATAGTTTTACCATAAACAAATAGTTTCGTAATCTTAAAATGTTGATAATGAAGCTAATCGCATCCCTGAAAAACATTTCCATTGGCAACCGAACGTTCTATGAACACGCACACAAGCGTTGCGAGTGAGACGCACACAGCGCGCGGCGTGTGTCGTTACTATGCAGTTCTCGCCTAGACGAAGTATCTATGTGTTTGGTTTACTATCGTAGTGCGGGGCGCGGGCGCGGGCGGCGCAACCGGGTCAAGGGAGCTCCGATGCACCGTTCGCGTTAAATCTCACTTTCGCGCGCTGCACCACTAAACATGGCGGACGTAGTGACGCGCGGTTTCGTTCTCGATGACACATTTTACGGTTTTCCGTTTTTCCGTTTGGTCTTCCTGCCGTTCCGGCTACTTAATCAGGCCACTGAAATGTGGTGTAACGTTTTACTCGTGTGTTGTAATTGAAGAAACAAACAAACTTATATCTATAGCGACCCAATATCCTTGTCCCTATTTCTTATTTCCTACGTCGAGTATCGCGTGTAATCGAGATAGTAAGCTTATCTGGCCGTAGTGGCATCTTATCAGCGCACTACTATAATGCAATACACCGTCGGATATGATAAACAACAGATTTTATGATTTGTTTTTAATTTGACATCATTTTGATAAAGGGCGTTGTAGTAATCGAGGATATAATGATTGTCTAGCCTGGAATGTTGGAACATTACGAATGGATATGGTAAATAAAGAAACTTAGTTGTAGAGAATGCATGCAAATCTGATACTAGATCCTTTACAAAGTAGGCAATCAAGATCAAGCGTTAAGTGCTACAGTTTCTACGCATTTCCTTTCCCACTTTCATAGCGGCCGATTTGCATGAAGCGAACAATTCCGAACCGTGACTCTAATGACGCGTGAAATTCTCAATTATGAAACAGTAGCGACGCAATCAGCCAATATTCGTGTGATCGTAGACAAAAAACAAACAAATTATAAAGGTATGTTTACATCTAACCGCGGCCGTGAATCGAATTATCGTCTGTCCGAGGCTGCACGTACTCCAACCTGTTGTTTCCTCAGACAAGGTTGGCCCAAAAAAAAATCTATCGCAACGTACCTACAAACTTTTGGGACATGACTAATGGACAATGGCTTGCGAAACGGAATCGCCCGTATTATCTGTATTGTATCAGCTGTCGATTGATGTAAATAGCTCCACCGAAGTTTGGCTAAAAATACCTCGTGAACCGATAAAGTATAAAAAGTCTTGATTGAAAAGTTTAGGCCGAGATTTTTCCAAGAGTACATTACAACCAATTTTGAGAGTTGATAATTTTATCAATTTACCAGATTCTGATATTTTATATAGAGATAGGAGCAGGTAGTGTCCCAACACTAGAGATTGGCGCGGAGAGCGGCACTGGCGCATACGGCTCGGCGGCGTAGGAAGCGCGGGCGCATCTCGCCCTTCGCGCCCGGCGCCCGCGCCCGCCTGACCCACTTAGCGGCCGCCACACTAATATACTCTGTTGTGATCGTATCTCGGCATGCGTACGCTTACGTCTTCACACTGATAACTAAACTTTTGTTTTTGTACCGCAGCTGACAAGTTTTTGACGTTTGCTGTCACTGAATAAACTTGATACGTCATTTTGGAGTCACAAATAACTAATTTTTTTTTAATCTGCTGTTAAACCATAAACATCTCGTCTTCTCTTTTTAAAATCTGAATATTAGTAATAGGTAATTCTCTAAGCAAATGTGTCAATCCGCCGATGTCAATCTCTTATGTCACATTATTTGGGCAGGCAGTTTGTCCCGCGGGCGCTGCTTACTCCGTGACTCACGACTTGCTTACGTAACACACGCATGTCATTCCACTTGACATAATATGTTTCAAACGACAGGACAATATCTATTGTTTACTAGTTCCATACCAAAATTGAAATATATCGCTTTGACTGACTCAATAGGGGTTGAGTCATCATTCAAAAAGAAAGCATCATAGTTGACACAGATGATTAAAATTGAGAGACACAGACTGATATTAACATGCAATATAAACATATGCACCAGAAAACACACAAAGCCTTAAAATTTTAATACAGAATTATAGTTATAAAGGCAGAAGCACCGTTGAAAGGCCTCCTACAAGGTGGACCAATGATCTGGTAAGGATCGGAGAAATCCGATGAATACGAGATGCATAGGACTCTTCATTACGACTGAAATGATGATGATAATGATGTTACGTGCCTATAAAAATTGCATTCAAGAAAACTCTTGTTTCTCTTTTCCAAATTAAAAATCAAATAAACTTGTCTAGACTAAAATTGTCTATTTTCCGCGTTAGATTCCAAGTTATATCGCTATAGATGTGTGCAACGGTAGCAGTCAGTTATTAAAGTTAGCAGATAAACATGTTATCAGCATTAATCGCGACAGTTTCCATTTCGCGGCGCGCGACCGCCACTTTCTTACGTTTCCCGCGCGCGGGGAAAGTGCCCGTGCTTTTCCGACGCCATCTTTGAAACTATGCTCCCTTCCACGCAACTTGACGCTGCAAGAATCGCAATAAAATGAGCTTTATGATCAATTTGCAGTTTTTACGATTGTCATTTATATTGTTGTTTGTGTTAATTATAAAATTAGTTATTGACATCAAAATTAAATTTGGTCGAAACAAATCCTTACATTATTTGTACCTATTATCCAAATATCTATATCTTTGGAGTACTAGTAGCACCCGCGTACGTGCGCAAACGCAGCCGTGATTAGAAACTTAACGCGTCGATCAAGGATCTATAGCGGAGACGACGGTACCAAAATCGATTTTATGGTGAAAAAATCGATTTCAATTCGACATACAGAGCCATAATCATGTTTCGTTATGTTCCTTGTTACGCACTGGTTATGAAAAATGTAGAAACGTAAGAAAAACCTGCTTTACCTAGAATTATTCATTTCTTATTGCCTTTCGCAAATGATTTCTGCAACGAATCTGATCATTTGCATCTCTTGTTTCTTAAACAAGAGGTCAATCAAAATAAGTAACTCAACAATGTACATACTTATGTTATTATGAGCAGCTATTCATAAAGAATTTTGCAAACACGGAAACATAACGCATTTAACTTACGCCTTATTTTAAACACTAGGGTTACAAAACTGCGAATAAATTAGAATACTTTCGTAAATAAATACACCGTCTGTAATGCGGAAACTTAACGCTAGTGACATCTGTCGTCACTCGACAACAACTAATGAAAACAAAAGTTAAATGCCGGAAAATAGTTTATTTATCTTGTATTTGTAATACTTTTGAGCCACCTCACTATTTTCCGGGTTTTAAAGAATACGTTTTAAATTTTACAGAATTTGTAGAGAACCACACGTGTATTCCTAAGGGAAATGGGGTTGTTGATATATTAACAGTTCGAATTCTACAATTAACTTTTCTTTCCAAATCAGATTGATCAATATGAACACATTGAAGTTCAGTGAGTCATTAAAAAACTACACACACACAGGTCACTGTACAGACAAATGGAGTAACATTCATTACATGAACTCACGTTATCCATTATAACTTGAGCTCTATTGACTTTAGCCTTTAATAGCCCCCAGGGGTCACAAAACTGGACAGCGTCTCGTTGGAAATAGCATAGCTTCCCGGATGTTGCTCTGACGTCAGGGCATCTCGCTAGAGATTTGCCGAAACCATATGTTAATGGCAATGTACCCTTTATTTGTTGGTGCACAGAGTTCCATTTTCTTTGAATTTTAAATGTTGTTGTTAGTGTACATTTTATTGCTAAATAGCGATTGTAAAATATGCCTTTAGGATGAAATAATATTTCTTAGGATTTTTCATTGTAAATCAACGGGTAAAAAGTTTAACGAAGTCCATTGGCCACCAAAACGTACTAAAAATATGATTATTATGAAAATCTGCAAGAGTTTAGCCCTTAAAATTCCATAATAATTTAGGAGTCAATGTCGATGTCCAAAATGACTTTATCAAATCAATGGAACTTGTGTACATTCTGAATATTTGAAGCAGTTTTCCTCAATGCCTGCACTGTGAGTACAAGTCATGAGCTTTAGGTTTTGTTTGAAATCGCTCGCAATATTCCTACGAGAATGCAATAGGTATGCCTACAGGAATATCGCTCCTTCTAAACAAAACCACAATTATGTTATATAATAATACACAGTTGTATTATAAGCTCCAAATAGTGTGTAATCGTATTATATGTACCTGTTTGCTAACTACACATCAACAAATAAGTATTCAAAGGATCGACTCGTTGAATCCTTTAAATATTTAAGAATTTTGATTAATGTTTACACTAAAAAATCATGCTACAACTAACTGCAATAACCTAACCATCTTTTATCCATTTTGTTTTCTGCCTCACGTCGCGCATCTCACCTACGTTGGGTCTCATGGAATTCATTCGGGTTGACGTCATCCGAAGCACGTGTATTTAATTTTATTGTGCCATCAGCCACTTACCTGCCGGTGACCATAATAGGTTCATAAAGTATAATATGACGACAATAGCTCTATATGTGTGTATCAAACCCACCTCGGAAACTGCTGTACCGATTATTGAAAAGCTGTTTCTGTCAGCGTGTAAGATTGCCAAAGATATAAGGAAAGGTAAAAAGGATTATGGTCTCAGTGTAGGTAGTATGTTTCAATGAAGTGCAAAGCCAGGCAGCAGTGAGCCTTAAGCTTGCCGGCGACTGGCAAGCCGCCATTACTCCGCTCGTTACGGCCTCACCGAGGGGACAACAGAGGGAAATCCGGCCCGACTTACCAAGAGTCATGCACTTCTTAGAATGGAATAATTATCGTACTTTTATAGTTTTTCATTCAGAACGTTTCGCATTGTGCCAAATAAATAGCGATTACTTCATTTAAGAATCGTGTTTACGTCTTTATGATCTTTGGTTACTGAGTGGCAGCGGCGCGTCCCTTGGCGAGGTACGAACGTGTCAAATATTTTCGTTTATATTTGTGTCTCTCGGACACGAGGGACTGGCGTGAGCGTGCAGCGTGCAGCGTGCACTCCGACATCACACAATTCACCAAAATTGACTTCCATCACGTCACCACTCTTGGCTCCCAACGTCTGCATACAACAATTATAATTTTGGCAATTTTATTTTTAAATCGAAACACAAAGAAATGCCATTTGCACAAACACCGGCTGAATTTTCATATATTTTTATAAAAGCGACAGGAAATAATTAAAACCGACAATTTACGTTCATTTAAGAAATATGCGCTTTGAACTTGCGCGCTCGGGACACATTTTACGAGAGGCGCAAATTATTTTATACGTCTGTCTAATATTAAAAATGATTAAAGAATGCTTAAAACAGGTTTTGTATTTCGGACAGCATAATCATTTTAAAAGAGTAAAAGAAAATCGTGTCGTATCAACCGCCAATCTTTCTGCTGTACCGAGGGGAAAACTGATTAGGAATAATTGCATGAAATGTTCCTGGAAAAACTTCGTCCACGACAGCCAAACCTAAATAATCACGTTTCTAGTTTAAAACTGAAGTAATTCCAACAAATTAGTTCGTGTAATTAGCAGCACCGCAGTGGACGTTCTGCTATTCACAAAGAGACAACACACAAGTTCGCTCTAATCCAACTGAGCACAACTTTTACTTTCCTGCTGCGCTGAAATATTAACAAACTTGCATAAGTTATGCACGTCCTCCCGCCGCCGCCTGTCCCGGGTCGCCACCCGTCGTCCTCCCCCCGCAGGTGAATGCACGGGGTGGTCCTCCGGTCCTCCCTGCACCTCTATTATTCCGAGCTGGAGCTACACGCGAAATATGCTCGGTATGTTTTGCTCCGGTGCAACGTTCCCTTTAGCTCCGTCTTTTTGTAGGAAGCCCGTGTTTTTGACCCGACTCTTGCTACGTGTATAATATTTGTATTAACATTTTATGATTAAAAGTACAAAGGAAGGTTTGCAGCAGACAGGGTGGAGCTTTACTGTGAATTGTTGGGTCTTATGATCAGACTTCGTAAAACGTAATGAAGACTTATCTGCCGGTTCTTCCCAAAATGTTGTAATCCTTGTCTTTATAACCTAAACGTCTTAAAACGTAGGAGTCATGTAAACGTAATAAGTGCTTCTCAGAATACTCAAAGAGGGATACTCGCTTAAATTGTGTTTAGGTAACATCCACTAAAGCCAATAATGTTGAGCTAACACAGCATATTCTAGTGTTCACAATACGTGGCGCGGCAAAACCTGGGTATTTTCTTTAATCTAGGATATTTCCTATTCATTCTTCCAGGCGGTTCCAGGCGTCCTGGATCACAGGGTCGCGGTTATTTATTAACTGAGCGCTCTCCCCCGTGGCAGTCGTCCACTCGTAGAGAAAGCCTGAATTTCACAGCAATTGATTACTGCTATCGGCTGAACATTCAATAACATCTGCCGCTGATCAAATATTAATTATTGATGTATTCAATATTGGCTGTATAAATATGTGCTATTCAATTTCGGAAATAACCGTGGAAAAGCGAAGGAAGTAGAGCTTTGTAATCACAATGGCGACTGCTGAATGATGTCATTTTGTCTATAAATCTGCCTCTATGTTTGCGCGCTGCAAATACATTATATTTTACCTAAATTCCTGTTATAATCTGCTTCTAAGCATTAATAGCTAGTCACGTTCGAAAGAAACGCTCAACTGATGCTATAAGCGGTAAAGGGAAGCAGAAGAAAAGCTGAAACAAGAACCCTGGCGGAGACTTTGCACGCAGTTGAAATGAGTATTTCCAGGCGCTCAACGTTTTCATCAGAATCCGCCTGAAGAGCTGCAAGCTATGGCTTCACGTTGCCCTATTTCTGTTGCAAAATTCTGATTAAAATAAGTGTATTTTTGTTTTCTTCTTAAACTTGTTGAAAGTTCATTGAACCTGAAGATTGAATGGCTGGAGTTAGCATCGCCTTCCGAGGTGCTGAATAATGCAGCTCGGCGTCGGCACGTCGCACGTCCTGCGACTATCTCGCTAGCTCCCATCCCCCGGCGCTCCTCCGCACTACTCGCTCCTCGGTATTAATTGAATCCTCTCTGAAACTGTCAATGTATATTTTCCATATTGTTTATGTTCTGCTATCAAAGCGGCGGTGTTTTCGAATACTGTTTTTATTGTTATCTCGCTCCGCAAGCGGCTGATATGTATTCTGTTTTTATGTGTCTCTCTCCCGACACTGAGTGTTCGGGAACCTTCCATTCCTATGCTATGTACGGTATGTGTAAATCCGGCATGTATTCAGAGCGGATCTCGCGCTTACTCCGAGATGTTCACCCCGCAGCGCCGCGCCGGCGTCTAATCCACTCACAGCTTTATCCCCATTCCGCTGCGGACTCCAAGCCATTTGAAACTATTTCCAATGCATCTGTTTTGAATTTCACTGCAATTTGATCAATCTGTTTCTTAGTGAAAATGGACTGCCTCGCGTGTGTACATGCGAGGAAAGCATCGCTTCCATTCAATAGTATACAACAGTAGGCAACAGAAAGTCTCATTACAAGATCTTTTGCATTACTAAGCAGTTACACGTACCTAAATCTGCGACACATTACATCATTCCTTTATTAAGATTTTATGTCAGTTACATCTGACATTTGCTCGTGCTATATCCTCGAATACTTAAAGCCTTAAGCTGTTAACACCTGGACGCTGTTCAGTGGTGGATGGCTGCAGCATGGCGCATGGCGGTACTCTTGTCATAAATCCTGGTTGCATGCGGCGGCGCGTCGCGTGCTGCCGAGCTGAACCATTTGCATTCTGCTGATAGCCGCTATCACACGGCGGCTCACATGTGGCCGGGCTGTAAAGAGTTCAAATTCCGTCTAGACACTTCGACCTGAAAAGCGAAAGGGAAGCTTCCCTCCATCCCACTCTCTGCGTCAAACATGCGCAGTGCCGGCTCGGGGTAGAACGAGACAACAGGTGGGTCCGTGAATAATTGAAGGGGGTTGGGGGGCCCAAGGTCGGCGCACGGAAGCGTCTGGCTCGGATGTAGCCAGATTATATACAATGTTATATCGATTTTGCGGTAATTTCCCTGGAACATGCGACCTCCGAAAGTTCTCGAGTACTCTTTAATGATCTAAACTTGGGATGTAACCCGATATTAAATTATTCTTAAGTTCCCAAGAACTGGGTCGTCTAACTTCTTTGCTATCTGATCTCGAAGTTCCTCCCGTATTGTTAAAAAGTAACTCCCGAGACAATCGTGATCGTGACTGACACACAACAACAAACTATAAAATGTAAAACGAATGAATTAACTAAACGTACGTCCAGCACTCGTTAGACTAAAGTAGCTTGTAGCTGACACGGCTAGTTTTATGTGCTATGTGAGTAACAAATCCTAGTCCGACATTTAAAGCCGCATCCACACCACAACACATAAAATTTAACTAATTAAATTACCGAGACTCATGTCGCGGCATCTAATCTGCACATAAACAGTGTTTAATTGCATTAATGAATCAATATATTATTCCTTGTTCCGTCTCCACCGCATAGCTCCAGTCGCTCAGCACTGACATAAGGCAAGTTTTGCCGTAGCAATATATTATTAAAGCAACACATCTTTTTGGGAAAAATCCGAAGCTCATTTCAACAAATCTCGTCTGAGAATCGTTTCTCATAGAGCAGCAGGCATACAGTACGCGCTCTACATTATTCCGCATACATAAGAGATGAACAGGCGTGTAACAAAGGGTTAGACAGGCAGAACGCCGTACCTAAGTAAGTCTAGAATGTTCCCGTTACCCGAGCGACCTCCCCAGGGTAGCGTCCACAAGTTTTACCTGAAGAAATTTTGATAAATGAGCTTCCAAGTTGTCTTTTCTAGACGTTAAATACTAAAACCCTTTAGTGTCAGACTTGTCCGCTGTATGAATCACTGAGGTTCTAAAATGAAAGTCCGGAACGTTCTGAGAGGTTTTAATAAGTAGCGATACGCAATAGATGATCAATACGAAACCTTCCGAATGACTCACAGTCCCTCGGGGAATTAACCTTCCGCTTTTTACAGACGTTAGCAATTCTTTTACAATTCGAGCCTAAAGAGTACTTCTGCCAGTTTTAACTCCTCCATTTTTAACCTTACTATACTGTAGCTAGTTAGCCTTAGTCTAAATTTATGTGTCTTGTTGCAGTGGACGGCGAGCCGGCTGGGCTGCCGCTCAGCGCACGCAGCTCGCTCAGCAGGGCGCTGCTCCTGCTGGCGCCCGGGCCCACTGCCAGGCACCATCTCTATACAGCACCTAACACAGGTAACAGCCTAGTTTATACCACATAAGAGGAGGAAGCCATCACCGCCATCATCTCTATACGGACAACCATACAGACTAATATTTTTCTGCGTCTTTCCGTACGAGTGTGCGTTGATTGCAGCATCGGTGACATACATAGTCCTCCAAAGTACACGGTGAAGCCGCTGGCAAAAGCTAATAATATTATGAAGCAGCCACCATCAGGCCAGATCTCTGTCCTGCCCGTAGGTACCATGGCTACCAGACTAACTATTGATATAGTCATAAGTGGTGGAAACATACCGCGTGCCACTGGATAATATCAAAACGATCTCAGACACGTAACGTGGCGTTGCTGAAAAGTTTTAAGACGTACAGGATGGCCAGAGCGAGGACACCCCCTGACAATTGCAATCGTAGGTGGACGAATATGGTGGAGTAGAGAGGAAATTTTGACGAAACATCAAAGGAAATTAGTTAATTATAAGTAGTGGTTAATGAGTTGACGTACAGCAACTGTTACTGCGAAATAAGGATTGTCTATAATATAGTATTAGTCATTAAGCAGGAAAAGAAAAATGAAATCTTATCATTAAAAGCAAACTTATATATCCTGACTAGATAACTACTTTTAGAACGAGATTTCGTAACAACTGCAAATATATGTACAACGTTTATTAAGCTGAAAGAATTTTTCCATTCACTTCACCGTCTACATTAATAAATAAAAAGTATAAACAAGTCTATAAATAACTGGAACGCAAAGCGACTTATTAAACATGAAAGATGTAATAAAGCTCACGATTTTCGAGAAAATGCGTCAGAAAACAAAATGCTGTCGCAGTGGCAGGTAGGTCGGTAATTACCGACGTTTGGACTGCTACGAACATAATATTTCCCGGCGACTACATCTTATATTGGCTCACAGCGGAAATTACAGACTGCTACATTAGATATTAAACATGAGTATTTGAGCCAAAGGTCGCGGCAACAACGAAGTTACTCGCCGACGTTTTGCTTAGCGACAGAACTTAGTAAATATATTACTCGTTATGTCAAAATGATTGACAGATAATGTAAATCTAGTACTTATTGTTTAATTTAATTGGTGGCTAGTTTCGGCAAGCGGGTGAGCTTGAAAATTAGCCCAAGATGACAAGACATTGTCTACCCGAGTAAGACTTGAAGAGGTAACAAACAGACAGACAAACTTCGATACATAACCAACGTCATATATTTAAAGATAAAGTTCATTCAACAATGGCGTTGAATGAACTTTATCTTTAAATCCACCATCACATTGCCTGCATTTCCTCAACTGTGTCAAATTCTAAATTCGATTACAATATGCTTGATTACACTGCTTAAGTGCTTACCATCTAGTTTATTTCAACCAACAAAAGTAATTCATTTTTTTATAATTTTACAAGCAAATACATTTTCCCTTACTATCGGAAGCACTATTCATATAGGAATACGTTCTTCACATTTCATTTTTCTACGCCATGCGGTCTAGGCTGTCCGTTGATCCATTAGTCAGTCAGTACAAAGCCTTATGTAATATAGAAGATAGACATTGTTTGTCGAAAGTAATCTTTAATCGAATTCGGTATCAGCTATGAGTACGATACTTTACATTCATGCATATTTTTATCTAAATTGAATTCAACAAAGGATAAGTCGGAAAATATACGTACTCTTTCTATACTGTATGGGATATAGAATACCGAAATTATAGCCGATTTTCGCCAATTCTATAGCTAGTTACGTAAGTAACATAGTTATTATGTCGTGTTGTATACAGTCGCAGATATCTGAGGGACAATACACGAGTCGGGAGGTAATTTCCGGAGCGGACCTGCGGCAGCGCCCTCTCTATCTACCTATCTGCCGAGTGCCGGTATTATGTCACATGAAATTAATTTCAATTTCCCTGGGCACGTGCAATTTAATTAACATCTTATTTTATCGATACATTATACCACCTCACCATTGACTATACCAGGACCATAGATTTTATAGCTGTATTTTTTTTAAGTTTGGCGGTCTTACATGGTTCAAATTAAGAACGAAACTACAACTATTTAAGATTCTACAAATTCGATCATTGTTTATGATTATGTCACATTAAAAAACATGGCTCCTTGCACTTAGTTTATCTAGTTATCAGTAACGTATCGGGTGATACGATTGCTCCAGCACTATGATAATGATATTTATTTTGCAAATACGTTTTAAAAAACACTTTTCCACGTCAATGAAATGTGTGACTGTGAACTAATCTGCACTTGTAATCATCTGATGACGTATACGTAAGCTTCCTGCTATTTTCAAATTATAGGTCTGTAGGTTTTGTATTTTTAATGAACATACCTCAAAAAAAAATATTATTCAAATCGATTTTGCAAAATAATAGGTACTTGTTGCAGGATGATGACATAATACTCGTTGTTTAATGTCTACGTGACAACCTAAAACTAGAATTTTCAGTTGCTCATAAATACAGGAAATACATTCGCTGTTTCCTGTTGACTTAGGGAAGATGTCACTTTAAAATCCAAAACAGACCTTTATCGTGTACCTGTATATATGCAAATTGTGAATTCTTCATTAATATTACTTTATGGAAATTTAACACCATTAATTACCTGTTACTTAAAATGTGTCCTACAAAACAGAAAAAAGAAAAAAATTATCCGTTTCCTGTTTCGATCAAAAATGAAAAGTCAATTTCCTTTTTCAATAGGTCATCCGGCAACAGCTTAAAGACGTTATTTGAATTTCGAACATGTACTACCGTCGTTGAACAAAGTTGTCAGGCAGCCATTTTATTTTTCACAAGTGACTTAAAGTAAAGGGTTTCTTATGTAATACGTCAAAGCATGTAAGATTGTAGAAACTTCACGAAATACATTTCAATTATGTAGCCATTTCAAGTATTCTGTTTAGGGCGAGTTAGGTAGTCTGTCGAAAGCTGAGCCTGTAAGCCGCACAGACAGGCGAGTACTAGGAGTATATAGAGAGCAGTAGATATGTGTGAGGCCTCTCTAATGCACGCTCCGACTGACTTCAGCGACCACAGCTTATGTAGTACCGAGCTAACTTACTGCTTATGGTTGCTCATCTGCACGTTATAATTTTGCATATGTAAATAAAATTAAAAAGCACAAAGAGCTCTAAAGTACATTAATGTAAAGATTATTCTGTACTTATCTGGCACTATTTCATAAAAAACTCTGTTCCTTTTTATTCTCTCCGAGGGAGAATGCCTAGCAACAGGCGCTAAGAAAACAAACAAGTATGCAAATAGCCAAGAGTTTAATAACAAAAGTACTTAAAATCTAGGTATGAAATAGTGTGTCGAGAGGCGTCATAACAAAACGGACGATGTCAGGCCGCCAGTCAGGCTGTTCTATGAAAAATTCATAAAGAACAAAGAGGAAGTGGCGGCGCGGCAATCGATACCGCGTCAGCTGATCCGCCGCCGCCCGCCCAATGTCACGACCGGCGGCGGCGAGACGAGCACGCACACGCGCGACACGCGCACGCACACGCACGCGCCGCGTCACGGGCACGCCGACGTGACCCTTCTGAGGGACAAGCGCCTAGCTACCCGATCCTACCCATCTCTACCTCTACCAACTAGTCTCTATACGAATTAGAGCTTTTAAACCTTTGTTTTCTAGTACGCCAATAAACTCACATAGTTATTTGTTACTGATCTAGACTAACTAAATGATTTCGTTATTCTAAACCCTTTTATCGACAAGTGGAGTAGCTCAAGGCACAAACGCTTTGTTCAATTCTTTCTCTCGTAAAATTAAAAAACTTCTGAGAATTTTTGTAGCTACTGTTTAACATTTACCAATGTTGACGTTTGTCCAATAAGTTTTTTAATTAACGTCTGATTGCTTCAGTCTGGGTCAAAAAATGTGTGACCCAATTAGACAGGTAGCGGAGTTTTTCCTTCAAATTTACTAGTGAATCAATTTTGTAAATTGTTTACAACGTAATCTTAAGGTCTTCTTATTCAATATCTGCAATATCATACTACGTATATTATCGTATTCTCGATGTTGATATATCGTCCGCACTGCTATACCTTTTGTGTAAACAACTTTCGTTCTCTGTCCACCCCTTTTTGCGTCATTTAGCGCAGATGTCCAACTCTCATAAGCACATTTGACCCAAAATGTGCACTTAACCCCCCAACGCGTGCGGGCGGGTTGTGCGCGAACAATAAATATTATTTATTGAAAGGGTTACTCAAAGGACCATAATTACGCAACGTGTAATGTATTTGATGGATTATGTCACGATTCGGTCACTTTCTGTTGCACAATGTTTATTTTTGGGCACAAACGCAATTCTGTATGCTGCCTGCAACTCGCAACGATTTGGGGAGATATGAATAATCGTTTTATTATGTGCTCAGAATTTATTCGGACATAAGTGATATGCAATCTGCTCTGTACATTGACACATGTTCATGAATTGAATATCAAACTAACATAATAATAATAATAATTTGGGGATAGTATACAAAAAATCGCAAAATCCTAAAATCGTTCGGCACCTTTCAAAGCGCAACCCTTGCAAAGCCGGTGGGTCACTGGGCCCCGTCGTCCCAAACATGCAACATCCTAACCAAACAATTGAACTCGCAGATGGTTGCATACACGTTGCGCCACTCACTGTCCTTATTTTCCAAAATGCCGAGTTTTTACGCAAAAATGGGTTACGTTGCACCTTGCACTGCGAAATCAACGCGTCATCCATCACAATAGGCGCTAATCTCAACTGCTGTCTCGTTTTCGCGCATAGCTGTATCTCTTTCATCTTTTCAATTTGCCTGCAGCGGCTTTCCGGAGCTATTGACACTTTGAAATTAGAATGTCACGCGTGGGTGCGCGAACGCAACCCATTGTCGGTATTAGTATTGTGTGTGGACTCGATTTGCAATCGGCGAATATTGTAAGGGTTAATTATAATGGCTCGCATACGACAAAGGATATGCGGCTATTGTCGACATCGACTTAGGGATATGTGCTGGGTCCATGCACCTTGCTAGCTTCAGCGTTTTATGAATTTCATCATCATGATTAAGCTATCAGCCTCAGTTGTTGATTTTACGTAATATCACTGATAATAAGAATGTCTAAATAATAAAATAATCACTCTTTTCCTGAATTTAGATAGCAATATCTGATACTGCGAATTCCGAATGACCAATGAGATAGTGTTTCATTTCCGACCGGCGGCGGCCTGTGCTATATGCTGGGCCGCTAGTGCTTAGGTACAAGCTTACCGAAGCGAATATTTATAATATAGAGGTGGTAGTAACGGGTCTAAACGATATAACGTCATTGTGATGTTATGCTAAGCTGAATTAGCATCTTAAAGGAGATGTGCGACAATGGTGGCTCACAAAGCAACACTAAGAGATACTCTGTAGGATCGCAGGCTTTATCTTCTTTTAATAATAAGTTAGGGGACGCGATTAGTTGACTTCAACTGGAACGTGAAATTTGTATCCTGTATCTTGTTTGATAGTTCCTAGAATTTAATGAAATGTAAATATAAATTGTTATTAAAGATTGCTTTCTCATTACTAGAACCAGTTAAGTGATCATGATCATGAAGGAACCAATAAATTAACCTGAACAATGCAGAGAGAAAACCATTGTTTTTCAAGATATTTAGTGTTAACGTAGGTACATAATTCACTAAAGATATCAGTGATAGGGAAGTTACCTCTCTACACGTGTAAGTTGTACCGCCATACATTAGTCGTTAGCTGATCCGTTACATAAAATATATATTTACCACACAATATTATTCATATGCAAAAAAATGGCGACGTCTAAGACAGGACTCGACGGATTATGGTCTAACGCCAGCGAGCACAAAGCACATGAAGAGCGGTCACTCCATAAAGATGGCCGATTAAGGAAGGGTCATCATTGTGATACTTTACTAATGGGACCGCATTCCTGGCTGACCGGTACACCAGATTCGGGACAATCGCGACCCCCGGTCTATAAGGCCACGCTCATTATTTATAGTTAATTTATTATTATTTTGATACGCGGGATGAAAGGGTTGCGACAATGGACTCGTATTCCGTGTTCCATATATGGCCGTTGGTCACTCGTGTGTCCGAGCGCCGTGTGACGTGTCCCCCGGCCTGGGGTGCCAAATGCTCATTGTTTAAGCTTGGGAACATCCAGAACGGAGGTGCGAATATGGACACACAGGCGACTGTATCAATTAAAATAAAACTAATACTTTATGCGAATATATATTTAGATAAATTAATATGGATACCGGATAAAACACGAAAAATGTTTTACCTGTTTTCGACGATCAAAATAGACAAGGTATTTAATTAAATAAATATTTTGTTGGATAATCTAATGACTTGGTCTGTTTTCCCGTACGTTTTGTATTTAAAATAAGATGCCACTGATGACAGGACTGACATACAGACACGCCACACTTACGCGAACTTGATCAAAATTTTTGACTATCTGACGGACGGTTTCTGTCTGCGAAGAAATTCTTTTATTTTGTTCTTTAATTTAGAAATATATTTATATTCATTTTACTGTTAATTCTCGCTAAATACTCTCCAGCGTTCGATGGTATATTAATAGTTCGTACGTGTTATTGGCAAAATTGTGGTGTCTCTTCCACAAAGGCCATTAATGAAGAGTTGAACTTGATAAAAATTTCGCGTTATTTCGGTTAAATAAAAAATATTTTTTCAAAAGACCAAACACAGAAACTAGTTATAATAGTTTAATGACATTGCAAGCCATTCTCGATTTAAATGGTCGCAGTGGCCGTGCCGGGCGCCGCTTCCCGATTCCCATGCATTGTGCCGCTGAAGGGCTCACAATGGACACAAAGGGGTGTGGACAGCTCCGCCGCGCACCGGTCAAATGGTCACTTTATACCAGTCATAGTTTCAATGGACGAGGAAATATGAATAAACAGCTTTCTACTATTACTTGTTCGTTGATTATATTATTTAAATACCGGACAACCGTTACGCGTCAAACTTTAGGGACCCGGACATGAGAAAGTTTATCCCTTCGGCTAGTTCGTCTCGATGCACAGATTAAATATTTTTTATTAACTTTTTCTATTATAGGAGAATGCTACTTGACAAGAAAGAATTCTTATAATCTCTTTCATTCACGAGAGGATACTGTGTTTACAGTTACATCTTATAAAGCTCTCCTCAAATTGCAACATTAAAATATTCACAAAACATGATTAATCTGAGATGCAACTGGAGTAACGGTCAAACTGACCAACTATTGTTCGGATAAAGGATAATGAAATTAACCAGGGTTTATTCAAACAAAATAATTACAAGAAAACATGCCAAAGGAGCAAACTGCATCGCCATAAATTATCCTTTTGTAAACCAAAACAACTTCGCATTAGAGATGCAAAAAAATGCGACCCTTCACCTATTGTGTCCTTTAAATAGTAAAAAATCTGCATAATTGTGAGTTATCTAAACACAGCGGCGATGCGAAGATGCCCGAGCTGACCGTTCCCACACAACACAGGTGCACCTGACAAATTTGCCTCTCTAACGGTTAATCTTATAAAGTGACCGTTGGCTCTCAAAGACCCCGTGGAGTTAATTGCATTTGCAGGGTAGCATGCAAATATATGCAAGTCAGGTGACCGTTGGTATAATAGGATGATGTCCTTTAGGAATGTAATCTAATAACGGTTATGCATCTCAGGAGATTCATTATGCGTTATTAGATTATGCAACCTGCGAGAGGGTTGATTGGGCTTAATTCGACCTTACCTCTTTATTGGTCAATTTCTCGGAAGGGATAGAACTTAGGTACCATGGCAAAACTGTTCTAAGTTTATCTAGGATATTACTGACACCACGTGCCTCGGAAAACACGTAGAGCCTTAGACCCGGTTGTTATTCGTAGATCTTTGACAGTCGTTGCAGGTAGCCAGGCACCGGAAAGTCTGACCATCAGTCTATCTAAGGATTATCGTGATGCCCAGTAACTGGGTTGTGGAGGTCTGTTAAGCAGTCCCTCTATGTGAAACAAGGATAATCAGCCGCACTTGGTTAGACTGGAAGAGACTGCGCTAGTTGGGAAAAAGCTCGGCAGATGATGATAGGCGTTCTACCACAATGTCACCCGATGGTAAGCGAGGGTGTTATCTGACCAAATGTGTGTGGTGGCCGAGGAGGACGCTCGCCTCGAAGTAACCTATTCACTTCTGACTTATTTCCTTCTTTCCTTCATGTTCTTTTAAGGAAACATAATACAAAAGATATGCTTCCCTCTTCCTGCTAAGATCTATCCGCAACTTGACTGATGATCTGTTCGTCCACAGGTTCTCTCCCCCCCTCTCCGGCGGACAGCGGCGTGTCGGACGTGGAGTCGTCGTCGTCGGGCGCTGGCTCCGCCGAGGAGCTGAAGGCACGCCTGCAGCCCCCTCCGCCCGCGCCCTTCCATGCGCCTTTCCTGCCCTTCTACCAGCACCACCAGATCGCCAACACGCTGCAGCACCACGCCACCGCACATCCCCGACCACCAGGTATGTCCAAAACCTAATAAATTAACTGATTGATATACAGACCTACTTGTCAAAGGTGTTTTGTTCCTTAAGTCACAAGGACAAATTTAGCAGGCAGGTACCTCTGATGCTTCAAACGAGTAGGTATAGAACACAACATTATACTCGCCGTGAATATTAACAGGGACTAGGTCGTTGCAAATCCAAAGTAGGTACTCCGGTCCTTCGATACAACCAAATAAAAAAACTACACGTCATGCAAAAATGTTTATAAATGTAGTCATATCCTCAATGACTCTAGTAACTTGAAAAAAATGTAAAGAGGCACTTGTTATTAAAAATAGAGAATAGTGTAGTATTGTTGCGGACGAAGCGAAGCGATGTAACGCTGTAGGTGACCGCGCGGTGAACGCCCCTCCCTGAGGTCACCTTACGAGCTGCGTGCGCGCTGGGAATTCGGGGGAACCGCGACCTAGTCATTTTGACACTTGATAACATATTCGCATACTCTTGCTATTATTTTTACAATTTAAATCTTGTTGTGACTATTACTTTCCTTATTCTTTAATTCAAATATAAATGTTCTACTAAATCTTTTGCTGTTTATATTCATCACGGGACATTTTTTTTAAACAAACCTTTAGGTGACATCTATTAATGAAGACAGAATGAAACAACAAGTGTTATCGTTTTACTGGAATACTAGTATTATACTTAGCACAAGCATACCTACAAATAAACCAATAACTATAAGTTTCGCGGAATTATGTCGTAGGAAATTCATTGAATAACATCACCACAAGTTTGTTGACTATGTTTGTTTAGGTACGACTCTTGTTTACCAATAATTGAGTCCTTACTGTGATAGTGTCGCAGTTACCTTTCTACTCTTGACTAACGTAACCCGTTCCCGTTACTCCAACCATAATGGGTATTTTCTCGAAAATACCTAATTGATAGCAATAAATACTAATTAATTCAATGTGTGACGAACGCATGCCTCGACTTATTGCGCAGACAACATGCGATAATTACTTTATGTGACCATAAAAAAATTGCAATACGGAGCGAGAATATGAGTTGTGGATGTTTTATCTGAATCGTTATCACTGAGCTCCGCCAGTCCCGTGCAGAGGCCCTACTACGAACTCTTAACGCGATCCATTTGACGACCCAAACTGAACTGTTAAAGAGATCGAGCTATATATGGTGTATAGTTCCATCTCCAGTTCTGCAACGTGTCTGCGACGATCAGGCGGCGAACGCTCCGGACGTTATCTAAATGTATGCAGTGCACAGCTTTATCTCGCCACTTCCGGGGGCGTGTTTACTGCACCCTGGCCGGTGGCCAACTGGCCTTCTTTCCAAACTTTGAAGTGTATCGTTAAATGCACATATTATTTTTATGTGCACCTATAATTCACTCTCGCAATTGTTTCAATTCTCAACAAAAACACACGGAATACTTTGAGCAGCGCTCGTTTTCAGTCTGAAAAAACAACGCGATTAATTGCAGGACAAACTGTCGACATCTGATCCCTTCGCTTTAAAACAAATACCTCGCTGTATTTTAAAACGCATAAACTACTCGTCGTCGAAACTGTATTAAATCACGACACAAAAACACGGGAAGTACAGTTTAGTCATAGCTATTTGTTTTTGCGGATAATGTTGTGATGCATTCTGTTATCGACGAGGCAGGGCCACAGCTTAACAAATATGCCTTCGAAAAGTAACTTCCTCCTCCAATACCTTCATGCCCGTTCCGAGAAGTTATGAATGTTTATAATCGATAGATGTGTAGAGATGCCGGTTTCCATGACACAAAAACGAAAGAAGCGACTGACGGACGGAACCAGTTGGCATGGCGTTGCATCGGGTATGTATCGCGAGTTGGCGCTCCACCGCTCCACGCCCGTCCTCAGCTATTTGACATTGCGCAAGGTCAGTGCTCCTAATATAAAGATGCAAAAAACTATACTACCGCCAAACAGTATGCGAGACGCGTCGCCGCGACGATTGCCGGTGCATGCGAAGCGACCACTTTCGATTGTGTCGCATTTTAAAAACGCCTTGTAGGTATACAGCGAATTCCCCGACTAGGATCCTTTGTCTTGTGAACGGATGTACCGAAACATAGCTAGGAATATTATAATGAGCATTGGAATGACACAGTTAACCGTCGCTAAAGGCATTACGTGAACGATAAGTCGAAATTACGAAGCTCAGGGAAATGAGCAATAAACACTTTTCATTATCACGTTCTTGTACCGAGCGTGCCGCTTTAAATGGAATTCAAATTAGGTAGAAAAAAAATATCCATAATATATTTTATTTTTAATACTTCGTTCACGTAATCTAAGTAGGGTTAGAGCGATTGTATTTGGTTTAGTTTTATGCGCTATCCTTATAGCAATAGATAAGTCTTAAGTATAGAGGAAAACTAAGTTTAACTATTATTTAGAAAAAACGTCATCAACGACTGATTGTTTACGTATTTATTGTTGTGTCGCTGCAAAATGTTGACAAGGATAAATATTATGAAAAACATCAGGCAAAACCGCGAAGAAAATCCTTGTACAAGTACCTAGCATTGACTAATTTGTTGTTATAATAAGTCGCGATAACCAGCCATGAATGAAGTAGGAATTTAGCCCTAAGAGCGTCTAATTTTACCTTATATAACACGTTCTGATTCATTTACCTAGAATTTATCCTGAAAATATTATGAGCATAAATAAGTTTACATGCAGCTGAAAGGAAAACGATATGCTATTGCGGTAGTGGTATGTGGTGTCATGCCAGAGGTATGAGCCGTAAATCGGCCATTGCTGTAATGCGGCACACACGAAATTTCGGTGTTGCAAACGCGAATATTGAGCAAGAGCGGCGGTGCCGGCGCCATTGTCAGCCTCTGGCGAAACGAACGCGACCTTCCTACTCGGATTGGGCAGTCCAAACCTGATTGTATGAGTATGTGGCCGCGTTCGAATTCAATCAACCAGTTTCTACAAATTATAACTCCAAAAATTAGGACCTTATTGGAATATTGCCGATCGTAACTTTTCCTGTTTATAATGTCGAAGGCCTTTCCAATCATCTTACGGAATTAGATGATGCCAATGTTTTCCATGAGCACAAGCATATCTCATATTACTCTTCATCCAGTAGTGTCATAAATCAATAGTCACATAAATGTATCTATAATTCATGACACCCTTTTTATAATATACAATTCTTCTAATTCACCTAATCGAAATTGAACAAACCTTCGAAAACTCCGAAAGATTCAGGTCTAAACTGAAACTTTGATACAGCTAACTTAATTAAAACAAAAGAAACCTTGAATGGATGTTGCCAATTGCCAAATTGTGCTGATGTGGGTAGCACGAAACGCGATTTTCGTATGCGTGCGAATATCGAGAGCTGATTTTTGAATGCGATTTGGTTGTGCGAGTTGCGTCAGATTATGCGGACGGCATAGCGTACGCGCCCCACTCGTGCTCCAATCAATCGTGGAAGTAAGAAATACTTCCACGATGCAAACGTGGAGTGCAGTGCGACCAACGGAACGCATGTTTTTTAACAAGTGATTTGGAGGTCTCTCACCAATATTTAATGCAGGTCTAATCTAAGATCTAGACCATTCAATCAAAAATTAAATAACTTTAATCTGGGACGCGTCGTGCCTCGCTATCAATCCACGTATCCGTTTACTTATTGCGAGATCACGATCTATGGACAGGATATGATAATATTGTATATGGAAATAGCTACTTAATAAAAATAATAAAAACCTAGTTTAATCAACGTTTTATGACCTCTCTCATCTGTGGACGTTCAGCAAGTTAGTAAATTACTTGGTACATGGTTTGCAGTGATGCACAATCATCGTGTACATCGCAGGAGCACCAATGAATTGAACGAAACCTAATTAATGTTATGTTGGTCTCAATAGAGATGCAGTAAGAGCTATTCAAGCATTCAGTACGCGAAGTAAACATAGAGATGTCAATATGACATTTGCAAATGAAATGGAAATTAAAATGATGGCGGTGTGTATTGTGCAGCGCGCTGCATTGCGATAAGCACGCGTGTGTGTATGTGTGTCTAACGTCGGGCGCGCGGGTGTGCGCCCGCGCCGTAGTGTGCGCGAGGTGATCGTCCCGTTTCAAGGGCAGTGCAGCGCTAGCGCTCGCCTCGTATTAATAGTTGGCGACTATTTTCGCCTCACCGACCGCTGGGGGGACCGGAACGTTATTATTGACATTCGCGAACTTCCAAAATGGATTGACTACCTTACATCACGCGACACGCGCCGACACACTAGAGAAGCGTCCCCGCTGCAGTATCAACACCACTTTTTTCTCTTAAATTTTACAATGCTTCATATTTTATAATAATAATAATAATTCATTTAATTCAGGTAACCAGACCCATAAAAGTTTTACAATTTCTACACACAATATAAAACAAATAAAAATTCAATAAAATTAACGTTGTTTAGTGAAATGGGCCGATAAAAAACTGAAATACCACTGTTTATTCAAAGTACCAAATATATTTCGGCACCGTATAATGTAAGGCTGTGCGAAGTTCGCTCAGTGATGGGCATGGCCAATCGATCTTTCTTTCCGATTCACTCGTGAATTTGATAAGAACTGTTTACCTTTCAGATTACAGAACAGATTTGCGTGTATTTTATTTATCCAGAGTGCAATTATTTATACCACATTGGATGATCCTGTTAATGGCTTCGTTAATCATAGTCTAACTTTTTATAATTTGGATGATTAATTAGAGAACAGCAGCACCGTGTCATTAATTATAAATTATTGTGCTTCTACAGTCATTATTCTTTTTCCAATTGGGTTCCAATTAGTGTCAATTCTCTCAATTCTTTCGACTGTTGTGACGTCATCAAATAAATCCTAAGCAGTAAGCGACACGACAGGACCAAATAACTCGGTTATGCGATCACGGCTACAATTACAACGCGACTGCGGTTTAGACATATTTAAATCCAGAACAAAACATACCTATATTAGTTCTAAATAGTCGTTTCTTTGTTTTTAATCGCGAGTGTACGTCGCCGTATAAGGAAGACGCGACGCACGCCATCTGTCGTACGAAAAACGGTTGCGCAACCGTCGGCGACCCACTTGCGCCGCGGCCGCTGCCAAACGCGCCTCGACTCCTCTACAATTACATATTTCGGTGTCGCAACCGCGCGGTCGCATCCGAGTTGAACGGCCCGCGACCTTGAGTGTTGCGCAGCGCACGCCGCACGCGCCGCCGAAAGCGAAAGGAACCACTTACCATCCCGGAATTTACCATAACGAAACCCCCGTTAGCTCATCGCACCATGATGCGTACGTGACATGCGACCTGTAGCCCGTGATGAGTTTCAGGCTAACCACAAGCTATCGGGAGCTAGGGAAGCAGTGATTCACGGCGAGCGGCGGGGCTGCGGCGGCCGTGCGTCACCTTCGAACGTTCCGTTTCACACGCGGCTTCCTGCGCGTTTCGCAACGCATCTCGCGAGGCGAGTGCGCAACGGCCGCCATCTTCCCGCTTCCGAAATACTCGGTACGCGGAATAGCGGCCACACGTCGAATCGTGAACTCGGAAAATCAGTCGCGACCCAATTCTGCACGATGGAATCTCAGCGCTCCACTTGTCCGGAAACCTCACACGCTTCTTTTACGATAGGTATAAAAACAGAAGGGGCGCCGTGTCCAGGCGGCCTACATACTCGCTCCGATGGTTTCCTGGCTGTTTAAAATTATCCGCTCGTCCCCGGCGGAGCGGCAAAAGGCTCGCCCTTCACGGACCACGGCCGCCCCCGTCAGGCCGCCACTCTAAATAGCATAACTCCATAACCGGGTCGATTATCGCGCGGCGGGTGGGTCCGTCGTTCGCGCGGCTCGCACTCGTTCTCCTTGTGTTTATGCGTCGCGAGCCTAACCGGGTCAGTGTTAGGTCGCATAGCGCTGCATAAATAGATGCGTCGCTCCCCGTTGCAGCGAGCGCTCCTCCGCCTGGCCGATATCGAGCATTTCGCAATGTGTTTACGCGCGCCCCACATGCCCCGTGCCAAACCGACGGAATCCACGGAATAGTAGCGTTGCAAAACCGTGGCTTTCATATTATAACGTTGGTGTCGGTGTCAATGCTGGGCGCCGCCGCCACCGTGGGAATATGGAACGGTTAAAATTAGTCGACGGACTCTGTTCGAAATTCTCTGCTTCGAAATATAAGCTTACTTCTTTTTGTTTCGTTATCAAACGACATCAGGTTTCCACGGAGTCGTTACTGGCTTACATAATGAACTTCCTGATCGATAACCTGCGACAGAACAATCAGTTTTATCTGTTGCCGAAACGAGACTAAAACGTTAGACATGTGATCCAGATAACGGGGTGACATAACGTTCGTCTTAATTGCCTGGTCTCATCGCGCGCTCTGGCTGGCTGCGGGTGGGGCTCACAGAAACTGTAATCGCGCTGTCAGAGGACGTCCCCGCCGGTCAACTACATCTAACAATAGTTTCGGACTTGGACGACAATACAAATCGATAAATTAAGTGAAAAAAGTCGTTCCGGCCTGATTGGTCCCGAGTCAGGGTCGCGTTGAGCAATACGTTTGATGGAAATCAGCGGGGCCTTGACCGCCGCGTACGCCCCTCAACCCGCTTTTTATGGCCATCGTCTTGACGACGAAATGTTTATAGCACATAATTATACCAATTTCATAACAAACAGTTTGTTATGTCAAAGGAAAACTTCATTGCTTGGTAGTTTCTGTTCGCGCTTCGTGATAAGTTATTGGCGTAGAGTTTTCGCTACTTTTTAGATACTAGGAAGCCATGGGACCTCAAGTTGTTACTTCTGGCTATCGTAAGTATATCCTAATTTCTGTAACAAGCTTCTGGCAAGCGTGCCGTACAATACAAAGATTAAAAATGAGACTCGTATAAATCGGATTCTAAGAGGATTTGCGCTATAACTTGAAGACTTAACGATTATGCGTATTGGTATTCTGTAATAAGTTTAATAGCAACAGCAGAAACATCACGCTATCGCAGCATATGACCCAGTAGAACAATACAAGTACCTACCTTAATTTCAATATGTATTCAGGCCATAACCGCTGCCGGATATACCTCATAGCCGGAAATCGATATTAGAGATGAGCGGAAGGCGAAAATTCGCGCGCGTCACGCAACCGGCGCGGGCGCAACTGTTCTGTGCGGATAATAAATTAATCTGTCCTAGCTCAGAGGACACCGGTGTCCTCTCACATCCACGCCACTATAGGCCTTAATTCCGATGTTTAGAGTCTACTTTTGTATGAACAAGTTGGGTAGTTGTGGATCGAAGTGTTAATAGCAGCACTGACTAATTAATAACTGTACATATATAGCTATAGTTGTAATAGATATTTATCGCTATTTATAGACGTGCGTTTAGTGAATTACAATTACTGATAACTACACAATTTTTTCCTTCCTACTGCTGTATCATTTCCCAGGTGAGTACAATTATTGTCATCACAGTAGGCTTTAAATTAGACACTATGATAATTTCTTAAATTATTGTAAAAATCTTCTTCTTAACTTTTGATGTAATATTCACGTTTCAACAGTCATGATACTTTTCTTATACCTAAGTCCTTTTTTATACAATTCACCATCGACTTGAAACTTCAACCGCATGACTTTTTCGTCATTTAAGTGTAAAAACAAACAAACAGACACGACTAGGGTCAAAAACCACAATGTCACATCACGGTAACTTTATAGGCAAGATTTTTTATCGGACCCTCAAATTCTTGTAAGTACCTGTAACTTGTAAAGGCCAAAAATGGCACCTTGTGGGGTCACAATTCGATAGTCACTAATCATTTCATTGTAAGCATTTAGAAGATTTCGGTAAAAAAAAATATATATATATCGGGGGTTCTATTTGCCAACAAGGAAATTGAATTATTAATCTCCAGGATAGCAATTAAGCTACCAAAAACGTAATAATTTGAAAGTAATAAGGACAATAAGGAAATCTTGATCGAAAAATGTCTACAAGGAAAACGCAGAAAAGACTCTTCAAATTGTCTATACCGAGCGTATACATAGACTATAGAGTAGAGCCACAGATAAAGTTTTAATGTAAACAATAAAGTTTCGGATCACGTTTATTTTCCTGACAGCGCTGACCTGCACTTTATATTATGTATTGTAGTAAATAACACATGTGTAAGTCTCTTCGTAGCAAGTTGGTATGTGTTTGCACACATTTACATAATATTTACCTACTTTATATACAGTTATATACATAACATCATGTACGTGACTCAGCCCGGGAAGGAAACGGGTACAATTATGTATAAAACCTACTTAAGTAAATAATTACTTTTATACAATTTTTATAGATTTACTTAGAGAAAATTAGATCAAACATCAAAATTGTTTTTGAGCTAATGGAAAGCATCAAAGCAACAATTATTTGGACAGTTTTCCTTTTTAGAAAAAAAAGCTTGTTTTGGCAATTAACGGGCAATAATGCCTTTGTAATAAGTCGTTTCCGTATTTGTTACAGAAGGTAGTGTTTTATCAGTTACATAATAATTTTCCAAAGGATACAATTTCCACAAAGTTACACTCTTACAATCTGTCGCACACCAGTGGCTCGCAGGACTTGCAATTGCAAGTTGCAACTAGAATGATTGATCCAATATGGCGTCCTGATGCAAGGAAGTGCAGGAATTTGCGAGACGCGTTAGAGGGCCCGGAGGGAGGGGGGAGCGCGGGAGTGCGCGCGGCGCGGGGCGGGGGGAGGGGTGACCTTCGCGCGTTGATGCAATGTCGCCGTGTCATTGACCACGCTGCGCCGCGCGCAAACAGTTGCAGCTACGCGCCCCCCCTCGCGCACTCCCTGTGCCCCTCCCCCAACCACGTCTATCGCCCTCTCCTCACACCCCACACCCTGCGCCCCCACCACCCCCTCCTCAACGTGCACAGCAAACTTTTGCCGGTTTTACGATACTCATTCGTTTGCATTTAGAACTTGGATATAATTTTTAAATAAGGAACAGGAAAATTTCAGCGCACAATTTTTATTTTTAACTGACGTCATTGTACGCAAAAGGTTTGATTGAGATGATGCTTGACAAAAAACAACAAAGAAAGAGCAATCTCACTTAACAAAAAGAACATCCAATTTGAGAATTTAGTTTTCGCATTAGAACCTTTTCAGTTTTTTTTAGCATTTCATTTAAGCATTAACCTAATTAAGTACAGTACGTTCGACGGTTCTTGGCGCGCCTGAAGTTAGGCTCTGCGAACTTTAGCGCTCAAAATAAGCGCGTTAAATAAATGATTTACTTATAACAGTTATTAACAGCAATAACAACTGCTATTAGCATTAATTTTTTCAAACCATTTATTTTTTTACGAGTGCACAAGCGCTAAAGTTCGCAGAGCCTAACTTCAGGCGCGCCAAGAACCGTCGAACGAACTCTACCTACTTATAATAAAAATATGCCTGTAACTGTAACGACAGGAAGCTATCATTCAAAGGCTTTCACAATCTATTTACTTCTACAACAACTACTAGAAATTCTTGCATATCTCACGTATCGAAGTACATATCTCACGTATCGTGAATATCGTGATTGTTATGTGTTCAGGAAAAACTCATTGAAGGCGATATATAATTCTCTCTTCTGTAAATAAAAACGTGAATTGAACGATGCAATTTTTTTTCTTTAGTTGGGATAAATGTAATCGCTTACACTCAAAATATAAAAAATACACTGTACAAACTGTATAAAAATACCAAAATCTTGCCGTGATTTAGAAGTGTCGATGTAAAACATTGCTTGGCTGCGTTCCATCTAAACAAAAAACAATGATCATGAGCGCACCAGCAGTTGACACACGAGGCGGAACGCGCCCTTACATTATATCAATATTAAAATAAAAATGTTTTCACAGTTGCATTTGTTTACGTAAGCGAGGTGCACGAACTCGCGCGAGTTCACCTTCGCCGCGTCCCAAACTATAGGTTGAGGTCGTATTTGCAATAATAGTCATCGATAGCATCGGGCGACAAACAAGATGAGCGGTACTCGCGTACAACACTATTCAGCACAACACTACTCACCAGTTTACGTGGGAAAGTCGACAAAAGTCAAAAGGACGTTCTGAAATCGTTTCTATTGTTGCACCTGCTGCACTTGTCGTCGCTTTGTAAGGGACACCGCAGGCGGGGACAAATTAGTTATAGTAGCGACTAAAACAATAATTATTACGGATCAGCTTTATCTGCAATTTGTATGTAAAAAAAAATATTCTAAGACCGCCGCGAGCAGCGTCTTCGTCTCTAAGAAAACGGAAAAGAAATTCATCAAACTTCAGCTCGGAAAATACCCGCAGCAAAGGTTAAGAAAACATGACAAACATTGCCTCTATCAGTACTAGTACGCGTCAATTTCGACAGCTGTAGTGTCAAAACCGAACACGTCTTAACTGACCTTACACAACATTGAGTGCATTCGTATTAACGGCCTAAATAAACAGATATTTGAACCGTCGCATTGTGCACTGATAACGGCATCCGCCCGACGCCGCACAAAAAATAAACTTCAACGAGATAACACTATCACCTCTCAACTTACAATTTTATTACACCTAGAGTACTTTATTCCTGGCAAAATAATGTCACTGCCGAGAAAAATAATGTCATAGCTCACGTTCCGCGTCCACAGACCGATAAACTTTAGATTATTGCTTATTACGTAATAGTGCGAAACTTCTATCACAGCTAGTGAATACTGGTCTATCCAATAGTAGTAATCTTGCAACTTGCTCCACCAAATTAGATGATAAAGTAGACTGGTAGACTATTGAATTAGAAACAGACTTAGGTACAGCAACGTGTACAAAAATTAATCGATAAAAATTGATACAGGCCTCCAGAACCTTGCTTTTTGCTTTATCCTTCGATCTACAATATTCTAGGTCTTAAAAGCATAAACATGGAGTGTCCCGCCGCGCGTAGGAGACAAAAATGTCACTTAGATAAGTAGGAACTTCCCATTTAGATAATGAACGACAACTGGCGCGAAACTAACGCTGGCACGTAATGGTGTGCCGAAATACTTAACTAACATGAAAAATTAACATATTTACCGTTTAAAACTGCCATGCTGAGCAACTAAACTCCTGAAAATTTAGGGAAATGACGAAATTATCGAACAGGTAATACTTACTCGACGTTATTTGAGGTCAGAGTAGAACTTTGAATTTCGATGTCCTACACGGTCGAAACAAAATAAGGAAAAACATGTGAAAATCTGGTGTTATTACATTGTTATAAATAGACCTCGAATGTTATAAAATTTGATGCCCCGTCAACATAATTATCAACGTTTGAATATCTTCTAAGTTAAGACAAAATGATTTAGGTAACAATGTGACTTAAACAAGGAGGATTTGTTTGGCTCCATTATCCTTTCGCAACAGGTTTATGATGAGGTATGAATCAGACTAAATACATGTTATAGAATCTGTGTGTCGTAATATATGGTGGCTGTTAGTTTGAACAGATGTTATTTCACAATAAATTCACTAGAATTCAAGTGCGCATGTTGTGTGTTTATTTTATACTTTAAAATGCTCAGTCTTCCGCCTTTTATTACTTTTATATAGATTTTATATTTTTGTACGCACAGGAGTTTGATTGAAATACTTCCTACGGCGCCAATCTAAGCGTAAACAGCTAAATATAACAGTAAAGATTATATTGAATATTACTTTTAGCATTTACCACGGACTTATATTCTAGACTATAGTCTGTTCTGCTATAGATAATGACTGTGAACCTAATAATAACCTATTCGATACACCAATAAGTGCGAATAAACAAGCATTAATATTGAAGACGTGTGTAATGTCGTCATTCCAGCACAGTTGGTTAAACAGGCGCGGTGTTTGCGGTGCGCAGGCGCAGGCGAAGGCTGTTTCACAACCACACATAACCAAATACCATTGATAATGGGCCGAGTCCACATGTTTATTCTATAAACTTCTCAATATTGATTACTTTTTGCTACAGAACATGTGGCAAGATTTACAAGACACCTGAAAATAAAAACAAATATTCAATGAACTCATCCTGCCTTTTTTGCAAACAGTTTCTTATAAAAACTCGATTTTTATAACCTATTAAATGATGGTCATTAAGTTTTATCTATTTATAAGCATAATATCAAATAACTTGATACAATCCACATGCTCACAGGTAATAAAGCCAATAAAACTCTACATGATTTAGTTATAAAGAATCCCAGCAACTGCTTCATTAACAAAGATGAAGTAGAGATGGCGATGTGTTTTTTAATTAACAAGCGCAATCAAATTAATTTAATTTATGTTACTTGCACAAAAAACAAAAAGAAGCTGCAAGCAGATACATAGCCGTTTAAAAAAAAAAGTACCCACTGTTTATGCTGTCTAAGGTAGTTCCACAGATAAAACTGGTACCCAATAGAATAATATTAAAAGATTGTAATTAAAAGAGGTTGGACTTTTAAAGGATTGTCATCTATATTATCGATGGTAGGTGATATCACAGACTATTAACAATTACATTGGTTATGCAAGGAAAGTGGTCTAGAGACAAACCGGTCGGAATGAGCTAAAATAAAATGCACAAATGACACTGCGACCGTCCCGCCGCGCCGGTGTAAACGACATCCGAATGCAAATCATGAATTTCACGCTATGTTACGATATGTGCCGGAAAATTGAGTATTTATTGTATTTAAAGGATAACGTAAATCTCCTTGAAGTGTATCTACCGACGATTGGGAACGTGGTCGTTGACATCGGTTTGAAACAGGTAATGTTTGAACAAAAAATAAATTGAATATTACCATATATAACAAAAATATTAATCAAAGTTTTTGCACAAAGCTTAAATCTATGGGTGCAAAGGTTGTTCTTTCGCTAGCAGCGATATCCACCAGACAACATTTAAATGACATGAAAAAACGGTTTTTCAGGACATACCTATATGTATTTTTATTTAATCCTGTTTCGATTACATTCACAAAATCTGGAGCTCGATATGAGAGATTTTGTAACATCATAAAATTGTTCATCTCTATAAATACTATCCTTCAAAGTCAACCACTGAAGTTTAAGTCATAAATCTAAAATATCGCTGCGCTCTACTTTCTACGGAACCCAGAAAGCTTCAGTACCAGAGCGGCTTGCGAATCTGAAGCGTGCACAGCACTTTGAATACAATATTTGGGTCGCATGTTGTGAAGTGAAACAAACGGTTATGTAGCCTGTTGTAGTGTTGTGTTTATCGTAGTAAACATCGTCGGGGCCTCCTCCCCTGAATTCAGCAGGCCTAGTGCACGTGACCCCGACGCAAGTGGCGCCCTCTAGCCGCGTGTTATCGTCGTTACATAAGGTGCAGTGTCGCAAGAGCGCGCCGCCGCAGGCGCAGCGCTGACCTTACTTAACGCAGCGCTAGTTCAGCACATGCGCGCGCGCAGGGAAATAGAACGCGCCATCTTTGAATTTGCGCTTTAAATATAACAAGCGCGAAGTTCCAGAATAGCGTTTTAGTCATGCACGAGTTACAAGTCCGCTGCAGTTTTATAGACCAAAATAAGCACGAACAGACCTCGTGCCTTCCTATGACGCGATACATTTCTAGTAAATTATTGTGGATCAGTTAATTTAAACATTCGTAAATAAATTACATAATACATAACAAGCGCACTAATAACATTCGGATGATACGCTGTAGGACGGAATGTCACCTTGATAATGAATGCACAAAAACTCAGTTATCGTTGAACCACCTCTCCACTTTGCCCTCGTGAATCGAAACATGACGGCAGCAGCCAATCAGTAAGCTGCGCGTACAACAACTGATAATGGACACGTGAAAATTATCGATCAGGATGAAAGTGATCCAGCTTTGTTGTTACGAGCGCGAGGGCTTGGTGTTGTGCACACAGCGCGTCAACGCGAAATCCCGTAGTAGACGGACAGGACAACTGCGCGGGAGGTGGGGATGCGCGGGCGCAGCGTGTATGTGCGTGTGTGTGAAGGTCAGCCGGCGGCGTCATTTCCTGGTCATTGCCTGCGCCGCCGCCGCCGCATCCGACGGCGCCCGCTGCCCGCCGCGTGCCCGCGCCGCGCTCGCTCGCGCCTAGCAATCTTAGACTCACGCACGCTTTCCGGTCGCACAGGAAAACTAGATGCATTGTCAGCCACACTATGGGAGGATATGACTCTGAAACTAACATGTCACCGCACACGAACGATGCAATCCCATCACACGGCTGATTACCTTATCGCTTCCGCCTGAAAAACAAACCGATAAAAACATTGTTTTTATCATTAATTTGTGCCGCGTTCACCGAGCAGTTGCTTTGAGGAAATGTTCTCAGCTCGCTATCTTATCTTTCTAATTCTTTTTATCGCGTCCAAAATAGCAAATTTGCAAACTGATAAATCGTCATAGGTGTTTATGTACCTATCAGACGATTGACGTCAGCGGAATGTAACGCTCGCATCCCACTGAAAGTTCGCTCGCTTCCTGAACATTACAGAAAGAGCACGAGTTCCGCGAAACTCGCGTTTATACACAAGTTCATCTCTTTAAAACTATTCGTATTTAACAGAAAATGTGTGAAAAAATTAGATACGTGTGCAAGTTATAGTTAAGCAGGATTCATGGCAAGTAGTTTTATGGCCACTCAAACCACAAAGAAAAAAGCCAATTTGCATTCAGCTTAGATCCACATTTGCGTCGTTTGCAAGCTTTTTGCCACAAATTGCGTTCTAATTAAACATAACTATCGTTTTCCACTTCCCCTCGCTGCTAACGTGGAACAAAAACTCTGAAAAACATAATAATAAGTGAGAGCAGGCGCGGCCGGGCGCGGAGTTTGCGTGTTTGTATCGCAAGAGGTTTGTGGGGTAACCCATTTATCGCGACCGCGGGATGCGCGGGCGCAACCGGTTCCCCCCTCCTCCCGCTACTCCCTACATCAACCTAAACGTTCGCATACTCGCATCCGGGAGCAAAACAATCCGTCTTCGTCCGGCGCTTGCAGCAAATAGCACCCAGTTCAGATGGTGTAAGGTGTACTTTAGAGCGGGTGCTCTCTCGATAAGTTTTCTTTTCGCTTCGAAGGACTGCTAACTAGCAAAGTGAAGATGACATTCTAAGCCTGCAGCAGGCGTGCACGCCGACGTAACCTTGATCTTGCAGCGCAGCACACAGCGCACCCAGTAGGATGCGTCCAGCGCATGCGCTATAAATAGACTCGCCGCATAAAATGCGGGTTTTTTACTTGGCGTCTTGTTAGCTTCCCATGCTCCCATGCTCGCGAGGGATTTTTATGAGAGACGTGTTCGTAGAACGTTAAATTATAAATAACAGGTATCCACGTTACCTCCCGTCTTATTTTTACCGTTGCAAACGTTCGCTCTACTTGCAAGACTGATTCTAAATCCATCTTTTCAGGTGTTCAACTGTTTTTTCACTGATAGTGCACTAATTACTTCATTCAATCGAACGATTATCGCACGAGCATGACCGATGAAAGCTGCCGAATCAGAAGTATTGGGTGCGACGACATTCGGTTTGCTTATTAGCTAATTATATTATTACCCGTACGCAAAATACGCGCTTTAGTCGTGGAGTTGCGGACACCGGCCCGAAATACAAATACATTAATAACCACTAAAATTCTACAAAAATATTAGGTGCGCTTTCGTAATCATTCCAATTAGGATTACCTACTTACTCCGTTATTTTTCTTCAAACTTTTCCGATGGCCGACCATGATATAGCATTGGTGATAGCATAATTTCAGATATTATTTACTTATCTAATTTTTTGTTTGAATTATTGCATAACTATATTATCTTCATTATGAATTAGGCAGTGAAACTAGAAATTAGTTTGGTCCACCTGAAATACATTTATGCCACCACAACCTATGATGGTACCCACACCTAAAGGAGCCTCTTCACAAACTTATAAAATGTTTTATTGTAGATTATGAAAAACTTTTAAAATGAAAATGCATTAAAACAAACATTTCCCGATCAGACAGTCTGAAAAAATACTGAAAATTTAACGTGCACCAATCTTGTGGATAATACTCAAGAATAAACAGAACAGGCATGTGTCAGCCACGCGAGCCTGTACGCGGGGTCAACGACCGCGCAGATAAGCCGCTCGAAAATACGTACATACCAGTTAGATAATATTAGAAAATGGCGAATCGCGCCAACTCACAACACACGCCCGCGACGTTTATAAATATATACGGAAACGCTCAGTAGGCACTCCGCTAAGTTACCTAGTTCAAGTTTGAAGTGTTACATTCTAATAATTAAAATAATTACAATCATCGACAGTTCTTTGCTTCGGTGTACATTCATTCCACTCTACGGACAGTATTGTACACATAAAAGTAAAACCACGGTCCTATCGATTTACTTTTTTGTGAATGGGTTTTATAAGAGATTATATACATTACATTACATTAGTTTGTGAATTTATTACGTTCAAACCGCAAAAGCTTTTTACATTTACGATTTACCTACCTAACGCCACTTCCTCATAAAAATAAATTAACTTGTAAAACGCACTTCCGCAATTCCGCCTACTCTCTACCGTCATTAAAAACGTAACTCGACATCCCCGATGGGATACCAGCAGATTAAATTATATGAAACGTTCCTCGGCCTGGCGGCCTGGACACTTGTAGCAGCACGCACGACTCGTTTAGGGTCTTTCCCTGTCATTTGTTCCTATTAAATGTGTAGTAAATGTAATGTAATGGTGACATAATTGAATCATTAAATCAGCTCAATATTATTGACCACAAACTTAGTGACGTGTCATGTAGGTTGGTGCAGCTATCACTCGCCTGTGTTATCCCCAACTTCGCTTAATACTTACTCTTTGTGGCTTTTCTTGCTAAAGAACTCATCGCCTGACATGAAAAACCACATAATCAGAACTGTAGTTAACTACTTTACGTAAATCTCCTGGAACCCACAATACAACATAATTTACGCAACCTTATTATGTGAACTAAAATGCACCCACCTCTTAGACAATAAATAGCTACGATCATAAAACTTACGAAAAACTAGGCGTTAACTCTCCGGTTCCTCACCCACAAAAGACTAGCGGAAAGCCCGATGTTGCCTACTTCACGGTATTTTTAAAACAAGTGCCTACTTTAGATACAGAAAGAAAATGTAAGAAAATTGGTTTCATCTATCAAAAAAGTGGCAAATAATGAGTTTGCTAGTGGAATAGAATCAAACACACGGCCATCATACATAGCAGCCGTCATAGAAAATGTTACAACACACAGCTATTAAACAGAGATAACCATAGATATCAGAATAAAGCTATAACAAGACGCACAGACAGACGGCATTGCTGGTAGTACCTATTAAATAAATCTAAATCTAAATCATGTCCCGCGAATTGGGCTAATCGCAACCAAACAACAGCTTTATTGAGCCAGCCAGAAGAAATTTATAACACACTGTTTGAAGTTTTTAGATCGAACTCACGCGGCCGAGCGATGAAGAAAATATCTTTATTTTGTTTCCTAGGAATCACTGACTTTGATATTATGTCAGTGTCTAGAAAGTAAACGAATTGTTTACTACAAATGGCAACACAAATCACTCTATTGACTTTCAACCGCTGAAAGGTCGGTTAAGTTCAGTAGTACCTACCGAGAGCCTTCAAATAGCGTTTTTATTTCTTAAAATTCAACTTTACCTTTAAATTCTATTTAACAAGTATGCAAGTGCATTTCATTCCTCCAGAACTCTAAACAGAAGCTTATTTTTCCAAGGAGGAAAACGTACGGCGAGTGGGCCGCTGGGCCGCTGTGGGCCGGCGCAGGCATTGGGGTCAAGGCGCCGGCTGCTTGACGCAATCGCGGCACTATCAGTGCTACGCTATCGGCGACTAACTCGCTCATATTGTCTAACAGCTGCGAAGACGTGGAAAACAATGCATACAAAATTCTACAGATTCACGAACTGCCAACACTGTCTGATTCTGATTCTGATTCTATACATCTCGTGGACTGGCATTACGTTAGGGTGGAAATAAGGAATCGGAAACAAATTTTGTTTGCTCTACTCAACTCAATATGACTAAATAAGCACTGTTTCAATATACAATACGTACAACCTATCTTACTTTATAAAAACTGGATCACAACATTCACAACACGTCCATAAATCAATGTAATGTATAAAAAATAAATGAATTTGATAACAGACAATAATAAAACGTCATCCGCATCCTTTAGATCCGACCGTTTTATTGTTATCAAGTGTTGCTACACGGCTCACCCCTATCGATGCCATATCTCCATTGTTACTATTGGGTTTCATTGCTTATGGAACTTTATTATTTTATTACTGCAATATGAAACCATTCAAATAAATACTAAATACGTTATCAATTAAACCACGTTTTCATAACACCTAATGAAATTGTGGTCAATTATTCCTCGATCAAGACTACAGTTTATTGGTGCATGGACTTGGTTTGGTCGCGTAGCGGGACGCTCCTTGTACTAGATATCAACCCAGTCTATGAAATAGAAACAATATAAAATATTGTTATCAAAATACCCGCGAGCACGTTTAGACAACAGAGCGCCCTAATCGCATGAGAGTGGAGCCGCCTGCTAGTCTCACTATTGTCTAGCCAGATAAGTTGGAACCAAAGTTGCATAAACATTCAATACCTTTAATATTTACTCGTCAATTACAAATAAAACATTTTGGTGAGAATTGAATAGGTAGCAATCGGTAGGTACTTGGGAAATTGAGTCCAAGGAAATTCCAATTCTCCAATCACAAACGCGTTGATAGACTTAAAAAGCATCGGAGGTACCTGCTGTCTTAGTTCGTGTAATTGTATAATTTTCCTGATGTTAGTGTTCCTAAACTGTTGTCTGACTGTGTGTTTTTCCTGGTTGCAGTGGGTGGCGTGAACGAGCGCGACGCGTACGGCTACGGGTACGGCGGCGGCGGCGCGGCGCACCACTTCGCCGCCCCGGCGCCGCCGCCGCTGCCGCACGACGACCTGCCCTACTCCGTGTTCGACTTCGGCGACTACCAGCGGCATCACCACCACAACAAGCTCAAGCCCAAGAAGAGGCCGCGCACAGACGCGCCGCCCACGCCCGGCGTGAAGCGCAAGAGCCGCGAGGGCTCCACCACCTACCTCTGGGAGTTCCTGCTGAAGCTGCTGCAGGACCGCGAGTACTGCCCGCGCTTCATCAAGTGGACCAACCGCGAGAAGGGCGTGTTCAAGCTGGTGGACTCGAAGGCGGTGTCGCGGCTGTGGGGGCTGCACAAGAACAAGCCCGACATGAACTACGAGACCATGGGGCGCGCGCTGCGCTACTACTACCAGCGCGGCATCCTCGCCAAGGTGGACGGGCAGCGGCTCGTCTACCAGTTCGTGGACGTGCCCAAGGACATCGTCGAGATCGACTGCTCACTGGCGTAGACGATCTCGCGTGAGTGCGGCGGTGACGCGAGCGAGTGATGACGTGATGATGACGTGACGACGAGGTGATGACGGGACGCGACGTGACGCGGTGCGGACGGACACTATCTCTCATACGTAACACGGTGTAGAGACGCGTATTCATTTCGCTCTTACATTACTAGTTTTTTCACTAATAGTTACAATTCGTCTATTTTTCAAATCATCATGCATTACGTTTTTCAGATCGCTTCGATATAATGTTATTAATATAAATATTACTCTCAAATCGAACTAATATTAACTTATCATTGAATTTAATATTTATACAAAAATAGGAGAGACGAAATTGATTGCTCAAACGTTTATATAGGTACCTATATATTTTTAGGGTATTTCAGAAGAGGAACACTAAATTTGCTAGATGTTATATGGGGACGGAGTGATTTTTGTATAATGTTGAAACGAATTTTTAAATGTTTGTAAATGAAATTTCTATATATTGCATGTTTAATGTCGATTATACATTTCCTCGGTCGACTGTACGAAATCCGAACTTCCTACCTCAGAACTACGCAAAAGTAACAAATGATTCATATGAATATACAATTTACATTGTTCGAAACAGTTTACAATACGCAATAAGAATATATATATATAGTCTAAATAAGAGTTTATTATAAAGAAATATTTACGTAAAATGTTTATATAACAAAAATATCTTATAGTAATATCCTCAGATGAAATATATTCACTTCTTGGTGCTTTTTATGGCCATCTCATATTTACACCTTGTTACAAACGAAGCAACCTCACTGCTGTTGATTTATGTATAACTATGTATATTATATGAACATTTAGTGATTGTCTATTACTAGCTGTAGTCTGTTTCCCGAGAGCGCGCTCCGAGAGCGGCGCGCGCTCTCTTCGCATAGTCTATCCAATTGTTTTACATTTCGAAACCGAATTTGGAAATGATATTAAATTGCAAACATTCGTTTAAATGAAATGTTTTGACGTAAACTACTACGCAATACGCATGTACTGATAAACCTACTGCCAACTTTCTGATAGAAACACTGACATAATGAATAGTTAAGGGATGAGTTTTGTGCGTTAATTGTGTTAATTATAAATATATGTTTACTATAAGTGAGCTGTTTAAGTGGACATTTCTAGTTTATTTCGTTTATTTAAAAATATATTAAGCATGTTGCAAGGGGGTCGCGCGCCCCTGATCTAGAACGACATATCAGCCAGAGACAATTATTTACTGTAACATATACATCCTGTGTTGTCAGCATATCAGGCCGCTTGTATATAATTTCTTTAGTTGAACAGCGTGCGACCTCCATTTTTTGTTACCTGAATAAATATTATTAATAATTAATTACGATTTGTGGTCCAATGTTAATGAATCATAATACTTTTAACTAGATAGTTGTAAAAGAAGATTAAGTGTAGCCTAGTTCACTGCGACATATACACAGATATAATTGATATTTCATTCAATGCAAAGAAAATGATCCTTCTATGTATACAATAAAGTTTGTTATAATAGTTAATGTACGTAAGCGGAGGAATTGTAAGTTGGCGTCGTGTTGAGTATAATAAGTGTCGACCACACGTGCGCTCCGGCCGCCTCCACTCTAGTTCCGATACCGGCGCATTATTTTTATATTGAAAGTAAACGATATCAGAGTAGAAGTTAACGTGTAACGTAAGTGTCTCGTGTAGTTGTAAGTGCGCTTCGTAACGGAGGGCGCGTGTGGTCGCGAACGGTAAGGGTCAGTCAGCCTTAGGAGTGCGAGAGCGCGTGCGGGACTATGGGTGCTATGCAGAGGGACACGCACACACATGCATGTTAGAGCAGTCCAACCGTATACAGGTGTTAAACTAAATATTAATAAACCAGTGCGTTAAGTGACTTTATATAGGTGAAAGATCTCAGTATCCAAACTTCTTCGAACAAAACCAGTGGCCGATTCATGTGATTCAAAATAATATATTTTAAAAACAAAATTGTGGAATTTTAATCGTATTTTTATATAGCTAGATGGAATTCTCAGTAATGTTCTGTTCGGCACTACTTCTTATGCTTTTGTAAATATAACTGTAGGGTCTAATTTATTTATTTTGTCTGCCTCGCGGGTGCGCCCGCGGACATTCAATTATTTTCCTTTTTAGGGAATTTCGTTCTGTAGGTTACAAATTTTATTGTAAAAATATCTTTATTAATAAATTAGTAGGTAATGAATGGACCATGGGATGGAAGGTGAACGCTCTCAGAATTTATAATTCGGCTAGTGTGTGTCCTAACCGACAATGTGAGAAACTAGTTACCGGTTACTAGGCAAAATGTTTGAGCAAGCATTTAAAAAAATGCTCGGAGAGTTTAAATAATTTTAGTCGAATTGATGTTGTTGAATAAAAAATCAAAGTTTCTAATTACTAATGTACTTAAATTTTCAATGTAAATTTTAAAGGCACCTCGAAAAAAAAATATTATTAATGAAATTATTTTAAATTGAGCCTAGTCTTTAGTATCATAATTTGATTTTAAATTATAATAACGGACGCCAGATTGGTACGAAGCGTCGTCGTACAGCGGTCGATCTATCATGGCCGCAAATGTTTTGCACGTCAAAATTATTGTAAATACAAAATATATAATAATAATCCAAGCGCACACCCTCACGACCCATGAACGAATAGTTATTGGCGTCGCTAGATAGGTGAAATATGAGAATATTTTGCGAGGAAGCAATGAGAAGGTTAGTGAATTTGGTGATAGAGGGAGAGGGCGCTGCGGTCGCTCGGCGGCGACGGCGGCAGACAGCTACCGTGTTTTATCGTTAAATACTATTTCAATGTACGTATTCCTGTTTGTCGATAAATTAATGTCCAATATTCGAATACGTAATTCATTCCGGATGAGAGTGGTGTGTTACGTTTGTGTCGACAACGAGTCAGTTAGGTGAATGTATAATTTAGTTTCAGCTACTCGCTCATAGATGGCGCTGTCTTTTCGCTTTAATCTAAATTTTAACAAAATTTCGTAATTATTCTGAGAGTTGCGTGCGATACAGTGATTTTGCGTTATACTTGCTTTTAGTTGTATGCAGTTAAAACCCGATATTTTAATTGTAATTCTAGTTGTTTAATTTTACAAAATACTGTATTTTCTGCCCCTAGTTAAGTTATTTTTCTATGTATAGTTAGTTATAAGTGTAAATGAATTAGCACATAAATTTGATGCATGATGATAATGTTAATAAAATATCCACAATAAAATCCAAACTTGTTCGTTATTACCTCCTCAGTAGGAGTAGATCCCCGATGCTGAAGTCTTATATTTCTCATAATATGGATGAACCAAGGGTATTTTTGTTCTAATATAAAACTAATAGAAAATAAAATTTTATGGGTAACATGTGACACATAAAGGCCCCACACTCCATGAGAGTAGGCAATCGGATATATTAAGAAGAGTAAAATGGCATAAGTTGTTTGAAGACGCCCGTCTCTAATCAATATAACAGTAGGTGTTAAGCAAAATATCATCATTACGCCATTTAGTAACTATCTGCAACCAGCAACGAAAGTAAGTAAATAGAATCCATTCCGATGGACCGTTAGTTGTGGCGACACTTGGGGGAGGCCTATGTCCAACAGAGGACGCCTTTTTGCTGAAATTATAATGATGATGAAATAGGATACAGTTAAATAAAAACACAGCTAGGAAATCTATACATATTTAGGGTGACTGGTAATTAGTGAACGATCCTTAAACACTTGATTGTAGTCATGATAACAAACTACTTTGAGACCAAACCTGAAATCGCGAAAAAAATTAGCCAAGTTTTGACCACTTAGGCGAATACAAATGTACCGATCAGCAGTTTTTTTTTTGCGATTTCTGTTTTGGTCCCATAGTAAAAGTTGTTTGTTATCATGACTACTTTCGCGTGTTTAAGTATCGTTCACTAATTACCAGTCACCCTATATAAAAAACTGAAACGCTGAAAATTCATGCTCCGACAAGGTAACAGGATCGTTTGAGAGCAGCAAGGACGTCCTTCACCAGTATATGTAGCTACAGGAAATCGATCTCATGAAACTGGAACCATGAAGTGTGGCGACAATTTCATCTGCATTTATGGAACTTTTATCTCACCTTTATATCATCTTTTTTTTAAACGCCCTACACTACGAATTTCTTCGATACCGTGGGTTTTTAGGGATGGAAATAACCTAATGACTTCTCCCGCTCTAGGTTGAAGTGGGAAGGCGTGTCAGACTTTTACTGGCTAAAACCGCACCTATGTTCCTTCAGTTGCCCTATACATTTCAGGACGACGGCTTTGCTTTTCAGACTTCTACCCATGGCCCCAGCCTGCACTTTAGCTGCGTTCACCAACATGTAATTTCAACTACACAAAACACCCAGACCTGGAACACAATCTGTAGGTCATAGAAATTCATGTTCCGTGCGAGAATCGAACCAACCAAAATCAGCAGCCAACCTCTCAACCACTGCGCCTACCGTGCTGCCGTTATTAAATTACCCGACTGCAAGAAGGGTTTTTTTTATGGTGGTTAAAATCATCTAATGACAGATCCCGCCCTTGGACGGAGCGGTTAATAATGTCAGACTCTTACTGACTAAAAACCTACCCCGTTCCTTCGTTGCCTATCATACCGGGGCGTAGCCTTCCTCTCAGAAAACGGCCCTTGAACCCAGTAGGCTTCAACCCTGCCTGCCTGCAGCTAGCAGGCTGGGCCTCTACGGTTCGCTGACAGCTCCTTGAGGCGTGCGGGAACAGTACGCGCCGTCCACGACTTGGGCTCTGCAAGAAAGGTCATGTTTTTCTTAAGAACTTGAGCCACTTATGTCAAAAAAGGATTTTTGCGAGAATTACCTATTTACTTTCCGATTGTTACATAAATAAAAGCTATCTACACATGTAGGTACCAATGAAGCGGCAAGATCTAAATTTCATGAGGCGATGAAGCCAACGTACATTCCAGGAATCTCTCCGGTGGCGTCTGGTAAAAAGACTAATTTCTCAAATAACAAAAACAAATACACAATTTAAGATATATCACATCCCCACTACACAAGACTGTATCTGATACTTTGATTAGTTTTCTAGCTTCTGGGAAACATGAAAGAGAGGACAACAGAAAGGCGTAAGCGACGCAGCGCAGGACCGAAGAAAGCGAGCTAGTTTTAATACCGCGACTCGGATTGTCTATTTTGTCGAATTTTGTCTACATATACATATTCAGGAATAAAACTTTGTCGTCCCATGTAGAAAATACTAAGTACCAAGAAAACTCAGGAAATAAGAGAGAGCGAGCGATGTGACCTTAAAAATTTCAACATCTCGTCTCGGATAGCACGAGTAAAAACTTTTCCTCACATTCACGGCTTTATGTAATAGGTATATCTTCGCGTCGTGACTTCGTGAGGCCCTCGCCCCAGGATCGTGAGGCTGTAGGCAGTGTCCCACGTCACCCATAACTGACAGAAGGATAAGGATAACCTTTAACCTATCATTCCAAAGAACGAACAGAAATTATACACCGTAAATACTTGAGGAGTGTGTGGGGATGAAGGAGAAGAGAACACGATGAGAATACCGACCGGTTTTCTCTCGGAAATACTCAAAAGGTTCCGCAGGATTGGAAAGAATTGGGATTGTGGAAACGGGATAAGAAAATATTGAGTATCTCGAAGCCTGCGAATAACCCTTCAACAGTTTCCGAAATTATAATATAGTCGTAATAATTAATAAAAAAAAAAAAAAAAAAAACATTTATTTCAGGTTCATCACCCATATTAAAACACAACCAAATAAAATCTCAAAATTACAATATAATCACTCAAAAATTTTTTTTACTTATATAAAATTCAAATAAATTATATATGAAAATCCAATAAATTTAAATCCAATAAATTAAAAATCAACCAATCAAAATCATAAATAAATATTACACTAAAAATTTAATACAATGTCAAAGATACTATAGTCTCTTATATGCGACACTGTATGTAACTTGCCTGTCACAGCAGTGTCGCACATAAGGACAGTCAAACCTACTTGCTATCATTGTCAGAACGGTATTGGAGCTGGCCCGCACTCTGCGCACAAGTGACGCACAGCGCTTCCGCATGGTCGCATGGAAACAGTCCGTGCGTGCCCATGCGAACATACCCGAAGCGCTGCAGTAGCGAGGCAGACCAAACACCGCTCTGAAGGCGTTGTTAAACTGGACACGAAGGGTACTGTAACTTTTCTGAGTATAGCTAGCCCACAGGCTGCATGTGTACATGGACGTGCAATATGCCCGAAAAAGAGTTATTTTCACGTCATCCGAACACCGCGCAAACCTGCGAGCCAGCATATTAGCTCTTTTGGATACAGCCCTTCGTTTCCGTTCTAAGTCAGCATGATCTCTGAGGTCAGCAGTAACTATATGCCCTAGGTATTTAAACTGATTTACCCTGTCTAAGGGCCAAAAATAAAGCGGATGATGTACATATTCTGCAAACATTTGAGTTTATCAAGAAGTTCCGCAGTAGTCAGCCAAAGAAGCAGACAAACGGAAAAACGGCGGTTTTTACTGCAGCAACGTAACGCAAGCAGACCATTTTGTTTTGGGTGGGTTTATTGGACAAAGCAAACGTTGCGACTTCATTCGAATATATTATATTATAATTAATATTTCTTACCAAGGGCGTCGCCAAGGGGGGTCGCAGGGAGGGCCGTAGACAATAAAGGAAAAAAAATATCTTTCTTTTTCTATCTTTTTATATCATTTATATAGCGTTTAATCGGGATTAAACCTAGTAATAGTCCAGGAACTATTTTAGATCGCGTTTTAGAATAAGGTGGCGAAAGTCCAAACTCTAGGTTGAGTGCAGTATTATAGGTATTAATCGAATAGAGCTCAAAGAGTTCTGGAGCGCAGGGTGGTGTCCACTCTGCTCTCCAGAACTCAAATATCATATGTCGGGGAAAAAATAGTTAAGCTGATGTGAGAGTGGAAAGCGACTGCATCCGGACAGGTTGGCGAAGGCGAATCACTTACTGGACGCCTGAAAGAGGTTGACTTCGTCAAAGTCAACTGCTGCGAAGGTGGTGAGACCATTTGATTATATTTGCGGCTCAAACTTGGCCAGAAATCATCCAAGACAGGCAAGTTTAGAAGGGAAAGGAAAGGCCAGGAAAAGACTAATTTAAAAAATCAAATTCAAGATTCTGCTAGTTTGTTGGGTTTCTGAAATATTAACCATTTCAGAGATCCAACGTTAATATTTAAGAGATCCAGCAGACACGCATGTTTTGTACACGGCTTTTCGTGAATTAGTTGAAACATATAAATTTATCAAATATCTTAAAAACTGTAATCAAACTAATTTTAAATCAATTGTCAATTACAGAAGATCGTATATCTCCCACTGAGATGACGATACTTCGACATTATTTTTCTGGTGTAATGTATAGGTACCTACCTACCCTGTGGTGATGTGGTCCTCGTGGGTTGTGTAATAGTACATTATGTATGATACAAGTGTGTAATGATGGTGATTACCGTATTGCGGCGGTATTAAGAGTTTTAAACCCGAACCGTGGCTAGGATCATAAGAGAGTCAAAAACGGTAATCGTTAATTACACGACGGCCCCAAAAAAGGAGGATGTTTTCAGGGTTCATGTATGTATGTATGTATGTGAGTTTCTTTATTCCACCGTAACTTCTAAATGACTGAACCGATTTACACGTATGAGGTATCGTTAGAATCCTCACGATACCTCATCGTTAGAATCCTCACGATACCTCATGCACCGTCCCCAATAACATAGGCTATTGAAAAAATATGGAAATGCACAGTGGCTATTTTTTAATTAGAAAAGTCATCCTTTGACTTTTTCCCACTCTAGGGCGGAAAGGCAGGGCCTATCTGTTAACACTTATGCTCCTTCAGTTACTTTTTGCTTTCTAGGACTACGGGTAATCTTTTTAGAAGTCAACCCATAGATGAGCCGTTTTGATCGTGTTCCATAAATATTTTTGACTGGCAATACCTACACCATAAAGAACCTATCTGACGTGTTGTTGTCATGTCAGTTGCTTTGACGTGTATGCACAGCTGTCATTCACCTCAGATTTTGTTTTCCCATTTCCCGATAATGAGAAAGAAGAAATAATCAGTGTTATGTGAAAATTTTACAAAACATACATTTATATATATGTTAACGTGAAAGACAATTATAAGTTATCAAAATGGTTCTTATGACTATGATCGCGAGGGTCGTAGACGGCCTGCCTCTGGCCGCTACTATGCAAGAAGATGAGCAGGTAACTGGTTTATTACTTATAATACCGTTCCAACTTATTACTTTCCACGTGTTACATAGAACTCACCTTTATAGTTAAGTATTAATCTATTTGGTTCACGTAATGCCATGTTTTTGGTTCACGTATGTTTTCACGTTCCAATGAGTTTTACGATATGATTTAATTTAATTTCTTCTCATTATTATTTTTAATTTATGATTTAATTTGCTGTCGTGGTTCGCAGAGCGGCTGCAATGTTCTGGAGTACCAAAATCAGGCTAAAATGCTGTTTAGAAAACTAGGCCCGCAGTCGCCGATACGTTGCTCCATCGAAACTGGGCCCTATCTCTTCCAGTGAGTCCTACCGCTTTTTGTTTCAGTTCATCCCTTATTTTACTGCTTTTTGTTTTCATCAACTTTTATTTCCATTCTGATGTAACATTATATTTAATCTATGCAACTTTATTTTATTGTTTAGCTTTACACACAAAAAGCGTTTCTTTTGATAAAGTATATTGAATTATAGACTTTAAAAGTAAACAAAATATGTAGACTGCTAGAGAATGCCTTGTTGCATTAAGTCCGCTTATGTACCACTACTGTACATGAAGTTTAAATAAATAATTTGTGACTTTTCAGTTATTTAATTGAACACGAGATCTGCTATTTAGTGTTGTGCGAGCGCAATTACAGCAAGAGACTTGCATTCAGCTATCTAGAGGAGATAGCACAGGAGTTCTACCAGCAATACGGGAAACGGGTATGTATAGATACTAGCAAAATGTAGTACCTAGTTATCTTTCACTTTTAAACTACTTTGTATGATAAGACCGAATAATAAATTTAACCACAACAAAAACAGAACCAATGTTGTATTTATATATTTTTTCATTTCACCTGGCTGTCAAATATAAATTCTGCCATTTACAAGACCAATAGCCTGGCAACCTATGCCAGATTGTCTTGATATAGGAAAAAAACCCAACCCCAAATAATGGATAAAGTGTTGTGTTCTTATTTGTGTCATATGAAATAGAAACAGTAATTGCAGAAAGTAACTAAAAAATTGAAATTCACTTAAGTTAATGCAGACATGCCCTGATAACATTGTGTTAAAATGTTAGCAGTTAACCATATTGGAGTGCTGTAAATGTAAACTTATTTCTGTAATTCAAATTATGCTACACATGCTATACTGAAGTTAAGCTTCCATGTGGATTAATTTGCACTTCTGCACTAATTTCAGTCAATGATACAACAGAATAATATCAACAAAAAATTCAATAATATCAACAAAAGATCTGCTATTATCTGTTTGAGACTGCAGAAAGAAAACCAATTTATTTATGGGATGATGCAACCTTAGGACTAGCTTACAAATTATAAACATGCGAAAATATGCACCACATCTGAGCATAACGGCCGAACACTCAGCACAATGTTGTGGTTAAATGCATATTGCAAGAGTTCAAACCATTGGTTATCAGTATGGTTTGGTCATGGTGTGACACAATGATGTTGGACAGTATGGAAGGATGTCAGAGTAGCAGCTCTCATTTTTTGTCAATTAATTCTTCTGAAATTAAATGACCCCATTATTTATATCACAAACTATGCAAAGCTGCAAATTAAAATAAAAAACGAATTTAAATTTTAAGTACATAAGAAACCTTTCTTTGTTGGAAACCAAAGAAGGCGTAACTTTCAAATAACAGAACAAGGATGAAAAGCTTATTCTCTACCCAAAGTCTATGGATGCATACGAATATTGTAACCAACATTGTGTTGCAGGTGAACACAGTCACCCGACCATACACATTCATCGAGTTCGACACGTGGATGCAGCGCGCGCGACGGCAGTACGCGGAGGGCGGCGCACGCGCAAGACGCGCTGGCGCCGCCGCGCAGCTGGGCGGCCAGCTGGGAGACGTGCAGCGCATCATGATACAGAATATCGATGATGTGCTGCAGAGGGGAGCCATACTCTCAGGTGAGATTACACAATAAAAACCATGGCTTCTGGAAGAATGGAGAATTATGGCTCTATATCTGTCCATAGTACAACTAAGTTGAACTAAAATGGCCGTCGTTGCTATGGTTACGCTGTGCCACACTTCGATTGAGATGTGCCTTAGTGATGCTTCTGGTGTACATGTATTATTTCTCTAAATGTATTGATGGCAATCAATATTGAGTCAAGCCAGAACTTTGCTACGAATTTAGAACCATCGATGCGTGTAGTCGGCAATCATCAGGGCATGCATAAATTATACTTTTGAACGAAAAAGAATTAAGTATCTATTTTTCAATATTCCCTGCAGTAAAGATCTACAGACATCTTCAATAATCATGTTTGCATAGGAATTGGGAATGCATATAATAATATGGCTTGCTGTCATTGTCGTGATTTATCACTTATCATCATTGGCATGTAATTACGAAAAAAACTATGCGTCATGCAGTACAGTATGTAAATCATGATTAGACAACAATTTGTTATCACTATTTGTCAATAAGTTTGTAAAATAAGGGCCAACGCTGCGTTAAGCGCTCCGTCGCGGCTCGCCGTGCGGGCAGCTGCTCTCCAAGCCCGTTTTGCTTTAAAGTTCTCCATCGACAGACCTACATCCACGCTTGCGCCCGATAACGCACCATTGGCCCTAAAACTAGATTCATGTATATTGTTTCAGAGCTCGACACAAAAACCCAGAACCTTTCCATGATGTCTTCAAAGTACAAAAAGGACGCCACATACCTGAACACCAAGTCCATGCTCGTCAAGGTGACGGCAGGCGCTGTCATACTTCTAGTGTTTGTGCTGTACTTCTGGGTGCTTTAGTTCCTCTTCCAATCCTTAAACTGTGGTACACTAGTATCATTTGACTGGAAACACTGCAATATCATTAAATGCTCGGTTGAGAATGTTTTATTCATAGAAGATTTGGTAGTTCGGCAAAATGGTTGTGGCTAAAAATGTTCTCTCTATTGAGTCTTATCTTTGATTTATATTCGGAAGAAAAATTAAAACATATTTATTTGTCAACTTTAACTAAATAAGCATATTACATTCAATCCCCCCAATCTGAGAGCATTATGTGATATTGCAGAGTTACACAGATGTTCCCGTAGCAATGTGACAGCTATGCTGTTATAGTTAAATTGCCTTCTGAAACTATAATAGTACACATTTGGGATATTCTATAAATAAATTATTGTCATAGTAAGATTTAATGTTTTCTATGGAAGTACTCGGGACAGTTTTGTAACTAGACATAGCAATGAAATGATAGAAATAAGACCTATTAGATGATTTACTCAACAATATGATTTATCATTGCAACAAGATTTTCTGATTTCTTGGATGATTGTTCATGGCCCATTCTTCCAAATGTATTGATTTTTAAACATCATGGACAGTAACATGCTCAACCTATTATTGTATTTAAAGGTTGCTTCTGAAAACCCTTAAAAATTATAGTCAAATGATAACTAAACAAAAAAGCATTCCAAGCAATGTATATTTTGCAGTAAAATGTACCAAAAAAATATTTTTAATATATAACTCGGTTTAGTGATATGTTTGGTCAAATATAATAAAATAACCAGCTTGAAAGCATGTTATGTAAATTCCTGAAGAAGCATATATCTATGCCCATCTATTTTTTTTTTAAAGTGCAGCGAGTGCTTGGTGATGGAATGTTGTAAATTTTATCACATATTGTTAATTAATGTATTTATTTAAGAATTAATAAATATGCATTCTTTTAAATCTTCGTCTTTCTTTTGTCAAAAATTCACATCGGTATTCGCATGTGAGACAAAATATTGTGTTCTCTTCAACATGCTGAATCATGGTCATCTTCTCCAAATTCGTATTCAGGAACTGTTCTGGCTAAATGTGAACTAGTGATTCCTCTGAGCGCTTTCTTGACTTGAAGGGCAGTTGACACACTCAACACCTGGAATGAAATCAATAATTGTTCATGACCAAACAATAATTGGTTGACCCACCATTGCCAATTGCTTCAAAGTTTTGGTTTTGACACTAAAGAAAGCAGTTCAGTTATTTATTTCTTTTATATATGAATTTCATGCAAAGATAATAATTATTTTTTTATCTACATTGTAGAGCTGTTGTAGATATTCCTCCTTTTTCAGTGGTCTTGTAGAAGGGTTCTATATAAATACCAATGTCCCACATAGTGAATTTGATTTTATTAAAAACTAATTAGCAAGATCAAATTGATTGTTGGGGTACTAATTAGTGCCCAAAAATTATTTTAAAAGTGTAAATAAAATGTTAAAAAGGCAATCATCTTGTTAAATTATATAAATAGCTAATAAGCTAAGATTACATTTCCAATAACTCAATGAGTTTTTTAATGATTCCATTTATCATGCATTTTAGTTGTTCATAAGCTAATCTATGAGACTGACTTTATGTCTTTACCTGCAATATTTTGGCAAATATAACAGGCCTGTTCTTCCACTGTAAAGTGCCAAACACTTGCACTGGGTATGGAATCACCGTGGAATGTGGTGGTGACTTCAGATAGACTGCTGATACTTGTACAAGTGGCTTCGAGTGCTGCTCAGTCTCGTTTAACTAGAAACAGAAATTAAAAATGATTACATTATTTTTTTATTAAATGATACATTAATCAATCAGAAAAAAATCAAGGGCAACTTACATCTGACAAATAGAATCGGCCGTTTAAACTTTGTAAAATCCCAATAGTTCGACATTTTACAATTTCATCGCTTAAAAAACATTTATCAGCTATATCTTTCAAGTCTGAGTAGATATAAAAATCATGCTGCAAGAAAAAATATTTAAGAATTTATAGTAAGAATAGTAATCATTTTATAAACAGTCCTGATGAATGGACTCACAAGAGGTGTCTCAACACAAAATGAGGTTTCAGAAGAAGATTTATTTGTTACATAGGCCATTACATATTTTTTCAACTCTTCATTAATGGCCTTTGTGGAAGAGACGCCACAATAAATTATGACTAAACGTAGTGCTTATATTCTCTTTGATTATGACAATTTTACAAACAACTTTCAACATGTTCCCGCTTTTTTGGCTGTCAATGTCAATCAACTGTCAAACTGGTGACACTGCTGCCCTGCGTTCAAAAATAACAGAGTAGGGTTGATTCGCTACGCCAAACGTTCAAAAATGCTACGAGTTGCTTTTAAAACCCTAGTTAGCCCAACTTAACTTCGAGCAGGGTTTTTTTTTTTTTTTTTTTTTTTTTTTTTTTTTTTTCAGCAGGGTAGGTATTGACAGTTGAACTCTACGTTCGCGTTCAAAAATACGAGTGTAGAGCTTAGAGAATAGAATATAAAGAGACGCCCTTATTATACTATACATTCCTTGCTTATACAAATATCTATTAAATCGATGTAGACATAAAAAACTGCATTTTGTCTCTTTTTAACAAATGTGTAATGTCGTTTAAAGAAAGAAATGCCATGTTGTTTGTTTTTTCTCTCTCTGGCAACATTTGTACATTTCCGTCAACATACCTACCTCACGTGCCATCCGCCATCTTTAGTGCCCGTGGTTTCGTAGTACGTCAGGTGTCAAGTAAACAACAACAATGGATTTGGATTGCGATTTTTAGGACTAAAAACGCTCTCAACTAAGTTGTTTTGTGCTGTGAGTGTCAAGGGATACAAATTGAATATGCCTTCGTGTTCAATAATTCAGTGTGGTGCAAGAAAAAACACCAATCAACCTCATTTAACCATGCATAGGTTAGTAGCCGTATTTTATGAAAAACTTTATCATACTGTTATTTTTTCCATATAAGTGTCCTTATTTTATTTATATAATGAAAGTTCTTAAAAGTACATACAAATTATTTCTGATATAAACCTCTATTTGCTAAATTTATAACATATTTTGTTTACAATATTATTGACAATTTAAAATAGTGATGTCTTTTATTTAATAAGCTATCGATAAAGAACTATGATTTTTTTTAGTTTGTGTTTAGGGTCCAGTAAAATATGTTGAAGAGACGATTCTGAAAATAAAACCCTAACAGAAATTAAAATAGCGAGACCTAGTACTTACCAAAACAATGCAGTGTCATTCGTCATGCAGTAGGTGGTGGTTATTTAGTTCAGTCTGTGATTTGTTTTACTCCTAAATCCAACTGTAATTTGACTGACATCCAACTGAAATAATTTTGCATGTTTTTTATTTGCACAGGTTCCCTAAAAGTGAAGTGCTGCGCCAGAAGTTGCTTGAAGTAATTGAGATGGCAAATATCAAACCTGGAATAAAAGCACTGTGTGTCTGTTCATTCTACTTTACAGAATCATCGTTCAATAAAACTGAAAATAAAAAAATAAAAACATTTTTGTAATATTTTTTAAATTTTCCTACCGATTTTATTCTTCCTTATGGTTCATCAAATACTTTACTATTGTCGTTTACTTAAAAATATTATTAAATATCTGTAAACAATGTCCAATTCCAAAACCAATTCCCATGTTATAAATATAAAAAGTCTGGTATCGATATCGATACATTTTGGTTTTGATTATCTAAGTGCTTCCCTAGCAATGGCCGCCATCTTTAGTGCCCGGCTATTAGTAGGTATGCACGCTTATTTTGTAGGTATTTCTGGTCCATAGTTTTCTAAGGTCTTTGGTGTAGAGTATTTACTGTGATGAAGTCATTAGAGTTACCTCTAACCTTAAATTTAAATGCAGGGGTAGCAGGTGTCACTATCGTGCTTTTTTTAATTATTAGGACTATGGTCGGCACATTTCGAAGTTAACTTGGATTATCACCTTTGCTTAACCATGTCCAAAAATGATAACCATCTGTCCTATTAGGCACAGATTACAGAGAGATCGTATCAGATGGGTAACTTAGAACTTAATTTAGTAAAAATTTAAGGCCGTTTATAGCCAACAGCCAGCGCAAAAACGTCGTGTAATGTTAAGATTAAATATGGCCGCTGCGACCCACGTTTTTTGTATAAAGATTACCAGCCGTGCTATTAGGTCACAGCTCATTAGGCGCAAAGAAAAAGTAAGCACTATGTTTATTAAGCCACCCGGCACCCATCCCGCACCTTAAGCAACGTTGTTGTCAGACAATTTCACTTTTTTTCATGATAATATAAGATGCTTGATATATGGATATTAACCAAGGACGTCCAAGAATTAGGGAAAACCGACGCCAGATGGCAGAACTGGGCTTCGTTCAAATTCGAGGTTAGATTAAACTCTAATGAGGTCATCAGGTAGATTCAGATCACTCGCATTTTTGAACGCGAACTGTAAGGTCATTGTATGGCCGCTTACACCAACCTTGCTCGAAGCTAGAATAGAGTTAGTTGGGTTAACTCTAGGGTAGCTACTCGAGTTATAAAAGAACGACCCAGGGTCAAAACTCTACCCTATTCTGGTTAATTTGAACGCAGGGCTGGATGTTAGGCTTAGCACGTACTGCGATTAAACGCCAGCGTTTTACCGCAGTCTGAAACCGCAAAAAAATGTAACATATGACATGGCTTTCTATACAAGCGCACGCATTAACAATTTTTTTCAGTGACTGATTTTAAGCTGCAGTGCGTGTTGACTCGCGGTTTTGCGTTTTCAGCTATTCCTAAACCGCTTGCGTTTAATCGCAGTGCGTTCTAAGCCTTAGTCTGCAAAGAGAATATAAGCACTACGTTTTTAGTCTGGTTTACAATGTTGACATTGACAGTGAATGACAGTTTAAAAAATCATGACATGTTTCTCTCTGTAATCTGTGGACATGTTGACATTTTCTTGTTGATGACAATAATAAAATAAATTTTTCGTGGTTTCATCGTCAATAACACCGTCTTATTTAAAAAAAAAAGCACTTATTTGCAAAATTAAGTATAATGTCTGCTCTCGTTGAATTGCGTCCAAACCGGCGACTCTTGGACCACGACTTCGAAGGTTATAAACTAAATTTGCAGGCCCTACCGCATTTCTCGCATGAACTCCCATCTCCCGTGGATAGGGTGTACCCGGACGAGGTACAGTACTCTTTTGTCCACGCTAAACTTTTTGCACTTCATAATCACTTGGTTCTTGACCACTGGGATTACACACTCAATTACTACTACATTGATAAACAGCAGAAGGTACGTCATATTTCTTTCGAGACGACTAATCAAACATTCCAAAATGACGTTGTTTACGACGTCCCTGCTCATGTAGAGAGGAAATCTGGCCACTTCAACCTCTGTCTATCCTTTCCATCTAACAGTTTGGCATTAGTTAGTGATGGGACAGGATACTTGCACATTGTGGATACCGGTGCAAGAAGTAGACCCTCAGGAAGGAACCAAATGTGGCAGACACTCCAGTCAAGTCTCATTCTTGGCCAAGGAAAGTTTTTTATTATAGTGGATTCAAGAATGCAGGAGAGGGATAATGTTGAGGTCTTACACTGTCTTCTTCAGTCAGTTGAACAGAATGAGTCACATTTCAACTCAGTCCTCACTTGGGTCTCCTTTGAGAATGATGGTGAAGGTTGGAAGCAGATGAGTTTCAGACAAGTACAAGGTAAAGGTATTGTACACTATGCTGCAATTGAAACTAGTTGTACTGCTCTGTATGTTGCTTCAGACAATACATTTAAGTTCACATCAGATTCCGAAAGAGAAATTACTAAACCATCTAAAGAGGAGCCACGGACATGCATATACACTTGGCTGCAGACAACAGAAGATATTACCATCACTTTAAAGCTTGAAGCAAACTTCAACAAACAACTTCTTATTGTAAATGTGGCTCCAATTAGCATAAAAATCAGTTATGCTGGCAAGACTTTTGTAGATGGGAAGCTGAAGCAGAAAGTTGATAGTGAGTTAACAACATGGAATGTTCAAGATAGTGGTCAGGTAGATATCCTGCTGACTAAATCTGAGAGTATGCTGTGGGAGGACTTGCTGGAAGGTGGGGACCCCAATGGAGAGCAGATCTTGGATGCTAGTCTAGTGGAGGAAGCACACAGACGGTTAGCTCACTTGTGTGCTGAAACACAGGTTACGGCAGACCCTCCTGTGCCAGGACTTTCTACACAGGAGTTAGAAGAATGTGATGCTGCTTCTGAAGAAGACACTTTCTTAGGTAAGAGATTCTTAAACTAATTTCATATTTTTATCTTACAAGATAATGGTTAATTTCATTTTTAAGGCATTTATTTGCTGAATTTACACAATCAATACATGACAGATGATGCAAATCATTAACTCGTTAAAATTTTACCATCCTTTAATATAGAGATAGATAAATTGACTATTATAATTATAATTTCAGTGAGGTTGGATGCAACGACTCACACTGTGACACACAGGGCACCACTCAGTGTCCACCAGTACCTCTTCAGCATTAAAATTGAGACACAAGAGGCGCCGGCACTAGCCCTGCGGCACGACGTGGATGCCTGCATCTGGCAGCCCTATGCACAGCTGATCAACTCCAACACATGGCCTGTCAAGCACCAAGGTGCTCTCAGTGCATTTGGTTATGTACAGTCATCGAAACAGAACCGGAAGTTTGTGACATGTCCTCCTAACTTCTCATACAGTGTGGTCTGTGAAGCTACCAGGCACATCTTCATTTATCAGAGCAACAACAACCAAGACTGCCAGCTGCGGAAGAGAACCGGCGGAGCCATGAAAAATATCAAGATTGGACAACAGCATGTATTCAACATTGACAAGTACGGAGAAGTACTAGGTGTCAATGCTACTAATGAATACCTGTTTATATTAACAGACAACCATTTAGTAGCTATACAAATACAATAAAATCAATTGCAAAAGTTAATTCTTTTTATTACATATTTACAAATTAAGAATTTTGATTATTAGAATTGCTTAAGATATCTTGTCAACTATTTTTAAGACATAAAAAAGAAAACTTGTAGAATGAAACCCAAATTTTGATAAAGATAATTATTATCCTTGACCTATCCAGTCATTAAGCAGAGCTGCAGGACAAATGCCCATATCAAAGTACTTGCTATGGACTTTACAAATTTATTGGAGTAGAATAGGCATCTCTTTGATTGCTGTCCAGATTTGGGCTTGTGTTATCTCTTCTACATTTATTTTGTAACAGATAATTCTGTATTTCCTTTTTTATTTTAGCTAGGTGTTCTCTCCATCATCACTTTCAGTATCTATGCTCTCTTCTGAGGAGTACCCAGTCGTGAACAGAAGATTCTTTGGCTTCTTTTTCCTTGCTGCTTTTATTTCCTTCTCAATTTCCATCTTCTTCTCTTGAGCTACCTTTTCTGTCAATAGCTGTCGTGGTCTCTTTCTAGAATATTCTGGGTGTCCACTTGTGGTGTCACTATTAGCAGCAACAGGTTCACCATTCACATGAGGGTTCTCTTTACTATTGCTACTTGCTTTGTTTTTTATAGGCACAGGAGCTTCTTCCTCTATTTCATCTTCTGAAAAAATTGGGAAGTTTTTAAATTAAAATCAGGAATACACTGTAAATAATGGCATCTTAATATCAGAAGGTGGTCAACATTGGTAAGCACAACCACCAAATATAAGCCAGCACAATAGTGATAGCAGTTTTCAATATTATGATTGGATAATCGTAATTACCTGGTGTTATGATTTCAAAGTTGTAAGCATGGTCCTTGAGAACAACAAAAATAATTGGAAACTCCACTATGCATTTTCCAGACAAGTTTTCAGCCAGAGAATCTGTTGGATCCAGTTCAAAGAACTTCCTGGCAGAGCCTTTCACTTTCTCAGCTGTAAAACAGAAAACAACTATTAGTTTAGTCTAGACAACTAGAAATATAATCAAATAATATTATCTTTGACATCTTGATTGAAATATTATAACAGTAGTGTAGCATTCCAAATAAAAACAAAAATGACCTCTTAATAAAATCTTGACACCACTAAATCCAGCAGACTTGTAGAAAGTCAAAGCTTTTGAACCTTCAAAAGGCAAAGCATCAGGATTGAGATACTTGTCCAGGAGTTCAGACAGCCGCTTCTGTTCTGGACACCGCTCATCTACAAACTTGAGTGGCTCAGCTTCCACATTAGGGAACACCCACTCCACCCGCCAGTTTATTATGTTCATCTTGTTGTTGTATCTTGTGGTGTTGGCTTTGTGTCTTGAGAAGTTGTGTGATAAGAATTGTAGGACTGTGCCCCTCTGCCTAGCTGCCATCTTGAGTTTGTATAGATACTAAATAAAAATCAAATTACTGTTTATATTAACCATTTTAATACCATAGTTAAAAAAACAATAGGTGTGCGGACACCGGTGTCTGCTTGGGGCTTGAGTAATTAAGTTACTCAATTACATAAATGAAAGACAGATGAGAAATAGCCAGTGTAAAGAAAAATAGCTCTATAACTTTGTAGTCCAAACTATGCTTCAGCAACTGGCCACACTAAGTTGCTGGAGCCTAAACAACTTACAATGGGCAAATCCTTGTCAATCCTGGTGTATTTCTTCTTCTCATCTGTTTTAACTCCGTACACGAACCGCGCACACTCCTCAAGCAGTCGGTAGTCACTTAGCAGGTCGGTGTCGGTGAAGTCTTTGATCCTAATGAACTTCGTGCGGTCCCTGATGCCATCACATTCCAGCTCTTTTTTGTGTATCCTTACACAATCCAGGCAGCATGTTTTCACTTCACACTTCGGGCACGTGTATTTAGCCGTGTTTTTAGCACAAACTTCGCAATCTCCTAGTCTGTGAAATAGGTTAGAACAAATAATTATTAGATGGTTGTCAGACTACATTGACAAGATTCGAACATTTACTTGCCTGTTAATTTCAATTTCACAATCAGAATCACTATCTGATGATGAAGACATTTTATACCGTTAAATATAATAAAAATCCCTTTCTTCTATCAAGTATTATTTACTGAAAACAAACTATGTTTTGAAAACTGTCAAGTGTCAATTTCACGTGGACTCGTAGAGTAGGGATGGAAGATATACATCGATGTTTTTAAACTCGCGATGTATGTGATGTATCGAATTGAACCGATGTATTGTTAATACTTTATAATCAGTTCAGCCATTATGACATCATTTATTGACTGGCCTGTTGGTCTAGCGGTTAGAGGCCCTGGCTGCTATGCCGTAAGTCGTGGATTCGATTTCCATACAAGACAAATGTTTGTATGATGAGCACGATCATTTGTTGTGTCTAGGTGTATTTTATGTATAATATGTATAAATTTAAAAAATATAAGCATGTTTATCAGTTGTCTAGTTCTCATAGCACAAGCTCTGTTTAGTTGGGTTCTATAGAGTGTCTCAGTAAGTGCGCACTTTTTAAAATTAGATTTTTTTTTTCATGCAAGTGGCAACTTTGAAATTTGACAGGTGTCACCTCTGTTTATTCTGATTATTAAAAATGGAAAGCCTTTCGAAAGAACAACTTGTTATTATTGTGAAAACTCATTACAAAAATGGAGAAAGTTAGGCTGAAACCACTCGCAAACTTCGCCAAATTTTCAGCCGAGAAAGTGCACCCAATGTGTCAAAAACTTGAAGAAACTGGGTCAATTATGGATAATAAGAATCCTTTGCATCAACGTACCAATAGGTCTCTTGATAACATTGCTGCTGTAAACGAGAGTGTCCCCGAAAACCCGAAAACATCAATTCGTCATCGTTCTCAACAACTTCAAATTTCACGAAGCACTACGCAGCGAATTTTGACTAAAGACCTTCATGCGTACACGATTCAGTTAACTCAGGAGCTCAAACCAGCAGACCACGGAAAGCGCCAGCAATTCGTTCAATGGGTAATGGAGCAAAGTGAAGCCAATTTTTCGGAAAAAGTCATTTTCTCCGATGAAGCGCATTTTCATATGATTGGCTTCGTGAAGACTCAAAATCGTCGAATTTGGGACTTAGAAAATCCTCATGTAATCCATGAGAAACAAATGGACCCACAACGGCTAACTGTCTGATGCGGATTATGGTCAGGCGGTGTGATTGGAACTTACTTTTTTGAAAATGAGGCCGAAATTGCAGTGACTGTGAACGGCATTCATTACAGGAATATGATAACGGACTTCTTGTGGCCTCAACTGGACGGCATGAATCTGGACAACATGTGGTTGGTTGTGGTTGTGTGGTGTGTGGGTGGGTGTGGCCACACCGTGCATGAAACAACCGATTTATTGCAGCAACGATTTCCAAAACACATCTCACGAAATTCTGATATCAACTGGCCACCAAGATCGTGCGATTTAACGCCGTGCGATTTTTTTCTCTGGGGTTTTGTGAAATCTCGGGTTTATGCGAATAAACCCGAAATAATTCCTGAGCTCAAATCGGAAATCTAACGCCGTAACGCGTCATCGGTGAGATACAGCCACATCTCTGTGTAAAAGTCATGGAAAATTTCTTGAAAAGAGTAATGGCCTGTTATCGGAGCCGTGGAGGTCATTTGCCGGATATTTTATTCCATAATTAATCGGAACATGTCTTCTTTACAATACAATAAAAATATCACAATTCTGTCAAAAAATACTTGTTTTTACTTTAAAATGAAAAAGTGCACTCTTACTGGCCCTACTTCTGACCCATCATTCATTTTTTCACCCATTCATTTTTTTATGGCGTTGTGTGAAAGTTGTGAAATTTTCAAAATTTCATAATTATTGGTTTGGCTGAACGGGTTATGTTTACCGTGGCTATGGCAAATTTAAACTTAAAAAGAAAAATCAAAACAACTATTTATCCGATCAAGTTTCTGTTGAGTCAATGTTTGTTTTTTTAGTAATTGCGAAAAGCTTCGATATTTTGGAAACATCGATGTTTTTTTCTAAACAACGTATTTACATTAACGCAACCAATCGATGTAATGATTGGAAAAAATATCGATGTATATTTTAAATGACTACATCCCTTTCGTATTGACTAGATTTTTTTTTAATAATATTTGTGGCATGGCTATTTGGCCTTTGTGCCATGTAGAGACTAGAGACTAGTAGACTGCACAGATTACTGGTAGACTGTGCTAGTAGAGACTAGCACAGATTACTGATATGTAGCAAGCTATAACTATAACTATAAAACTGGAACTAAAGCTGTCATACCCCTGGATACTAGCTTGCTATTGTACAGACACCAGCACATCAACCTACCTCAATCTGACAATTTTTTTTAATAGATTTCCTACCTTATCACAATAAGGAAGGTTAATGTTCAATTGATAAAATTTGACAGATTGGGGTAGATTGACGTGCTGGCGTCTGTACTAGGCATGGGCTAACTGTGTCCGATAAAAGATTGGATATGTAGTAAAGTATAGATCCGGTTAATATATCTATATCCGCTTAATATATCCGGGAGTGAAGTAACTCCATAAAGAGCGGAGGAGCGAGGATATGTTTGGGTCTGGGATAGATAGATAATACCGACATTTATAAATATGTAAATCCACGGAATGAAGCATTCCAAATAATTCCAATGTTATTCAAAACGAATAAAACACAAATGACGAATAAACACGTAATTATCGCTCAAAAGTTGCAAATATTATTGTGAAAAGTATAAACGATAACAGAAAACTTTTTGATTTCAAGCGGAAAACTTTACTTTTTACTTTCTCAAAAGCTACTTCTTCGCTTTAAAGTCGTCTATTACGTTTATTTTCCTACAGCGCTTACTTGCTTCATAAACACACGGTTTGGTGCCGTCATTCAAATCATTTCGATTTCGGTCGGAGTGGGTCGGAGTTACTCGGATATAGGATATATTATTTTTAGGAATGGAAGGAGTGGATTTGTGTCCGCTTAGGGATATATATCCGAAGATATAGATCTGTCCGGAGTTACCCATGCCTATTGTACATATTGCAATTAGAGTGATGTTGGGACAGACAAAATCTACTTGAAAAGCGCGGGAAACTTTGAGCGGATCGGTGCATTTTTTCTTGTTAAAAATTTCAATTTTATTTTTTTTCTATTTAAGGATCAGTTTTGTATTATATTGTAAATTATATTAATATTTAGTGTACATATATTAGTTTTAGTGTATAGTTTGCCGGATTCGGTAAGTTTTTTGATATTTTTCAATGAACGAGCCGCCTGACTTGGCGGACCCGGGGGTCTTTGTACCCCCGGCTACAAATTTTGTAACAGTTCCTTCGTCAACGTTATCGAATGAATCTGGAATGGAGACGGATGGTTCTAATGTTCAACGTGGTCTTAAAAGGAATAGACTGCATAAAATATGCAGAGTCTGTAATAAAAAAAAAAGGAAGCACAGTCAGGCGGTTGATGGTAAGACAGGATGTTGTTGTGCTAGTACAGAGAGTGAAAATAGTGACTCTGCCCCTGTTGTTAACACCTCACTCAACACTGTCACACCGACTAGTGGTCCGAGTCCCAAGGTTTCAGAATCTGGTATCGCTAGAAATAAATATGAGGTCTCTGACATCGGCCCTTATATAGTACACATCATTAAAGAGATTAAATCACCCAACGATAATACCACCTTACACCCGGTCACATTTGGCAAGTTTTTAAAGAGCCATGCCATTCAAAACATTGTAGATGGATCTCTTAAGAGGATAGGCAGGAATAGAATTTGTTTAGCATTCTCAAACTTTAACAATGCTAATTCATTTATTTACAATCCAGAGTTACCAAAAAGCAATTTAAAAGCATTTATACCGAGTTTCCACATAACAAGAATGGGCCTTATACGTGGTGTTCCAGCTGATTGGTCGCCTGAAGAAATAATTGAAAATGCTTCAGTGCCGGATAATTGTGGAAAAATACTTAAAGTTAGGAGAATAAATTACAAAACTGTTGTAGAAGGTTCACCTGTCTGGAAACCAACGCAGAACGTTGTGGTAACGATTGACGGTCAGGTTCTTCCTCCACGAATATTTATGTGTTACAACTCACTACCTGTAGAGCTGTATGTGTTTCCCACTATCCAGTGTTACAATTGCTGTCGTTTTGGGCATACCAAAATTCAATGTAGGTCCAAACCTAAATGTTACAAGTGTGGCCAGGAACATACTGGTGATACTTGTAATGTTGAAGACGAAAATCTATCTTGCTGTCATTGCTCTGGCAAACATTTCGCTACCTCAAAAATATGCCCTGAATTTTTACGGCAAAAGGAGATTAAAACTGTTATGGCTGAAAAATGTATTTCATATGGTGAAGTTACTAAAATGATTGCACCTATTTCTAAATCGTACGCAAATGTAACTAGCTCTCCTGTTACTACTCACGCTCATCCAAACTCTTCTAATACACAATATTCTCTTTCACAAAGCTCTAATAAAAAAACAGTTTACATACAACGTCGGCCTCCTTCTAAACCAGTTAAAGGGTACGACCGAGAAAAACACCAAAAGATTGTTAATGAATATAACTTACCGAGCCCACAAAACGGCTGTGCCTTAAATACAAATACAACAACTACAATGATGTCAATGTCAGAAATAATACAAACTCTCATTCAAACCCTTACTCAATATAACATAGAAATACCGTCCAACGTTGCCCCTTTAGTCAATATCTATAAAAAACCTGCTGTTAATAATGTCAGTAAAAATTCAGAACATACTACAATGGAACTGTAGAAGTGCAGTTTCAAAAAAAAATGAAATCATTTACTTGTTAAATAAGTATAATGCTTCTTTGTTTGCAATTTCGGAAACCTGGTTAAAACCAGACTCGATTTTCAAAATCAATGGCTTTTCTTGCCTCAGAGATGATAGGTCTGATGGGTACGGTGGGGCCGCTATACTCATCAGAAATACTGTCTCTTACTGTCCTCTATCCCTTCCTGTATATAATGATTTTTCTGTGGTAGCTGCACAGATTAATAATACTTGTGTTGTCTCTATATACATTCCTTCTCCTTCTTTGTCAACTCTTCAACAATTCAACAATCTTGTATCTATTCTTCCTCGTCCTTTCTTAATTTTAGGTGACTTCAATTGTCACCATATTTCTTGGGGGTGTACTATTTCATCATATTGTGGTAACATATTATTAGATATATTTGACCAACATAATATTTGTCTATTAAATTCCGGGTCTCCCACTCGACATACAGGGCCAAAAGAAAACTTAAGCGCAATAGATCTTTCCATCTGTACTCCTAATTTATCTTCATCTCTTTTATGGTGCACTTTGCCATCTTCTTATGGAAGCGACCACTTTCCAATTCATATATCTCCTACACATCCTTGCAGGTCTCCTAGTCTGCCGAGGCAACCACGGTTAAAATATAAACTTGGTGAGGGTGGGTTATGGGATAAATTTAAAACTCTTGTAGAAAGTAAGCTTTCTAATTTACAAAATAATTTATTAGAGGATCCTATTGATTGTAATAATAATTTCACAAACGCACTTATACAAGCTGCAGATGAAACTTTTCCTTTAAAGAATTCAGCCAATGGTCGTATTCCTTCCCCTCCTTGGTGGGATAAGGAATGTTCCCAAGTAGTGAAAGTCAGAAAGAAAGCCGAAAAAAATTACAAAAATAACATGTCAGAAAGTAATTTCAAAATTTTATGTGATGCTATGGAGAAAACACGAAAATTATTCAAAGAAAAAAAAATTGAAGGATGGAAAAAGTTTTGCCTTTCGATCTCTCCTAATGTCAGCGCGTCTATTGTCTGGCAAAATATCAGAAAATTTAGAAACGGAGTTACACTTTCTAATGTTTCTAGCATTCCACCAAATTTAAGAAACTCTTTCCTTAATCGCCTAGCTCCACCATCGGTTCCAGAGCAAGATATTATTTATGATAACATTCCTCCTCCTATCTCTCATAACCAAAGTCTACTAAATTCTCCTTTCACAATGCAGGAGTTACAGGGCGTTCTATCCTCAGTTAAAGATTCCGCTCCAGGTGAAGACGGTATTCCTTACTCATTCCTAGCTAATTTAAATAAATCTTCACTTGAACTGTACTTGGACCTAATTAACAAAGTTATGTTATCAGGTAATATCCCTCCATCATGGAAATCTCAATCTATTATTCCTATTTTGAAACCAGGTAAAACACCATTAGAACCTTCATCTTACCGCCCAATAGCTTTGTCGCCCGTAATTGCAAAAGTAGCTGAAAATTTAGTTAAAAACCGCCTTGAATGGATTATTGAAAACCGTGGAATTATACCAGAGTCTCAGTTTGGATTTAGGAAAGGCAAAAGTACATTGGATAGTGTGGCTACATTGGTAACAGATATAAGAGTTGCGTTTTCACGAAATCAATCGGTACTTGCAGTATTTTTAGATCTCGAATCAGCGTATGACAGTGTCCTCCTGAATGTTCTTAAAAAAAAATTAGAGATGCTTCACATTCCTGAAATGTTGTGTCGTTTTATAATTAACCTCCTCTCAGGCAGGAAAATTAACTTAGATCAAACACAGGATGACAGTAGGCTGGTATGGAAAGGACTCCCACAGGGTTCAGTACTCAGCCCTATATTATTTAATTTGTATACGTTTGATTTGGCTTCCTCACTTCAAAATTCAACAAGCATCCTACAATATGCAGATGACTTAGTTTTGTACGCTACGGGAAGTTCATCAAATTCTCTTTGTACTCTGCTATCTAACTCTCTTGTTGGTTTAAGAATTTGGATGGACAAAAATGGCCTGAACATATCAGCGAGTAAGAGTTCTTTAGTCTTATTTACTCGCCAACGTATTCAACCTCCGATATCTGTAGAGTATGACAATAATAAAATACCAGTTAAAAATCAAGCCAAGTTTTTGGGAATCGTTTTGGATTCTAAACTTTCAGGTATTCCTCACTGCGATTATGTTCTAAACAAATGTCAAAAACTTCTAAATTTGATGAGATGTCTATCAGGTGTTTGGTGGGGTGCGCATCCGTTTTCCTTAAAGCTTCTTTACAATGCTTTAGTTCGAAGTGTTCTTGATTATGGAATCTTCTTATTGGAGCCTTGTAACGTAGCTGCCCTTGGGAAACTGGATTCCATCCAATCAAGGGCCTTGAGAATAATCACAGGAGCCATGAAATCTAGTCCCATTAACGCATTACAAATTGAGTGTAATGAACCTCCACTTAGTCTAAGACGTCAATTTTTAGCGGACCGATTGTTCTTCCGTGTTTTACAGTTTACAAATAGCCTTTTAATTCAAAAACTTCAAATGCTTGCTGATCTCATTGACTCGTCAAATTATTGGAATCACAAATCTATTCCTTGTTTAGTTAAAAGTTATATCCGATTTAAATCATTTAATGCACCGACACACCGGTCTCCAAAACTTGATTTGTTTAACATTGAATACGAAGCCTTGACTAACACTCCATCTGTTAAGTACATTGCAGATATTGATAAAAATAACGCTAATACACATTTTAATTCTATCGTTCAACAAAATTGGCCTGAGCGGCATCATATTTTCACTGATGCTTCCAAACATAAATCTGATGATTGTATGGGGGTAGGAATATATCACGCGCAGTACAATATTGTCCAGAAAGTAAAGTGCCCACCTGAAGCAACTGTTTTTACTGGTGAATGTCTTGGTATCCTTAAAGCTGTAGAATATATTTTACTTTTAAAGCTTAGAAATAGTTTAATTTTAACTGATTCCATGAGTGCCCTTCAGGCGCTCTTAAGATATCCTTTTAAGTCTAAAACACCGTCTCCTCTTATAACACATATTAGGAGAAAACTTTTTGACTGTGTTGTGAAGGGCTTTTCTGTTGTTTTTGTCTGGATACCGAGTCATTGTGGTATAAAAGGTAACGAAAAAGCTGATAGACTTGCTAATGAGGCTGTGGTGTGTGGGGATACTGTTCCATTCAAAAATTATACTCAAGACTTGGCTACTCTTCCTAGACATTATCTTAGGGATTCCTGGGATAGAGTTTGGGCAGAAAGTAGCCGTTCAAAAGGAAAATACTACTTTAGCATACAATCAGAAATTCCATGTAAACCTTGGTTCTCTGTCCTCAAACTTGGCAAAATTGCGACAACCATTTTAATAAGAATGCGTTTAGGTCATACTACTTGCCCAGCGCACCTTGCACGCTTCCGTATTATAGATAGTCCTCAATGTGAATGTGGACATGACTTTGGGGATCTGAACCATATATTCTTTTCCTGCCCGATTCATGACCGTACTTCCTTTTTAAATTGTTTGATATCCCTCCGTGTCCCTTTCCCTACATCAGTGAAAACTCTTCTTTTTTCTTTCAACCCCTCCATATATAGTGTTCTTTCTGATTATATTTATGACAACAATATCCGTCTGTAAAATGTATAAATATTTATTAGTATTTTAATAGATTTTTGTCCCTTTTATTTACGTAATATAATATACAATAGGTTTTTTACACATTCCTGATCCTATATCCATGTTATTCCAAATTCCGTTAATTTTCGCATTATAATTATGTTTCCCTACCTTCCTCTTCAAACCCCGTCCAAAATAAACATCAAAACAACTTGACACTGGCGGATGCACAAGAGTGCCAGCCATAATCTCCTGTCGATGGATTGGAGAAAAAAAAAAAAAAAAAAAAAAAAAATCTACTTGTATCGGTTGATAAAAATATATTATTTTAATATTATACCAGTAAGGTACAGTCTTAGCGCATGCTCTAAGGAGTCTAAGGGTACTACTATACGTGACAAATAAGTTTGCTATGGTTACGCGCAGCCTCCCACTTCGATTGAATCTTGAATATCGGTTAATGCGCATTCAATGTCGACAAGCATTATAACCAAAGATTATAACCGATTTTTGGGTCCTAGCAAATGGTCCTACTTATTTGCCGCGTAAACTATATGGCAAATAACCTTTAAAGAAAAGTGAATAAACTTTGTTGATATTGTTATGAAATAATTTGATGGTTTTGATAAAAATAACAAAAAATAAAACACGCCAAGTTTTATTATCTGTTCCCAAGTCATTCAGTTTTAGTCAATGTCAAAACAATTAAACTTTTCTGTTAAAACCTATTTAAAATATATTTATATTCATTTTACTATTAATTCTCGCTAAATACTATCCAGCGTTTGACAGTATATTAATAGTTCGTACGTGTTATTGGCAAAATTGTGGTGTCTTTTCCACAAAGGCCATTTAATGAAGAGTTGAAGTTGAAGCTCTTTCTGCGAGGTCTTTGGTCAAACAAGCAAACAAAATAAAAATATTAATGTGTGCAAACTTCAAGTTATTAAAATTAAAGTTTAAATTATAATAATTTGACAATTTACCAAAAATTACTATGAGCACCACGGAACTTCAGGGTGATGACTGGGATCTGCCTTGTTCAGATGACGAGCTTTCCAAAAGTGGTGTATTTATTGGCAAAAACTGGATGCCGGAACCTGCCGAATTAGAGGAACTGTACAAAGCTCTTGATAAAACGGGTACTATTACTCTAGAGTGGAAATGTCCTGGGAGACGTCCCCCTACACCAGTGCCCGTAAGTAAAGAGAACCAGCCGGAAATTCCAGCGTCACCAGTAAGAGAAGATAAATCAGACTTTGATTTTATGGATGAAGTCAGTTCCTTGCGGTTACGAGTACGTAGTAAAGGGGAAGACACACTAAGGGGGTCGGCGAAGAAGAAGACGACGTCGTTTGATGGCATTCTCTCTAACATGATAAGGCACAAAAGGATAGAGCAGATGGAGAAGCAAGCCAACACTTCACCATCAACTCCGTCTTCTACTGGTAGCTGATTAGAGGATAATAGTGACACGAGTGACTAAAGTGGTGAGCAGCGATGGAGCCAAGTGACATGAAAATATTGAAGGACTTGAGTGCCTTGATTCACATAGGCAAAACTTAATTGTGGTTGAAGGTCAACCTATGCTGGTGAACAATGTTATTGTGCTGTTTTTCTTAGTTCTTTAACATTTATAGTACTTATGTGGATCTTGATTTTGGTTAATGTGTTTTGCTAATTGAGCCATAATAAGGATGTATAAAGCCCGGACGCGGAGCAGGAAGAATTCCGTATGTTGACCTATTATTACCTGTCTCTATCACTCCCGCGTAAATATAATGCGTCTCGCTCGCACAGATGCAGTGGCCTGGGATTATAAACCCTTTTCTGTAAACTTTTTATTGTTATTTAAGTTTTGTTCTTTTTTGAATGTGGTTTTTTTTGTTTAGCATTTAGTCACTCCAAAAATCCTTGACGAAATTCATAAATTTAAATAATGATTGAGAATGATGATTTTTATTTTGTTGTCATATTTCTACCGAATTCGTAATTTTAACTCGATTTTTAAATTGTTATAATATAAAATGTAAATAAATAATTTATATATTTAATAACAAAAATTTATTTAACAAATTAGTCATATTTTTTCTCCTTCAAATGTTTAATGTAAAACGCACTTAATATAATAATGTTTGTGACCGCTGTCAGTAGGCCCAAAGGTCATTGTACGAAATTCTTCCTGCTCGGCGACCGGTCTTTACCAGGTATTTTTTTTTTTTTTTTAAATAATAATATTCCACAACTGTCACACAACGCCGTCTAGTCCCAAACTAAGCAGAGCTTGTGTTATGGGTACTAGACAACTGATAAACATACTTATATATTTCTAAATACATACATATTATATGATAAATTACACCCAGACACAGAACAAATGATTGTGTTCATCACACAAACATTTGCCCGGGGTGGAAATCCAACCCATGACCTCCGGCATAGCAGCCAGGGCCACTAACCACTAGACCAACAGGCCAGTCAAAGTCAATTATGTGAAAATTCATCATTAATACAATTTAATTAATATATCTACTTATATTTATTTTATACTAGTCTAAAACTCTATACACTATCTAAGCTGACAATATAGCAGATTCAGGTTTAAGTAGCCGCTCATTTGCATCCAGTATTTCCTGACACATGTTCATATTATCCGCAATATGCTCCAGGGACCAGTGCTTCCGCAGTAGAGCCAAGTCAACATCAAACTTCCCTTGCCTGATGCACTGGACTGCTGTGCAGTATGCTGTGGACTTTAGTTGGACTCCCAGATCATGGATGAGTGTCCATAGGTACTTGTCATACTCATTCACTGATTGTATTTCTGAAATAGATGATTAAAATGCCTTAAATATTTTAGAATTCAATGCAAATCAATACTTTAATTCATTATTTCCCAAGAGGACGCCGGCATCCGCACACCTATTTTCTTTCTATTGTGTCTCTAATTACGGTATTCAACAGGTTAATAGTTAAGAAATTATTAACATAATCCTATACTATTTAATTGAGGTTAAAGTAGTAATTAAAAATAAGTGCAAGGTTGTTATAAAGGATAAATGATATTTATTTTGTATAAAAAAACACTTTTACATGTCAATTTTTTTTTTCATCACTTTAAACTAGATGAGGCCGGATATAATCTCTTATGGACTCATTATGCAGTTTTTACAGGCTTTTTTATTTACATAATAAACACTTACCTAATGTAAAATTAGGAGGATTAAAGTAGACACACTTCATGCCATAGATAACTGGCAGTTTGTTATCAGCTGGCCTGATGAGCCCCTTAGATGCTAACTCATATGTTGTCTGCAAGTCCATCTGAAGACCTGACTGCCTGTAAAATTATAGATAATGATTATAAAAAAAAAGAATATTAAATAGGTAAGAAAATAAATGTAAACACCAAAAATAAAACTGTTTTTTTTTATTATTATCTCACTTTAGACAAACTAAACATTTCAATTTACAATAATTAGCAAATATTGGTGGATTGACATTTTTTTTTAGGAGATTTTGTGGTTCAGGCTATTTTTTTTTTTTCACCATTCCTCAAAATTCAAGATTTACTATCTATCCATTCCACTTGAAAAATTCACCCTGTGTAAAAATACTCACATCATCATTTTTAAGTAATCCTAAAATACATACTCAAACATAGTCTTCTGATGTGCAGCTTGCATGTGAGCCACCACCTTGTCCATCTTCTCTCTGGTGATGTGGTGGAAGGTGCTCCTTTCCATGGTCCTACCATTCCAGAAATATGTGTTAGTAGCCTTGCCGAGCTGACCATGCACCTTGAAGGCTCTTGTTGGCCTTCCTATGTTTATTTTATAGGTTATTCTTGTACCGTCATTGATGCCTAGTACTGAAATATTACGAGTTAAAGGGACACATGAATTTTAAAGCAAATTACCAACTTGATATTTTAAATGTTCTAAATTGGGAGAATTTTGTTACTGTATTTGTATACTTACACAAAACCCCACTACTAAATAACCCCAGATGTGTTGCCCAGCTGCACCTGAAGTCATCGTTAATATACCTGGGCCCGCACACCAGAGGATCATCAGCATAGTTGGGCACCAGCTTCACCAGCATAGGCTCGTTTGTTGATCCTACTATTTCTACTCTCTTCTCTATTGGTCTGCAAGGTAACGCGTTTAGATCTGTAAAATCGATTACCAATTATGTAGGAGAGTAGATGATGTTGTGTCGTAAAAAATGTAGTACTAAATAGCTTTGATAAGACCTAACCTCTACAAAGATTGGTTTTTACAGTATGCATGACTTGTTTCACTGGTACACATGGTGGCTTGTAAACACATATAAGTCCATTCAATGATTTGTAGGCTGAAACTGCGTCTTTGAACTTAACCATGGTTATTTCTTTAACATTTTAATTTTATTGTAAACAAACAAGCACAGTGTTTCACTTGGTTTCACTCCAAACAAATTGCCCACAAAATTGCCCAAAGAGTATAGTACATAATTGCCATTCCCCGCGTTCTGAATGCGCCAAAAGCGATTATAGCACGAATCCGAACAAATTTAATAGTCATAAAATGTAAGGGCTATTAAGTTATAATTGTGACGTTGCGCGTTGGTTGGATTCGCGCTGTAATCACATTTGGCGCAATTCGGAACGAGGGGATTGTCAGCTGACAGCATAGTTTGGCTGACAGACGACAGCTATCGTTCATGTGTCAAACTAAAAAGCAAACGTTTACGAATATAGCTATCCTATGATACCCACCCAACATACGAACGAAAAAAACTTGTAATATTACCAGTTTTGCCAAAACCTTCTAATTTGTTAGGAATTATTAAAAAAAACAAATGCATTAGACAAAGACTTTACAAAGAAACATCCCAGACATGTTGTAGATAGGTAACTATTAAATGAAAATGAGGAAGGTCTGTGATCTTCCCGTCTGATTATAATGTAGGTATCTTGAAGGCTAGAGTCAATAGACTTTTATAAACTAATGCGATTCACCATCAACGATTGCATCTCTGCTTACCTCAGGTGGGATCATAATCATGCTAGTTACTAGAATAGTTTATGTCATCTGTATATATAAAAGAAAGTCGTGTTAGTCACATTATTTATAACTCAAGATCAGCTGAATCGATTTAGCTGAAAATTGATAGGAAGGTAATTAAGCACAGGAAAAGGACAGGATAATTTTTATCCCGCTAAGTAAAAAAAAAAAACTAAGACCTGCTCATTTATTGGTATAGTAGGGTAGAGTAGAGTAGATAAGGGTGGAGTAGGGTAGATTAGGTTGGAGTAGCGTAGAGTAGGGTACTGTAGGGTAGAGTAGCGTAGAGTAGGGTAGACAAGGGTAGAGCGGGAGTGAAGCCGCGGGCAAAAGCTAAATTGAAATAAAAGGAATACACAGTCGCCAAAATTGCAGCAGAGGTCGTCTAATCGATTTCCTCTAAGCTAACTTTTGTAAAACGCGCCAAACTAAAAAATAAAAAAAAATATACTATAGAAGAAGATTGGATTGGGTTAGAGGTAAGATAGTTCTAAATATTTGCCAGTTTTGAATATTTGATAGTTTTGACTCCTAAAGTCACGACGTTTGGATGGTCTAATAGTAGCACTTATAAAATGTACACTAGCAATCATTGAGGGAAAGAAAACCAGCAACATGATGACGACAGATTTGTTTTAGTCTGTGGTGTGGTGTCGTGCAATGGCCGATTGATGGAGAACAATTTGTTGGCTAATCGCGAAAGCTTGCATTGTACGCAGTTTAGTTGTGTTTCTTCCAATAAATTATCTTCCGTAAATTATAATAAACAATAGTGCAAGTTTAGTGTTATAGCCTAAAAGCTTCTGGACAGTGGAATTGAACTTTTGTGTAGGTGTTCGCATACCAAGCTCTGTCGGTGTTAGTTCGTGAGAAACTTGTTGTTGGTAAGTAATTCTGACCAGTTGTAACTGTTCGTTGTCGTAATATTGTCGGACGGCGCCCATTGTGGCTACATCGCGGCCGATATCCATGTAATCCGAGCGTGCCGTGCACTGCCAGGCTGTCGCCCATGCATGGGAATGTACTTGCATTGTGCCAATTTATTGCGTGTGTCGTTACTGTTTACTTCCTAATTCATTAGAGCTTTCTGTTTACCTAGCGTTGAGTTAGAAAGTGATGCACATACACCAGGAGCACTGCTTCTTTAGAAAAAGATATGACTTTGTATCATTCATCTGAAAGTTGTGAAGAAAACTAAATTTTGAATAAGAAATTTTATAACGAGTACTTACCTCAGAGAAATTGAACACATACTATGCTAAGGTTAGATACCTATTTGGAATAGGACAGCAGTTCTGCTTCTGAGCTGATTAACTTTCAAACAACTAATTGATATATAACTAATAACTATATAGCTCTGTATTTTTATTATGCAATTAATATCCGCCAGAGCGTTGCTGGCTCAAACATAATGTAATATCATCTGGACATCAAGCGAGTAACAACATAAGTCCTATTGTTCTAAATGCTTTTGTAATAATTGCATTAAGTCTACCTGTAAAAGTGCATCTGAACGACTATGTAATATATAAAGTACTAACAGCAAAATTAAAATGGAGAAAAACCTAAATATTACAGGACTCTTATTAGAATTGGTTTCCTAAGCCATTATTTATCTAAAAGTTTTACTTAGTATAAGGAAAGCACAATGTTAGCCAAAATTATGAAGATAGTCAGAGCAAACTTCCTGGATCTGGTCCAAGGAAATGTTGAGAATAAGAACTTTTAAATGTTTTCTTCCAATCGCAGTGCATGCTCCAAATACACATATATAGGAACATTCATAAAGTATGAAGTCTTTATTTGTTATGGAGATATTATTTCTTCAATAAGGAAGCTGTAAAGTGCATGTTAGATAAATAGAAAATAATAGCACTGAAATCCTTGAATAACTGATACTATTGTGATAGACTTCTGTTGACTCATGATGTATTGTTAGAATCTTAAATTCCTCTAAGAATTAATTGTTGTCAAGCAGTATTGTTAGGAAATCAACAAAATATTTTAAAATTATATTATTTAATTTCATCCTGCTGACATAAATTAATAGTAGATCTGTTTTGAGATGATGCAGAAGAAGAAAATTCTGGAAGCACCTGGAGGAGGTCTTTTCCTAGCAGTGGGACAGTAATGTATAGGAAAAAAAAATTGAAGTAAAACTTGTGCCATAAAACAATGTTAAATTTAGTGATCATTAACTTTATGAAATAAAATTCACCACAACTGCTCTCAAAATGGTGAAGGAAAACATTGTGAGGAAACCACAACCAACATGTTCTAGAAGCGAAAATTCGAAGACATGTGACATCCACCAACCTGCACTGAACCCGCATGGTGGCTTACGGCCCATTCCCTCTCCTACAGAGAAGGCCAGAGTCCCAGCAGTGGGAACACTATAAGGTTGATGCTATGATAACTTTTGTGATACATAATTTAATTAATGTAGTGTGATGTCATGTTATATGCTGAAGCCCAAGCTCCCATCCCTTCACACAGTTACAACGCAAACTCAGCCGTGTGCGCAGCCGCCGCTGGCTCTGACGTCACGCAAGCGACGTCCCATCGCCTTTTTGTACACATTATTTAGCAAAATCGATAAAGATTACATTAATTTATAATTTCTTTGTACAGTTAGTCCTAATGTCATATTAAAATCACGCCATGTTAATTATCTAATTTTTATCAAAATGTTAAGACTCCCGTAACGTGAAAAGGCGATATTGAAACAATTTCTGTAACAACTTGTTGTCGCATCTTTATTACATCGGCTTCTATTTCGAAATTCGTAAAAAGCCAACATAAACAGTAATAAGTAAATTAATCTAAAATTTAATTCAAAAGTGTTTTCGCGGCTCTGGAATACAGGTGGGTTTTGGTCAGTAAAAGTCGACACTCCCCCTCGCTCCACCAGAGCCGAAAGAGTTATTTGAAGACTTCTTAGCAACAGTACAGAATGTTAAGTTAGCAAAAATATACCATAACAACTATGCAACACGCCTGTAAAGGATCTCTACTACTATGCTATGATTTCTTTGAATACCTCGGGATCAAAATACAGACGCGTAATATTCCGGAGCTTGCCGAAATTAATCTCTTGTATCAGATATTTTGCCAAATTGGGTAGGCTTGCCAACGTCGCGGAATTTATTATTGCGTAACGTAAGCAAGCTTTAGATCATCAAAGTATCGCTATAAGAGCTAAACATATCTATGTTATATAAAAGGAGAAACTGACTGACTGACATATCAGCGCACAGCCGAAACTACTTGGACTTGGAGCGTGAAATAGTGCACAAGGTTTCTTTTTATAACGAAGGCGAGCACTAAAAGAGGACTTCCCAAAATTCACCGCCTACGGGTGTAAAACAGGGTTCCAAAATGTTGTATGTAAAAACCTACTGCCAAGCAGACGATGGCGAATCTGCTGGCAGAAGCTAGCACAGTAATAACAAAGTAGAAGGTCTCTGATCATCAGTTTAATAATTGGCTGAATAATGAGCAGTATCCGCACTTTGCGCTAACTACATAATTCGATCAGACAGATCTGCTAGCACGCAATACCGCTAATCAGGCAATTCGACAGCTGATAAAATTGTCGCGCCGCTCAATTGTGCGTGTTAAGGAATGCTATGTAAAACGTCGTACAAGGTTAATCCGCTGTTTAATTTGGTTTTCTTGTCTCGTTGTCACACTCGCGATTCGCTTGCTTTACAACACGTTTCCTGTAATTGGCTCTTTATCTATTTGCTCAAGATTATTTAATTCTGAAGTGCATATCGCTTATCTTTATGAAAGTAATCTGTAAAGGTTGTGGTCAATCTCAGTTTGCCCAGAGACAAAAATTCTACTGAAAATACTGTTCGTAAAAAAGATTTCTGGCGCATATCCCATGACTTTATTCACGTAGCATCGTATCAAAGCACAAAGGTTATTTTCATCATATTCCCATTGGTGTCATAAACTTACGGTTCGTTAGTGAAAATCTCTCTAACATGGACGGTACTATTACTGGATAAGGAAGACCTTTGTTTCATGAGCCTGTTCCTCCAAAATAGCTGAAACTGGCAATATACAATAGTTTAGAGAACACGACACTAATTTAGTTAGTTTTAGATGTTGTCCTAAAAATGCTGACACTGTCATTGAAATCACCTTATCGTTGTTAATTTGAAGAAGCAAGCTATCCTGGTGGAGTTAAGTAGGGGGTTTCGATGAGCTCTTAATGCTTGAGCGCGGTTCGAGACTTGAACGCTCTTCATTTTGTCAAGCATTTTCTAATAACCGGTTTATGTTGACGCTGTAACGCCAACGCCGAGCTCGGTCGATCCGACGCGAATTTATTATCCACTTGTAAGAAGATACAGGCATAAAATATTCCACATTCTAACCAGATATCGTATGTGAAACATTAAAGAGGGTTCTTACATATACGACGTTTGTAAAAATGTTTATCTTAACTTTACCAGCAGGTTTACTTATATCTGCACATTTTTCGACGCTGAAATGCGCTTAATCTGTCCTAGCTCAGAGGACACCGGTGTCCTCTCACATCCACGCCACTATAGGCCTTAATTCCGATGTTTAGAGTCTACTTTTGTATGAACAAGTTGGGTAGTTGTGGATCGAAGTGTTAATACCGAAACATTGATCTTGGTGGCGGTCCGACCTCGCCAGCGATGTGCATATCTCCTCCGCTCGCATCTGTTACAGTGAAACTGTGAAAACTTCGTACACATACATAATGGCGTTGCACTCAGATGTATTTCCGCATGTTTTCTTCGTATCTGTTGAAAGTGCTCTATACAATACGAGCGCACCTTGAACTAGTCTCGAAGAAATAAAGGCACCGTGGTGATTAGTTATTTTCTTACATGAGACCTACATAGTTAGAGTTAGATCGCGGGGAAAAAACGCTTACTGACTTATTGTAATACTTGAAATCTTATTCAGTTAAAGAAGTGTCAAACAATAAGTGCGTAATATATGCCCATTATGGTGATCACCTGATATTTATGTGATAGCCTTGCAGAGCAAGTGTTATTTACGTAAACGACGTTAAGACGTAAACTTCTTAAATAATAACGACTGTGGCCTTTATATCTATTAACAAACAAGAATAAGCAGAGTCCGAGTTTAAAAGTACGCAGATGGAAATATGTAATCCTAAGATCGGATTAAAGAAAATTGAGCATTCCTAGCCCTTCTGCGTTCCGGCCTACAGATTCTCATCGCTTCTCAACTTGTAATAGCAGTTAAAGGAGCTTTAAAATAAGTTGAACTCGGATTCGGTCCTTCCAGTTTCTCGCTGTCTGTTACGCACCGCTGGGCACGGCACCGCCGACTTTATTCGCTACGACGCGCAATGTTTGAATTGAATGACTAAAAGCGCTCTCAAATCAACGGTCATCGTGAAGGTCGCCAACGGCAACGTACGGGGAAAACGCGCCAAGGTCGAGACGTTTCAAAACCAAGACTACAGTGGACCGCCAGCCCTGCGTATCTGTCATACAAATCAATCGAAAGACTGTGATTCGGTTTTGTAATTGCTCATTTTGCAACATTGCCTTACACAAGTCAGCTTCAATTACTGTATTTGGCTTATTGTAGTTTTGATCCTCGTCTCTAGATGACCTTCATACATCGAAGACGTATAATTCAAAAGGGACACGTATAAGATACCTCATTTATTGCGTTCAGACTTATTAATACTTCCTTATGGGGCGTAATTTGTATGGAGGCCTTGCGGAATATTCAGCATGGGCACGGCGCATGTTCTTGGAATTTCGTTTAACACTGTAATTGTAAGAGCGTCTTTCAATCAATATACTGTAAGTTTGACAGTGTATAGCAGCTATCTTTGTCAAGCTACAGCTGTCATCTTAGCTTGCTCATTTGAACGTGGAACGATTCACAAAACTTAATTCGAAATCAGTATTCTGTTCGGTCTGCTCGTTTAACATTCCTTCTTCTGCGTTCAATTTCTCTATACCTCCATTCTTTGTCCACAGAGATCGACACACCTTAAAAGATTGCCGCCATGAATGCCCACACAACTTGCCTTTATCGTGAAACTGGGCCTATTTATACTAAGATTTCAGTCAATATTGTTCCATTTCCATGCGCGATTACAGAGGACCCGTGCCTGTCTTTTGTTCGAAATTAAAAATAACAATTGCGGCTATATCACTTAAACTGTTTGTTTTGTAAATTACAACGTTCGAGCGCTTTTGATAAAGAAAATATATAGTATACTTATAGGTGTCAGTGGCCAGTGCCATTTTGATTGCTTCTCCATCTCCAATATAACGTTAACGAGGCACGATTGTCTGTTTATTGGAGCTCATCAAACGCTGCCACTTGCTCGTGTGGCCGCTCAATAAATTGAGCATTTCTTCCTGAATTGTTGAGCGTCGCCTTACCGCGTGATGTATGACTACTTATACCCTATTACCGACTACGTTTTACTTGACAGCAATTTTCCACGTTTTTAAATAAGTTGACCTTGAATCGCTTCTTTGCAAGGCATTCGTGTCCAAAAGTGTCACGAAGTTAAGTCAGTTTTATTTAATGTATTTGCCATGATGTCGTGAACTATAAAGCTTTATTTTATGTCCTCATGCTAGTGTGCTTGGATGGCACGTTAGGTACCACGTTCGCCACGGGATCGTGTCAGTTACCATCGGCTAGCGTCGAGACGTGTCACCTTGTCTATCAACCATAAGTGAGGACCGACGTTAATGTTTTGGAAATTGCTAACTTTGTGATTTTCGACTGTGATTTCAGGTGGTATTACATCGTGAGATGTTATTCTTCTGTTCTCTACAGCTCCCTCGCTGTTAGGACGACCGACCTGTTCTCAGTTCTTGTCTACTTTTGGTTTATAAGTAGCAACTTGGCAAGGGAACCAGCCGCTTAAAATGTCTAAAATAGAAAAATCTATAAGATTTGCAGCCAATACAGAGTTTCTTTAAAGTATGCAACTCTTTTGTAACTGCTATATTTATATATGAAACGTTAGCCGGGAGGCGTCTGCGACGGTGGCGCAAACAATACAAACAGTAACGATGCTATTACTCAGTTTCGCGTCGACTTGGAGCGGTCACGTTGATATAACGACTTTTTTGTATTATTGCTCGGCGGCTGTGAGCGAGACACTGACGATACCACGCTCTATTGTGTGTGCAGATGAAACACGGTTATTGTTTGAACTACGGACATAAAACCAACAATAAAAAATGTTCACGACTTAGCATACGGTGGTAATTAAGAGCATTATGTTATAACTTATAATTGAAAATGTAAATCGTACCAATTTATGTCCATGACGTAAGTTACCTACTTGCTCACGTCAAATATAAAGTCTTAAGGGGATTACATCGCCTAAATCCAAAAAAACACCTAGGTTGATTGAAATTTATAGATTATTCCTTATGTATAAAAAATGAAGGGGATACTTAAGGGCATTACTAATAAATTGTATTGATTACGTTTCTCAAAAAAATACCCTAACTCTAGAAAAAAAAATTGGTGAATAGGCCTTTTTTGAACATTAATTCCATATTTTCTCGAAAACGGCTCTATATTTATTCATTGAATTTATACCAAAATATATGTTACGATAAATTGAATAACTTGTATTGATTTTTTTTCTAATTTCATTAAATATCGATAGGTAATCAAGAAAAATCTCGAATCAGTACTAACGCCCCGCGCGCAGCACCCCCTGCAATGCCTGTGTAGAGATCAATTCTTCTCTACTAAATAGTAGAGGTAAATTGTTCAAGGTCATTGAGCAATGTAATACCCTTAAGATAGTCTCGACTTCTACGAAACTGGAGTTTCCAATGAAGGTGCATAAAAGCAGAGTTGTGATGATCACAGGTAAGTAATACTTACCTTCCGCTGGCATTTATCGGCGACGTCTGCGGCGTCACGACGCACAGTGTATTTTTTCGCCAAAAAATCGGACATGCCATTTTTTTTGGGAAATCTTTGTTTTTAATGTTTTATAAATTAATATATTGAATTTACATGTGCCTACTTCTCATTAAAGGTAAAAAAACACCTTATTTAATTTTTATAAGAAAAATAGTAAATCAACCATAACTTTTGAAATATTTCACAAATCGTCTTTTTGATTTTTCTGTGGTACAATAATGTTAAAACTCATAATACTAATTGATTTTCATGTTTTTTAAATGTGTTTTCAGCGATTTATTTACAATTAACGATTTTTTTACTTTATTTTTTTACGGTCGTATTTCAAATTATTTGGATTTAATTTTTATACAGAATTATCAATAAAAAGGGTAAGAATCTTTGGGAAAAAAATCAGATCCAAATACTAAAGGATCTCGGACTTAGAGGCTTCTAAAGTTTTCTATGGTAATTATGGTTTTAGGGTTGTCAATTTTTCTATACAGAATTTATTGTACTTACACATAACTTTTATTCGTAAATAATACTTTAACTGAAGGCTGGGGCAAGTGCATGGAGTCACTTTATATAGAAAAATATTTTTTGATGCAGTGAAATATTTTTAAGAGCCGAAAAACAAAAAAAAAGGTACATTTCATTTATTATATATTATTTAATTTTTGGATCGAGCCAGTTATTTAATGTAATTTTCTCATACGTACTTAGGTAATAAAACTATCATTTTCAATTGACTGCCAATCCTACCATACTAATTTAGAATTTTTCGATCCTAATTTACATAAATATTAATGATATAAAGAGGTAAAGTTTGTAGGATGTGATCTCTGCAACTAGTGAACCTATTCTGAAGATAGTTACATTATTCCTGAATGCCGTAAGCTTCTTTATCCTGAAAAAAATACGTTTAGCGCGATATGAGTGAATCCGACGTGGACGAAGTCGTGGATGGAAACCTAGTCAGTTATAACCTTGTAAATAAAATTTGATAATACTTATACCAATTTACTCACTTAGTGGTTTTCTGATGTACGTACCAAGCTACTATTATTATTCTTCAGACTGATTGGACGAAATAATTTTCGTTATAATTAATTTTGAAATGATTGAATGACATAACGATAATCGTTATGTCATTCAATCATTTCAAAATTAATTTAATGTATTCTGTTACCACAAAATCGTCTTCAGCTGAGATTTCATACGGTTTCAAAAAAAAAAGTAAAGGCAAGGTTTTTTCAACCTATTCTGTAGCCTAATGAAGGAAATTTCTGGGTCTGACGATTCCACTGCTCTGTGAAACAAGTCCAATATGGTTTTTCGTGGTAGGATTTTTGGCTATGGTGTTTTCTATCGCAACACCAGGACTTATTCCGCGCTTCATCGACTTGCTCTGATAATAAGCCCACTAGAAGAACTGAGCTATTATTAATATTTTGCCCGTGAATGAGAATCTTATGTATTGTGTTCTTATGAATCTGCCACGATTTTGCAAGTCTCCATTTGGAAGTTGGAAAGACCTCACGGCGTTCTCAACTTCCGCACAACGCAGGTGCTTACCGAACACGGAAAGTTCGCTAAGTACCTGTTCCGGATTCGTGCGGAGGATTCGCCCGGATGTCGCCACTGTGCGGAACATCCGGAGGACACGGTGGAGCACACTGTAGAGGTGGGCCCCGCCTGGGCGGAGCATCGCCGTGTCCTCGTGGGGGCGATTGGCGGCAGCGATCTCTCTCGCCGGGCCTTGGTTCAGGCCATAGTCCGTAGTGAGGAGGGATGGCAGGCGGTCGCCTCCTTCTGCGAAGCAGTAATGCTAGCAAAGGAGGAGGCCGACCGCATCAGGCAGAGGCAACGGGGCGCTCGCCCCAGCCGCCGCCGGGATTCCGATCCCGATTTCCGGCCACCGTAGGCGCGGAATTGCGGACGGCGTGGAATGGGTAGCACGCTGTCCGATCGTCCGGTAACCGACCGGACCGAGCCCAAGTCGTCGACAGCGCGTTCTGTTCCCGCGCGCCTCAAGGAGCTGTCAGCACACCGAAGAGGCCCAGCCTGCTAACTGCAGGCAGGCAGGGTCGAAGCCTACTGGGATCATGGGTTAACTTCCGAAAGGAATGCCCGGCCCCGGCACGATATGCTACGAAGGAACGGGGTAGGTTTTTAGTCAGTAAGAGTCTGACACTACTTCCCGCTCCGCCCAAGGGCGGGATTTGTCATTGGATGATTTTACCTACCATAAAAAAAAGTCTCCATTTGGAAATCATTTATTTTGGTCCAAATTCAAAAGTCCAAGAAAAAAAAATGGTAAACTGTAGAGCTTGACCCCTTGAGCATTTTTTATTATCGCACCAAAACTGTAGAATAAAACCCATTGCCCTGGGTTTTATTTAAGTTTTAAAAAATCATTTTCCGTACATTTTCGGTAACATGAATTGTAAAAACAAAGAGTTAGAGCTTGAATAGAAACTTCCAGGTAGCTGCCGTTTACCACCACACATCCTCCCCTAGCCACTGAACGCTTGCCCCACCTCGAATATCTTATCTGTTACTTTAGTAGGTACCTAAAGCAACGCGTGTGATATTGTATCACTCCCGTTCCAATTGATTATGGACGGGAAGACCAAAATCTACCATATTGAATCAGTTAGCTTCCATCCCCGATTTCTTGAGTCTCAGGCGCTGACGCGACAGCAGCGTTCGATTCACTTATGGACCACGTACGATCCGTCCTGAATGATTTTTCAGGTGAGATCACAGTGACTGATGACCATCGCTGGAAACTCCTGGGCAATGTGTGTGGTCTGAAAACCGAAAAGAATGCAACTCCCGGCGAAGTAAACAAAGCTCAAGCAACAGAGTAGCGTGGCGCGCGTTAGGATAAAATGTGAGCTAGAACCCATTCACCTCGCCTTCTAGCACCTTCACAGGAAGTAGAGACTTCTATGTCTGTTCTTATTCGCCCCGTTAACTTAATTTACTTGCCTGTGTTTTACCCTTATTTACTTCTTATTGCATCTAATGTAGTCAAATCCTTATTTTGGTCTTCTATCCACTTTTATTCGTTTAGTATTAAATCTTTTGTCTCTTTTTGATATAGGATATGAAAAACCTTTATGATTGTGGAGTTGGGTTTAACTAAAGTACACAAGTTTTTTTTTGTTTTTATCCATAATAGGATGAATATAGAGGCAAATAAACTGTTTTCAGGCTCTTGATTATCCGAAAAATTCTGTTTATAAAATGATTGACTTAAACTACCATTAAACCTCCAACTTTTCTTAAAAACACAACCCATAGTATCAAGTCGTGATGTAACGAATAAATTACGAAACATGCAAATAAACATTTGCATGTTGCTTGCCAATACGAATTTAAATTATTATTAAAATATAATTATAATATAAATTAGTATTAGTATTTTCTTCGATGACTATAAGTAAATATTGAACATTAGGATTAGGAGCTGCGTCAGTATTGGAATCTGAAATTAATCAGGAGATTGACTCAAAATATTACATTTTGATTCAGAGTCAGAAAACATGACAGACTCGAAAAGTGATAAAGTTCTAACGAAAAATTTATTTGAATCATTTTGTTAGTGATTCTTTAAGCCACGTGTTTTTCTTCTTTTCAAAAAAGATTAGATCATATTTACATTTTTTGTAAAATATTTTACATTTAGACATTTTATTCCTTTGAATATTTTCTCTTCAACAAGTTCGGTTGTGTTAAATCCTAAAATATTCAAGATAAGCTCTGATCTATCTTTCAGAGAAAAGTCGGTAGGGCAAATTTTTGATCCCATTCATTTTGAATTGTCGATTAATATTTTATGTACATCGAGCCTGCCATAAGTAATTACATCTCCTTGTGTACTTGCGAATACTCCCGGAGGATGATGAGTACCGAATGTGTCGTTATCCACAGCTTCATCAAATGGTATCCATGGACCAATATGAGGATTGGCACCCTCAATCCCACACTTGCATTAAGTCAGCAGGTCGAAGGCCGGACAGACATACCTCAACAGGTTGGGTCAAGTCCTGTTGAGGCAAAGTGGCGCCATGGGTCTTTAATAATGAGGACTCCTTCCCTGTTCCTTATATTACTTAAATAAACTTCATTAGATTTTAAACTGAACATTTAAAAACAAAAGAGTTTTAGGATAAATACATAAAGAACTCTAATTCTTTTTTTAATTATTGTTGTTATGCTTCAATAAGCAAATAAGATCATTTATTCAGATAATATTATGAAATACGTTGAAAAACTGACATATAAAAAATAACTTTAAATATTATGTTTAATTAATTTATGTGGTGACAACCCTATCCAAAAAAATTTGATTTACAATAATTCCAAGATCCCGCTTAGTTGGGATCCGTTGGTTTGTAGGATCATAAGCGTGAATAAAAAGAACATTTCAGTCCTAGTTACAAATCCAAATACGTAATAATATGGCGGTAAAAAAAAGAAAACGTAAATTTGCAAAATCAGCCATAACTCTGTCATCTTGAACAAATGATGACTGGATGTTTTTTGTTACCGGAGAGGTCTCAAGACACTATTCAACACCATCAATAAAATCTTAAAAATTCATCAAACTTTTGAGCTACGACTGTTTCTATGGTTTTTCTGGAAACCATAGAGATTTTTTTCAAGTACTAATTTTCATTCTTTTATATCAAATAGGCAATCGGGAGTTCTCGTCTCGCATTTATAATCCCAAGACCTATGAAATAAGATAACAAAAGCGGCATGTCCGATTTTTTGGACAAAAAATATACTGTGCGACGCCTGCGCATCGTGTGAGGTCACAGCTCGACCCGCTCTTGCATGCGCGCGCGCAGTCGCTCGTGACTTGCCGCTGACCTCATGCCTCGCACCACGGTAGTGCGATTTCCGTAGCTAATCGATTAGAACATCTTTGTTTACTAATTTATTAAACTATGAATAATCCACTTTTAATTAGTGCTTTGGTAATATTGCTAGGTTGGCTAGTTGATTAATAGCTATCGACTGCTACTATGAATGAGCTATTTTCTACATAAATGAAATACACAAGTGCTGGTGCATATTGCATGCACTGGATTGAGTAAAGTTGCAAGATCAGAAGAAGAAACTAGCTGCACTTAAAACCATGCAAAACTTACAATCAGTAGTAGATGGTGTCTACGAAAAGATCAGACAACTTTGTCATATCTGATCGAAGTTATAATCATTGCAATCGAAGGGGCAGCTCCAAATCAGACTGTAGGATTAAACTCAGCAGTCAATATAGCGAGAGGTAACCTTGTTGAGAGTAAGTTCACAATTAAGCACAATACCGAAGCCAGTAATTCACCCGGCAATTGTACCATTTTGAAACAAGTTTTTATAAATGCACCTGAAACCGTTGTGCAATATTTTCTCTCTGCAATTAGTGCTGGTGGTGTTACACTCAAGGGGGACAGGGTCGCACATCCTTGCACCTTATCAGTACTCGACGAAACATTACTCGTCATCAAAACGTTAACGTGGATGTTTGCGGTAATGTGCTCTGTGTGGTTATAAACCTTACCTTTCCGATTTAATATCCATTGCCTTTTTTAGTAAACACTGGTCAGGTTTCAAGCTAACAAGTGCAGCACTGGATGCCATTCTTTTCTCATCAGTCTTCCGATGTGTCTGAGTTGTGTTGTTGAGGTGATGTTCACAATAGTTGTTTTGTGTGAAATCATTATGTATTGGAAGTGACCATATTATTGCACTCTGTTAGGTATCATCATAATCTGAGATAGATACCTACATCTAAAACAGTTAAAGAGATGAGATATTTTTTTCAGAAAACATGTTTCCTGTATAGACAAAACTGTATGTTATACAGACCGTCCAATGTAAATTACACAGTCACCTTTATTGATTTTCCAAACTCCAACGAAACTCATTTCCGTTTCAATCTTATCAGCTTTGTTGTTGAAATATCGTTTGACGTTTTTCTTTTGTAAACCGTCACAAAAGATGTTGATTGTACTGCTGAACGTCGGGAAACAATTACGTTTTAAATGGCCATCATCATTACCTTTAAATTCGGGTATCGCGATGAGTTTACGAAATGACCACAAAATACAAGTCCGTGTCATTTAGATACGTTTAACCCATAAATTGAGATAAGTAAATAAAATGTTTATCTATTTCTGTACTAAAACAACGTTGTACAGTGACTGCTGATACGGCCTCGTATCTAGTAATTAGAATACAATGGCGGCATCTGTGATAGCATCGACGTGCTACCTATTTATAATGTAATCATTCGAATTTATCGTCTGAAGCAGATTTGATTGACACGCCATTATCAAGAGTCAGCTCCGCCAACAATGCAGGACGAATACGAATGAAGTGAGCTCGCGGATGCTACCGGCCGCGCGAGCCTGTCGAAGCACATAACTGTATCGTGTAGCATTGTGTCGCCCGCGGTCGCACGTCGCGCGGCTACGCGGCCGGCACTTGTGTAAACTGTGTGCAAAACACTCCATTGTGCGTGCGGTAACAAGAGCCGATCAAACACGTTCAATGACGGCTTGTTGTCTGCCCGGCTACGTTTTCGACAACAATTGTTCAAGTTGCGCATTAGCAGTTATTCAACTGCGAACGTTATACAGAATTTGCTATTTCACATGAGACGCGCTGTAATGAACACACGCAGTTTAATTGTGTGCCTTCATGCAGTTGAAACAAAGAAATAAAAAAAATTGTCGCAGTATCATTGTAATTACGGTTGCTATTACGGGCTATCTGTAACTTAGGTCTTCAGATCTACGCTAGCGGTGTTTGCTTGTCTTTAAGAGCAAAGTTCTTTTGTTACCTATCAATATCAAGACTCCTTTCCGGTAAGAACTTTGAACCTACTAGTTGCTAGTCACCTTTTTGTAATTACCAATGACGTACTAGGTGGTAATACAAAACAAGACTTACCTATACGCTCATTGCTATTTACTCTGACTCGATTCTTCTGTCACAACTGGGTCTGGTTTTTTCTGATACTCGTATTTTTTACCCACAGAGGAAACATCTATACGGTGAGAAGCATCCGATCATGAGGTTGCATAGCATTAATTTCCACAATACAAGCATTACTGAAGAAATTTTGTCCCATTTGTAAAAGTCCCAGTGGTTTCGTCACGAGTCGACGTGACGTAGCGATGCGATTCAATTAATGTCGCCGAGAGTTACCTTATTGCTACGTTTTGCTTCACAACCCACATTCTAGTGCTCTCAACTCCTTATCTACCCCTTTTTGATTTGGTATTTATTTAAGTAATTTCAGCATTTTCGTGTATGATGTATGTGAATCGGGTTTGACAACCTCGTAACATTTGATGACATTCATTTGAATATGTCAACGCGCCGTAACTCGCTGATCACCTGATGCATTTATGAAATGTCTTGCTTAAATCATGCAAATATAATTGACACTTGCGGGTTTTTTATGGGCTTATGCACTTATACTATGTGAGTTTGTGTAAACTGAATTGGAATGTAAGCCAACTTAAGCCAATCCAAAGTAGTCAATCTCTGGTTTGTTGCATTCAACTAAGAAGTTATTGCTACTGAAGCTTTTTCCTCACATTGGTAATACTCATAAAATATACCTAAAAATCTTAGACTATTATAAAACCGGGAATCTTCTCACTGTTACAATATAACCCTGACTTTTGACCAACCCCGTAACTGATCCTCTCCCCCTTGAAAAAAAAACTCTCCGCTACTCTCACTCCACAAGATACAACATGATCACACAACACAAAACTTTTAAACATTAACTTTAGGTCAGCTTTATGAAGAGAGAATAAATGGCTATTATTATTATTATTCATCAATATATCACAGGACCCTAAAGTCCTGGTCCTTTGGAAGGCGTACGAGAAGCCGAAACCAACTCACAGAGGCCCTTTAAATACTTTTAATGGAACGTGATGCCAACCGACGATTGTCCCTTTACACGCAATGCTTGTGCATCCAAGGGCAACCCCCGGTTGGTGAAAACTATTGTGACATATAGAAAATAAAGACAATAGGGCTATGGTTTTTGGAGTCTTAAGTGGACTGGTTACTATGAACTATGTGAAAACTATGGCCCCTGCCTAAACAATGTTATTAATGTCCATCTACATCAGTCGATGAGCAAGTCAATATTTTCACCACAAAACTTATTGAGCTTTACGATCACCACGCTCCTGTTCGGGCAGTCAAGGTCAAACATTTTCCGGCACCGTGGCTGACGGATGAAATTAAATTATTAATGAAGAAAAAAGTTACAGCCAAATCTAAATTTAAGCGTCACCCTAGCGACGCCAATAGAGAAAGATACGTGTCAATCCGTAATCACTGTAATAAGGTGTGTAGGAATGCTAACCGCCAACATATTCATAACTCCGTCCAAAATGGGGACGCATCCAAAGTTTGGAATTTTCTTAGATCATTGGGGGTCGGTAAAACCCGACAAGAGCCGGTTCCTAAAGATTTAGACATCGATGCGATGAATAGTCATTTCACAGCTTCGTCCAATTTTGATGGGACAATAAAACTGAATACATTGGATTATCTTTCATCTCTTCCGACTCCCAGTTATTCTCCATTCGTATTTGGTCAATTCTCCGCATGTGATGTTAAGAAGAGCATACTAGCGATTACTTCCAATGCGGTGGGAAGTGACTGTATCAGCCGTAAAATGCTACTGCCGGTGCTTGACATAATTCTTCCTGTTATTTGTCACATCCTCAACTTTTCTGCGTCTAGTAGTGTCTTTCCATGTTCATGGAAAGATGCTCAAATTATTCCTCTCCCTAAAAAATGTAATCCCATGTCCTTTTCAGAATACCGTCCAATATCCATTTTACCATTCCTGTCCAAAGTCCTAGAACGTTTAATCCACAACCAATTAAGTACTTTCCTTTCCAAAAATAATCTCCTCAACCCCTTTCAGTCCGGCTTCCGTCCAGGTCATAGCACCACTACAGCGCTTCTCAATATTACGGAAGATATAAGGTCAGCCATGGAAAGTAGTAATCTGACGGTCATGGCATTGCTAGACTTCAGTAATGCTTTTAATACTGTTGATTTTGATGTTTTGCTTGGTATTCTATGCTCTCTTAATATATCTCCATCGGTGATTGACTGGTTTCGTAGTTACCTGTTTGGTCGACGGCAACGTATTTGCATCGGAGACATCATGTCTTCCTGGTGTAGTACTTCTGCCGGGGTGCCACAGGGTGGCGTTTTATCTCCTTTACTTTTCGCAGTTTTTATTAACTCAATCTCCAACGAATTAATTTCCTCCTACCACCTTTATGCAGATGACCTTCAAATATATTCACGAGCTCCTCTTGGCAAGCTGTCTGAGGCTATATTGGCCATTAACCTTGATCTGACCCGTATATGCGACTGGAGCAAAAGGTACGGACTAATGGTGAACCCTGTAAAGACGCAGGTTATGGTGGTGGGTAGTTCTAGGCTGGTCTCGAGGATCGACTGGACAACTATTAACTAATAACCATGTATTGTACCTACATACATTATACCTATGTGTAACAAATAAACATATTTGACTTTGACTTTGACTTTAACTCTTCCCCAAGTGTCTTTTAACAACTCAGTAATTCCATTCAGTGACAAAGTTAAGAACTTGGGGGTATTCATCGACACGAATTTTTCTTGGACTGCCCAGCTACAGGAAGTTGGCCGTAAGTTATTCGCATCTGCTGGATCTTTGAGAAGACTACGTAATTTTCTGCCGACTGCCACCAAGATATCGCTTGCGCAATCTCTCCTTCTACCCATCCTTGATTATGCTGATGCCAGCTATCTTGACCTCACTGAAGTACAACTGGATAAACTTGAGCGACTTCAAAACTTTTGTATAAGGTTCATATTCGGTTTACGCAAATATGACCATGTTTCTGAATTTCGTGTTAAACTCAAGTGGTTGCCAATTCGCCTTCGCCGTAATGCTCATATTCTTTTCCTTTTGTATAAGGTGCTCTTTTTCCCTTCTTCCCCTCTTTACCTCAAAGAACGGTTCCAATTTCTTTGCGACTCCCACATGAAGACTCTTAGATCATCAGATAATTTGAAACTTAAAATACCAATGCATTCAAGTACCTTCCTGGATAAGGCATTCACTGTCCAGGCCGCTCGTTTATGGACTGCATTGCCTGTGACAATAAAACGTGCGCAAACACTACCTGTGTTCAAAAAGCTTGTGAAGGAGCATTACTTGACACTGTGACATTGCTTTCGATGTATCACTTATTCTCTTGCCTGTATATTTTTTGTATGTATGTATATATGTATCTATTTTAGTATTAATAATTTATAATTTTTAGTTTGCATTTATATTTGCACCAAGTGCAACCCCATTTTGTGTCCTGGCAATTTCTGTCCATACTAGGTTGTCTGGTAGAAATCGCCGAGTGCGATAAGGCCGCCGATTGTATGTTTTTCTTTTTTCTATGGTTTCCCTTTATAATAATTGTAATCTTGTTGTACAATAAAGTGTAAATAAATAAATAAATAAATCGATAAACAGACAGGGGGTGACTTGCACACTCAATAAATGGGCCCCAAAAACGGCTGCTAGCACGAAGTGACGTAGCAACAAGAGGGCAACATATCCTGAGGTGCTTGAGGAGTGGAGCGGTCCTCCTCCTCCTCTATCTCCTCATCGTCCATAACACGGCTATCAGGACAATCTCGGAAGTACGGTCAAGATCCCTGCCAGCACCTTACTGGATTATACATCCTTCTCCCGAGCACTTTTGATCTTGCGAATCTCCACTCAAACCAACCAATAAAGGCAAGCTGGAGTTAAAGAACGAGAATTCTCCCGGGAGATCGGGTCCGTGGGGTCGGTAATGCCCAACAGTTCGCCACAGAACTGCCCTGCGGATTGTATCTCTCTTAGTCTGGCTCTTTACCCAAGGCATGTTACGACCTAGGGTTTATTGGAGCGCGCAAGCCCCATCACGACGTCAACGTTGAGATACAGCGATGTGGTTATTATTTCCTTTATTCATTATATAAACTTATTAATTACATTTTTAAATATTTTTTAAAAAACTTACAAAAAATAAAATAAAAACATTTAAAAATATAAAAAATAGTGTCCCACCGGTATCGGGAACAGAGTCCAAGCTACCGGCGGTCAAGGCTCCAGAGAAAGGAACCTCCTAACAATACGAGCCGTGTCCAGGAGTACCGCTTTCTGAATCAAGCCCTTGATCCAGCCGCCTAACGAGAGCCTCCTAAGGTGTTGGTCGAGGCTCTTGGCTATTAAGCCATTACCCGACACGACTATCGGTACAATGATCGCCGAATCCACTTTGCAATAGAAGCTTCCAAGATACCTACAAAATAAATACTCAACAGAACTACAACAATCTGAAAGCAATAAAATGAAGAGAAAAAAGAACTTATACCCAGACCGGACAGGTGACATATGTCACCTATGAAAGAACCTAAATAAACGATGAAAAGATGAAAATACGATGATAACTAGAGCAGCTGCACGCCGTGCACGCCCATCACCTCCGGCCTCGTCGCTCAGCTCCGCCTCGCCGCCACCGGAAACCAGCCCCACTGTGTGTGCTGTGACACCGGCCGCGGCAGTTGCGTCGAGCTCCAGCGACGAGTTCTTCTCTCCGCCGACGACACCACCACCTGCGCGTCGACGAAGAGGACGCCGGCCGCCGAGCGGCTTAGGACCTCGAGGCCCACCGGTCTCTGATAGGGTCCCAGCTCCCGGCGGAAGTGTGCAGCGCATGCGATGGACGCAAACCATCAATGAAACCGTCATGCGCGCATACTATGGGGCTACAGAGGGAGGAAACAACCTGGATATTATTATTATTATACTTATATTGTATTGGCCGTATAATTATACATTGTAAGACCAAGTCATTCTAGTAAGCTACCGAAGAACATTTTCATTAAAATATTAGGTCCACTGCGTGAACATTGAAAGTCGTTTTTGCGTAAAATTGATCTTTCTTCATACCGATACATGGTTCTTTAAAATTTTGCCAAAGTACAGCATTGTTCGCTTAACGAAGGTGGTAATGGAGAAAAAAACACGGAAATTATAATAAAAGGCAGGGGAAGCGTGTAAAACTAATTAGCATGGCCTTGCCATTGTGTGGCGGGCAGACGCAGCGTCGCGCCCGCGCCCGCGCCGCCGGTCAAAGTCACTGCCAACTGTGCGACTGTGCTAGTGCGTGCAGCCAGTAAATAAAACACCGCGACTATGAACATACACACGAAAATATTCTTATGTTCAATTACTGCCTCAACACTGGTATTTATTGGCCAAATCAATTGGACTTGCCTTTCTGAGAATCAGTTTGACTTTGTTTTTGGGTACTGTCAAATCAATATTCGAAACAAAACACCTAGGGTGACATTACATAAGGTAGCTTGGGGGTTTTATTTTTTTAGAAATTTGTAAAGCATAGCTGCCCTGTGACCAAGTTAAATACCATGGAAAAATATATTATTGTTTTAAATACATGTATTGTATCAAAACAATGAAGATATTCAAACCCGGAGAAAATTAATAACACAAATATAAGTTGTTATAAATATGGAAGCGAGCAGAATTAATGAATGTGTGTCGGATGAGAATGAAAGGTAGTTCAGGGTGGAATCATAATAATTAGTTCCAAGATTATCCTTAAGAATAAATTATTATTCACAGTCATCTGTGCCGACTTCTCGAATGAGCTCATTTCTGACGTGGTCGTGGTTAGTAACGCGCGCTGGGTTTTCTTCAATATCTGTGATCATCACGCAATTATTGTGACGTTTAAAGTAATCATTGGAATGGTGTTACGTCTTATTTTGCCTGTTACTTACACTGTGAACTGTGGCCGCGTTGCGTTAACCTCACCTAATCCGTCTATTGGTAACCTTGGTCTTCACGGTCATGTCATATTTAGATACTCGTAGAGTTTATTTAAAATCAATACCGAAGTGCTGTAATTACATAACCTGTATCGTCCAAGACTAATTTAAAGTTTCGCTGTTCATGTTTAATAGCTTCTCATTTCTAATCTTTATTACTCTTACCTTAACGACTCTTACTCTCGTTTTGCACGACGTATTGGATACAGGACGGTCCAATCTGTCCACCGACTTATTTATTGCTCTTGACACTGCAGCTACCCCACAGCTCCGTCCGTTGCCCTTGAGCCTCGCGACGTGACACGTATTCCTCTGTCTGTCCATCACGATCAGTGACCACAATACTTAGCTCTCACTGTACTCATATTATGTTTTTCTCATATTTCTCCAATACAATCAGCATGCATGAGCTCAGCGGTAGCCGAACATAGACCACTTCTGCATATTGGAGGTATTTTGCTATCAATAATTTTTCATGTAACGAGCAGGAACTCGTAGGAAGTCGGAAGTCTATCATAAATTGACGTTTCTAGTTAAAAGTCAGTTCACAACTTTTCAAATGTTTTTTAAATGTGTATGATCGCAGTGCGGTAATTTAACGATGCGTCAGTTTTCTTGGCAATAATTATGCTAAGGAGAAATATTCGCGAAAGTGCTTGCTTCAAATTAAATAATGACACCAATCAGATGTCTGATAGATCGTTGAATATCTTCGGATCACACACAGCAGCAGACATGCTATTTTAAGACATGAGCTTGATTAATTTGGATAAGAAACTTTCATCGTGGTTTGGTCACGGGCAGATTCCATTGTAATTTGACGGATTGCAAATCTGTGTGCGGCATGCACATGCTCCGTTATCTTAGGCGCCGCTGCCCGCTGCCGCCGGCCAGCGCTCGGCTGACCCACACCACTCGACCTCGATACTACGGCTAGATCATATCACGCACTGCTTCAACTGTTCTACAATATCACATATACAATCGGCGTTGATTTACGTCGTTGGCAGCCTCGCTGTCCCATCTGTTCTTAGAACAGGAAACTTTCCAAGCCAGACGTGTTGACAGGCGCTGGCGACAACTTAGTGACCGCTAATGGGAGTTTCCCTGTGCATCGGCGACCTTGTCCCGTTTGAGACTGGTTGACCTTACGTATGTTAATGGAAATGAGCTATTGTTGAGGGCTTGTGGAATGCATGCTGATGAGCTAAGAATGTGTTAAGATTACTTCCGCTTGAAGAAAACTTACAACTCTTGACTTTTGATTTTATCACAATCGTTTCTCAGTTGGGATTAATGTATTCAATCTCTTCAGCACTGCGAGTCACAGCTTATTTATATTTATAATACGTAATTATCCTAATTTCAGAAATGTATGCTAAATACGCAAAATTATACTGTTACGAAAACAAGTCTAGCTACAATAGATTCAGTAGTTTGCATAATTGTCTTCGACGAATATTTTATTTTCGATTCTTTTTTTTTGTGTCGGAGAGTAGTTGTTAGATGATGTCACTGTTCAAAAGCAGACAAGGATTATGACCGAAGTGATCACGAGTGCTGCACAGAGAGTGGCCACTCGGCCGGCGTTGTTTGCAGTCAAATGGCGTGTGCAAGTCAATGAACTTGGCACTCTGGCTCGACGCCTGTAACACACGCTCTGGGCTAGACTAGCTGTCTTCACCGAGTTTTTGAACTTTTTGCAAACGCCTATGATAATTTCTCGTCATTACCTTGGGTTGCAATTAAAACCTTATCGCTTGAAAGCAAAGGCAGATTTTTCAACGACTTGTTAAATTGCAAGTAAACGAGTTCAACAGAATAATTCCAACAAATTGCCTTAGTTTAGCATAAGTAATTGAATACACGAAATAAAACCTGTAGCATGCGCATTTTGTAGCGTTAGTAGAATTGTATAGGTATGTGATTTCTATCTAGCTCAATCGTTTTAGAATTTAAATAGGTAGTCCCAAAATACATTAGGATTGGGAAAAGTTTATTTCATTCAATATAATTATTCGTCTACGTTCATGGGCATGTTCTAGCGAGCGGCACCTGAATTTGGCACTATTTGTATTACGTGCGATTAGTTTCGTTCGAGCGAGCTCAGAAATTATTTTACATACCGTGTATCAATCAACGTCAGCGCTTATCTATGTTTTTCTGAACGGGCTCTAGCTATATAATAAATTTAAATCAATTTCTAGTATATTTGCTCGTCGATAAACTAAATGTACATAGAAACGTAAACTCAATCAGGCTTGCTCGATCCTGCTGCGTCTTCATTTATTTAATTCCGAACAGCTATTATTTGGGTTTTTCTCAAATATTTAAGGAGGGAAGGTAGGCTGTCAGGGTCCTCTGAATTGCTGCTCACATAGTTTTCCCTATCTTTGTGAGTTTCACTGTCCAACTTTTGCACTACGACGAATATTATTACAGGGTCCCAATTATCAATCTGCACATTCATATTTTTGAATTGATGTAAGCATTCAAATGTTGTATCCAGTAAATTCTTGATAGAACTGGAATTACCCACGGTAATTTTCTTCAGAGAGAAGAACCTTTTCATAACTGCGTCGAAATTTATACTTTTCCATATTGGTTTGTATTTTGAGAGTGTTTTCGCGATTTCACCCTCGTCTCTGGTTACTGCTCTGCTCCTGTGGGACGTCGTGGTCCTATGTAGCCTACAGCCTTCCTCGAGAAATGGGCTACCCAACAATAAAAGAATTTTTCAGTCCGAGCCAGCAGTTCCTGAGATTAAACTGTAAAGTTGAAGAGGTCACCAGTGTCCGCACACCTAGTGTCTTTCTATTGAGTCTCTAATTACGCTATTCAAAAGGTTGCGTTAAACAAACAAACTCTTCATATTAGTAAGTATAGATAACTGCTATGCCTGTTATAATCAACTATTATACTTACAATAAATACGTCTCGCGTATAAATGAATATCCTCAACGAAGTGACTTTCATTATTTTAATGTTTATTATCGTTTTGTTATAGCACTTCGTATGATGCGTTCAGTTAAATAGAGTATATACACGTTGTCTATAATTGTTGTGACTATAATTCTTTTTCAATTTTTCTCATTCGATGACATATGACGTCTACCAACCCGCACTGGGCCGCTTGGTGAATTACGATCCATTCCTTCGCCTAGAGTCCTTTTTTTAAGTTCCAACAGTGGGAACATTTTAAGGCTAATTATGCTTATAATGTTACGCTACATTTTGTGGTTTTAAATACTATTTCATTAACCCCCGACGGAAAAGAGGGGTGTTATAAGTTTGACCTGTCTATTTGTCTGTCTGTCCGTGGCATCGTAGCGCCCAAACGAATGGACCGATTTTGATGCGGGTTTTTTCTTTAAAAGCTGGCTTAATCGAGATGGTTCTTAGCAACAATTTATGAAGATCTGTCCAGGTGTTTAAGCTCACCAGGCCGTTTGTTAACTGCGGTAGGTTTTTTAAACATTTAATGGGCATATACTTTATTTTAAACATGTGTGACCTAATATTTGAAAAACTCGTGTGAGACCTAATATTTGAAATGTTCAGCTCAATGGCACCAGATTGGTGCCATTGAGCTGGTCTGATGATGGAGCTTGAAGGTAAGAACCCTGAATTGCTTATTAACATAGTAAACCTATCGATTTGGGGCTCTTCAGATTCAGCTTAACCAGTGCTATACATTTCTCATGATGACAAAGACCTGATGCTAGAACTGGGAGGTGGCTGATGGAACTTTGGAATGCCTACTAGTAAACCCATCGAGTTTGGGCTCATTGGATTCGTCTAGACCAGTTACATTTCATATTGATGACAAGGACTATCGGGAGATTTTAATTTTTTTAATTTTAAAGTTATATAATAATTTCCTTTATTAGAGCAAAGTGGCAGGACACGTGGTTTCACTTCTCCAATCGCTTTGCCTCACGTTTTTTCAATTATCGTTGAGTGCCACCTTATCTTTATTGTTTTCGATATTAACACTAGATACTTCATATTTCAACGATTATAAATTTACTAGCATTTCGCTTGCGACTTTGTGTAAATTTTGTTTTTTTTTTATTATATTAGTAAGTTATATTATATTCATGTTGTTTATTAACACAAGGAGTTTTACAAAAACGACACTTCCTAAAACGTTTTCTGAGGATACTTAGAAAAACTAATAATTACCACGCTTATTATTCATTTATGTTAAATTTTTGTGCCATGTTCTTAGGTTGTTTTTTTTTTTGCTGACCCATTTATTTAACCAGCCATAAAATAAAGTTATTTTCAGTAGTTTTTACTTTGTAAAACAGACATCTGCATAAAACTTCTATCTAATTGATATAATTGAGGGTATTAATAGGTGTCTTTGCTTATATGACAAACATATACTACTGAATAGTGTATATTGTACATGGCAGTGTGCCAAGCGCTCTGCTTTTCACTTTGAAATTGCTACAGTTTTGGACAGAGAACTAGTGATGACAAATGGTGACCGAATTGTTTTTAATATCAATACTTGCTAGCGTCTATTCTTGGGGGCCCATTTATTGAGTGTGCAAGTCTTATTAATAACATTGTTGAAGTAGTGGCCATAGTCTTAACATAGTTCTTGGTAACCAGTCCTAAAACCATAATCTTATGTCTTTGTTGTTCATATGTCGGTGTTGTCCTCGGGTGCACTAGCATAACGCGTACAGGGATAATCGTCCGTTCTTATTACGACCTATCACTGATATTTATGTGCCTATACGAGTTGGCCTCAGTCCCTCGTACGCCTTCCAAGAGTTCGGGGCCCTAGGGTCCTGAGATAAATAATTAAAAGCATATTTATTTCAGACCATATGATCCATAAAAACACATTATAAATAAAAAATAACCTTAAAGAAAATCATAACGTAAAAAGCGCGAACCTATCAACAATAGGTTAAATTATAAAAAAGTCGATTTGTTGTATTCCAATTTCCATTTACTTATAGTAAGAAAACTTTTAATATTATTTTCTAAAAACAATTATTATATTATTATATTATATTAAATAAGGTTATTTCCATAATTTTCTACAGCTAAAATGTTTTTCTCACTAACCACTTCATTTTCAATGGACGTATGATAAATCGTGGCTGAATCATAACGACCGACGTTCTAGGCACTATCTCCTCAATATCGACAGTGTTCCATTGTTATAGTATAAAAGGCACACCACACAAGTGTGTGTGTATGCTCATCGTCGAGGGTGCGATATACTTTGCTGTTCATGTTGAAGTGTGCGATGACGTCATCGCGCCGTGTCGTCCATGCAGGTATAGGTGGCACTTACTCCTACGCTGTACAAGGTGTTGGACTATTGTGGATCACAATAATGGCTCTGGCTTTTGGAAGCCCATTAGTTGGAACATACCAGACACATGTTGCAGACTCCGAAAGGGAACTCTATTAAGAGAATCTTTCTCAATTCTTTCGTAGCGGTCGCATCCTTACGACCAACAATACACTTATGGCTGAGGAAGCGTGTGAGGATGTTCGGCCACTTTTTTAATCGAAAATGCGTGAAGTTCCGTTCTCTTTGGTAACTTTACCGTACAGTTGCTGCTAATTGTTGCTTTGGTAATTGCTCACCGTTGCCTTGCCAGGTACAGTCGTGAACACATTACTTGTGTACTTCTCATGTTTGTGTTGCACGTGCCGACCGTGGTAATAATATCTTGTTTAATGTTCGATGAAATGGCTTTAGTTTTACATAATACATGTTTTATTTAATGTCCTCGCTCATTGTTTCTTTTGGAGCAAGCAAAATACTTAGCATAATGTATTCTTATGATAAAATTGGATACACTAAGGGAGCTGCGTCGGAGACGGCCAGTGCGGTCATCCTATCGTTTCCTACATGAAAGTCCTCGGCCGTGCGCCCGCGTCGGTCACAGATCATTTCCACGCTACTTTCTCCCGACCACACTGACCACTCGCTATCGTCTAACGATCGCCATGTTACATCTCAAAAGTTTCACAAAATACCAACAGACTATATTCTGAGTGCAATATAAACGCCTCAGAACCGTTATTAAACGTAGTTAGTGCATTTTGCATAACACAGATTGAGTTCTGACAGTCGCCCACTGTCGAAGTTACACAATCCATCTGAGCAGCTGATTTAGATGTAGAAACTGCACAGGCGGTACCACCGCATTAGTGTGCAATAGTTGTAGAACAATGCTCAGCGTGGGCAGTCGCCAAACTTCAGTATCTACTCTCCGGCGCGTCGCAGTTGCGCCGAGCGCGTCCATTCCAGCATTGTTGCTTTAACCAATTGCCAATCTAGCAATTAGTAAGCATTGGATTTCTAACATTACGTTAGAAAGGAGCTTTTCAACCCGTACGTCGTGATTTTAGTCCTCGGCGATTTGAGATCAATTTTCGCCTAATGCGTATATTGTTGTTTCATATATGGATATATGGAGCTGGAAAACACAGATTTCACTGAAATTTACCTAATAAATGATGTAAACGCAGGTATGAATAGATTTATAAGTATTATTAAATCTATGATGGTAAAATATACTAAACTGGTCAAAATACCAAGACAAAGAAGAATTATAAAGCCTTGGATCACTCCTGGGCTGCTGAAATGCATTAAAAATCGGGATAAAATGCATATTAAAACAAAAAAGGCACCAAATAATTTAATCCTAAAAACTACGTACACACGTTATAGGAACTTTTGCAATAACCTGCTTCGCAAATTAAAAATTTCATATGAGAAGGCCGAGTTGGAAAAAGCCAAAAATAATCCTAAAACTATGTGGAAGACAATAAAAGAAATCACCAACACACGAAAGGCAAATGCCAGCCCATTGGAGCTACTCAGTACAGTACGAGATGACCCTAAAGCATCAATAAACGAAGTAAATCTCTATTTTAGTAACGTGGGTAAAAATTTGGCTACAAAAATCATTACGCAGGCAAATACACCTAGCACGGCAATGTATTGTAATCCTTCGGCTCCAGTTCAAGATGACTCTCTAAATACCCCGGTCGACTCTCTCGCATTGCTGGCCGCTGATACAGAAGAAGTAGATTCTGTCATACTCCAGCTACGTGACGATTGTGCAGTGGGTTGGGACGGAATATCAGCTTCATTTCTTAAAAAAAGCCGTCATGCATTAGTCCCGCCTATAACTTACCTCTGCAACCTTTGCTTCCAAACAGGTGTATTTCCGGATGCTCTTAAAAAGGCAATAATACACCCTATTCACAAGGGGGGGAACAAAAACTGTGTCAACAATTACAGACCGATATCTGTCTTGTCTGCCCTCTCAAAAATTTTTGAAAAGATTTTAAATAAACGATTGAGGAGCTTTCTAGACAAACATAAAACTATTGCCGAGAATCAGTACGGATTTCGACAAGGAGTGTCGACTGAAGATGCCGTATTGGATCTCACGCAACAAGTAGCTAAAAAGCTAGATAATAAATCAAAATGTCTGGCTATTTTTTTGGATCTTGCCAAAGCATTCGACACAGTTTCTGTTCCCAAACTTATCGCCAAACTGGAACATATTGGTGTCCGTGGAATACCGCTTGAGATTTTCAAAAGTTATCTCAACAATCGAACACAACTTGTAAAAATAGACACGTACTACAGCAATGAAGAACCAGTGACTTATGGCGTCCCTCAAGGAAGCATCCTTGGACCTACGCTCTTCCAAATTTATGTGAACGACCTGTGCAGATTGAGCCTCACTAACTGTAACATCTATGCGTATGCTGATGATACCGCGATCCTCGTTTATGGACCTACATGGAGTATGGTCAAGGCTACTGCAGAGGAAACTCTGTCCAAGATAATGAAATGGCTCAAACTAAACCTCCTTACACTCAACTTGAACAAAACATCGTTCATTCCTTTTTCAATCCGCAGTAATACGGCACCTTCTCACACTTTCTCTGTAGTGGCTCACTCATGCTCAAATTTGTGCGGCCACTGTGACTGCCCAGAACTAACGAGAGCTGATAGTGCTAAATATCTTGGAGTACAGATCGATAGTGGACTGAGATGGGACAAACAGATCGAAGCCATCACTACAAGAACAATGCGTCTTATCCATATATTTAAGTCCCTTAGAGACTCAGCTAATCAAGACACACTTAAGATGGTATATTTTGCGCTGTGCCAATCGATTCTAGGATATTGCATAACTGTATGGGGAGGCGCTACAAAAACCAGTGTTCTGAGGGTTGAAAGAGCGCAGAGGGCCATACTCAAAGTTCTCTGTAATAAGCCCTACAGGCATCCAACAACAGAGTTGTACTCCGACTGTGGGGTTCTTACAGTACGGCAACTATTTGTGCTCCGATCTATCCTTAGAACACATATCGGTCTGCCTCCACCAAAGCCAAATAAGAGATTAAATCTGCTTCCAAGAACCCAACACAAAACCGCATTCGCAAAACATCAATTCTACATACTAGGTACACACATATATCATAAAGTTGACAAACAATTACATATTTCAAAATTAAACTTACATAAAGTGAAATCCACAGTAACAGAGTGGCTACTTCAAAAGGACTATGCCTATACTGAATCTTTGCTCACATTCATCACGTAATAACAATACATTTGCTACATTCTACCATATACTTACACTGCTACTACTCATACTCACACGCTTTTATTACGTACCCACTAACCTAAATATACACTATTTCACAAGCACGCTCATATCCCCTGCTAATAAACGCACGCTCACACTTCACATGCCACACACACTCACACTTCACATGCCGCACACACTCACACTTCATATGCCATACACACACACATACTTACGTTATAACATAAATATCAATTTAAAAAAAAAAACAGATAAATAAAAATCACTTCAGCACCGTTCACTTGTTGTCCTAAATCATATTTTTATTAAGGAATTGACTTGCCGAACACTGTCTCTTAGAATACAGGTTTATCCTAGTTTAAGAGGCAGGGTTATATATTTGATTTGTACAGGTTTACCCAACAACTGTTTATTTTATTAGTTTTTAAATAAGTACGTGATATCTGTATTTTTTGTGAATAAAAGTTTATTATTAAAAAAAAAGTTTATTTATTATTATTAAAAAAAAATATATACTCGTAGTTGTTGCTACATCTGTTCATTTTTTACTATGTTATTTTGAATAGCCCATTATCAGAGTCAAGTGTAGCGTCGAACAGTATTCAATATGAAGCAGCCCATAACATTTATCGATATGGACGTCATTCGAATAATAGCTTTCCCGCAAGCCGTGATACAGTTTCAAGCGGAGTTTTCCACATTGTTTATTATTTCTGGCAGTCCATAAAAAAAGAAAATGGGACGCTGTTAGAAGCATTTCCTTTTACGACCGTCTCATTGGATAAAACCTATAAGCTGTTGTGATTACCGAGGCTGACAAATAAAAGGGACGCTCGTTATTCTTGTTTTATTTCCGATTTTCTTTGATTGAGGACGTAAGGCTGGTTTTGGGCCAAGCGAATGACCCCACAGACCTAGATTCGTTAGAAGTTATGGAAATAATACAAATTATGCTTCACAGCGTGGGAGGCCGATAAATTACATTCTTGATGATAATTTAACAAAATAAAACATCGAGTTTATCTATATATATATTATTAAGACATTTTATCAAGCTGCTCTCCCGTGGCAACAACGACGTTGCAGACATAAGTTCGGTACCTGCTTTTAGAATGAGTGTTTATGATTCAGCAGATCTAATGGGTAACCACTTCTCTTATAATGGAATCCGATTTTAAGGATAAATCGATTAGAATCCAAGATTGGAAAGAAAATTACTTCCTTCTCAGAATGAAACCGTCCAGGAAACTCAATAGAGCGTCTGTAATGAACGAATCTAGAAAACGCGGCGGCACTTCATTATCCCCTGTGTATTCCACGCTGAGCCGGCTCCGGGAGCGATTATTGTGAATAGTGCTTGAACCGTGACTGAAGAGACTTGCTTCCTGGATTTAGGTAAACCGCTTATAATCGTTTCTATAATATTACTATTATTCAGTAGAATTCCTGTTTTGGCTGTCGGATTCATATATTTTATGTCTTTCAGACGGTAGTACATAAACAACTTTACCTGCTCTGTAGTGCAATACCTACGTTGCTTTCCGCTGAGGATCCAACCTCCTAATTAGTTATTTGGTATTCATTGTCCGTTCCACGTGGAAAATTTGTTAACGTGCACACACCAGTCCGTCATTTTCACAAAAAAAAAACACTAACGCTTGACTGCTTTCAAGATTGATGTAATTTTTTGCCAGCGAATGAAACCAATTTGAGACAGCAGCGGTGGTTTGCGTGATCACAGTTATCGTTGCCGACTTGCCCACACAGCCATGTTTTTACCATGCTTTTTATTTTATCATGATGATGAAGTTGCGTTAAGTGTTTCGCGATGGCACCATTTCCTGATACAGGAAGACTTACCTGCTCTGCCAAATTTTCCTCCAATACGCATTTTTATGGTAATGCTAAAAAAAAGTAGGCTAAGGCCTGATGCTAAAAAGTTGAATCATAAAGCGAAATGTGCTTCTTAATAGACAATAAAATGGTCTCCGCTATTCGAGACTAGTTCGTTGAACACAAACCAATCCTAAATAAAAACAAGAATATCGTTCAGAAGAACCGGTTGTAATGTGTGGCGTAATATCGGCCACGACTGCGCGCCTCAAACCCGCTGTGTTTACCAAACACTGCAACTCCAGGTGTATCACATGCTATTAACCACGCTTGGATTATTTAACTCCCTTCAATTTTTATGTCATTTTCAACAAAAAGCGCTTACTAATGGGAGGGTTATCGCGACCGGTGGTGCCAGCGACTTGCATTTGTCCAGTCATCCGTGCCTTATGCAACATAACGCATAGGGTAGGCACCCCTTCGCCCTCTTCGGCGCCCCTCGGATATGGCAACGCATGTAACCGAGTACATACGGACAGACACACACGCGCATGCAACCTGATATACAGGTACGACGGGGATGCAAATTAGTATCGATTGTGATCGGGCTTCTAATAGTTGCCATTCGTGATTGATGGAAATTATAAGAATGTTGTAAAATTCTTCATAAGTCGTAATAATTACGTAAAAAGCTCCTGCTTTTTGGTATTGCAAACGAGAATTGGTCAGTGTTGAAAAATCACGACAAGAGAAATACAAACAATATACATAGCGTGACGCACAGTTCAGTCGCAAAAAAACAGTGGATTGCTTCTGAATGGGAGCTACCAAAGTAGACAACAAGCGTCAATATTACCATTATACGCAACGTTGTTTAGATAGTGACCGTTACCACACGTCGTTACAGCTCGGTCGCCGGGACCACACAAACGTACATTTGCATTTCCTAGTTTTTAATGGAACCGAAGTGATTTAAGTGTCTCATCCGTCAAGCGAAATCTAAAGCCGTAGTTTTTGCTCGATCTCAGTACAGCACGGCGTGATAGATCGATTGGCCTCGGTCCTGCACGCTCCGCCGACTATTGCGTCATGCCGTGATGCTGGCAGGTGGAGCAGACGATGATAATGAGCACGTTGCCCATGTTTATTACTTTGTTTTTTACCATCATCGATTGAAGTTCGACCGTCAAAGCGAGGAAGACAGCCGCGATGATGTCGCACGTGATATATTGGCAGTTTCGCAAGCTGTAAGACAGTAACCAGATGTCAAGGCTATCCTTGGATACACGCTATGTTATCTGAGTATGGGTTGGGCCCGACCAGGAATGTGTTCTTGTAAAAACTTGCAAACAAAGGCTGTCTAGAGGTCGGTGATGGAGAAAAGTGACAATCACGAGGCACCGCGGTAATGCAGAGATTACAAAAGCGATCGTCACTCCGTGCAGAATCCAACCACGTCTGACGGATTGATCGCTCACCCTAAAACTGGTGCAGTCGAGCGTGAGCGAGCGCGCTCAGGACCAATATTTCACTGTTCCAGTTAATTATGCGTATTCATAATATAAGAATATTACAAAATTAATATCTATATTTCACTTGCTTTGCATTGAACGAACAAACATAAAATAAATGCTGAAAATATCGGCGTCTGCGGAAACTTATTTGGGACACCGATAAACTTCTTATTTTTTTATACTCCTCACGTTCTCTCCTCACGTTGTTTTTTATACTCATACTCCTCCTTCATGTTCATCATAGCGTGTTTATAATTAAATACTGTCTTAATAATGGGAAATCCGGATTTTAATGGGAAAACGAAACTTAGGAAACTGCTGACTCGCAACATTAGCATTTAAACGCTTCCCGAGATTAACATCGCTTAGATGGTTCGGGTGGAGGAGGAGTCCTGAGTCTACATACTGCTTGTGCTCGTGTGTAGCGTTAGGCGTGACGCGTGTAGTCATTAGCCGGTAATTTGGCGCCGCCTGACATTTGCATGTTATCTGCTCGCGCTAGCGCTGGCGCCGACGACATACCGCAGCAGATAGCGACACTACGCATAGCCCACATGCGAGCGCAAATTAACATGGACACCGAAGTGACTAGCGAGTAGCGCTGATAAACGTACGCCTTTGAAACCATTTTAGACTTAATTATCCTTCTGTGAAATAGTTTGTTAGCTTGTAGCTTGTGTACCGAAATTTTTTTGAATTTCCTTCATAAATTGTTAACTGGATGCCATATTTAGGCAAACGTAGTAATAAATCATGGTGTAAACAAGTGTTGGAGTTGTAGTGGCATATGGTCGGTCATGTCGTCTATTCCGGTATGTTTATGGGTGTGAGGCCCTAGGGGCGCTGGCGGGCCCGTCAAGGTGATGGCATGGCTCAGGCTCACGTTGGCGCCCCGCCAGCTCTAGCTGACTACATGCCTATAACATACTCGCTGTTTTATGTCCAATCTTACTCCATACAGTTTTATTATTCCCTTACCTTTAAGTCGGCATGCGTAAACAGCTTTTAGACAAATATTTCCGGCGGACGTTTTATAGCCATCATAATGTCAAGGAATACATTCTCATTAAGCAATAAGTAACCGGGAAGTCTGCAGTAATAACATTCAAACAATAGCTATATGTATCAGTGGCGACGAAAGTAATCGTGTTACAGTTCTCTGTGCCTAATTAATTGTACTCAACAGGAAAAATACATTTGGAGCAATTGTCAACTGCGAAAAGTACTTCTCGGAATGGAGATTTGATTGAATTAATTGAGTGTCTAAAAATAACACTGATACAATAGGTGACGAGACTTCTTTAATTGTTGGTAGTGTGGGTGCGGGTCTGATCTGATGGCACCGCAACCTGCGCCCGGGTCAATTGCACGCATCCCCCGCGCCTCGCGAAGGCCGTCTCGATCGCCTGATCAATCAATTGCTGCAATTATCTAAGATTTTCGTCTGAGCGCTTAGAACACGCATTAAAATAGTTTGCTACATCCTCGCGAGGATTTCTGAAAGGCTCGACGGAAGCCATAAAGCAGCGGCCGTCAGTTCTGATTGAACCAGCTATTTGAACAGATTGAAATTGAGAGGTCTTGCATACCTGACTCAAGGAGAACGATTACTCTGAATAAATCACTTTAGGCGTTCAACTTTTTGAACATTCTGGATCAGTTTCTTCTTCACAAACATTATCCTTGTGGAATGTTTCTTGTGCTTGTAATATGGAATGCTTTGCTTTTCTCAAGTCCACTTTATTTCAACCATGAAACATGTTTAGTATAATTCACGTGTTTACAAAGAACGCAATATTTAGTTCAAACTTATCATTAGTAAACCTACCTATGTTAATGATTACATCACAAAAGTTATCGTATGCTTGTTTCAGGCAATGTAAGAGTTCTGTGGACAGCGAGGTGGCTTATCGGAACTGGCGATGTTCCATCCTGCCATCTTCCCATCCTTCGTCATCCATGTGAGTTGAGTTGCCCTTTCACTGCAAGTGTACCGAACCTTAGTAACTTCGCACGCACCTGTCACATTGTCTGTTTGTTTAATAACAGCTTTACGTTACGTCACAATCCAAACATAACTTCTGATAACGTCGTGTCACTCAATGTTTTGTCCAAATGATACGCTTATCAGTCGTATTTAGAAGGGTAATCTTTGTTATCTGCGCAAGGACGCTCACATCCAGAAAATGTTTTAGTTAAGCGTTTAATTGAGTAAAGTTTGGGCGGAGTCGAAATTGTATGAATTTACAATGCTGAGCGTCCTTGCCACTTGGCACTTCGGCAAATCGGCAGTCACGCGACAACTGCGCTGCAGTGTGGACGTGCATCGCGCTCGCGTTCGCGCTACATTAAATAAATACACGTAAATGTGCACAGTTTGAACAGTTCTACAAGTAATGTGAAGCAATTATTGACTCATTAGAACGTTTTTTTGTTCGACCTCCGAAGCATCAGCTCATGCAGCATTCGCTTCAATAGCAGTATGTATTTTAAATGTTTTTATTTTTTTTGTACTAAGTCTTTTGTTTAAAAAATGCGATAGTGAACGAAATGAGTGCACTTGACGGCTTTCCTATAGCGCACTAATCCTGCTGTTCGCGGGGATCACACTTGAGTTTTTATGGTTTCAATAAAAGTTTAATTTGTAAACAAACATTGTGCGTTGTTGTGCCGTGCGCGTGAGCTATGGCATGTGGGGATGCACAAATAAGATGACATGACAACACACAGAAATAAGTGTGTGTCAAAGGTGTTGTGTTTTCGTTGCCAGAACATGTGATTTCAAGCGAATTATAAGTTGTTTTATGTTTTGTAAATTTAAATAATGTGCTAGAAATAATTACAGATGCGTATCAAAAGTAATGCCGAAGCATAATTTAAATATTTTCCTGTCACAACATAATGACTTGTCTCGCAAACACGATAGAACAAGGAACTGTCGGCACTTGATTGTGAAACTCCAGAGTTTATAATGATATATTAAATCCCTGACATTTTCTACTTTCATACTCATCAACTCCTAACCTTCGGATCATGTTAATTATATTAGCTGAATCGTCTCAGTATACTTTCGCAATAATTATTCGTTTCTGTGGTCTTTCTTCACACTGTTGCTGGAGTATTACTGCATCGTAGCATTACAATATTGCAGCCAGTATATAGAAAACACATACACAACTCATAAAGATCACAGACTGCCCAATATTAATGTATTCGAACACTGAATATTCATGTAACCGTCTGATCGTATGATATATGTGCGAATGGACTTCATAATTGCAACAGATGTTTCAAATTGACTGCTCACATGTGTTTCTACAAGCTCGTTTGATATATATAACCAAAGTCATACTCTTTTCGTGTTTTTAAGTAAATAGCTAGTTGGTCCTACCTCAGTGGCCCTGCCTGTCTGCGTTATCTCAATGTGCTGAAACATCACTTCTCTATTCCAGACTAATGAGCTCGGCAGCTATGCGCCACATCGCCGGCCGCCGCACGCTATCGAACCGCCGAGGACGCCACTCTGATGCCAAAATAATCTCTCCACTATACCTCTCCACATAGTTAGGCGTTTTTAATATTTTACAATTTACATTTTTTTAACGTAGATTCATTTACACGTGCGTTGAAGTTAACACACATGTGAAGTGAAGTGCAAGTGCTAGTGTTGTGACCGAGCTGGTGTGGACCGGCTGTATCTGGTTATCAGTGGCGCGTGTCCGGTCTCGTCCGGCTAGGTAGTCCGGGCCGTTAGCGCAGGGCCCGATGTTGGTGGCGTCATGGCCTTCATGACGAAGAAGAAGCGGTACAAGTTTGGGGTGCAGTGCTGTCTGGAGGAGCTCACTGAAGTGCCTTTCGTGTCTGCGGTGCTGTTCGCCAAGGTCCGCCTGCTGGACGGCGGAAACTTCCAAGAACATTCTAGCAGGTCAGTAAGGCATCGTCTCATAGCCATTAAGTTCGTATTTGTGTCGCTTTATCATTTGGTATTCACCGATCACGTCACTCGTCGTTAGGTGTTTTCACACTCTGTCACATTCGATAAAAGTATCGATAGAAAATAATCTGTTTAAAACGTAGGACCTCTCGTCACCCAAAGATATGAATATGTAATGTCTTCCGTCTGTCTCCTTGTCCTTTGATAAAAAGCTTGCATTAGCTTCAAAGTACAGATACACTTTAACCTTATGAATATTTTTATAATATAACTAGCTTTTGCCCGCAGCTTCGCTCCCGCTCTACCCTACTCTACCCAAATCTACCCTACTCTACCCTACCCTACTCTACCCTACTCTACCCTACTCTACCCTACTCTTCCCTACTCTACCCTACTCTACCCTACTCTACCCTACTCTACCCTACTCTACCCTACTCTACCCTACTCTACCCTACTCTACCCTACTCTACCCTACTCTATTTTTCTCGCCGTAAAAACCATCCTTGAACTTCAACGAACATTTAAAAAAAAGTATTGGCCAAATTGGTCCAGGCGTTGTTGAGTTATGCGCTTACCAACACATTTTGCGATTCATTTTTATATTATAGATATATATATATTTATTTTCAAGCATCACAGACTCATACAAATAATACAATCAAAACAAGTATTTATAATCATAACACAGTCACATTTAAATTCATAATTTATAAAATTAAACATTAGAGAAGAGATTAGAGAGAGAATTAGATTAAACATTTATGAACCTACAATAAATTAAATTTAATTAAATAAAAATCAGTTACGTCCAATTAATAAAATTAACAGCAAATTAAGCAGTGGTGGCCGAGTGGTAACGGCCCCGACTTACGAGTTGTAGGTCGGGGGTTCAAACCCAGCCAGGCTACTTTGTGTAATTTATTTTTCATCACCACTGCTCTTAAAACGGTGAAGGAAAACATCTTGAGGATACCGGCATGCCCTAGAACAAAAAATTCGAAGACATGTGACATTCACCAACCAACACCGGGCCCGCGTGGTGGATTACGGCCCATTCCCTCTCTTTGAAAAGAGGCCTGAGTCCACTAAAAGGAGAGAACCCTAAGAACATTAAAAGGCTGATGATGATGAATAAAATAAATCACAATTTGTAAAATTAAAAAAAAGCGAAGTCAAACACAGGAACACAAAAAACACAATACAAACACAGGAAATTTCATTCTCGGACATATACAAAATAATAATATCAGCAGACTTCTTATACACGCTTTATCCGGTATTGGTGACGCTTGCGAGTCCTATCCAGAGACAATTTCACTAAATTCGCAAAGTCAATTACAATATCTAAAATAGTTTATGCCGAGAACAAATAGGATTCAAGATATTGAAGTGTTTTATTGTGCTGTCTTTTTTTGAAGTGTTTTTATTTTTTAATCTGTATGGTTATGGTGTCAAAGCGAAATTAAAAATAGTGTCAACTGACAAGTATAAAGAATATGTTACCCTCAATTTTAATTTACGGTTTGCAGCAATCACAGCTAAACTTTCATCAATACCAACAGGGTTCTTGGGATTTAGTTTCCTCTCGTACAACAGGTCGAATTACTTGCCTGATTAAATCTTGAGGTTTTCTTTCTCGTGCTTGATTAAGTAACACTTTGACGCCTGACGGCCATTCTTACTTCATAATTGCGATATATTACAAAACGGTGTACATTTGTACAATAATGGTGATCTGTGCGTTGGTTCGTTTTACATGAATCGCTGTCGCAAGTGACAGGAGTGCAGCTAATAAATCATTTTTAGTTGATCCAGTCGGCCAGAGCACGAGGTGCGGGAGGAGGGCCGCCCTCGGTGCACTGGACCACGACTCACTTGCACAAAGCTATTCTTCCTTATAATACATTATACTAACTTGTAATCAGCCGTAGATTTCGGTATATTGATTGCTGTTTGTGACTGAAAAAGGCTATTTTGACTGAGTGACGATCAATCGAATTGCAAGAGATCGTTCATCAGTTTTCAGAATGACCGACAGAGTCCTGAATCCTAAACAAAATTATAATGAGAATGTACTAACGTTATGTAGCTGTAACACGATTACTAATCTAAATGTGACGCCCCAAACAACCCGTGAGGCAATTTAACTGGAAACACTTTCTGAGATAAGTTTTTCGTTTAACGTCACATGAAAATGTTTGCGGGAGCTAAACACTGTTAGTCGAGAGCACCGCTCCACGCTTCCAGCCCAGTTACATTAAGCAGGAAACTAAAACGACAACATCAGCTTCGGTATTGCGGCTTCTGTTTTTAAGTCCTTCGCCATTATTTCTAAAAGCTTGTTATGTGTATAAACAAGTAATAAAGCTACCTTGATACTTTATTGACCTTCTGAATAGAAGTCAAGTTCAAAGGTACAATGTTGACCATAAACGCTACTGGTTGCGTTTTGTTATAGAATTAATGAACGTGTAAAGGACCTTAACGATAGCTCACGCATGGTTATGGTCGGGCATTTTTATTTTGTAGATCTTTTACTTATTTGGTCTTATTTCCATAAGTTTCTCTTATTTACAGAGAGTTGAAGCAATCTGGCTCTGTTTGGTGCATTACTAACTTTTAAGTACAAGGAACTCGAAAGTTAAACTGGAATCTTTTGAAACTGTCCAGTTCTATTTGCTTTCAAATAACGTAACTGTTAAAGTGTCCCTTTTCTGGAGCAAGTCGAACTCCTCCGAAGACCGAAATTATTAATTCAATTAAACTGGCCGTCTTTCGTAGCGATGATTTGTGAAAGAACATAGTGTATTATGCAAAGCGTCTCGTCATCGCGGCCATCAATCTTATTGTCCGTGCTGCACCCACTTCCCGCGAGGTCTGCTGGCCCAAGTTGCTGTGTCGTGATGATATAATCCACCCACGCACGGCAAACCGTTGAGGTGTATGCTCGCGTGTACATAGTAGCGTAATTATGTGGTGGTTCACCAAATTGAAATTGATGATGGCGAGAAAAAGATGTAAAGCCATTTATTTTGCCATTAACATCAAGTCGTGCTTGTTACAACTATTACAATGGAAAAAGATTGGTTTTTGGTAATGGATGTCCTTCACTGTACTGCATTAATTTAGTGTTCGTTCGGTAATGTTTTAAATCGGCCTGGCCGCTCAATTCGGGTGGTCTTGTCATGAGGTGCTGGCCGTAAACGACCGGACGCTTGCTATTCTCTCCCCAGCAGCGGACAGGCGTCACATTTAGCACCACTCCATCATGCACATTACGATGTCCCATCGGTCCCTACTTGCACTCCGACTGGCATATCCTACTTGACGAGCTTCTGCTCCTTGCGACCGTCAACGGAAATCGATGTCAAAACTCGAAACTCGCTATATTTAGAAGAGTATGTAAAAATAAAATTTACGCCTAAACGTGATAACCGTGAAAATAAAAATTGGTTTAGTAGGTCAAATTAGTAACAGATTATAACTAATATAGAATGAGCTAGCTACAAGAGACTTCCTCATGTATGTGGTGGTCGTATCAGCCAGTTTCCGAGTCGCGACAGATAATTAGAACATGACCATGTACGCTTCCGATACGAGTTAGCGCTGCTATCGATAACAGCTGAGCTGCTACGATCCAGTGCTGTTCCACTTCGCCCGTTAATGTTACAATGTTACTGTGTAGAGATCCATCCATTCATCCGCACTTTATTGAATTAAATACCTGAATATTTTAATTCAATAAATTGTTGCAGAACTTGGTGGTACTCGTGGTTTTTGTGATACCAAATTGTCAATTGACGGAATATGTTTCATAATTTTATAATTTACTAACTTCTGCCAGCGGTTTCGCCCAAGCTAAAGTAAAAAATTATCCCGAGGGAACATACTCCCGGAATCATTTTCTATGAACAAAGGTTCCAGAATATGGAACCTTTATGAACGTTTGCACTTTGTTCCAACTTTGGCACAAAGGTTCCATGTTCTGGAAGCTTTGTTCGAAATTTCGTCTAAATGGTCGTCGTCGTCGTAATCGGCGTTCGAGCGTGTAGAAATAATAAATATAGAAAGTTTCGCTTTATACTATTAGTGTGATTGCACACTACTGACCTAATGATATAGTAATCTTATCATCATCTCGCCAGCTTCCGATTGCTGATACCGATGTTGTCAAGTCATTCGAATTTATTATAAACTGTCACGTAAGTACAGTTACTGAACCTAATCGGGAAATACTCTCGAATCTATCAGCACCAATTATATTGGCTGGCGTCCCCAATCATACCTGAGCTCGTTATTATGCAGGTACGAATGTAGGTCACCATTAGACTGGAACTGAACGCTCACTAGGGTTGACAGACCGGGGAAAAGTTGGCGAAATATTCCTATAGTTTCGTGTCATTCCGCTAATTTCTATCAATTTTGTACGAACATCAGATCATAGGATCAGGTCATGAGCAAATATTTGAAATTTTGCAGAAAATGGTGGCTTTATATAATCAGGACTAGTTTGGCTGCATCCCGGCAGCCCTGTGTGGGAAGTGAGCAGTTACCGGGAGTAGGGGAGAGGTGGAATGCGGAGGCGTCCGGCGAGCAGGCGCGGGCCCCGTCCGTCGCTGAACAATTGACTGCGCGCTACCAGCCAATCAGTAGCGGCGGCCCGCTGCAAACCAATGCAACTATGATTGAGTTAACGAATCCAAACGACAAAGTTTTGATTAGAAAATGAAATTGATTCCAAAATAGTGTTTTGTTATTTCAGACTAGCTTGCTTAAGACTACGATAACGCTGATTTCGACATTTCGCATATAAAAGTATAAATTATGTTTATTGCATTAAACAAAGTCAAAGAGCAGCTGAGTAGACAACACGTCAGAGACAGTTTGACGCAAGGTTTTTTCAATTGAGTCAACGTCTTTTATCAGCTATTAAAGATATTATAATGCCGTGCTAATTATAGATTGTGTAGTTAATAAAGTTGAATGCCTTGCTTGGCGGTTAGCACGCGGGTGTGGAATTCCTCACCCAGATAAGAACCGCCACCTGACTGACACGGGTTGAATGACTCTGTTTTCACAACCACTGCTAACATTCAACACCTATTTACAGCTGACAGCTCAATGTTGACGAAATTATTAATAAACTAAAGGATTTCATGAAAATATGCTTGACATTAAACAAATCTCCAATCTTAAACTGAATAGCACTCGAAACACAAAAATATTTGATTAGCACTAGGAAGACCGAAATGAACTTCCTGCAAAAACCAAGTGGAGTCAAATAACTCATTCATAAGATGTCATGTTTTATTCGTGTGTTATAGTTTAAAATTTATTTTCTATTAAATTGAATAATAAACAAAAGAACTTAATAGTTGTTAAAAAACTGTTATAGTGATAAAAGCCAAAATATTAAGCACACTGTTAAAATTTGACCTTCTTGTTAACATTACAAGAACCACACAAAGAGTCATGTTGTAAGTGTTACAAAAATTATTGGTTTGTTCCTGCTTTTCTGCACGAAACACCGTCTTCTCTTTCTGCCACGTTCTCAGGCTCCGTTATGCTGTTACTGATCTGTGAAGTGGATGGTGTCAGAAGGGAGTATTTTGGCCGACTAACTCTCTTGCTAAGTCAAGAATAAACTTTCATCTACCGATTTTTATCTCGGTTATTTTTTTTACAAAATGCTGGAATTATTTGCTACCAAATCCAAAAGGTTATATTCCTTGGCCACTTGATCAATAACGTCTACACCAAATTTCAGGGAATTGTAAAACTTCACGGTATTCCTTTTTACTTCTTCTGTGTCAACAAATACATTAGAGTGAAGTGAATTTAGAACCACTGATTTTGAACGTTTACCTTGATAAACTATAAGTGCATTCAGGGCTGTAAATACGTGTTTCATATAAACTAAGGGATGCAGCTTTTTTATAGTAGCCTTGTTTTGTTTACCTTACCAACTATTGAGGTACGTTTATCAATTAGCTTTTTAGCTAAATTTATATCAGTGAAAAAATATATAATTCGTTACATTTCGACCAGTATTCAAGTATGGGTCCTGGGTCCATGAGCCGCAAAACAATATAATAATAATAAAGGAGATGGCTAAATTGAAGTATGGACGACTGCCCCACAACGAAAATGCATGTATAAACATGGCACCTAGCAATATATAATGCTGAATAGCTGAAAAATAGTATTTTGTAATCAAAAAGGTTCAGGAACTTTTCAGATCTGCACAATCCTAAAAATAAATCGCGTAACTCCTACGGCAAAGGTATAAAAACTTCAAACAATGACATTGCTATGAACTTTTAACTAGGCGCTTTAATGTGGCGGCGACGATTTTTATTGATGATTGTGTTTTTTACTGACGATTTTTCACTAAGGTACTTAAAGTAAAAATCTACAAATGGGTAAATACACTAAAAAAACTTGATTCAACGGACTTGTGATAGATTATCTCCACAAAAATCATAATATTAAGTGTATTCTGTTGTAAAACCTAAACTACTTATCCAAATGAGTTGAAATAAAGACATTTTTCACAGACAATGTAAATAACACTAAGATTGAAATGATGAACGTATTTGAAAAAGATATTAAATATTAACTAAGCCAAATATTTGTAATTTCTGTATTGAGTTAGTTTTGTAAACAATTCTGCATAAACTAGATAATTAACGCACTGAGTAACCAGAGACATAAAAAATATATAATAAAACAATAAAAATGCGATTTATTTATTTATTTGGTAAGTCTTATTATGACATTATCTAAAAATGAAGCCGGAGATGATAATGTGTTCTAATGTCTCGCCCACCCGAGATACCAGACCACTGTCATGACATGACAACAGCCCAGAGTTCTGTTACCCACAATACGGCTGCAGTAATATGACAGTATATCATCTAAATGATTGTTTGTGGGTTCAGTTTCATACAAAATATACACATATTATATTTTATGACCAATATGCCTCGACTTTAGAAGTTGAGGTCTTGATGCACCTAAATGATTTATTCTTTCAAGATCTGGGCACACTTCAATATTGTAAACACCATTTGCTCTAATATGCTCTCCGTAGTATGACCGAGCTTGTTTAGCTTGATATGGTCGTAATGCCATCAATATTAAGTCACTATGCCCCAATATTGGAAAACTCTCCAATTGGGGCAGATCCTCTCTTAAAAACTTTGTTTGTTGCCTATTCAAATTGTTTTCCTTTACAAAGGTTCCTAAACGGTTAAGCTGATCCATAAAACATGTCACTCTCTAAATTAAATGTTGGTAGTGTTTTTTCAATTTGGTTTGCTGTAAAACTTGAGTACATATTATTATTTTCAAGTAGCAAGTGCCAAACATTCAAGTTCAAATGTAGTCTAATATCGTGGGGAATATAAAAATTATAATTTTCAATAACCATTTTTTTTTTATAAATGCTGGAATAAAATGTAAACATGTAACTTTTGCTCAATAACACAAGCATTAAACACACAGTGGTATTTGCAGCCCGTTTATAGTTTGGCAGGTTTAATTCTGGCTCTGGAACAGGTCTCGGTACTGGTTCAGTTTCAATTATTGGTTCAGGTTCAGCTTGTAGTTCAGGTACAGACTCAGTTAGTGGCTCAGGTTCACCTGAACCGCCAGATTGTGGCACAGGTTCAGGTCTCGGCAGAGTTGACCGATTTTGGTCCTGATTTGTCTGCCTTTGATGCCGCATCCAACAGGGATGACACACATAGTTGATGGTCTAAAAAAAAGGTAATTTAGGTTATTGGTATGATGTCATCGTTATAGAGAAAGAAATGATGATTATGAACTGTTTGTAGGCTAAGGAACTAAATATTTGGATAATTATTTGTATTTTAGGTGACTTATGTTATTTTTTTATATTGTAATATAATAATGACTCTCTGCATGTGTTGGTTTTGGCTGTTAGTGCAGAGAGTATCTAGGTATCAAATAAATAAAACAATGCATTGTGTATAAACATCAATTTAATTACCTGATGGAAAGCTGGATGTGATATTGGTAAATTCTGCATCATCAAATTGTTTCTTTCCACTTCATGATGTACGCTTCTGACAGAACGACCACAAGTTATGCACACCATTGTATGGACAAATAAACGATCATCATTAGCTTCTGAATTCAGCATTTCATAACAAGAATGACAAATGTTGGCATCCCTTGGAACCTAAAAAAACAAAACTGAATTACCATAGTACCAATCATTTTTTCTTATATTTATTAGTTTTAAAATTATTCGCAGATGACTTACCTCTATTGTTAACCATCGTGCTAGGTTCATGAGTAAAAGAGCAGGCAAAGAACAGGTGAAATGCCGCCGCAGTCTGCGTGTGTACACCACAGTTTATGCACCGCATGATTGCAATTCAAGTCCGTGTCGAGTAGCGAGAGGTCAGTAGTTAGGCGAGCAATCAGTAAGTCCAATAAACAAACGAAATTCAATGAAAATCCAAAATCTAACTAAATCCAAAAAGCACAACAAACAAATAAACGGCAGACTGTGAAATGACGTCTGACGTTTGTTTTTTTTTCATAGAGTAGAGATGGAATTGTTTTTAATGTAACAAAATCGATAAAATAATCGAATGGGATAAAAGAAAAAATATTAATATATTGACCACGTCAGACACAAAATATGTAGTAAGATTGTGTGCCCAAAGTGTTAGTAATACACTTATCCAGTTACAATTATTTTGTTTCAGAAAATAAATCGTTTTGATAACCCTTATTATAAATCGATGTTAGTTCAATAACTCGATTTGACATTTTGGAAATGCGATATGTCTCCTCCTTAGCTTGAATTACTCCTTGATTATCTATAATCTTGTCAAGTCAAACCAAAACAAAGCATAAAAACAATTCAGATACTTTTTTATTTTTATTAGTTCACGAAAGTTCTACGAAATTATTAAATACTAAATAATTCATGAATGAATATTTAAATAATACGGGTTAGTGTGAAGTTCTTATACATGTTAACCGTTTTGGGGGCAGCCGTTTAGCCATCTCTTTTATTGATAAATTTGGAACTAGCTTACGTACATTACTGGGTTACACATCGGCATGTTTACATAGACTAGTTAGTGGGTGCAGTACTGCTCTTCTTGATAGGTTACGAGGTAACCTGTGTTTAAAAGAGTCAGTTGCGATCCCCTGTCATAGGTTGTTGCCATATACTCGCTTAAACTTCGATTTTGTGGGCAGCTTTCATCTCTTCCCAAATATGAGAAACCATTACACAAATACTTTGAATCAACGCCAACACTGAGCTAAAATTTGAACCCAAACTTATCTGGTGAGTTACAAGTGGTCAAATGACCACTGCAGTCTTCCTAGGTAGGTATTTTTTTTTTAATAATTATTTATCTTGCTATCGATGTACATATAATAAAATAACGTAAATAATGACGAAATATTAATAGTCTTAAAACGGCAATGACTATAATGCAATGGTTTTAAAAATATGATTGATCAAAAACTTCATTGGGGTCATTTGACCACTCTGGTCTTTCTGGTGTTAACTAAACTATTATTCTAATTGAAATTGTCGGTTTTAAAACAAAGGGATTTTGATGTCAATTGAGTGAGTGTACAAGGAATAGCACATTCACTATGTTTTGAAACTTTTAATTAACGTAGTCACTGTTTTGAACCCACAGATGAAAGTCGATCTATGTACTTTGTGCACCTCCGACAATGTAAAACTCTCGCAAATCGCATCTGGCTATCATTTACAAATCCGTCTAATAATAGAGCCAGTTTATTTATGATCAGGCTCACGCCATTGTTTGCGGTAGCACGTCACGGCCATTTTGTTTTCAGAAACTGTCTTTTGTTCTTAAAGCAAATGAAACTTTTGCTGTTCTTTCTGTTTTATAACGCGGCTTGTTTGCTTGTTTTTGTCGCTTTGCTGTAATCTTGAGCAGCCGTTGGGAGCTCTTGAATACTTGTAGGTAAACAAAGTGAATGGTTGATAGATATCCTATTTGTATCCTGTAAATTAATACACAAATCCACATCCATATGATAAGAATCTAATCATCTTTGGAGTGTTTCATGGAGTCTGGTTCCTTCTGTTCAGAAAATCTGAGAAAATGTAGGCAAACTGGAACTAAGTCATGTCTGGTCGGTAAACTTGAAGTCGCTTTACGAAAAAAAAAACTTACTCCAGTTCTCTAAAATGTGTAGGTAGGCGACAAGTGAACCACTTTCTACAAAAAACAAACAAGTGTCTGGCCGTGGGCAAATAGACCAGCTTCATGCTGTGTAGCAGTGGCATTAGCTCATGTCAGATTATAGCAATTATGTAGAAAACGGCAAAATACTGAGATGAAATAAATGCTATGTGTGTCATTACGTCGACGTGTTTGTTTATGACGAGTGCGCTGCTAAGTAATCTCATGTCATTATGTCTGGTCTCCTTGCTATTAATCTTGTTGTAAAATCTCGTTTTGTCTTATTCGTAATCAATCTGGGTATTTAAGTTCTATTTGAGTGTCCCAGACTGGTAGTTATGTAATAAATAAATAGTCATTGTTCATAAAAAAAAACTTTCATCTCAATAAAACATGTGGAAACAATCAACTTTATACTGTTTGCCTTGAGTTATTATTACATTACAATGAAATATGATTATTTATATGCTGTTCTAAAAACCTAATTACAATATATCGCGCCCTAGTTCCTTTGGGAATGTGTGTGTCGTCCAGATTTGAGATTTGTACAATAAGACAATGTGTAAAGATCAGTCATTGTCCAATAGGTCCTATTTCTGTACGAGATCTTGCGTGACGTCTATAAATAGACTAGCGATTTATCCTCCCACTGTGGATGTGGTGTAATTATCGATATAAGCCAACTTGGCCAAGGCGATGGCGCCCGCATTGCACCAGCAGCAAGGACACTGTCGTGGACAACCGCCAACCACCATGACAACACTTAGATCTTACCGAACCTGATAAACTAATCGAAAGCAAACAACAATGGAGATAGTTTCCATAAATACACGTATTAAATATAGTCGCCAAAGAGTGTGTCGATAAAAGCACAATTAAAATTAGTAAATAGTCACGCGAGCGTGTGAACGCCAGCAGATATGACGACAATTGCAGTATAGTGGGCGCGATAACAATAAATATAATTTGTGGTTGGAGCACCGCGAGCCGCTGTTGGGAGGGAATGGAAAGGCTCATGTACTACGATTTGTCGATGCCCGATGCAACGTTGTGCAACTGCTTGAATCTTTTAGGAAAATACACAAAGTGGTTTTTTTAATTCGACTCTTTGTTCTCGTGTTCAGGAAAGACGTTATTTATCTCTCTTACATCCGCTGGCCCGAGAGAAAACTTGTAAAATTGCGGTTCTTGATTCTTTCTACTTATGTACATTTTCTTTTTCCGCCAGCAGTCTAAACAGTACGTGCTAAATTGCTCAAGAGCTCGTTATTCTGATACAATGCAAGCTGAAGAGCTTCTAACCGAAAAGGTTAAAGTTATCTGGCGTTGCGCACTCTTACACTGTTACATAACATGTGGGCTTTCTTCTGCGGGCTTATCTATGACCTTTCCACTCCTTGCGATATCGTCATCTTCCAAAGATTTATGTTATTAGAGAGTAGTAGAGGCCTTGCGCAAAAAGGAAGTCTAGTTTTACTTTGCATTGCATTGCCGTGTGTGAAAACCGATTGAGTATTTTTTTTAAAAGGTATCTTAAATTAATGATCACTTTATTTGCCAGAATATAGGTGTTAACATGATGATAGGAGTTTATTTATAATATATTTGATGTTACAATCGTGGAAATATTAAGCATATTCAAGTAGATTTACTAATACAAATAATATAAGTCAGGCAAACATAAACATTAACTTTAATAACAAATAGAACAATAAATAAAATAAACCTATTAAATGAAAAAAATATTAGAAAAATCAATAAAATTGTCACCCTAATGATGTATCTTAATATACAGAATAACACAGGATATAGGTACATGATCAGTTTCTTGAACTTTAAAATTTATTTAAAATTGTTATCTATTGAATAAAACAAATTTGGAAGAATAAATAAAATTACTTATTATTAGCTACACAGCCAATTCTTTCGGTATTTTAAATATTAGTATCTAAGTGATCATGGAATCAGTATTTTCTTAAATTATAGAAAGTCGTCTCAATTGGATACATTCCTTGTCGCTTGATCGTTTTTCGTATTTCTTTTTTATCCCAGTGCTCGTTGTCAAAAATCGAGCTGTCTCCAATTACCGCGTTCAAGTAACGCTCCGTTACCTTGTTGGACAATTTTCACTAACGACAGTGTATTACTCTTTGGTTTTCTATTAAGCGACATTACTTCACGTGACATTAATAGGTTTGTGAAAAAATCCATTAAGTTGTGCAGAGCTACTAATGTAATTATTTAAGTGCTTTTCTCCGTCATGAAAGTCGCTGTTTCTCTTGAAGCCTTCGTGGCTTCGTGCTTTCCCTGCTCTTGATAATTACAAGTCTATTTCAAGGCAATATTATGATTGTACCAAACCAATTAACTTTTAGTTTTTACACTTTGTTTCAAATTCTGAAGTTAAATAAACCAGCTTTAGACGAGTTCTAAGAATAATTGCGTTAGCGTAGGAATGCGCATGAAAATAATGTTAGTGTGGTTAAACAGCATTGAAAGTATGCAAACTTATTTGTGAGTTTGTTTTCGAAACATGTTGGCAATAGTAACCCATAAATAGTTTCGGTGAATCAGACAATTTTAGGTTTTAAGAGTTCTTACTGTGTCCGTGTAGGTAAGTTGTTACATAAAGTAGACCTTATAAGATTGTGTGCTTGGTAACGCTAAAACTGTATCTTTGGTTAGTGATGTTGCAATAACACGAAGTTATATCGCTCTTCATGATATTGCTAAATAGTTATTAATTCTGTATTATGCGTTATATGTATTATTTTACAATCAGTTTATTTAGCATCACTGCAACTCGCTTTTCCGCTTTTATTTGGTTTTTTTCAACAGATGCAAAAATAAAACCTACTTCATTGATATTAAAGCATTATTATTCATAGATTATGACAAAACAAATAATCGCATGGCATACGATAGATGCTTGAGTGGTTTCAAGAATGTCGCATACTGGGAACACTCAAGTCACATGGTAAATATTGTAACTCGTAGCTCGTTAGTTCATATGCGGTGAATTTAAATGACATCGACACGTTGATAACTCCCATCAGAGTAATATCGTATCTGTTACATTACGAGTGGTGGAGTAGCAAATGGAGCTAATTGGCGAAACTGCTGGACCACATTCGATCGAACGTGCGACGTGCGTAGGAAATTAAAATATGTACAATGTTTGTAAATCTGTACCTGTTCTAGATCTCTGGGTCATAAATATTAGAAAATGTACCTTTAACCATGAACAGATTTTGTCTAACTCCGACGTAAATAAGAACAAATTTTATGCTAGTCCGTATTCAACGATGTGATTTCGTGTCTTCCATAAAACTCGGGTTTAGAAAAGATATCAAGTACGTCCTCAGAGAAGACTACGATAACACTAGAACTTACCATTAAATTGTCAGAATTTCTCTTCGCTTAGGTAACAAGGTTATGAGAATCAATTTATAGTAGTATCGGAGAGCCTGCACAAGAAATTGGTTCTCTAGAAAAGAGCTGTTACAGAGACGGTCATGGTGTAGATCCCTGGGGTTTCCCGCAACTACGAGCTTAACTTATAAAGAATATTAGTCATAGGCCTAGCATCATTCGTGATTTTAAAGCTGTTAATTAGTTATTGTAGGATAATAACAGTACACCTGCCTTTATTCACTTAATAATGAGAATATCTTCAGAAATGCTGTGCTCCCGTTAATCGAACGTCCCGTTTGTATTTAGCTGTACAACTTGATGGTACATATTTTGCGTGTCCTGTATAAGAAATTCGTTACACATTTTGATCGGCTTCAGTACTTTTATGTGGGCGGAATAAAGATATATATTCGAGATTATTGAATTTATTATTTGCGGAAATAAATGTACTACCTTCGAATACTGATAGGTTCCATGTATTGGCATGCGTTCCCTCTTACCATGTATTTCTTTCCCAAATCAATATTAAATAAGGATATCGATAACTTGCTTATATTCACTGACTGAGCTTTGTCTATAATATTCTACAAGATAATGTTCACGATAATGATTATAAATCCATGAAGCATCCACAAACATTGTCTACTAGGACCATTAATTATCGTCACGTGTGTACGTAGAAGCGGCACAGGCGTGCGCTCGCGCACTCATTAGTACTTATTAATTAATCATTAACGCGGTTAAGTAACCGGGGACCGCTCGCCGCTCTCATGAAAAGTGAAATTTTTCTCCCTCCCCCCCGCACGTACCCTCCGGAGCATTTCATTACTGCTTTTTATGTGAGTTCATTGATATCTTAGTTTTAGGTAGTATTCATTTTTCAGTCCGTGAGTCGTGGTATATCTTCAAGACTAAAACCAATTTGTACTAAAAAGGAGTGCCATAAAACGAATGAATGTGTGCTGTATGCCGTACAGGTCTTTAACACACACTTTTCCTTTTGTTACCACAGCGGTGTACATAAATTATTCGCTTGTTGTGCTTAGGTAGGTAACTTGCTCAATACACCGTACGTACGATGCTCATCAAATATACTAGTTTGTGGTAATAGAGCATGAAGATAATTTGCTAGTTCATCGCCATTCGCCACCGAAGACCATTGATTCATTAAAGTTGGTGAAACAAACAATGTGGTTGATAAGGTACTGGTAAGTCCTTGTGCTGGAGTAAATTTCATGATTGGTTATTTATGTAATAAGCCATGTTAAATAGAAAGGAATCTCTCAATTAATTTTCTTTACTTCTGCATTAAATAAACTGGCTGTACACAAAGTTGGTGTTTACATATGGCAGGTACAAGAGTAGCTAATCGATCACCACGACTGGATCGACACTTCCCACTTCCGCGCCTCCAGATCAGGCACGATACACACTGACAGGCGGACTCGCGTGCCACATCAACAGCTTTTAGTGTTAATTGATTAATCCATCCAGTGTAAATTTTCATTAATAAATTGAGCACCGAACAATGTAAGCACGTTTGTTAAATTAGTTCGCATGAACTACCATATTAACTGAAAAATCATTAATAAAAAAATAATACTGTAAATGTGTATTCGATTAAACAACGCGGAAGAATAATTCAGTATTTAAATTGCTAATTGTAGTTTTTTTTTTCTTGTCCATTTATTTTAGGATCGAGGTGTAACGAATGTTGTAGATTAGCAACAACTGCAGTTCATGTTTCGGTTAGTCGTACATCATTCTTCAGGTTTTATCCATGTTTTCCTAACGTAGAACTTACAAGATCTGTTCAGGGCAAGTGTGCTCGTGTTGTTGCCAGTATGTCTCAGGGTCGGATTAGCTTCACTCTCACTGCTGCAGAGCGCGTGCTTGCAGACTCTCAGTAAAAAGCTCCTGTTCCGCATGCCAGCAATGTTATGCTGACTTAGCTCAGCGATTCGATACAATCTCACCAGATAGCCAGCTCTTTGCACTATCAGATGTGTAAGAAATCAAATATAAACCACATGTTTTCTATTTTTCAAAGATAAAATGCTTGAGGAAATTTTGCGGAACCTGTATGTATTTTTAGCAGACAGTATCAGATTGCACGTGCATTGACACACGCTTATATCACGAGTTTATATTTACTTTTCAATGTATATTTAATCCTACGCTCATTAAAGTAATTGAATAAATTCTTACACAATACAGATTTCTTGCTCAAACATTGAATATAGCGGTACAAAGTGAAACAATGACGACTACACACGATCCTAAACCAACAAGGTAAGCTGCTTACGTCACGACCGGCTAAATATGACTCGTACTATAAACAATATAATGTGGGAACGGTAACAAAATGAGCTGGAAAACATTCCTGCAAACTAGAGGAACAGGCAATAAAGTGGCCTTTCTGAGCGGATCGCAAATGTGCTCACACATATACAGTGCTTAGTTCACTGAAGAACATTCCTGTACTCGGCGAATGGAATGTGTGCTTTGACGATTTTATTGGCTGCAGGCCTCTAGGTACCTACCATAATTAAGGGAGACGTAGTGCTCGCAACTGTGCACAAATCTAGTTCCTCGACAGTGACAGAAGCGCCATGGAGGACCAGGCAGTTCGCTCAGTGGTCGCATTAGGCCATTAATCACGTCTTCAGAGTACATAGTTTACTGTATAAGAACTAAAGTTGTTTTAAGAACCTGTTTTTAATTACTGTTTTTCTCAACACAGTTTAATTGCAAGATCTAGAGTACAATTTATCTTGAGTGGGCAGTTGGGCACAGCATTTACAATTTAATAACATTGCGGCAACTGGCTGGTACGTTAAGAATATTATGTTACTCGAGTGAGCCCGTATCTGGTATCACTAAAGGCGCGTGTAAATCAGAGTGAGCAAGTATATTCGCGACTGATGGCCGCCCCGTCCGACGGCATTCCGCTGCCGACCCATTGTCGCCCATGCGTGAACGTATCCACGCCCGCCCTAAATACCCACGTCTGTTTCTACATCACATGATGGATTTGTTGACACACTGGACCACGTAATACGCTTCGAAACAATAGTTACCTTTAGAGAGTTCAAGACAATTGATCAGTTAGTTCATAACATTTACAATTAACAATGTCACTGCCAAATTCGTTATTTAATAAACAAATTAAGAGCAGTGACCTACGGCGGCTTCAAGTAGGCTAGATAAATACTTGTTAACTAAATTAACTTGATTCCGGCCAGAGCCGGCCTTATCTACCATCAAGTTGGTATCATTACTGGCATATCCGCTGACCTTATCGTAATAGTTTTAGGTTCTAAATAATTATTTGCAGAAGGATCACTTTATTCTAGTCTGTTAACATATTATATAAACTTGAGGATTATAGACAATTATGCTGCATCCATATGTACCTATGCCGTGGCCAGATCATAGAATTTGATCACTTCATTATATGGCCAACAAAATCAACCAGATCGTTTAAACGTTAACATTTGATGATTTTATGTCAAGTCTCGTTTGGCCATATCATTGATGTAGGATTTCTATGGTAATAAAAGATCTAAAGAAAGTAGGCCAAACGAGGATTGAACTATCATCAAAGATCATGAAGTGATAATTTTCTATGATCTGGCCACGACATGTACTTGTACATACAGCTGCCACCACCCTTTGGTTCATTTCATTGTTAAAACTTCTGACGTTCTTTATATTTTTCATTGGTTTTAAAATAAACAGGTACCGGCTATCCGTGAATTTGGTAAACAGTCGTTCATTGAGAAGTGAAAGATCTTGCGCTGCGCCTGCGCATGGCCCGTCAACACTGCGCTTTGAAGTTCGCAAAAAGCTTCCAAGCGCAGTGTTGGAACGTGAACAGTTTTTGTGCGGGAAATGTGTAAGCGTTGCAAAAAAATGTGAAATCCTACACCGCTTCATAGTTTTTGTTAATCTTTATGATTGTAGATTTTGATAATGTTATTAATCTATAAAATATGAGCTTGATGATTAAGCTTCTACCTAGCTGCTGCTTCATAATTATTTGGTATTTTAACAGATCTTAATAATTTTATAGTTGTTGCGATCGGCCCACATAATACGATTATAGTCTGTTGCATTAGTCTGATGGATGATATTCTCCGCGACGTAATCGCCGGTCGCACTCGCATCGTGCACCGATTCTCTGTCGCAACTGATGCCACCGTTAGGCAACTCCATCATTGCCACCGCTTGCCCAACCGTCGGCAAACATTCTCGCTGATACACTCTCGTACAATAACTTCCCGTTTACTTTAGCGTCTCTTTGATATTAATATTTACTCTATTTATTATTCTCTTAATATTGCGCAAGGTTAAATAAAGAGATCTTTTAATTTGATATAATCGAAACTGGGCCAGATTTTATTGGACTCAAAGCACAGGAAATTGATCACGTCTTTATCTCATTCTGGTTTGTTGTCTTTGATCAAAATTAACTTCAAATAAAAGATTTCTTTCAGTATTGTACTGCTTTGCTTCGTTGGTGGCTCTTTTCATGTGATCAAAAAACTAAATACATTTCTCATTCGCAACAATGTCTGAACGCGGGTGCTCAACAGTGACTGGTCCGGCGACTTATTGGCAATAACTCCGCGAACGACCTTACAAAGCTGTTACAGAATTCAAAAAATATCGTCCGATGCGATCACACGATAACAAAATTACGTTCGTTTTATAAAATCGGCCAGTACGGCAGGTGGGAAATGTAACTTTCGCCAGCGGACGGTGGGTGGGCTTTTGAGGGTTCACGATGAGCTTTTCTACTATTCAATTTGAAGCTTTATACACTAGTGAACCAATTACGTGGCTACATGTTAAAATGTCACCGCGTATGCGTAGCCGTAGCCAGCGATTGCCGAAGGGCACCGGTCCGACCGGACCTGGTTGTTGTTTTCTTTCTTTTTCTTCCAAACGCGGCGCCAGTTTTATATTGAGTATGGACTCGTGTTGATATTACGTATTTTTGCGTAGTCTGATGGCCGCAGAGACCAGACGGTCAAATAAAATGAGACCTACTGAATACATTTGGATTTACTTGCCATTCTCCAATCTGTAAGAGTCGGCTTGAAGCGGGGACTTGTAATTTGATATTCGTTAGACTGCTTGTGGAATTAATGCATGCAGTTGACCGTTATTTTATAGCTCTGTACAATTTCTAAGTGACAGTCTCATTGTGACTGGTTGAATGTGAAAACTAACTTAACGGGCGGTTTCTCGTTTATAGCTTTATGTTTCCGCTGCACAGCTTTTACAATGAATATTGAACAGTCATCGGCGATGTGATTCAACGTTGTGAACCAAATGAAAAATCAATTGCTATGCATTGTTTGCATATTCACGACTACCTTCCTACCACCGGAAGGAAAAGAAAGTATAATTTAATTTAAAAAAAAAAAACTGTTTGAATTTTGGTCATGTTTGGAAGCGGTTCCCAAAAATGGTTTTTGCGGTATATTACTGAATGAAACCTGAATGACACCTACACATCCGCCCAATCAAGGAGTGAGAGATCACACGCAAACGTCGCAAACATAGACAACTGTAGGTAATATTGGTGTTGACCGCGACTCAGTCACAGATGGCTACAATAAGCTGCAGATGATAAACACATGATGACATCCATGGAGCTGTCACCGCGCTATGTCACAGCGAGGCTTGGTTGATGACCAGCCTGCGGTCAACGCTTAATTGACTTTTGAATGCCCTGATTTGGAGTTTGAAGTGATAATTCCACTGCGGTCATTAGAGCATTATAGTATAGATTTACATTCACTGTGGAGTTAATTTTATTATGGAAGCGTTATAGGATGTGATATTAGCTATAAACCACACTCGCCTTTTTTATTGTTGATACTCGTAGTTTCGCGTTTGACCACCTCGCGTCTCAACTGATGGGAAGCGACGATGCAGTCGACGATGGAGCGCGCTTATCTAGTAGAAACCTATTCACTGTTGACTTAAATATTCCCGGGTTGTCGCCATCAGGAAATACAGACTCCGGCAGCGAATTCCACTCCTTAGCTGTACGCACAATGAATGTGTTCCCAAAACGCTTTGTGCGTATCGGTGGGCCTATGTTATTTCTTTAATTCAATTATCCGATGTAACCAGGATAAATTCGCATGCGTACAAGACGTGGCTGTCAGCAGCTAGTTAACAAAATTTTGTAATCCCGTTGACTTCATAACAAAAATAACGAGTGATAACTAGTTTTCCTATGAGCACGTATTACTTAATAGCACAACTAAATAAACAAGACAAACAGGAAACATGAAAGGTCGTCGACTCCGAGACCTGCGACTATTCGAACACGTCCGAACGGGACTAGCTGACACCTGCAGACACGACTCAGCTCGCTGCATTTATACACTAACACGCTCCATTGCCTCTTAATTTCTTAGCTCACATCACTGCTCAACTGTCCAAAAGCAATCGTAATGGCAGAAACCCGTCTAGTTGTCTATAATAATGGATGGAGTTGGAAACTTAACGTGGCGTGAAAATTAATCGCAGTTCAATTGTATGAGAGTGCATAAAGTATTTGCTTTTCTTCAAGTGGATGTTTTAATTGCTGAAGTTGATGATTCATTATTATTGTTATCGACTTTTGCTGCTGATTGGATCCTTATAATAAGTGTATTGGATATTCAAGTGACTTCGATTCGTAGAATGATTACTTGATCAATGTACATAATTTAGCATGTCGAATAGTTTGCAATGTGCGGTCTCGGTTTTTGATCGGATGTCTAATCTTCTTAAGATTTTGTTTAATAGGCGAGATGTTGGCTATCAATCTGAGGTACCAGGAGCTAAGAGATCAAAGGAGTATTCCAACTCGTTCACCGGGCCGCATTCGTTAGCCGGCTATTTCGGACGACATCCGCTACATCATGCACCTAGGAGTTTTTTCAACATGCGCTGCGCCCATCGGGCCATGATCCCGTGATACAGAGATAAATCTGTCGCATGGAGGATGTGTCACTCATTAAACGAGAACTGTTTGTTACTGATATTTATATCATGCATTAGCTTGGACGCCCACTTCAATAATTCCATTCGTTTTGTTTTACATCTACCTATTTTATTAGATTAGATACTATTAGTTCCCTGTTTTGAAATTAGATCGAAACTTAAGGAACATAAGGAAAACAGCTGCATCTAAAATCTGTTTTCAATTACATTTTCAATATTGTAGTTAATTAAATTATAAAAGTGCTCTTGACGGATGCTGCTATCAGCGACGTAATAATAACTCTTATAAAACGGAATCCGTTCCAATGGCATCATGTTTTTAGCCTCAAAAAGTAAAAAAAAAAATAATTTACGGACGTTGTTATCAGGGACATAAAAACTGATTAATGGATATATCGGATACGACGGTATCGATTATTATAAAAAATAAATAAACGAACTGAATGATAGTGAATTAATGAATGCGGCCAGTTTCTAAAAACACCCATAGATAATATAATACGTATAGTATTAGGCCCTTGAGACAGCACACGTGCGTTTTACGTGGCGTATGCGCAATCCGTCGGCATACGCGCATAGTGTATTATTTTAATGTCCCCTAGTTTATGATGAATGGACACCGGTGTGTCTTCTGTATAAGTAACGTTCTGTAATATACGTATAGTATATCCTACAAGTGTATCATACTATATTATTAAATGTTACAGTAATGAGTGAGTAATAAGTATGTAATTGAATACCGATTGGAATTTAATGAACAGACTTGATTTTTAATACATCAATCAAAGGCTCATTTACACGGATCGGATGTTTGAAATAATGTTATTTTTATACACGGCCAAACAAGTACGTTGTCTGATGTGTGTCATCGTGAATGCTTACGGCAAGTCGCTTTACAGGGCAAACATTGATATTCAACGGTCGTGGCTCGGTGGGCTCGCTAACTGCTTCGAATTATGTCATATCGATATATTATGTAGTTATTTTGTTTCGGCCCGGGAGGTTACGTCCGGAAGAGAATGTTTCACGGAAACGGAATACGGACGGAAAAAGACGGTGCGATGCTACCTACCAAAATCATATTAAAATAAAACGGCCAAGCTCTCTCGCGGTTCACGTAACTAATGGTCCTAGTACGCAGGCTTTGCTTAGAATTACAGTACGTTCGACTTCGACGGTTCTTGGCGCGCCTGAAGTTAGGCTTTGCGAACTTTAGCGCTCAAAATAAGCGCGTTAAATAAATGATTTATAAAAACAAATGCCAAAAACAGTTGTTAACAGCAATAACAACTGCTATTGGCATTTATTTTTTCAAACCATTTTTTTTTTTTTACGAGTGCACAAGCGCTAAAGTTCGCAGAGCCTAACTTCAGGCGCGCCAAGAACCGTCGAACGAACTGTACTTTTGTAAACATACCCCGATTTTTAAGCTCCAGGCAGAGTTCCAAATATAATGTATGTCATAAGGTTGTTTTATCGATGATGTCAGTTCTGAATGAAGTCTGAAGCAAATACTTCCCGATTTTTCACGCATTATTCGCTCGGCGAGTTCGATACGTCTGTTTATGTGTCCCATTTACTATGTGGGCTCACCGCACGCATGGCGCCATCACCGCCCCGGGCGATTGGGCCTCGACACTTACACAAACACATCAATATGCTCGATGTTTTTCAGGCCTAATCGCTTTTCGTGTTCTCGGAACGGAGATTGTTTGGCTTGCGCGCAGTACAAACAACTTTAAACATCGTTTGATTGCACCAATTAACCCTAATTCGATCTGAACAACGTTCGTAGTAGAAAGAAACAACAATCCGTGCAAATTGGGATTGATCACTTCCTGCTGTAGTTTTGAGACAAAGGCATGGCTGGCCGCAATAGCTGATAAGCACAATTTGTGAGTGGTGCGGGGTCGACGCTCGCATCAAGTTCGCGCAGGCCGCAGTGAGCGCCCAGGCCGCCAGTCTGCGCGACTGCCGCCGTCAGTTGAACTCGAGCCGCGCCACTCATCTGTCTGCACTCGTCCTCCTTACAAGGTGCTGCTTATTTACATTCATGTTTTGAAGTTCAAAACAAAACAAGACTTACGCTCTTCGCTGATTACTTTGCTTAGTTAGCTCTTCAAAATAAATTTTGTTATTTGAGTTTGTTTTACACAAAAACAGATGTTGGCTGATAAAATTAATTAGCTAAAGGGCAACGGCAACAAAATGTTCGCTTGTTGTTTGCCATTATAGTCTTGTCAGTTGTAGAAAGTACTGGACGATCTATCTAGTAGATAGTATCAGTGCTATAAAGCAATCAATTGTAGGTTCTGCTAGTTCCCTCAATTAATGGCCGGTCTCGTGATCTCGCGCGCTCGTCGCGTCGGTCGCCAAGCAGTAGTTCTGGCGTAGCCTTGAGATCGTCGACCGCTGCAAATTGACCATTGTGTTCACCAGCTGGTTTCTATTGATAATGACATATTAATTAATTACTCTTTTTGTGTCTATTATTGTTTCATATGACGTTCATTAGAGAAGCATATTTTACCACATCATTTTCGCTCAGCAATTTTCCGCATGAAATGATAAACACGCGCTGAAGCCGCCGTGCGGTTGATGGCTGATGGCTTAAATAATTAAAATGAATCGTTCACCGCTGGCATCGCGTCGACAGGGTTTGTAAATATTTCGCTTAAACGTGGGCTTTAATGGCGAGTTCTGGCGACAGGCGCCGCCACCGTCGCCACCGCCGCCATGCCCGCCGTGGCCGGAGGCTGGGGTAGGTTGATTGCATTAAAGACGCCGACCTCCGGCCATTCACCCACGTCTGGGTTCCGTTTGACCTACTACTATCAGATCACCATAATTATTATAGTTAAACATTACGAATGTTATGAAGTCTTATTATTACCACTTCTTGCTCTATGTATTAAAATTCTCCACTAGTAATCGGTTATGGTACACCCCGTGGGAAATCCTATGGTGTTTAACATAATCGTTGATCGACTCATCATTACACACTCTTTAAGTTCTTACTTTATTTTTTCTTGACGTAGGTATGACTAGCAACATGGAACTCGTAATAATGGACTTGATTCAACCCAATCTAGATACGCAAACAAGTATGTCGTTTATGACATCACAACTCTAGGTCTCGCTCGTAAATTGTAGGCAATAAATTTTAGATAGGAAATAAATATACGAATGGTCTATAAAACTATAATATACAATACACATACTTAGTGGTAATGGTAAACACTAATTTGGTCAAAGTTACATTGACTGTTTCGGCAAATAGCGGCACACAGGACGGCGACATACAGGAGTAGGTTTTTCCTTGCTATATTGTAGATTGTAAATGTCTAAAATTCAGAAGGCGCATCATCCCATTCTCAACGCGCATGGGCGTCAATATTTTCGCTTCGTTTGTCGTCATCGATGCGCCGTCATTATGTTCTACGTGGTGGTCCTTCCCCGTTTTCCACCCAGCGCTCATTCAACCGCGCGGCAGCGATCAATGGGCGATGCAGCCCTCATATTAAGCAGTAATGTTCGCTTTGTATTTATATCACATCCATTATATTGAATGAACATTATTGATAATAATTTCATTCATAAAATTAAATTATGTGTATTATGTAGTGAAACTGTGAGTGTGCGTCCGTAATAAACTGTCAACCGCGGAAAACGAAACGCCAATGTACCCATTGTACATAAGTGCGACTGTGTAGAAAAGAATATCAACATTCGACACCATAACAGGGAAATTAAATAGACTTGTACCCACGGCATATATCCTGTTGTGTACAATTCAGTAAACACCGCAGCTGGACAAACTGCTGGCTAATCCGCCAAAACAAAACCTAACTGTAGTCGACAGCTAAATCAAAAGCGCACACCCACTTATCTGTTTTAAGATAGCATCAAGAAAACCCTGACAGCTGATAGACGAAGCAAAGGTCATGGCTATAAAAAGACCAAGAAAAAAAAAGACAAGAAAAATTATAAATCACAAACACAGACGAGATAAAGAGACCATTTTAATTAACTTTGTTGGTCTTGTAAGCTGCAATTAGAGGCACACAGATATAATAGAGATCATAAAGTTTGCGTATAAGCAATAGAACTCCTATTAGTATAATTCCCTAGAGATCTTCATCCCTTGGCTTAACTCCGACAAACTAATCAGTGGAGCTGCTTTTCAGAATAGCACAGCGAGAAAAGTAATAAGTTTTTCAGATGAAATCACAAGACGGAGTAATGGAGTAAAAAAAACTTAACGTAGCAAGAAGAGTATGTATGTTTTTGTGCTCTGCAAAATAAAATAAAAAAATAACGAAGAAGGTTGAGTGTTTCTGGTTCAATCCAGACGCAACCCGCAGCGGCAGCAGCGCGTAAAAACGCTTAGAGGGAGCGCCATTTCTGTTTGTTCGCTACTAATTGTGTTTACGCTATCCTATCCCGGGAGCGCACTGTCACAGTATAAGTATGGAATGGTGTCACAGTACACTTGTTTGTGTCTGTCACCTCGTCTTGTGGTTACAGATAAGACACACATCTCATTTACAACACATTAATGCACACTTGCACCAATATTTGTCGCGAATGGCTTGTTAATCATTGTTCTATTTTTCCTTGTGATTACGAGAGAAACTATTTTAAATGGTGATCAATTGTTATTAGTATTTAATGAAACCGATGTCCTCTTTTCACAAAATGATCCTGGGCTCGTTATTAATTCCGTGAATATTCTGTAATTGCCATTTGAGGTCAGCTTGCTGTCGAAGTGTCGACGGACATTTATTCGGACGGATGTTAGTGTATTCCTAATTTCCATGGAAGTGACCGATCATTGTTTGTGTTAGATCTAGATTATGTGGGGGTTCAGTACACCTTCTCTAGGAAATTTTCCCAATTCAGCTTAGGTACCTACTTATGTTGTTATGGCTGGGAATTAATCTAAATATTTAGGCAAGATGCATAGCAGCTCACTTCTCATCGATATGCGGTTTCGCTATTTCAGTATTGGCATAGAATGAAATTAAAATATGGTAGTTTTATACAATTTATATTCCTTTATTATTATTTATTCTTTGTATAGTTACTAGCTTCGCCAGCGATTTCGCCCTCGTGGAATCAGAAAATGATTCCAACGGCACATTCGGAACATTGGTAGGTACTCCCGGGATCAAAAGTATCCTTGATGGTACTCCAGGACGTGGAACAGCGTCGAGCGTAACGAAATAACAATCATACACACTCACAAACTTATGCTTTTATAAATATTATTATTGTGATTGTGATTAAATCATAAGGTTCCACCTCTCGCCTGCCACACTGCATGCCCTTAACACTTGAAAACTTGACATAGATTTGAATAACTGTAGTTACTGTTTACCTTTTTAGTTGTATATGTATATTATTAATATTAAACGAAAAGCAACAAAATGTATTTATAAATACTTGTAATACTGTTGAATTGCAAGTGCAAAACAAACGGCAATCGCCCAATCGTTAATGTCAAAAGCGGATTACGTACGTTTACGCTCCGCCGACGATGTTTACTCGAGTGGCTTCTCAGAATCGCGATATATTTTTCTCAATACATTGATTTTTTTGACGAACTTGCAAAAAATGGCTGTGTATTTTCCTGGTCGGTAGGTAGTTCTGAGAAAATCTGAAAATAATTATTGGCAATACCTAGCCTTACCATGATTACAATTTAAACGGTTTCTTGAAATGTCTAAGCGAATACCACACTTCTTAATAAATTGCAATACAAGATGGCAAATCAGATAAAAATAAGCTCGGTTCGATATGATAACGAAAAATATGTTTTGTGGTGTCATTCGCGTTGTTGTCAACGACCGCCGGGTCAAGCGCTGACCTTGCGTTCTGGACAATGACGCCGCGGAGCCGCCCACCATCGGTAAGCACGCTGCCACTCCACGCCTTTGATGTTTCGACGTCCTCATTTCCGCCACTCACAACCGAATTAGCTCTTATTACTTTCATATTACCTGATAACGTGCCGTGTTTCATAAACAACGTCGTTTGACTCCTAAATTTATTTGTCGATTTTTCTTTTCACGAATATTTTATAAAACAAACTCAATATCTCTCTGATGAGAACATAATCATGTTTGTATTTTATTCAAAGCAATAATCATACGCTATTTTCTTTATACAAAGAGTTCGTTACGACGAAAACATGTATTTGATTGAAGTTATCATATCAAATGAACAAAAAGTTATTGTAAATGTTATTAAATTAGAAACCTTGAACAATAATGAACATAATATTGCAGTAGACTACGCATTATATTGTAGGCGGAAGTCGATAATTGGATTTAAGGGTCTGACATTGGCGCTGGGCGTTACGTTCCTCCGGCACACGTCGCTCTACTGGACGGAACTGCTCTTCTGACCAGTGGACACGTGACCACTAAGCTTAAACTTATATTCGGATATCTAGAATCGATATTGATACCACTAGTGCAGTTGACAATGCAGTTGCTCCGTAAAACTTTATTGCAGAAGTGCGTCAGGATAGAAGTAACTTAACAAGGTCTTAGAAGATGCCTCAAACTGTTTATAAAAAAGCTTAAAGCTAAGTCTATGTTTGCGGTACTATTTATTGATGGCATTTGGTGTCTGATCTTGGCGTGACATGTAGGCAGCACGTGGGTACGTCGGGATAATTAATACAAAGCTTTTCTGATGAATTGGATGATCCAAGGACGAATCTTTTGTGTGCGCGGTACGTAGGGTCATGTCTTGTCGTTGCGAAATATTTGATTTTTAAAGATCTTTATTAAGATAAGGTATAGCAAAAATAGATTTTATTCTAAAATGTAAACTAACATAGCGCAAAATAAAAATGTTAAGTAGGCTCCATCGCCTCTTTTAAAATACACGTTAAAGAATTATCGTTTATTGACTATCTACTATTTATATTGTAAAAAACTGATTATATTGTATAGGTTTGTTTGTTTGCAGACCCACAATTTTTAATATAATGTTGCGAAATATTTGCACGACTCGTTAAGGCTTCCTTGCTTGTGGTATAACAGTAATCCCTTGCATGTAATATGTACATATTTATATAAGTAGTTATTTACAGTGTTGTCATCGGCTTAGAGTTCACCCCTTCAATTCACGCGGAAGTCATAATAGATGACGATGGGCTAGCTTATTAATATTTACTGAGTACGGAATACGGGATCCTGGTGTTCCTAAAATAAGAAAGGATGTAGACATTGAGTCATTAGGACTAATAAGTTAAATTGATGTGACAGTTGGCTTTAATACTCTGTACTCTGCTATAAGAATTGAATTGAATTGAATTGTAAGTCAAGCTCATCAGATCCATGACTAGGTAACTGGCAAATTTTCCTCAATTGACCGATAAGGGGAGTTTGGAAATACCATTGCATTAAAAAATATCACATCGATTGATTTTTTTCCTTAACCGTGAAGCTCTACGGAAAATAAGTATTTTAATGGACAGGCCATTCCACACTAATGGCTGTCGTCGTGCCAAACAAAACCTCGTGAATCAACCGCTTTAAATTGTCATCACTAATAATATAAAACCAAGAATAAACATGTATTTTTACGACTAACATTTCCCTGAAGGAAATAGAATCTAAACATATTTTGAGTAATTTTATGAGATCTTCCTCTAAGAAATAACTTGGTGAGATGTGTGAAATGAAAGTGACAGGTGGGAACCCTGTCCGCCCGCCCCGCTCGTCTCTCACTATAAATAGACAATGACAAACTCAGCGCCAACAGATCTTTTAGCCAAGCGTGGGATCCTCTGATTCATTTATAAATATCTTTCATTTGTGCTGCAATCCAAAGTTTTAATTGATTACAGACTATTCGTTGTCGTGTGTTCACAACACTGAATTAGTTTGATTGATGAGTTCATTATGAAAATATCTTCAGTTTTCTTATTTGTTGAAATCTTGTCTCATACATCCCAAATCATAGAAAACTTCTTCTGGCAAACTGGATTCAATTAACACTAAACTAGATAAATAAAAAACGATTTAGCGAAATGGCTCCGCAACCATCAGGATCCGTGCCTCCGTTAAAGTGCATCCTTGTCGCACTTGATTCGCCAGAGGCGCAAGGTCAGGCAAGGCCGCCTGCGCGCACGTCGCTCCCTACCAACAGCCGACAACCGCAAGTGAAAGAACCCACACACGAAGTGCCTCTTTCCACGAATTCGTTATTTCGCGGTTTACACTTTTATTATGCGTACAGCTAAGGAGTGGAATTCCCTGCCGGAGTCTGTGTTTCCTAATGGCTACAACCCGGGAATCTTTAAGTCAAGAGTGAATAGGTTTCTTCTAGGTAAGCGCGATCCATCGTCGACCGTATCGTCACTTTCCATCAGGTGAGATAGCGGTCAAGCGCGAACCTATCAATAATAATAAAAAAAAAAAAACATTCGCAAATATTGTAACAGCATCTCTTTTGTGCTGTAATCTTGTTTCACTTCCAGACAATACAGTTAAACGGTCGTTTTCTGTTGCATCATTTTTACGTAACCTGCTCCAGATGCGTTAAGTAAGACCACAAGATTACGACTTGAGCCAATAGTCCGCTAAATCGATTTGCCCTACGGTTTTCGTGACAAGACTCAATAAGTTGTGTACGTTTCAATCAGTTCCGTTCGAGAGTTACGGCTTCAGGTTCAAAGGTGAATGCAGAAGTTTGTAAACACGATTGTAAATAATCGTAGATCAATTAAATAAACGTTGATTCTATTAGGAAGTTTGTTTACGGTACTTACTTAATGTCATTCTAGAGACATTTATGCGTCGATAAATTGTGTCAGGAATTTATATGACACGTTAATTAGCTTAGTGATGAGATTTTGAGTGATTTTTGTGCAGTATCTGAATTTTAATTATTGTTGAGCTGGCAAATATCCGGTTTTTATTCTAGTGGATCAAATTCATTCGCTGAAATATCATATAATTTATTGGACCTGAGTAATGATTTCAATCAAATGCACAATCATTGATCAGAGATGAGATAAAACAGTAAACGGTAAAGACAATACGGGAATCACCTCAGTGATGTGGACATTTGGCATATCGCCTCGTTTGGCTGCGTAGGCGGACCAAAACACGGCTAGATGAGATGGTGATATCAGAGCACAGTCATCTGTTTACATGGACGACGTCATCCTTTATAACTTCTTCTAATAAACGTGCAATTGTTGTGGTTCTCTTGTGATTGGATTATGAATTATAATTGTGTTAGCTAGTGTTAACTTGATTAATATCGTTTTTGGCTATTAAGTCTGCTACGTGAGCATGAAAAGCTATAAATTGGAGCATAAGGTCGTTCTATAAAACCGACTCTATAAATCAACGAAAATAAAAGGCTCATTATTTCAATTTGATTGGACAGTTAGATGTTTTATTCGTCGTGTAATGGCGTTCTTTGATTTGAAATGCAAACGATTCTGCTAACAAGTGGTTACATCTGCATTGCAACTGACTGCTGCTAATTTAATTCCTTAGTTACGACGTTAGCTGCTTCATGTCATTGTTTTATTCTAAATCGGTTTTGTTCGCGTTCTTTTTATTCTTTAAAATACACAAAACATGCAAATAGAAATACAAAGAGTCTCAAAAACACATTTATTTTATAGAAATATATATTTGTTGTATTAAATATACATATATAATTATGTTTATTGCATATCAGTATACTTTAATACCCTTGTCTTTTCAATATTTTCTTTTTTTTTTTTGCACCTGCCATGTTATCTCTCTACCACCCTTGGTTGACTGGTAGGGTAGAAAATGCCTTAGGGTGTTTTTAATATCTTACATAATTTACAACACCTCTAGAAACAAATAAAATCCTGATCAATTTTATGGGCCGTGTTGAAAGGAACCCTCGTGTGAAGGCTCTAAATTAACGGTATTAGTTTACTTTACATATTAAATCATGGTATACATTCAGTTGTAGTAGTAGCGCGGTGTCTGTATTATTGTCCCAGTTCGCAATACATTCGGACTTCCATTGACATGGACACGTGATCGGAAGCGCGAGGAGTTTTGGCTCGGCGCCACATCCTCGCTGACACTGACATCACTGCAACACGCGTCACACGTTATCTGGGCTTGCACTGTGACGGTGCATGTGAAACATGCTAGAACAATGTACGTACTCCCCGTCACGACAGCGGCCCGCGTGCTCAACACAAATCGTGTTACACAAACTCACGAACGTTAACTTTGTTATAGTTTTTGACACGATGTAAATTAATCGGCGATGTATTCATTACTCATCTCCTGTTGCTGGTCTGCAGATCAAATATTATTGTATTGAGCTCAACTTGCTGTCACACTAACCATTTCGTTAGTTTACACAAGCAATTTCCTGAGATTATAATATATGAAACGTATCATTTGTTGCTAAAATATTTCAAGCGATTCTAAATAACATTCCCACACTTTGTCCCTTCTTCAAGCAAAACATGTATATTTTAAACAGAGCGAAAGAAATACCCGTTAAGATGAACGAGCAACGAGCTCGTCTGGAAAGTATTGGCTGAGCCATAAACCCAGCCGTTCCCGAGCCGGCAGTTAATCATGATTTACTTCACTATTACTCCGCACAATACAATATAATTTGGAGCGGTAATAAGGAAGACCAGGCTTCGTTGCATCAGACTTTAAATAAAACGCTAAGTAAAACTAAATTATGTAGTCCAAAAAATAACGTTGCCTTTTGATCCGCCTCTGCAGTCTTTATATAGAATATCCGGCAATGCGGATCTCGGATGCCTTGAGGCGATTCAGCAGTGTTGGAAGTTTGAGACAAGTTGGCGCCAGAACGACCAGAAAGTAAGTAGTTATAGAAATGCACTCCTCTGCAAATATAAAACGAAGTGTGATTGTGTAGGTGGTTTAGACGCAGTGTTGCATTTGTAACTGTGCAGTGTATTTCAGCTGGTTAAAAGAGCTGCTGTATATTTTTGCCGGTTCACAGTTCGTATCCGCATATGTGCGCATCATCCGATGGCTAATAAAGCAACACAGCGCATCCTGTGCCTGCGCAATACTTCCTCGCGACTGGTGGGGCTTCGACCCCATTCCTATCTACACTGGCACCTACTGTTTGTTGATCGTTGGTAACTGCAAGCTATCCTTGTGTCGCGAACTCGCTCGTTTGTTGATACTACACGTTTAATTGTTGTTGCGGATTCTGGTCGGGAACGGGGGTGTTGTTTGGTTTCGGCGCGAATTGTTTCGTTTCAAAATTGCACTTTGCTTTCATTGAGTATGTGTTGTTTCTAAAGTTCGAATGGTAGAAAACAAAACAAACGGAAAATATTTTGGAATAGTACCTATTCATTGTTAACACGGCTAGTGTAACATAAATACCAGCAGACCAAGAAATGATTTAATAGTTGTCCCGCTTCCGTCGTAATATGTGCCGCCGTAGCCGTCGCAGCCAGTGTCAAACATTCCCCGCATTGATTGACATTCAATTAAGCCGCCTGCGTAGGCGTGAACATTACGCGAACTGCGCTATTCCTGGATGTGATCATCCGTTCATGTCGGGGGAAATGGAAACCGAAGTACCTACAGCAATCATCTAAAGCCTATTAACATTCTATTTTTCATTCAATCAAGAACGCGTTCATGGCATAACATGAAGACCTTGTGTTGTGTGCTGTTTGAAATATTGTCCTAAACCCCAGATGTGATCTACATAATTTACAGTTTGAAATAGGAACATCTATTAATATTAAGAAGCAGCATAGTATTATACGATCTGCAGATATTGCTCTCGGTCTCAATAGATATGGCGGATTTATACTGGTGTGGTCTGAGAAGTGTGCTCAATGCAAGCATGATGTCGTAACGATGGCAATGCTGGGCGCTGTGGTGGCGTCGTCGCAGAAGCTAGCCAAGTGGAAATGGCGCACGGAGCGGATCAGACGCGCTACGCTGACTCATGGAACTGCTTCGTGGACAAGCGCACATTATTGTACCTATTGAATATATTTTCGAATAGGTTATATTATAACTGAGTTTCCATCGTGTATACATCCTTCTCAATTTACGTCAAAGAAAGAGTAATACATTATTACTAGTTACAAAACCCAAGAACATGGAAACAAGTACTTAGTTTACTAACCGCATACTCTTTTACAATAACACTTTATTTCGCTGTCGATGTGGCCATAAAAGGAGAAAATTGTGGGAAAAGATATGCTACATACTATTATCCTAATAAATCATAAAGAAGAAGCTGTGTAAATCCGAGGGGTTTGGGTAAAGTACGTGAGTCATCTCATGTGAACTATGGATGGACTACTTCAAAACAAATAGACGTCTTAAGTCATGTGCTTACTTACACTGAAATATTGAACGTGTTTGTAAAAGATGGTCGATTCTATATTTATGGGATCTGGGACTTGATTTGATCACTATTATGTTTTGCATCTGTTAGATTTGTAATTAGAACAAATAATATAATTGCGATATCAGTGGTTTACGCCCCTCACTTTTCTGAGTCACGTTCATTTCGAACTAGCTACTTTCGAGAAGGTCTTGCCCTGTATTCATTTCGTTTTCCGACCCTATTTATTATTTAGGGGCCGAATAAAGCTTAACTTTTAGGTACTAGCACTAGGTCGCTTACTCATTTCTAATTCTGTTTTTGGGATCTCGTAAGTCTTTTTTGTAAGAACATCAGACGAAAGCGATTTTCCGTAGCATGAAGCTATATACAGTCTATGGGTCAGGAATAGTCGTGCGTGATGTCTGTCTCTGCTCTCCCTACAACATTCATATCTCGTCGGTTCACCAAACAACGCTCGTAAAAGAGGATAGCAGCGGCAGAGCAATTTAAACTCTCATATATTGCTCGTTCTGCCACGATGATCCGCGCCGAGCTTTTATTTTACACCTTTTGTGGAAATTGCACCTAAACGGTCTCAACGCAACGTAAACCGCATCGATGTGAAAGGATGCCTACACAGGAAGACGATGATGATTTCATTTGACTTGCGAACACCCTTAACTGCTGTATACCTAGAAAAATAAGGAACCAGTTGTTCTGCCCGAATTTCTGATGGTTTATCATTTTCCAGTTTAATCTTCTCAAATTCACATCGGTAAACATGATAAGCTTTTCCGGGAAAATTCTTATGTAGGTTATTTCATTTTTTGTCTACTATCTGGTATAGTTTATTGAACAGCCAGTAAGTGTAATTAAACATAGCGTGTTTAACTTATAACACCTTCAACCTATAACACACGGACACTATTTATACGAGAAATTAGTTATTCTGGTCGACCCTTGTCCTTCACAGAGCTTCAGCGGAGGATTACGATGATCCTTTTAACTGGCATGCCGACTGACGTCACGGACGTTAGGGTGGCTTTACCGTAACTCATTCATAATATGAATTACGTTTACCGCGCTGTTTTGATAGGACATAGCTATAAGTAGCGTGAGAATCACTGAAGGAAACACGTTTAAAAATAATGCTTCTTTAAATTAACCGTACACCACAAAATGTCGAAATGAATAAGGTTGACAGAAAAGAGAATCCTTGGCCACGACAAATAGGAATCCCCTCTCAGTTACGTATTTGTTAGTTAGACTAAACAGGTACATAATTTGAGATAAAGTCAATTCACTGCCACGCCACCGGCTTAGTGTCGCTTATTTTATAGACTTTGCGATATTTGTGTTGAAATGATGGTTGCAATGAATTTAAACTTTGTCGTGTTTGTCATTTGTTGTTTTAATTTTTTTTCACAATGATCTAGAATTGTTTGTTCAACTATATAAATAGATACAATATAAATCCCTTTATGCTTATGTCATGCAAGAATTCAGGCCATGACTTAATGGCACGGATGACTTACTCATTACTGACTATCACTAGTCACTGTCTACCACAAACCATTAACCGAGGCCTCATTGTGTTAAAGGCTTTTGTTTTGTTTAATTACTAGGCTAGGATTAACTTGAATGGCGTTATTTATTCTCGGTCCCTATCCATTGCTGGCTCCAAGCGAAAGCAAAGCGCAGATCATATCAGTTGTTTACCTCTCACGAGTTGTAAACATGTGCTTGAATGAGTAACTACAGTTCCATGACCATAACAGTTTCACTTGAAGTAACGCTCATGTGCTTTACCGTTCGCAGTTCTATTAACCTCATACACTACTTTATCCAAGTTAATCGCGTGAGCTCTTCAACGTAAGAACTTGCAATAGTTGCTCTTGTGAACCGTGGAAATCTTCTAGCTTGAAAGCTTACTTGCGCTAATCCCAAAACAAGTTTAGTTGACGCTTGGCCGTGTAATTGGCCAGCCCGTCTGATTACAAGCAGTGTCCAGTGTCGTGTGGCCAGCCATCTGCCCGACACCGGACACCCGACACCGCGGCATCTGCCGACCTTGTTCTCGTTACACACTCTTTGATCTGTGACTGTACAATTAGATACAATGCACACGAATCATACGTGTTGCTACATATTGGGATGATTGGGATCCCAGGGACGGGTACTTTCGTGGTGACACCTAAATGCAATGCTCACGGTTCGAAAGTAGATGGATTAAAGTTTCTTCTCAGTCAACGTTTTTTCACACCGAAGCCTTCTAGGAGAATAATAGAGTGATGTACCAAGTACCAGTCCTGTTACAAAACAATTTATCTCTGTAACACATCTTGTTTCCTTCAAGAATTCGTATCTAGTTTATGATAGCTTTAAATGTTCGGCTCGCATCACCTCATAAAGCATAGCAGCGCGCGCGGTGCGCCTCGTAAACTGGAGGAATGGGGGCGCCTGTTGCAACGCGAACATCTTCAGCACTCGTGCTTTTTGTACACTCCTCCTTTATGCTTGTTATTTCGTTCATACAATATAATAATATATTTCTTTCAACATTATTTTAATGCTTCACCATCATTTGAATTATGTCTATGATGAATGTTATAAGTGCTCTTTTGATAAGTGATTGAAGACATTTACTGTTACACGTACAACAATGAGCATGTACTTTTTATTTGTTTTGGTGTTATTGAAACCATAAGGCAGAGCTAAATTTTAAATTTAATTTTTTGGGCCAAACCTAGGCTCTAAACCAGATTGCACCAGAACAAACCCGCACAGTTTCCTAGCAGCGAGTTCGCACACTAACTTCTATTTTTGACAATCTTCCACTTAAAACGTTTAAATCGCCGCAGCAATTTTGCGCGTAACATTCCTTCCTGAAACCACTCAATACAGACCATTAACCCGGTAAAGTATTAATGTATGCACAGCAAAATTGAGCGTACGTCGTCGGCGTCGTCCATCACGCAGCACTCCCGAGGCATAAACTCTCACGCATGACGCCATTACAATGTCACCGCGCTCTTTACTGTCAGTTTTATTTACACTAATGCGCATGCGACGCCACATAATAATGGATTATAAACCATTCGTATGACATGAACCGCCACTAATACAGTTTTCGCCGACATTAGGTCTTGGAGCGTGAAGTTTCACTAATTAACTTTTGTGTAAATGTACTGCTCGTGAGTATTATTTTCGTAAAAATATTAATTCCTTATTGCTTTAATAAACTTGTGTTAACAGCAATTCTTTAGTTTACATACCACGCTTTTTGGTTTCAAAATAGTGGTAAGCTTGATTGTTAAACGCTGCAATAAAAAAAATTACAATATTTAATATCAGCCAATACTCAGCGTTTATCCGTCGACCTGTCATTGTTAAAGTCGTTATCATGTACTTTATTACATTATGGCTCATCCAAGTGCATTCTAACATCTGGCAGGCGTCAGAGAAATGTGGGATCATCATGCTCGGCTCGACGTTTGTGAATGTCACAACAAACTCATATGTTAATCACATTATTTACTATTCATTTATTTACTTGTGAAACTGTAAGCTAATCGCCGAACCTTTTTTTACTCATGCGCCGATTGGCGCAAACACTGGAGAAGAGTTGGGCATACATTACATCAGCATTTTGACTAAAAGTCGACATCATTGACAGTTCATCAAATCATCATTGATAGTTTCGTGTAATAATTATGAGGTAATCTTAGCCTTGTTAATATAATGGGATATACGAGTATATAACATATATGTGGTTAATCGAAAGTGCTGTTCTCGAAAACATGTTTTGTGAGTCACGGTATTATATCATCGTTTTTCTCCAGGGTCTATCCCTATTAGCGCTTGTCCGTCGTTTGGTTCGGGTAAATGTCGGTTATTACGGACGCGAAGTGGAGGTTGGATAAAAAGTCAGAAAAAAGGTTCAAGATTACCACCGTACCAAATTTTATCAAAATCGGTTCAGTGGCTTAACCGTGAATGCGTAACAAACAGACTTTCACATTTATAATGTTACTTATTTTGCTATCAAGTGGAATATGTGTCGTCGTAGTGAATTAAATACTTTATTAATACCTACAGATAAAACAAACTTCCGCAATGTGCATAGCAAGCAATCCAATTTCCTCACTGGAGAGGCCGGCCAACTATCGCAATCTTTACGATGAGGCTTTATTTATTAGAGGCCTTGACAAACATAATATATTTTAAGTTTGTATTGTGTAATTCGTTAAAATATAACTTATTATATTTATCTACATATTTTACTTAACGGAAATGTTAAGGCCTTTGTAAATACAATTTTCCTAAAGCGATTACTCAGGCTCGTGTTTCAAAGGAGGTCATTGCTCCTCCCAAGGGCCCGATAAACTGTAGCAGAAACCGTAGCCTCACCGTATATTATATATCTAACAACAAGTACATAAAAAGCACAATAAACAGCGCGTGGCTAACTAAAAGAAGGTTATAATTGCTAATGATTAATTAGCGGTCAGGTGTGGTGTCCGAGTCACCGGCCATGACGCCTGGCATTCGTATTGCTAGGGCCAGCGCGCCGGCCGTGAAGATATGTATCAGCCACCTTGCACCAAGATCATTACAGCACGGTCAAAAAACCTTTAAAACGAAACACAACCGAGGGGAATGATTCGGATTAGGTACATTTCAAAACTCAAACTCAAAGCTTATGTACACAAAGTTTCAACTAAACATGCACACTTGAATATCCATGCAATTTATTAAATACTTATATAATAATATAGTTAATAATTAAAATATCTTCATTAAAAACGATGAAGATTCAAAACTGCTAATAATAAGAAAGAGAAGTCCGACATGGGTTTTGACGTGAAAGGCCATGCGTGACACCCGTACGGCTGCCATAGAAAACGACGTCTCGAAGAGACAGATAATGTCTCGTTTGCTTTTCTATCAATTTTCATACTGTTTTCACTTTTAGTTCTATTTTTATCCGAATTCAAAAAGAAGGAGATTCTATGTTCGGCTGTACGTTTTTTTTTATGTATGTTCAAAGATTTCTCGGTCAATTTTTTTTTATTGAAAGGTTATGCTTCCGAGTTGGTAGCATAGAAATATTGTTATGGTCTGATAATAGAATTCGAAGATATGTATCGAAACTCCTGATAGAGTCACAGCAGAACTGTCTTAACAAGTAAAATTGCTTTGTTTATACGTGTAGTCGATGACGGACTGCAGAAAGAAAGGGAGGGAATATATCCAACAGGTTTTTTTTTTTAGTTACAAATTTTTTATCGTATAATGTAACTACATATGCTAAACTAATAAATATTATAACTTAAAAGCTGAATTTACAAACTAAAAATAATAAGATTTAAAAACAGGTAAAAAAAAGGAACTTATTGGGCATTAAAAAATTCATCCATATCGATGTCAATGGAAAAAGTGCCCAGAAAGCTGGCAGCCTACCTCACTTCCAGGGCATTATGCTCATCCCATCTGGCCTCTTCCCATAGTTTCATGCCAAAGCCAGTAAAAAAAAAAACACTAAGAAGTGCAAAATAACGTTAATTTTAGAAGTCGCTGTTAAATAACGAGGAGACAAAACATTATAGAAACACCGACTTCCGAAATTAAAGTTATTTTGCATTTTTTAGTATTTATTGATAAACTGGTTAGATAGTATTTTTTTCATGCATATTCCATATTGTCAAGGACATGAATAGCTTCAGATTTCTCACAAGGTATCAGTACCTTCTGCACGTTCCAAACGTTGATATGTTGTCTATTGAGAAGAACGTTCAAACGAAAAACTCCATGGACACTCCAATGTACATAAACATGCCAGTAGCAAATTTGATTATCATGTTCGATGGCCATGGTATAGAACAGATAACGTCGAGGGCCACGTGAGCTAGCCATGACCCTAAGTACCTTATCTTAGATAACTCACGTTTTACTGCACTCGTTTACATTTAATCTTCAAGTGGTCCTTTTGGTCCTTCATTACGAATTGTAAACAAGACGACTACCTTTTTGTTTTTCAATAAGTTTGCCACGATTTCGTATGAATTTATATAATAATTGATCCCACTATAATGGTTTACGTTTTTCGTCTAAAATCCTCAACCTTGAGACAAGTTTCGAGAATGTTAATGAACTTAAATATAAACAATGGTGTAACAACATTAAATACTGCGGTTGGGTAACGCTGCTGTCTTTCTTTGGATCGCATCGATCGAGATAGATTGCATTCACTTAGCAGAAATGGTATTAATCTCGATAAGAGAAGGAGCGCCCTAGGAGCGAAGCTTCGGTTCGGGGAACTGCCTCGTAAACATGCGCTAACTAACCGCAAAGTTATTTAGGTGAGGCCACCCGCCACCGCTCTGCGGAGATTCATAAACGACGGTGACATACTAGTCTTTAGTGTCAGAACTGAAGATATTTAACTGGTTTAAAATGTGTATTCGGAGATAATACGAATTGTTTTCCCTAACTGAAAGCCTGTTGTAGACGTTCACGCGTGACGTGCCATCGCGAAGCCCACTTTGTATTAATGCGTTAAAATCTCCGTGTACCTGAAGGGCAAAGCTTCTGAAAACTCCGAAATTTTAACGAAATAAAATTCCCATTATCTTAAGTGCGGGCTGTATTATCACAAGAGCCATTAGCGGGCGGAAGTGGCCCCGTCCGGCACGCGAACATTCTCATTACCATTTAGGTACATCGGTGACCGCCGGAATTGGGACGCCACTATGTGGGGCACTACCATACGTAGGTCAGGTTAACTTTGTGTTTATGATTGTATTCGAATTATTTGGACTACATACCGTTAGTTGTCTGGCCTTTAGGAATTCTTGATAATCGACCGGTTTATTATTTAATTGGTTTTAGTTTAGTTGTGACGATTATTTTATTCGGTCTTCTCATTTGATTGCTTTAGCAGAACTGTTGTGATTTCTTTTACAATATTGCTGTAGCGGCACGAATAAATTATGTTATGGCGTAGCGGTTCTAGTAATCCTCATTTGACGTAACGTCACTTGGCACATTTGTCATGAAGCACAGACTGTTCGACTTGTAGGTTTATCGCGTGGCCTGATACTTATGCCGAGACATGTGTACGATAAATAGTACACAGGCTCGTTTATATGGACGAGCGATCCACTTACTGTCAGAATTCGTTCCCAGGCCGATGTGTTTGTTACGTTACACTGTACTTCCATTAGATCGATATTTATTTAGGCTCAGAAGCATGCGTGTTCGAGGTTATTGTACACATATTCATTATAGACCTATGATATCCAACACGTGTGGCTAATACACGATGTTAGTGATACCGGCTTGTAAACGACTGTAAAATGGTTTTTGAACTGTATTTTTTTGTAAGTACCATTCAATTACCCTTAATAGTGGTTCCATACGCTATGTGTGTGCCGAAGTGTCGCAGTGGTCATTAGCAGCAGGTCACGGCGGAGCTGGGCCGGTAGTTGCGAGCTGTTAGCTGTAAGTGCATCTCTCACTTGACTGCACTGATGCTCGCCGGCTGCCGCCGACTCTGCCCGTTCAAGTGATCTGCTCCACGAACTTGTACGCTTCACAACTATTATAACGATTTGATGGCGTCGCGTTAAGAGCTTTACTTTATCCATTATCTTTGTCCTCCACCTACAAAGATTGGTAAAGTTTTCTAGCAAAGTTTAGTAAATGTTAGTAGTTCGGAACTGGTTACGGCCTGTCCATTACTTAGTTAGGCTAAAGATAATGTCACTTCCTCAATTGACAATGGTTTAGTCGTGAGATAAGCTTCGACTCGGTCATTTATTTATTTATTATTTATTTCACAATTTATGTACACACAATATAACAGAAAAAGACAACACATAATAAATAATAGTACAAAGGTACTGCTTGTTTCTAAAGAAATTTCTTCCAGCAGACCTGCTAAAGGAGAAATTATAAGAAATGTAGACAATAGTGTGTAGGAAACAAGAGAAGAAGAAAGTGTGAAATCTTAATCTAAACTATCAAATAATACATAATAATTATGTAGTTAAATATAAAATAAAATACCTAAATGACTATACACAAACATAACATAAATATATATATACAATATATATAACTATCACAGTTGAGAGGAGAGGTACTTAGTGCTCTTTTATTCTTTTTTTAAAGAGTGAGATTGATTTTAAATCGCGAATGCTAGGCGGAAGTGAGTTCCACAACCTTACTGCGTGGACAGAGAAAGAAAAGGAGAAGTAACTAGATTTATGTGGATGGGATTTGAGAAGGGATCTAAGGTGTGATTTGCACGGCACGTCACTAGGACGAGCGTAAGAAAAGCGGTCACGTAAGTAGGAGGTCATTAACTTTGTGCAAATCTAGCAGGAAGAAGGATTACAAGAACCTCTATCTTGATATTTCCAAGTTTTATATCTTCTTCATACATCATTATATAATGCGTCTGTTACAGCAGATTTTTTTTAAATCTGGAATGCTCAACCTTGCAGAACGCGCCATGTGCTATGGTATCTTACTGTAGTAAAAGTTAACATGTGTTAAATGGTGTGTTTACAGTAGCCAGTATTATAAATCCATGATTTAAAGAGCCATTAAACATGTATTATGCATACAATAGAGCCACCAGGGGCTTCGAGCTAAGGAGTTCTTAGAACTGGCCCGTAATGTAATCAATGCTGAAAGACTTGTAAACGAAATCGGTGATTTCGTAGTCAAAGTTGGAAAAGAAATTTTCTGCTTTTATCTATTGGTGAAAATCGGGAGTTTGTCCAAACTAATATTTAAACTATTGAACGTTTTGATTGAACCTAATAAGGGCAGCCAGTATGACAGTATGTGCGGCACCGGCCGCGACCGGCGCTACAACCAAGTGCAACTGACTGGCACATGCAGCCGGGACTTCCGCTATAAAGGAAATACTCGCTGGAAATTAGGTGACGCTGTCGTGAACTCGGGATCGAAATGAAGTTTATGTAGTAGCGCTTCGGAAAATCTTGAACGGTTTTTGACGAGATTTTTAAACGAACTCAGAATTACTAATGAAAGAAAAAGTAAACCCTCATCATCTTATATTGTGTACGCGGCAATTAAGTTGAACTAAAAAACCGTCGTTGCTATAGTTCCGCGCAGCCCCGGCTGTGCCGCACTTCGATTGAGACCCAAAAGCCTGTTACTGCGCATTGAAGGTGATGGTTCAACTTACGTACCGCGAATAATAGCTTGTGTTCCATTATTGACGTAATTGTTTGATTGTCGACAGGGAGGAGGTGCGGAACCACGCGGTGCGGTGGAACGCGCAGTTCTCGTTCGTGTGCAAGATGTGCGCCAACGCCAGCACCGGCGTGCTGGAGCCGGCGCTCATGAGGGTGTCCGTGCGCAAGGAGTGCAAAGGTAATAAACAATTGAACAGCTGGTAAAGACTTACCGTGATTTCTCCCAGCAACTCTTTTCCTGATGTTTTGATGATGGAAATAGTGATCAAAGAGACAGCTTTTCGATTAGCCCTTAAGTCCAGAGTCGTTAACGTGGAACCAGTTTGTTTTAACGTGTTTTCTATAGTTGTTTAGAATAAGCATAACAATAATAGTTGCATTATTTATCATCTTCTTATATATAAAAATGATTAGCTGTTCGTTAGTCTCGCTAAAACTCGAGAAAGGCTGAACCGATTTGGTTCATTTTGGTTAAGAAATATTCATAATAGTCCAGGGAAGGTTTAAAAGCTGAGAAAAAAAGTATTCATTGACTATTAGGCGGTACGAAGTTTGCCGGGCCAGCTAGTTGGTTATAAATTTAAACAGTTTTATCCTCAATCTCAGAGGAAATCCTCCAATCCATTTTTGCTCACCACACATTGACCGCTGGTTTTAATTATCATTAATGGGACACTCATATAATAAAGAGAACCTGTGTAAATTTTAATGAAGACCACCGCGGCTATCGGTGCTCCCAGCCCTGAATTAATAACACACCAGCACCGGCCGCCGCCCACGTCACGCCGAAACGCTGACAAAAGTATGTACAAATATTTGTGTAAATCATTCCAACCACCACTTGCTCCCTTTGACGCGTTTAAATGCTTTCGTGTCAACTTTACCGTAGGAATATTGAACATTCGGAGCGAGCGTTCGGTAACGTTAACGTCCATATATTTGCAACTCCGACGGGCGGTGGAAGTCCGGACGCGGCTTCAAACGCTCGCTTTACAACGAAGTGAAGTCGCAAAGTATTTGATGGAGCCGGCGCGCGCGTTTATAATGCAGTCGCAGCGGTCCGACTTTTAACTTGGATAAATCATGAATGTTCCAACTTGTTATCCGTCGGGGCGCCTTTCAGTTTCACATTTCTTTCAGAAATAACTTTACACAAGTTGCTGTTTTATGCTGAATTAAAGCTATGTTTATACATTTTTCAACTTTTTAACTGTAACCTGAATTCTTCATTTATTATTTGCATAATTAAGGTGCATCAGTACATTATATTACAAATAATAGAGGGAGATAAGAACAGTTGAACATGAAAAATTACAGCTGTTCAAAGTGTTACAATAATGCTAAAAATCACTTGCGACGCAGTCTCTGGTCAAGGCAGAGGTTCTGATGTAGCACTTGCTTTCCAGGCGGCAGGTCATACCAGAAGCTGGGCTTCTGCGACGTGAACCTAGCGGAGCTGGCGGGCGCGGGCGAGACCACGCGGCGCTGCCTGCTGGAGGGCTACGACCCGCGCCGGCGACAGGACAACTCCGTGCTGCGCGTGCGCATCAAGATGAACATGATCTCCGGAGACCCGCTCTTCAAAGTGTACGTAGCACATAATATAGAATATTATGATACAATATGCTAGAAGCTGACTCACCTACGTAAAGTTCATTATTGTAATTATGTTGGTGTGTGCTGTTTGTCCCGGCTGTCATTCGTTGATCTTTGGCAGGTTGGAAGTCTGACCCCAGTTTTTTTTTTTTAATAATTTAAAATCTAGGGAAAAAGTAGATAAACAAATTAATCAGCAAGTTACCACAGCGGCTCAGTGTTTACTGGGCATTAGAAACCCAGCGTAGATAGGCTGTCCCATCATACCTATAATATCCTGGACATACAGTCCAGTCGAGTCAGCCTCACCCTGCTGAACTGGAAGCCGACCCTGACAGATAAGAAACACTGATGTTTTTGTTGGTGCTCTCGTGTGATTGGTATTCGGTGCCATATATCTCGGGCTGGTGTCCACAACTCCACGTTCAAGTTTCTTTCTGATGGTACATTGTGAATACTACAGCGTGCGGCATATGGTTGGTTGCAGGCCGGAGCGCAAGCAGGAGGCGCCGGACGGCATGGCGGGCGGTGACAGCGGTTCGGAGAGCGTGGCGGGCGGCGCGGCGCCCGACGACGACTGCGCCTCCTCCACCGCCTCCTCGGGCTTCGGCTCGCTCACCAAGAAGAAGAACTATGGTAAGTCCAACCAGTGAAAAGAACTGCTGTCTGAACCATCTACGCTTTGGATTGTGTTGAGCTTCATTTTTCCGACAGGCCGACTTATTGACAATTTGAAAGTGCTTAATATAGTTATCCATACTTCTAATGTGAAAGTAACTCTGTCAGTTATGCTTTCACGGTGAAAATTATAAAATTTAGTAAAAGCATAAAGGAACAATACAATAGTATAAAAAAGCAATGGAAATGGTTATGAAACTACTGGATCGATGTTGATGTAATTTGGTATGGAGTACGCCTGAACCCCAAGGAAGGACGTAGCCTACTTTTTGTCGGGCTTCGACTTCGTGTGTGCAATAACCGACATTCTCGTCGAAGAAAGCTATATACTATAACTGATGAAATAACCCAATGGCAATCTAGTAACAGCTGAATCTATGTATGTTAATCAACGACCTTACAGCCACTAGACGTGTAATAACAGGAGACGCATGTCTGTCAACCCATCTGACTAATAGATCTGATGTGTGTAGTGATGTACCAATTCTTATGACCGCCTTTGCTATCGATAAAGCTGAATACCTATTTACAAATAGTTAATATTATATACGATCATTTTATACTTACTACATTAAAATAGAAATTTTATTGTTAATCGGTTATTGATTTTAGGTTCCCGAAAGATTCTGATTTTAAAAATTAAATGAAAAATGGTTCCTTGGATACTATTTTTTACCGTTATAATAATCATAAGTACCTATGTTACGTTTTTATAGATAGAGAGGATATTTTCAGCTTTTTTGTTTTTTTTTAATTTGACATTACCACTCAAAATTTATTAATAACATGAAGTATGTACATTTTATGTTAAATAATATCAAGAACTAGGAAGGTAAAAAATATAATTAAGTGATATTTGTACTAAATATTATAAAAAAATATCGATACTTTCGTGATTTATTTAAATCTATCCAATCCCTAGAGTGTCGTAATAACCTTGGTCGGACCAATCAGAACGCAGTACCTTGCTTCCCGCACCTCAGCTAGTTGACAGATTTTTTTTTAGTGCGTTAGAGCAAGCATGCGGCGTCTAGGGGCTATATAGTCGATGATGTTAATTCAGTATCTATTTGTATTTCCAGAGGGCAGCGTCTCGCAGCCGCTGTCGTTGATGCCCTCGTCGGAGCTGCCCACTCCTGACGGTGAAGACTCTCCCCTGGGCACCTCGGCGCCCGACCACCCTGGTGAGTTACTTCCTTCATATAAATCAAAAATACGTCACAAGACATTAAAAGACTTGTTTAGTTTGCAACTGAATATGTTTTCAGCAAGAAATAGAAATAACTTTTCATCATAGTAGCGTTGCCCTTACAGTAAGGTACACCCACATAATATGCTAGTTATAACCGAAGGTCAATCGGACGCTACTGATTAAATATTCAGTAAAAAACCATTAATTGAATGTTAAAATATTTTTCATATAAACCTGCACAGGCACTTATAAAATGTCAGAAGCTGGTGCACTGTTCCAATCGGTCGTTTCCTATGGAGAAGTTAAAAAAAAGTCTTACGAAAAAAATTTTTTTTTACAATATTTCCTTATTGCACTATTAATAGATACGTGACTATTATTGAAGTCGGTTAAAAACCCAAAAGCGTGATACATTTACAAGTTTTGTTGTTCCCAGGTCTGACGATGAGCGCGGCGGTGGGCGGCGGCACGGGCACGCTGGGCGGCGCGGCCGCCGCGTGCGCCGCGTGCATGCAGCAGCAGCAGCACACGCACTCGCGGAACTCCTCCAACACCTCCGGCGACATGAGCAGCAAGGTACGACCACGGGACTAGTGCTCAAATGCTCAATGGCTGGTTCTAAACATTATTTTCGACAGAATTTACTTTAAAACACTAGGCTCGTAAACAAATTATTCAATTTCATTATTTGGTCTTAACCTTGGTATTGAGGTTGTATGGTAGCTATTTACAACCCTAATCCATTTATGGATTGCGCTTAAAATACGTGCCTGTCAAGTTATTTTAAAGCAACCAGCCTTTTTGACCAGGAATTCCGAAAATGACAAAAAACAAGATAGATAAAGCAGTTAGTATGTCAGGATGGACTGTGTTGCAGGCGTCCGGCTACGGCAGCTCGTCGGCGGCGTCGGCGCACTCGCGCCAGAGCTCGGAGGGCGACTCGGCCGGCGACTCGGGCCGCCCGCACCACAACAGGTACGGCGCGCCCGGTGATGGTAACCATAGCCCCTGCTTCCCACTAGGCCAAGGTGGTTTTTTTTAACATTGTCTGTGAAATGTGGTGCGGGACTTAAATTGTGAGGTTGAACATTTGGAGGTATGATGATGATGATTAGCTACTGCACCATTTGAACGGCAAGTGTTTGTGACGTCATCACCCTGGTCCATGGCTGCATGCACGCGAGCACTCGCCACCCCGTGCTCAAACTGTACAGTGTCCATTGTTACGCTTTATGTTTATTTATTAACTTTGTGTTAAGCACGGTAACTAACTTTATTTATTTCGGTTCGCCACTTTTATCTATTAGCTTTTATTAATTATTTTTTATGTTTTCGTTGGTCCCCCTCCCCCGCCGCCCCCGCAGCTGTCGCACCTCGTGCACCGTCACCGTCACCAGCACCAGCACTCTGTGCGTGCCGCAGTGCAAGCACGGCGGCCGCACGCTCAGCAAGCTGCTCGTGGACACGACGACGGTGAGCTGCGGCTCGGACACGTTCTCGACGCCCAACTGCACGCTCACGGGCCCGCCCGACGTCATCCCTCGCCACGCGCTCGCGCTCGCCTCTCCCGCTAGCGACGAGTACCGCACGCCCGACTCCACGCTCATCAACGGACACGACAACTCCTTCGCCATGCCCACCTACTTCGACAAGAAGAGGAAAGTGGCCGCCACCATCATCAGCGCCGCCGTCGAGCCGCTCACCAACTTCCAAATCTTCAAACAAAAGTCGCTCAACACCATCCCGGCGCTGCTCGAGAAGAACAAAAAGAATGAGGAGTTATTCAACAATTTTCCGTTCCTGACGCCGCTGGCGCACCGGAAGAACTCGCTCGTGTCGAACGCGAACAGACTGTCGGGCTGTATAGAGGATGAGTTCTATTGCGTGCCGTCTGATCCCGAAGTGGATCTGGGTTCGTCGGAGTGCATCGATATCCGGCACCGGTTCCGGAGCCTGTCGAACCAGGCGCTCCACGAGGGCGCGGCGCTGACGTCCACGCCCAAGAACTCGGAGGCGCCGCAGCCGCACGCGCACCTGCGGCGCCTGGACGCGCCCACGCTGCGCCACAGCTACACGGAGCACGTGAGGTGAGTCCGCGCCTGCTTGCGTGTCCGCCTTCCTGTCCGCGCTCCCGTCCTCTCGGTAATGTCTGCAAGTACTAACGGTTGCGGGTGGTTTCGGCGGGTTCTTTGTTTTTCTTTTCTTCTCTGTTCTGTCTTCTAACTGTGAATGTTCTTCCGTGTGCCGCGACCTTCCTCTGTTATAATATGTAATCGGTAACACGATAGTAATGTATCAGGCTAGTGTCGCTACCCGTATGTGTAAGCCGGCGACTGAAGTAGTGTGTGGGCTGTGCAGAAGAGGCGCCGGCGCTGCGGGCGAGTGCGGCGCGTGCGGCGCGCTGCGGGACGGAGGCGGCGCGGGGGGCGCGGGGCCCGGCGCGGGGGGCGCGGGGCCCGGCGCGGGGGGCGCGGGGCCCGGCGCGGGGCCCGGCGCGGGGGCCGCGGGGCCCGGCGCGGGGCCCGGCCCGCCGCCGGGCTCGCTGCCGCGCCGCCCCAGCTCGGCGCTGTTAGTGCTCCAACACCTGCACACGTACACAATGCGGACGATGCGCGCGGCACGGCGCGGCTCGACTGCCGCGCGCATCAACGTATCCTTAGATGTTGTCTCGTGTGGATGTCATTGTACTTACGTATCCATGTACCCAGGCTTTCTTGTGATGTTGTAATCGTTGTTAGATATTAAGATATTTAAGTTTTTTAATAAAACATTATTTGGTACAATTTGAGCATATTTTATTCTAGCTTTATTAGAACATATATTATCTTGATATAATTGAGGCATTTTTATATTAAATTTATTCAAATGTAGGACTATACGATAATGTCCAGTTTTTATTTAGTGGCAAATATTCTACAGTTGCGCGGTGCATGCTTATTTTCAGTCTGTTTTACTGTCTGTACATAACTACCATATTATATTATGCTTATAATTGAAACGTTACGCTATCTATGCATGTTGAGGGTGCCGTTGAATGATGCATGAGGTTGTAATGCATAATAAGTGTATATATTATTCGCTTTATAAAAAAAATACATTTAAATAGCCATTATTTGGCAATAAATTTGGTAAATATTTTATTTTTAAACAAAATTCCTAGCAAAAACAACTAATCATAATTATATTGTAGTAGGATTTTTCGTAGCTGTAAATGTAGTGGTATAATTTTATATTATTCAATTTACTTTTATATGGCTCTACACACCAAGGACCTTACTGCCCCCATGTTTCAGCAATCTAAAATCGCCTAATAATATTATGTTAAATCCATCGAGTTCCCATAAACTTCGAGACAAAATTTTATTTTCAAGTTATATGGTTTCTACCAAAATAAAAGCATAATTAAGTAGATTTATTGTAAAATAATAATGGTCAATATTTAATTCGACATTTTTGTGTTTAAAAGTTAAGTGTTTCGGCCGCGCTCAATATTATATACTGTTACTTTTTTGAGATGTTTTAAACGCGTGGATCGGTGATAGGGTGCATGAAATACTATCGATTTGTACAGTAAATACGTTACTTTTTCGAAAAAAACGTTTTCAAATTAGAATCAGTTCTCGTCTTACTCAAAAAAGGAGTAGAACCTTTAGTAGTTAATTTCAAAAAGGAAGGACACGGCCTAGTCTTGCCATAAATATTGAAACAAGCAAACATTTCTCTGTTGCATAAAACATTTATTACTGTAATGTAACACACTAATGTATGTAGCTCATTCTAAATGATCTCCATTAGCTTTCATACAGTCTGAAACATTGAAGCTAGTTATCAATAGAAACACACACACTCTCTCCTGGGAAACTCCTTCAATGCCAATCTTATGGATTGCTTTAGGGGCATGCCATACTCCCTAAAACTTATCATAAATCATAATTCAGCGGATTTAGATCGAGACTAGATATCTGCTAGTCTTCAGCTCTCGACCATGATCATGGGGTGAATACACCGTTAAATTTTGGTCGTTTTAATTCCGCGAAGGGTCGATTCGGTATATGAAATACTATCGATTTGTAAAGAGAAAATTTAAAAAATAAAGTACTTTTTTTTAAACTCGAATTAATTTACGTATGTACGAAATTAATTTCTTTAAGTAAACGTCAGCTGAGCGAAGCCAATGAACTGTAGATAGTTAGTACTTAACGACCGACAACTACCTACAAGGTCATTGACTCGTTTACTTCTTTTTTTTGTCTTCTGGGCTTATCTGCAATCAGTTGCTACTATAAGCAGATGTCTTAAAATATTGGTACAGGTGGAGTGTGTCCCCCAGTGGGAACAACTACTCATATTTCGACGTTTGATAAACTACGTCTGTCGAAATTGACAAGATGTCTTTTCTTTTGAGGCGTTTATTCTAAGACCGAGTTGTCAGCTTGGTAGCAAGTTCGTTAGGCTGGTTCTCGAGCCTTCTCAGGTATGCTTCGGAGGCGCTGAGGAATTCCTCTTTCACTGTTCGCATTTGCAGTTGTTCGTGTATTTTGGTGTTTTTAACGAACCAGGGAACATTGCATATGGATCTCAATATTGCATTTTGTATGCGCTGCATGAGGGACATATTGGAGTTGCTACAGCTTCCCCAAAGTTGTATGCCGTAGGTCCATACGGGCTTCAAGATTACTTTATAGATAAGTAGTTTATTATCTGTTGACAGCTTACTATTTCTCCCTATCAGCAAGGTTTTTGAACCGAAAATTGAGTTCCTCTCTTTTAGAATTAATGGGTTTTTTTATTTATTTATTTCGCTTCTCGGCCTTTTGGCTAAGATCAAAGTTTAGATTTAATGTGTTGGTTCCAGGTGAGTCGACGATCTAGATGTAAACCCAGATATCTCACTATGTCTCTATGTGGCAGGACAGCGTCATTGAGCTTTACTGGCGGATAGTCACCTTTTCGTAGGGTGAAAGTGACCTGGACGGATTTCGATGCACCGACTAGTTTACTTAAAGAAATTAATTTCGTACATGTGTTAATTCGAGTTTTTGAAATAAAGTTTTTTTTTTTAAACTCTGAACTAATTTACACGTGTACGCAATTAATTTCTGTTTTTCGCCGTAAATGTCAGCTGGGCGAGTCCAATGACCTGTAGGTAGTTAGTAGGCAACGACCGACAACTATCTACTAGGTTATTGACTCGTTTACTAAAAGAAATATAAACGACCAAAATTTAACGGTGTATACACCGTTAAGTTTAAGTTGTTTTAACCCACAGAGGGTCGATTCGGTACATGAAATACTATCGACTGAATCTCATAAACCGTAACACATAGCTGAAATTTTCTCAGCCATTCAATCATGTTCATTGCCATTCTAATAACAAACAATAAAATTTAAGGGTGTCCCCATACAAGATAATAAAATAAAATAAGAGACGTTATTTTGTCGGCGGTTTTTGCTCGATTTTAACATTGTAACTCCGAACTCTTCGTGTGCGGTTCCGACTCGCACTTGGCCAGTTTTGAAATTATCAACACCACGCACCATCACGGTACGTCTCTTATAAGCTGCATGTCCTAAGTCGGCTCCTTGAAATACGCGCCATGGTTCGAGGTGCTATTCATTTCCTGAGATAAAATCTTTACTTTCGGTCCGGATTTTTCCCACGTAGACAAAACTTCGCAACATGTTATCCACAACCGTCTCGTAGGATAAACCAAGCATTTGTAAAAAAGCACCATTTTTTTAAAACGGGGCCCGCCCCCTTTTGTCATGGGACTAGCTACGCCACTGGGTCTAACATAACAAAAAAGTTATGTTGTAAATGACAAATCCCGCCCTTGGGCGGAGCGGGAAGTAGTGTCAGACTCTTACTGACTAAAAACCTACCCCGTTCCTTCGTAGCCTAGCGTGCCGGGGCCGGGCATAGTGATAAATTCTTGTTTTTAAGCCAAAGTATGCAAACTTTATTCTCGAAAATTCTTAGTGTTATTCCTTGACGGTTACGTGGTGGTGTACGGAGCCAGGTGTGCTAGTAAGAGCTCTGTGCTGATGTGTATGTATCCCCTTCAGGAATCCGTCGTCGGGCTCGTTGACGGCGTCCGCGTCGGAGGGCGGCTCGCTGGAGCGCGCACGCGCCGCTCTCGAGCGCCGCAAGCGCGCCGCGCTCGCGCAGCAGGACAACGACGACGCGCAGGTCTCATATCCCTTACTTACTGCCTTGGTCACTAAACCTAACCAGTCCTTGTGACGGCGTCCGCGTCGGAGGGCGGCTCGCTGGAGCGCGCGCAGTAGGACAACGACGACTGACTAGCGGGTGACGTTACACTTGTCAAAATATGGAAACGGTATGTCTACGACATGTAACTTATTGACGGATTGTTTCTGTTGCAGCATGTGGCGTCCGGCCGAGTGGAGAACACGCGCGTGAACCCCGACTCGCTGATCGACGAGCTGCTCGCCGCCACCGACCTCAAGCAGGCTGTCGAGGACTCCGCCGAAAGTGAGTTACGCATTTCAATCACCCGCTTGCCTTCACCGACATTGTAGCTTGCTCTACCGTGATCTGAAAGAATACCAGACGCACAGCTGTAGAAACGGTTGTTTAATGTAATATGTTTATGTTCCAGCGTCAGGTCTGCAGCTGTTCATCACGCGCGACGGCACCGCGGAGCTGGGCACGCGGCAGCGGCAGCAGCTGGCGCGCCGCGACTACCAGCGTGTGGTGCTGCACCCGCACGACAATAGGTACTAGAGACTAACACACTGCAGCGTCAGGTCTGCAGCTGTTCATCACGCGCGACGGCACCGCGGAGCTGGGCACGCGGCAGCGGCAGCAGCTGGCGCGCCGCGACTACCAGCGTGTGGTGCTGCACCCGCACGACAATAGGTACTAGAGACTAACACACTGCAGCGTCAGGTCTGCAGCTGTTCATCACGCGCGACGGCACCGCGGAGCTGGGCACGCGGCAGCGGCAGCAGCTGGCGCGCCGCGACTACCAGCGTGTGGTGCTGCACCCGCACGACAATAGGTACTAGAGACTAACACACTGCAGCGTCAGGTCTGCAGCTGTTCATCACGCGCGACGGCACCGCGGAGCTGGGCACGCGGCAGCGGCAGCAGCTGGCGCGCCGCGACTACCAGCGTGTGGTGCTGCACCCGCACGACAATAGGTATTAGAGACTAACACACTGCAGCGTCAGCTCTGCAGCTGCTCATCACGGCGACCTGACTTTGCTAATTACAGACCCATCTCTGTAATATTCATTCTCTGTATGAGTTTCGAAAGGGTATTAAACAAGCAGCCTATTGGCCTACCTTGAAACGAACGACATCCTTAGTGATGGTCAATACGGCTTCTGCTAAAATCAGTCTACTAGGCATTTTCTAGCGTATAACATTTTTATCTGGATTGAGACCATCTAGTAGCATGGAGAAGTGCTTTTGAGATATTAAGGCAGATGGACCTGCATTAATATCTCGAAAGCTTTCGATAGGTCTGGCTTTCGTGCCAAGGAAGAATCCTTTAATAAACCCACTGTCGGTCACGGATACTGTCGGACCATTCGAGTGGCTGCTCGTCCGGGCAATCCAATACGGCATTAATATCGTTCATCAGGGATCGATACTCTAACGCTGGGTCGAAACTCTGTTGATGCGACAACTCGCGGCTCGGCAGACGGAGCTCCGGCAGTATCTCATGGCGGTGACTTGTTATTTTACGAGGCAGTAATGTGAATGAAGGAGATTGCTGAAACCGTGGGGTAAACAAAGGCGCGAGCTTGCGGACGGCGTGTAATGCTTCACTCTGTCCGGTGTGTTGTGTTCCACGCGCCTCAATGAGACCTCGCCGAAAGAGACAGGGCTTGATAGGGCCGGTTACCGTCGCCTTGGATCGCTAAAGAACACAAGTAGATTTTAGTCTATTTGAAGATTACCCACCTTTTCGTAAACATAAACACACCAATCATATCATTCATACTTTTGCCAAAGTCAGGCATAATATTAGACCAAGCTTCTGAATTTTTCTATAGGGAAAATAGAGATAGCAGATAAGCCAAATAAGCAAAAGCCAACACGTCGGTTGAGAAAGCAACACACTAGTGTTCATCTCTTTTTTGTGCTAGAGCGAGATCGGAGGCCGCGTAAGCTAAAGATTTTTACGTAAAGACGTGCAGAGTGGCAACGTAGCATAGTGGTGTCGACTTCGTGAGCCACGCCAAATTTTAGTTTACAATACGTTTAGGGTTCATTTTTATTGTGCTTACAGCTAAGTCTGTCTTTCAATTAGGCGTCTTTAAGTCAAGAGTACTAGGTTACTTCTAGACAAGCGTGCTCCATTGTCTTACACTATACCATCAGATAAGATAGTGGTCAAACGAGCCTAACAATTATAAAAAAGACATGTGCACATGACCAAAAATATTCCTATCTCAACATCAGTTTCAGGCTTTGCAAGTTATGTCACTGCGAGTTGTTTAGTGTTTCCATTTCCACAGGTAGCCAACGGCGTGAGAGAACGACGCCGCGCGGGCGGACGATGCCTGAGCCTACGTCGTGCCGTGTCGTGCCGTGTCGGGCCGTGTCGTGCCGAGCCGAGCAGAGCCGAGCCGCGCCGAACCGAGCTGATCCGTGCCGAGCCGGGTCATGCCGAGCCGTGACGTCGTGCCGTGCCGCCTGTGATGTCGTTGTGGACAGTATTACAAGAGATAGACACCGACCTGCTCTAACTGTGTATTAGCTTTTATGTACGTCCCGCGGGGACCACGAGCAATGCATATACATATATTTATTGTTTTTATGTAATATAAATTATGCCATAATTGTTTTACGACTCGTAATTTAATGTTAATTAATATTATTCGGTAGCAGTTCTACAGAGAATGGTTGTGTTCGTGCAATCCGACAAGTTTTGTATGATTTACATTATTTTTATTTCGTTTAATGTAAGTAGGAATCTTTCAATTTAATGACGACCTACTCGACGACTGATTGTTCCTATATGTTGCGTAGCGTCTGTGCTTCCCCCACTGCGGCCAGGCCTTCCCTCATAGTGCTACTTCCAAGTTAGTCTTGCCTCCGCCCAGCGACGGCCGCCCGCGCGCACGTGCCCGCGCGCACGTGCCCGCACCGGCGCACGCGTCGCTGTCGGCGGAACACTCGCGTGCTCACAAGTGGTGCTACGTCAGCGAGCGTGTTGATGCACGAGGCTGCAATACGCGCGAACTTTTATTATTGTTATACTGATGTAATTATTATTACTTATTATTGATTAAAAAATGTCACCCATTATGTGAACCGAAATCGAAACAGTACTTCCAGATCCCTCCATATATTTTTTCATTGTGAATTTTGTAAAAAGTTAGTGTGGTGCCAAAAAACCTGCAGCCACTCTAGTGGGGGGAACTAAACTGACATGTATAGTTCAATAGAGGAGGTTAATCTAAGTCATTCCTTTGCGTAGCTTGAGCGCGTGGCTTGCCGTCGATCACACAACAGAGGCCGTGCTCGGGGTGACGCCGTGGCCGCCTCAACTCATTATTAAATAATGCGTTGAGGACGAAGTGATTATACATTTAGCCTGATTATATCATGACAATATTTTTCTTCCGTCGAGTGTTCATTTACAATGAGCTCGCGGCGTCACGGCGAGCGTGGCCAGGTCGCCGGCGCTGCGGCGGCGACACGTTAATATTACCAGTTACTGCGCGGCCAGCGTGCACGCGGCGCCGGCACGCGCGTGCGGCGTGCGTGCGCGGGCGCGTGCGTGCGACGCGACGTGCTGGCTGCGCGGCGTGCTCGCGGCGCGGGCAGCGGGCACGCGCGTGCGACGCGACGTGTTGCCGCGCGGCGTGCCGTGAGGCACGCGTTGTTATTGTATCATATTCTATAAAGCCTGTACAGTATTTGAATAAAGGACGTGTCTACAGCTATGATTTGGTTTTTTATTTTATAAGCATCCTTACTTAAGCTTATTGGCTAAATTGGCTTCGTGCTTTGAATTTCACGAGATTGATAACCGACAGTGATGTTGGTACTAGTTTACAAATACTAAGTCTAAGTTTACTTAATGTCTACAGCGGAGGCACGGTTTCTCTTTTCAAGCGCACCTCTCAAATATTCGAGGGCTGCACTGAAATCTCGATGCGGTCCACCACCATCTGAGACTGAAAAGCCCCACTTGCTTTTCTCGGATTTAAGCTCTCGCCTTCATTCATGCTGCCAAGTCCTACAACAAGCACTAAGGAAGGCTCGCTTCATATTGGCAAAAAACTCCCGGCTAGTACTTCATATGCGGCGTTTCATATTGGTAAAAGACTCGCGGGTAGTAGAGCATTCTGGTCTCTGGTTCTGGTCATTTGCCAAATCGGTCGAAGCGAACTTCTGTCGGCCTACACTGCCTCCGCTGGTTAAACTTGATGAAACACTGGTTCATACGGCGAGAGAGAATACTGGTCTAGACTGGTTGTGATAGGTGGAAATCAAACGAAGTGACATCATTCAGGTTTCATATATTTCACACAGTTTTACACAAATTCACGTTATAAGAAAATCCAGCCACTCTACAAACGTCGCTCAATGCATTTAAAAAACCCCGTCACCCGGAAGTCAAAATACTATATCCCCTTTTTTCTTAGGACGAAACATTTGAATAAGTCACATAAATTGACAAACTTATTACAATTAATTACATAAATACAAGCTGTTGGTGTATAAACTAAAACATTTTAATCAGATGTGATTAACAGTAATATTTCCAAGGTAATCAATCATTGCAAGAATAATTAGGGCTTTTAAATAACTAGCAAATTATTACAGCACTACTAATGTCTCAAAGAATTGATAGATGGCGCTATAGAGACTTAGTAAAGAATATTTATCTCTAAATGGATTGCTGTAAGTGCACCAGGTGTCTTGATTAGCCGGTAGATGGCGCAGCGATAGCTGCAGCATCCTAGCGATGCACCCAGCCCCGTAACACGGTACTGTTCTGGTCTGGTCTGGTGGTGAGAGACCAATATTGAATCAGTAGTATTGACCAGACCACATATTTGATTCTAGTAGTGCTATCCTACCGATTTTACCACATTACGATACTTGATGCCCGAGGTTCGCATATGGAACAAAGAGATTCCGAGAGCGCGGTGGCGTATATATTATATGGGCGCAAAATCATTATTTGATAATTTTGATATGGATTTAATTTGGTCACTTCCTGCTTATTTCTTTTAAAATATTGCAAAATCCTGTTGAATTTATGTAAGGATTTAATTTGATAACTTCCCTTCGATTTATTTTAAATATTACAATATCCTGTTCAATTTATAACGAATTAAATGACGACTTCCTTTCTAATTTAAAAAAAATATTACAGTATCCGGTCAAACTTGTGAGGATTTAACTTGACCAGTTCCTATATAAATATCAGAGCATCCGGTCATATTTAAATAAGAATTTACTGTGACGATTTCCGTTCTATTTATTTTAAATAGTTTTCTACCTTCATAGTGAATTTTGATGCTTGTCAATTTCTGTGTATAAAAACCGATGTAATGTGATTAGAAAGGCACTATTTCGCCGCCCATGGAATAAACACCTTGAACTTGAAGTTATTTCTTTATCATCACTATAACATTTCCTGCCATTCTATATTACTGTGACTGTGAATTTTGTGTGACGTCGACACCGATGGTCATCATGCGCCGACAGCAGCGGTGGGATCCAGTTCGCTCCTACTGAAGTCCTCTGGATTCCGAATCAAGTGTCGTGACTGCAGCGCTGTCCGCTACTCTTCTACCTTTCGGAGATCATAGCAATTCTTACCTACTGCCATTCGATCCCGAGGTACGCTGCCACACTAAAAGGAAGACCGAAGACCTGGGCTGCAACAACACATGGGAGCAAGTCAAGCAGGACCTGATCCAGACGTTTGGCGAAGAGTCCCGGTCTGCTGACGACGTCCAGCGGCGCCGCAACTGAACAGCCACGCGGTTTACGCAACCAAAAGATGGTCGCTTTGCAGCCAAATGGATGGTGAGGTAATTGATTCTCTAATCACTGTTATCTTGTTTTTATGAAATGTGTAATGTAGTGAAATACTTGTGTCCTGACTCTTTGCCCAAACTAGTCTCCATTTTTAAAACTTTTCGTAAACATGACGAATCAAAAAACTAACGGTACAAACAAGAATTATTCAAATCAAAAACGTTTTTAGTAGCTGTCATTGTCATTTTTAGTCCTGACTCGCAGGGTCACGGCGGGACGGCTACGAAAAAATAAAACCGCAAGTAAGTTGACTGTCAATATGGCAAAAAAAGTGTTCTTGTGTCCATAAACAAAATAACGAAAGATTAAAATAGACCGCCTAAAACATTAAACATTAATTTCAATTCTATTTAGATTTGTTTTTGTTGTGTCTGGATCGACTCCAGGCAAATTGGCGATCACAATTAGTGAAATGCCAATTGGTTTTGATAAGTTGATTCGAACGTTGTAAGGTTGCTAGTAAAATTTAACCGTTTAAAAAAAAAAAAAGTAATGCAAGCAAAACAGTGCGTTGCATGTTATGGTTAACAAAAAGAAAGGTTTTAGTGCCACAGTTTCTAAGCATGATCTATGTATCGCGACGCGCAGACGTATCTGTTCAAATAATATATCGTTCGCTGTAGGTACTTTTGTTTTAAACATACCAACTAGACAAAGTGAGTTTTATTTTCTGCCATAAATATTTTAGGAAATTCTTTAAAATATTTCGAATGGCCCCCTCTAGTCTGGTAACCACGAGACGGTCTGAAAAATAGAATAATGTTCGAATTATGAATGAATATCTATTTAAGGCCAATTAATCAATGAATCAATTATACAGGTCAAGTAAGTAGATCGAAGCAATTTTTAGTTCGATTATTGCATCGACTTTTAGTTCGATTGTTGAATCGACTTCAGTTCGATTGTTGAATCGACTTCAGTTCGATTGTTGAATCGACTTCAGTTCGATTGTTGAATCGACTTCAGTTCGATTGTTGAATCGACTTCAGTTCGATTGTTGAATCGACTTCAGTTCGATTGTTGAATCGACTTCAGTTCGATTGTTGAATCGACTTCAGTTCGATTGTTGAATCGACTTCAGTTCGATTGTTGAATCGACTTCAGTTCGATTGTTGAATCGACTTCAGTTCGATTGTTGAATCGACTTCAGTTCGATTGTTGAATCGATTTCAGTTCGATTGTTGAATCGACTTCAGTTCGATTGTTGAATCGACTTCAGTTCGATTGTTGAATCGACTTCAGTTTGACAGATTTTTGGTTTTTTGGACAAAACGCGTGTGGCGCGCGGCTACTCGCGTCTGCAGGTAGCGCAAGGCCGCCAGCAGCGACACCGGGGGCCGCTGGCGTCGCCTACTGCCGCACGGTCCCCTATTTTTCTAGTTCCTGGTTCGTGGTGAGAGGGAATGGGACGCCTCCTTCTGTGGAATAGTAATGCTAGGGAAGGAGATGGTCGCATGCGTGAGAAAATGGACGTCCCCTAGTTCCCGCCGCCGTGAAATAAATCTCAGGACGAGCAATGGGTATAGCTCACCGTCCGGACCGAACCAGAGTCCTCGACGATGCGTATCAACAAATTATAGGGGTCCAGTAGGGCTGATGCCCACTAGGGCCTCGGGTAATTGCTAAAAAGTAAACCCGCGGTCCCAGAACGCAAACGGCAACTGAAGGACACAGGTGTGGTTTTGTCAGTAAAAGATTAAAACGCCTCACGCTATACCTCAGAGCGGGAGAATTCATTGGATGATTTCCCTCGTCAAAAAAAAGTGCGGAAAGTAGAGTATTTAAAGTAACCGTAATAGGGGAATGGCCATGTGTGCTGCTGCACGTATTCAATAGAAACTGTAATTGCTACTCGTAGGGCCAACTTTAGTTAGGGATGCAAAAAGCCCCCTTATAGAAAATTTCCAGCATCGCCAACAATGTTCTATGTTTTTGTGAGTGGATAAAAGAGAACCTAACCTGTACCAGGCGGGTTTTTAACTTTCGAACCGCTTTTTTTTATTTTACTCAAGTTTTTCAACGAAATACCTGAATTCTTTTGTGAGCTTCCTACGCACGTTCTAGGGCCAGATGATTCTGTTCGCCCTGAAAATTTTCAACAATGAATTCCTGTGAATGGTAAGAAAATAATCTTACGTTATGAAAAAAAAAACAGCGGCAGCGCAGGTTAGCAGATATGCGGCCCTGGGCTGCGGCCATGGACTGTGGTGTCCGTAGTTCCACCGATAACGGATAATTTTCAATCTATTGTCTCATATTATATAGTTGCTGGGTTGCTGTCTCTATTCAATATAGAATTCAACTTTATCAACACTTTTACGTCGCGTCGGTAGATTCCTCAGTCGGCCAAGTGTCAGTGCCAAGGATATTGGAAGGGTATTTTAATCTTCATCAAATAAAAAACAAGTTCATGTAGTATATTCGTTTAATGAGTAAAGCCAAAAGGCTGGGGTGCTGTACACTAGCGTTCCGTCGCACTCGGTGCAGCGACTCGCACGCAGCGCACACGGCGTCACACACGACCATCGTCAAGTTAAGACTAGGCTGTTACATTACGGATTCAGATTTTTTTTCAAATATTTTTTTTTCAAAAAGGATATACATAGATTTTAAAGTTCCTACCTACCTATATTATTATTATTTAAGTTTATTTAATATTCACTCTGCAGTCGATAATATAATAAGAGAAACTCGTGAGTGTACTTAGAATAATACAAAATGTACAATACTTTGATAAAAGGATAGACCACTATACTACCTATACAATACAATAGAATACATTTTACGGACGGCCGATATCAATAAATACTGATTTACTCTCTATATTTAAAGAACAAAACTACGAACATAATAAGCCGACACAACGTTCAAAACAAAAAAGTTATCACAAAATGGAATATTAAAGTTATAAAAAAACAATAATTTGCTAAATATCTAAACAACGCAACGAAGTCAAAATATAAAGATGAACGCTGTCGGCAGCAGTTGAGCACGGAGAGCGCGCAGCCGCCGGGCTCGCGCGCGCTCACTATATCATACACCTAAATTACATGTACTTATCGTCTACAAGTATATGAATATGTTTTGATTAGCATTTAATACCGCTGTTACAGTAGTGTATAGAACTCATAAATATACAGACTTGTGTAGTAAGGCACGGACGGCTCGCCGCAGCCCGCTGCACTCGGGCGCGACACGGCAGCACTTTATACTGGATACATTAACCTACGATACTGTGCTACTACTGTCCAACAAAAGCGCTGCCTCATTCGGTGTGTTGCTCAAATGATAACTAATATTTATACTTTAGTAGCGCAACAAGCCCCGTGTGTTGCAACACGCCACGTGTGCTGTAACACGCCTGGTGTAGCGCAACACGCCCCATGTGTCGCAGGCGAGTGCTCGGCTCGAAGGCGGACGAGGTGCGTCTTCACTATATTGTAGTTTAGAATGTTGCACGCTTTCAATACCACTTAGTTTACGTCTTAAGCTAATACAATACAAAACGCTGATGAACCGAGCGGTGTGTGCGGCCACCGCGCAGGCGCACTCGACCCGGTGTCGATGCCGTCATTACTGACTCACCGACACAATACAGGTATATAAATATTTCCCAAGTCTTGACATTACATTCGGTTAATAATTCACGGAATTATATGCTGAATTGTTAATATCACAGTTGATGTCGACCATGTTACAAACGCCGGTATCTGCACGCTCCGCTGTTCACCAGCACTGACAGTAATATTACGCAGTTGAGACATTCGCTATTTAAATATTGCAATCCTTCGATCATATTTTGCCTCCAAATGTTTTTATCTCTCAGATTTTTTTCTGATAATATCTATAACTTTCTTTAAAAAAAATTGTTTCCTGTAAAGTTTGCTCACTGGTCGATCGGCCACTCAAGCACTAGGGCAGCGAAATACAAACGTGGTTAATCAACATTCGGAGTGTATGAAATGTAATGTAGCGACGGTCTCAGCAGCGAGTACTCACGAGCTAGGCGGCGCACACGCCGGCACACTACAATAAATATCCTTATCTTCATCATGTGAATACAGTACACGGACGATCGGCGTATTTTACCACAATTGATTCATCATCCGCTTATTTCTTGCATTATTATAGAAATACATTATTAGCTAAATATTTTATCAATACTTCAATAGTTATCTAATTCATCAGATAAAAATTCGAAATTCCTTAGTCAGGCACTGCGTGTTAAGTAGATTGCAATGTTTTGTTTCTATATTTTTTTATTGCTTTATATTTCATTATAAGCCGCTCCTAAACAGAGTCGACATTGCATTAAATAACTTTATATCAAAATTATCGAGCTCTTATTCTACATTAGTATATTATTAAAGTCTGTATTTATTTATAAATTTGTCATTTTTATAAAAAATGTACACCCGCTGAGCGAAGAGAACCTACCGCGCCGGCGCCACCGCCGCTGGAGATCAATGCTTGCACTCTACAATATATTACTTATATCAAAACACTATCATATAAATATTAAACCCGTACAAAATGGAGCCAACATCTAATAACAGCACAAATGCTGTGCTCGTGCTGACCTCTAGCGCCGCGAGGGCGCCGCTCGTCCATACATACTAATATAATTCGTATAGTGTGGTAAAGTTAAGTACATTCGCACGGGAGGTACCACCGCACGTCTTAAAGCTAGTATTAAATTACACACGCACACAGGCACACGTCAATGTATAAAACGTACAGGTACTACTACAACACTCGCGTCACACACACACACATCGCATGCACGCACACACACAGCATCATTTGGTTGATATGTGACGAGCTTCGTGTTTACTTTCTTGTATCTTCTATATTTTTTGTTCGATTTAAATTTTCTATGTTCAACCTGAAAGAAAAATCATAATTAGTTTATCAGAATTGATTGAATTGTATTTAATTAATCTTTTGAATACCGTAATTAGAGACACAATAGAAAGACAATAGGTGGCGGACACCGGTGTCCTCTTCGGGTTTCACAGTTTAATTGGGTAGCCGAGGTTTTCATCATCCAATGACAAATCCCGCCCTTGGGCGGAGCGGAAAGTAGTGTCAGACTCTTACTAATTAAAAACCTACCCCGTTCCTTCGTAGCCTATCGTGCCAGGGCCGGGTATTCCTTTCGGAAGTTAACCCATGACCCCAGTAGGCTTCGACCCTGCCTGTCTGCAGTTAGCAGGCTGGGCCTCTTCGGGGGTAGCCGAGGTTAGATGTGCAGCGCGCCACGTGATAACGAACTGGGGTCAATTTTTAGACCACGGTCGGATAAACCATGGACAGACGATATCATTTGAAGAGTTAGGTGCGCACCAGGCCGGACGGCGAGTACGTGCCGCGCGTGGACATGTCAGGTACGCACCAGGTCGGACGGCGCTATATGAGGCGCTCCTCGGGCGGCGGCTTGAGCGCGTGCTGCATCATCTCGGCGCGCGGGTTGCAGTACTCCTGGCCGGACGGCGAGTACGTGCCGCGCGTGGACATGTCAGGTACGCACCAGGTCGGACGGCGCTATATGAGGCGCTCCTCGGGCGGCGGCTTGAGCGCGTGCTGCATCATCTCGGCGCGCGGGTTGCAGTACTCCTGGCCGGACGGCGAGTACGTGCCGCGCGTGGACATGTCAGGTACGCACCAGGTCGGACGGCGCTATATGAGGCGCTCCTCGGGCGGCGGCTTGAGCGCGTGCTGCATCATCTCGGCGCGCGGGTTGCAGTACTCCTGGCCGGACGGCGAGTACGTGCCGCGCGTGGCCCGCTTGCGCCGCGCCTGCGCCCCCAGCGCGCCCAGCGCCGCGCCCGCCAGCGCCAGCCCCACCAGCGCCGCGCCCACGCCGATCAGCACCGTGGACGACGTGTCGCCCGCGCCGCCGGACCCCGACGCCACCACCTGCGCAACACAACTTCTTTAGAAGCGTTTTACTTTCTAAATCATTCTCACATATCTATATAATTTCAACGATGTACTCGTAACAATAACTTTGTAAATATTTACAAATTTTAAAGTATGTCAATCTTACACATTCTTCTCCAACGAGATCTACTCATTATAACGCGCAAATAGCTTTATTTCTTTGTGATTGAACGACTTGACAGTGCAAAAGTGCTTGTTAATAGTTTATTTGAGAACAAATGATTGGAGTATTGAATATGGGTGTGCAGGTACCTGCTGCGAGCAGTTGTGTCCGCCCCAGCCGTCCACGCAGTGGCACACGTAGTCGGTGTGCGCGGCGCAGCGCTGCTCGCACACGCCGCCGTGCAGGCACGGCCCGCTGGCGTTGCCGGCGCCCGCCTGGTAGCACGGGTCCAGCAGCGAGCACTCGTGGCCGCAGAACCCGGCAGCACACAAGCATCTATAACGACATAATGGTATTGCAAATCAAAATAAGACCAATTAAACATGGTATCAGATAGCTAGCATTTGCACCCGTGACTGAAGCGGGCCAAGGTTACCTACGAAGGGTTCTAGGGGGCTCAAGAGCCTCCGGAAGCTCTATAGACAGAGAGTCGCCTGAGTCGTGCGGTCAGCCAGAGGGCGCGGTCATTGCGAAAGCAACCGGCGCGCAAGCTAAACGCGTCCCAACGAGTCATGGCCATACGGGGATACTATACGGTTTCCCACTTCCTTGCCAGCCAGCATTTGGTGGCAACGGTCCTTGCACAAACGCAGGAGTTGTACTTGAAGGTGCATCGATGGAGCGACACTCCGCTGCCGTAACAAATCGCGACTCCGGCGGGATCTCATGGTGGTATGGAAACATAGACTGTTGCAACCCAGCGCTGCGCCCGCCACAGCTGCGGTGATAAGTTCTCTCTTTAAGGAGAGCCTGCAGATACACCACAGCATCCTCACTTTCCAACTGACTCTAGTCCTCACCGGACATGGGTTTTTCAGGAAGCGGGAAGGAACACCCAGATGTCACCAGAATTTGGATCACCTGGACGACACCGTAAAACATAGAGTAGAAGTATACCCCGACTGAACGGAGTATCGCCGTACCGTTATGGAGGCAAACGGCGGCGGCGACCCCTCGTGTTATCATGTCCGGAACTGATTCAGGTCATGTGGGGGAATAGGAAGCGGTCACCTCCTTCGGAAGTCGCGGGACGATTCCCGGTTACCGTAGGGGCGGACTTGAGGACGATGAACAGCGAGTAAATAGCTCGGTAAAGATAGTCCGAGTCGATGCTGCAGTGTTCTACGCGCACCTCTAAGCGATATCAGTAAACTTAAAGGTAGAGCAGGGCTCATGCCTGCCAACTAGACCAGCGAATTGTTCGAGAGTGACCTCGACCTTGGAGTATAAGGGGCTACTGAAAGAGCACCGGTGGGTTTTAGTCAGTAAACGTTTGACGCCTTTTCAGAGTGTTAGCGTTGAAGTTATTTGATATTTCCCACTTTAAAAAATGTACCACTTTGTTGACTCTGCCCTGATTTATGTTCCAGGTATTATTTAGATTTTATACAAGTTATTTGTTGGCCTCTTGTAGATCCTTTTTTCTACGCATTGCCGAGCTGATCTGACCATCTAATACAAAGTGCGCCGCAACTGTGGCTCCGTCAGGGCGCCACGTAGCAACTATTAGTGTACAAACTCACGTATAGGATCCGTTCAGGTTCTGGCATTCGCCGGGCCCGCAGCTCACGAGTTTCTCGGCGCACTCGTCCACGTCCTGTTCGCAGCGCGCGCCCGTCCAGCCTGGAACAAAACGCAAACAGGATTGGCTTAATGTTTCCGAGAAAATTTATTCAAAACACCAATAGCCTATCTGAACACAACAGTGCCGACACGTGCCGATCAGAAAAGTATCCATTAGAGTCAGTGAAAAATGATATTGCAGCATACATTTTGTACGACGCTATCCGTTCTCGTCAGTGATAGTGATGTTCAGTGACGTTCACTGTCTGCACTGCTGGCACTGTTGTGTGCGGATAGGCCTTAAATGATGATGTTGAACGTTAAAGTCGTTATTAAAGATTAAAATAATTTATAAAATATTGAAAATAGAGTTCTTCAAACTTAAGCTTTCTGCCAACAAACCCATGAGTGATAACGGTCACGATAGACGGTATACGTATACAGTTTTAAAATGACAAATAATATGCTTTTTAATCTTTCTCTTGAAGAGATAGAGTAGGGAGTGTGGGAGAGGGTTCCAAAGACACACTGCAGTGATAGAAAAGGAATCATCATAGTAGTTGATAGAGTGACTCGGACTATGAAGGAGGAGTGACAGTGTGCAAGGGTTCATCCCTTGGGACGAGGTACTTAAACGACTCCTATCTTTGAGACCATCTTAAATTCTAGATGTGCTTAAAATGAATTGCATTTAATTGATAGACAGCATAATGTAAGGCATTGCAATAGTTACCATCCGCACATCACTTCTCACCTGTTGACCTCAACCCAGCGCAAGGCATGTGGCCTCTATATAAACTAATACTTACATAGTTCAGGTTACTGTTATCACGAGTTCTAATTGTATCGCAGTGATAACGTTATCAGTTAACAATGTTAAGGTTCTCTCGCACAAACAAACCGATATCCTTCGGCGACAATTCATAATGGTATCACGAGTTAGTATGGTTTTAAAACAAATTGTTAAAGAATAAAATACTCAGTGAGGTCACTTCACCGCGCTCTGGTTGAAACCCGTTCATTTGTTTTAATGAGGTGAAGAGGAAAACGCACAACAATGCTCCTTACATACGTGAACCAAAATCTGGAAATACGTTGAAATTAAATTAAATTACGTTGGGTTAACTTCCGAAAGGAATGCTCGGCCCCGGCACGATAGGCTACGAAGGAACGGGGTAGGTTTTCGGATGATTTTACCTACCATAAAAAAAAAATACGTTGAAATTAATCATTTCATTTCCGAATTCATTTTACATTTTCTGATACATAAACTAGATTGAATAAAATTGCTATTTAGTCTGGAAACAAACTGAACCTCGGAAGCATTGCTTGAGCACTGATGCGAAAACATTTTCTTTTTTTGTGTACTAGAAAAAAATCTACAAATAATAGCGACAATGAGAGGGACCAGGCAACTGCCCACAGGGTCACTTTTTTATACTATCTGTGACTATATTGTTAGTTTACTGCTTTGGTATTTTATCTATTGACATATATATACGCGCTGCCTGTTATTTCAATTGCGGTTCAAGTGTATATTTACACCATAATTGAATTTACCTACATTGTATTTGTTTTGGCATGCGCTTCACAACATTCTTGACGTGTTGTAAATGATTTGTTCTTAATTAAATACAGTACGAACCACAAACTAAAAGCTGTATTCATTATTTTTATGAATAAAAGGTTGTTGTCCTTCCTCATAATTTCCTAACATTTGTATTTATTAACGCGTGACGCGAGAGGAAAATCATAAGCAATACATGAAGTGTCAAGAAAAGTTTACTCACTGACATTGAAACCTACGTATACATTCAGAAATTATTCGTACGTAAGACTTTCTTCGTTTTAGTTTTTTTTTTTTGTTCATTTTAATCTGTGTTCAAATCTCATATTAACTCCCATGACATATTTGCGTCTTTGGTCGTTATTTTAGCCAAGCAATGCTGAAATGAGCTTCGCTGCTTGCTTCAATTAAAACTTTATTCCTTCCAAGACGGAGAAGTAATTTCCACCAGAGTCGCATTTAGATTTTTGTCTTTCTTTTCGCACAACGTGAAGTGTCCATTCTATAACCTGCGAACATGACGTCCGCGTCGCGCAGGCGCAGGAACTGACCCGATGACACATTCTGTTTATCTAGTCTAAGCCACTATCACGGCAAGAAACAATGCAATGATATCAGCCGCCGACTCGGCGTGTTGTCATCAACAATCCAACAGGTGCTATAAATTATTGACCGCTCAATATTTTCCTCTTTTTCGAGTGAAAAGTAAACACACTTATCACCTGTTGCAGTTACTACTATAACGTAATCTTATAGAAGCATTATACAATACCTAGCAAGACGATTATTAGCAGTCTGACCATCATCTCTTCAACATTATCATCATCACAACACTGTCACTCGTGTCTGATCACATCTCACTGCACTTCGCGAGATATTAGCACTGTTTTGTTAATATCGATGAACGGATAGCGCACACGTCTAGCGGCGAGTCGCGAGCGCCGAGTAGCCTCGCCTCGCGCTCGCGGAGGACACTGATTCACAAAGTGTGACGCGCGCGATTTTCCTGCATCTGCCGATACCGACCAATTAACATGGTGAGGACGTTCTGTTGTAATAGAATTAATTATCGAGCGCGACCCGCTCCCGCCTACGGGACATTCAGACTGTCGTGACGGACATCTCACTGAAAGTGTACACAATGAATCAACTCGTTGTCTAATGTATGCTGTTCCATTAAATTTCATTAAATTTTCTTACACATGAGCAATCTTTTGACTATTTTATTTGCTTCCTGAATTAGTGCTTTTATGACGTATAATCTTAATAAGATTAAGATGTGTCAACAAGATTATTTGGATACACGACCTGAACGAAACTATTGATAGAGATCTACATACTGGTCGGAGATAAACCAATACGAAAACAAGAATAAGATTATTTCAATATGTTTACTGATCGCCAGATTTAAGTGAATTATTGAACGGACATATCACTAGGAAGCACAAAGGAAATAAATTATTAATTTATAGTTGGCGGCATAAATAAGGGCATTAGTGAATCATAACAGGACACAACTTTGTACTTTAGCTGGGCGAGTGTATGATATTTTTAATTTCAATGAGGTGATTGTCATTCACTGAAAAGTTTGCGAACCGCGGTCTGTGTTATCAGTTATCAGCGCTTATCAGTGTGGTGGATTGTCGGCGATCGCGCGGCGATAAGATACGCGAGCACAGGTGTAGGTGACCACAGACAGACATACACCGTGCGCGCATGTGTGGCGTGTGACCATGCTGGGAACTGTGATAGTGGAACATCACTGATACCAATATTTGGACCACGTCCTACATTCAATAACAAACACTCCCAAACGAAACATACAAGTTATCTAGAATACATATTGATCATTATACTTAAAAAAGGAACTTTGGATCGATTGATTTAACCACGAGGCGGTAGGTACGGTTATATGTTGCTAATTAATAAGTGTCGCGCGTATGTAAATGACTTTGAGAACAAATACTGGTGGCGTCACGGCGCTGCTCGGAAGCTAGCTGACTCATGCTGTGCGTTAGGATGACCAGCGCGTACGCACTGCCTTGTACGTACTGCTATTCATACTTGCGTCTCGGGGGTTCCTTGCTGCAGCGTATTTCGATTGTATACAAAGCCTAAACGCAAGAGTGTGAAACTAACCGCGTATGGATTGGAAATATTTTTTATTTATTTATTCATTTATGTACACACAAACACTTAAAAAAGAAAATAACAAACACAGATAGAAGAGCACAAAGGTACTGCTTATTTCAAGTGAAATTTCTTCCAGCAGACCTGCGACAGGAGAGTTGGATGAGAGATGTAGACACAGTGTACAGAAAACAAATAAGTATGCAGTTTTACTGAGGTCTTCCAATCTATAAAAGAGTATTACGCAAATACTCACGTATACTTCGTAGTACGTACACAGGCGCATTACTTTGTGTAATTTATTTCATCAACACTGCTCTCAAAAACGGTGAAAGAAAACATCGTGAGGAAACGGCATGTCCTAGAACCAAAAATTCGAGGACATGTGACATCCACCCGTCGACTTTATAGCCCCTAGACGCCGCATGCTTGCTCTAACGCACCAAAAACATTCTGTCATCTAGCCGAGGTGCGGGAAGCGGGGAGCTGCGTTCTGATTGGTCCGACCAAGGTCATTACGACACTCTAGGGATGGGGTAGATTTAAAATAAATCACGAAAGTATCGATATTTTTTTATAATATTTATTACAATTATTAATTGTATTTTTTACCTACCTAGTTCTTGATATTATTTTAACAGAAAATGTAAATACTTTATGTTAATAATAAATTTAGTGAAATAATGATAGTGAGTGGTAACGTAAAAATTAAAAAAAAATCAAAAAAGCTGAAAAAATCCTCCCTATCAATAAAAACGTAACATAGTTACTTATAATTATTATAACGGTAAAAAATAGTATCCAAGGAACCATTTTTCTTGCTTGTTTGCAATTAACCATTTATTTTTTTTAACTCAGAAGCTTTCGGGAACCTAAAATCAATAGCCGATTAACAATGAAATGTCAATTTTAATGTAGTAAGTATAAAATGATCGTATAAATATAAATAAATTCAGCTTTATCGATAACAGAGGCGTTCATAAGGATTGGTACATCACTACACACATCAGATCTATTAGTCAGATGTGTTGACAGACAAGCGTCGCCTGTTATTACACGTCTAGTGGCTGTAAGGTCGTTGCATCCACCAATCCGCATTGGGCCCGCGTGGTGGATTACGACCCATTACCTCTCCTAGAGAGGAGGCCTGAGTCCTAGCAGTGGGAACATCATAAGGCTGATGCATACTTCGTAGTGACCTAACTACCTAACATTATTCCATATTATACAGTGCCAGTACGAACATCGTCGCGCTCCGTCTCGCAGTAGCGTCCGCTGTACCCGTCCGCGCACAAGCTAGTACATACCTGTTCCGTCACAGTCGCACAGGTAGGCGCCGGTGGCGTCGAGACAGCGGCCGCCGTGCAGGCAGGCGGCGGCGCCGCCGGCTTCCGCGCACTCGTCGCGCTCCGTCTCGCAGTAGCGTCCTCTGTACCCGTCCGCGCACAAGCTAGTACATACCTGTTCCGTCACAGTCGCACAGGTAGGCGCCGGTGGCGTCGAGACAGCGGCCGCCGTGCAGGCAGGCGGCGGCGCCGCCGGCCTCCGCGCACTCGTCGCGCTTCGTCTCGCAGTAGCGTCCGCTGTACCCGTCCGCGCACAAGCTAGTACATACCTGTTCCGTCACAGTCGCACAGGTAGGCGCCGGTGGCGTCGAGACAGCGGCCGCCGTGCAGGCAGGCGGCGGCGCCGCCGGCCTCCGCGCACTCGTCGCGCTCCGTCTCGCAGTAGCGTCCGCTGTACCCGTCCGCGCACAAGCTAGTACATACCTGTTCCGTCACAGTCGCACAGGTAGGCGCCGGTGGCGTCGAGACAGCGGCCGCCGTGCAGGCAGGCGGCGGCGCCGCCGGCCTCCGCGCACTCGTCGCGCTCCGTCTCGCAGTAGCGTCCGCTGTACCCGTCCGCGCACAAGCTAGAACATACCTGTTCCGTCACAGTCGCACAGGTAGGCGCCGGTGGCGTCGAGACAGCGGCCGCCGTGCAGGCAGGCGGCGGCGCCGCCGGCCTCCGCGCACTCGTCGCGCTCCGTCTCGCAGTAGCGTCCGCTGTACCCGTCCGCGCACAAGCTAGTACATACCTGTTCCGTCACAGTCGCACAGGTAGGCGCCGGTGGCGTCGAGACAGCGGCCGCCGTGCAGGCAGGCGGCGGCGCCGCCGGCCTCCGCGCACTCGTCGCGCTCCGTCTCGCAGTAGCGTCCGCTGTACCCGTCCGCGCACAAGCACTCCGCCGTCTGGACAACAAACACGCGTAAAAAAATTTACAACTGAAGAACAACTAGAATTAAACTAAGTTTCTGATGAAAAATGCAAATAACACACAGTATTCGTGACTAACATGAACTAACGCTAGCTCATACTCGGACGCAGTGCAATGATGCTTGAAGAAGCTAGATGTTCCGCGACGCGCACTGCAGCGGTGCAAAACGCATGGCAAACCTTCGTTGTGTTGCGCATCGTTAAATCTTGAGGCGTGCACAAGCTGAACGGAATTGCAGCACTTCGCGTCTATCGGAGAAGCATCACTGTGTCGATCTTAGTAACAGTTATCGAAAAACTTGCTGAAACGGCTTAAACCAATAATACAGTTTGATTTTCGAGAAAAACAACTATCAAGCAAGTGTATGATAAGATCTAAAAAGTAAACGCCCTTGAATACAAGAAGGTATTTTCTATTGCGTTTCTAGACATGGCACAAGCGTTTGACAAAGTATAACACGAAGCCATATACATATACTAAAGAGAATTGCTACCGAATAAGTACCGAAGAAGTATGCAGAAAGGTATTTTGGAATTCCACATTCTAAGCCGAATCTTTAGAATAAGATAAAAAGTTGCCTATTCAAAACTGAAACAAATAAAAGCTGACGTACCGCAAGGAAATGTATTAGGTCCAGTCCTGTACCATATGGAGCATCAAATGAATTGAAAACAAATCTGTACACACAGACCTTAGCAACAAAAAATACCAGTTTCCTCTAATTTATATAACATTAATAACTAGCTTCTGCTAGCGGTTTCGCCAGCGTCAAAGTAGCTTTATATAGAAAGGGGTAAACTTTGTAAAATACTCTCATGCCTTTGTCATAAAAGGAAAACCCTGTGCTATATTTTGTGCAGCTTTGGCCCAAAGCTGGACGAAACAGCACATCGAGTGTAAGAAGAAATTAAGTTAAGAAAGGAAGTCATCTTATTTTTGATACAAAGACATGTCATGTCAGTTTCGTCACGATGTCTTTGTAGTGTGCGATGGATCCTTACCTTGGTATCGTTGACGCACTTGCCGTGCACGCAGGGCTGCACGTCGCAGAAGGCGCGCTCGCAGTACACGCCCTCGAAGCCCTCGTTGCACACGCACGTGAAGTTGTTGCCAGTCGGCGGATCTAGTGTTCATAGGGGAGTTACTTTATTAGAATAAATGTTTTTTTTTCTAGTAAACGTCAATTGTGACTGATCCTACATTTAGATTGAGACTTCTCAATCTAAATGTAGGATATATTTTATGATGATTTGGCTACTTATGTTTACAAGTAAATGTCTGTGTATACTGTAGGTACGTCATAACTATGAGCCATCCTCTATCTATATAATATGACTATTTAGATTACATGTTAGATTACACAACCAGTCCTACAAAAATGAAGGACTGAAGAAAATGTGTTGATGCGTACCAGGTTCAACATCCTTGCAGGCTAGCGCAGCAGGTCCACAGGGCTGGTGCGCGCAGGAGCGGTCGCGCGGCGAGGCGCACGTGGGGCCGCGCCACTGCGCCGCGCACGTGCAGCTGAAGGCGCCCGCCAGGTCCGCGCACGTGCCGCCGTGCAGGCACGGGCCCGACGCGCACTCGTCGATGTCGCGCTCGCAGCTGCGGACAAAACACGCCCTTATACCCATCCTCACTCTACAGCATTCCACTAGTAAAGAAATACCGTTTCTTGGAAAAAAGTATATTGAGCAAACTAACTAAACTGTATATCCTATTTTCTCCGTCCAAAAAAGACCATCAAACGTTAGCTTAGAGATTTCATACTCATATTTACGACTTCATGTCACGAATAAGCGATATAAATGAACTTTAATTGGCTGGCTTAAAAATAACAGTCAATTGAATCACACATGCTGACTTCCACCAACCTCCCAGACAGACTGGACTTCATCGCAGTCTTCGACTGTTGAGCATCTTCACCCTCTAAATAAAGTGTTAGAAAAATATCAAGAATACCCTACCTATAGCGCTCGCGCTCGTGGATTACTTAAAGGCTTTCGATTTTAGCTCACGACACTGTTTTCTGTGCTAAACAAAAAGTGAGATACGATCTGTTCTCGAAAATGATATACCTGATAAACCAAAAAGGAGTCAAGCAAGTCGATCTGCATCTCTCAAGCTCTATTTTCCTCAACAATAGCAGGGTTAGGCCTCATGCTCAAGTAGCTGAGCGATGCTAGTCTCCAAGTCGGATTTTTTATTGATATAAACTAGTGCTTGACTGCGATCCCATACGATGGTAAGCAGTGATGCAATCGTTAACGGTGAAGCGCACTTGTTTACTCTAACCTTAAACTTATAATCGCACGGGAAGAAAAACTTAATGACGAACAGCATCGAGAGAAGTATATACTACTGGGTGAAAAACTCACGGGCTGTATTAGAAACTATACTTCGTTCCAAAACTATGTTTAGTTGCGAGGTTTATGTCTCGAGTTTAATGAATAAACTGAGCTGGTCACATTTGCCACATGTCGGGGGAGAAATGGGCAAAGATTACCATACATTAGATCCCCAACGCAAGGATGCGAAAACGAGGCAGGGCTATAGAGAGTGCAAAGATAGCAGTGTAGCGACATCTATGACGTGAGATGGTAACTAAACTTCAAAATCTTGTATCGCGGTATCAAAGTTCTCATCTCAAATCATGAACGAAAAAAGTTTAATCAGAATCGAGTCCTTCAATTTTGTTCGTCTCTGCGTCACTGTGTGAAGCGTCTGAGTAGTGGAAGAAGAAGGCGAATGGTTCCCAACAATGAAGATAAGAAAGAAAATAGTGTTTTTTTAACCAATTATGACTAAAAACAATATATTTAGCTAATTTATATTAAACAATAATGTTTTTACTTCACCTAGATCTAACTAAGACTTAGTAATACAAAGCAAAATAAAACCTTTATTGATACGCAAATAAGTTTTCTTTGCAAACCATACTTTTACGTTTGACAGATCGAGGTTATTGACTTTCCTATTCTTATATGGAACGCATAGTATGTGGGGCTTTACACTCTGTACTGCATTCCTCTAAAACAGGATGAGCTGGACTCCTTCACAAAGGAATACAATCCAGAGGAAGTAGTAAAAGGGCCAGGGAGGCCTTTGCCCTGAAATGGGACACTACGTACTTATAAACAATTAACAATCATTGAATCAGCAAATTATTTATATTGATTTAGTAAAGTATCATAAAATTGCTGCTAAATTCTTTGATCAAGTTTAAAATGTATTTATTGTAAAGATTGTAGTTAATGTAATAGTGACTCACAAGTCTCCGTCGAAGCCTACGGGGCAGATGCAGGTGTAGGCGGCGATGCCGTCCTTGCACGTGGCGCCGTTCTGGCACTGGTGCGCCGCGCACTCGTCCACGTCGATCTGCAACCACACGCACATGTTCAACGGTCTCAATATACACTATGCCCCCCGACGGAAAAGAGGGGTGTTATAAGTTTGACGTGTCTGTGTGTCTGTCTTTGGCATCGTAGCTTCTAAACGAATGGACCGATTTTGATGCGGTTTTTTAAATTAGATGGACCAAAGTGTCTTTAATCGAACTTTTTTTTCTTAATTAAAGTTTTTTTAATGTTGCAAACAAAATGTTGCAATTGCAATACAGCACAACTTAGTCTAATCAGTGATTTAACCGATTTGCACTGTTAATATAATATAATATGTATATAGAAAAAGAAAGAGTGGACGGCCCCGTCAAACCTGGCTTCGCACAGTGTTGGCAGAAACGGCGAGCAATCGAATGACGCGCAGTCGCGCTCCGGGCACAGCAGGCAGCCCACGTCCGCGCCGTACGGACGTGATGACATACCTGGCAGTAGTCCCCAGCGTATCCCGGCGGGCAGGCGCACGCGTACGACGAGCGCACGTCAGCGCAGTGTCCGCCCGACGCGCAGTCGCGCTCCAGGCACAGCAGGCAGCCCACGTCCGCGCCGTACGGGCGACCCGACCTGTGGCCAAGACAGTAAGGAACAAACTGTAAAGTGCGCAACTTGCGACGTTGTCAATCATTTTGGCAAGATCAGAAATAATTGAATGTCTGACTTCCAGCACAATACCGAAGTGGAAGATAACGCAAGCATACTCACAAGAGCGCATAGTGCGGCTGCGCGGCGAGCAGTGCGGCCGTGGCGCCCACGAACAGGTCCTCTTCCGTGAAGAACGGCAGCAGCAGCCCACCCACGTGCACGGCGCCCATACAGCCCTGCACACACACCAGCGTCAAAGAGAAGCACACACAGTAAACCAACTCAAACTTGAAGTAGTGTAAAATCGACGAGGCCGCGCGCCGACAATTTGTACAAGGATTTATCCTCGTGTGAACTACTAACAGTTCTTCACAAACAGTACGTGTACGGCGTAAAGGTACATTTAAATGATTTTAAGTTCAATTTATGTATTGGCCGACACTGATAGATGATTAACCCGCGACGAATGAATCTATCAAGGATGCTTTATCGTTAGACTCACTCGCCACGATTGCAACTACTAAAACGCTTACTTGGTGTGTTTTTATTTATTCGCTGCGCGCCGATGTCAGCATAAAATTGATACGATTGGTATGTACCCGAATTATACCGGTTTGCTCGTACAGTACTCAAACCCAAACCATGAAGACACGCAGCTTATTTCCGTCCGACAAAAGGCGGTTCTATATCTTTTTGAGGCGGCCAAAGAAGTGCTGTCGTTCCGTATGGTATCCGGACGTCAAGAATAACACCATTCCATCTCTTCCCATGGGTAAGAGACGACTAAGGGACATACCAGAAAATGGGCAGCAGCATTCTCTGTGCATTACAACAACCACACTGCGATCGCCAACCCGCCTGCCAAGCGAGGCGATTATGGCAAAACCCCCCAATTAAAAGCACCACCAAAAAATTACCCCTAGTGCCCGGCAGCCCGTTTACCCTTGACTCCGGTAGCGGTCAAGGCAATGGCGAGGAAAGGGGTGCTAAGAATGACCGGATAGGAACCGGCTACCCCTTTACAAAATAATGATTGGACCTGGCAACTTATAACACGCGTAAACTCCGGTCCGACGAGAAGATCACCGAATTTAAGGAAGAATTGAGCAAGTTATGATGGAGTGTTGTGGGATTATCTGAAGTCCGAAGAGATCTGGTAACCTGCTTAATTTCCGGGAGGGTGACCAGCAGTCCCTGGGTGGTGTCGGGTTTATCGTCCATAAGTCCCTTGTGAACAATGTGGTGAGGATCGAGAATGTGTCGACCAGGGTGGCGTACCTAATACTCAGATTATCATCAAGATATTCGCTGAAGGAAATACAGGTTTACGCCCCGACCTCGACACACCCCGATGACAAAGTGGACTCCATGTATGAGGATATATCTAGAGCCATGCATGGTTCTAAGACTCACTTCACCGTGGTCATGGGGGACTTTAACGCGAAACTGGGCAAACGAGACGTTGATGAGCTGCGAGTGAGGCAATTTAGATTTGGACATCGCAATCGCCGGGGACACCTACCGGCTAGTTTTATAGAGGAGGGCCTCTATATGATGAACGCCTTTTTCAAAAAGGGTGAGCATAGGAAGTGGACCTGGCAAAGCCCTGATGGTGCGACTAGAAATGAGATTTGATTTCATTATGTCGACGAAGAAGCAAGTATTCAATGATGTCTCTGTGATCAATGCGGTGAAAACTGGAAGTGATCACCGTGTGGTAAGAGATACATTGAATATTAATATAAAGCTTGAAAGATCTCGACTGATGAAGTCTACGCTCCGTTCAGCAGAGATCTGGATTCAAAATTCCGAGAGCTTTCAGCTCGAACTTCTCAATCGTTTCGAGTGCCTAAGTGGCTCTGTGGACGAATGCATCGATGGGTTCGTGGAAACTGTCCATACGGTCGGGTCTAAGTTCTTTAAGACTCGTCTCTGATCAAACTCTCGAACTCTTGAAAGAGAGGCGTATGATAATTTTCCAGTCTTCAAGCGATGCGTGCATCTACCGGCAGCTCAATAGAAGGATCTCCAAGTCCTTAAAATGCGATCTTTTTTTTTTTAATATTGTATAAACTAGCACTTGACTGCAATCCTACCTGATGGTAAGCAGTGATGCAATCGACTATAGTAAAGCGCACTAGTTTATTAAGAGCCTATTCACTCTAGCCTTGAAGACGCCAAAATTATAATTGGCCGGGAAAACCGCAGCAGGCAAATTGTTCCAGTCCCTCGATGTACGCGGTATAAACGACGAGGCAAAACGCTTGGTCCACCTCTTTCATACCGAACGGATAAAAGAAGCCACATCATCGCTTACCATTAGGTGAGATAGTGGTCATAGGCTCATGAATAATTAAAAAAAAGGACCCGATCGAGCGGAATAAGGGCTCCCAAGTTTTTGCAAGAGATCTGTCTGTTGGGCAGAGCCAGCTCAAGGAAACTGAAGACCGACGATGGCAGTCATATCCACCAAATCGGAGCTTCTGGGAGATATCAAGGTATTCTATAGACAGCTGTACACGTCTATCAAAAACCCACAAAGAATCTAGCAAACGACTCAAGAGCTAGATTAACCCGACACTATACTGAAGATATCCCGGACGTTAGCCTGTACGAGATTAGAATGGCTCTGAAGCAGCTTAAAAACAACAAGGCGTCACGTGACGACGGAATTATGGCCAAACTCCTGAAGGCGGGTAGAAAACCGGTCCTAAAGGCCCTTCAGAGGTTGTTCGATTTCGTAATACTTGAGGGAAAGTCGCCAAAGATGTGGAGCAAAGGTTTGGTGGTACTTTTCTTTAAGCAGGGCGACAATGCCCTGCTTAAGAATTACAGGCCCATCTCGCTTCTGAGCCATGTCGACAGGCTGTTTTTCAGAGTCATCACGAATCGTGTCGCGCGCAGGTTCGACGACTTCCAGCCTCCCGAACAAGCCTGATTTCGAAAAGGCTTCAGCACCGTAGACCTCATACATACGCTACGGCAGGTTATACTAAAAAACGAGGAGTATACCTACATCTCTGCTTAGCGTTCGTGGACTACGAGAAAGCTTTTGATTCGCTCGAGACTTGGGATGGAGACAGGGAGACGTTATTTCTCCGAAACTGTTTACGGCTGCAACGAAGCATGTCTTCAAGATTCTAGACTGGAGTGGACTAGGCGTTAATTTCGATGGCTGAGACTACGAAGGAGCTCAGTACAATGCTCGGTGACCTTAGTAGAGCTTCCGAAAGAGTGGGTCTTAAAATGAACTCGGAGAAAACCAAAGTGTAAATAACTATGTAGCACCCACTCCGATCAAGATCGGAGACTCTACATTCGAAGTTGTAGACCATTAGAATAGAATATAAATACTTTTATTCGAGACCGACACAGCACAACGGTTACAAACATGAAATAATAATTTTAAAAAAACCACACAAATGTACAGAGTACGCTGAGCGTGCCCGCACCGAAAGGGTGACCACCTCAGCATTTAATCTTGTTGGGTAGGACTAACTTTGAGAAAGAGGTCAATCGTCGAATCCGACTCGGCTGGGCAGCGTTCGGGAGTGTCTCAGGACGAAATTCTATGACGACCAGTGTGTGTTGCCAGTGATAACATATGGTACTGAAAAATGGTCGCTCACAATGGGCCTCATCAGAAGGCTTACAGTCACCCTAAGGGCAATGGAAAGGGCTATGCTTGGAGTTTCCTTGAATGAGCTCAGCTCCGCAAGAGAACTAAGGTCGCCAACATAGCCCGAAGAATCACCAAACTAAAGTAGCAGTGGGCAGGGCACATTGCTCGTAGAACGGATGGTCGATGGGGCCGAAATGTTCGAGAGTGGCGACCGCGCACCGGAAAACGCAGTGTTAGAAGGCCTCCCACAGAAAGAAAGTCGCGGGAATGAGGTGGATGCGAGACGCAAAGGACCGTTCGTTGTGGAGACACTTGATGGGATGGGAGGCCTATGTCCAACAGTGGACGTCCTTCGGCTGAAATGATGATGAATGATGAAAGAAGTGCTCCTTCAGCGATTACTACATTCGTCAGTATTGTAAATGAAAAATGCTTCCGACATTCCCAATCAATTTAAATTGTGCTCAATATAATTATGTGACAAGACACAAGACGATGTCTATAGAACGTAAGATTATAATTAATCAGACTTACCTTAAAGTACTCCCCAGCCAGGTTGTCTCCGGTGACCTCCTCGCCCTCCGAGTACTCCCACACGTTAGGGTCCGTCGAGCTTTCACTCTGCACAAACAACATAACAATCCATTTACATCTTAGTAGAGTATTAATAGTGTAGGAAGCTGTGCTGGCTTCTGATCCCAAGACATTGTCGCAGGGCTAACCGAAATATATATTTAAATTGAAACGTTTTAGGTTTCAATTTAAATGTAGGTGACCTTTAAGCGGGTTATAGATACAAACTGCACACATACATACTCACCCACACACACTCACTTGCATACATCACACAGGTGCGCTCCTCTTTATATTTGTTTTAATTTTACTTATTTGTTCTTTCTAATCTTTAGATCTCAATTGCATAAATTGTATAATGTTAAGTGGAAGAGCAGCGTCACCTAACACAAGAATCGTCTTGCAAAGGTGATTTCCAAATCATATTGTTCTAAGTAAGATGCAATTGAAATAAATACACATATATTTTTTAAATTTAGTACCGAATGTCATTAACAATAAATTAATCAATTTACATTAATTCCGTTCATTTAAGTGTGAGAGAGTGATCAAAACAAAAGAAATAAAACATTTGAAACCCGATAATTTATTTATTTAATAATCAATGTCTATATTTGCAAGAAAAATTAAAATATTGTCAGTCTTCTTCGATGCCGACTTCTTCGATTGTATGTTTATTTATTTTCCGGTGGTTAAAAATCATCCAATGACAACTCCCGCCCTTGAGCAGAGCTGGAGATAGGGTCAGACTTTTACTGACTAAAGAACTCACCCCGATCTTGCGTTGCCTTGGTTCCAGGGCCCTGGTGCGCACTTTCATATTAACCCAAGGCTCTAGAGTAGGATTCGACCCTGCTGGGCCCCTACAGTTTGCTGACGACTCCTTTAGGCGCGCGGGATCAGTGCGCGCCGTCGATGATTTTATATTACAATCCTACCAAAGTGCCAAACTACATGCCGTTCCACTTCTTAGCACTCGATGGGTTTACAAGCACCTACAGCGACAACTATACTCACCATGGTGGTGAGCATGGCGGGCGTGGTGGTGGTGGGCACGTTGTGTCCGATGCCGCCCAGGTGGATGCGCCCCTCCATGACCAGCTGCTGCCACGCGCGCGTGTCCACGCTGGCGGTCAGCCCCGTCTCCTCGTGGCCGTTGGGTTCGACGAACGCGCCTGCAAACCACATGCTATATTAATTACAGACCGACATATTTTAAACTGCATCTACGGTAGACAGCTGGCGCACGTCTGGAGCACAAGCGAAGGGCTCGTCTAGCCTAGACGTAAGCTGCGTCTGAGGTTGATTCGAGTTCTCAAAATAGATTATTACCACTTCCAAGGGTGACCTTGGATGAGCGAAAGCGCACGAACAACAAGTGCAGCGCACTAAGAACAGTTTTGCACTACATCCAATCCCAACCCGTGAAAATACAGATCTAAAAATCTCGGACCGAATTCAGATCGTGGTTTTCACACTACCTCCCATCTCTGATACGTGATTACGGATTTAGAAGGCTAACTGACTGAATTCGTATATTGCCTACCCACTAGTCTACTCTTTTATTTAAATCCAAGCAAATCAGGGGTCACCCTTTGGCATACTGCTGCCACACTAAACTAAATGTCTGCTTGCCTCTCTGCTCGTACGCAGCTCGGATTCGTTTCGATCACAGTGCGCGAGCGATCATACAAATAATAGTACGGTTACTTCGGTTCGTTAATACTTTTCTCCGGTATAGAGATTCACAGATGACGGAGAGATATCGGATGATGGAAATTTGACCTAGTGGGTAAACTACCATAGAAAAGTTGTATGACTACTCCGGACTGTATTTTCACAGGGTCGGATGGGATCCAGATCGAACGTAGTGCGAAACCGCTCCCACGATCGGTGTCCATTTGATGTCACTGTGCGTATTTATTTTCGAGGTACGACCAGTACGGCGGTGCCCAGGCGCCACTACATCGCCACCTGCTCCTTGAGTGATGTACTCACCGCGCAGCTGGTTGTTGCTGAAGGTGAAGCGCAGCGTGGTCCAGTGCAGGTGCGAGTGCGCGCGCATGCGGCGCAGCGCCGGCAGTGCGGCGGTGCCCAGGCGCCACTGCACTGCCACTTGCTCCTTGAACACGCCCACCGTGAACCACGCCCCTCCCGCCCCGCTAGAGCCACTGCCTTCCACACTCTCCGCGTGGAACAAGGTACCGCCCGTCTTGCTCCTAAGAACCAATAACAAAAGATGTAACTTATAAATAGCAAGTTCCACAGCGCCCCGACAGACAATTACCGCACGTGTGACGTCCAACCAACCAAGCGTTTAGCCTAGACAATGAATAACCCAATACCGCGGAGATGACTGTAGATACAGGGTATTGTCATTCGATATCGTCTAATAACGTCATGAATAACTTTCAAAAGCTGTTAAACACGTAGGTAGTACATGTTGTACCTGTAGGTGATGGTGAGCGTCTCGGGCAGGTCCAGGTCTTCATCGGTGGCGATGCTCACGGTCCTGGGCACGCGCAGCTTGTACGTGAGCGTCGTGTTTATCCCGTCGAACGTCGCGTTCGACACGCACTCGTATCTAAAAGAACGACGTTATTTTAAGCAACATACCAGAGAAATAGATAAATATACTACATGTTATCATAAATTCATAGACCGCATTGAAAACATCCAAGACGTTTTATTAAATATCTTTGCTTCCGTCAAAAGATTCCTTATCAGTCAACTGATTATCTGGGACTCTGTAACAAGTACCATCTTCTGTTACCACTGCTGGATCGACGTTGAACTGCAGACCGTCTATTCTTGCTGATAATCCTCAATAATAATATTGATAGCCCTGGCTTTTTGTATAATAATACCTATACTTGAGGAGTTGTAATTGACTTTCTAATGTTTATGGTTTCTTTTTTGGTCTGGTTTTATTAGCTGTAGGTCCTTCATGTACTAAATAAATAAAAACAAAACGGTAGGATTTTACCTATAAATACATCAAAATGTTACTTGCGGATATTATTTGGCATTCAAATAAATCGGATACGGATACGTGTATTTGTATGTGTATATTTATTGGACTTATCGGAATTATAGATCTAGAAAACAAAGAACGATTAGATGATGATAAGCTGCCTTATTTGCCCCATTAATTTTATTTTGGGCTTTTATAACATCAAATCATAAGTCGGGTAAAAAGGTAGATCTACATTTAATTTTGTTGTCGACGTGGCTGTTAACATAAAGCTGAGACCTGTAAACTACGCGTGGCAGCTGCGCGAGCCAATTTGAAGATATGAATATAATAGAGTGCCGCGGCTGCGCGCGGAAAAAACTCCGATCGACCGGTTTTTTTTTTTAGCCTCTCAGGTCTATCTATAAGGTTGTTAACCGGACTTACCTGGAGCAGCCTTAATAAATTAAAGCTTCCAGCCAAGGCTTACGAAAAACTTAAAAGTAAGCGAATACACGCTAAAGGCACCTCCTGTGGGGTCCGGACTTAGGCGTAGGACATTGCTGGGGGAAGGCAGCACCAGACGGGCTGAATCTTATTATTTCATTATTATTATTTAGGGAATTTAAAACTACAGGCTCGGTGGCGTGGGTTGGTTCGAGCAACGGACGGAAAGACTTTGTCCTTGTCCGTTTTTCTGGTAATGGTGTCATCAGGAGTGACGAGGGTATGTCTGAGATGGCAAATCCTGGAGATGCAATTAGGGGTTGCGGTGTTTCACAGTAGTGTTAAAGAAATGCTTGTTGACGCATTTCATGAACTGCTGCATGGTGGGAATTTTGAGATTAGGACGTAGACTGTCATTAATAAGGGGCATCGAAGACATTTTGGAGGGATCGGTTTTGTAGAGTATACATTTTATGGAGGTGATGGGGATTTGCAGGTGTGAAAATAATGCAAACATGATTGGATGAAAATGTGGAATTTGCACTTGAATCATAATTTGCTGCGGTTGGTTGAAATAATATATAGTGGATTCGATTAGTGAAGCGGTTAGTTAATTGTTGTGAATTTGCAGTTTTATTGTTATATTTTCTTAAAAAAAAAATCCAATTTTTTTAGGTTAAGTTCCTGCGATTTATTGTGGTATTGAGTGAATTTGCTTGATTTTCATCAAGTATTTCGGTTAGTAGTCATATACTAATACAATTGTATGCCATTTATGATTCTTTGTAAAATAGCAAATTCACATAATATCACAATAAATGACTGAGATAAATGATACATTGATTAATATTCAGTTATTATAAGCTCGTAATATGTCAAACGAATGGTTTATTGTGTGTTACACATATGTTAGATTGTTAAGTTAAATAAAATTAGAAGAGGAAATATAGTAGATGGTTCTATTTGTTGTATGAACACCGCTTGCGTATGCGCTGTGTGAGGTAATGTTTGAATTCGATAAACGAGTTGATTCCGTGCTGGCGCTGGACTGAAGCTCTTTTTGTGTGCGCTCGACGCGCGCCGCGCCCGCCCCGCGCTGCACGCGCCCGCGCCCGCCCCGCGCCCCCCGCCCCCCCCGCCCCCCGCGCCGCGGCGCGCTCAGGTCGCACGGTGGCATATAATTTATGCTATTATTAACTGGACATCCTACACACTCACCTACTTTCATACAGATCTAACTTACTTAACTAGCCAGCTTAGCATGGAATCTGTCTTAAAATAACACTTTTTTTATTTAAATAACTGTTGAACAAGCTTTTATCACTTACCATAAATAAAATCTTAAATTCTAATACAACAGCAATAAAACTTAATGAATCAATCTTCCTTAATTATTAACTATCCATAAATAATTGCTATAAAAATTAACAGTAACCAGTATCGCAATTTTTAAACTTAAAAACTTTATTCGTTTACAGAACTAATCCATTGGCTTCCACTAACAATATAAGAACAAAACAAAATACTTGCACAAATGAAAAAAAACTCCAATTTAAAAATTCAAAAACCGCCTACAACTATGTTTATCCCAACATAATTATGATAAATGACAAAAGCACGAAAATGTTGTAAACTTGTTCCTAGACTATTCCATACACGTAAACATCGTGGAAAAACTAACTCACCAGCAGCAAAACAATTAAATAATCACCATATTATACAATATGCTTACGTTTTACAAAACCGAAATGTAAAACAATTCCTTTACAAAAATCATAATAAAATATTATGATGTCCGACAATAACAAATTAATGTGCAATAAGGTACCAAAGACACCTGAGTACCAGAATACCTCATACTATACGAATTCATTTCAAAACAAAATCCTGTAGTACAAGTTTGAACAGTCGCTCGCATGCAAGTGTTACCACAGAGAAGTATAAGAAGCGGCGTGCGCGAGTACTGACCCCGCGTCCAGGTTGCGGCACTGCGAGTTGTGCGGGCAGCCCTGCAGCTGGCAGAACTCCACCTCCGAGCACGTCTTGCCCTTGTAGCCGCGCGGGCACTGGCAGCTGCACACAGATATACCTACCTTTTACTTCACGAATGACAACACTATGAAAATATTATAATTAAAGATGAACAAAAAATTTGATGTTTGGCAAATGTCTCAAGATCAACTATTTTTTTAAAGGGTTCAATCTGTCGAGAATAGTATTTTAAATAGTGCGTAAGTAGGCGCTGGTAGCTCACGTGTAGTCGTTCCAGGTGTTGGTGCAGGTGGCGTTGTGCAGGCACGGGCGCTCGGCGCACAGGTCGTCGGACACGACGCCGCGCAGCACGCCGGCGTCGCGCCGCACGTCGCCGAAGGGCGGCGGCAGCTGCAGCCCCGCCACCTGCAGCGGGAAGAACTCCACGATCGTCACGTTCACGCCGTTCGAGATCTGCGGAACAATGTAAATTCTCATGTAATCTGGGACCACAACGTTTACACGCAAATATTCATTATATAAATGATCGTTTTTACCAACAAACGAGGTAGTTGTGACTAATGCGTTCTCATCTTTACACACAGGTGTAATACAACGATATGAAATGCTACATGCATACAGTTTCAAATTTAATTGTAATCAGTTACTTGACATTTCATAAAAAAATAATGTAACTAGGACGAATTAACAATGTCGGGGTAGTGAACAATATTGCGTAAAGAACGAATAATAAAATGGTTCAATTTAAATAAATTACATATACACCACACACAAATTTTACATCTTAGCTTACAAAAAAAAATGTTGTTAAAAAGCAATAAAAATATTTTCCTTCTTCTATTTTATTCTAATAGAAATAAAATAAAAAATATTTATACTAAATATTTTTCTCAAATGGATTAAAGTCAATGTTGGATTTTTCGTTTCTTCAGAAAGAGAGGTCAGAGAGAGCTACATTATTGAGCTCATTAATTACGGTGGAGATACATTCGTCCGCTGGTCAGTAGTGGAGGTCGGTACACACCTGCACGTCCTGTATGACCCCTTTGAAGTATGCGCTGTCGTCAGGCTCGGGCTGCGCCGAGGGCGCGGGCGGCGCGGCGGTGGTGGGCGGCGCCGCGGGGCCCGGGGGCGCGGCGGCCGCGGGGGGCGCCTCCGTGCTGCCGGGCGCCAGCGGCGGCGGGGGACCGCCCAGGTACAGCACCTAATCCGCAACACACAATAACTTAAAACGCTTGCTTACAAAATAATTACTAAATTCATACATTTTCGAGCTGTTTTTTTTTTTTTTCTGAATGAGTAAACAGAGCTCGTATTAGATTCGCTCTTCATCTGACGTAATATTGCTGTATTTTAATTAATTTGCTAAAATAAATAATCTTGTATCTTGATGACCTGTCATGTGTTATTTCTTACTTTTTACATCAATTAAACAAACAAATAGAACAAAGACAAATCCGGCTTATCGTTATAAAATGTACAAAAGACATCATTAAAAATTGAAATGAGAAAACTATCGAGGTTGATTCGATCAAGTAAGCAGCGGATCTGTTACCAATGAATAATCTTAACTTCAAGTTTATAAAAAATCTACAAAACGATGAAACCCAAAGCATTTCAAACCACGAACCAACTAAAATCTAAGAAAAATCATGTGGTTGATGAGTCACCTGCGCGTCGATCATCTTCGCAGCTGATATGGACTTGCGGAAGTACTCGGTGCCGTTGAGTTTCACCTGCACCAGCGTGGAGTTGCGCACCACCTGCATACGGCAACGGCAAACATTCATTAAACTGTGAATTCTCAAGAGTGTCTTTGTATTTCTATTGTGTCTCTAATTACGGTATTCAAAAGGTATTATACGTTTACCCTCGAGTTCCGAAGGCGTGACCAAAATTTCTCTTTATTTTTGGGGACCAAATAAAGTAAAATAATTATTATTCATAAACTACTAATTCAGTTTAGATACAAGTAATGTAATGATTGTTAAATGATGATGATGAAATAACTAATTATGCGGGCTCGATCATTCATCAAACGCATGACGCGTTCACACAGTCGGCAGCGAGTAGTGTGCGTCGTGCAGAGCGAGGCGTGCAGCGGTACCTCGATGAGGTGCAGGTAGCCGTTGTCCAGGCGGGTGCCGCCCACCGTGTAGTTCTCGGGCGTCTGGTTGAAGCGCAGGTGCACCAGCAGCTCGCCGCCTTCTAGCGATGCGCCCACTTGAGTCTCGTCAGTTTGACCGAATCTACAAACGTACAGAGGTTTAAATAGAATGATCCATTTTTTTTTGTCCATTGTCCATTTTGCCATACGGGCAAGTACGTAAGGGGGACAACGGCAAGGAAATTTAATGGCTTACCGTTATCCCCGTGATGGGGACACAAGCAATGGGGAGCGCGGCAGCACTCTTGCTGATACCTTACCTGGGCAGCGAGCCGAGGTAGAAGATCTGGCCGGTGGGCTTGCGCGTGCGGATGAACATGGAGATGTCCAGCGCCGCGCGCACGCCGCGCCGCGCCGCGTCCGACACCGCCACGCGCACCACGGAGCGCGGCTGTGCCGACTCTTGTCCGAATGTGGCAGCCGTGTAGTCTGCAGCACACAAACAATGTCTTTGATGATGATATAAATACAGAGAGCTTACGTTTTTCCAATTATATTAGTGAAAAATGTTATTTCGGTATAAAAACATTAACATTTGATATTTTTTGTAAATATCGTGCGATGGCGACAGGTAAGACGGCGACATACTATACTGGCAGGTGTCGCCAAGGTGCGGGCGCGGGCACGTGCACACGAAGCTGGTCCAGGCGTCTTCGCAGGCGCCGCCGGAGCGGCAGGGGTTGGGCTCGCACTGCGGCGTGCGCGGGCACTGCGCCAGCACGCCGTGCAGCTCGGCGCGCGCCAGCGGCGCCTCGTCCGCGCCCGCCTCCAGCGACTCCTCCACACCGGCCTCGGTCGTCGTCGACGCGCCCGAAGCGTTCGAGTCTTCTGGTAACACCTGGATAGCACCAAATTTTATTATTGCTTGATTATCGACGTGTTAACAACTCGCGGTGTCAATCAATCAAAATATTTTTTTTTTACATAGGCCTACATGGGCACTTATAAAACGTTAGAAGCTAGTGCACGGTTCCAAATTGAGCGTTTCCTATGGAGAAGAACTAATATAAGAATATTATAGATAAATAACACCCAGACACACAACAAATTATCGTGTTCATCACACAAACATTTGTCCTGAGTGGGAATCGAACCCACGACCTCCGGCATAGCAGTCAGAGCCACTAACCACTAGGCCAACAGGCCAGTCGAATGGAGTCCTGGAATAGATTTCCGAGACGGGCAAAAAGTAGTACTGGGTTTTTAAATTTGGCTTTACTCTGAAGCAGCCAGTTTGGAAGGTGGTAGTGTGATAACCCCGTACCTCGAAAAGCATGTAAAGCCATTCGTCCTGTGCGCGATCTCTCTGGTCGTATCGGATTGCCGTCCCATCGTCGGACTATGAGAGCAAAGCAACAGAGAGTGCAAACTTGTCGTTGCGCACTCACTTGAGCACTATAATATCTCCTGCGTTCTTGGCTAATTTTTGAGATTGGCACCTTGATCGAAATTTGGTTGGCAAGATTATAATATCAATTGGATCAGTTACGCGGTTTTGCGTAGCGTAACTTGATCGTCGACAAATCCGCGGTATAGTTATTTTTGATTTACTCCTCTTCCTATGGGTCGATTCAAAAAATTGTTTTACAAGACGACGCCATCAGACTCAGTAACCTACAGCTGCGAAATCTCATTTTTGCTTTTTTTGTACGTACGCGGAGTTTGACAACGTTAGTTACGCGGTCTTGGACTATCACCGACGATATGACATAATACTGTGGAAATAAACATAGTAAACTAACCTAGCTGTGGCTACATCTGTCAATTGCCTTATTTTTCTTACTGCGCAGCTGAGCTTAATCTTCTCTCTTTAGAGTTCTAATACAGCTTCCGTAATAACATCTAGTTGTATGCCGTTAAGAATATGACTGACGCCAACTTGAGGGACATTCGGTAATGAAAACTTTATACATTTAGTTTTATTCGCATTTAATAAGAGATTATTAGCTGCGAACCATTTCAAAAGAACAACCAGACTTTCGTTGACATGCAAGACATCTCCATCTTTTCTATCGAGTTTAAAAATAAGAGAAGAAAAAAAAAAAAAAGCCAGCAAGCGGAGAAATTAGCCATCATTAGTGTCCCGGGTCAGAGTCTTCTTGGCGGCGTTTCCTACCCTGTAATTGCTTCAAGGAGGCACTCCGGTATCTCCGGATGCCAACCTACCTCCGTCGCATGATTTATGCCTATTTGGCGGACACGTTCAAAAGAAAGTAAAAAAGTGAAGTGAAAGTTTTTGTTACTACTTTGGTGTACAATAAAGTTTATTCTATTCTATGTTCATCATTCACCCTGATCACCAGGTGCAGGGATCGGTACTGGGCCGTCTTTGTACAAAACCGTCTACGATTACGTGCTGCTCAGCGGCCTCCCCAGCAGCGTCCGCACGGTAGGTTACGCCGACAACACGCTAGTCTTGGCGCAGTGGAAGCCGTACCTGGTAATGGCCAAACTATCGACAGTTGTGGAGAGGATCCGGCAGTCGGGACTCAAGGTGTCCCTACACAAGTCTGAGGACATGTGCTTTCATGGCCGTCAGAATGCGTCACCACCGAGTACCGAAATAACGGTAGTGTGTTCACATCTGCGTCGGGTCGACGATGAAGTACCTGGGACTTGTCTTCGTGAGCCGGCGGAATTTCGAGGAGCACTTCTGACTCTAGCGGGGAGCTGTCCTCAAGCGCTACTACCCAATCTAGGAGACCCAAATGCCTTCTTCGGAAGCTCTACGCGAGGATCTATGGTCTATGGCCCTTTACGAGGCGCCGGTATGGAAGCCGTCGCTACAAAAACGACCGGCTGTCAAGCTTAACACGAGCCAGAGGGTTATGGCCATCTGGATGTATTATTTTTTTTCCTTGGTCTTTTGTTTCGTATTGGGAATGTGTGTGAGTTTGCTTTTCATTTATACTTTTTGATTAGTTTTAGTAGCACTTCATTCGACGCTTCTCCACCTCCGATTCCGATAAATGAACTTTGAAAACTCCGCTTCTCCGATAAAGCCACTTCCGTTACATCTCTAGCCTCTAATGTACGCATAATATGCGGCAAATGAGTTGAATCCATTGCTATGGTTACGTGCAGCCCCCCGCCTTGTTTGAGACCCGAATATCGGTTACTGCGCTTTCAAGGTCGACCATGATGGATCAACTTGTATGTCGAGGTGTGTTCTATTCTATTGTTCATGGTGCGACTCACCCACTGTCCGTTGACCACGACGTCCTGGAAGCAGCCCACGAAGAAGTTGGGTCCGTGCGTGAGCGTGGCGTAGGACGAGCCGTAGGTGCCGAGCCGCGTGGACGGGAACGACGTCACGGACGAGTTGTAGGCCTCGTTCTGGCTGATCGGGTAGATCGTCTGCTCCTCGTTGGCCGCCAGCACCAGGTGCGACGAATTTATTGTTACGAACACCTACAAAAAGAAATATGGTTCATTGAAATATGTAATTGACTTTAATCACGCGTAAGTTACATAAAAGGATAATAAATATAGTGTTACACAGTAAAACTTAACACGCCGTATCTTCAATAAAATCACGAGTAGCACCAAATAATTAAAACGCATTGCTGTGAGAAGCTTCCAGAATAGAAGTATGTATGTAGGCCAGGCAAGTTCTACAAAAGTCCGCCATAAAGTAGTCGGTACTGAATTATTATTAGAAATTTTGAGTAGGTAATTAGATAGTTTATAAGGGAATTTGTACCTTCTGCCTTATACGTTAGAGTCGAAATTCGCATGAGCGCTATTACTACCATGTTTTTTTAATAATAATTTATTTCTCCACGATGCGACTGTTCTGGAAAGGCCTTGAAACGTCTTTATCTAGAATTTTCCGGGCTCCGCATATAAAAAAGCGACCCCGACTTCTATATATTATATAGAGTCAGTTTTTGTTGCTGTTATTTTAGGATATGCGCCATGTTTGTGGCAAATAAACTCTCTTTCTTTACTTCGAGCCGATCAGTTCGAATTCGTCTGCGATTCGAGTGCGATCTACGAGTACCTGAGTGAAGTGATTAGTGATTCTATTAAACGACTCAAGCGATACGGAAACGGAACTCTAGTGTTGACAATTGTGTTTTGGACCAAGTTAATCGGAACAATTTGTTATTGTTTGTGGTTATTAAAGTTCTCTTCTAGTAAACCGGCATTTTAATTACTCACGTTCGTTCAATAGAATAAAGCTAGAACAAAATAAGACCGACGCACACATAGATCACGCCTGATTTGTACGTAGAACGATGTCGCGTGGCGTGGATCTAATGTAGCATCATCATCCCAACCACCGACCGATGCGCCCAGATCGGCATACGAGGCCCACGTGTGCGCAGTGTGATAATATATTATCTTTACATTGTCAATTTTTCCAACTTTTCTTTCGCAAATACGCAACAAGAGATGTAGCATCATCATCTGTTAACTACATGTGTGTTCATTAATTATTAAATAAATAATATGACAATCTTTTTAAAGTGAAGGGATATCATCATAATTCTCTTGACTTTATTCCATTTAGTTTGTGTTGGCCCTAATACGAGACCCGTCTTCAATCTGCAAAATTAGAACTGAACCTTACCTTCTGCCACTTGCTATCATTGAGATTAGAGCCGATAAACACGCCCTCCCACTTATTCAGCAGACTGGAGTGTAGATTGAGGCGTCCGTTGGACAGCTCCAAGAAGAAGTAGGTGAGCCCCCGGCCCATGGCGAGCAGGCCGTAGCCCAGCGTGGTCTTGAAGCGGAACGAGATGTCGTAGCCCTCCTCGCGCGTCGTGTTCACCTCCGCGTAGCTGCTCTTCTCTAACGACATTGTAGTTATCTGCAATAAGGTTGTAGTCATCAAAAAAATCGTTTTTGAATCTGTTAGATCCGAAAGAAATAGCTCCAGATTAATAAAAGAAATAATGACAGTGTCAGCAGATGGCATTGTTATGACCGATATATGGTACCGGGCCCGGCAAAACTAAAAAAAAAAAAATAGTTTTGCCGCTAAGAAAATCTGCATTGGCAGTTGAAGTGGTGCTCGGTCTCGTCGCGCAGCCAGGGGTGGCACGTGCCGTTGTTGCGGCAGGGCGCGTCGCGACAGCCCGTCAGCACCACGGAGCAGTTCTGGCCGCCCCAGCCCTTGCTGCACAGGCAGTAGTACGTACCTTCTCGCAAGTGGTGCCGTAGTGTCCGGGCGTGCAGGAGCAGTTAAAGCGGTGCTCGGTCTCGTCGCGCAGCCAGGGGTGGCACGTGCCGTTGTTGCGACAGGGCGCGTCATGGCAGCCCGTCAGCACCACGGAGCAGTTCTGGCCGCCCCAGCCCTTGCTGCACAGGCAGTAGTACGTGGCGCGCCCGTCGAAGCACTTGCCGTGCGCGCACGGGCTGTATCTGATTACACAACATCACATTTTATTCTTCTGTACTTTATAAACTGACTCAGGGCATATATCTACGGCACGGCACCGCCACCGTCAACGTCACGACGTCGCCACCGTGCGGCATCATCCACGGCACGGTGCTGTGAGACATCACAGCGTCGTGCCGCGGCCCGATGCTGAGTACAGTGCACCGCGAAAGACATATTATTCTGCTCCATACCAAAAACTGAACGATGGTTGTTGTCTTGTGCCCGCGGTGCAGCGTACTCGGCACCGAGCCGCGGCACGACGCCGTCGCACGGTGGCTGCGTCGTGACGTTGCACGATGGCGGTGACGTGCCGTTGACAAGTGTGTTCACGCTCTCATCCGCTATTCGCACCGTAATTTTCAGCATTTCTTTTGTAATCCGTATTTTGTAAACAAATCTAGGTACATATTTAATTTCATTGTTTTTGAAAACAAATTTTCACGCAAATGATTTTGCATTACCCTGCAACTATTCTAATAATAAGTAAAAATCGTTTTTTTGTAGTTGGTTTTTTGTTTGCTACTAAATATTATTAAAAAAATATGAAATAAATACATCAAGATTAATAAAAGTACATATTAATACATGATTTTATGTCACTCCTCACGAAAGTTCACAGCGACACGAACGTGTTTTAAGACGGAGACGAAGAATAAGAACGGATTTTTCGAAGAGTATAAAGTGCAGAGGCCGTGTACGAGTACGCATGTTATTTTAAGCGAATTACGTTAATTCATGCAAACCCGTTTACGAGATTGTACCGAATTTACAGTGCGCCAATGCAGCTCCGTCGTCGCTTTTGTGTCATTGTCAAAGTGAAAAGGTCGCATCTGTCACAATATTTTATTTCAATACTTTTAGGAACTTACAGCTAATAGTTACAAAAAAAACGGCAATTTACAAGTTTTCACTTATAATAATGAGAGTGACTAAAATTAAGACGACAACAAGGGTCGAACTTAGGGTTAAAGTGAGAACAACGTATCATACTAAAAAATATAAGTAAAAATACAAAAAAAAAATTGATTTGTATTAAAAAAGTGATCGGCTAAAGTTTATTTTTACTTTTTGAACAAATCCAGCTCGGCATCCCGACACACCGCATTAAAATAACGACAAGCTCTTATTATTCCCAGGCCCATTCCCTCTCTAGGCCTGTGTCCCAGCAGTGGGAACATTAAAAGGCTGATGATGATGAAGCTCTTATTACATATGAGTTTTTTCGATAGTTTGTTGAAACTAACGGAATATGAAAAAGATGCAATCTGCGGCGAAGCACACCCAAATTAGGAATGCGAAGTCCAACCTAGCTTACCAGCTCAGGGACGTCAGAAGATCCATTCTTGGCGCTTAATAAAAAAGTGAAATTTGCTATTTTTCTTCGTTCATGTAGGGGCAGAATATGAAACTTTTTACACCGACTCTCATAATTAGGAAGAAAGATGTTTGAGCGATATTGAGCGTATCTTAAAAATCTCCTCTGAAGGCGAGCTACACAAATATTATAATTGGTACTCCAAATCCAAATTTGAGAAGCATATTTAAGGTGGTTACAAACGAACAGTAAAGAAGTTTAACTGTCTTAAAGTTCTTAAAATCATTAGATATCCTAAAAATAAAACCTAGGACTTTAGACGACTATTACTAACTACGTTATTTATATGCTCATAAAACAGAAGCTTATTCAAAAGTTACACCAAGATCCCTTATGACGCTGACTCTGGCTATTGAGGTGTTCGATAGCTTATCGTCATATTGAATAGGGTTTTGATATGAACCAGTATTGTGTGGCTCACCTCTGACACTCGTCGATTTCAATCTCGCAGTGCTCGCCCTCGAAGCCGGCGGCGCAGTCGCACGTGTAGCCGCCGATGCCGTCGACGCACTTGCCGTTCTCGCACGGCGACGACGCGCACTCGTCGATGTTCAGCTCGCAGCGCGACCCCGTCGTGCCCAGCACGCACACGCACTCGAATCTACGGGCATGTCGACTGATGCATTCACGGCTCCATTCGCACTAAGCTCCTGAATAAGTAAGTGGTGGAGTGCTCACCCGGCGGCCGTGTCGAGGGCGAAGGGCTGGTAGAAGACGCTGGGCAGCAGCATCTGCGGCTGCGGGCCCACCTGCAGGCGCGGCGCCCCGGGAGGCTGGTACAGGCTGGCGTTGGAGCGCTCCAGGCACACGCCGCCGTACTTGCACGGCTCGCTCTCGCACTCGTTTATATCCGATTCACAATTCTTGCCTGGAATAATAACAACTGAGTAATCGATATCCTTAAGCTAGCAAACATAACTGTGTTTCATCATCAGTTGTGGCATCTCCCAAGTAGCACAAAACTGCATTATAAGATGTCACAAAGGGTAACATCGGTAACTTTAGCATTAATGAAGAGTTATTACAGTACACTTTTTACCTATTGCAGGCAATAGGTAAAAAGTGCGCTTTCGCCTGTATAAGAACGTTATTATGCGTCACGGAGACCACACTGTAACACTTGCAGCGTTAATATAGGTAACAAGTTCATTATTATACAGCTTTTAGCAATTAATAGTAATGTAAGCAGCAGAAGAATTTTTGTGGACTATTCATTATTCCCCGAGAGGACGCCGGCGTCCGCACACCTATTGTCTTTCTATTGTGTCTCTAATTACGGTATTCAACAGGTTAAACTAAACTATATTCTGAATTGAAGACCACAAGTGTACCCTTGACGGCTTGCATTTTAAGTAAGAACACGTGGGCTCCTACAATGTAATCAGTTATTCTGTCTGTCTGGCTTCAATCGACAATGATATAATGCGTTTTGCTGCACAAAGTGGAGTTTGTGTAATGTTAATCAGCTTGTTACACACAATCTTATAATAGCTCTTATAAAGACCACATGTTCACCCATGGTGTTGTAGGTGAACTTATATAATGCTGAATTACAGCAAGCTGCTATATATTAGCTCACATATTACCCATGATTTTGGTCAGAGCTGAATATTTGTACTACTGTCGTTAATTAAACTACTAGTGCAATTAAATGACACCCTGAAAACTTATTTATTCAGCGCTTCCTAGGTATTAGCAGTTGTTTGCCACCAGATGATTACCTACAATATTTGTGTAGGTACATGTTACCCACTATCAAGTTTTACATGAATCTGTGGCTGCCATGTATCACACAAGAACTGTTCATATCAACTCCTTACTGATTTATGTACCACGAGTGGATACTTAAGCAGCCGATTGTGGTTAATAAAGTACACTTTGCTTGTCTGCCATTTTTTAGGTGCTAACCTATGTAATACAATATTTACCATTTGTTTTTATGTAGTCAACGAAAAAAACGACAGGATTTAAATTGAAAATTCAATGATTTTATATGTAGACTGCTTATTGTCAAATTACAAAGGAAAAATATAATTAAAAACGTTTTTTATAATACATCATAAACCTATTTTACACTATAATTTTCAAGTAAACAGTGATATTTTGAGAGCGCGTGAAAATTTTCGTCTATAATCATATGGCATTTGACAGTAAAATCTCTTTCCCATTCGAATTTCATACACATGGAGGAAAAAACAAAGTTTTATCCATTTAGCCACAAACACTTTACAAAATGGTTAACACAAATAACATATCAAAATAATAAAGTAGTACGGTAAAAAATATTCACAATTTGGCCACTTGTGAATTGTCAACTCCATAAAAGAGTTAGAAATATCTTGGGGTGTATTTTGTGCTGAAAAATAGGTAGCAAGGACTCTAGTATTCAGCTCTTGTATTGTATAAAAGGTAACATATTATACTTTAATAATCAGTCATTATTCCGCTCCTGGGGCGACTGTTACCTTTAATAATGCTCAAATAACGCTGATATAGTGCAACCAGCTACATTATTCAGCTAACAGCTGATAAATTTGTGCCCAAATCAGAGTTATATCAACTGAGTAGGCGCCTCTAACGCTCTAATTCAGCAGGTTTATTCAGCTTCAAATTCCATTGTGGGCAGTGATAATTCAGCTACTATTCAGCTGTTCTGTGATACTTGGGCTGTCACTGGGCCAAACTTAGATAGTGAAGATATTTCGGGCGTACTGTATGTACGTCTGTTCATAATGTGTATTCTGTGCGTGGAGTGTGTACAGACCAGTGTAGGCGGGGTAGCAGTTGCAGTGGTAGTCGTTGACGTCGTCGATGCAGGTGCCGCCGTGGCGACAGGGCTGCGGCGCGCACTCGTCGATATTGAGCTCGCAGTCGTCGCCCGCGTAGCCCGTGCCGCCGCACGCGCAGCTGTAGCTGTTCAGCCCGTCTACGCAGCGCCCGCCGTGCTGGCACGGCATAGACTACAACACACAAACGCTTTTCTAACTAACTTAGACATGCATTATAATGCCTATTGGCGAAACGAACCATGTCCTAATTACTTTCAAATGCAGTGAAAAATACCCACTTCTTGTAAATGTGTGTTTATGTAAATAACCGCAAATCTGACGTGACCAGACGATTTAAAGAAAAAACAATATGAATAATCAATTAACCCATTACTGTAATGATCCCTCCGGCAAACAATACAGTCTCGGCCTTGACCGAGCGATTACCTCGCAGTCGTCGATGTCTATCTCGCAGTTGGGCCCGGTGAGCCCGTCCTGGCACACGCACTTGTAGCTGGCGATGCCGTCCACGCACGTCGAGCCCTCCGCGCACGGGTTCGCTTCGCACTCGTTTATGTTTATTGAGCAATCCTTGCCTGGAAACATAACACTTACCATAACATAGGGGATAGCAGAAATAATGAAGTAATAAAATTATCATAGTTATCTATCGACCTTCGAAGCCCTCCATGCAGGTGCACTCGTAGTTGTTCTCCAGGTTCTGGCAGGTGCCGCCGTTCTTGCACGGCGACGACAGGCACTCGTCAATGTCCTGCTCGCAGCTGTCGCCCGTATAGCCTACATAACAAAGCATTACATCATAATTGCTTATTAATAAGAGCAACTCCACATCTGAGATGTTCTACATACCGGGCCTGCAATAACACTCGTAAGATCCGGGAACGTTAACGCATACTCCGTGGTTACATATTTTAGGCGTGATCGCACATTCGTCTATATCCACATCGCAATGACGACCTGGAATTAAAAATAATATTTAGTAAATGTTTTAAATTGCAAAAATAATATCAACTTATTTCTTTCTAATCTCACCTTTAATAAATAAAAGTAAAAGTAGAATTAACATAATCAAAACCATTAGGAAATAATCAATTATACTGACTGCACATTATATTACAAAAACTTAATTAATCGCATTAGTATATATTTCACAGTGAGTTTATACAGGTGCTTTGACCAACAGTAGCAATGAAACTGAAATTGCACACTATTTTTACAGAGAACATAAGTAAATACGACTTCATTTTCTGAAAGAAATACTTTGTAATTATTTCTGAATAACTCATGTTACTATTGAATATTATAAATAGTATTTTAAATTCAAACAAGAAGTAATGAAAACAATTATTAAAAAAAAAACAACGGTTTTAACCAGTTTTCATTAAGATGGCAACACTACGATTGACATTGACAGCTGAAACTCACTGACAATGACAAGCGACAGCTAATTTCTGTCAAATGATAGCGAGCTATTGTTATGACCTATTTCGTGTTGAAAATGAAAAACTGTAATTTGGTGGGTGAAAATAATACCACGTTGTTTAAAAGATTTAATTAACTAAATGAGTTTTAAATAAAGTGTTTAAGTCATCGCCATGCTTTATTCAATGCGCAATGTTTTGAGGTTATGTCGGACACAAAAGTTTTCACAAAACAAACGTTTTATCCGAGTGCGGGCGATAACTGGTATCGAAACTGAAGAGAATATCAAGAAACATGACAATGGCAAAGATTTTTCACAGTTACTGCAGAAATATAAAGATAAAATCACATTCAATTCCTACTTGGAAAGCGACAAGTTGAAGTTAGGCTATTACAAGTATCACAGGAAAACGGTGAAACAAGCGAAGGCGATACTAGGAAAAGAGTTCAAGGAGAAGAGTTTGCCGCCCCTCCCGGTGGCCTTACAGTATTATGTCGACAAAGATCGCTTGCTTCTAGATGAAGAGGTGGCCACTACTTCAGAACCTGACAAGGAATTCCAACTGCCTTTTGGTTCTTCTTCGAACTTCAACTATGACGATAGTGAAGTAGTTCCTTCTAAACATACTTCTAATACTATTAACAGCATTAGCACTGAGCAGGAATTTGATCGCTCAAACATTAAACATTGGATGATTAACTATGAGTACTTTGATGACACTAAAATTACATCTGAAGACTTAGAAAATGAAGGAGTAGCTGAAAACGAATGGCTGAACCATTATGGGACTCCTGATGCTACTGTTGCTGTGAGTAGAGTGCCGTGTGGAGGCTGCGGTGCTCTCCTGCACTGTAGCGACCCTGCCATCCCTGGGTACCTGCCCAGCGAGATCTTCAAGCACAGAGAGGTGGAAGAACTAAAGACAATGGAGTGCCAGAGATGTCACTTTCTTACAGAGTACAACATTGCGTTGGATGTGAGTGTGCAGCCAGAAGAGTATGAGAAACTACTGCAGTCCATCAGGTACATGAACTGACCACACTTGTGTATATAATTGTGTATAGGCTAATAAACTAGTGCACCATCAACGATTGCATCACTGCTTACCATCAGGCGGGATTGCAGTCAAGCACTAGTTTATAAAAATTAAAATATATATATAATCTCATTTACTTTGAAATGAACCTAAGTGAAAATATTGATGTATGATTCATAGAAACTGACATGTTTATTCAATTTAATTTTTGCTTGTTACGCATAACTGCATAAAGATTAAATTCTTATGTAAATAATTTCCAGAAATGTAAAGTCCCTAGTCCTACTGATGGTGGATTTGCTAGACTTTCCATGCTCCATTTGGCCTGGCATTGTGGACATTGTAGGCAAAGACAGACCTATCATAGTTGTTGCCAACAAGGTAAGCAACACAAGACTTCTGATTTTTGTTATTTATTTATTTTATGAAGTGGAAAACTTATGTAGATATTTGTTTGATTTTTCAGTTGGACCTTTTGCCTGGAGACAGTATTGGATACATGAAACGCATAAAGCAATCCCTTGTGACAGAAATCCAGAAGACAAAATTAAGTGAAGCCAACATCAAGCATATTGCTCTGATATCAGCGAAAACAGGCTACGGCGTGGAGGATCTGATCTCCGCCATGTTCAAGCTGTGGCTGTATAAGGGCGACGTATTCCTCGTCGGTTGCACCAACGTCGGCAAAAGTTCCTTGTTCAACGCACTCTTGCAGTCAGACTACTGCAAAGTACACGCGGTAGACATCATCAAACGCGCAACGGTTAGTCGCTGGCCAGGGACTACGCTCAACCTTCTCAAATTCCCCATAAACAGGCCTTCAGGGTGGAAAATATTTCAACGAACACGAAGATTACAATCAGAAGCCAAACTCTACAGGATTGAAAAACAAATTAGAAATGCTCAGTTAGAAGGCAAGACGCCAAGCGAAGCGCCCGCCTTGATCGGGCACATCGGGCGCTCGTTCTCTCAGCATTACGACGTCGATAACCACGAGTCCGACAAAAAAAGGATGACGGTTTTAGACGAAAAACACAAACTCTTTGCTAACAGCAAATGGTTGTACGACACTCCCGGCGTCATCCACCCTGATCAGGTTCTAGCTCTCTTGAGCACTGAGGAATTACTTGTGACCATTCCAAAACAACTAATCAGACCACAGACATACTTCGTGTACGAGGGTTCCACGATATTCATCGGCGGTTTAGCTCGCATTGACCTCGTTGATTGTGCGGAACCTTGTCGCTTTACGATATTTTGTTCGGAAAGTTTGCCCATCACTGTCACGAAAAGTGAGGACGCAGACGAGCTTTATGACAAGTTTGTGGGCACGGAGTTGTTCGCTGTGCCGAGCGGAGGAGCGGAGAGAATGAAGAACTGGCCCGGGCTGCAGGCAGGGGTAGAGTTACTAGAGTTCCCTGGCGAGGGTCCTAAGACAGTTTGTGGCGATATAGTGCTGTCCTCAGTGGCCTGGGTCGGAGTGACGGCTAAATCGGGCACAGTGTGCAAGGTGCGCGCGTGGACGCCTGAGGGCAGGGGCATCTACAGACGGCAACCCTCAGTTCTACCATTCTCTATCAACTTAAAAGGCAAAAGACTGCGAGATTCGCCAGCGTATTTAGTAGGAAAGGTTTTCTCTGGAGAACAATAGATCTTTTAACTATGTATACATTTAAATATTAGACTTAGTATGAATAATAAGTTTCACAACAATATGTTTTTAATTTCGACATAACCCTGAATTTCATTTTTATCTTTCTCTTTCTGTCTAGTCTTATCTCATGCTCTCATATTCTGTCTTCATGTTATTGTTTACGTTGGAAGGATCTATGTCGTTGTTGATTTTTTGTTTCATGGTTATATTGAACTGCTTGAAAAATCGGTTGGACAGACTAATATCTCCAAATTATATGAAACGCACGCATCAGCAGGTGTGTCTTACCAAATAATAATAATATTTGCTTCTGGTATTCTTATTGCATATATTATCTAAAATGATAATGATAATGTAGATATACTGACCCGTGATGCCCGGCGGACAGAGGCAGCTGTAGAGACCATTCTTGAGCTGGCAGGTGCCGTTGTGGCAGGGCTCGGAGGCGCAGGCGGAGTCGGGCGCGACGGGCACGCAGCTGTAGGCGCCGCCCAGCTCCGCGCACTCGTGCTGCGGCGCGCACGGCGCCGCGCGGCAGTCGGCGGCCAGCTCGCAGGCGGCGCCGGCCCAGCCCGCGCGGCACTCGCACTCCCCGCTGGCGAGGCACACGCCGCCGTTGGCGCAGCCGCGCGCGCCGCAGCCCGCCGCCGCGGCGCCGCCCGCCGCGCCCCCCGCGCCCCCAGCGCCCCCCGCGCCCGCCACGTCGCAGCGCGGCCCCGACCAGCCCGCCTCACACTCGCACCGGAACCCTGTCGGCTGCACACACACCGCCTACTTACTATCTTGCTTTTACACATGGCCACAAGTGAGGTGCAAAGCAGTCATGTGAATAGCTCCTTTATGTGTTAAATCCAAATGAACTCATCTACTACACGTGTTCCCATAGTGAATTATTATTATTCATATGTGATAGAGACTCATTGAGTCATAAACGGAAATACTAAAATAAAAAATGTTTCTCACTATTGTGAAATCCTGTAAAACAATCGTTACTTAATCTAAGCTTAAACTATATAGTAACTCAAAATGCTAATAAATAAAACTCATAGAGACATGCAACAATTAAAAGCACACACGAAGCTATATGGAGGTATACTCACGAGCTCCTGGCAACTCTTGGCGTGCAGACAGGGCCCACTGGCGCAGCGCTCGGCTGCCTTCAGGTCGGACAGCGCCTTGCCGGCCGCCTGCTCGCAGTACGCGCCTACCACATGCACACACGTAAGCGACACACATACACGACGACCACTAACATCGAACACCTTATGGGCTGGCAGTTCTTCTGAAGTCCTCTCACGATACAATGTCGACCCACCACATGTTTTTTGCGTCTTCGTCCTCGTAACTCCACACTAATCGACGCGGAATTGGCTCGAGCCAGTCGGAAAATGCTTTATATCTACGGCATAAGAATGTAAACGGCATCGTTCTCGTAAACTCTCCATAGATAACCACAATGCTATTTACATTCTCATTGCGCGGAAATAAAGCTGTTTACTGACCGAATAAAACTAATTCCACGTTGTTAAATATGAGAAGATGCGTAACCTATTGGCGACGTGAAACTTGAAAGTCATGCAGACATCGACAAAATGGTAAAACAATAGCTTTAGTAATGCTGAGGCAATCGTATGATTTACGAGTTTAGACAAACAAACAAAGCAAACCATGGGTAGGGGACGTTCAAACAAAATTCATAGAACCACTAGATAGACAAAAGGTCATTATTTAAAAAAATTACCAAATGTCTTAAGTAAAATAAAGCGTTGTCGGCACATAGGACAGCGCATCACACATTCTAACAGCACATTCCATGAAACTAGAATCAAACATACACCACCCTATGGCACTTCAATAAATACTTTTATAACAGCAACATGTTTTTTTTTTTGTAATTTTATGCCCAATTAAAGAAATTGCAACATATGTATAATTTTAATTTTGAAAGACCATATTTCTGGTTTTGTTTCTTCAACTTTTTTTTTGTTTTTGAAGTTAGTTGTAGTTTTTGTTTTTTATTTTTCCCACAATTTAAATTAAATAATGCACAAACCGTGCGAAGCCAAAAAAAAATCAAAAAATTTAAAAAATGAGCAAGTTCTTTAGTGACGTACCTTCGGGATTGATAAAATACCTATAAATAATTACCCAATGTGCACATGGTTTTGGGATTGGCAAATACCGACCGATATTTGTTTATTTAGCCTGTTAATTAGTAAAGGCCGTGTAAGTTATAATTCGCGAGCCATAGGGTTGGCTGTAAGCGGTGGCTAGGCATGGGGCGTACCTTTGTAGCCGGGCGCGCACGTGCAGTTGAAGTGGTCGGCGGCCAGGTCGCACGTGGCGCCGTTGAGGCAGGCGCCCGCGTCGCACGCCGCCTCCAGCGTCGTGCAGTTGGGCGCCACGCCCGGCGCGCCTGCCCGCAACACCACATTACTCAATATTCATACTTCATGCGACCCACGCTAGGGTTTGCTAGCGGTTAAATTACCTACTCACCATAGTACCCGGCGTCACACACGCACATGACTTGCTTAGCGATCACACCCGTTATCATCATGTTTGATATACCTGTTACAAAATTATTGTATGAGTATTCATATAATATTGGAAATTGGAGCGTTATGAATCATCATCTGTGCGATGTGACCTGCGTGAACGATTTTGGTAAAACAGTTTTACTTGTTAGGGAGACACTGAGGGGAGAATATGGGAAGTATACGTACAGTGTGACTTGGGCGGGCAGATGATGTCCTGGCAAGAGGCGGGGTGCGCGGTGGGCGCGGGCTCGCAGTAGGGCGGCGCGAAGCCGCGCGCGCACACGCAGCGGAAGCCGGCGCCGCCGCTCTCCTCCACGCACGCGCCGCCCGCGCCGCACGGGCCCGACGCGCACGCCGACACCTGCGCAGCGCACGAGTCACAGCCGGCACAAGGTTATCTCCCCCTCTACTACAGCACCCGTATACGTTGTGTACTCACGTTGTTGCAGCGCTCTCCCTTGTAGCCCAGCTGGCAGGCGCACACGTAGCTGCCGTACGTGTCGTAGCACACGCCGTGCCCGCAGATGTTCCGCTCCTCTTCGCATTCGTTCACGTTGAGCTCGCAGCGCGCGCCCGTGTAGCCTGCCAACACAACGGGCGCGTCCGCCATCAGACAACAACACCACTTCGACAGGAGCAAGTGCAGCCAGCTATCGGACACACGCAGAGTTCACCGCACAGACTTGTCTGCGGCGGTCATACACTGCCAACGTATAGTAGCGATGTCCGGCAGCCAAAGCTACAGACAAGTTCGTATAGTGAATTCCGCACTTTGTTCAACCTTGCGAGGCGTTTGGTCTCGTCAAAGAACAAGCCGTGTCATCACACTAACATATTAAAAACGAAAGTTCGTGAATGTGTGTGTGTATGTTTGTTATTTGTTCACGCTCCAACGACAACGGATTTGGATGAAATTTGTCACATGGGTAGACCATATCCTGGAATAGCACATAGGTTAGGTACTTCTTATCCTGAATTATTTCCCTTTGACAATTTTTTATTTTCACGCAAGCCGCTGGCAGCAGCTACTCTTGATAATGTTGTTTAGTTGAGTGTCGATTGTCGGCCGCGCTGCACTTACCGGTGCCGGTGCAGTCGCAGGTGAAGTTGTTGACGGCGTCGTGGCAGCGGCCGCCGTGCAGGCAGGGCGCCGCCTGCGCCGCGCACTCGTCGATGTCCGTCTCGCAGTTGCGCCCGGAGTAGCCTGGCGAACCAATACGTTACAGTGCCAGCGTAGGGGACGTTTACCTCAGTTTACTATTCAAAACAACATGCCTGAAGGGCAGAGTGCATTTTATTCTACAAATACTCGGAATCTCTGTGAGGGCTATTTATTTATTACGTAAGACGTTTTTACTACTTTTTTATCCCCTCCTACCACTAAATAAAAAAAAAATAAGAATAGGCCGACCCCTACACGACGAATATTAAATTATTATTATATTTTTTATGAATATTAAAATATTTATTATGTAGGTAAGAATCTGGGAAGCATGATGGAAATATTTTTTTAAAGAATCAATTTTTAGGAACGTTTACAAGTGTACACATAAACAAGTAACGGCTAGTTTACAAGCGAGGACGCTCAGTGCGGGAGGCGCGAGCACGTTGCCATGGAAATAGTTAACTTGTACGCATCCGAGCGCACACGGTACTCGCGCGATTGCCCGCGCTTTTGCAAACCTTAACGACGACGCGACGAGCCTACAGTGCCCTGCGTGTCCAATTCAATAATGCCTTCAGGATGCTGTTGGGACTGCCATGGCGCTGTAGCGCGTCGGGAATGTTCGCAGAGGCTCGCACAGATGGTTTTCACGCCATCATGCGCAAGAAAGCGGCCTCCTTACTGCGGCGCCTGCATGGTAGTGACAACAGCATTTTGAAGATGATTGCTGCCAGACCGGACTGTCCATTGCAGAGACACTGGGTGGCGACAGTCATGAATGGAATAAAATAGATATTAAGTATCTATTTTATTTTATTTATGACTGTGTGTATCAATCAATAGTAAAAACTAACAATACTAACATAATCATTTAAGTGCTATTGTTACTAACACACCAATACTAACAATACTATGGGCGAATGTAGTCTGAAATAAACTTATTATTATTATTATTATTTCCTTTTATTCTTTCTATATACATATAAATTACATTTTTAAATATTTTTTTATAGAAGGTAATACAAAAAAAAAAAAAAAACATTTAAAAATATAAAAAATAGTAGCCCACCGGCATCGGGAACAGGGTCCAAGCTACCGGTGGTCAGGGCTCCTGGGAGAGAAACCTCCGGACAATACGCGCCGTGTCCAAGAGTACTGCCTTCTGAATCAGACCCTTGATCCAACTGCCTAACGAGAGCCTCCGCAGGTGTTGGTCGAGGCTCTTGGCTATTAAGCCATTGGCCGTCACGACTATCGGCACAATGACTGCTGTGTCCACTTCCCACATGTCGACAACCTCGCGAGCCAAGTCAAGATATTTAGTTTTTTTATCCTTCTCAGCTTTCACGAGGTTCTCGTCATGAGGGACCGCTATATCAATAATCATTGTGCGACGCTCTAGTCGATCTATGACCACTATATCAGGCTTATTGGCAACGATAGTCCTGTCAGTGATTATAGATCGATCCCAATACAATGAGACATTGCCATTGTCGAGAACTGGGTCGGGCACATACCTATAGTACGGTACTTCTGTTTCCACAAGATTGTATTTAAGAGCAAGTTGCTGGTGGATAATCCTGGCTACGAGGTTGTGCCTATGCAAATAGTCTCCGTTAGCTAGATGAGAACATCCAGAAATAATGTGTCGGATTGATTCCCCGGGCCGGTGGCATGCCCGACAGATGTCAACCGTACCGTCCTTCACAATATATTTCCGGTAGTTGTTCGTCATCATAACTTCGTCCATTATCGCACAGACAAAACCTTCGGTTTCCCCGAAGAGGTCACCAAAACGGAGCCAAGATACGGACGCTAATAGGTCTACAGAGGGCCCATGTAAGGCCCGGTAAAAGCGTCCGTGAAGCTCCTTGCTCTGCCATACTTCCCTGCGGTCATTAGTGTCCAGTATTATAGGTTTGCGCCAGTTCTCGTTAGCCAAGGAGAGCGGAGTGAGGCCCTTGTCCACCGCTACCACATCTCGGTGCATGCCCACGTCGGTTTCCAGGAAGTATTCCCTGAGACTGTACACCTCGCGGTTGTGTAGGGTCTTAGCATTTAAGAAGCCGCGACCCCCGCACTTCCGCGGGATGTACAGTCTCATCACCGAAGACCGTGGGTGATGCATCCGATTTGCGGTAAGCAGTGTGCGGACCCTCCTATCCAAGGCGTCAAGTTCTGTCTGAGTCCATTTGAGTATGCCGAAAGAGTACATCAACACCGGCATGACCCAACCGTTGAAAGCGCGCACCTTATTCCCGCCTGATAAAAGACTATTCAGTACTTTATTCAGGCGGCCGAAGAAGCGCTCCTTCAACGACCGTTTCACGTCATCAGCATTGATGCCTAACGCTTCCGACATACCCAAATACTTGTAAGTTTCAGTTGAGCAGAGGGATCTAAGGTGTATGGAATCCGTAAGTTGAATTCCCACGGATTCCATAATCTCTCCTCGCTTTACATGCATGACTGCACATTTGTCCACACCAAATTCCATCCTGATGGCACTACTAAAGGTTTCAGTTACCTTTAGTAGCTCCATCAGTTGCAAGTCGTTGGGGGCAAAGAGTTTCAGATCATCCATGTAAAGAAGGTGAGATATGACCTGACCACCTCTTTTCAACCGGAAGCCTAAGCCAGTACCCTCTAGCAGTGTGCTGAGAGGGTTCAAGGCTAGGCAAAACCACAGAGGACTCAGACTGTCACCCTGGAATATGCCACGCTCAATCCTTATCGGTTCACTGTTCTCCCGAATCTGTCGACATCCCGGATAGCGAAGGACTGTTCTCCACTGCCCCATACACGACATCAAGAAGGTGCGTAGAGTTGTATCAACTTTGTACAGTTCTAGCACCCTCATGAGCCATGTATGAGGAACAGAGTCATAGGCCTTCTTGTAATCTATCCAACATGCCGACAAATTCTTTCGAGAACGTCGAACCTGTTGGCTTATGGCCATATCAATGAGGAGCAGCTCCTTAGTACCGCGGGACCCGTTCCTACATCCATTCTGAGAGGCTGACATGATAGAATTTGTCTCAATATGACTATTGATTTTAGCTCTCAGAATGGATGTAAGCACTTTATAGACCGTCGGCAAACATGTGATCGGTCTATAATTTTTAGGATCCGCAGTACTACCTGATTTGTGGAGCAGGTGGGTTATTCCTGTTGTTAGGAAGGGGGGTAGCGACCCTGACTCTAAGGCAGACTGGAACTGAGATGCCAAGCGAGCATGCGACCTTTGGAACCATTTTATCCAGAAATTGTGCAGCCCATCCGGCCCAGGAGATTTCCAGTTAGGCAACGGACGGACTGCACGGGCTACATCTTGGGGGCTGATGGTAATTGCCCCCATTTCTGGTAAAAGATCACATGTGCGCTCGACCTCTCGGATCCAATCACCCTCGATGTGACTGACAGGCGCCGACCAGATGCTGCGCCAAAATGAACACATGGCGTTATCATCCGGCAGGCGTGTATCAGTCACACCTTGGTCCGGTCGCTCCCAAGCCCTGTAAACCCACCTTTCATTACTTTGGAATGTGCGATTCTGAGTGTACCGCTCCACTCGGCGCTTATACCGACGAATACGGCTTGCCCATGCATAGATCTTCTGCTTCAGGAAGTCGATACGCTCTGTGACGCAGGGCAGATAATCTCGAGGACTAATATCAGTTCCCGAGAATGCCCGCCTCACAAAGCGCATCACTCTAGGGCGAGTATTGCCCTCCCTGAAGCAGATAAGCTTGCCGATGAGTGCTCTAGCCTCACCGATACGGCGCTCAATCCTGCACTGCCAGGCCGGCACGGTTGGTCGTGTAGCTCTGTCAAAATTGGGAAATTTACAGTGAGCTACGCGACATGCAGCTACAGCCCCACAGTACAAGATTGAGTGGGTATCAGTGAGGTCTTCGCTGCTATCAAAACAATTTGATAGCTCCGAATCTAAAGCACACACCAGCGCCCTATTTCTCTTGTGCATGGGCAAACGAGGTAGTCGAGGTCTAAGCCCCGGCGGAGTGGAGCGGTACTCCCGAAAAGCGTCCTCCAAAGCGCTCCTCAATCGTTCATTGCACTGGGTACTCACAGATATAGCCGCGTCATCATCGGCGTCACCAACGTGGTCGGGTCGCGGTGAAGCACTGGGTTGAAGTTGCTCCGCGACCGGTGGTGTAGCAGGTGAAACACGGCTACTCTGCGATTCCAGGCGCAGTCTATCAAGCACAGCATCATCCAACATACGGCTACGCTGGATGACCCGTACCTGATCCGACAGTCGTTGGGCTGTGACGTTGACAGCTGGCTCAAGCACCTGAAACAGAGAGAGCATCCGACCACGGTACGCAGTCAGGTTAGTTCCCCCCTCTGTAGTCCCAAAGTATGAGCGCATGACATTTTCATTAATGGATTGTGTCCATCTCATGCGCTGCACACTTCCACCGACAGCGGGGACCCTATCAGAGGCCGGAGGGCCTCGAGGTCCCAAGCTGGCCGGAGGTCGGCCTCTTCCCCGTCGACGCGCTGGTGGTGGTGTCGTCGGCGGCGAGATTATTATTATTATTATTAACTTTGCCTATTTTTGTCATCTTACGTAAGAACTGTCAAAACTGTCCAACCCCTTTTAAGAAATAAATAAGACATGGTCGCCCCTCCCCCTGCCCCTCTGCTGTATGCTGCTATATCGTATTACGTAATAAATGAAGGGAATTTAAGTTTTAAAGCCTCTGAAATGTAACATTTTTTGTTTGTAAGTGAGAAAAGTTGTGAAGTTACAGACAAATGGGCTGGCTCTGCATGACTGATATACGATTAGCTCTATTCCCAGTACAAAGATTAATAAAAGTGGGCTAGTTACCGGGCGGGCAGGCGCATACGTAGGCGTCGGCGCCGGGCGGCACGCTGCAGCTGCCGTTGTTGCGGCACGGGCCCGCCACGCACTGCGGGTCCAGCGACACCTCCAGCTCGCAGTACGTGCCTGTAACACAACGCTCACTATCTATGGCCGCCACTTCTGTGCTGATAAAATAGATGAGCTAAGGAGGAACTGTCTAATAAAGATCGGTAGTACTTGTGTACCACCTCGCAGTTGCTTGTACGTACCGTGGTAGTTGGGCGGACAGTCGCACGAGTAGTCACCGCGGATGTCCTCGACGCAGCGGGCCCCGTTCTGGCAGGGGCCCGACGCGCACGGGTCCCCGGCGTCCACCTCGCAGTTGTTGCCCGTGTAGCGCGCCGTGCAGTGGCATTCATACCTGTCACATATTATGAGATATACCATCTCGCTTGTCGATCCCAGAGCGGTAGGCACAAGTCATCGCGGACACATTGTCTGGCGGTACCTGTGTGTCGCGACGCAAATATACACAATTGTTTTTGTTTTTCAGATAGTACAGAAACTAGTGCGATTCACCATCAACAATTTCATTTCTGCTTACCATCAGGTGGGAGCGCAGTCGAGCACTTGTTTATATAATGGCCAAGTGCGAGTAGGACTCGCGCACGAAAGGTTCCGTACCATTGACTAGGTAAACAACAGAACAACAACAAAATAGGCAAATAATGGCGTTTTTTGTATGGAAGCCCACGTTAAATATTTATTTTATTTTAATTATAATACTTATTATTAAAGTAAAAATACAACTGAGTATTTTTGTGAATATTTCAAGTGCCTACCTGTTGCCATTATTGTTGTTAGATAGAGCGGCAAAAAAAGAAATACATAATTTGTGAAAATTTCAACTATCTAGCAATCGCGGTTTTTTGAGATACAGCCTGGTGACAAACAGATGGACAGACAGCGATGTCTTAGTAATAGGGTCTCGTTTTTACCCTTTGGGTACGGAACCTTAAAACTAATGTAGCAAATGCTGTGAATATAAAATAATTTACAAATCAAAACATATTTAGACAGCACACGACGAAAAACACGTAATATAATAACCAAAGGCTATCAAAGTCGAAACCACCACGACAACAATGAATGAAGCATTGAACCCTCCAACACAACGGCGCACGCTTGCTGTGACTCATTCTGCAAACTACACTACGGTGTTCTGCCTCCAACGTTGGCTACTCACTCAACAAAAGCTATTTGAATTTCCAAAAAGTCGGTCAGTCAGAAAGTTGATGCTAATTGCACATTCCAAAGCGTACCTAGGTAGAGCAGAACGTGCAAGACGCTCCAGACACTACGCCAAGTGCGGAAACCAACTTCAAATAGAAAGATAGACTAGTCTGGGGTAATCGAACTACTTCAAGCAATATGGAATGCTAACAGATGATCTCAAAGATGTCTCTTACTATTCATACCGGTAGTAATGACGAATAAAGAACTTAAACTATGGAACTTTGCTATTCTTAGTAGATCCTACTGACAAGAGCTACAGTACTGATAATGTTACAGTGAATAGCTGTACTACCTGTCATGTCGTGATATGCACGTGCCGTGACGCATGCAGGGCTCATTGTAGCAGTGGTCCTTGGGCTGGATGCGCAGCACATCCTTCCTGTCAATACCTGCAACATACACACCACATTCAACTCCTCACACCAGCTCATTGACCCAGCTACTCGAAAGTTAAGGAAATCTAATTTATTACCGTGATTACCGCGGAAAAGATTTATTCATAAATTATTATATATAAATATAATTTACAACTGTGTAATTTACCTGTTTCGAGTTCTATTGTTATTTATTCGCAAAAGGAAAACACTTAGCTAAATGTCGGTGTGCAATCGCAACTTCCGGAGTTAAAACATTACGCTTTTATTCAATACTTTAAATTAATTAGTTATTAATTTATTCACATTATAAATGTTTGTTTTCCTGTTCCGCAGTCAGTTGATTAAAAACTTTCTATTGACGACAAACGAAAGTTTAAAAGTAAAGCTAACATGGCGAGCAGTCTCATCCTGCATCTCGGCCGGGATCCTTCATGTTTCAATAGTATTATCTATTCAAGTGTTGGGTGGTTACTCACAGTCATCAGTAGTCAGAGGACAATGTCCGAACACGACGCTGCGTGTCTGCGAGGAGGCGGCGTGGAACTCCAGCTGCGGGCCCTCCAGGATGCAGCCGCTGAACACGTTGCCGACCAGCAGCACGGCATTAGGGTCCTCCAGCTTGCCCGGCGACAGCAGCTCGGGGTTCCATGTCACGTTCGATATTATCTAAGGAAAATACCACACGATTCAACACAAATTCAAACATCGTTACCATTCAGTCAGATGATAGATTTCCTAAAAACATCACCACAGCGACAGGTCCTTTGGGTCTCGCATCTGCATAGTCTGGTCGTGGGTCCACGATCGCCATCCTCACATGAAGGAAGGTAGACGTGGTAGTTATTCAAGCCGCAAGCAAACGCCGGCGTTCGCACACCTATTTAGAGGATAGGTTTCGAGGTCTGGTCTTGTAGTCGGACTGACATGGTGGCGTTTTTGTACAAACACTTCAGCACTTCGATGTACCGATAGTCAATTTGGCACCGTTGGAGAGACTGCAGAACAGCCCAAGTCTCGATCGAATCAAAGGCTTTGTCGTAGTCCACAAACGCTAAGCAGAGAGGCTGATTATACTCCTCAGTCTTCTGTATCTGAGTAGTATTCTGAATCATAATGGATTTCTCAATATCATGCAGGATCATGGAAAACAATCACACATATGTGACATAATGATAGGACAGTTCTGAGTGGCCGAGCCTCGTACGTTAACCCGAATCTGCGTTTAATCCAAGGGCCCCATTGATTATTGCAACATTTCCAGTAGTTACAAGACATTCTTGTGACTATATTATTAAATTCTAGGACATTGATAGTGTTTTTGAAATACATTGTGTAGGATTCTGTTACGACACGGTGTGGAAACGAATTCTTTAACTCATTGTTGCAAGTGCAAATAGACCATCTAATGATAATAATCAGGTCCATATAAATCATGTTTTGAAGAACGGTTTCAAAATCTCAAGCATCAACAAAAACAAATGTAAATTACCAATGTTTTATTTGAGTATCATTGATATAATCATCTGTTTCAATAAATTTAGTGCGCAAAGATTAGTTTATACAGGTGCAGAGGAGGTGCGCTCACGGCTCGGGACAGATTAGTGTGTACAAGTGTAGAGGGCGCTCGGTCATGCAAACGCAGAACACAGACAGTCTGGCAGATATTATAAAATAAAGAGTAACGACGTCACTCGCACGGTGGCCAACTCATTGACAGCTGTTAAACCTTCCCATAAACGTGCTAGCGTTTGACACAAACTCCTGGACCTTAAGTTTTGCTGCTTCCTTGGCAACACACAACATACCTGTGTATCTTTATCGACCTCCAGCAGTAGTGACGGGGGGTCGGAGTTATATCGCAGACCGACCCAGTGCCATCGGTTGTCGAGCGTCTCCTTGGCCAGCCCCACCTCGCGGTGCGGCTGCGAGGGCCTCTGCCAGGAGACCAGCACCTGCTCGAACAGCGACGTCACGTGCAGCGTGTACCCGTCGTACCGCTGAGAGAATAGCTCGCCTCCTGCAACACAACAACATTGCCTTTATTGATGCGAATAATTGTAGGTCTGACGATAGTGAAAAGGACGCCTTTTCTACATAGTTCCGCTCTTTGCATTGGGTAAACTTAATAAGTAAATATAAGCCGTGGAACCAAGCATCACTAGAATCGAAGCTGTTACTGTAGGAACTTCTGAACACGTCTTCAGCAAAAACATACCTCGAGTACGAGTAAGGCCAGTTGTCCCGTAATCTCCGTCGTGTGCGGTAACCTTTCAACTCAGGCTTACCGCACGTAACGGTTCAAAGGCAGCGCTCAGAAAATTCTCATGATAACATTTGGTCAATGGGAAATGAGGGTAACGGTAACTATCTAGTAAGTGTATATGTAAATTGTATGAGCGCTATTACGTGCGGTCGGCATTCAGACGATGGTGAGACTAAAGAGGCAGCTGTGAAACAGATGCGCTAGGAACTAGTTGGAGCAGGTAATTTTCATTGAATTCATTAGGTTATAGTACCGCAGCGATGGACAAGCCTCAAGCTAATCAACGAGTCTTTAGTCTAAAACATCTGTCTCGTCCTCACGGGTCTAGCTCTAGCGACTACTATGACGTAAAGATCCAATACCTAATGTGGAACACGAAGAATTCCATGGGTCTGCCGAATGAATGAAACAAAATGTGGATGAAAACGAAAACATACGATGTGTAAGTGTAGCCGGACATATTGCGGTACTGTGACGGAGCGAATTTGGACAACGAGGACCTTGTAATGATTATAACAAAAGTACAACTAAACAAACACCTGTTTTGGTCCGTTTGCTCTACAACTCAAGTCCGTTGGTATTTCTATAAGCTGACATTCCACGTTCATATAGGTATACTGGCGTCATTTGTTTTTCTGCGAACTCATGCATATGCATTAGCTGCACATAGTTTGCAGGACCCCAGCAGAAGTCACATAACCAAGATTGTTTAATAACTGAGAATCAATGTTTTTGCTATTTGCCAAGCGATGTAAATTAAAGCTATTGAAAATTTTGGGTGTGAAGTTACTAGATTTATCAATAGGTATTACCCAGCACTATGATTCATAAAACTGATGATCCGTTTCTAAAATACAAAGATAAAACAAAACAACCTTACTAGGCATGTAAAGTAATACGTTGTAGAAGTACGTCAACAAGAAAAGTATTGACTGGACAGGCCTGGGTCCATAAAAGGCCATGATTCAACATAATCTAATCATGTCTAGGCGAGTCGTGCAGTGTATCAACATCGAGTGGGTGATTGAACCACCTTTCTCTCAACAAATCATGATTACAACAACGACGGCGAGAATCGCGACCGGTCGGGCTGGCGGCCGGCGCGCGCGCGCGTGTGTGATGTGTGATGTAATGGCCGCCCATCGATCACAACACCGCCACACTCTGATCAAACACGTCGTGTGACATGCCCATTTGTACAATAATCAAGCTATATGTACGCACGACTTGCGTACGCGCCGATGATGACTCAACGTGACAATTTGTCCATCGAATGGTGTCCGGTTAGCGATACGGCCTTGACTTTTTAGATACGCAGATGCGCCAAATGATTTGATTTTCATAAAATATGCATGTAACAAATACTATGAGGTCATTGAACAAATACGAGGAAAGTGTCGCGTTACTTGAAATTAGATGGATGCTGCATGCTAGACCTAAAGTTTATTAGTTCTAGAACTTTCGTCTAGCAAGTACTAAAAATGTAATTAAGTATCGCCAAATAAAAATCCAATTACGAACAGCATCTGTCAACGTCGCCAATCTGCGATTCTCAGAATCACGAGGCGTGTTCCGAGTGCAGTACGCGTGCACTTTAGGTTAATAATCAGCAAAAACGCGGCGATGTAATGGCGCACGGCGCAGCAGCATTTTGATTGATGTACGTCCAGCGCGCGCCGCACACCGGGACCCGTCCATACAACGTAATGCTCAAAACTCGATTTCCAAAATGAGGGTATTTAAAAAAATAAACTATGCAAGGGTAGACTCGACAATGTGTCACATTATTTCTAGAAATACTGAATCAGTAACTGCTATCTGCTGCCCAGTGGCATCAGCTCAAAGTTTACTTTATACCCACATCATTAATTATCCGATAACATTCGTGAGTTTATAGAGAATATTAAAACATTTATTTCTACAAGTAATCGTCATATTTAATTGAAATGCATCATGGCTGCCAATAGGAAAGGTATGGTTATTCTAATATTATCGGATCACGAATGTTATCGGATAATTAATGATGTGGGTATAAAGTAAACTTTGAGCTGATGCACTGAGCAGCAGATAGCAGTTACTGATTCAGTATTTGTAGAAATGCTGTGACACGTTTTTTGAAATACCCTCATTTTGAAAATCGAGGTTTGAGCATTACGTTGTATCGTTTGGTCCCAGTGTGCGCCGCCCGCTCCGCTGCTCGCAAGACGGCGAACGAAGTTTTTGTCCCAAGAATCACCTGCTCTTTGGTAACCAATGGTCAATGCAATTTTTGAGAACAAAAACCTTAAAAAGGTCAACTCGTCGGTGTTTAGTACAAAAGTGAGTAAATACGACAACAATGCAATAAAAAAACTACTGTATTTAAGAACTATCAAAATGACGAGATTCTTTTCATTTTATTTGAAGAAAATAATGAATCTTTTTATTTGAATTTAAAACTCTTGCTGCATTTAGTTGACTATCAGTCATTTTTATAACAAAACATGCACTCTCTATTATTTTCATTCGTTCCAAAATGAGAGAAACGGAGATGGTCAGAGAATCAGGTTTAAACAAATTGGCCCCACCGCGCGTCCAAAGTTTACAACGCATCTTGTTTCTCATCCCCAGTAAGCTTGGCAGCTGCTATTGATTCTATATTATAGATGCTTTGTTTTGATGACCCACGGGAAGAAAACACATACGGAAATTATTTTGTCCTGCACAATTATCTGAGCAATAGAGCTTCCGAAAAAGTGGGTCTTAAAATGAACATGGACAAAACCAAAGTCATGGTATACAACCATGTCGCACGCACTCCTATCAAGGGCTGAGACTACACTCGAAATTGTGGACGATTACGTTTACCTGGGACAGCCGGGGAAATCGATCACTTTTCCGATTTTTTTTGTTCGAATTCCATTTGACTGAAAACTATTGACTGACGTCTTTTTTGCTATATGCTTTATTTGACATATTTTTATATCATCGAAGTATCATGTGTCATAGGCATCATTTTACCGAATTGCTATTGGCCGAAGCCTCTTCTGAACTTTTTCATTAGCCAAATGATTTATTTGCCATATTTTCATCACACCGAAACAACAGTTTACAGAAAGTATATACATATAGACGGTTATAGTTCGCGGTAAATAACTTGAACTATTTGCTATGGTTGCGCGCAACCCTCCACTCCTCTTCGATACTGCGCATTCAAGGTCGACTGTCATGATGGTTCAACTTGTGTGACGTGGATTATAACCGATTTCGGGTCTCAATCGAGAATGGGAGCTGCGCTTAGCCGTGGCGAATGGTTCAACTTATTTGCCGTGTACTATACTTGGTAGCATTTTCAATATTAAATTTAAATAGTGTCATAAAAGTAAAAAAAAAATGTGATAGGAACGAATCACAGTCTTGTCTGCCCTACCCCTAAAGTGTAATATAAACCTGCGTAGGCGCGGAGGGGTAGGGCGCCCCGCGAGTTGAGGAGCAGATGATTTGGAGGCTCGCCGCCGTGGCTGAGGCTGGTCAAAAAAGCCGGCCAGCAAGCCGATGTTGCGGTGGTGAGCGTTGAAACCATATGCGACGATAAACGGTGAGCCGTGACAGAAGACCTTCCATGGTGGAATAATGAAGGTTCGGAAACATAATACTTCGAATAAATGTTATTTCGGCTGAATTTAACATGAAGATATCCGCTGGAGAACCAAGGATACCGACAGTCTGAAGAATCGCCAAACTTAGGTACTCGTAGCAGTAGGCAGGGCACATTGTTCTGAAGTGGCGACCGCGTACCACGAAATGCAGAGTCGGAAGAACTTCCACAAGGTGGACTGATGGCCTGGTGAGGGCCGCGGGAATGCGATGGATGTGAGACGCGCAGGACCGTTCGTTGTGGCGACACTTGAGGGAGCACGTACTACACAGACAGACTATGTCCAGCAGTGGACGTCTTACGGCTGAAATGATGATGACTTCTTCCAACAGGAGTTTTATCGAGGTGACAGTTTCCAAATATGCATTTGTTGTATACATAATATGTTATGGACCCTTTAAATAAAGTTTCAACAGGAAGAGAAGAGGAAGTAAGTCTAATAATTAAGTACAGAGCAGTACATACACAGTATTAAAACGTATTTTAACCCAAACAATTATAGACATCGCGTGTAATTGTTCTACCCAGCGTATTAAGAACTAGTGCGCCATAGTCATTGTATCACTGCTTAGCATCAGGTAGGATCGCGGTCAAGTACTAGTATGTATATAAAAAAAAACTTCAAATATATTATCGTCGTTAGTATCATTATGTATTCCTAATGAATAGTTACAAACACAGCATCAAGACAAGTCATGAGCAATTAATTATAGAAGGTTATAAGAGGTGTAAGACTTACCAACGCATGTCCGGAAGCTGAGTCCAACGAGTTGTTTGAGTGATATGGGCCTGGACAGCCGGATGTAAGAGCTGCCATTGAAATAGGCCTCGGGCCGGTCGGAGGGGCCGAGAGGGCCGGCGGCGCGGGCGCGCGGGACTACCACCGCGCACGCCGCCAGTACCACCCAGCAGGCTGCAACAAACAAAACAAAGTTTAGTGGCTTTCGACGAGGTTCTCAATTAACCTTTTGAATACCATAATTAAAGACACGATAGAAAGACAATAGGTGTGCGGACACCGGTGTCCTCTTGGGGCTTGACAGTTAGAGACCATTAGCTCTAGTATTCTTAGCTTAGCTAGCAGATACTTGGTAAAGGCAAAATATGCCCACAACTTTTGTTTAGTTTCTTAACAACGTCCTTATTGACTGGTAAACTTGATGAGAAAATAAGCTGTTAATCGGGATATTTTTGCGATTTCGAAAATGAACAAAACAGAACACAATATGCACTCCCAACACTACAATCGAAACTGGCGCCAGCTTCGAGGGATGGTTGAAACAATCACAAAGTACGTGCAGGCCACTGACGTCAGTGGAAGTTATTGGTGTGTTGGTCGGCGGCGTGTGTGCGTCGTACAAACAGTTCGATACGAGGGAATAAGCGTTGTGTTGTATACAGGCGCATACGTAGAGCCTCCACGAAACCGGGTCACTGCAGGTGGCACAAGACTCGCGAGGCAGCGGTTACCAAAGCTTACTCTTTCAGAAATTAATAACAACTACGTAATGTTTGCAAAATATGCTTTGGACCCGATATTAAGGCCCGCTGCAACCAGCGCAACATGGTTATAAATCGGACACCATAATCTAAGGTTAGTAAGGCGAACAACAACAAACAATTTTAAAGTATATCCACAGCCAATTGCCATGATTATGTAAGTAGTCAGAATCCATTGAGGAAACGTGCGAAGAAGCCTGTGTCTGGCTGGCCTACAGACCTTTCACTATTTATTCGCAGCTGGGATCTTTCACCCACCGCGTAGTTATCGCTAGCAAATTTGAATGGTACCGATGGAGCGCAACAGAAAGACGTTGCGTTTTTTGTATAAAAAAAAGTCATTCAACTTATCTGCAGCGTCTTTCGTCGCATTTGAAACGCATAAAGATACATCAAGTGGTGGAGGTGCTTATACCACTAAGTGGCAGTTAAGTATCAGGCCTTTCTGTTTTTACGTTACTTTTTCACCTAAGCACGATACGAACAAACCCTAATACACTCGCTTTTCATACTGTATGCTATTTCAAACGAGTCCTTGACTACTTAAATATGTATAATTGTTTTTACCGCTAATGCCTTGCACTGGGTGTAGTGAGAGCGCCCGACATTCTCCCAGGGTCCGATAGACCGCTGGCCGCAGCTCCAATTTATTACCATTCGACGAACGTACCTAGACCGCTCCTAAACGTATTTACTGTTACCGCACGCGCACTGAACCTCACCGAAACTTGCTGACTCCGGCTGAACGAAAGCCGCGGTATTCCGCGCTTGCATTGGCCTCAATACACAACAATTTAGTGCAACGTTCCAAATAACACACATTGCAGCTTATCGGTTTGGTATTTCCTGAGGTTTATGTTTTTACCTTGTGTTTTGGATAATTGTGACGTAAAAAACTCATAAAAATAATTTTAAGTCTGTCCTTGTTTGCTTCTTCTTCTATTTTTTTATATGATATTGTTACGTAATGGATTGAAATGGCAGCAATGGTTTGCGATAAGTTTCTAAAATATTAGTTAGCAACCCAACGGAAAACAAACAGAACCAAAGTTATTAGATAAGTAGCATCTTTCCGCAGACGCTAAAGGAAATCCAAGATTCAAATAAACATGATGGTTTCATAGTTTCTATCGACTACAAGTACAATGTGATCCTCCCATAAAGATAGCACAAAAGCCTACAAGAGAAACCTTATGAACAGTGGAGTAAAAGTTGTAGATATTCCAATGTCAGCACAAAATGGGTTCTTTGACCGTCGTTGTAGTCATGAATACATCGCATCGATCCAATTAGCGGCAGTGCGAGCACAGCACGCGCTCTCCACATAATCGAGTTAGAATCGATTCGACACGAGATCGCGTCGCCTGGCCGCAATCATGGCGGTTTATGAACAACAATCGAGCCACAAACACTTTATGGGAAACTAACTGCGCACATCTTGAAAGTAAACCGCTCCAGTCAGAGGCTTTCTCACACTTGAAATGTTTTTGCACGTAAGATGAGGCGACCACGTTGAGCTCGTAAATGTGTTCGCGTAATCCCGGAAATGCGTAATTTGTATTAAAAATAAAACCTTCACCTTGAGAGACACGCAAATCACTGTAGACATTTACCATGTCGTCATAACGACACGGCTGCTTACAAAGTTGGAGACGATTTAGGAACTTTATTACAGAATCTGCATAGACGACGGTAATCCACTGCTTACCATCTCAGCTTAATCGTACAAGCTACGAGACGATTGAGTAAAACTAGTTAGTTGATTACTTACTGATACCATTTACAATCACATTCTGTACCGGTTTTGGGTCTTGGGTGTCAAATCATTATCACGATTTCTGCGACTTCCTTTGGACATATTTTGGAGGAGATGTGATGAAGAAAGCTTACAGAAACTGGTATCTGTGTAGGTATGGTCTCATTCTACGAATTCAAAGTCTCCATTCTCTGAGCGAACGCTTTGTTTTGCGCAGTCCATACTTACCAGCATCTCAATCCGCAAATATCTAAGTCGTAAACGTGACTATCGATTAATCCGTGAAATCATGGAACTCCGCTCACTTACACAAAAACAACAAGAAACCAATGCTACCATCACTTACTGCAGACAGTTTAGTCATCTTAGTGTTCAGCCTGTAGATGCCTACTTCATATGCCTTAGTTATACCTAGTAGCTACTGCGATTGGGAATTTACGTTTATCAAGCATTTAATAAAGATTTAAGGAAAATTGGGCATAATAAACTGAAACCGATACCTACCATGTGGGCATGTAGGCAATAATATATACGTTTGGCAATTGAAACTGCAGGGGCGACAGGTGTAAACTAAAATCTTTTGTACTAGTGCAAATTTTCATCATGCTTATAAGTAAAATGCAATTTTCACTTATCATGATCAGCGCGTCGATAAATCACGGGCTGCGCTAACGCATCGAAAGTGTTCCAGCGAAGACTACGCAACTGATCCAATAATGCACCACATTACACAACGCGGGATCGCAAGCGCACGCGCATCAGATATGCACGTTTGTCGATGCTATATTGGCACAGCCTTGTACTAGAATTTTCTATTTAACATTAATTTAGAAAATTAATTTTGATAATATAATAAGAAAATAGTTTATGATCATTTAACATAAAGTGACTCGAGGTTGGCGAGTGGCTATGTTAACTGTTCATATTTGCATTTATCAGAAGGCTCCATACACAAGATGCTGACAGACACAACCTACACATTACTATCTTTTTAGTCAAACAATTCTTGCATATAGTCAAATATTTCATCTGAATCACACTGCTTTGTTGCGTGAAACCGGCGCCAATTTTTTCTTCATTATCATATCCAGTCTGTCTTGTGAGGACTGCTGTTCAGGACATTACTAGTCCATGTTCTACAATAGGAACTGAGGACCGTGACGTCATGACACGCTTTACGCCATGTCTTAACGACCAAGAGTAACTGAACTTAAGTCACTTCACATTGTTGTAGATTACAGGTTGCAAAACTGTCCCAGGTAAGCTTACTGGATGGATTATTAAGTACAATAGAAAATATGATGATAATAAACTGTGAGGAACAAACAGAAAAATGGAGCAATTGATTATAAAGAACAGAATAGTGTCTGCGATGACAGGACGCTATTAAAAGGTATACTTGAAGTAAGAAATGTAGTCTCATCTCTGTTATGTATCGGACCCGGAGTAATATCACCGGTTCACAACGTTAATATTATACTAAACCACGTAACAGCCGCATAGACAATGCGTGGGCGTCGAGGTTAATCTTGCGCCACTATCCCACTGCCTGAGATTCTCATCGCATCCACCACACAAATGTGGAGCCTGTTACGATGCATCAGAGTACAAATTCAAGAAGCGGCAGACACAATGGGCCGTTACATGTGTGATTTCAACGACCATCCGTAACTGCAAACCATATTAGAAGGCTTTACTTTGCATTTTAAATGAAACGTGATATTTATTATTTGAGGCAAAAAGGCTCAGGAAGTTTAAGGTTGTAAATCAATACCAGCGTGAGCGCAACCAAACTATTAAAAGAGATGACGAGAAGTAACCATAATTAGCAACATCTTAGATTGAGCAAATGCTTTGAAACTATTCGTGAAAAAGTGAACTTTGTTAAAGTATAATTGGACGTAGTTAAGCAGAAAGGACTCAATCCCCATTAAGTTAAGTATGGATTGAGCCCTTTCTGCTTAACTACGTCCAATTGACGTTAAGATGCGTTATTAGTAAAGACAAGTTCTGAGTCAGGTCTGTAGACTTTGGTTAGTACTAAAGGCGTGACAGAATAAAGCCAAATTCCAGCCACTTTACGACTAATACAGCTGACAGTTTGATCAAAAATTCACAACACACCATAAACAATGCGGGCACAAAGCGTGCGCGCGCCGGCGTGCTAGGTGCACGGCGCAGTGACGTCACCGGCAATCAGGTAACGAGCAATGACTCACAAGTCATAGTCCTTTGCATTCCAGGAAACAACTTTCGCGGAAGGGGCGGACCAAAGGACCAGATGACTCAAAAACTGTAAAAGTGCGTTCATTCATACAACTTACTATCTTGTATTTGTATTTGAAGTTAGCACATTTAGCAGAACCCGGATCTTAAGTGTGTTTTGTTTTGGATAGTATAATTTATATTTTATGGATCAATGAAAATGTACTACCAGTTTATGTCCTTATGGACATCTGAAATTAGTTTTGTCACGCTATTTAACGACAAGTATTACTAACAACTGTTTTCAACGTTTGCAGAATTCGGACCAAACTTCGAAATCCTCGGAAATTCTTTAACACGCACGTGACAAATGTGGTCAACGATTACACATTCGTAACAGTTTCACAGACATTGTGCACTAGTTTCAAGACAAAGAACTTTCTACTGGACATGGTACGTTTAAGACTTATCCATTGATTTTCGTAACGAATTACAGTAAGCAATTGACATAACGGCCTTCAGCTCCGAATCAAAATGGCCGCGAATCGCGCCGCCAGATGATATCGGACACACTGTGACTAATTACGACGAACGATTGGCGTTGGAAAGCCAGTGATAATGGCGGAGATACAACTATAAAACGTACTCTCCGAAATATTATAGATTATGATGGATTAGATGATATGTGGAGAAAGGAAACATTAGTAATTGATATAATTGGAAAATGAAAGTGGAGATCAAAACGAATTGTCCAGTTGTAATTGATAGAATTTTATTGTTAATTACTATGTATCGTGTTTATCTCAAATAAGCTTTGTTGTCAACTTCAGCTTTGTAGAAATACTCGTGCATATGCAGAGATATTCTACAGTACGTTAGTGCCGGTGTCCTCGCGAGTCGAACGGCGTCGGATAACGGAGGTGGCGCCGCGCAGACAGCGCGTCACACGCTGCCGCCCAACTGTTACAGTGATGCTGGGTCAAAACCCTGGTAACTGCAACCTAACATCATCATGCTTTTAGGCCAGATTCTATATTTTAGGCTTTATACTTAATTATAAATTGGAATTATTATGTCCAACACAGCAAGAGATGATGCTCTACTATGTTAGAATCGGCTCTCATGCTCTCGGTCTAGTCGAAAGCAGTAATGAGATGAATGATATATATACGCATTTCTTGGTAAGGCTGATTGTTAGACTTTCGAGCTTTGGCATTCGAGATTGGGTTAACTACTGTTAACAAAAGACTGTCAACGACTAATGACAGCCGGGAGCAACGGCTTAAAGTTCTTAAGGCTGGAAGGGGTCTTGATATGTACTCGTACATAAGTATGTATGCACGGTCGCTCATCCGCGGACTGAACTCGGCGTTCGACGGACCTCTGCGATTACTTTTAATTAATAATATTAAAACATATGTGAAAATTCGAAATAATCAACTAAATAATCCAACTACGGGGTACACTTTCGTGTGTTATCTCCATAGTTAACAGTGTGGCACGAGAAACTGATAGTAATGTAGCATGGCAGTTAACGCAGAGCTGTGAGCAATTAACCCAGTGCGCATGCAGATTAATATCTGCGTCGATGCGCATGCGCACGCACTCGCTGGAGAATTGGAGATGAGAGTGCGTCGCGTGACAAAACATCATGAGTAGCAGGTTGCGTTCACACGAGGCGACGAACTCCGATGCCGCACTGATTCGCATCTTGGCAGCGAGAATAAACTTTAGTAGTATGCGTATGATCACATTCTCACACGTATTGCCACAAGGTTACAACTCAAGTTTCTCGATGATGTATTTTTGTTAATTTTTAAAATTACGTCACCCGGTGACCATTGACACGTTTGTCAATTACCTAGTGTAGTTGGCTGGGTACAAATAGAAGCGCTAATTAGAATGCCTTTTATTTAATTTTTTTTAGGTGGATAATTATCCAATGATTTCTCCCGCTCTAGGTCGTAGCAGGAAGGCGTGTCAGACTTTTACTGCCTAAAATCCACTCGTACATTCCTTCTTTGCCTTCGTTCTAGGATCCCGGAGTTCTCACTCACACAATATTATGACCCCAGTAGGCTTGAACGCTGCTGGGTCCCTACGGTTTTGCTGACATCTCCTTGAGGCGCCCGTGGAACACTAAGCGCCGTCGACGGGTCGGGCTCGGTCTTGACGGCCAGACAGCGAACTAGCCATTGCTTGCCGTCTACAAGACTACGCCTACGGTGACTGGAAATCGGGATCAGGATCCCGGCGGATGGGGTGTGAAAAAGTCCGTTCCTTCATAAGCGAAACGTGCGGCCGCCTCCTTCGCTAGCACTACTACTTTGTAGAAGGAGGCGACGGGGCCTGCCTTTCCTTCTTGCTCCGGACTATGGTCTGTAATTGGGCCCGGCGCGAGTGGTATTTGCCGCCGATCGAACCCCCTACCCCCCTATGAATCGGCGATGCTTCGCCCAAGCGGAGTACACCTCTACCGTATGCTACACCGTTTCCTTCGGGTGGTCCATACAATCGTCGTCGTTTCTTCCGCACGAATCCACTGCAGGAACCTCCCGAACATACCATGTCCGGTGAGGACCAACGCCATACGGAAGGTAAGGACCCCGTGAAGCCTTACCCTCAAAAAGAGGATTTACTAGTTAGAATGCTTTGTATTTTACTTTTTATAAAATTTCTGTTTTGCTTAAAAATAACGACTTAATTATTTAAAGACCTAATCTGATCTATCTATGATTTGTAAGTCGGAATTGTGAGTCATCTATCATTAAATAAAGTGTTGCCTCAGTTGGTAAAATCATATTATTGCTAAACGTTTTCATAAATTAGAATGTGTCACAGTCCACAGTCAGGGCCACTTTCTGATTCACTATATGGAATTATGTTGAGTGCGATGTAAAGGCATTGAGTTAAGTTAATCAGTGTGTATGATCACATTTGACATAGAGGTTGACCATGTGTGATTGTACGTCGTAATTCGAACTTTGTGTTAAAATCTCTTTGTTATAAATTCGTGAATGGCACCAATACGGAGCTCGGAGCTCTGTTTAGTATAAAAATTAATATCACTAATATAACAGCGCACGAACACTCGCTTTACTGAAACATAACAATGGTTAATGCGGCGTTAACAGAAACATTACTTATAGGCGTTTAATTGCCTGATTACAATGATTGTGATTTATTCTACATTTTGATCAGCTGCGCGTGCGCCTGTAGGTGTGCTCACACTACAGGCTATATGACTGTATGTAATTAAATCATTTACAGGAAAGTGATTAACTACATATTATATTTGCAATTATTAACCAACGATTTGCAGGTTACTGTTATGATCGAATTTATGATTAGTTACTTTTTTACTATTACTATGATTAGGATGCCGAATCCAAAACTTTCTTATTATTGTACAATTCCCCAGATCCCTCAAAAATTTGCAAAAACCATGAACCAAAAACACGAGACTCGCTCTAAAATTGTTTTAAAACATCAAAATAGATCACTGAAACTTAAAACCAGTCTCAGGTACTCAAAACCAACTGGATAAGCCATTAAGTGTTCGGGCATGTAACAGAGCACTTGTACGGTATCAGCTCGAAGTGACAAAAAAATCTTCGCTGTGAGAACTTTTTTACCGCACTATCGTGTGACACTGTGACACACGTGAATGATCTCGACGCACGGCGCTAGAATCGTGACCCTCGAGTGTGCAACACTACAATTCACAAAGCTCGTGGCGACATCTGACGCCAGCAAACAAGCTTTGCTACACGAACAACGACTTTAGGAAAACTGTTACGCTATATTGTTAATTAAAAGGCGTATAAAAACTCCTAAAAAACAAAGCGTTCGGAGTGTTCGGCCGTATCGCATGCGTCTTACCGAAGATCCGGATTAACTATCTAACAAAAGCAGTAAAATATTCCGGCAAAAATATTTTAATATTTCGAACAAAAAGAACAATGTTTTGGAAATTACACATGTATCATGACATCATCGAAAAGTCAAAAGGATATCAATGTATCATTAATTATTTCATTTTTTCCTTGAGTGTTCTTCTAGATTATTATTATTATTCTACAAATCGCAACAAAAACGAAAAGTTAAGAAATATATTAAAAATCTAGAACGCTTGGTTTGCAGTGCGCAACAGTCAAAACAAACTAAAAATATGGCAAAACAATAGAGAAAACGCTAAACAAACTTTATCAAGTCTACTATTGTTTGTGTAGTGTAGAACCAGATGTAAGAGCGATATCTGACTTCACTTCCATCGTATCCAACGCCTATTTGGGCAGAGAAGACGAGCGAGGAGACTTTCTAATGTTCCCACTCTGCTGGGACATAGGTCTCCTCTCTGTAAGAGAGAGAGGAATTTTCGGTCTATGTCCCTTTTGCGCACCAAAGACAGGAAAGGCCCTTACTCACAATTTTGTTTCGCCCACCTTTAGGCTACATTAAGTATTTAGGTGTGCTTTATAATCTAGGACTATAGGACTAGGACAATTTTTTTAACCCAAAAGCACATAAACCATCCATGGTTTATGTATTTTGGACGCGCCCAGAAATACAAGTTGATATTGAATCAAAAACATGGAATGACTCATGCACGACCTTCGTGATCTCCTAGTGCCGCCCCGGAATTTGCAAATTATATACATAAAGCTTCTTCGTCTATTCTTTATCATTATCATCATCATCATCATCATTTCAGCCAAAAGACGTCCAATGCTAGACATAGACCTCCAAGTGTCGCCACAACGAACGTTCCTGTGTGTCTTGCATCCACCGCATTCCCGCGACCCTCACCAACTCACCTTCCAACGTCAATGTTCTGCGAGGCAAGTGGTCCTATTCCTTGCCTCGCCGTAACATTGACGCTTACCGGAGTCAAGGGTCGACGGGCTGCCGGGTGATAGGAAACACTTTTTGGATCTGCTTTTCATTTGGCTCAAACACCCCCGTTTGCTATAATCGCCACGCTTGGCAACCGGATTGAACCGGATGGTGTGGTTATTACAATGCACAGAGAATGCTGCTGCCTATTCTCTGGTGTCCCGTAGTCGCCTCTTATGACACCCACAGAAAGAAAGAATGAAATGTTGCTATTCTTTACGTCCGAATACCATACGGTACACTCTTGTCTATTGCTTATTTTTTTTGAAAACCGTTTCAAAAGCCGTTGGTTTAGGAGGAGTTAGCGAATGAAAGACAAACGCAGAAAACGCCATTGTTAAAACGATGTAAAGAATAGCTTTAAATTCTGCCAGTTTGTACGACCGCATAAAAGTAAAATATTATCCCAAGAGAACGTACTCCCGACATGTTATAAAAGTATCCTATGGGTTATTTCAGTACCCGTGTGTGAAAGTGCATCTAAATCCAAACAGCCTAAATAGTTACAAATACACATACACTTAGTGAGCGCATGTCTGTTACTACTTCACATAAACATACATACAAAAAACTGTCGCCATTGTAATATTAGTGTATTTCCAGTCAATCTGGTTTTAAGTTAATTTAATTATTTAAAGACCCCTTAATTATTGCGCAAGAATTTTAAAGCCAAGCACAGTCAGTATAAAATATTGTTACCATAGATTCCATTCCGTTCTATGTTAGGTTATACAAGTAGTAATTATAACAGAAAATACCTATACGCGTAGTGTGCTTTGCAAGACACATCCCTTCTGCCATCTTCCTTCTTTATTCTTGAATACTATTTAAGGAATATTTCAAATAAAAGGACACGAGTGCATATCAACTTTTCATCCTAGTTGGAGTAGCTCAGGGATCTGTTTAGGAATTCTGGATCTTTTGCTATACACTTGTGATTTGACACAGGGTGATAATGTAACAGTAGCAACATATTCGGATGGTACAGCGAAATCTGACGGAGTTATCAGTATCTTGAGCAACTTGGCTGACCCAATGGAGGATAAGATGTAGTGCCAATAAATAAATCCAGGCAACATTCGCGACATCCTGTTCTAAAAGCGCTTACCATCCGCCCAAGTCAACTAACAGTGCAATTAACCATTCCGAAATCAATGCGAAGACTGAAAAAGGTGACATATTTATGAAATAAACAACTTCACATAATTCAAAATAAAGACTTTCGTAAAAGAGATTTTGCTCTTAATGCTAGAATTTTTTATTAAGACATTTTATTTCATCTGCTCGTTAGTCGTTAGTCTATTAACGACTGAATGCGAGAATAATGAATACAAAAAAGGTACAATATACTTCAGTTAGAATAACAATAAAACGTACCGAAATATCAGTCAGCGTCACTGCATTGTGTAGCAGAGAATTCTACTGCTAATACTACTAATTACTGCATTGGGTCAGTAACTCAGTAACTGTTAATTTCCTTAATAACGTGAATAAGACGTATTTGATTTAGAGTTGAACCGCTACGACGGCATGATAAATTGGTTTTGCAGTACATATGTTGCAATGATCGTCTTTAAAATTCTACGGGTATAAAATAAACTACAATGTTGGCTTTCTTTCAATAACAAGCAATATAAAGCATACAAAGTACCCATTTTTAGCGGCTTATTGAATGAATGGCGAAGCTCTTCACCTCGAGAGCCCTGCGCCGCCACGCCGCAGCCCGGGGCTCCACCTTAGGCCTCCTTTGATAGCTGTTAGCGTTCCTCGTTAGTGTACACTGCACACCCGACGTGATTCATTCATAGATACTGCAACTAGTTTACGTTGTGTCCGCCTGTGTACCCTTGTGTTGCATAAAGTTCTAATAAATAAATAAATAAATAAATAAATAGTGAAAGAATATATTTATTAATTAGTATGATTTATATATAAAATGTGTGTATACTCTGCAACGTTACGAGACTATTTAGGATATCTTTGGTCAAATTTAAAAGAATACCTTTAAGTTTTTGAGAACGGTTCATTCTCCTTTTCAGAATACTTTTTATTCTCTTCGATTCATCATGGCGGTCGATCTGGAATGCGAAGTAACCGATTTTCGGGTCTCTATCGAAGTGGGGGGCTGCACGTAACTATGGCAACTGGTTCAACTTATTTGCCGCGTACTGAACCTACATGATATTTACCTACATGAGATTAGTATTATTTTCTCATGAGCATAGAAACTGGTGCACAGCAGGAGTATTTAAGTTTCCACGTTGCAGAAGCCGAAACTGCTGCAGTCGATAGGCCAGACAAATGTTTGAACAGTGCTTAGGAAGGTTGCGGACCACAGCCATTATGAAAAATATATTTTACAGCTACTCGACGAGTTGTGCTTCTCGGGATAAAAGCTAACCTATGACCTTTCTATCCTCGGAGTTCGTATGGATCTGCACGACGGATCTTTGTAAATCCCGGCGGATTTACAAAGATAGCTTGTTGCGACGGAAACACTTTTGGTTTTGAAGCAAGAAATTGATATTCAAATGTGAATGAACGATGTAGTGAAATCTGTTTCGATTAGCGTGTAGCTAGCTAGTAGACTGCATATTAATAAAATAGTGCGCGTGCGACACCGCGGGTTCAACGATCGCCGGAGACACCGTATCGGGTGCAATGTTATAACAGGACCTCGGTATCTGCCAGGTTCGCATGATGCATACGTAATAATTATGAAATTGTTGACACAGCTACTCAACCATACCATTCGAATTCATATTTACATATTTAGGCAAATTCGTAAAGCAATATTTTAACAATGGAGATTGATACTATTTAAATTAAGTACTTAGTTAAAATATTTGTAAATATTAGAAGTCATGCAACGTAAACAAAAGGAATAAAGTGTGACAAACCATCAACAATAAATGAAAGAATGCAGGAATGTTAAACACGATAAGTGCTACCGACATAGTTATAGTTTGTAGCACTTGTAACCATTACATTTGTGACAGTACATCTTCTAGTCGCCAGTTAGCGTGGGAAATAACATCTGTTATCCTAAATACTTCCTCCGGCTGATATTAGCTGCAATCAAAGTTGGCTAATATCGATTGTTTGCGAGTGGCTCGAGAGCCGCCAGCTGCCCCGCGCCGGGTCGCTCGGTGTCGCAGGTCGGGGCGACACGCTCCGCCAACCGGCACCTGCGCCGCCGCACCTTTCTCCAAAAACCCAACCTTACGTCAAAAATATGACTCAGAAGACCAAGCATCGTCCGGACTTTTTCATCATAATAATAATCTTAAAATTACTCGTATTGTCCTACTCTTGTCCCATGTTACTTGGGGTCGACGCATCACATTTTATTCTTCCGTTCAGTTCTGTCCTGTCAACCGTCACACTATCACTGACTTTTTTCTTTTCAATGTATTCTATTCGAAGGTTCTGTAACACTTGGGTCTGCTTCGTATTTTTTGAGGGTCCTTCGGCTCGTACTTGTGCAAAGTGCAGATAACACGCACGCTCAGTTTAATATTTAAAGAGTAAACCTGCTGAACCTTGCCTCCTTCATGTGTGAGTAGACAGCTACTCATTACAACTGTCTCGACGACTGAATGAAAACTTCTATTATGTTTTTGTTCCACTTGAGGAGCGTTTCGTCCATTGTTCTGGATTTAGCAGTTAACTTTATAGTTCCGAATGTATTTATATTAACCGAGTCGGATGATGGCCGTCCAGTTAAAAACATCGTTAATTCGTGGTGAAAAAAGTGTTTATAAGTCTTCTATTAAACCCTCAACCGATACCTGGACATATTATATTATTTTTTATTGTACTTTGAGTTTTAACAAGAAACCTTAGGATGTGTACGTATTTAATAGTAGACATTGTTGGATATACGCATAACGGTATTATTTTGTATTATTAGGGGTTATTGATAGCTAGAGATAGAGCTTTCCTTTCCCCAAATCCAGCCCACACGTGCCTATGGCTCATTCATACATTTGTATGTGGAACCGCAGTCGGTCAAACGTTACGGGCAACCAGCTCGATAGTGCTATGCAGCCACCTGGTACGTTCCCCTGACCTGCACAGTCCACGAGTGCGACCTACTAATCAGCGATAATGTCCACTCTACAAACTAGTTCGTAACGCGATTAACTCTGCGCTGTTAAAACTTTATACAGTGGCACTGTGTAAGCCTGGCTTGTAAGTTAAGTATTTGGAATGGAGGATAAACAACGTGGATGTAAGTTCGGTACTAGACGATGCTAAGGCTCTTAAGCTGGTGCTAATTTAACACTTAAATCTGCTTCTGTTCTATCTGATCAGTGACATTGTAACCGACAATAAAAAATAATATAAGAATCAACTATGATTAAGTTTTGCACGTTTTGTCTTCTATAAAGAAAAACCATTTATTTGGTTAAAATAGTGACTATTACGAGTGAGCACATAATAGTAATTGAGCTGGCTAAACAATAGAAGCTTCGTGAAGACGTCGAAGGCCAAGGAAGTCGATACGAGGACATGGTAGATTCTCGTTATTTTGTGTATCTGTTTTTTGTAGGTATGCTCGTACAAATCATGTGCAACTGACGTCGCCGTCGGCGACAACGTCTTCGGGTTGATACCTTTTATGGCGGATCCAAATAGCTATTTAAACAACTTTCCTACGCCTATTCCTGAGTCAGAACCTGGTAAAAGCAGCAATGAAGTATTGACGCATACAATAAGTCATTGGTTTTTCTGGCAAGTTTCAATTACAGGACATAAACTGTGATCCAGAGCCATTTTGTCAGTGTCGTAAGCAAATGGTAACAAAGGGGATAGTCCGCAGAGCACCCGTTATGTATTCTCACGCCAGCCTCGTACCGCGCCGCCTTCCTTCAGTAACGGTACCATTCAGTACTGCAAGCACATTCGCTACGCCTACGCCTTGGCGGGTAAGCAACTGAAATGGACTTTTCGCGAAATTACCGGTTCTTAAAACATAATACAGTGCAATAAAATGAAATTTATAAAATGCTATTTAAAACTTCGGGAGAGATGAGTATGAAAATTAAATGAGTGCCTACGTTCACGCTGCTAAAGCCTGCAGACTTGCAGTATTGCAGCTTGGTAGCTGGTTGGTTTGTTTATAGGAGCTTCGGTTAGAACTGACGAGGCTAAATACAATTTCAGCGACTGATATAAAATCGCAGGCACGCTGCTGAATTGCGCATCCGCACCTTAATCTGGCAAGAGACGGAGCACGACACGACTAGAGTTTACCACGACGAGCTTTGCATTTAGCGAGTAGCCTTCACCTCTTTTTTCTAAAATCTCGGTGTCAACATGTCGGAAACAATGCGAAAGTGTTGTGTGCGCACTTTCCAGTGGCAAGTGAAGCATCAGCACATCGCACGGCCCGGGGCGGCGGCGCTCGGCATACGGCACACGGCGCTAACAATAGCCGTGTGAGCTGCTTTCATTGAGTGAGAGGCCTCCGAAACTCGCAGGTTTCTCTTATGTTAACTGTTTTACTTTGTATATTATGACTACGTGACTCAGTCATAACTACTTGTTTCGAGATAAAGAATTAAATACTCGTACGTGGCAGATGCACCTTCGAGATAACACCGTTTTCCTTCTCGACGTTGAGGCCATTACGGTTACGAGGAAGTTCTACAAAATAAGTAATGACGCGAGTTATTCTAAAATTCTTCAGTTATTATAGAATTTTAGAATAACTCGCACACGTAATATGGAGCGTGCGATGAGGTAGGTGGCCTACGATAACACGTTACAAACGAAAAGCATCAGATCTGTGGCTCATTCAGGACTTAAAAAGTTGTAAAGTTGAACTCTGGAACTGGCGGCTTACTCTCGAGTTTAATTCGGATCGGTCGACAATGAAATTGTGACGTTAGGTACTCTTGAATACGATGATAGGGCCAAATTGCGTGACCTTTTTGGGAAACTAAGTAAAATGGGGATTGGGCTTGGCGTGTGTTCACACAATATTAAACCAATTTGGGGCTAGCATCGAATTCAAGAGTACCAAACGTCACAATTCCAATGTCGACCGATCGGAATAAACTCGAGAGTAAGCCCCCTGATTATCTTTAACAAGTGACCTGATACCTAAAGTTAACTGGTCTGATTACTAAAATTGTTTTCAGTAATGAATAAAGCTGAGTTAAGTTACTTTTCATCCCATAAAATACATGGTTCCAGAGGTCCTTGTCCATAGTCAATGGATACAAGCAAATAGTCAAGAGGAATAATTATGATAGTTTCTAGACGACCTACACACCCTCAATCCCCTGTTCATAAAAATATTATTTATTGTGTGTGCACCTTCCACTGTAGTCTTTTTTAACCCAAAGGTTGACTGGTAGAGAATGCTTTGGTCCATTAAAGCCAGCTATGAATATGATCCATTACTATACATGAAGTTTAAATAAATTAAAGCTTTGTGTTGCAATAACTTATAGATCTTAATTAGTAAATTGTGAGTTTTATAAATATACAGTTTTGAAAGTCTAAAATATTGCCAAATCTGAACAATAGCCATTGTGGAATACATTAGACAATATTTATTTATGGAACGATTAATATGTTGAGCACATTAATAAAGTCAGCTTTAACATATATTAAGTAATATGTTGGGGGATAATGATTTTTCACACTTCCTTAGTTTTGCTGCAACAGGGCAAGGGGCTAGATATTGAAATGCAACTAAATAGAACATTATTGCTTCTCACAAAAAAAAAACATGTAGTAGCAAAAAGGAAGGATTTAGTATAAATTATAATGGTTTGCAATCGGCACCAGTTCCAGCCTAAAAATTCAGTTCATTCCTAATATTTAGCCGATGCATTTTAATGAGATTAACTAACAAACAAGGCATTCCTCATAAGCAGAATACATGTTAATAACAAGTTGCCAAAGTCGGTTACAGAACTTCCTGAGCTTAGCAAGGAGGAAAAGTTCAAACCAGGGATCAAAATAGTTGAAGATTTTTCACAGATATAGGTATGTATGCCATAACATGGGAAAAACTGGTAAGACTTCCCTTCTTTTTTACTTCAACAAGCTAGTAAATAAAACACAAGTAGCAGTAGAAATCACAAACAAATCATTTGTGACAACATGTACAGGAGTACCAGAGAATTCTATTGAGTAAATAAACTTTACAATAAGGACCAAGTTGAATAACTGAACAACAACAGCCAACAGCTGACAGTTTTAAGTTCTACATGAGATTCAGTAAACAAAATACTATAGAAATACAGTTTACCTTTTCTCCTAGAATACAACACTAGTGGGTTTATATTATCTTGTATATTAGATACTTGGCATAACTTAAACATATGCAGTTGTTTAGTTTTACTCGCAAGGGTTTATTACACCTGGCAGGCTCACAGATAGTGGTGGAGTATATGTGCATTTGATTGCTAATTTATCAGTGCTTCATTAAAAACACATTATTTGTTCAATAAAAGTACCTTTATGCTATAACTTTTATGGCCAATAATATTTATATTTATTATATTTATAAAGACTTCATGCACATATCAATGTACAAAGGCGGATTTAAGCCTTAGGCATTTAATTTTAATTGATAATGATCTAACCAGTAGGAAAAGAGTTAGTCAGAATGAAGATTGCCATGGATGCAATTTTACAAAAAAGGGATGAAACTTAATGGAGAAGAAATTAATAAATAATCCTTAATGTGACAGGTAAGTGTTTTTGAAAAACCTATTTGCAAAATAAATACCTTTTATCATTTATCACTTAATAAACCATCAGATTTGAAAGTCAATTAAGTGCCTTCACTCTCCAGTGTTGTGTTGAAGGTTGAACCTGTGCCCCACTGCGCTTGTCTAGTTAGCAATACTCAGTTTTTTAGCAATTATTAAACCAAAAGATTTGTTTTTTTTTTATTTAAGTAATTTGTTTTTTTTTTATTGTGCTTTTCATGCTCTTTATATTCAATACATACAATCTAAGACTTACTTTAGATAATTACTTACTTTATAGCTTGGACCTTATCAAGGAACCAAATCATAAAAAGCTAATCATAACCATAATGGTTGAGTAACAATATTAATTACTATGACTACTAGTAATACTTAACAGTGCACTCAATCTTTTTGTGTTGTTGCAGATGAAAATTAATTTTACACCAATCAAATAATAATATGAATTTAATAAGAGTCGGCCTTCGACCATTGACGGACGCCTAAAACAGTAGTTGCACACTTATATCTTAACTAAGTTATTTCAGATGGTCCTAAATAATTTACATCATGAGAAGGTACTTTTTCAGTCTGTAATAAGAGTAAAGTTGAAGTGTTCGCACCAACCTGCTAGTTGTGCAGCGCCGCGTCGCCTCCAAACAACGACCACCTTCATTATGTTGAAATAACAAAACACAAAAACTTCACATACATGAAATTAATTACTTCAATCAACTAATTCATAATGCACTTCCTTAAAACAACATAGCATTGATCAAATTACACAAAATTATACAACAATACACGAAAGTTTTGAAATCACGAAAATAAAAACTTAAAAAGAAACATCACCACAAAACACTACTCATTGACTGACGCACGACTGACTGACAGACTGGACTGACATCTGACATATGGAACTGGAACGTACACTAGAAAATTGAAGAAGTAGAGAGGGAACAGTCAGTGTTACCACTTTCTGATTCAATCCGTCTCCGGACGTCCATCCGTATGGAGCGAAAACACGCAACTTAAAACTCGTTTTCAGGAAAGTTCGTATGTTTATTTATTAAAATATCATGTATAATAGAGGTACAGTAAAGTAATACAAGGAACTTAGGCAAAGTAATAGGCGGACTTAATTCAACAAGTCATTCTCCTCCTATCGATCAATCTATTCTTTAAAATCATCCAACGACTTTTTCCGCTTCAGGGGTGTGTGGGAGGGCATGTCAGATCTCCTCCCTTTCCATCAAAACACATGTAAAACTCATTTACTCACCTTTTTGCTACTGACACCACTTTAGTACTTCCTTTATTATATAAGGTGTTAAAAAATTAACTGCAAGAATTTTGTCCACTTACTCGCCATCGAAAAACGAATACATCAAAAAAAAAAAAATTTTTTTTTGAGCGTTTTTATATTTTCACATAAATAAAATAATTTAGTATAATATTTTTTTGTGCGCTGTACCCAGGGCTGCGCTTGCGGCTTGGGCCGCCATCGTACCGCGCGCGAGCGGCTTGCTAGCGGTTCCCCCGCCGCCCGCTACTCTTCCCGCAGCTCTCTCTACCCCTCCCGACCCTTAGTTTTCCGAAATCCGTCGCGCGGTAAGGGTGTTTTCTTGTGTCATTACGGCGAATACGTGCGTTCGTGCAGTTTCGTGCTTTTAATAATGCCGTTTACGTATTCCAATCGAGAGTACTTAGATATGGTAGTGTGCTACATTACGACTGGTCAAAATTTAGCTGCGGCACGTAACCGTTACCGTGAACTGTATGGTGAGCAACGACGAGTGCCTGCTGTCCAAACAATCCTAGGAGTCTACCAGTGCTTTTAATAGTCCTATAGGTATAATAAAATATGCTATTTGTAAGTAAGCTCGATAATTTGCCAGTCCAAAGTCTGAGAAATGTGATGGAAAAATCAGAATCAGCTGTTTACGAATTTGCGCCGTCGCGTGTCGTGTCACAGGGGTGAACGACTCACGCGTACCTACGGCGGAGCGGCCGTGCGGTGTACAGTGCGCATATTCAATAATTTTGTGTGAAGTGAAAATATTGCATATCTCCGAAACGGGTTGTTATTTAAAAATCTTTTTTTCGCCAATTTTTTTTATTTGTAATTCTAAACCAGTTCTTACTTTTCTTGCAGTTAATTTTTTAACACCTTATATTAGTACCTTGTCCACACATTTATCTTTACATTTTTGTCTCGTTTAGTGTAAAAGTCCTGATGTGTGTGTGTAAAATATATTTCTAGTATGTAAATAGAAGGTAGCGTTAGGGCATTTAATTTTTTTACTAAGCACAGGTTTACAGTACGTATGATGTAAAACATCATTAAACCAGGTAGTTGTAAGTATTTTGAAACCCTGATTTGTACCGGGTATTTGGAGATACCCATAACTTGAAAGCTGGGTATAAGAGTATTATGTATGTCGCATCTCGTTCTGCTTACAGTAATACACTGTTGCCATATACTTAATTGAAAAAATTGTTTTCGTATAAAGTCTGTGCGGAAAGTAAATAAGTAGTTGAGGGCACTGCTATATATAAATATTATTTATATTGTTCACACGTTATCATGACACACTGGACTAACTGCCGTCAAAGAGCTTTTGTGCCCGTTAGATATTCGAAATATTGGTGCTATCGGCCGTAGAGAGTGTTTACGGTACTAAAACTAGTTTTAGTATCGAATATAGTACACACATGACCAAAACATAAAAGACACACATTTTTCAGAGGTTTTATATAATTGCTCAAAAAGCAGGAATAATACGAAATTCGAACAAAATTAATTCGAAACACAAAAATACTTCAAAGTACTGTTCACTTCTTTCCAGCAATTTGCATTACATGTCAAATCAGTTCTCTAGACGCTCGCGAGTGGCGCTTCAAATAGGCATAAAAAATGAGCTGTCATACATTTAGTACAGGCTGTCCAGTGGTGTATGTAGAGGTCAGTGTATTGAAAACATTGTTACGTCATTATACTGCAACTGTTAAATCTTTATATTTGGAAAATATGTTAGACTAGCATCTTCCAGTGGCACCAACCTCTAGTAAAAATTATCATACTGGTTGAATTTGATCACGCGATGGAACTGCAAAATTATAGCTTATAATTATTGCAATGTACATCCGTCTACTAGTTTTTGCGTGAATGAGTAAAAAATTTCCAAACATACATCCATCCATCCTCGCAAACTTTTGCATTTATAAAACAAAAACAATCTAATAAAAAATATAATATAATAATAAAAATATATAGCGCTTATATGGATACCACATAAGTGAAACCACTGGAAGAAGCTAGTTAAATATTTTTGTGAATTGATTTAAGCTTACCACTGAGGCAGTATTTAGAGAGCCGGGACAATAATCAATACTCACATGTGTCATACAATGTTTTTCAATACACTTGTAAAGAAAGATAATTTACTTAAAAACGAAGAAAACATTATTTTAAATGCACGATTTATTAAGCATATCCAAGTTAAAATTGTTTATTTAAACACGAAATTGCGTACCTCAACAGGAAAATTCCGTTCCGTTCTTGAGTTATAAATAGTGTAACTAACACGACTTTCTTTTATTTAAATAGATTTTTATATTTTTTTGTCTGCTAAGATCCTTAATCTCGGTAACGCGTGGACGTATCAGGTAGAAATTATAACCGTATATTCAGGTTTACGGGCTCTTGAAGCTGTGGAAAAAATCAGACTCAGAATTCTGATTTTTTTAAAGAAAAAAAGTTATAAAAAAGGTATATTTCGACACTCTCAAGGGAATTAAAATTCAGAGGATACGTCCCGTTGACCTAGAATCCTGAAATTGGGCATGAAGTAAGGTATAGTAAAAAAATCTGAAAAATCTTTTTTTGCAATTCAGAAATTGAATTATTTTCATAAGTAAACTCAAATGGAACCCTTAGTGCGCGAGTCCGACTCGCACTTACCAAGTTTTTATTTTATTTTAATTACTGTATCTTTACTGAAACCTGCAAAGAAAGATTCTATATGTTAGTCGAGATACATTATTTTGTTTCGGTCAATGTTTTCGACAGCAGGTACAGAGTGATAATACTTTTAATATCACTCTGTACCTCCTGTGATTTCGTATAAAAATCACAGTAAAATAACATGACAATTCAATTCAATTCAATTTTTTTATGAGTATGGCTCCATCGACGAACGTCCGATGATTTTGCCAATGTCAAGGTGTAATAACATGATAAATAAAGTTGTGTCAACATGACCTTTGGCATTTGACGGAATGCTGGGTTGGATTGCCATATAAATTTTTACCCGACTGCGCCAGAAGGAGGGTTATGTTTTTCGAGAGTATGTATGTATGTATGTATGTTTGTATGTATGTATGTATGTATGTATGTATAATTGTTTGGCACGCTCTGCAGCCTGAACGGCTCGATGGATTTTAGCTTGAGAGGTGTCGTTACATTCGTATTTACTGTGAGAGTGACACTGGGTATATCAAAATAAAAAATAAACAAAATGGCGAATTTTTGGCGCCAAATTCAAATATTTGGCACGCTCTGTGGCCTGAACGGCTCGATGGATTTTAGTTTTCGAGGTGTCGTTAGATTTGTAATTACTGGGAAAGTGATATCGTAAAAAAATAAAACTAAAAAAGTAAAAAATAAAAAATGGTAATTTAAAAAACTAAAAAACCCGACTGCTTTTCTAAGTATTCATGAAAAAGCCCTAAAACAAGAAAGTCGTTGTAGCAGTCGGGACCTATGACATCATAGATCTACTGACTAGACGGCTGACTTTCTAGAATGGGTCCCGACTGCTACAACGACTTTCTTGTTTTAGGGCTTTTTCATGAATACTTAGAAAAGCAGTCGGGTTTTTTAGTTTTTTAAATTACCATTTTTTTTTAATGTTGTTTTCAATTTACGCCACGACCGTTCTCTTATCGCAGAGACTCTACTAAAAAATAAATTCCAACTTTATTCATAATGTAATCTAAAGCTGACTTTTATTTATTGTTATATTCTGTAAAAATTTAGATTTTCAATATTGCAATTTAATTTTCTAGTTAAGTATTATTTTCTTCATAATACAAAGTGACAGGTTTTTTCATTTTTGGTGGAATTTTTTCGAGTGGTGTGTTTGATTTAATTATTCACAAATTGAGTCCTAGTGGATGTTGTGATGTAAAATTGGTGTAATTTTGTATCTCAAGTGTCTGCGCAACTGGACAATAATCATTAAAATAGTCGTGATATCGGTAAAATGGAACTGAGAATATAGTAATGTTGCATAACTCAGCAAAGTTTGCCGAGAAGTTTCACTCGATATATATTTGTTACCAAATGCAACAAAAACATCAGAATGTGTACATCCTAATTCTAATGTTACTTAAATAGCTCTTCAAGGACTTAGTATCCAGGCCGACAATATTAATAAAAAAAAAAACAAAATGACATAACAAAATAAATGTTGCTATTTTTCATAAAAAATGGCAGCCTTCATGTCGTAAGCTTTTCTTTTCTTTCTACAAATGAAAAGTTTTTATTATCAATTTATGGAAGATTTATAATGCTATTTGAACCGATCCAGATGGTCAATCGGTTTCCTGGAGCAATTATTTAGTTGTAAATGTCGTTAGTCATGTACTTCATATTGACTGTAAGTACTACGTGGTTATGATTCTTTTGTAGTGATAGATTTGCTTGACTTAATTTACTTATGTATACATTATGTTCATTGATTACTATTCTTTACTTTATACCTCTTAAAAACATCGGTGTTCCCATTTCTTTTCAACATATTGTTATTATTTTAGGTGGCGTAAACAGCTACTGCAAATGTTAAACGGATCGAGCGATACGAATAATTCTACTGTGACAAGATCCAATAAAGATAATATCATGAGCGCCGGAAGTGTGTCGTTCGATAGCGAGCTGGCAAGCACTCGGCGCCTGCTGTGGGGGGACCAGGTGAAAGAGGAGGTCTTCCGGCGTTGGGCACAGGGCTTTCAATTCAGTCCGGATGAGCCTAGCGCCCTCGTCCAGCTGGAAGGTGGCCCTTGCGCAGCTATTGCGCCTGTCCAAGGCTTCCTACTTAAAATACTGTTATCGGAGACACCTGGACACAGTTTTCAAGACTTGACATCAGAGAAGTGCAATTCTCTACTTGTTAGGGCTGTGTGTACAATATTAAGCCAGTGTGTAGCTCCTAAGTATAATGTAGCAGTGCACCGCAAGAATGAATCAGATGCTGAAACTAGCAGTGGCAACAATGCGGACGAACAATCCAGTTCGGTATATGACACTTTAGACCAGTTCCATCGAAGGATTGAGATACATCCATTTCAGTCATTATCTGAAGTGGAAGCATTTTACACAAGGAATATTCGGATTTTGAAGGACAAGTATGGTGTTCTACTTCTGTTGTATAGTGTTATTCTCAGCAAGGGGGTTGCTATTGTGGAAGCGGAGCTTGCAGAACTATCAGACCCACTCATACATTCTACATATGGCTATGGCTCACAGGGACTTATTAATTTAATGCTAACAGGAAGAGCTGTGGCACATGTTTGGGACCATGACCAAGTTGTAGGAGGACTGCGACTGCAGGGCATTGAAAGACAAAATGACATTGGATTCCTTACAATAATGGAACATATGCAATATTGCACAGTGGGCTCTTTCTACAAAAACCCAAAGCATCCTGTGTGGGTCTTGGCCTCTGATACACATCTCACAGTATTGTTTTCACTTGAGCGACGGCTGGCTGCACCAGAGACAGTTGGAGAGTCAGCTGAACGAATTTTCCGCTCATTTGATCCAGAGGGTAACAATTTTATTCCTTCAGCTGCTCTACAGGATGTATTATGTGCTGCTGATCTGGTCAGTGAACCTGAATATGTAGAGTTAATGAGAAGAAAGTTGGATTCCGAGAATTTGGGCATCATCTTATTGAGCGCATTTATGGATGAGTTCTTCCCAGGATGTGAACGTGGTGCACCTGATACTTTCACTCTGCACCACTACAATGGGCTCCTGCGGAGCAATCCTGGTGCACGCGTCATGTACCGTACAGGGCGCGCTGCACTGCTGGAGTGCAACATGCGCGCCGCCAGCACGGACGCCATGCTGACATGCCTCCAGACCAAGTGGCCTAGCATCGACGTGATGTGGGATGACGGACAGTCTCCATCGCTCAACTAGCACAGGTTGCACCCTTCCGATGACCCCTTGCTCTGAACTTGTACTGTGACACAGTGAGGAATGCGTCGAAAGTACCTTTAGATATGTTTAAATATTGTCGCTGAAAAATTCCATTACTTTATTATTGTATTAACTTATGTATAAAAAATTGTATTGGATGGATTGCGTCGAGGCTCCGCATGGATGATGCTCGCACTGGTAAAGGCAGCTATTTTGCATAAATTTGGCGTCTTTTAGACAGGGCATGGGCACTGTGCCACCAGCGCAACTGTGTTCTGTGCTCTGTCCATGAGACGAGACTTAGGTGATAATCAGTACAATGTTGTGAGAATAGCTCCAAGCTACCTGTGTAAATGAGTGATCTGATAAATTAAGCAATAAGCTTTATGCAAGAGTAATAAATAATATAAAATGTAAAATATAATTTTACAGTGCTCTATTTTTGTGTTGATAAAATTTGGTCATAATTTTCGACTGGGTACTGAAATACAAATCTATTTTCGTATTGATAAACTGTGACGAAATTTGGTCTAGGTCATGATCTAATTACCCACATGTGGCACGGTGGTGACTGATGCCAACAATTAGTGGCTAAGCAATGCTCATAGTGCACTAGTGTCTCCACGCCATGTCTGCACACGCCACTACCAGGAGCACTAACTTGCACTTGTCTAATATCATATTATAAAAGTAGTTTTGTTCTACATATTTGTGTTTTGTACCAACCTTTCTATGTACCTAACCTTTGGTGTTATGCAGTAGTAAATCCAGCATTGAGCTCCGGGGCTCACACACAGCAGCTGAGAAGTGCTAGTGGTCATGGTCACTGGAGAGTGTGGAGATTTTAATACCCCACTGAGTTACCTCTGTTGTGATGTATTTTATGAAAATCTACTAGACTTTTGTACATTTATTTTGTTTACCAACCTTCATTTTGTGTATTTTCAATTTGCTAAATATCATTTAGATACTGAGAAGGAGTAACATTACTTGTTGTTACTTTAAATAAATTGCCTTTTTTTAATCTGCCATCCTCATGGATTATTATGTGCTTTGTGCAATTGTTACTAGACATATTTCCATACTAAATGTATGTGATACATGCTGTTGCATTGCTACTCTGTGCTGTACATACCTATTCACTTCATTGATAAATACCGATTATGGAAACAAGCCCAAAGTTGGTTGTATGTAATATAACCTTATGAATTTGACCAACTCATAGGGTTTATTAAGTAATGATGTTACATGGGACTCTTCAAAGAAGTTTCCCATCAGCTTTTAACTATTATTTACTTAATTACATACTTATTTTATGCTTTTTAATTTATATTGTGACTTTTAAACATTAACCAAGACTTGTTTGTAAAATACACTGACACAAATTATAGTGAGTCATTGTGTTCATCAATTTTGTTTGTTTAACAAATCTCTGTGTGGACTATTACTACTGCCAGAGGACTGTCTGTTGATACTTTAACATTGTCTAACATCATCCGTTTGCTATTGAACACAAAACTAATTGTATTTGGTCAGATTAATGTAAAATAGCTGTACACATTAGTGTCGCGTTATAAAGAGTATATTGAAAGATATTTTCAGTTAGTCATAAATAGTGTAACATGCTTTTTTAATTACAGTTTGTTGGTTTTATTTTATTTGACTTTGATATAGAATACAGTACACTTTTCATTTGATGGATCATTTCAGGCGCCCATTACACGATCATGCAAACGTCAATCAGTAATATGCTACGTCAATCACCCCATTACACGGTAGGTTATTCGTCAATCAAAATTTTGACTGTGGAAAAACTAGGGTTGCCAACATTTCTTCGACGAAATATAGTATTTTTCAAACTATGCTATAAAAAAATATAGTACACTTGAGTAAAATCAGGCCTGTCTCACTTCCATACAAGCGGCGCAAAATCGTCGAGATATTTACCTACTGTTCTGGAAAACAACCTAATTTCAACCTTTTGCATTGCATATAGCGTTCATAGTACAATAACTGTGTGCCGTCTCGCTTCAATCTGCCAGGGCTGTCAGAGGTACTACTTTATCTGTGAAAGTAATACACGCGAAGCGAGACAGATGGCGACACATGTTGATACGATTTCCAAACGGGCAATAGTCTAGGAGCTAGACAACCGAGATTGGTACTTAAATAATATGAAATGCCTACCTGTAAAATAATAATAAAAATAGGGATATAATGATAAACAAAGACCAAATTATGCAGTAATTATGTTTAATTAAGTAGGTAGGTACTAAAATATATAACAACAGACAATACGTTTTCTTATTTTTTACCCGACTGCGCCAGAAGGAGGGTTATGTTTTTCGAGAGTATGTATGTATAATGGTTTGGCACGCTCTGCAGCCTGAACGGCTCGATGGATTTTAGCTTGAGAGGTGTCGTTAGATTCGTATTTACTGTGAGAGTGACACTGGGTATATCAAAATGAAAAAAAAACAAAATGGCGGGTTTTTGGCGCCAAATTCAAATGTTGGGCACGCTCTGCGGCCTGAACGGCTCTATGGATTTTAGTTTGCGAGGTGTCGTTAGATTCGTAATTACTGTGAAAGTGATATCGTAATAAAATTAAACTAAAAAAATAAAAAATATAAAATCGTAATTTAAAAAACTAAAAAACCCGACTGCTTTTCTGAGTATTCATGAAAAAGCCCTAAAACAAGAAAGTTGTTGTAGCAGTCGGGACCCATTACATCATAGATCTACTGACTAGACGGCTCACTTTCTAGAATGGGTCCCGACTGCTACAACGACTTTCTTGTTTTAGGGCTTTTTCATGAATACTCAGAAAAGCAGTCGGGTTTTTTAGTTTTTTAAATTACCATTTTTTTAATTTTATAGTTGTTTTACTTTTAAATACTGTTTTATTGATTTTCTTTCTGATTTAAAGCAACGATTGATTTCCAACAGAATATACAATACCTAGTACATTACGGTATTAACAGTTTAAAATTTGTTTCGCGGATGCGTGCGCTGCGTGTGCGACAAGTCGAGCGAGTGCCAGCCTATTGAGACTAGTCCGGTGACCGGACGCTTGCGTTTATCATACCTAAACTAGGGAGTGAAACTTCTGTACCGGTAAGGTACTATTATATATTCTGTGGTAAAATATAGTAAGTACTTTACAGAAAAAACAAAAAATAGAGAGATATATATTTATTATCTACTTATTTATTTTTACAAAAACCTTATTTGTCTGCACTTGCATTTTTTTTTAAGTTAAATTTTTTTGTAGTATTCTTTTATAACGGTGGTAGCGACACACTTTCGTTATCGCTACTATCTTGAACTGAAAACTGATAAACTGATTTTCTTTCTTTCTTTTCTTTCTTTGTACAACTAATTTAATTAGGACTTTAACTTCTTGAAGGAAAGAGCTATTTAACTGAAAACATTTACCAAAATCAAAGAACGGAGACAGCAGACTAATGATCAAACATTGGTTTTACGTTAAAAACTAAGACCAAATGCAGTAACGTAGATACGTTCGGATACACGCTACCGCATCAGTCAAACGTCAAAAATATAGTATTTTTGCGTACTATATATTTCTTCAACAGTATATAGTACACATACTCAAAATATAGTACAATACTATATATTATAGTACGGTTGGCAACCCTAGGCAAAACTGAAAGCAAAACCTATCGTTTTATTTTTAATGGCTAATGGGCGCCACAGAGTTGACCGAGTTGACCCTGAACCTAGGGTTGCCAACCATACTTAATAAAAACGAATTCTACTTTAGTTTTGTTAAAAAAAACTATACAATTGTATAAAAATAAAGTGTTATACGTAAAAAAATACTCTATTTACATTCTTTACTGTGATGCGTAAAATGAAACACTTCTCCTTTCAAACATAGCGCTATCGCGTGTACGATAAAATTAAAAATAAATAAATCATACTTCAACTCTTCATTAAGGGCCGTATTCGCTGCGAGTGCTAGTCAAAATTTGGTATTGAAGCGCTACTCACACATCGACAGACGCTCGCGGTCACCGTTCACGCACACATTGATGTTTTGTTATATTGTGGGAGGCTGATGCCTAAACTAGGCTCTGAACTCTGAAGCTCTAAAGCAAACCTCTAGGGAGGGGCCGTAGCCCCCCCCCTGCCCCCCCTTGGTAACGCCCATGAGGCTCATTACTTTGTGTAATTTATTTGATCACCACTGCTCTCAAAAACAGTGAAGGAAAACATCGTGACGAAACCGGCATGTCCTAGAACCAAAAATCCGAAGACGTGTGACATCCACCAATCCGCACTGAGCTCGCGTGCTGGATGGTGTTTCGGTCGTCGCAAGACCGGTTACGTTTCGTCGATCAAAAATTCGACAGCGACCCACTCTTAATAACATTGAAAATATCGTAATTCGGATCGAGTGGATAGACAACTATTTAAAGAGAGTGTTTGATTATACTTCAGCCCGATCACGACCTACGCCTGTGTCATCTTCGCACACGCCAAGCCCCGCTACCTTCATAGGATGCAGACCCTCCAAAACCGGATCTTCCGAAAGATCCTCGGTGCCCCATATTCGTAATAAGAATCTACATCTTGATCTCAGACTTCCCACCGTACAGTAGTTCATGAAACGGCTTTGCAAGCGTTTCTTCGATACTGCTGTGAAACATCGCAACCCTCTTATCGCATCGGCCGCCCGATACGAACTCTCCCGCATTTCCAAGATTCGCCGCCATAGGCATACGCTTGTCACCCCCGACGACCCCATTACCCTGCTCCATGAAAGCCGTAAGAAAACCAGTACAGTTAGAAAATACAAATAGAGACCGCCGTCCTTCAGGCCTCGCCGCCGAAGCCCGTCGCGTAGTCCTCGTAAATTTCCGCCCCGTCCCTTGTTAGAGCCAGCCCGCGCCGCTGAGCCAGTAGTTTAAAAATCCCCTTAATAATAACATATCTTTTGCTCGATCCAGCTTCTCCCTCGCTGCCCTCCCCCAGCTACGCCCTAAGCCGAGGTCCGAACCCCACAGGGGGTACCCTTAGCGTGGTCGCTTAGTTTGTAAGTTTAGTTAAGTAAGCCCTGGCTGCTGGCTTTGATTCTCGAATCGAGGCCGTCACAGGCAAGTCCGGTTAAGCAGCCGACAACCTCATAGGTTGACCTGCGAGAGGCCACACAAATAAAAAATGTTTGGTTATACCATACACGATTTTACAATCGTTGTATTTCTTTCGCGAAAATGTAATGTTTAGGTTTAAAAAAAATGACCAATATTGTTTTATTACTTTAACGAGAAATATTATAAAATTAAAGTAACATAATAATAAAAAAATAATCGATATTTTGTTCAATGGTAGGTTCCTTAAAAGTAGGTTCATTATTATTTTGTAAGCATATCAGAAAAGGCTAGGAAATGTGACAGGCAGGGAAAAGATGCTATCTTTTTCTATTACAATGACTCAGAGGAGCAAAGAGCTTGTTCCAAAAAACGGAAGTTGTCTCTTTCTATATTTATAAGTCAGAAGAGAAAGGACCATGTTTCATTTGAAACTGTTTTACATAGCTGTTCCAGGTCGTTCCGTTTGTATCTCTTGAAGTTACGCTACTACGGATATTTGTGGAACAGGCGAAACAGGCAGGAGCTGTTATTTCGGTTCTGAGATACCATGTTGTTACTTTGAAATACCTATTTTTTTTAAACTGTTTCGATAAATATGCCTCACTCATAATGTTAGAGTTAAAGCTTTATTACACTGTCCGATTTTTAGGAAACCAATTTAGGAAATCAGAAGATGTAATCGCTGTTAGGAGAGATTGGATTAAATTTAGTTTAAAATTGGAGACCCGATCACTCCGTAATTTAGTGTAATCACACCGTTACGATTTAGTAGACATGGATAAACGTAGTGCTTATATTCTCTTTGGACATGGATGTTTTTGGTTTTGAATGCAAACGGATATATATCCGATTTCTGATTTTAGATATCCGATTCCTGTAACACTTAAATTCACCAATTCGTTCCTTAAACGGTATTTAAGTTGAACCAAAATTGCGATCGACCTTGAATGCGCTCTCAGTAACCGATTTTCGGGACTAAATCGAAGTGGACTGTTGCACGTAACCATAGCAACGACGGCCATTTTGGTTCAACTTACTTGCCGCGTAGTAGATATATTTTTTGATTTACCCTGTTGTTTGAATATCATTACAAATCAATTAAAATAAAGTCTGAATCGAAAAATCTTAATAAGTAATTACTATTTACATTTTTTAAGTGTCTTTAATTAATCAATTCTAAACTAACACATACAAAAAGTAGGGAAGTTCTTTTCACTGATATGGTGATACGAAGACGCGCGTACTTGTCACCAAGTTCAAGTTTGCATCTTTGAACGAAAAAATTAGTTATTATACACTAGATTAAAACCAAATCAATGAAAAATAAATCAAAGCATAATCACTGAAAACTAGTTTTTACGTTCCCTCAAAATAAGGGTGACATTGATCGCATAATCTGCAATAGATTTTGGTTGAACCACCCACATTCTAATAAAATTCACAAACAGGGCAATAAAAAAATGCGGAAAATAAATTGAAACAAAATGGCCGTCGTTGCTGTGGTTACGCGCAAGCCACCACTTCGATTAAGACCCAAAAATCGGTTTCTTACTGCGTATTCAAGGTTGATCGCCATTGTGGTTTAACTAAAATGCCGCGTGTTGTAAGGAACATATTGGTGAAGCTAAGGCTACAGAAATCGGAAATTGAAAACGATTTCAAAATCCGAAATCGGATATATATCCGATTGCGTGTAAAACCAAAACCGCCCATGTCTAGTCGTCGGTACGATGGGGGTACGATTTCGGATTTAGTCAGATACGTAGTATCTCTCTGTAATCTGTGAGTCAGATTTAGGATTCAATGTAGGATAGTGTGATCACTTGCTATCAACTTTGCTTCCTAACTGTTCCTAAATTGGTTTCCTAAAAATCGGAAAGTGTAATAAGCCTTTTAACTCTAACCTGATAAGGATAACCTCAAATTTGAACTTGAACGTAGCTCTATTATTTGTTTTGTGTCCAAAGCTCCAAACACAGAGTACATTATTATAAAGGTTCCAAACAAAGAGAATACAATAACGTTCCAAACATTTTACATTTTTGTAGTAGAGTTATTGTATTCTCTTTGCATTTTAGAAAATATGGCGCGAGAAGATGATTTCAAGAAATATGCAACTGAATATGATCCTGTAAAAATAGGATCTATTGACGGTAAGGTTAACTTTTATAGTGCCATTCTAGATTAGATAAGAATAGATTTGGAATCGTGCCTGATAAGTGGCACAAAGGAATTTAATAGTTTTAACGCAACAACCTTCTGAGTGACCAAGTATTTACTAAATGGACTAAAAATCGTTACAAGCAGTTGAATGTTAAGATGCTGTCACAATATTGTTTGTGTGCGACCAGGCACCGACACCGAGCCGCACGACCGCGCCATCCTTCGGGCGCTGCGCTCACCGTACACCCCCAACAAGCTGGTGAAGGGAGATCCTGTGAATACACTGTTTGTAGGGAGGCTTAACCCCAGAACTAACCAAGTAAGTTTAGTCAGTTTGTAAGTAATTTGTTAAAAATCTCGAACACAGAATTTATCAAAAATTCCTTTAGTGTCAATCAACTAATATTTTTTAATGAACTTTACTGCTAAAGTCAAGTTTGTTAATGTGTTTCCAAGTCGTTTACGGTGCGCACTGTTCCCGCGCGCTTCAAGGAGTTGTCAGCAAACTGTAGGGCCCTAGTAGGGCCGAAGCCTACTGGGGCCAAGGGTTAGGTGAAAATGAACCCCGGTGCCCTGGATTGAAGGCAATGAATGGAACAGGGTAGGTTTTTACACCATTTGTTTGTTATTAAAAAAAAAAGATGTCTGCTTTACAAAGCAGAGACCTTAAACCATTAGGAATTGTGGTGCTACCAATAATAAATTGAGCAGCAATTAATATTTTCTAAGGGTGGTTATTATGAGTTCACCAAATGTAAGTTTCACCAAACGTAAGTTTTTAATGAAAAACATTTTTCCATTACAAGCTCTTATTGTGCGGTATAGTAATGAAAAGAACATTTATTTATTTATTAGAAATTCATACAACACAAAATTACAAAGGGAGACAACATTCTACAACAACAACATTCTAGATTTCTAGAGAGCTCAAACCCTATGGGTTAGTTGTGTTGTGATGTGGTTGTTTATCTTGTTGCACTTAGCAGTGCCTAATATAGCCACTCTCCGACTCCATCATCTGACAAGTTCCATAATATCATATTAATGCATTGTCATCCAAGTTACATAGGTAGACCAAATTTTTGCTCTACTGGCTAGGGGTAAATGTTTTCAAAATCTAGTTTCAAGATTTATCCATATCACACATACATATAAATTTTTTTAGTTAAAAACTAGCTTGTAAAAAGAAATTATAATAATAACATCTTGATGTTATATTATGCTTGAATTAGTATTCAATGCCTTTCTTTTATAAGACCTGTAACATTTAGAAATAAACAATGTAGATGGAAAAATTAATTAAAATAATTGTGATTATTTGGCAACCCCATAAAAGATTTTAATCTAAAGTGGTTTTTTTTTTGGCGGGATTTTTTTAAGTGAAGTTCAGTGGCTGTTTTAATTATTCGCGAATTGATTCCTAGTGGATATTGTGATGTAAAATTGGTGTAGTTTTGGATCTCAAGTGTCTGTGCAACTGGACAATATGTGGAAACATAGAAACAGGCGCGATCTCGGTAAAATGGAGCTGAGAATTTTATTGTAGTGTTGATTACCTACCTCAGCAAAGTTTGACAAGAAGGTTGACTTGATACATTTGCTGACACATTAGAATGAGTACATCCATATTCTAATGGTAAACCAAAGTTTTTACACGAAGACATGGCTTAAAGGACTTAGTATCCAAGCCAAAAAATAAAATAAAATCTAAAGTTTATCAAATGCACCCAGTAAAAACATTGGCACTGATATTTGTTTAGTCATTAAACTTTAGCTATACTTACATACACAGTGATGAAATAGATAATTACTAAGGTCTTTAGAACACAGCATCATTTTTTTTTTAATTAGGTAAAATCATTAAATGACATCTCCCATCCAGGAAGATCGTGTCAGACTCTTAATGACTAAAATCTTACCTCTTTCCTTCATTGCCTTGGTTCCAGGGCCCTGCTATGCATTTTCATACTTCCCCAAGGCCTTAGAGTAGGCTTCGACCCAACTGAGTTTGCTGTTTTACAGTTTGCTGACAACTTGAGGCGTGCGGGCAGTGCGCGCCGTCGCCGACTTGGGCTCGGTCCGGACTGTTACCGGACATACATCCCGGCGACGGTTGCGGCGTGTACGCCGTTGCCTGTTGCGGTCGGCCGCCTCCTTTGCTAGCATTACTGCTTCGTAGAAGGAGGCTACCGCTTGCCACTCTTCGCTCCGGATCATGGCCTGTACCAAGGCCCGAAACGAGAGATCGCCGCCGCCGATCACACCCACAAGGACATGGCGATGCTCTTCAGAAGCGGGGCACACCTCTAACGTGTGCTCCACCGTGTTCTCCGGGCGGACCACACAGTGACGACACCCGGGCGTCACTTCCGCACGAATCTTGTACAGATACTTCCCGAACTTGCCATTTTCGGTGAGAACCTGCGTCATGCGGAAGGTGAGGACGCCGTGAGGTCTTTTCAGCCACGCTTCATAGAGGGACCTTACCGCCATAATTACGGCGTAGGTACATTGGGGTGCGTCCTGTTTTATCTTTCGCTTTTCAATTCTTTATTTTGTTCGTTGATTATGTTTTTGTCAAAAAGTTTTTATATTGCAGGATACACTCAAAGCTGAATTTGGAAAATTTGGCAGAATTCTGAACTGCCGCGTTGTCAGAGACATAGTCACAGGAAAGTCGAAGCAGTATGCATTCATAGAATTTGAAAATTTGGGGAGCGTTGATAGAGCTCTTAAGGAGATGCAGAAGGAGTACATCGACGGTGCAGAGCTGATCGTGGAGCGCGAGGCGGAGCGCCGACTGGTGGGCTGGCGGCCGCGCCGGCTCGGCGGGGGGTTCGGCGGCCGCAAGGAGGCCGGCCAGCTGCGGTTCGGCTGTCAGGACAGACCGTTCAGAAAGCCAATAATGCTTGGACAATGTAGGGATAGTGAGCAGGACAAGAGATAAATAGCTTCAAGCCAGTATCAAAAATTCACAAACGCGTAAGGGTTGAGCTCCATCTGCCGAATCGGATTTTGCCTCGTCGTTTCCGCCGCGTGCTATCGCATTTTAGCTATCTCACTAAAGATATTATTATTCTTTAATCTCGTGCAATTTGGTGCTGACTGACAGCTGTAGCAAGGAGCTACCTAAGTTAACTTTTTGCTCTCATTTACGGAAGCCATTCTGAGTGAAGAACAAGACAATGCCGAAGTCATAGCGGGAAGAGGTTACCCGTCGAACTTTGCACTTAGTAATAAATAAAATAACGCTTGTAATCTAATTGGTCGCGTGTGTCAAGCATCAGTCACAAGTCAACAACATGAGCAGCCGCCACAAATAATGTGTCATGAGTGCTTCAGGGAGCTGAAGGGTTGGTGCAAGTCGTTCACAAGGACTGAGGGACTGCTCTCCTTCCTAGTGGCCATCCTTCTTGTAGTTCTTATTAGTTTTTTGGTATTTTTGATACTTCACTTCGTGGCGTGTCAGACAAGCCCGGAGGCCGAAGACGTTCCTAATAAAGAGGATAATGAAGACCCCGGTGAAAACCTATTTTTACCAATAATTAATGAAACGGCGAAATCTGATCTAGTTGATGAATCTAGTAGCACCACCCAGCGCAGCACTGTGCCACCAGATGTTGAGTGCACTTGGCAGCCTTCTCAGATGAGCAGTGCGAGGACGCGCTACTACTTGAGCGACTCGCGCTACTCGGCCGGCGCCTTCACGTCACCCTCCACGACTGACTCTTTGAAAATATTTGGCAAGACTCTGCAACCGTCGCACGAATATGATGATGTCAAATTCTTGGAGCACTCGGACGGTGAGCTCGCCGAGGAGAGGTACAAGAGCCAGGTCGTGGCCCTAGTCAAGCTCAAACCTCCGGGAGACGTGACATTCGGCTGCATTTTGACTAAGATCACAAAATTTTGGACATTGACGGCCGCCAGCTGCATAGAGTCTATCGAGGAGGTGGACTCGCTTGATTCGTTCGTTATCGTGGAGCAGTTCGGCGAGGCGGGCGCGTCGCGGCCGCGCACGGTGGCGGACGTGCGGCTGCACGAGCGCGCCGCGGTGGCCCCGGGCGAGGACGCGCGCGCGCACGACCTGGCGGCGCTGCGGGCCGACCGCGCGCTGCACGGCACGCCGCTGCTGCGCCTGCCGCGTCTGCTCGACTACTTCCTCGTGGCGCTGGGCGAGAGGTTCCACATTCTCGGCTACGGAGGATACAGGTAAACCAATCTCAGTCCTCGAATGTCTTAGCACTTGAATTTCTTAAAAATCCTGTCACTGCAATGGGACCCTATTACTAGGTCTTCGCTGTGCGCCCGTCTGTCTGTCAGCGGGCTGTATCTCATAAACCGTAAAGGATTGGACAGCTACAATTTTCACAGAATGTGTAATTCTATTGCAGTTAAAACAATCACTATCACTACAGAGTATAAAACAAAGTCGCTTCCCGCTGTCTGTCCCTATGTATGCTTAGATCTTTAAAACTACGTAACGGATTATGATGCGGGATTTTTAATGATTCAAGAGGAAGGTTTATATGTATGTATACATGCATAATATATTTAGCATCATCATTGCACCCGTGCGAAGCTGGGGCGAGTCGCTAGTAAATAATAAAATTAAAATATATGTATAAGATAAAATTAAAGGGGGATTCCCATACAAGAAACGTTATTTTGTAAGGGTTTTTTTTGTTCGATTTTAATATTGTAATATTGCCGTCGCGTGCATGTTCGATTCGCACTTGGCCAGTTTTTGGGAACTAAATATTGTGTTAAAAAAATACATCAAATATTATTATTATTATTTCTTACATCCAGCGTTAACATCAGGCAGAGTTAACATCCCAGGTGACACCTTAGCTTGTGTGATTGTTTCTGTAGTACCAATGATAATAAATTGATGATTGTGTTGATTGATCGAGTGATTATTGATTGTAGTGATAATAATAATATATGTAATGAATAAACGAAGTAATAATAATTACAATTTACATACATGTACAGAAATGGAAGCAAGTACGAACTTACAGGTTCTAACTTCAAAAATAACGAAATAACTGTATCTACTACTGTAGTATGTATTGACTTTCCATATTCTTTATTTTTAATAAATAGAATATAAATAGAAAAAATAAGTCACCTTTTCTCTAATCTTTTCGAGTTTGAACAAAAACTGTAACTACAGCTATAGTCTGCAAGGCGGAAAGTACCTACTTGAATCTTTGACAGTGGCTTGCTTTTGGTCAGTCTAGCACACTTTTTCTGGACGACTTTTTTAAAGTGTTGCGTTTTCAGTTAAACATAATTATGATGTCGTGATAACAACATTGTCGGCCAGTGCGCTGAGGCGGGTTGTTTTACGTTAACGTGTACCGCGTTCGGCTCTCCATTCGTTACGAGCTTGCAGCGGGCAAGCGGACCACCGGACAGACCGAACATCATAAACGTGTGGATCGCATTATCGTAAAACAAACTCGCATTAGCTAAACACTCGATATATCGAATTTTCGATCATATTGATATGTTTATCGATTTAATAGCATTACCATACGAAATCCAATCGAAAAACTTAAAAACTGCGTGTTGGGCTCGCGCACGCAGGGTTCCGTAGCAAGAAACTGCAAAAAAATCGTTTGTTGTATGGGAAGCCCATTTAAATGTTTATTTTATTTTATTTTTAGCAATATATGTCAATGATTTTTAGTATAAGTTGTTATAGCGGCAACAGAAATACGTCATCTGTGAAAATTCCAACTGTTTAGCTGTGATGGTTCATGAGATACAGCCTGGTGACAGGCAGACAGCCAGTGGAGTCTTAGCAATAGGGACCTGTTTTTACCCTTTGGGTACAAAACCCTAAAAAATCGTCGATACCAAGTGTGGTAGACTCGCCAAAAGGAACCCACACACGAAGTTTCAAATGGGATCGTTCCGCGGACTACTAGATGCTAAATAACCGTTATTAGCTTCGTGTTCGTATGTGTGTCGTGCAGGACGGTGGAGGCTAGCGGCGGGGCGCGGCGGCTGCGGCAGGTGTCGGTGTTCGTGGCGGCGCACTCGGCGTGCGCGGCGGGCGCGCGCGCGTCGCTGTGGGCGCCGCGCCACCTGGAGCGCGGCGAGGCGGCGCGGCACGGCGGCGCGTGCGGCGCGGCGCCGCTGTGCGCGGGCGCGCGCTACTCGCGCGGCACGCCCTGCAACTACTGCGCCGGCGCGCCGCTGCTGCGCGGCGACACGCTGTACGGCATCATGAGCGACAACAGCGCGTGCGGCGTCGCCTGCGAGCCGCAGCTCTACGTCAACATCGCTACGCTGCGCGACTGGATCGACTCCGTTATCGAATAAATTATAGATATACTTCAGCATTTTATTTCCAAGGACGGCGTACGAATTCTAAACTGCACAAGGTTGTGTTATTGTGTAGCTATACACGCCACAGTCTGCCGCAGCGGTTCACTCGTACCAAATACTATGTATAATAGTACCTATAACCCGTTCGGTGTGCCTGTTCAAGAAGACTGAATCGTGTGTTCGTGAACAGACCTATAAAAGAGTTTAAGCGTCATTAAGGCTTGCAGCACAGCGGTCAGAGTTCCGGCAAAATCTCGTGGTGACATAGCGACAGCAACAGTCGCATCCCAGTATAGGGCACGTCATAATCATGGCGGTAAGTCCCCTCTCTGAGGAGTCGCTAGGAAGGCGTCATGCCGTCCTCATTTTCAGCACGACCCTGGTCCTCACCGAACTGTGATACGAAATTACACCAGGTTTTTATGATTCGTAATAAGTATAAGTGATTAATAGCAACTACAAGGAAGAATAGCGATCCACGCCGCAATGTACAGCAATTTGAGTGTGGGCAACAAAAAGCATATTTATCTAGTAAATAAGGGGGGCAATAACTTCCCAGTCGCCCGGTAACGTGGATGTCTGGTGTCTCTGTCACACACCGAAGCCATAAATAAATATCAATTGCTTTAAATATGGGATGACCGTCTATTCTGATTTTTTCATATACCTACCTATTTTTCTACCTATCCACTGGAATCAATCTGCGAAAAATGAAAACGGCCCCTGAACTTTGTCAAAAAAAAATCTTTAAGTCAAGAGTGATAGGTTTCTTCTAGGTAAGCGCGCTCCATCGTCGACCGTATCGTCGCTTTCCATCAGGTGAGATAGCGGTCAAGCGCGAACCTATCAATAATAAAAAATAATAATAATAATATATTTTTTATTGAATTCGCTTTAAACATAAACATCAGTGTTCTCCTGGCTCTTGTAATAGGAGATCCTGTGTTACAAGAGCCAGACCTCGCACTATACAGGGATTATAAAACAGTATAGACGAGATAGAAAAAACAAAACTGGATACTGAAATAAACAAGTTTACTGGAGAAACATGAACAAAACAAAAAGAAAAGCCATAGTCACACGTTATTTATGTATAGGTACCAACCATAACACTTTAATAACGTGTGACTACGGCTTTTCTTTTGACCGTTTGAGGGCGCCATATTGAATTTTGATAATAATATTTTTGATAAGCAGAAAAGCCCTTTCAAATGATATCAAATACGGTGTATTTATGCTAACTTCTTTTTTAACACATGACTTTTTATCCGCTAGAGGGCGTCACTTTAGATTTGAACAATATATTGGAAATGTACAAGTGAAGTCCTTTCAAATGATACCAAACACGAGGTGTTTATCTTAGTTTTTTATTAATACAGTACTTTTTGTCCACAAGAGGGCACACAATGAATTTTGATAATATTTTTTTTATAAGTACAAGTGAAGCCCTTTCAAATGATATCAAACACGGTGTATTTATCTTAACATTTTTTTTAACACATGACTTTTTGTCCGCTAGAGGGCGTTAGTTTAAATTTGAATAATATTTTGGTAATCTACGAGTCAAGCCCTTTCTGATGATACCAAACACGGCACATTTTTATCATTTTTATTTTTTTACACATTACTTTTTGTCCGCTAGAGGGCGCCACAGCGATTTTTGTGACACGTTACGTAGCCTATGTCCAGCGGACGAATAAGACTGTTCTAACGATACCTCATACGTCGAATTCCGATAAGTACCTAGATTAGGAGCTATGAGGGAACAGATGAACATACATACATACGTACATAGCCGGTCAAAATCATAACCCTCCTTTGGCTTTGCCGTAGTCGGGTAAAAAATACAAAAGAGAAAAAAAAATACAATATTATAGTATAGCATGCAAGATAATAAGAATAGCAACAATACAGTGTGTGTTTCAAGTTAAAGAGAGTTAGTGTGTAGCTGTGTAGTGTATAGTGTAATGTGATTGTGTGTCAAAATTTAAGTTATAGTTCCGATTAACATAATTATATTTCTTCGTAGCTAAAACTATCTAACCACTGTGTTTTTTTTATTGGAAGTTATTCCTCTTATCTTGCCCGATTTTGTTGCAAAGTCGTGGAGAGATAATGTGATAATGCTTGTTAGCGAAAATGCTCCTAGACCTATCCACTGGACATCTATCAATTCGTTTGGACGAGATCGGCAAACCTGGGACTACACAACGGTGACATCTACGTAGACATTCATAAAGAAAGATCTTTCGGACGCTAAGAACTTTGGCGGTTTCGTAAACAACAGTAGTGGGCGTCCGGAATCTTAGAGAAAGTAGGACCTTTAGAACCGCGCGCTGTGCCCTCTCAACCTCTCATGTGAGTTTTACCGATGCTACCCCATGCGCAAATAGCGTAACTTAAGATACAGTAGCATAATATAGGGCTTTGTATATTTGCATGAGAAGTTTATGGTTTGCAACATGTTAAGGGTTTTAAAAATGTGAATGAGCTTGCGGACTCTTTTTTCAGTGGCAGAGATATGAGGTGTCCATTTAAGATTTTCGTCGACTATTACTTCAAGATATTTGATGCGATCCACTCTTATTAGCTCTGGACATGCACAAGAGGCAAGGTTTGCACTATTCCTATTGCAGGGGTGTGTATGGTGACTTTAAACTGTGTGGGGCAGGTATTTAGTTGTCGAGGTGTTTAATGATAGCAGACTATCTTCAAGCCAAGCTCTTAAAATAACCCTTGGCTTTCAATAAGTTGAACCAAAATGGCCGTTGTTGCTATTGTTACGCGTAGTCCCCCCCGCTGTACCGCACTTCGGTTGAGACCCGAACTTTGTTACTGCGCATTGAAAGTCAAGGTTTTTTTACGGTTAACTGTCCGCTCCGATGGGATATGAATGCTTATTATTGATATACACCGTTAAATTTTGGTCGTTTTAATCCCGCGGAGGGTCGATTCGGTACATGAAACACTATCGATTTATAAAGATAAAATTAAAAAATAAAGTACTTTTTTTTAAAACTCGAATTAATTAACGCATCTACGAAATTGATTTCTTTAAGTGTTTGTAAGTTAATGTACCGTATCGATCCTCCACGGGATTAAAATTTAACGATGTATTATAAGGGAAGATACGTTACGCGTTAACATCGCAATCAAAGACCTGCACTCGAAACTCACACATCGCAAACCTATAGTCACTGATAGAGAAGGATAGAGATAAGAGTTGGCGCTGTCGAGCGAAATAGCGTTAGCCGCCAAATGTGTGATCGTCGCGAGTTCGCGACTGTCGTGCCGCAGAGGCAGAATTACAGGCGAGCCACCTATCTTCCGCTGTTTTGATTTAATCTAAGGTAATAAGGAGCCATATAAACGCGTAGTCACAGTAATCCGTGACACGGAATTATAGGTCTTGCGTTTCGGTCATAAAACACATAAAAAGGTTGAATTCGCTTAAAGGAAACAATTCTTGTTGCTGAAAAAAACAAATCTAATTCTATGACTCAACCACACAAATGACACGAGAACACGACGAGAATGACAGGTGGCTGTGTTGTGTTGATTCAGCTGGTCCTGCAGAGATGCTGTGTGCTCGCGAGTGGCTCACAGTGTATTAAACACAACCGTAGCGAGTTCGTGTCTATAGTGTGTACCAACAAGCCCTTGCTGTTGATCTCCTTGCTGATGGCGCTCTTTGTAATAAGCACCATCAGCGCCGCAGTCATCCAAATTATAGGCGCTTTAACAGATATCAAAAAGGAAACTGAAGAATTGTATGAAACCATAATAAATCCACCACAAGCTCAAGATATACTCTTCGATGAAATGGTCCAGAGGCGAAGAAACGACGAGTCCTCATCGGAACCAGCTGCGAGCTCTTCTGAAGAGCAACCTATCACCAGTACGCTGGGCCAGACCTCGCCCGCCGAGCCTCCGCGGCCCGCCGCCGGCAGCCCGCGGCCCGCCGCCGCCAGCGCGCGGCCCGCCGCCGCCAGCGCGCGGCCCGCCGCCGCCAGCGCACGGCCCGCCGCCGCCGGCGCACGGCCCGCCGCCGCCAGCGCGCCGCACGTGCTGGCGCTGCCCGTGCTGCGGGCGCGCGCGGGCCCGGCGGAGCGCCGACTCTCCTCGTACACGGTCATAGCGGCGCTAAGAGCGGTGGACGACAAACCGAACAGATCAACAACACACAATCAATTGTAATCTTTCTTCCCATGAGGTAAACTTGGCCAGCTGTGAACACCGAAACATGCCCCGACACCTGCTATTACTTGCAAACAATATTCCTTTTAAAGAACGACTGTTTCCTGCCTTGTCAAGATAATAATTGTAATGGGTCCGGGAAAATGGGTAAGGTTTAACACTCGAGTAGGTAGGAAGCGTCGATTTCAAATTAAACACATGATAAGCATAACATAAACATTTTATTTAAATATTTTCCATAAGTTGAATCATCATAATAATTATAATACATTACAAACCAGACGCGTCACTGCGATCCGGCTGACTTCACTCCAATATACATATAAACCGAAACTATGCTTTTATACAAATGAACGCCTATCCTTGGATTCAAGTTTACTAAGGCATTTAACATTTTTTACAACCTGTCTGCGCCCTCATGCCCTCGCGCCCTCGCGCCCTCGCTCACTACACGTCGCGCACACACCTCGCTGTAGAGAGGGCATCTGTCAGCGTCGCTACTCTGCACCGTCCGTTCAATCTCAGTGAACAGATCTTTAACTATTGACAACTTAATATCTAAATCTAACAGAAAATAAATTGACAACAAACATGAAATAATAATAAATTGAATTACATAATATTTATAACATTAAATAATAATTTTTCACAATGTGTCTAATCAAAATACCATCGTTTCCTAACTACAATATAATTTAACATAAAAATCCATTTCCCTAAGGCGTTGAGTATAAAGAGCGAGAACTAAGAAAGAACGATGGAACTAATGAGTGCTTGCAATAATGATCACCAACGACAATGTGACAACGCGGCGCCGCGGACAATGCCTCTCGTATGTATATCTAAATATTCCTTACATAATGGTATGTTTATATAACAATACTAACATGCTATAATGCGATATAATTCATACAACATTATCGAAAACCCATAAACATGAGTTTTTCATGAAACAGTGAACAACGCTCTGAATAGTCCAGGGGCTGTGGCGATAGTACCGTCTGGTTAAGTGCTCACGTTGGCGAACGATGTTCTTGCACAAACTATGGGCTGAACAGATGCATTACAAGGAAAAGCGACTGAGATATTTAGTTGCAAACTCAGAGGCTTTCTAGACATTTTACTTGACGACAGTCTCCAGGAAGTGTTCAGGCTCCATCTTCGATTTGAACACAAGGATGAGCCTGTCTTGCAATGTGTTTATATACTCTTTGATTTGTCAAGTCCATATGAGTCGAGTTGTGTGGGCCGGTGCGTGGACGGCGCGGCGGCTATATGCAGCTCCGCTCGTACGGGTCGGCATCGCCTTCTAACTTCGATGGGTCGTATATCCCGCTCTGAAAACACAATTAAAACTCATGAAACTGCTCTCACTCTACGGCTGTGAAGAAGTACTGTTTCGTTTCTTCCAGATAAGGTCGGCTGCTTGGTATAAAGAGGTTTTTCTCTCTGTCACACGACGAAATTAAGTGGAATGTTTATAATTGGTATGTCCACTCAGTCCAACTAATGGATTTGGATGTACGAGTAATGCCGTGAATTTGAAAAAAATAATGGGGAAAGTTAGAAGTATGTTTGGTCAACACAACAGATACATTCACACAAGAACGTTTTCTTTTAAATCCCAATGCTAGCAGTACCAGCCCTACAGTAATGAAAATAACAGTATTAACAAGTGATATCTCGCACTCTAGGGTGGGGCGAGAGGGCGTGTCTGACTAAAGCCCGTTTCAGCCTTCAGTTGCCCTTTATGTTCTAGGGCTACGGTATATTTTATAATTAACATAACGCAAGGGCATCGCAGATGTGTGCACAAGCACACATCTGCGATTGATTTATGAATCCTCCATAAAATTGCTTGGTACTTGTGAGCATATGACAGCTAGATAAATACCGGTAGACTACTTTTTTAGCTCTGACTTCGCAGCATAGTGTGCATTACCAGGGAACAAGGTTACTTTGGGTATCGACTTGTTTTGTGGGGAATTGATATGTAATGAACGTCTTACGGTTAATGTCCATTGGGCAGGCTCTCCGCTTCCTAGCAGCGTGCGACAACAACATGTTTACAATATTACACTCATTACATTATCTACGGTACACTACAACAGGGATGGCAATCTCCCGTTTCATGAAAGCCTCATATTACCTCAACATATTCTCTATCTATCTGCAATATATTTGAAATATATTGTTTTTACCCGACGGCGGCGAGGGTTACAAGAAGGGAGGAAAGTGTTGGTCAATAGTAATAGCCTATATAATATATTAGGTTTGAAGTATTTTTAGATCAGGCTTTCATAAAAGGGCGAGGGGTGAACTATGTATCTCATAGTATAATCATCACATTGTGAATATTGTGTTCACGTAAGAAGCCGATGCTGCAGTTTGCTGAAGATTAAGTGTCTGCTACTGGTTGATGGTACGCTGTTCGCATGATGTCAACTATGAATAACGCACGTACGTCTAGCTCGTAGGGCTCCAGGCCCGCGGGGGTGGGCTGGGGAAGGGGGGGCTCGGCGAGGGATGGGGGGATCAGCACCTCGATACACTCCGGATGTTCTACTCTGGCCTCCTGCTTGTTCATCAAACATTGTACGATTTAAAGGAGGTTCATCATTGTATGTCCAAAAAAAGTACGGTAACAATGAGTAGGTACGGATAATAATATAAAAGTAAATATCTTGAAACTTCGATCTTGAACATAAAATTATAAAAACAGCTTCAAATTATTTGAACTTTTAAGACTCGCATATATTTAAATCTGACAAAAATACTATTTAGCTCAGAGGCTACATAGTATTTTTTGTCAGATTTAAATGTTTTTGATTAAATTGTAAATTTTTGGGAACGAGATCAGTTGTGCTTTATACAGAAAGGGAGAGGCGTGTGCGAGGGAGGGGGACAGTGACGTGTGTGTGTGTACCTGCGGCACGGGCGCGGGCACAAAGTAGTTGGTGGGCGCGCTGGGCCCGAGCACGTCGTGTGCGAGGGAGGGGGACAGTGACGTGTGTGTGCGTACCTGCGGCACGGGTGCAGGCACAAAGTAGTTGGTGGGCGCGCTGAGCGGCGCGCTGGGCCCGAGCACGTCGTGTGCGAGGGAGGGGGACAGTGACGTGTGTGTGCGTACCTGCGGCACGGGTGCAGGCACGAAGTAGTTGGTGGGCGCGCTGAGCGGCGCGCTGGGCCCGAGCACGTCGTGTGCGAGGGAGGGGGACAGTGACGTGTGTGTGCGTACCTGCGGCACGGGTGCAGGCACGAAGTAGTTGGTGGGCGCGCTGGGCCCGAGCACGTCGTGTGCGAGGGAGGGGGCAGTGACGTGTGTGTGCGTACCTGCGGCACGGGTGCAGGCACGAAGTAGTTGGTGGGCGCGCTGGGCCCGAGCACGTCGTGTGCGAGGGAGGGGGACAGTGACGTGTGTGTGCGTACCTGCGGCACGGGTGCAGGCACGAAGTAGTTGGTGGGCGCGCTGAGCGGCGCGCTGGGCCCGAGCACGTCGTGTGCGAGGGAGGGGGACAGTGACGTGTGTGTGCGTACCTGCGGCACGGGTGCAGGCACGAAGTAGTTGGTGGGCGCGCTGAGCGGCGCGCTGGGCCCGAGCACGTCGTGTGCGAGGGAGGGGGACAGTGACGTGTGTGTGCGTACCTGCGGCACGGGTGCAGGCACGAAGTAGTTGGTGGGCGCGCTGAGCGGCGCGCTGGGCCCGAGCACGTCGTGTGCGAGGGAGGGGGACAGTGACGTGTGTGTGCGTACCTGCGGCACGGGTGCAGGCACGAAGTAGTTGGTGGGCGCGCTGAGCGGCGCGCTGGGCCCGAGCACGTCGTGTGCGAGGGAGGGGGACAGTGACGTGTGTGTGCGTACCTGCGGCACGGGTGCAGGCACGAAGTAGTTGGTGGGCGCGCTGAGCGGCGCGCTGGGCCCGAGCACGTCGTGTGCGAGGGAGGGGGACAGTGACGTGTGTGTGCGTACCTGCGGCACGGGTGCAGGCACGAAGTAGTTGGTGGGCGCGCTGAGCGGCGCGCTGGGCCCGAGCACGTCGTGTGCGAGGGAGGGGGACAGTGACGTGTGTGTGCGTACCTGCGGCACGGGTGCAGGCACGAAGTAGTTGGTGGGCGCGCTGGGCCCGAGCACGTCGTGTGCGAGGGAGGGGGACAGTGACGTGTGTGTGCGTACCTGCGGCACGGGTGCAGGCACGAAGTAGTTGGTGGGCGCGCTGAGCGGCGCGCTGGGCCCGAGCACGTCGTGTGCGAGGGAGGGGGACAGTGACGTGTGTGTGCGTACCTGCGGCACGGGTGCAGGCACGAAGTAGTTGGTGGGCGCGCTGAGCGGCGCGCTGGGCCCGAGCACGTCGTGTGCGAGGGAGGGGGACAGTGACGTGTGTGTGCGTACCTGCGGCACGGGTGCAGGCACGAAGTAGTTGGTGGGCGCGCTGAGCGGCGCGCTGGGCCCGAGCACGTCGTGTGCGAGGGAGGGGGACAGTGACGTGTGTGTGCGTACCTGCGGCACGGGTGCAGGCACGAAGTAGTTGGTGGGCGCGCTGAGCGGCGCGCTGGGCCCGAGCACGTCGTGTGCGAGGGAGGGGGACAGTGGCGTGTGTGTGCGTACCTGCGGCACGGGTGCAGGCACGAAGTAGTTGGTGGGCGCGCTGAGCGGCGCGCTGGGCCCGAGCACGTCGTGTGCGAGGGAGGGGGACAGTGACGTGTGTGTGCGTACCTGCGGCACGGGTGCAGGCACGAAGTAGTTGGTGGGCGCGCTGAGCGGCGCGCTGGGCCCGAGCACGTCGTGTGCGAGGGAGGGGGACAGTGACGTGTGTGTGCGTACCTGCGGCACGGGTGCAGGCACGAAGTAGTTGGTGGGCGCGCTGGGCCCGAGCACGTCGTGTGCGAGGGAGGGGGACAGTGACGTGTGTGTGCGTACCTGCGGCACGGGTGCAGGCACGAAGTAGTTGGTGGGCGCGCTGAGCGGCGCGCTGGGCCCGAGCACGTCGTGTGCGAGGGAGGGGGACAGTGACGTGTGTGTGCGTACCTGCGGCACGGGTGCAGGCACGAAGTAGTTGGTGGGCGCGCTGGGCCCGAGCACGTCGTGTGCGAGGGAGGGGGACAGTGACGTGTGTGTGCGTACCTGCGGCACGGGTGCAGGCACGAAGTAGTTGGTGGGCGCGCTGAGCGGCGCGCTGGGCCCGAGCACGTCGTGTGCGAGGGAGGGGGACAGTGACGTGTGTGTGCGTACCTGCGGCACGGGTGCAGGCACGAAGTAGTTGGTGGGCGCGCTGAGCGGCGCGCTGGGCCCGAGCACGTCGTGTGCGAGGGAGGGGGACAGTGACGTGTGTGTGCGTACCTGCGGCACGGGTGCAGGCACGAAGTAGTTGGTGGGCGCGCTGAGCGGCGCGCTGGGCCCGAGCACGTCGTGTGCGAGGGAGGGGGACAGTGACGTGTGTGTGCGTACCTGCGGCACGGGTGCAGGCACGAAGTAGTTGGTGGGCGCGCTGAGCGGCGCGCTGGGCCCGAGCACGTCGTGTGCGAGGGAGGGGGACAGTGACGTGTGTGTGCGTACCTGCGGCACGGGTGCAGGCACGAAGTAGTTGGTGGGCGCGCTGAGCGGCGCGCTGGGCCCGAGCACGTCGTGTGCGAGGGAGGGGGACAGTGACGTGTGTGTGCGTACCTGCGGCACGGGTGCAGGCACGAAGTAGTTGGTGGGCGCGCTGAGCGGCGCGCTGGGCCCGAGCACGTCGTGTGCGAGGGAGGGGGACAGTGACGTGTGTGTGCGTACCTGCGGCACGGGTGCAGGCACGAAGTAGTTGGTGGGCGCGCTGAGCGGCGCGCTGGGCCCGAGCACGTCGCTCGCCGGCGGCAGCGCACGCGTGGGCGCGCCGCTAGGGTTGAAAACGTCCACGTACGATTTCTTTATGTCTGCGAAATAAACTCACAATATCAATCCCACACATACACAGCCCAACTGACAGCATATTATATTCAAGGCTGCCTTTTCACGTAATATTGAACTCTGCAACACCAGAGAATAGAATAATAATTGCAGTAATTATTTGTTTTTGCCTATAGTATATTGTCTATGACCCTATCCATATATGTAATATATCTTTTATTAATATATGACGCACTTGAATTCTTTTCGTCAGTAATTAAAGGTAATCGTTTGGGAACAGTTGTTTCAATAACTAAATCCCCACTGCTTTCTGTAACGACACAGTTGGTCAGCAGCAGGAGCAGGTATTCTATATTAGTTGTAGTACTTCTTTGGAGAGAACGTTAAATAAAGTCTGTTTGTAATGTCTTCCTTATGCTGTATTGTATCTCTACGCATTTCACAGAATACGCGTACCTGAGGGGGATCACAGATTACTCAACGTGGAGATATTTTTTTTTTTCATTTAAAAAATGTGATTAAAGCGATTAGTTCAACAGTGTAGTACGTACACAGTGCATGAGGACGAGATTAGTTCACGTAATTGAGGATCGCACGTCATTAGGTCAGTTAGTCCGATCTGTTTAATTATTATACGGCGAACTTCATATCGATGTTGAATGATGCGGTGTATTTTTTTTTTATATGTATTTTTCCATATTTTCTCACCGTTTAAACCTTCCCTGGACTATAACGAATATTTCAAGACCAAAATAAACCAAATCGGTCCAGCCGTTCTCAAGTTTCAGTGAGAATAACGAACAGCTATTAATTTTGTTATAAGAAGAAGAAGATAATACAAGGGAACAGCATTTTTGTAGCTTTAAATATTATGGACTAAGTTTACACATTTACGGTGTACTGATTTAAATCTGAAGTCAGTTTTTTTTTTGCGTCAGCTTTATTTTATTTATTTATTTAAAACTTTATGCACTAATTAAATATTGTACAAAGGCGGACTTAATGCCTTAGGCATTTTCTTCCAGTCGACCTTAGGGTGGTTCAGAGACATAACATGGCAGGTGCAACTTAAAAGAAAACAGATAGAAAGGACAAAAGAACAATAATAAATATATACTTAGATACATACATACAAATAAAGAATGGTATTGTGAAAAAACGAATACAACAAACCAAGAGTGTGATGATTCTACCAACTTCTTGCGAATGGGATCTCGTGCTTTTACTTTAAAGGACAACCGAGTCGTTGCCGTCCTGATATTCAGAGGGAGCGCGTTCCAAAGGGAGATCGCCTGGACAAAGAAAGAGGAATGGACAAACCCTGAGCGGTGTGAATGGGACATCGTAGAAGACGATGTGTGGATCGAGGATTTTTACTGTGCGCAGAGCAAAGAAATTGAAATTGTGATAAGAAGGAGAAGAAGGCTTATCAAAAATGTGTTGTTCTATTATAATAACATATAATTTTCTAACACATCGGTTTTTATTTGTTTTTGGGACCCAAAAAAAAGTAACAATAAAAATTGAAAAATCGATATCATTTATATTTAGTCAATCACTAACGTAAATGAAAAATAAATTGCTTTTGCACAGCACATCGGTGTTTATGTATGCGTAAGTTATACGGTGCATGGAAAATACACGTTGTGTTTAGGACAATAAGGTTTATGCTTGGCTGTGTAATATGGAGAACTGGAGACATCGTGTTCCGCGACGCAGTACCTACCAGTAGCGTAGTATGGGGGGGGGGGGGGGGGCGGTAGGGGCCATGGCCCCAGGCGGCATACGAAAGAAGGCGGCAGGAAGCGCTAGTTTAATAATTTGGAAATTGTAAAAATATGAGTACGAGTATGTAATTTTTAGGATTCTAGGTCGATGGGAAGTACTCTATTTACCTCTATTTCCTCTTTATTTATTCATTATTGCTTTTTTTCCTAAAATTTATTTTTATTTATCTATCTTATTCAAAACTTTTAGCACACAAAACCGCGCCAACGCGACGTCTTTATGTCAACACCAACACCGGATTAAATAAGAAGTTTTTTTTTTTACAGCTTCAAGGAACTGTAGACCTGAGTGTAAGGTTTTAATTTCAACTCGATACCTCCTATTGCTTTTTATTAATCCAAGTTCATTTCAACTGATGTTATAAAAGTCATCAAACCCTTGATTAACTATTGAATACTTTAATAGGTTCTTGTTTCTTTATATTATTGCATGTACCTAGGTATGTAACTACCTAGTGTTAATTATTTTAATAGATGAACTCTCAGGGAATTTTATCGTATAAAAATTTTCCTTCTGAAGAAGTAGTATATCTTGACTTTCAATAAGTTGTACGAATTACTGATTACGTCTATTAAACAAAATGTTTAGTCCATTAATAACAAAAAACAAAGGGCAATTTCCGGTTGGCCCCATGCAGCGAAAACCCACGCTACGCCACTGGTACCTACTCGTATACTTGAACTCAAATGAACTGTGCGATAATCGCGCGCGCCGGTCGTGCGCGAATCTTATTTTTTTTACGCAAAGCGAAGGGAGGCAGAGGTACGCGTTGATTGCTCCGTTGCCCAAGTTTTCCTCGCCTTAAAGTTCTACTTTTGAGATTTTTTTCATACTCGTATTTTTTAAACTTATGGTTCAAAAGTTAGAGGGGGGAAGTCATATTTTTTTATTTAACTTTTCGAGCGATTATTTCCGAAAATATTAACATTACCAAAAAATATCTTAGCAAACCCTATTCATTTTTAAATACCAATCCAACAATATACTACACGTTAGGGTTGAAATGACACAAAAAAAAAATTACGTGTAGGGGTACCCTATTACATCATTTTTTTTCCACTTTGTCGGCGTGATTGATATACATATTGGAACCAAATTTCAGCTTTCTAGTGCTAACGGTTACCGAGATTATCCGCGGACGGACGGACTGACATGGCGAAACTATAAGGGTTCCTAGTTGACTACGGAACCCTAAAAAGTAATACTTACGTCTTCCTTTCTGCATTTTGAATATATTCGAGACTGGAGCGCCCGGTGCGAGTGGAGCGCCCAAGGTGGGCGGAGCGCCCGGGGCGGAGGGCAGCGGGGGCGAGGTGCTCCTGTGGGGGCAAGCACGTGTTGCTAAGGTCATGAAAGTTTATGATAAGTAATAGAATATAAATTATTTACAAAAAAAAAATATATTAAAAAAAAAAGTGTTCCCACGAGACACCTTGTCGGGATGTAGTTGCTTATTCTGTATGTGATATATAGGTATATTAAACAAGGTGCTGATCCGACTGACGTCGTTCTGTCTCAACTATGAATATTTGAGCTGTTGTCAATAGCACAAAGGTTGAAAAGTTACGTCTTCTAAAAATTTTCAATTTTCTTTTCTATTTCTTTTTCTCACTCATATATGAATCTTCTTCAAAGTATTAGAAGTCGTTCTCAAGGGAAATGAAGATTCATTTTTATAGTTGTTTATGTAGTCATAATGCAATTAACTAACAACGTTAGAGAATAATTTGTTTAAAAATTATGGGAGTAAGTCATTTTTAATAGAAATAATATAATAGCAAATGTCGGCCATATTCGGCCAAGTTCGTAAAATGTGTCCGTGCGATATGACGCCATAGTCGATGTGGTGTAGGGTAGTGGTGAGTGCGGCGGGTACTGACTGGAGCGGCGCGTCGGCGCGGCGCGGCGGCGGCGGCGGCGGCTCGCTGTCGGCGCCGTCGCCGTCGAGGTTGCGCCAGCGCTTGTGCTCCGCGTCCCACACGATCTGCCACAAGCGATATACTACACGCACTGCCCGGGGAATATCGACTTATTCCCTAATTAATTGGTTGGGTGTTATAGCGAGAAAAGAGTAGTACTCCGACCAGTAGATGCAAGCGATTGCAGTACATAAGTGTGCACGGAGACTTTGTTCATTCTATAGGTGGTGACTCGCTCCAGAGCTAAACTTAAATCTTGTCGTAAACGTCGCACATAAACTTTACAAAGGATATCGCATGGCAATTCTATAACTGACCTCGTGAGTTTTGAACCACAAAATTATAAATCATATCTCTACAGAGTATAAAACAAAGTCGCTTCCCGCTCGCTGTCTGTCCCTATGTATGCTTAGATCTTTAAAGCTACGCAACGGATTTTGTTGCGGGTTTTTTTTAATAGATAGAGTGATTCAAGAGGAAGACTTATATGTATGATACATGCATAATATATTTAATATCAGCATTGCACCCGTGCGAAGCTGGGGCGGGTCGCTAGTGTGTAATAAAAAACTGCAAAAAAGCAAAATAAGTTTATTGAATAGATACATAGATATAAGATAGAGATGTAGATAGATAGACTTTGCTTCATTGTACACCAGAAGAGAAGCATCGCAGCGGTCGCAGACCAGGAGCTTCGTTAGCTTAGCTCGTAGTTTGCACCAGTCTTTAATACAATCATTCATATTTTATACTTTAAAACAATGAAAAACGGCTGTCTTATCTATCACTACAAACTTTGGAGATGAGAAACATAAAATTGGGTAATGATGAGATAAGTACTGCTACATGAACTAACTCAAGGAGCGATGGACGCGGCTCGGTGGAATTGACGTACATATCTGGAGACGATCGATGTTAAAAATGTCATAGAAATATACAGATACTACACAAACATTTAAATATTAAAGAACTCAAGTAGGCTTTAAACATAAATATAAAATACATAAATAAATATAATTCGGACAAATTTTTGCACAAAAGTAAAGCCTCCTCCACACAATGGGCCATGATGGGCGATTACACGCGAGCACGATCGTGTAGAAGGGCTACTTGCCTGTAGTCGCCCATCATCGTCCTTAATAGTCGTCATGATCGCGGCGATTGGTGACTTGTCGGTTTTCTGGGCACGCATCAAAGGGAAACGCTTGTAGTTGGATGCGCGTGCCCACACGATCGCCGATCATTCATTCACCGGAGGACAGCGAGCCGTGCGTACGTCGCGTCGTTTTTTGTTTTTAAATAAAAGTTAGTGCGAGTGCAAAACAATGGCTACTGGGTGGTCAAATGAAGAGACATTCAAGTTCATAGAACTGTGTCAGAACCACCCACTAATATGGAACTCTTCGTTCAACAACATTGATAAAGTGACTGTATACGGAAATCAAATTAATGGTAGCTGCAGCTATAACCTCCACGTCCATCTTGAAGGCTTGCCGCTCAATAAATGATCACGGACGATCGTGTGGATACTTGCACAATGATCGTGACGATTACCTTGCCGATCACAGACGATCAACGAGTGTCGATCATGGCCGATTGTGTAGAGGAGGCATAAAGTTGTTCACTCTATGTGTTTAGGTTTTACGAGACCTACTTCTGCTTCCCAAAATTATAAGCGATGACACTGGCTGTAGTAAGTTTGCACACAAAAGTTATATTGTTTACAATCAAACTAGATAAATTACATAAAACAGCGAACAATCCGAAATACAATACAACTTCCTAGCCGGGACAACTCCTTTTATTTTTATAATCGAATTAGTAATGCTGAGCGCGGTTTGGTACCATTCGAAGTCCGTTATTGGAGTAGCACTTGGGACTTGCAACTGGTGTTTCGAGTCCCTGTCGAATACGCTGTATAGTGGTACAGTATTTAGTTTGTTCATGTAATCCCGCTAGCCCAATGTCTGCTTCAGCAGTAGCTGAGGTCCAAGCTATTACACGAATTCAAGAACAGAACGAGACGAGAATATAGAATGTACAGCTGGTGGACGTTTACAACAAGGTGGGCATGTTAGTGCGGCGCGTGCGCGGGCGCGCGCTGGGCGGGCGGACACTCACGGAGGGGTTCTTGTCGTCGGGCAGGATCATCTGGTTGGGCGGCCGCAGCGACAGCTTGGTGAGGATGCCGCCGAGCCAGCCGCCGCCGCCGCCGGCGCCTCCCTTGGCGCGCGCCTCCTTGCCCTCCTGCTTGGACTTGCTCTCTTGCTTCTTGCTGCTCGCCTTCGGAGAGTCTGTGTCGCGCTCGTTCTGTTGCTGCAACACGTTTACTATGATGTCAGTGGTATAACAATTGGCTAGTGTGTGGGTCTCGTGTTCCGTCGAGTTGAGTGTCGCGAGTGTCGTCGGAAGAGTCTCAAGTGTTGTCTAGAGCACTGCTTCCCAACCTTTCTAGGGTTCCGTACCTTACGCGCTAAAAACGGAACCCTTATAGGATCACTTTGTTGTCAGTCTGTCCTTCAGTTGAGACCCGTTTTCTGAGGAACTCGTGGAAGTATTACCCTGAAATTATTACCTAAATACTCAGGTCTGCTAGTCCTTGGAGCAATGAAAAAAATCAAACTAAGTTAACGCAATCTAAAATAGGGCTGTTTAAGGTTGACGCTCGCAAAGAAAACAAAATATATCTATAATCTATAGGGTACTTTCTGCCGACCTAGAATAAAGTTTGGCCAGATGCAAGGTCTCATAGCACAAGTAAAGGAAAAGTCTGAAAACCGACCATCAGTTGTCCGTGGAGGACAGGTTAATAGTCTTGGCGGTCCTGAGTGACAATGAAACTGCCTCGAGGGCCGGAGAGAGTTGTTTAAGTGTCGGTGAGTGTGATGTGCGTTGGGGACGAGGAGTATACTCACGTCATTGGGCTGGTCATCGTAGTCTTGGTAGTAGGGGGCTCGCGGCTTGTTGGCGCCCGGCATGGTGATGGTGGGCGCGGCGTCGGCGGCGTCGCCCGCGCCCGCGCCCTGCGGGCCGCACAGCGGTAGTACAACGAGCCGACACAAAGCTAGCCTCAGCTAAGCTTAACGCTACATTTATTTTCATAACAGGGAGGAGTCCTACAAAATTGCTGAATGCTATTTGCTCCATCAATTAGATTCCCAAAAATATTGGACATGTATTATAAATTTTCTTTTCTTACGTAAATAAAATTAAAGATATTGTAGTGATGTCTCACCTACCCATAAAATTGTCTACAGCTTACTAAGAAGTCACTTTCCAGAGGTGACCGAGGTGGAGATGAGAGTGGCGGTGCGAAGGCTGAGTGCCAAGAACACCGCCCCAGGACCCGATGGCTTGCCTGGAAAAGCCTGGGTCCTGGCCATGGAGGAACTCGGGTCTCGACTGAGAGGGCTCTTTAGCGCATGCATGGAGAGGGGCCAGTTCCCGCGTCGCTGGAAGACGGGGAAACTGGTCCTTATCGCGAAGCCGGGGCGCCCCGCGGACTCTCCGTCCGCGTATCGGCCCATTGTGCTGCTCGACGAGGTGGGCAAGCTCTTTGAAAGAGTAATTGCAGACCGCCTCGTCGTGCATCTGGCACGGAAGGGGCCGGACCTTGCGGACGGCCAGTTCGGATTTCGCAGGAGGCGCTCCACTGTGGACGCCATCATGCGCGTGCGAGCCCTCACGACGGGGGATGCGGTGTCCCGGGGCAGGTGTGTCTTGGCGGTGTCTCTGGACATCGCCAACGCCTTCAACTCCCTGCCCTGGAGTTGCATTGGTAGGGCACTCCGGTACCACCGGGTGCCCGACTACCTCTGTCGGGTGATCGAGGCCTACCTGTCGGACAGGTTCATCATCTACCCCGGTCATCAGGGGGAGCTGAAACGGCGAGAGATGTCGTGCGGTGTTCCGCAGGGATCGGTACTAGGGCCGCCCTTGTGGAACATCGGGTACGACTACGTGCTGCGCGCCGACCTCCCCGACGGGGTCGGCGTGGTCTGTTACGCAGACGACACGCTGGTCCTGGCGCGGGGACGGTCGTACCAGGCGGCGGTCGAACTAGCGACGCGCGGGGTTGCGACAGTCGTGGAGAGGATACAGCAGTTGGGACTCGAGGTGGCATTGCACAAGTCCGAGGCCATGTGTTTTCACGGCCCTCGGAGCGCGCCACCTCCGGGCTCCCAATTAACGGTAGGAGGAGTTCACATCGGCGTCGGGTCGACGATGAAGTACCTGGGACTCGTCCTCGACAGCCGGTGGAACTTCAAGGAGCACTTCCGACGTCTGGCTCCCAGGTTGAATGCGACTGGGGCTGCGCTCAAGCGGCTCCTGCCGAACCTAGGGGGTCCAGACGCCTCCTGCCGGAGGCTCTACGCAGGCATCGTTCGGTCCATGGCCCTTTACGGTGCGCCGGTGTGGGCGCCATCGCTACGGAAGCGAGTGGCGGCCCGGCTAACCGCCTGCCAGAGGGTCATGGCCATCCGGATGATCCGCGGATACCGTACGGTGTCCTGCGAAGCGGCGAGCCTCCTTGCTGGCCTACCACCATGGGATTTGGAGGCAACAGTCCTTGCACACATGCATGACCTACGCGTGGAGATGCAACGTCGGGGCGAAACTCCGCTGCCGCGACAAGTCGCGGCATGGCGGACAGAGCTCCGGCGGGATCTCATGGTGAAATGGCGAGAGCGATTGTCGCAACCTCGTGCTGGGCACGCCACGATCGAGGCGGTAAGGCCCCTCTTTGAGGCGTGGCTGGAAAGGCCCCACGGCGTCGTCACCTTCCGTTTGGCGCAGGTGCTGACCGAGCACGGCAAGTTCGGTCCGTACCTGTACAAGATTCGTGCGGAGACGACGCCCGGGTGTCGCCACTGTGCGGACCGCCCGGTGGACACGGTGGAGCACACAGTCGAGGTGTGCCCCGCTTGGGAAGAGCAGCGCCGTGTCCTCGTGGGGGCGATCGGCGGCGATCTCTCGCGCCGGGGCTTGGTTCAAGCCATGCTCCGGAGCGAGGAGGAGTGGCAGGCGGTCGCCTCCTTCTGCGAAGCAGTAATGCTAGTAAAGGAGGAGGCCGACCGCCTTAGGCAAAGGCGGACACGCCGCCGCCGCCGCCGGGTTTCCGATCCCAATTTTCGGCCACCGTAGGCGTGGGCTCGCGGACGGTGGGCAATGGGTAGCTCGCTGTCCGTCCGTCCGGTAACAGACCGGTCCGAGCTCAGGTCGTCTACGGCGCGCACCGTTCCCGCGCGCCTCAAGGAGTTGTCAGCATACTGTAGGGGTCCAGCAGGGCCGAAGCCTACTGGGGCCAAAGGTTATGTGAGACTGTCACCAAAGGCCCCAGGATAAAGGCAAGGAATGGAAAGGTAGGTTTTTTAGTCAGTAAAAGTCTGACACTGTTTCCCGCCCCGCCCAAGGGCGGGATTCGTCATTGGATGATTTTTACCTACCACAAAAAAAAAAAAAAACTAAGAAGTCACTTAACAAGCACACACTTCCGAACAATGAAGCAAAAAATACGTGACCAATACACTAACATTAATAATAATCTACTTGACGGAGCATACAGAATATTGTGTTGTTATCCAGGAAACATCCCTATTATTTTTTATAGTTTCGAGTTAAAACTACAATATGCCAGATAATGTCTCCATTATAGTCGTTGTGAGGGAGTCAATCAAGGGATTATATTTTCTGCTCTATAGTTTTTAATTATGAGTATATAAAAAATGCAGATTAGTGATATAAAATTAAATTGGTGTTTAAGATTTAAAATATTGCATTTTTTCTCCGCTGACCATTACCTCGGCTCTTTGAAATGACAGTAAAGGTATAGTGGTGCGTGCAGTCACTACATCTAAGTGTTTGAAATCAAGTTAGCAGTCGATACCTCAGGCTAGCCAGGCTTGTCGGCTGACTACATTCATTGATTTAAGAAATTACAAAATTGAGCAGGTCACGCTTAATGATCCTGAAATAAGTAAAAGTGGCGACTGCTTACTTTCTTACATTTCGGTTCAGGATTATTATAAGTTGCAATAAAAATCAGAAGGTTTGAATTGTAAACAATATTAGTTGTTATAAACTTCAATCGCTATAATATAAGCCGAGTATCTTCCTCACTCAGGGACCGGGGAGGCCACATACGTTATCATTGCAGGCGTAGGGTCACATCAACAATCTGCAGCTTGCCATTCTAACACAGTTAGTTGGTACAACTCCAGCAGGTGTACAAAACTTCTTTATTTTTAAAGAACATATTTACGTAGGTCTTATGATTCAACGTGTGGACTGCACAGTGTTCATACCGTCGTAAACTTGTAGATAATGTACAATCTACTTACGCTACAATGAACGCACGTGTTTCAATTTGCTATAAAACTACCTATTAACAGTTTTGTTTTAGATGAGAACCAGTTTTTTCACAGGTGCAACTAATTAAAAGGTATGTTACCGGCATAACCCGTCTTTTAAAATGACTAGTTTCGCCCAGGCCAAATCTGCGATATTAGTACAAGAGCTGGCGAAGCGAGCTCGGAATTTTAAGGCACTCCGCCACGGACTGGTTGGGTCAGAACCTAAGGCCGGGAGCACGGCGGAGCGGAGCTCCCGCCTTAGCCTTCGTGGTTATTTTTTTATAACCATCTAGAAATAGGAGCCTCGCGGAGCTTGGGCCCGTGCGTGTAGGGAAAACTGGTTTGGCCGAGGCAAACTAGTTTAGTCTAAAATCGGGTTTGGCTGATATGTTGTTAATTGGAGATATAAACAAACGCTAGCAAGTCATGCACGAAGCGGAGGCGCGCGGCGGCGACAGCGGCGCGCACGTCCCAGCACATACACGTATTGTTTGGGTGTGTTAGGAAAACCACACTTTTTCACGCAACATTTAATAGCGGTAAACAATTTTCTACAAATCGGCGATTACTATGTTTTCTAGATTACAACAATAACACAAGTAGTTCACGAATATAAAGAATACATTTTAAGCGTGTACAAAATATAAAGTAAATACTACCTAATATAGTTTTAAACTGATAACGTAAGACGGATCAATTAATACATTTTAGTGGTTAACACATTTTAGATTTGGTATTTTAACAATAACAACGTTTAGATAAAAATAAATTAACGCGATTCTAGGATAAGATCAATAAATATCACAGCGTAGTTTTAGAGAATCAATATAAAAGCGTTATAAACAAGAAATGCACGGCGGGCAGGTTACCGCGCAGCTAGATGAAGCTGACGGGCTCGTCGATGTTGTAGGTCTTGGGCCCCGCCACGTAGTACTTGGCGTCGCGCTCGCGCGGCACGGCCTCGCGCGGCGGCGTGCGCGCGCCCGCCGGCGCGTCCACGTCGAACGTGCGCCGCGCCGCCGCGCCCGCGCGCCGCGCCAGGATCGCCTCGAACCTGTCCAGGCTGCGCTCGATCGTGCGCCGCAGCTCCCGCCGGTGAGCCTCGCCCTCGAGCGCGCCCGGCCCGCCCAGCCCGCCCGGCGGGGACGCGGGCTCGTCGATGGGGTATGTACCACCGAACACCAGCGGCTTGAAGGTGCCGTCGCGCACATGTACCGTGCTGCGCGCCCACGTGTCCACCGTGGCCGAGATGAGCCGGCCGCCCGCACGCGCGGGGCCCGGAGCGGGCGGGACGGGACGCGCGCGCACGCCGGGCCCGGGCGGCGGGGCGTGCGCCAGCTGCACGTCCAGGTCCGACAGCGGCGCGGAGGGCGGCGGGGTGGCGCGCGGGGTGCGCGGCGCGCGGGCGGGGCCGGTGAAGGCGGGCGCGGCGCCGGCGGAGGGCTTGGGGTGCACGCGGCGGCGCAGCGCGGGCGAGCGGTGGAACTCCACGAGCTCGAGGTCGTCGGCGGCCGTGGCGAGCTTGTGCGCGGGCGAGGGGCGCGGCGCGACGCGCGCGGTGGGCGGGGCGCGCGGGGGCGCGGGCGGGGCGCTCGGGGGCGCGGGGCGCGGGCGGGCTGGCTGCACACCCGCGCCACACAACTCGTTAGAACAGAGCGCATGCGGCGGCTCGACGCGCGGCCGAGCCGCCCACACGCCTAACCCTCGCGCTATGATAAGATCTCTGGGCGAGTGATTTGTGATCGCTCGGTTCAGAGCGACTTTCGTGATTTAATACTTGAATACTCGGCTTATATTATATAGGTAGATGCATGATTGCACGGTGAGATTTCAAAGTTTATCTCTAAACCACCACAACATTGCAAATATATGTAGCTAAATCTAAAATAACTCATTAAGTTTTAAGAGGCGTATTACAAAAAAACACGAAATTGCAAGTTTTCGACGTTGAAATTTTAGGTTTTATGTTCGTGGTATGAAATAACATGTTCTTGGTTAATATAGTACGTTTTCTCTACTACAATTACCTCAAAACTGATTTTAGATTAATTATTTAATTATTTAGTAATAAGCTTTCTCCCGATACATGTTTCGGCAAAAATTCACGGAGACATCATTTCTGAGCTCTAATTTTGAGATTCTACTAAATATCAGTCAAAAACAAAAATATTATTAGCTCTCAAATATCCTATACTTCAATCATAACAAGTAATATTTTCGTTATATGCCTTTTATGTAAAGAAAAAAAAAAACTACGTAATTCAATTATCTACCGAAAAGGCTTCAAAACAAGCCCCAATATCTCCAAAGTTCTACATTATTTAGACTTCAAATTTATACCAAAATAATCATCAACATTTGCTTAAACTATAGTATTATTTTTATTTTTTAAATCGCTACTATTATTTTTTTATAAAATAAATAAAAACACTTTATATTTCACTGCGCCGGTCATCTGCGATTAGTATCGCGCGAGCGCTTGTCGAGGTCGGACCTATGTCAGTTTCTTTCCCGCGCGCTTTCGTCCCGATACTACCGTGACTACCGTCGTGTGCGCCGACTCTCGCGTAGACGCTGCCGCATTGCTATTGTGTGCGTGTGAACTACGAACGCAGTTTTTGATCTTTGTAAATATTTATTTTCGAACTGTATAATATACCGTTATATTGAAGTTATAATAAAGTGTGAACTTTATACTAATTGAAATAATATTTCAATTAGTATAAAGTTCACACTTTACTAGTATACCAGATAGTGAACTTATTAAAGTTAGACTAGTTAAAGTCATGACTGGTTCTACCAAATTCAAGGACAGCTTTATATATCCAATAAAAATGTCTGCATACTTGCCATATGGACTGGACCAGACTTTCCTGTAAAAACTATAACAATCTACAAAGACGACGAATATAGGTCGTTAAAAATGTTACCCAAATTAAAAGCTGTTTTATGAAAAATGTGTACTGCCAGAAGTTATCGACTCAAGAAAAGCTCGATCAATGCCTTTGCGGGAAATATTTTTCTGATGTAAAAATATGATGTCTGACTGTACCAAATAATAAAATAAATAATACATTTTGTTGTTTTATTTATTCGATAAGATTTCAACCATACTACCATAAAATTAAGGCTAGACTGAATATACACTTAATAAACTAGTTATCAACGATTGCATCACTGCTTACCATCAGGTTGGATCACAGTCGAGCACTAATTTATATGAATTAAAAAGAAATATATACAACTTTAAAAATCTATTTTTGCTATGAATAGTATATATTACAATCGATTGTTTATCGAATACTGCAGAATATTAAAAATATTTGTTTGAACATATTTAAATGACATTTAAAAAAAATATCCATCTTCTAACCTCTTTCTAAATACTTCAATTACGAAAGATCAAGATCGTTTAGCCGCCGTATACACAATATCATAGTGCGAGCGAGACTGCTAGAAGCATGAATGAAAATATCGCTCACGTAGTTCGCCGCCCGCTCGATGCATAAAATACCTAAATTTGCGTAATGCCGAAATGTGAAAGGGCTCTTAAATATAGAAAAAACTTTGCTGCAAACATTACTGTCAACATTATAAAAATCTAACAATAGCATTACTTTGAGTCCAGAAATTTTTGTAAACAGGCGATAACAGGAAAAAATCTTCTGATTATATTTGCTTCTTTTTCTTTCAATTCCAAAGCAGAGCCATGTTTACATTATGCGTTTAATAACCCTGCACCAAGCTGTAGGATCCCTCCACCCATCGACCTCACATACACAAGCTGTGTAACACTTTCGTACTTAAACCTAATCACTTTAGCGTGTCCAGTATTGTCTAAACCTAAACAGGTCATCAGTTCCGTCAAAATAGTTTTTAATTTTGGAATACTGGCCAGATACACTTCGACTGATTAAAAAAAAAGAACGTTTGCGCTTTGAAATTCATTTTTATTCATTTTCAAATATAGAGTGTAAATATTATACCTCGCACACTTAGGACGCTAGCAGTCATCTAAACAGTGAAGGCGCGAATCAAACGAAATCCCGAGCGTAAACTAAAAATCACATCTCTTTAGATTAGATTAAGCAAAACTACAGCCAGAAGAGTGGTAATACCTGGGACTACGAGCTTATCGTAAAAAGCCCAGACTACCGTGAAATTGACTTTATCGTGTTTTTTTTTTAGTCTGCGCCAAACCTCATCAGAATTTCTTTTCGAGCATCTCTGGTAGCGGCAGAAACAGATATGAAACTTGTGCGTGCTGTGATCGATAACTAGCGTCGATTATGGGCATGTATTCAAAAAGGAGGAGGGCATTTCGAATAATAGAATAAAATTGTACATTCCTTTACATTTCATTTTATATATGGTAAAACCGTACAATAATTCTGTTCTTACATTTTATTCCGAAAGCATAGAAATTATTTGTTTTACTTTCACATAAAACGGTTAAAGGTAAAATCGCAAATTACCTTCAGAAATTATTTGTTACAATTACCGTTAGGTATTATGTACGTATGAACGTCAATGAACAGAAAGTATGTAAGGGTTGCAGTAGTGGGCGCTTCTGTCTAACCCGAAGGGAAAGCATTAGTTTATGGTTTATGATCTGGTAAAATAACGTTGTATGATTTTAAAATGTTTTTTTAAATAAAACGAATATTAACACGTAGTATATTTCTAGCAATACTAAATAAATCCTTTTAAATGTAGGCTATCGAAAAAAATGATCAGTGGAGTTGATCCATGTGGTCGGCACCCGAAATATAAATATTAAATAGTAGTTATCAAGAAGTATATCGTTCAAAACATTTTAACATTTAAAATTTTTGACAGAATTTATGACCTGACTAGGTATAAGGCTGGAGTCCTCTGTAAACGTATCGGATGCATGACGCGTCACATCGAAAGCGCCATTTCTGTAGTTGGTATGTAATTGTAAACGACATATGGGTGCGTCTCCTCGGAAGCGGAGCTGAGTGGAGGGGAGGAGAGCATTGTAAAGTGGCAAGTGTTTCCATGGAGCCTCCATCAGCTGCACGACTTCCTCACGCACAGCTCGGGGCGGACAAGTGGTCATTTGTTTTATTTGAAAGTCCTCTTGGCTGCATTCCGCTCCTTTTAAGGAGCAAGTCCACATGCGTGATAAAATCCGAATGATAATAAAAACACCCTAAAACTGTTTCCACTGATGCGGAGTAGAGATTTCAAGTACACTGGCTCAATGCTGGTCCAGCTCCACTAACACTAGGGCGTACAAATTGATTAATTTGAAAAATACAACTTTTTATTTGAAATTTGTCTTTTTATAGTATTGTATAATGCAGAAGCATTTATTTTTAAAATTTTGTAAATGTGAGTACCATGGGGCAATTTATGGTTTAAAATTATTATTGGACTTGTTTGACGTAAATGAGCATGGAAGTTGAGAGTTTGTTATGCTCACTTAAATGTCTCAGTGATGGTGGCGCGTGTGTTGGATCATTCGGTTCCCTTCAAAATGGTTGAGCTGAGTGGTGCTGATAAATGCGTCATGTTCGTGAACGGGCGCTGTCAGTTGAGACTGGTCATCTCTAAGCTGCCAGTGGTTTATTTTAATATTATAATAAGAGCATTTTTTTTATTATTAACTCTTTCTTATTTATATTGTTCTCACATAATAATAATAGCAGCGACAAGAAACATGTAACCGAGATATTTGTAATACATAACAAGTTTGAAAAGAATGTCTATAGAGTTACATGCACATTATTCTCCATAGAGATCTACGCTTTGGAATGTGCAATTAGCATCATTTTTGTTTCTGACAGACCGACTTCTTGACTTTTCAAAAGTGCCTGTAAATGGTTTATTTGAAATAAAATGTTTTGAAACTTTGAACTGATTAGTCAATTCACAAGCTGCTCTTCTCCACTTCCAGCTCCGCGTCAGTGGGAAGGCACTCTAAGCGTGTATTTGAGACTCCAGCCTTAGCCATACAAGTGTCGCTTCGGAAGACATCGTCTATATTCGAAAGTACGAAAGCGCAATATTGGATTTTGGAAACGCGTTATTACTACTATTCGATTTTGTTTTACCATGGTTACAAATTAGAGACAACTGTATGGAATTCCAATACGGCAGCTTAACACTTGCACTAGAACAAAGAGCGGCAATACGGAGCTTGGCACCTTTGTTCCTGTACTCGTGAGTATATGGCGCGTTGTTCGTACTAGTTCGGAAAGGTTCGACTCACCTCGGAGTATCCGTAGCTGGGCTCGGGCTGCCAGTAGGCGGCGGGCGGCGCGTCGTCGGCGCGCGGCCAGTCCTCGTACTGCGCCTCGTCCGCCGCCTGCTGCTGCTGCTGCTGCTGTTGGTGCTGCTGCTGCTGCTGCTGCTGCTGCTGCTGCTGCTGCGGGTAGTATTGCGGCGCGTACTCGGCCGCCTCCTCCGCCGGCGCGGGCTCGGGGTACGTCGGTATTGCTTGTTGGTACTGTTGGCCCTGTGTAAATAAAACACATATATGTTTGTATGTATGATGGCTCTCAATTCTATCACAGTCTGAGTGAGAAATGGTCTTTTGGTGGTAGTGGAACAGAGAGTAAAGTCCCACATACCTCCGTTGAAAAGGGAGAATCCTCCGACCAGACAGCTGTGCTGTGTGTGTGTGCTGTCTGGTGGGCTATTGCCCGATAGATGATTTCGGGTTTGTTCTATATGTTCCAATCGCGCCGCGAATCTTACTTGCGCGATGCAGGATTAGTTAATTTGTGACGACATAGATGTCGCTACATCACTCCCCTCCGGAGATCGGAGATCGATAGTTCTTGATGCTTCTTGATGCGTCGTGTGATGCGTACCAGGCCAATGGAAGTTGGTTCCAGTGAGTCGGAACCGGATTCCGCATAGTTCTCGGTGAGTCGGAACTGTCTGCGGTGATGCCCCAGTGAGTCGGGGTGGTGCTATCCCAGTGAGTCGGGATATGATGCTGCAGGCTCCAGTGAGTCGGAGTATTGCGGCTGGCTCCAGTGAGTCGGAGCGGTGCTGTGCGACGTAGGGCTGAGCTTGAGGAAGTGATGATGACGTCACGAAGTAGTTGCTGCACGAAGGCTGCGCTGACGTTCTTTGTCGAGGGTCACCAGTTTGGGGGTATGCGGAACAGAGAGTAAAGTCCCACATACCTCCGTTGAAAAGGGAGGATCCTCCGACCAGACAGGTGTTATGTCTGGTGGGCTATTGCCCGATAGATGATTTCGGGATTGTTCTATATGTTCCAATCGCGCCGCGAATCTTACTTGCGCGATGCAGGATTAGTTAATTTGTGACGACATAGATGTCGCTACAGTCTCAATTACAAATTACCTCTATCCACTTTTCTGTTATTTATCGTCCGACCTTTAATACTATGGGCACGCCACAGCCGTGGCCCTTCTGCATGACACAAGTCGCCAACACATGGTAAGATACGAAGGTTCCTTTTCCGAATTCGGGCGGAAGAAACGCCCGGGTGTCACCTCACGCGGACCACCCGGAGGACACGGTAAAGCATACGGTGGAGGGACAAAGCACCCTCGTGGTCTGGAGCGAAAGGGAATAGGATGCAGTCCCCTCCTTTTGAGTAGCAGTAATGCTAGCGATGGAAGCGGCCAAACGCGAAGGGAACGGGCATCCTCACGCCCCAGCCACGATAGGAGACGCCCCGAGTATCGGAAGTAGCAGGACGATCACCAGACATTGTAGGTGCACGGACGGACTTGCAGACGACGAGCAATGGGAAGCTCGTCATCGGGCCGTCCAGGAACCTTCCGAAACGCGTGACATGTAGCAAAACCGTAGAAACAGGGCGAATACTGAATTTCTGAAAAGAAAACCCGTGGTCTAAGAACCCAGAAGGAACGGAAGCACAAGAATGGTTTTAGTTAGCAAAAGTCTGACACTCCCTCCCGCACCACTCTAAAGCGAGAGATGACATTGTATGAGGGGAAAAAGGCCTTTGTTATAAACTATGAGAAATATCCATCAGGACGATTCAAATGATTCTAAAACACGATAGATAATACTTGTAAGGTAAATGAAAAATACTTTTTTAAACGGAAAAAAAGAAACATACTGTCGTTTTATTTTACATTACAAAAAAAAACCTCGATAATATCATTGTTCAAAACATACTCAAAAATAAATAAATGCCATTGCCATTATGACCACCATTTGACACAACTCTGTCAAATGGTGGTCATGTCAACTTGTCTCGGCCTACCAAAATTGTTGACACGTCTCCTATACACGAATCCGACCAATTAGGTCGGATTCGTATGTCTGTAGAATAATTCATTTCTGGTGAGGTGGGTTTCTTTCATATTATCGACGTATTACGATATTGATTGATTAATTTGGTATTATATGCATCGTCAATTTGATATCAAACTATCTGTAGGTTTTCCAATTTTTGTGAAATATTTGTCGAGTTGAGTTTGTACGCATCACATTTGATATTGGCTAGTGTTAGACAACAGGCGCCAAGTCACATGTTTGTTAGATAATTAACATACCTGCTGGTCAGCCCAACCGTACTGTTGCTGCGGTTGCTCGTAGTTGTGTTGCGGTTGCTCGTAGTTGTGTGGCGGTTGTTCGTAGTTGTTGTGCTGCGGCGTCGTCTGCTGCGACGCACCCTCTGCCTGTGCCCGCGAACACACACACGCACAAACAAGTTAGTAGCTTGTTACTGGTGTTATTCGGAACAAGGCTAGTTTTGTTTCCTTAATCCTCACAACTTTGTTGTTATATGGACTAAACAACAATTTTTTTTTTATAGGCAATTAGCAACAAGTTAGCTTGACCAGGACTGTTAATTGTGGCGACACTTGGGGAAGGGCTTACTCCAATAGTGGATGTCTTTCGGCTGAAATGATGATGATGATGATGATAGCTTGACCTGTGTTAGTATGTATATACTACAAGTTACAATGTTGTCTAGATACGATGCGTCACTACGGGGTTCTCATCATATCTCTCAGCAATCACTTTCATGAGCCTGTTACGCTGCCATGCTATAATTTTCCATGAATTTTGACCATGAATTGATTTTGTTATATTTTTATTCATGACGGGTGGGTTGGCGCTGTGATGGTTGTCGGGTACGTACCGTGAGCATGTGGGCCACCTGCTTGACGTCCGTGAGCCACTGTTGGTGGTGGCGCGGCGATGGCTCGCTGCTGTCCGCCTCGTCCACGAGCGGTGGGTCCTCCTGCAGCGACGGGTCGTGATACTTCAGCCTGAGGACAAACACTACAGTTATAATTTACGCCACAGTTCAATGGAGTCAGTAAATTGTAACTTGGGACGTACTGCACGTGCGCAAGCCTCGCTATAGGCCAGCGCGCTGGAGTACAGCCCCACGTCCAGCAGCACTAGTTACCAGTGACGAAGGGTCCATATAACAAGATTCCCGCCGGCTTCCCTTATGACAATATAATTTAAAGGTCAACGATCTTCTAAGTTCGTTCCATTGTTCACTCAATTCGAATTTTTTAAACTTCTACAACATTTAACTAGCAATGCCAAAATCATAAGCCGAAAAAATAGCGAGTTCCCACTTTGAACAACAAAAACCCATGCTACGCAACTATCTCTTTCTTTCATATGAACTAACTCCTATTACTCCAACTCGTTCCGCCTCGCTCTAAAGCTCGCACACAGCAAATTTTACCAAAATAACTCGCTCCCTACCGGCTTATGATGGTTATATGAGCAGTGCGCTGGTGCAAGCGCGGCAGAATAAAACACACACTGACAAGAAAAACACTTTATTTGGCAGGATTTTTTATAAGATAAAATTGACATGGCGGCCGGCGGCGTGTGTGGCGCGAATTTTTCGTTATTTGACATTGTTTACTTGTCGTATATTATTTGTTTTTATGTTTTAGTGCGGTGACATTGTTATAATGTACAGTTCAACATTTATTTTGTCTGTTAGGTCGCGGACGTCATGAATAGATAATATATTAGATTGTTTGTAGACAGTGCAATGAAATATCTTTTTCAAAAATAAGTTTTGAATTAAAATTAAAATGTGCAAATAGGCCGTGACACTACAAATATGACCATTATTTATTAAAGCAGGGATGGATTTGGGTCTATTTTCTGCATCATAGAGCTGGTGGTATTTGGTGAGTGAACTTTTAAGAACTCGTCTTCCCTTCTGATAATATCCACGCTTCGCCATTGCTAGTTACGTACCTGTCGGCCAGCTCGGCGAGGTTGGTGACGAGCGCGCTGGAGTAGAGCTGCGGCGCGCGGGTGACGGCGCGTGCGCACGCCTCGCTGTAGGCCAGCGCGCTGGAGTACAGCCCCACGTCCAGCAGCACTAGTTACGTACCTGTCGGCCAGCTCGGCGAGGTTGGTGACGAGCGCGCTAGAGTAGAGCTGCGGCGCGCGGGTGACGGCGCGTGCGCACGCCTCGCTGTAGGCCAGCGCGCTGGAGTACAGCCCCACGTCCAGCAGCACTAGTTACGTACCTGTCGGCCAGCTCGGCGAGGTTGGTGATGAGCACGCTGGAGTAGAGCTGCGGCGCGCGGGTGACGGCCCGTGCGCACGCCTCGCTGTAGGCCAGCGCGCTGGAGTACAGCCCCACGTCCAGCAGCACTAGTTACGTACCTGTCGGCCAGCTCGGCGAGGTTGGTGACGAGCGCGCTAGAGTAGAGCTGCGGCGCGCGGGTGACGGCGCGTGCGCACGCCTCGCTGTAGGCCAGCGCGCTGGAGTACAGCCCCACGTCCAGCAGCACTAGTTACGTACCTGTCGGCCAGCTCGGCGAGGTTGGTGACGAGCGCGCTAGAGTAGAGCTGCGGCGCGCGGGTGACGGCGCGTGCGCACGCCTCGCTGTAGGCCAGCGCGCTGGAGTACAGCCCCACGTCCAGCAGCACTAGTTACGTACCTGTCGGCCAGCTCGGCGAGGTTGGTGATGAGCACGCTGGAGTAGAGCTGCGGCGCGCGGGTGACGGCCCGTGCGCACGCCTCGCTGTAGGCCAGCGCGCTGGAGTACAGCCCCACGTCCAGCAGCACTAGTTACGTACCTGTCGGCCAGCTCGGCGAGGTTGGTGACGAGCGCGCTAGAGTAGAGCTGCGGCGCGCGGGTGACGGCGCGTGCGCACGCCTCGCTGTAGGCCAGCGCGCTGGAGTACAGCCCCACGTCCAGCAGCACTAGTTACGTACCTGTCGGCCAGCTCGGCGAGGTTGGTGATGAGCACGCTGGAGTAGAGCTGCGGCGCGCGGGTGACGGCCCGTGCGCACGCCTCGCTGTAGGCCAGCGCGCTGGAGTACAGCCCCACGTCCAGCAGCACTAGTTACGTACCTGTCGGCCAGCTCGGCGAGGTTGGTGACGAGCGCGCTAGAGTAGAGCTGCGGCGCGCGGGTGACGGCGCGTGCGCACGCCTCGCTGTAGGCCAGCGCGCTGGAGTACAGCCCCACGTCCAGCAGCACTAGTTACGTACCTGTCGGCCAGCTCGGCGAGGTTGGTGATGAGCACGCTGGAGTAGAGCTGCGGCGCGCGGGTGACGGCGCGTGCGCACGCCTCGCTGTAGGCCAGCGCGCTGGAGTACACCCCACGTCCAGCAGCACTAGTTACGTACCTGTCGGCCAGCTCGGCGAGGTTGGTGACGAGCGCGCTGGAGTAGAGCTGCGGCGCGCGGGTGACGGCGCGTGCGCACGCCTCGCTGTAGGCCAGCGCGCTGGAGTACAGCCCCACGTCCAGCAGCACTAGTTACGTACCTGTCGGCCAGCTCGGCGAGGTTGGTGACGAGCGCGCTGGAGTAGAGCTGCGGCGCGCGGGTGACGGCGCGTGCGCACGCCTCGCTGTAGGCCAGCGCGCTGGAGTACAGCCCCACGTCCAGCAGCACTAGTTACATACCTGTCGGCCAGCTCGGCGAGGTTGGTGATGAGCACGCTGGAGTAGAGCTGCGGCGCGCGGGTGACGGCGCGTGCGCACGCCTCGATGTATGCCAGTGCGCGCTCGTATAACCCTACGTCCAGCAGCCGGCACGCCAGCACGAACTTGTAAGGCTGTAACATATACACACCCATGTCAGTCGACCATCACGCATAACAACTTCTTATTTTTTGAATGTACACAAAAACTTAATACACAAAAGCGAGCTTAGGCGAGTTTTGTCCCGGCAAACCTCTGTGTGACAGAGGAAGATCACAGTCGAGGGTGGGACCCAGTATAGGATAGGGTGAGAGGCCACGACAAATTGCTAACATTGCGGAGGCGATCTGGATTCTGCACAGCACACGCTATAAGTGTCCAGCGTAAGTCATTGAACAATAAGGCCTGGTCGCCAGGATCGGGCGAGATCGGTCTCTGACAGCAGTAGTGAGTTATGCCGGTGGAAGTAGAGAACTGGCGGGAAGTTGTCTACTTTTGTGAGATCGTGAAAGTCCGGAAGGAGGCCGCTGAGCGGCTAAGCTTTGATTCACTTAATTACTGGTGACGAGACATTAGGGTAGAAAAGAATTCCTAAGGTGATGTCAAAGTTAATTGAGTTAAAGGCACTGCTGAAAACCAATGCCGTTCAGCACTTATTTTCCATGGTCCTATTGTGGTTAGTTTTTTATTTTTTGACAAGAGTTGTCACATTGTTATGGTCAGGTCTGAAACCAGATTTGTAAGGACACAGACTGACTCAGATTTATAGGACAGATAACAAGACATTTGCTTTTGAATAACACTCCCACTTCACAATATATTGAGGCCATTAAATTGAATGGCGCTATGATAGAAAAACCTGAAGAAATAGCGGAAGCTTTTAATAATCACTTCATTGATACTACAAATATAGACATAACAAACAACGGAAACAATGCCACAAAGAAAACTAGCAATGGTAGTAACAGTTTATATCTGGAACCTTGCACGCCCCATGAAATCAATAAAATAATTGGATCACTAAATAATACCAACGCAGTGGGATATGATGACATTTCCACCCACATAATAAAATCATGTGCCGATATATTGTCTCCTATTATAGCTTATCTGGTTAATTTAAGTTTCTGTGAAGAAAAGTACCCTAACAGATTAAAGTTCTCAGTTGTAAAACCATTATACAAAAAAAAAAATAAACATGATTTGAACAATTATCGGCCAGTGACCTTAATACCTATCATTTCAAAAATATACGAAAAAGCCATGTATAATCGAATTTCCTCTTTTCTATCTAAATACAATATAATAAGTACGGAGCAAAACGGTTTTCAAAGAGGAAAGTCGACTGCACTTGCGTGTTATCAACTAATAAAATCGATTACTGAGACTATAGATAAGAAGTTACCAGTCACAGCAGTATTCTTCGACATGAGCAAAGCATTTGACTTTGTGAAACATGATATACTGTTAAAAAAATGTGAGAGTTATGGGATAAGAGGAAAAGCGTTAAATTGGCTAAAAGATTACCTAACTGATAGACAACAACGGGTTGAGATTTTAGGCGTTAATAAAGACAAAGAAGTGATTAGGTATAAATCTAAATACAGGACCAATAAATACGGCGTGCCTCAAGGTAGTATTTTGGGGCCATTGCTTTTCCTTCTATACATAAATGATCTGCCAACGGTGACAAAGAATAAGTGTGTGTTGTTTGCAGACGACATCTCATTAATAGTAAATAAAGATAGTAAAAATGAACAATTTGAGAATAAAATAAACGCTGCCGTAAAAGCTATAATGGAATGGCTTGAACAAAATAATTTATGTGTGAATGTTTGCAAAACAAAATATATTAATTTCTCTAATTACAAAATGACGAATGAAACAATGAAAATTATTGGACGTGATAGTGAAATTGAAGAAGTTAAGGATACGAAATTTTTAGGCATAATAATTGATAAATATTGTAATTGGAAAAAACATATTGAAAATACATGTAATAGGCTAAACAGCTTTGCATTTGCATTAAGAAATCTTAGGAAAACTGTTGGACGTAATGCTGCTCTATTAGCTTATCATGGATATGTCTCATCTGTTTTAAGATACGGCTTAATCATATGGGGTAATTCGACTGACAGCAATAGGGCATTTATAGTGCAAAAAAAGTGTTTACGAGCTGTGTTTGGTGCAGACCCATTAGAATCGTGTAGACCTATTTTTAAAAGACATAAATTATTAACATTAGCATGCTTATACATATTGGAAATGGGAGTATTTGTAAAAAAACACCCTCATCTATTTAGGACAGCTGATAGCGTCAACGTTTATAAGGTGGGAAAATTATCAAGGGATCCAACAAAATTGGCAATGCCAAGATGTGGAACAGCGTATTGCCGTAAAAACACTAGTCGAATGGCAATAAGGATATTTAATAAAATACCGAAGGTTATTAGAGAACTGCGAACCAGCTTATTTCAAAAGCATCTCAAAGCATGGCTTATTGAAAATTGTTTTTACTCTATTCAGGAATTCATGAATACTAGGACAAACAGGACAGTTTTATGACATGAATATTCAATTTGACATTTTGATTTTTATGGACATTTGTAGTAAATTTTCTTATTGACATTGAAAGTAGATTTTTGACCAATTTGTAATCCAACTATTTTTCTTTGACATTTGTAATTTTATATAATTCTTTTCTCTTGACATGGGTATTTTTTTTTTTCTTTTGTTTAATTTAAATTAATTAGAATCAATAATATTGTCACAAAATTTGCATGCCGAATTTAGTAGGCGGAATATGAAGAACTATTGTGTACCTATGTGTTATAAAAGCTGTAAAATACCATATTTCAAGCAAATAAATGAATCTGAATCTGAATCTCCTGAAGACTTTGGAGAGGATTAAGAGTATGGATACTGGACGGAACTGTTGGTGAGGAGGGATTTGAAACTTTAGGAAGCGGCAGGACGTAGATAGATTAGCAGTTACACAGCAAGAATGTGCATCATACCTGTAGCTCAGTGATAACGAAGTCGTCCTGGTTGAGGGACATGGCGTACTCGTAGACCTCGGTGGCGAAGAGCGCTTTGTTGTGCGCCAGCTGCTGCAGGTCGGCGGCGCGCGGGTCCGCCAGCAGCAGCGCCAGGCGCGGCGGCGCGCTGCCGCTGCGCGCCGCCGCGCTCAGCGGCGCCAGCGGGTGGCGCGTCAGCGGCACGCCCGCCGACACGTAGCAGAACTGCGCCGAGTACAGCAGCCCGCGCGACGCCAGGCTGTCTCCTGCGGAACCCACCCCACGTGCACTAACAGTACCCAACACGACACAGCGGCCCCAGCTAGGCTGGAAGCTAGCGACTCTGCCTAAATATACCATGCCAGTGATGATTGCATTCATAAGGTGGATACTTCAAAGTAGGTCACGAAATTTGCAGCTCAGCGTTACCGGATAGTATGACAAAAATATATTTGCGGTAACGACATTTTAAATTTACCACTACCTACAACAACAAGCAAAAACGCACTAATGCGATAAACTAGTAAAACTTTTTTGTTAATTCTGTTTGTTCTCAAACAACAGATTCTACTTCATTTTTTTATTTTATCTTCATAAATCGATAGTGTTTCATGTACCGAATCGACCACCCATAAGATTTAACGGTGTATATATATGTATATAAATTAGTGTCTTATTTCAATTTAAACTTGAAAGTTTAAATTGAAAAAAACATTTAAATAAAATTGGTTTTACCGCAATATCCCAAAAAAGTGTCACAATTACTATGTTTTTACTGTTGAAGTAATAGTTAATAGTAATAGTAAATTAGCTAATATAGTTAGACGCTTATATTAGCTAATTTACTAATTTTCATTTTATTGGACTTTATTTTTAACTTGTAATTTGATCTGTATTTATATTAAACCTAACTTTTAACAGTGGCTTCGCTTGCACGATAGTAGATAATTCAATAAAAAAAAAAACAGTTACAAACATACATACACAAATACATCTAATATCGTTCGAATATCGACTGCGTGAGTGTGCGGCGGTCCTGGTCGAGTCGCGCGGACGGGTTGTATAGTCTGTGTGCTACGTACCGAGCTACGTGGGTGTGCGGCGGTCCTGGTCGGGGCGCGCGGACGGGTTGTATAGTCTGTGTGTTACGTACCGAGCTGCGTGAGTGTGCGGCGGTCCTGGTCGGGGCGCGCGGACGGGTTGTATAGTCTGTGTGTTACGTACCGAGCTGCGTGAGTGTGCGGCGGTCCTGGTCGGGGCGCGCGGACGGGTTGTATAGTCTGTGTGCTACGTACCGAGCTGCGTGAGTGTGCGGCGGTCCTGGTCGGGGCGCGCGGACGGGTTGTATAGTCTGTGTGCTACGTACCGAGCTGCGTGAGTGTGCGGCGGTCCTGGTCGGGGCGCGCGGACGGGTTGTATAGTCTGTGTGCTACGTACCGAGCTGCGTGAGTGTGCGGCGGTCCTGGTCGGGGCGCGCGGACGGGTTGTATAGTCTGTGTGCTACGTACCGAGCTACGTGGGTGTGCGGCGGTCCTGGTCGGGGCGCGCGGACGGGTTGTATAGTCTGTGTGTTACGTACCGAGCTGCGTGAGTGTGCGGCGGTCCTGGTCGGGGCGCGCGGACGGGTTGTATAGTCTGTGTGCTACGTACCGAGCTGCGTGAGTGTGCGGCGGTCCTGGTCGGGGCGCGCGGACGGGTTGTATAGTCTGTGTGCTACGTACCGAGCTGCGTGAGTGTGCGGCGGTCCTGGTCGGGGCGCGCGGACGGGTTGTATAGTCTGTGTGCTACGTACCGAGCTGCGTGAGTGTGCGGCGGTCCTGGTCGGGGCGCGCGGACGGGTTGTATAGTCTGTGTGCTACGTACCGAGCTGCGTGGGTGTGCGGCGGTCCTGGTCGGGGTGCGCGGACGGGTTGTATAGTCTGTGTGCTACGTACCGAGCTGCGTGGGTGTGCGGCGGTTCTGGTCGGGGTGCGCGGACGGGTTGTATAGTCTGTGTGCTACGTACCGAGCTGCGTGGGTGTGCGGCGGTCCTGGTCGGGGCGCGCGGACGGGTTGTATAGTCTGTGTGTTACGTACCGAGCTGCGTGAGTGGGCGGCGGACCTGGTCGGGGCGCGCGGACGGGTTGTATAGTCTGTGTGCTACGTACCGAGCTGCGTGAGTGTGCGGCGGTCCTGGTCGGGGCGCGTGGACGGGTTGTATAGTCTGTGTGCTACGTACCGAGCTGCGTGAGTGTGCGGCGGTCCTGGTCGGGGCGCGCGGACGGGTTGTATAGTCTGTGTGCTACGTACCGAGCTGCGTGAGTGTGCGGCGGTCCTGGTCGGGGCGCGCGGACGGGTTGTATAGTCTGTGTGCTACGTACCGAGCTGCGTGGGTGTGCGGCGGTCCTGGTCGGGGCGCGCGGACGGGTTGTATAGTCTGTGTGCTACGTACCGAGCTGCGTGAGTGTGCGGCGGTCCTGGTCGGGGCGCGCGGACGGGTTGTATAGTCTGTGTGCTACGTACCGAGCTGCGTGGGTGTGCGGCGGTCCTGGTCGGGGCGCGCGGACGGGTTGTATAGTCTGTGTGTTACGTACCGAGCTGCGTGAGTGTGCGGCGGTCCTGGTCGGGGCGCGCGGACGGGTTGTATAGTCTGTGTGCTACGTACCGAGCTGCGTGAGTGTGCGGCGGTCCTGGTCGGGGCGCGCGGACGGGTTGTATAGTCTGTGTGCTACGTACCGAGCTGCGTGAGTGTGCGGCGGTCCTGGTCGGGGCGCGCGGACGGGTTGTATAGTCTGTGTGCTACGTACCGAGCTGCGTGGGTGTGCGGCGGTCCTGGTCGGGGCGCGCGGACGGGTTGTATAGTCTGTGTGTTACGTACCGAGCTGCGTGAGTGGGCGGCGGTCCTGGTCGGGGCGCGCGGACGGGTTGTATAGTCTGTGTGCTACGTACCGAGCTGCGTGAGTGTGCGGCGGTCCTGGTCGGGGCGCGCGGACGGGTTGGACAGTAGCATGGCGGCGTGAGGCCGCCAGTCACCCCATCGCTCGTCCGCCACACACTGTAACCAAGTATTCTGTTACATATCCAGCAGGGACATCAAATTTAGCCAGCATCACTGGTTGACAAGCAAATGGCCGCATGGCGTCGGCATTAGAAAACGAAGCCAATTATAAATTTTTATACTATAGTGTACTCGCACTAACACAATAGTGACTGCTCATAATTATTGTCACCCAATTTAGTCACTCCCTTAAGGCGACTCAGGCCACTCGACTAGGCGATATTTTTTCCATACAAATTTCAGGGGGGTATTGCACAGTTTGACATTTTACATTCAAAATTAATAATAATAATTTTATTTGCCTCAGATACGAAATGATCCATATTTTTGTTAGTAATTGTACCTAAAAATTATGTTAGTAACCTTAAATTAAACTTAAATAAAACACATTACTTCACATGCATCTGTATACAATGCCACAATATTGGGCAGTCTGCTTGATCGGCCACAACGCTAAGAATGCTGTTGCTACTGCCGCGGACACGACCTAGCAGCGATGCGGCCCTCTTACGAAGGATGGCATAAAAGCCATCATACGTGCATCGGCAAACATACCAGAAGCGCTACAGTGCCGCGGCAGCCGTATCAGCATTCTAAACGCGTTGTTATATTGAACGCGCAAAGCGTTGACTGTCTTCTGCGTATAATTGACCCATAGACTGCACGTATAAAAAGATTGGCAAAACGCCCGCAACAATGACACTTTTACTTCCTTCGTGCAGCGTGCGAATCTACGAGCCAACATATTGCATCTGACAGCCAACGCACGGCGCTCCCTCTCAATATCTTCGCCATCTGAGAGGTCATCCGATACCCAATGACCCAGGTACTTGAAACGAGAAACTCTTGGCAACGACACTCCATCTAAGAAGACGGGTGGTACGTGCGTGACCTTCTGGCCAGGAGATTGGAAAAACAAGACCTCGCTCTTCTTTACATTATACCTGAGCCCATGAGCCCCCGCATAATCCTCACAAATGGCGAGTAGTTTTCGAATAGCGCTTATAGAGGGAGCCAACAACACCATATCGTCTGCGTAACTTCGTAAGTATTGATGTATGTTCCATTTATGGAACATCCGACATTGACGCTGCTGAATCCCTCAATGAGTCCATTGACGTACAAATTGAATAGACGAGGCGAGGTTAATCCACCTTGCCTTACTCCACACCCCAACCTGTACGCATCGGAGGTCACTCCTGCCCCTACAATATTAATTTGGTTGTTGTACCAATAATCAAAAACATTAATGACTTCTTCAGGGAGGCTGGTTTCCGTCTTCATTTTGTGCCATAGAACATCATAGGACACCAAATCGAAGGCTTTGAACAGATCTAAAAAACAGGCGTAGACAGGAGTCTTCCTGTCGGTGTAGTACCTCACAGTATGCTTGAGGCACAGAATAGCCATTTCCGTCGACAGCCCCGGCCTAAAACCGAATTGAGCGTCACTCAGCTTTATATGACTGTTCAATTGGCAGATCAAGCAGACTGTCCAGCACTTTCGCCACGGTCGTAGCCAAAAAGATAGGCCTATAATTTCTACAATCTGATACATCGCCAGTTTGTTTTTGACTATTGGCACAACCACGGTTTTCATATAATCATCCGGCAGGTACGAGTTTCTTAGGCAAAATGTATAAAACATTGCAAGAACCCTAGGCAAATGAACCCCCGCATGCTGCAGATGCTCAATACTAATTCCATCATGTCCAGAAGACTTACCCCTCGTCATTCTCGAGATAGCGTCAGATACATCTCTAGCCGTAAAAGATGGTACCTACTACCGCTGACCCCGAAGTCTTTTGCTTGATACCATTAGCATTGAGCATGCCCAGCCTACTGGCAAGAGGTTCTATTTGAAAATGATTTCTAAACATGTTCGCGATGTCACGCGGCTCGCTTACTCCGTTAACTTTAAGAAGGATGGTGGCTTTACTGTTTACTTTTTTTTAAGAGTGTTATCGTTTCTTCTTATCACTATTTGTTTCTGTACGGAAACAGAAAAGAAAAAAACATGCCATTAAAAAGTTATGAGCCAACAAAGTTTCATTTCTGATGATTTTAACACAATTTTGAGTGTGAAAAAGTAACAAAAATCATGTAAAATCTCCAAAACGAAGTTGGTACCGACAAAGTTCAATTACCAAAGAGTTCTATAAAATTTATTTGTAATTGACTTATGCAGTGGTTTTTTCATAAAACATGATCTTCCAAAGCACTAATCGTAATTATTTACGCACTGACTCATGTTGTTTCAGTTCAAAACGGTGTTTATGTGCATGCGAACAAGACTGTGCATATAGACTAGCATATAATTGCTCATCAGTGACATTATATTTGTCGGACACGATGTCAGATGAGACAGCGCGCTTTTGGACCGCGCTCATCAGTGAGTTCGAGCCCGCGACTAGTTCAGCCTTAACCAATTAGATCACAGCAAATTCAAAAGCTGTGGTCACTTTAACCCGTTGCCACTATTATATATATATTTTTTTTTACATAAGTATGAGTATATTTTTAACCGACTTCGAAAAGGAGGAGGTTCTATGTTCGACTGTATGTATTTTTTTTTATGTATGTTCACCGATATCTCGGTCAATTGTGGACCGATTTCGAAAATTTTTGTTGTTTGAAAGATTATACTCCTGAGTTGGTCCCATAGAAATAGTGTTTTAGAACGGAACTCTTCAAAAAACCATAGCCAAACTGTCGTAATAAGTAAAATTGCTTTGTTTATACATAGTGAGCCACCGACTACATCGGTGGCTGACTAAAGGAAGAAGGGAAGGAGATACATAGAACTGATCTGATGATGAAGACGGAAGGTAGGTAAGAGTCGGAACTTTGTAATAAATCAGTGTATCCTAGCCAAGTTTGGTATTATTAAAATTGTCATGATGATTTGATGATGAAACCGAATGGCGAAACGTACCTATCCATTTAAGTTTGGCTGAGGGGTACTACAACTAAAGTAAGTATGAAATAATTTTATTTTTACAAAAAAATTACAACCGACTTCAAAAAAACACCAAAAAGTGCAAAATAACTTTAATTTTGGAAGTCGGTGTTCAGTAACGAAGAGACCAAACTATTATAGAAACACCGACTTCCCAAATTAAAGTTATTTTGCACTTCTTGGTGTTTTTTTTTGAAGTCGGTTGTATTTTTTTGTAAAATGTTTTTTACTTTGCAACTGCACTGATGAGTCATCATATTCTTAACGCGACTAGACGACAAGTAATATCTCAATCGCTTGAGAATCTAGATATAGTAGTAATGATATATACATATGAGACATGATATCTAGCTATTCTTGACCTACCCGAAACTCAGTGACTATGTGGATACGCTGGGCTGGGAAGGAGGCGGCATATGTTTTTCGTCACCTCCTTTCTTATCCTGCATGTACCACCTTGTGCACCTTCCATAACTTACAATAAAGCTATTCAGATGTACAATGGATGGACATTAAATGAAATAGAGACAATAAGAAGAACACAGATAATAAGAACGAGTAGTTGGATAATGCATAAAAAAAAATAGCTGACCGTGGCAGCGGGCGGCTGGGCAGCCTGCAGCGCCGTGTAGAGCGTGTGCAGCGGGTCGTGGCGCGGCAGCGCGGCCACGAAGCGCGCCGCCACGCCCGCGCGCGCGCGCCGCCCCAGGTGCGCGCCCAGCGTCATGGCGTGCCCCCACAGCGCGTTGCGCATCGCCCACTCTGAAGGCACACACGACACCCACTATACTCTGCCTTGTTCTTACCAAAATATTACAATTACAGAATCCACAACATAATCCTTCATTTAAAAACGGATCAAATGTGAATCTGACTCGCTTATCGAGGGTTCCGTACAAACTAACTTATGTAAATAGTTCGATTTTCGAATCGAATCTCGAAGATTTTTCCGAATAGCAATAAAGTACGAGGGTGGATTGAAAAGTTATGATAAATGATATGATATGATAAATGATATTTTATTTTTGCAAATAGGTTCCCAAAAACACTTTTACACATCAATTTTTTTTTTCGTCAATTTTAACTAGATGAGGCCGGTGTTTCCTAGCTGACTACCCTGAGAAGAAACACCAAAACAAACTCAGGGGTCAAAGTCTCTTTTAAAGTCCATACAGCAAACAAGTAATGGTCAAAACATATGAGAACCATGCAGATTAGTGTCTGGGATGGTCTTTTGAGGAAAGAACCACACAGTTCTGAGTGGACCTGTCCAGTCAGTGCAAGCATTTGTCACTATTCGTAAAGCTCAACTCAGGACTACTAAGGAGCTCAACGACTTGACGAACAATACCAAAGAAAGGACATTTGGGTAGGCCGCAAAAAGTACTCATAACTGTCAGACATTAATTAAAATTAGAGAAAAACGAGAAAAAAAAAATCCACATAGTCCCCAAATTCACAATAATAAAATATACAAAAATGTATTTTACAGAGTTAATATTGCTAAAATAAAAAAATAAAAATTATAAAAGTAATTGTTAATGTCAAATTGTAAAAATAAACAATGTCATAATTGTATAAATAAGAATTAAAAAAAAAAAATTAATTAAAAAAGTTAACAATGTCATAATTGTAAAATAACAATAATCGTCAAATTAAATATAATAAATAAAACAAATAATAAAGAAGGGCAATTAAAAAAAAAAAAAAAGTAAATGAAATAACAACAAATATAGTGAGTACTGGAGCAGGTCAATCCCAAGCCGTTTTGTCCTCGAGATACTCTTTTACAGTTTAAAAAGCCTTCTGGCAAAGTTTCCGTTTTACAAGTTTTTTGAATTTATTAAGGCTAAGTTCCTGAATGAGCCTGAGTTCGCGTCCTCAGCAAGAAAACAATATAATATATAAGCAAAAGTAATTTTATTTTTCCACGTAATCTTCACTTAACTTGTAATGATCCACAGTGCGCAGCGCACTAAGCTGCCCACAGGGCGCGCGGCGAGCGGCGCGCGCCGGGCCGCCGCTGGCGTCCCGCGCCCGCTCTGACAGCGACCGCAACTAGCATGAAGCGACAACATCCCTGCGCCGAGGTCGTTCGGGCACTGACGTTGTATGGGCGCGCCGCCAGTATTAATGTGGAGCTGCGCGCGCGCCGTGCCTACGTCATCTTCGGGTGCCACCGGCTTGCGGTCGAGTATCATCGGAGATTACTCTTCACTACCACCACCATTTGTGCGATACTCCGCGGAAATATAAAAGCGATGTTCTGCTAATAAATCATGCCATTTTTATCGCATACCACTCGCCTTTCATTTACCAGAGCCTCTATACGCAACCTCTAAATTGGTGACCCCGACGTGATCCCAGAAGCCCAAGTGATTCCAAGAAGCCGACGAAATACAAGAAGTCATGGAGAACAGGAGTCAAGAGCCACGAGCCACGCTGTCCGAAGAAGATGTCGAGATGATCTTCGTCAAGTCTCGGATACCTCCATTTTGGCGTGACAAACCCAGATTGTGGTTCGCCCAGTTCGAAACCATGGTGTCCAGCCAAAAACTCAGTGACGAAAGGAAATTCGGACTCGCTGTGGCACAACTTGATAAGGTGGACGTAGAGCAAATTAGTGACATCATTCTATCGTCGGCTAGAGCGGGTAGATTTGAAGCACTAAAGACCCGCTTATTATCAGTATACGAGGAGTCAGAGAACAAACAACTACAGAAATTGCTCAACGAGGTGGAACTAGGCGACCAGCGACCTTCTCAACTACTGCGGCGTATGCGCGATCTAGCCAGAGACAAGATGCCTGACGAAACCCTGAAGATGTTGTGGATGAGCCACCTACCCTCATCAACGAGAGCGGTTTTGGCAGTCAGCGAAGAATCTAAATTGGACTCGCTGGCAGCAATGGCGAACAAAATGAGTGAGCAGACGAAAGAGGCCAATTCCGTGTGCTCCTGCAATCACGCTAGTACCACTTCACAACCGTCGACATCCTCACCTAACGACCGAATTCTGAACATGATTGAGGCGCTTACAAAAGAGGTCGCTGCCTTGAAATCGGACAGAGCACGGAGCTACCACCGTGGCCCGCAACGGGGCAGGTACCGCTCGAGGTCTCGCTCCAAGTCCGCAAATCGCGACCCAATGATTTGTTATTTCCATCGCAAGTACGGCAAAGAAGAGTTTCGCTGTCGAAGGCCCTGTAACTTCACGAACAATATGAATACGAGTCAGGAAAACTAGTTGCGACTTTGGCTACGACGGGGGCCGAAGTCCACGACATAATCCAGCAACGTCTTTACGTAAAAGAACTGGGAACCGGTTTGCACTTCCTCATCGACACCGGCGCGAACGTCTCAGTATTGCCGGTCAAGAGGGTACGTAAAGAAAAAACGACGCCGTCCGAATATCTTTACGCCGCCAACGGTTCAAGAATACCCTCATACAGTGAACGCACCATGACGTTGAATATCGGATTACGTCGACCGTATATGTGCAATTTCGTCGTCGCCGAAGTGACCAGACCGATATTGGGAGCCGATTTTCTGCATAAGCACCAACTCACGGTAGATATACACGGACGAAGGTTGGTAGACAAAAAAAACAGGCCTTTCCGTTGTCGGCCAAGTAACGTCAACTACAGACTCCAGCATCAAACACCGTTGATGAGCAACAGCCATACCACGACCTGCTCGCAAAATACCCAGAAATCACCCGACCAACCTTGAAGCTCTGTCACAGTGAAGTGGAACACCACATACAGACTACCGGCCCGCCATTATATGCGAAAGCACGACCGCTGACACCCCACAAGTACAAGGCAGCTAAGGCAGAGTTCGACGCGATGATCGAACAAGACATTTGTCGGCCATCGAAGAGTCCTTGGGCCAGTCCAATCCACCTAGTCCTCAAGAAAGATGGCAAATACAGAGTTTGTGGAGACTACCGTCGTCTCAATGCGGTAACCGTGCCAGACCGGTACCCCATTCCAAGACTGCACGATTTCACCTACAACCTGCTAGGGAAGAAATATTTCTCCATAATCGACATGAAAAAGGCCTACTACCAAGTGAGGACTCGCGAAGAGGATATACAGAAAACAGCCGTTATCACATCTTTCGGGTTATTCGAATTCCCGAGGATGTGTTCGGCTTGCGCAATGCTGGGAAAACTTTCCAGCGACACTTCGACAACGTTCTGCGGGGGCTACCTGTATTCCAATTCGTCGATGACATTCTATTGGCTTCAGAAACACAAGAACAGCACAGAAGAGAGCTAGAAGAAGTGTTCAGAAGACTTAACAACCATGGGTTACAACTAAACGTAGCAAAGTGTACATTTGGCCAAGACACACTCAACTATTTGGGCTACACTATAACCACCGAAGGTAATAAGCCAACTGACGGAAAGGTCGAAGCAATAAAAGCCTATACTCGCCCAGAAACAGTCCAGCAACTACGTCGATTCCTGGGAATGATCAACTTTTATCGCGAAAATATTCCACATGCCGCCGAGTATCAAAAAGAGTTGAACGCCTACCTCCAAGACTCGAAAAAAAAAAGGATAACGAAAATTATATGAAGTGAGCGAGCTATACAAGCATTCGAAAAATGCAAGTACGACATCGCCAGCGCCGTACTGCTATCACACCCATCGTCAACATTACCATTCGTACTTATGACCGACGCATCTGACACCTGCGCCGGGGCGGTACTTCAACAAAAAATTCGAGGCCGTTGGAGACCGCTCGCATTCTTTTCGAAGAAGTTCAACGACGCTCAAAGAAAATACAGCACGTATGACAGGGAGCTAACAGCCATATACCTGGCAGTACGTCACTTTCGCCGGATGATAGAAGGCCGTGACGTCACCATATTGACGGACCACAAGCCCCTCACCACTGCACTGCGAGCCAACTACAAAGACGAAACTCCGAGGCGCACGAGATATCTGGACTACATCAGCCAATTTGTGACCGATATCAAGCACGTATCGGGCAAGGAGAACTGTGCCGCCGACGCCATGTCTCGCGTGGACACGATCTCATGTCCGACGCCGATAAATTACGACGAGCTAGCGAAGTCACAAAGACATGATGAGGAACTCAAGCAACTCATGAAAAGCGGGCGTTACACGTTCAAGCAAATAGCACTGCCCGGTTCAGCCACACAAGTCACATGCGAGATGTCAACAAAAGGTCCTCGTCCGTTCTTACCGCCACAATATAGGAAGCAAGCTTATCAAGCGATACACGATCTCAATCACCCCGGCGTAAGAGCGTCGATACGATTAGTAACGTCACGATACTTCTGGATGACGATGAAGAAAGATGTCACAGATTGGGCAAGAGCTTGTGACCAATGCTAGCGAGTGAAAGTGCACCGCCACACCAAGGCACCAGTATCCAGCTTCGTGCCAGTCGACCGCTATGCACTTCTTCCATCTGGTTTCCAACGCCTATATGCCGATCATAAAAAAAGTTTCTTCAAGGCCTTCAAAAAAGTCACCCACCGCAGCTTCGACCTCCTCATTTGATGAAAATTTTTGACCTCCAAGGTGTTTTTTTAGGTTTGGGAATAAATGAAAGTCTGAAGGTGCCAAATCAGGGGAATAGGCGGGATGGGGCAGTAATTCAAAGCCACAATCACGAATTTGAGCCATATACTCGTATTCAACAGACGTGTGACCGCGTGCATTATCCTGATGGAACAACACTTTCTTGCTGAGTAATCCTGGCCTTTTCACTTTGATTGTTTCACGCAAGCGACTTAAGAGGGTGCAGTAATAAGCCTAGTTTATAGTTTCACCTTTTGCAAGGTAGTCCACCATGATGACACCCTTAGCATCCCAAAAAACTGACGCCATCACCTTGCCAGCTGACAAAATTGTATTGGCTTTTTTTGGAGTCGGTTCATCAGGTTTTTTCCACTGCTTGGATTGCTGTTTTGACTATGGGGTGTAGTGGTGTAACCAAGTTTCATCCATTGTTACAAATCTGGCCAAAAAGTCTTGTTGATCAGTCTCAAACATTTCCAAACAGTCGCGAGAAATCGTGAGGCGTATTCGTATTTGTTCGACTGAAAGCAATCTGGGTACCCACCGCGCAGAAACCTTAGAAAATCCAAGTTCATTGACTATGATGTTTTGTATTCGTTCATACGAGATGCCAATAGTGTCTGCAATCTCCCTGATAGTCAATCTCCGATCTGTCAATATCAGATCACAGATTTTCCCGATGTTTTCTTCAGTCGTAGACGTCATAGGCCGGCCAGAGCGAGGGTCATCTTCAATACTCTCTCGTCCGCGTTTAAATTCAGCAACCCACTTTTTCACAGTCGTATACGACGGAGCAGATTCCCCCAATGTTGTTGACATATCTTCGTGAATCTCTTTTGGAATTAGTTTTTTTTAAACAGGTATTTGATGACCGCACGCTGCTCAATTTTCTCCATTCTTTAAAAACGCTGCACAAAGGCTCACAAAATTCAGTCTAATTTAAATACAGTTAATGCTATTGCGATAGAATTTTACAATTTGACAACCAGAGAGTAAACTAATCGAATAAGGTCAGTTACATTCAAATAGTTTAAGTATTTATGTGTTAGGCCGCGAACATTTCAATCCACCATCGTAATTATTTTGTGATGTCACAACAAAACGGTTTTTGAATTGTTTCTGAATCTATGCTATTTCCAAATCTCAATACTCTAGATCAACAAGAAATTCCTCATAAATTTAGATTCCCTTTCACTGCTTCAAGGGGTAGCAGACTAGGGGACTTACTCTTGAGTTTAATTCCGATCGGTCAGCATTGGAATTGTGACGTTAGGTACACTTGAATTCGACGCTAGCGCCCGATTGGTTTAAAATTGCGTGACCACACGCCAAGCCCAATCCCCATTTTACTTACTTTACCAAAAAGATCACGCAATTTGCCCTTAACATCGAATTCAAGAGTACCTAACGTTACAATTCCAATGTTCACCGATCGGAAATTAACTCGAGAGTAAGCCCCCTAAATATTAAATATTATACAATTTCAGCTTGCTAATTGCACGCGTTTCTGAGATAAAGAGTCGTGACAGACAGACAGCAAAATTATCCTAGAAGGGTTTCGTTTTTGCAGACAGCCATAAATATAATTCAAGTTTTTATCAAACTGATTTTCTAAATAACAAAATTACAACTGCTATCGTAGGAAAGATGAGACTTTGTTTATGATTAGCATGTAGGGTATTCTCTGTAGACAGTACGTACCGAGCGCGTCGGGCCGGTTGCCGTAGATGAGCAGCTCGCGCAGGCGCTCCAGCGCCGCGCGCTCGTCCAGCGTCGACTGCTCGGGGGTCGACGACGACTCTTGATCTACAAAAAAACACAACTGATCAGCCACTAGCGACCCCAACCCGCTTAGCACGGGTGGAAATTACATACACAAACCTTCCTCATTTATCGCTATTTCTACTAGAAAACACTGCATCAAAATCCGTGATAAACAGAGCGGCGTGAAGAGCGACCGATCGACTTCACGCCATGTTTTGACGTCATAGCAGCCATATACAATCAGTGTGAACAAAATCAAATTTTTTTTTTTAATTAAATTTATTTACGAAACATGAATGAGTTTAATCAGAATCTAGTTCTTCAATTCCGCTTTGAATCAATGTATTTAAGTGTCTCGAGTAGTGGCGAATGGAAGGTGGATTGTTGCCAATAATGAAAAAGTTTTTTTTCCCTGCTATCAAAGGCACAGGACCGGTCGTTGTGGCGACGCTCGGGGGAGGCCTATGACCAACAGTGGACGTCTTTCGGCTGAAATGATGATAATGAAAGGCAAGGAAGGAACAGGGTGGGTTTTTAGTCAGTAAAAGTCTGACACTATCTCCCGCACCGCCCAAGGGCGGAAGATCTCATTGGATGATATTTACCCACCAGAAAAAAAAAGTTATTATGACTCAAATAATAATTATTTAGCTGATTTAGATTAGACGATTATTTTTTTACTTCACTTAGATTTAGATAAGAGTCAGTGAACAAAGTAACAAAATAAATAAGTTATTGCAATGCAAATAAATTTTCTTTGCAAACCGTACTTTTCAAGTAACGTAGTTATATAGATAGAGGTCATTGACGTTCCTATTCTTATTTAATTCGCATTGTATCCACATTTTGACACCTACTGTTACTCTGGATTATAGGCTCGACGTAAGTCGCCACACATCCGCCACTAAACAATCACTGTAATCACGTACTGAATAGCGACAGCTATTCGGTGCATATGCTCTGAGCGGTGACTCACATCACAATACCACACAATACACACACACGCGAGACCACTCTGCGGTCTAAACCACTTGCGGCTCGCTCTGCGCGCCGGTTAGACAGGAGTTATATTTCCCACTCCAGGTCCGTAACAATCGCAAACTCGTCGCAGCTCGTCCCTTGCCGTGCTTTCTTCCGGTAACTAGTGGTCTCAGCGCCAGAGAACTGCCCACCAGGGGGGCGTCGGCGCTATGAGAGATAGCGCTGTGACGTACCTACAGTGCACACACATATACTATAACATATGGGTGGCAACCAATTGACGGGTCTGTTGCTACGGAGCACGGCAAGTCACCGCGGTCAGAGGGCGAATGCCCTGACCCCGCTCGCCCGTCGCGGTCTCCCACGCGCGCTATCTGGAGTAGGAATCTGGTTCTGCGACAACAGCGCGCAGCGTCAGGTATCAAAAGGCTGGTATCATATCGATAAACTTACATGACGCGACCTGTTGAATAAAACAAAAGAAAGGAAGGTTAACAGCTCATGGCCACGTGGAGGGTGAAGGTGTTAGTGAACTTACTGAGGTGTTCAGACATGGAGAGATCGGGCTGGTCGGGCGAGGCGCTGCGCGCGCCGTCGTCGCGCGCCTCGCGGCCCGAGCGCGAGCCCGACAGCGACGAGCCGCGCCGGCTCTCTGTACACACACGTCACGAGTAAGCATCGCTTCTAACTATACTTTTGATGTGACACATCTATTGGCGCGCCGCGGTGGTCAAATCGACCCGTATTTGCCGTGGCGGCAAACGGTAAGGCGCTGGTCTAACAAAGAAAATTCACATCTGCCGGACGTCCCATGACGGTCAACTTTATTTGAAACATATAGATATGTGTTTTTGGAATAATAACCCACAGAGTTCTTTTTGACCTACTACTTCAAAGGTCATTGAGCATTTTTGACCCAGACCCTAATTATTGAAATTTGGTTTGCTTTGAAGGTTTAGAAATAGGAATAACATTTCACAGAATGTATTTATTTTGATTCAAATGTATAGAGAAAAAAGAGTTTTGTGGTTCAATGCGAAACATATATTATTCCCATTTATTGATATTCAATAGCGAAGTACCTCAGGGTCTGCTGCTCGGTCCTTTCTTATTCGTTATCGATACGTGAACGCCATCGATCAATGCCTACGATAAACTTCTATGCTTTGCTGATAACATGAAATCTTTGCCACCATTTCAACACTCGAAGACAGAATAGCATATCAAGCTGATTTGCATAGGCTGGAAGAGTACTACAGGGCTAATAATATTATTATACTGCATTTTCTCATGGAGCAGGTTAGATTAGGTTAGGTTAGAGCTATTCTCAAGGTGTCTACTTGCCGCCCTTTCCTTTTTCCCAATAACCTGCTTTACAAAACTTGTTAAGTACTAGCAGTCTGACAGTTATTCATAAAGAGCATTAAACTAAAACAACACGCAGCCGTCCTCTTCAACACTGAACATACTAGACGGAAAGATATAGTCTGTCCTACAAAAAGCACAACACATGCTTTTACAGCCAAATTTAATGTATTTCTGGGACCACTACTCCATAGAAGACTAAATGCAAAAGCAAAAATTTATTCCCTAAACTATGTAAATTGCAAAAAAAATCTCTCAAGGAAACTCTACAAAGTTTGTCCTATGAAGATACAGAGAAGTTATTAGTTGTACTAATATAAAGATTTAATTTGAATAATATAGTATATTTTTAATTAGCTAACTTATTTGTTTTCTGTACACTGTGTCTACATCTCTCATCCAACTCTCCTGTCGCAGGTCTGCTGGAAGAAATTTCACTTGAAATAAGCAGTACTTTTGTGCTCTTCTATCTGTGTTTATTATTTTCTTTTTTAAGTGTTTGTGTGTACATAAATGAATAAATAAATAAATAAAGATTTATTGCACTATTTGTTATTATTAGTTAGCTTTGTTATTAAGATTATAGCAAGTAAAGTTTTTATACTATTTAAACCTCCTTTACATACCTATTAGGTGACTATTTAAACGTTTTAACTGTGATTATTTAGTTATAATGTTTTACCTTTTCTTGCCTGAAACACAGGATGACCAAGTTCAATTCAATTTAAATCTATGTCTAGTTCCCAGATATTGTATGCTATTGTATGTAGATTTAAGACAATCTGTTTTTTCTGTATTACTTTATAACGTTAGTAAAATTTATTATTATTATTTCCTTTATTTATTTGCTAGACGTATTTTTAACATTTTTAAATATTTCCTAAAATACATTTAAAAATATAAAAAAACAGTAGTCCGCTGGTGTCGGGAGCAGGCTCCAAGCTACCGGTGGTTAGGGTTTCAGAGAAGGGAACCTCCTCACAATGCGAGCCGTATCGAGGAGTACTGCCTTCTGTACCAGGCCTTTGATCCAACCGCGCAACGACAGCTTCGACAGATGGTGGTCGAAGCTTTTGGCTATAAGACCATTGGCGGTCACGACAATCGGCACAATGATAGCCGAGTCCACATTCCACATGTCTCGTGTGCTAAGTCGAGATATTTAATTTGTTTCTCTTTCTCAGCTATCACGAGATTCTCGTCATGTCGGATAGTGACATCGACTATCATTGCGCGGCGCGCTAATCGGTCTATCATAACTATATCCGGTTTATTGGCTACATTTGTCCGGTCAGTAATGATAGACCGATTCCAGTACAGCGTGACATGGTCATTTTCGAGAACTGGGTTGAGCACATACCTGTAGGGTATCTCAGAATTCATTAGGTTGTGTTTTTTATTATTATTATAAATGACGTAAACGATTTAAGAGCCATCTATGGATATTTTTTGGCAACTCTTGCTCGCTCGCGATTCTGATCAACTTACGAATTGAATGTACTTAGAAATTTTGTCACTTAACTGTCGAGACAAAGACGTTTCTATTCGCATTTTACCAAAACTACAGAATGAAATAACAGCAATAAAGTGCTTTTGAGAATTCTGACGTTTTTTCATGGCACCAGCCAAGTCATTTAAATCATTATAACCCGATGTATTCCAAGCATTCTTATCGTTTGAGAAAAATATGCAACACCAAAATATTCTAATCAGGGGTAAGTTTAAGTGAAGTTACGATCATAATTATTTATCTGATTAACTATATAACACAAACTCTACCTGGCCAAGTATCCATTCCCCACACATTTTATTCCGACACAAGGTACAATAATTGTACCTTGTGACGGAATTCAATTCAAAGATAATAAACTTTAATCACTTCAAAACCAAGCAAGTTACAGCAATAACTAATCATTAAACGTTAAATGACAGAAAACTGAAACAAACTATCAAAGCAATTCCGTAAAAAACGATAACCGCTCACAGCAAGAACTAATATGTATAGTTTGCACAACTTTTTTGCACTTTTACGCATCATAGAGGACGACTCGTAATCAGCGTAAAAAAATTATTCATGCGTTTTCAAAAGCCTGGCTTATATTTCATAGATAAATGTTTGATGAGTACTTGCAAACAGTATAAAATTTTACCCACACAGATTCACATTTTAATGTTTTTATAGAAAAACTAGAGATAGCAGATTATGCCAAATAACAATGCTTGTGCGACAAAAAGAGACAACAACACACTAGTGTTCATCTCTTTTTTTTTACGTGTTAGAGTGAGATCAGAGGGATTGCGCATAGAGCGGCAACATTTCATTATGCATGTCATAGGTCTTTGAATTAATGTTAATTTCGCATTGAACACGAAATGGCAAAAAAAAAACACAGCACAAGCACTTTTATAAGTATTTTATTTATTATGGATAAGTGAAAATTCGTATTTTACGTTAATTCAAGTTATGCAAAAAAAACTCCCATACTTTGAGGAATGCGACTCATCTCATTGGGGTAGTATTCATGGTCTTTGATATTCTCCCCCTCATTTCGTCTAACGGTCGCTGATGGGTCTAAAGTCCGAACAAAATGCCCGTTTACCTTTTACAGTGGTAATTTTCACGGCCATACGGTTAATATTTCTTTAAGTGAAAAAATGTATCTCAATATGGTACATCTATTTCAAAGTATTTACAGGTTAACTTGACAGTGAAAATTGCACAGCGTAAGGTTCAAAATCGCATGCCATTTAATTCTGAATAAAATAGAGACTTACATATTGTCAACTGTTGATTGCTCTTTTGCCATTTTTTTTTTGCCATTCAGAGAGTACCGCTTACAGGGTGACAATATGACACTATGAATGAATTTAGCTGGTAAACCTCATCAATATGAATAACCTGAAGTATATGAAAGCTTTATCTCACCATTTTTTGCCTTGGCCGAGGGCGACTTGTACTCGTACTCGCGCGTGTTCTTCATGAGCAGCTCCGCGATGTCGGAGCCCACCACCACCTGCAACAGCCGCACTACAACTGCTGCTGCCACTCACGGCTCTGGTCTCCATCAAAGGATAGACCATGCAGCCGCACCAACACACCAGTTTCTGTGGCGGCCGTACGAACATGATGGACTTTGAAGTCCATGTCAAACTTCTATTTCCTACTTAATAGCAAATTTAAAGCTTTATAACTTCCTTGTAGATAAAGATATTTTAAAAATTCTTCCATATTTTTTCACTAGAGCTAAATACTATTTAATTCAGCAAAAAAATAATAATTGCACGCATATTCCTTAATTCCATGAGTTTTTTTGATATTTATTGACGTGACGCTTCGTTATGTGTGAGTGGTGTTACCCCGTTCTGGCGCAGCATGAGCGCCAGCAGCTCCCACAGCAGCGCGTAGCCCGTGACGTCACGCGCGCCCTCGCGCTCCGCGCTGCGCATGCGCACCACGCAGTACTCGATCACGCTCTTCTTGTGCGTTACGCCTGCAACAAAACGAGTTTTCTATCATATTTGCCTACAGTTAATGGCTTGAATAATAATAATATAAACACACGCTCAAACTTGGTGCATTCGGACCATGAATTTAGTTTGCTTCGGAACCAAATCAGTCCATCTGTTAAGTTGTTCGGCGATTATAATTATTATTAACTAGTTTTTTGCCTCTATCCTACTCTACCCTACCTTCTCACCAATTTTTAGTCAAATCGGTCCAGTCGTTCTCGAGTTATAAATAGACTTTCTTTTATTATTATAGATTAGTCGGGCTCGGTCTTGAAGAACGACACCGAATACGGTGCGCTACACGTACCAAATCAGTACGTGTAGTCTGGGCTGACCAACGTGTTTAATACACTGAACGAAAAGGACTGCTACGCTTGTATTTGTTTTGACTGCGCTTGGAGGCGGTGGCGAAGGAGAGGACGTATGTAATGTTACCTTTGACGAGCGGGCCGGGGAAGGCGGCCAGCTCGGCGGCGTGCGGCAGGTGCTGCAGCGCGGCGGCCAGCGCCAGCACGTGCACGGTGGCGGGCGCGCCGTCCACCGGGTAGGCGGCGCGCACCACCACCACGTCGCGAGTTATGTCATGTTACCTTTGACGAGCGGGCCGGGGAAGGCGGCCAGCTCGGCGGCGTGCGGCAGGTGCTGCAGCGCGGCGGCCAGCGCCAGCACGTGCACGGTGGCGGGCGCGCCGTCCACCGGGTAGGCGGCGCGCACCACCACCACGTCGCGCGACGCCACGCTGCCCTGCAAACCCGGACGTCTCCCGTCACTACAACTTGCGATCACAGATCTAGTTTCATAGATTCAAACAAGACATGCATCACTACGAACACCCCGTGTTTAAGATCGTTTATTTCATTAAAAATAACACGAGCTAGTGTCTACTCATTCGTTTATCGAATGGTCTAAGGGAAAATACTCGATCACACAAAAAATAAGCTTGCAAATGAAAGCTAGATAGTTTCTCAGTATACATTACTATACACTATTCGCGATAAGAAAATAGTGACGTCATCAGTGCTGCTGCAAAGTAAAGTTCTGCAAAGTAATTAATAATTCAACCATAATTTAATGGAGGATAGTCTAAATATTCATTAACATAATAAAGGAATCCTGTTCCACAGCTTCCATAACATTGTCGCAGCAACACATATTCTACTTCTTCATTAACGACATGGTTTGTTGGAGCCTATTGTTACTATTGCGTCAAAAGTTGAATTGAGATTATGTAATCACTTTTACTATACTGAACAATGTGAACACAGGTTTCTAATTTACTATGATCAGATTGGTCAAGCGGCTTGGTTTAGTTAAGTGACAACGATGACGTCACTATTTCCTTAACGCAAACAGACTATAGCGTTATGTTCTGTCAGCATAAAGGGTAAGAGAGAGGCTTACCTTGATATGCGCCGTGGAGTAGCGGAAGGGCGTCATCCTCTCGGAGCGCACCGTGGACTCCTCCAGGTGCAGGTTCAGCGACATGTCCGTGGTGAGCTCCCTGTCACACACACATCGTTAGAACGTACCGCGCCTACACTGTCGACCGTCGACAATGTAGCCCAACATTACCCACTCGATAATAATACTTGAATAATAACTGCTTCTACTCACACTATACCAATGTGTAAAGCGACGACTGTGCAATGCAAACAAACAATGTAAACTGAATAAGCGAAAGCTTTTATGAAAGTTATGAACAATGTCACTGTAAGTATGTGCAACATGAGCAGATAGTGAGAAATGAAATATTAATTTAAATATGAATTTTATTTCACAGTGATCTAAAACAGAATTAGGTATAGTGGAGGCACTTTCCAGCGCATATTGATTGACAACGCGTTAGTTTACAGACAAAATAGTTTCTTCTATTACTAGAAGAAGAATGGAAAAAATATTTGTAAACTAACCAGTTTATCATATTATCAATAAGTATACAAATTAGAATACTATTTGTGAAAAGAATATCAAAATTGGTAGAAATGCAAACGACGTATAACAATTTATACAAATGTATCTGTCTCTATCGCTAAACATAGCAGTGTCATGGCTTGTGACGTCAAAGACTATGTCGAACTTCTCTTTCTTATTAGCTATTTCATAGCTTTATAACTTCATTGTTCGTAAAGATATTTTTTTTTTATAGTTTATCAGAGCTAAAAAGTATATAACACAGTAAAAAAAAAACCCTATTATGTTTTAGATTACGTACATAAAATAAATTCTTATTTAGACTTTTAACATGTCTGTAAGCTCGATTTAATAAGTAATATTAGTTCTATATTATAAATGTGGAGGAAAACTCCTACTAATACTAGTCAATTATCGGTGAAGTGGTTATGCCAATAGGCAGTACTTATCGCGACGAGTTTTTATTTTTCGGCAAATAGTACCTCACGCAAGGTACCAACGATAGTCGTACTCGTACTTGTGCAGGTAGTAGCAGGAATGTAGAAGTGTACCTGTCGGAGAGGTCGGCGCGCAGCTCGGGCGCGCCGCGCAGCTCGGCGGCGCCGGCGCGGTACGCGAAGTACCTGCGCACGCCCACACCGTCACGCGCGCCGCCACCGGACTACATCTCTCAACACGACACAGCTCCCGGCATGCTTACCAACTACTCTTCATTATTCTACCAAGAGTTTACTGCCCGACTCAAAAAATTACTTTGTTTTCAGATCGATTCATTAACAGCTCGAAATTGGTGTCTGTGACTAACAAACACGCTGTTGCAAATACTGTCGCAGAACTTTTGCGTAGAAGTCGACAATAAATCGGTCGAATCGTTTTCTAATTAATGTAATTTACGGTCAAGCGGGCACAAGGCCTCACCGTGTCGCCAACTTGTGCAGTAATCCTTCATAAAGTAAGACGGGCGAGTCACTCCCAGCCAGCAGACGTACTGCAGATTGGAAGTGACTAAACGCAGTGTATTGGCAACTAATTTAAACATGATTCGATGCGCTTTGTACTAGCGGAACGCGCCATCTTTACCAAGAGCTGATGTTAGTAATAATGAATGAGAGATGTTATTCCGACGGCGTCCGTTATATTAATGATAAGGAAAATATAAGGCTGAATGAACAGATAGATCACTTGCAGTTTCCTTTATAACATAAATAAGTAATAATATGTACAATACAAAATAGTTTATTTATTGTGGTGTGTCCTTTACAAAATATTGTTACACAAATGCAGTGAAGCGAGTTCAAAAACTTGATTAATAATGGGATGGTATGCGTGTTAACGTCAATGGCAACCTGCCTGCAGCTCCCGAGATGTGAGACTTTAAGGCATATTGTTCTGTGTAAACAAAGAAGCCCTGTGTTTCTGTACGCCCGTACATTCGCGGCTCTTTTTTATAGCAAAAGCAAAACTGCCAGTTGTGCGTATTTATGTACAAGACCTCTCTCAGACTCAGGAACCAAATATGTGTAAGCAGAGACAAAAATATTTTTAATAAATAAATAGAAAAGACACACAACTTCATTAAGAAGCCTTTTTGAGCAAAAAAAAATGTATTTGCCCCTGGATGTTTACCTCTGCTTACGCGCGCTACGTAGGTGAGTAAAGCGTCGTACTGGCGCATGTCTAAGACGTACGACTTACGTGTCATTTCCCTTGAGGCCAGTGGTGCTGGAGCGGCCCGAGTGCACGCTGCCTCGCTCTTCGCGCCGCCCCTCGTACGACCGGCTGCTGAAATCTGAAGACAATATTTTTCAATACGATGTTCAGATGTGTTCGAGTGAGAGTTGTAAGCACAGGAAACACACGTTTTCACTAATAAGTTTGTATGTACGAAAAAAACTGGTCAAGTGCGAATGGTACCTGCGCACTTCGCGACTAATTCCCTTATTAAGCCACTGCATTACAATTTGGCATCGAAAAATCACACACACAAGTATGTGATTTTTGCCGTTGAGCAATGTTTGATTGTTAGTTTTTGTATGGTGCGATTGTTACCGATGTGTGTGATTGTTGCTGATGTGCAATGTGTGATTGTTGCTGATGTGGTATGATAGTCGTTGACGTGCAATATGTGATTTTAGCCGTGGTGAAGTGTGTGACTGACCTGGCTGGAAATCGAGTGGCACGGGCGGTGCATGGCCTGCCATGAGCTGCTTGTACACCTGCATGTAGGCGGCGGGGTTGGTGAGCCGCAGTTGCTCATAGTATTGGTACTGCTGGCGCTGCACCAGGTAAGGGTCCGTGTAGCCACCACTGGTGCCATACTCTGGAATGGACACAATTATCTCATTGAAAATCTTTCTTTTTTACCTTTTAACATCATAATCTCATTATAACCTAAACAAAAATATAGTAGGGCATTATGTATATTATAACTTGTTGACGTGCATTTTGACCCATATGCCAAGTTCCAGAGAACTGTAATTATTGGTAACACCTGAATTATTTTTGCTTTTTTTTTCTGTTTTATTTTATTGTAAATCTGCTTAGAAGAAGCTTTTATAGCTTTTCAATGCATTTACTTATGTTTATGTTAGTTTTATATTCCGTCCATGTAAATTTAAATTGTTAGTTTTAGTATGTTAGATTATTCTTATTTTTGTAACACCTAAATGTTTATGGGGCATGCGGGACTAAACTGTAAAAATAAAATGTTGGTTGGCCAATAAAGGAAAATAAAATAAATAAATAAAATGTGACAGCAGTCAAATGATGAGTGCATCACCAGACTGCCTGGCAACAAGTTGTAAGTTTGAAAGCCGCACGTAGCCGCGCGTAGTCCGCAATAGCTAGGGCTAACACCCACTGAGTTGCCGACATGCGTGGTTGGCTGATATTGACGCTGACTCACATTATAAAAGTTGACCACAGAAAAAAATATCATTAGGTTATTCTTTATAGGAGTGCAAAATTCAATGGATTTTATATTGTAATTAATATTTGTTGATAAAAATTGTATCGACTCATGGCTGAAACGAATGTTCGAATAACAGTAAGTAGGTAAGTAATGATTTGTTGCACCCGAAAAATTTGCCTACAGTTAATATAATAATGTTAGCCAGTCTCCAAACTGAACAATTACTGAAGCACACGAACCATTTCGATTAGATCCGGTCACATGCACACGTCTGCCCCGATTTGCATAATAACTGCGTATGTCATAAACTACATTAGAAGTTTCTTTACTTCTTTAATGTTATGTTGATCACGGTTGTAGCCAACTTTATAGACAAAATCAGCTGGCGGCTGTACCGAGTACTCTGCCGCCCGAGTGAGTCTCGCCTCGAGTGTCGACCGAGCCTGTTTGTCATTTTTAGTAAGATCCTATTCAGTTTACTCGTATTTCCTAAAGGAAATAACGACGCCGTGCGCGTGACGTGCCGTGCACGCACCGAAATAAATTGCGGTGCGTGCACGTCACCTTATAAGGTAATAATTTGCCAATTTATAAACTCGTCTACGCAATCATCTTTAGGTAATAAACGCTCTACAATAGTACCTAACTGTCAAATAAGAGTGAGCAAAATCATCTTTCAATTATCTTCCAACACAATACAAAGCAAAGAACCTGATGAATATGATTGTGAGACAAACAAAACAAACACAAAATGCAAACAAGCTCTTACTACGAAACATTCACGAACTATTTAAAAAAAAAGGAGAAACTGACTGACTGACATACTCGTATCAAAATTCACCGCCTAAGGAGATTAAACGGAGCTCCAGTTTGCGTGGAGAAATTAATTTTGGGGTGGGCGAAGCCGCTGGCAGAAGCTTGTCCCACTGGAACATTTCCACGCACGGCCCGAGCTATCATTCTCATAAACCTGCACTGCCGAGTAATGCGCCAACATGAATGCCGGGTACTGATGATTTAACTTACGAAAACGTTTAGGATCTTGGAATGTCATTGTGATGCATCCTGCTACCAACCAACGAAGTAGCCGTAATACGGAATTACGGTTACTGGTTTAGGTTTGGTTACTACTGTCCGAAACAAAGTGGATTATGATCCTCGACACACAAATTGAACCATCATGGCGATCGACCTTGAACGCGCAGTAACCGATTTTCGGGTCTAAATTAAGTTGGGGGGGCTGCGTGTAACCATTCAAGCGCGTTCATCTTATTTGTCGCGTGTATTTGCAGACTGACATAATAGAAGCAGTGTGTTTTAATAGGGCCCGCAGAGATTGGCCGTGAACTTGTCTGGCGTGGTCGCTGCGGCCAAACAAGCCCTTTCCTTTAGTTTACTATGACATTATCTGCTAGAATTTGTTATTCATACTGATTTTGTAACTGACACTGCCAGATGGTGAATTACTAAGTACTTTTGAACGACTATGGCGAAGTCAAAAGGGTTAGAATTTTACTTATTTCCAAAAGTATAGGCTTCGCTTTCTGAATTCTCGCTAGCTGCCAAAAACTAATACTGTGGTTTTTATTCAAATTAGCCTTGTGACTGCTTCAAGTTTCACTATTCCTTGTAGTTTAGTATTTAGAAATGTTCACCTACTCCAAACATTGGCCCGGTAAGTGGCTAATCCTCTGAAGCTGCTACAGGTTGCTGCTAGGAGCTGCTCATAGACAGAGTGGGGGACTTACCGTCGTAGAAAGGCTCGGCGGTGCGGCGGTTGCGGCGGTGCGGCTCGGTGCGGCGCCGCGAGTCCGTGAGGTCGTCGTCGGTGACGGTGGCCTCGCGCGAGTCCGGCCGCGACGGCGACGAGAACTCGCCTGCTGCATCACACACGGACTATGAGCATGATGCTTGTATTACATATGTATGTAAAGCTTGGGTTTCCTAGAGAATCTGGTTCTGTGCTGCTGCTGAGTGTTCGCCCTGGACCGACATCGCCTCTTCTTATAATACAAGTATAGACGATAAGCTAGTCATACTCTAATATTTCCTATTTAATACAGGACATCTCCGTCCCTGTCACGTCAATTTATGACGTATCATCTTGTGAAGAATATTATATAGCAAAAGGATTTATAAAACAGATTTCGGTACATTGTATCCTCTACTGTCTATAGAGATGATATCTACGAATGTGTAAATAACATGTAAACAGGTGCGATACTGAGTTCACCTCGTAGACGGGAGATTGACAAGAGATAAGTCACTATCGGCGCATGATGGGCATACCACTGATAGGCAGATCTATCTATGTGTGTTATACAGATAAGCCACAGCATAACAGTTTGTTATGGATCACACAAATCTTTAGTGAATAATACAACATGAACTCTGTTAAATGTGTGTGAAGTTTGCGAAACTTTGTTGCATGAGTTTCGCAAACCTCGATCAACGTCGGAGCGTGGCCGTCGTTATTGTTTTAATATTCATGAGCGACCGCAACGATGATCACATTATTTTGAAATATTCACGAAATGTTTATATTAAAAACTCATGTTGCTAATTAGTTACTAATCAGCTTGATAGCATGTCGATAAGCCGAACGCCAGTGGTCGTCACAATCATGAGCACTAACTTTGTTCGTAGCGAACGCCTCATCAATGTGGAGCATTCCAGAAATGGACATGTTGTTATTTTGCCTTCGACAACTATCAGGTTAAAGCCAGTCGATGCTTGAATACGTTGTTTAGATATTTACATACAAGAGCAACCGAACTTCAGTGTAATGACATTGTAGTAGTGACATGTATGAAGTGATCAAAACGTGTTATAAATACAGTTCCATTAAATTGTGGCATGCATGTAACACACGCGCCCGACGTTAAAATAACTTTACTTGTCGCTTTTTAGCACTTTAAGTATATCAGTCAGAGCAAAGCTAGTTCGAGTCAGTTTAACACGAGGCGCGCGCCGTGCGCCGACGTTCACCGCACGGCGCGGGAAGTAGCGGGGTTGGTACCTTGTTGCATACAACTATCATTAGTTTTTGCATCGCTCGAGAATGTCACAACTGCAAAATAAATATAATACTGTCAGTCAGTTAGTCGAACATAAATTAAGGCGATTCATAAATGTGATAAAGCTGCAAGTCCCTACTTACAAATAAACAGTATGGGATATAATAAACAGGGCGTAAGCTTTGTTTATATAAAATATTAATAAGATATCATGAAAATCAACAGAATTCGCAGTACAAGGGGTTATCAAACAAACTGAAATGGATGTATAAATCTTATTAGGGGACTGTGAAGTCAAACCGCTAGGCCCTATGGCAGTATCGAACAAGGAAAAACAAAAGTTAATGAAGTAATAACATTACCGACGGGAACATCTGCCTCAACTTATCAAATAGTATGCAATATTTTAACGAGATATTTGTTTCTTATAGAGAATGTGTGCGACGGGTGCAGAGTGCCAGGCTACAACTTACCTCTCCGGGGGTCGTCCTTGTCGCGCTGCTGGCGCAGGTTGCCGTACTTGCGGCTGGGGTCGATGTCGCGGTAGGCGCGCTCGTAGCGCTCGCGCGGCCGCTCGCCGCGCCGCCGCTCGCGCCTCTCGCGCTCGTCGTCGTATCGTCGTTCGCGCTCTATCGTGTGGTAGCGCTTGCTGCGGTCTCGCTCCTCGCCGTATCGCCGCTCCTTGTCCTCTGGACGGGGCGGTTTCGACGATGTGTACGAACCTTCTCGGTGGCGCCTAACAATTTAAATGAAATCAGAGCAGTAAATTAAGAAAGCATGAAAGTGTAAGGTGAAGCAACTGACCTTCGATCTCTCTCCCTATCGCTGTAGTAGTCGGTGTCCTCCGTCTCGTAGCGGTGGCTGCGGTTGCTGCGGCGGAGGCGGCGCGCATCGGGGCTGTCGTCGCGCTCGCGGCGGTCGCGCGTGAAGCCCTCGCGCTCTCGCCGCTCTTTGTCTGTCCGCCGGTCTTCCCTCACAGATCTCCTGTCGGGCTCGTACTTGCGGTCCCCGCGAGAATATCTGCCATCTTTCTCTCGTTCTCTATCACGCTTTTGGTCTCTGTCTCTGGTTGATTTGTGCTTGTCCCTGTCTCTTCGCGGCGAGGATTTGAAAGCTCTATCTCTTTCAGAATCCTCTCCTGAAGTGTTAACTCGATTTAGAGATTGTCGTCTCGAACTAGTCACCGGGTGGTCTATTGAATCTGATAAATCGGTCTTTCTGTCTGCGCCCATATCTGTGAGAGTAATGTCGGCGCCATCCAACGCCTTCGATATGATGCTCAAGTCCTGCAGGTTCTCACCCTCCATAGTGACTTCTCTCTGCTGCTCATCGGGCGGCGCGCTGAAGTCCGGTGAGGCGTCGTTACTGGACTCCCGCGCTCCAATTATATTCCTCGGTGGATTTCTAGTGCTCTGTTCAGTATAATCAGAACCATCTACATTCTGCTCTCTAACGTCAGGTGGACCAGCGTCAGTCGGCATAGAGAAGTCGTGATCCAATCCTGTCACAATGCGGTGCTCGTTAGCCCCTGCATAGTTCGAGCCCGAATACTGAGGGTACTCGTCGTTACTGGGTTCCCCTGGTACCATTCTGTCGAGGCCTATCGGTCTCCTCTCGGCGACTCTACTAGCGGGAGGCTGAGTATAATTGTCGGGGGTCTGTTGACCGTCAGCCTGGCGGTATGGTCGAGCCCCACTATCGGTCGGTTGTCCGTCGATATGTCGATCCAGATAATTTTCTCCTGCCTGATTGTAAGCATTTTCAACTTCAGTCTGTTGTCCTGGTACCATTCTAGCCAAACCTGGTGGAGGTTCATCTCCAGAAATGTTCAAATTCTGGTTATATTCAGACTCTTGCTGGCCTACTACCATCCGCCGCAAGCCGGGGGGTGGTGCACCTCTGCTAAAATCTGTATTATCCCCATAGCCACTGCTCGACAAATGTGCAGTTTGCAGATATTCATTTCTATCATTTCTTGGTGCTACTTCCATATTATCTGGCACTTGTTGTGAGACTGGCATCGGCCTGAATGCTGTAACTTGAGGCTGGTCAGGCCGCTCAGAATTATCTGGTGTAGTTTCCAAGTTTGCCTCAAATCCTAGTGGCAGTCTGTTGTGCTGAGACACCTTACTGACCACTGCAGGTGAAGTTAGATTTGTGCTAGACATCGGAGGGGGAAACGCTTGAACAGTTGTGGCACTTGTTGATACCTTAGCAATAGTTTTGTGAGAAAATGGTCCAGCATTCATTTTGAACGGATTCTGATTAGAAGTTGGTGGCGGGAAATTCGGGGGTAGCATCGCTGTGGAAGAGGGTGGTGCAGACGCTACAGCGGATGAAGAAGTAGGAGGCAAGGAGACAGATGAAACTGGAGGAGGAGGTGGCATGCTAGAAGCAATTGTTGGAGGTATGACATTAGATGGAGCAGGAGCTGGGAAGTTAGGTGGCGAGCCAGCAGAAGGTGGTTGTGTTGCTTGAACATGTTCTTGACTGCTCCTGGGCTCTACCTCATGACCCAGAGGTAATGTCTCTGTGGATGGGTTCTCATGATTGTTCAAGTTCATTTCTTGCAATGAACTAGACAGCTCATTATGGCTTTCTTGCCTGCTGTCACTGTGATCATGGTCAGCTACAGTTGGTTCATCCGAGGGCCTCGACCATTCACTATTTTGAGGGTAGCCTTCATCTAATCCAACTTGAGAATAATTAAAGTTAGAATTGTCTGTATTTAATCCTGGACTACTTTTGCTAGAGTTCCTGGATTGATTCTCACTTCTATAAGTTCCTTCAGACTGGGTATGAGGACCGTCACTTGATTCTTGTGACATTTGTGATTCAATAGACCACTGAGGTGTTAAATTGTCTAAATGGAAGCGTTTACCTAAGGCTAGATTGGGCAGTCGCTCCTTGACCACCTCTCTATCATTTAAAGTACGGATTTCTTCTGCTTGCTGTGCAGACATGCTATGGACACTCACCGGCGCACTAGCTTCAGGCACGATGCTATTTCCTACAGCAGAGTTTGAGACAGGTTGAGTGGGTGGTGCTTTATTTTCTTTGTTGTGAGGCACAGTGGCAGGTTCTTTAGATTCTTTCTTGTCATCCATGGACCAGTTCCAACTATCCGTTGAAGCAAAACTTTCTTCGATTACATTAGCATTATTAAAAACTTGTTGCTGAGGCAGGGCAGGTTGCTGGACGGCATTCTGAGAAGCCTTCTGAGCCTGTTTAGCTGATTCCTCCCAGCCCCAGTCCCAGTTGTCCTCCCAGCTGTCAGCATTGACCTTGTTTTGTTGAAAGTTCTGTTGTGGTGCTGCTTGGTTTGGGTAATAAGTTTGTTGGTAACTTTGTTGTGGGGTGCTATTGAAGCCTTGGCTTGTATAGTTCTGATTAAACTGATTTGGGTTGGGTTGCTGATAGAACTGGTTAGCATTGGCTGCATAGTCTTGTTGCTGGTACACTTGGCCATACTGCTGGTTGTACTGCGGCTGCTGCTGGGGAGGCATCTGCCAAAACTGTTGCGCTTGAACATTCCCTGTTGTACCTCCTTGATAATTTGGGTACATATTCTGTTGATTCCCAAATGGCTGCAATGACAAGAATTATACCTTTGATAAACATTCTGCAACTTTTACTTTTTTCCTTATGCTACATAATTGGTTTACTTAAATATTGGTTACTGCCACACAACACAATGGGCAATTATGCTAATTAGTGATTTTTGATTTTCATAGTAGGTATAGTGATTAACTGAAACTACGAAACACTAATCCCAATTAGAATAGTAAACTAAGTGAATGGACATGGCAAAGTTGAAACAAATATAAGTGAATGTTTATGTCAATCATATGACGAGGGGTGCACGTCGGTGCGGTTGGTCCACGTCATTGTTTACGTCTGGCAGATATAACCTGCTCGGCTCACCTGCGCCTGGGCTGTGGCGTAGGCCTGCTGCTCGGGGCCCGGCGGCGCTGCGCCGCCCTGCGCCCGCTTCATCCAAGACATGTCGCGCGCTACCACCGCTTACATAACATTCGCGAGGGCTCCGCTCACATATGCTAGGCTGCGACCGACAGCCCCGTCACTATCATGGAATAGAATGGAACGATACAAGAAACACTTTCACTATCGCACCAGATCTTGTCACTACCCTAAACTTACTATACTATTGCGACTTGTACATGGGCCAAAATAAGCTTGTTGTACAGGAGTAACTGCGTCTAATATAGAATTTATTTTATAAATATTTTATAAAGAATTTGTTGACAGCAGCCCATCGATCGAAGGTGCCCTGTTGGCAGTGTCGCCATTCTAATTTCTCAATAAGATCCACAGAAATTTGAAAACTGAAAAATGAAAGTTATCAATGAAAAAAAATCATACCTTACTTATATATAGAATTATAAAAATATTTTACTTGGATCCACTATGAAAATAATCAAATTTACAAATGAATAAAAGTAATTAATAAATACTTTTAATTTTTTTTACAATTTTTCTTCTCTAGATTGTCAATGGATCAACTGACGTGTCGCTCTATCATTGACAGCATCAACATTGTGTCAATGTCACTTTTGTCACACACACGGTAAAATAAACAATTACAAAGCCAAATTGCAGGCAAAATTCAAATCAAGGCGCTTTTTATTCACATTATTTTACTTATGAAAAATAGTTTGTTTACATGAAATGGCAAAACGAACAAACCCATTCATCGAAGATTTTGTACCACAAAGTAAAGTCCATGTAGGGATAAAACAGTTTAATAATAATGAGGACCGACTGAAGAAAGTATATGGTAAACACCTTACTATTTAAAGTTCTACATCATTACTGCAAATCTATCTAAATAATTCCGCAAAATTGCTTCTTAAATACTGTGTCACGAGATAACCACTTTTCTGTGTCGTGTCAGTGATTTATAACCGCAGTTATACTTGTTGCTTATGTCTTGTCTGTTCTTTCTCAGAGAAGACCTTGCTTCTGCTATTTAAAGGCGCGAAAAAATGCTCTGCGCAGGAAATTATATCCGAAGAACATCCTTTGAGCGCAACAAATAAACGAGACAAAATGAAACAACTGTTTATTGGTAAAGATGGAACACTTTTGCATTCTGGTAACATGGTAGGTAACCAATTACCGTATTATACCTATATTACCTTAAAATATCTTTCTAATAACCTGTTTTTATGACAAGAGGCGCGCACCCTGTCTATGGCTAAAGAAACTGGTGCAAAACTTTAGTACTTGTAATGACTGCAAGAAGATATGGAAAGATAAAGAGCTTCGCAGGGGCTTTTATTGGGTTCTTCATGGGCTTGATGATTTAGATTTCTCAGAGTCGATGGTCTGTCTATATTTAAGCAACCTTTTCGAAGAAACTATAGGTAATTTCTCTGCAATTCTGGACCACCATCTGGGTGAGCCCATCCAGGTTATCTATGGATTGTCTCATCTGGCAAAATACAAGTATTTACATGGATAAAATTCGTTATCCTGAAAAGGTTAACAACATATAGACTCACTCTCAACATCATCGCTTTCATCAGATGAGATAGCAGTCAAGCACGAATATATCAACAATTAAAAAAAAGTTTTCATTGCGCCTTGTTGTTAATAACAACAAAGATTATTGCATTATATGCTGTCCCTATTGCAGGTAGACAATAAGTTGTGCGTGAAGCAGTGCTCCTGTGGTAGTGCTGTTGAATCCCAGTGTGCCTACTGTGACATGGACTTGTGTGGTGGCTGCCAGCATGTGTGTGTCCGCTGTGAGCGATCATACTGCCTGTGTTGCACTATGATTGGGTGAGAATATTAAACATTTATCCCTGCTCCCTTTTTCTAGGGTGTTTTTTGAAGAATGTCTTATAACCATAAACTACTAGTTATAACCACAGCCTATCTACAAAAATGCTTTATTACTATCAGCAGTAGTTGATAGTGAAACAGAAAAAATACATTCATTGTTGGATTAGTACTTACCTACAAAAAAATTACTATATCCCCTTTGTTTTATATGATAAATTTCCTGAATAAAATCTTAGATTGCCTAAATTACCTGTCATGAAATTAAATAGAAATTGGAGAGGGTAGGAAACAAGTTATGTACAAGACAAGCATTGTTTCTATAGCTATTTTATTGTTATTTTCAGATTGGAAGGCTCAGAAGTATGTGTATCTTGCTATAGTTAAGTAGTTTAAATTGTATAGGTAAGTGGAACAAGTATTTAAAGAAATACATTAGTAAGTAGGTAAAATCTTTGTTTAATGTGTAAATAAGTTCAAAAAGGCTGTAACTCAATGTGTATAGGTTTGAAGAAAATAAAACACAACATTCAATACTGTAGTTTATATGTAAAATATCATAACAAAACAAACTCTATGCTCCAACTTAGTTTAAGGAAGACTATGGTTACACATTCATCATGTGTCGTGTACGACGGTGCCCGTCGCGTGACAGCGCTCGTGTGTCGTATGCGACGGTGCGACGGTGTCCGTCGCGGGAACCGGATTATTACTTGCGCAGTGTCGCTAGTTTAATTTTAAGGGAGAACACACACGACGCGGTTTTCTCCCGCTGCCGCCACGGCAGCGGGCCCGCAGCTTCTGTAGAATGTAAATATATGTAAAAAAATAAATCAGTTTTCACGACGCGGTTTACGGCCGCGGTGTGAGCGGTTGTTCGCGGCTGCCGCTGATCAGCGCCGCGGGCGCCCGCCGCCTGCCGTCGCCTTGGCGGTGGTTTGCGCCCGCACGCTCCGCGATCGGTTGGCGGCGGCCACGCGCGGGTGGTAACGGAGAGTGTGCATAAATAGAACTGTTATAAAAATTCAGAAGTCAAAAAGTGAGTTTATTTTTGTTTATTTAATTTATTGATAAATATATAATAAACACAAATAGTTAAAAAAAGAAAAATAACAAATACAGATAGAAGAGCACAAAGGGACTGCTTATTTCAAATGAAATTTTTAATGAACAGTCATATTATTTTAAAGAAACAGTAGGTATAGCACAAGTTGACAAAAAATATCTAACATCAGTCTGCCGTATTATTATGCATATATGTTCCTTTGTTTTAAATAAATAATATTAGATTAAAATAAAATTAAGATTAAATTATTAATTAAGATTTTAAAATCGGTCAAATAGTTTTTGAGTAATTTATTTATTTTACGGCACTCCAACGAATAAATCATAACAAAACAAAAATCAAATCTTTCCTCTTTATAATATTCGTTTAGATAATTACTAATTTATCAACGGGGATAGCCGTTGTGGCCAAAAGGTTCTGGAATGGCGACCACGTACCGGAAGACGTAGGATTGGAAGGCCTCCTACGAGGTGGACCAATCCAACCTGGTTAGGGTTGCGCGAATCCGATGGATGCTAGACACATTGGACCGTTTATTGTGACGACACTTGGGGGAGGCCTATATCCAAACGTGGCTATATTTCGTCTGAAATTAATCACCGTTTCACGGTAAATTATCTCATCATTATCTGATGATGAGATAATTTACCGTGTGTAAATGAAACATGACTCTTTCATACACTCTCTCCCCTACAAAAATCTGACGCCATTTTGTTTGGAAGAAACCCGGCGCCATTTTGTCATTACACGTGGCATCGCACTGTGATTCGTTGTTATTATACTAGGTGGACAAAAAACACTTTTCTTATATCAGCCTCTAGCCACATCCCCATGTGTTTCTCCCAAGAATTGTTTTGCGGCTAATGTCGACTACTGGTCATGTAATGAGGGAAGTATAAGAAGAAATGGTTAAAAAAATAGTTATTGTATTTTTGCGTTTACCGAAGTAATATTATATGTCAGCGAGTTTATTTTTTTGAAAACTGTTAGTGATGGGTCTTCAAGTTAAAGTTATCTAAATATATAAAACTCAAAGGTGACTGAATGACTGACATAGTGATCTATCAACGCACAGCCCAAACCACTGGAGGGATCGGGCTGAAATTTGGCATGCATATAGCTACTATTACGTAGGCATCCCCTAAGAAAGGATTTTGATAAATTCTACCCTCAAGGGGATAAAATAGGGGATGAAAGTTTGTATGAAACTTTGACAATTTTAAACCGATCGGGCTGAGACTGCATGCATATAGCTACTATGACGTAGACATTCCTTAAGAAAGGATTTTGATAAATTCTACCCCCAAGGGGATAAAATTGGGGATGAAAGTTTGTATAAATCTTCTTAGATTTTCGACTGATTGCACTGAAACAAAAGATTGGAGCTACTATGATTAAGACGTTCGCTTAAATAGGATTTTGATAAATTCAACCCCTGTATTTATACCACGAATCCCATTAATACCGAATGATATCCCGTTCGAATTTAAACGATTAGTTTTCCCTAAAAGTCTGCTTTGCCATGACAATAAATAAGTCTCAGGGGCAAACTCTCAAAGGATCATGACCAACAATGTATGGAAATCCGTCTCAAGTTGAAACACAATAAATATTTATTTATTATAGAGAACGCTTTATATACTATTAAATAAAAGTGTTCATTTTCACACAAATACCCGAGTTTTGAAGTAATCAAACAAAAACGGAGATAACCTACAAACTATTTCTAACCTATTATGGACAGTTTTATGTTGCTTGCTTACGAGTAAGTTCACCTAATAGCTTGATAGTTTTAGCGCCTAATGCCAGTGTACAAAGAAGTTTTGTAGGCCCTAATTTTTTACACACTTTAAACAAAAGTAAAGCCGCAAAAATTATACCTAATTTATAATAATACTTAACGCGAGCGAAGCCGCGGGCAAAAGCTAGTACGAGTATAAGTCAATTCGCCTTCGCCGGGATGCTCATATTCTTTCCCTCTTGTATAATGTGCTATTTTCCCCTTTCACCCCTCTTTATCTCAAGAACCGTTTTGAATTACTTTGTGACTCACATATGAAATCTCTTAGGTCATCAGATGAAACTCAAAATGCCGATGCATTCCACTACGTTTTTAGATAAATCCTGTACTGTTCAAGCTTGTCGTCTGTGGAATGCATTGCCTGTATCAATTAATCGCGCGCAATCAGTTCATATTTTCAAAACGCTTGTGTAGGAATATTACTTGTCCGTAGTTATGTTTCGTCGACTGTTTCTTGCCTATATTTTAGTATATAATATGTATTTATGTAGATATATATCTAGATTTAAGTATGTACTTTGTTTTTTGGACTTATTTGTTTAACTTTTTTTGTTACGCACCAAGTGCAACCCCACTTTATGTCCAGGCAATCTCTTATAGAGATCGCAGATAGCGATAAGGCCGCCCATAATATGTTTTTATTTAAGTCTCAAAATTTTATAATCTTTTTATCTTGGTGTACAATAAAATATATACACCCCTATTTTTTAATTAGTGCACAAAAAAGTCAAAAGTACAAAAAACGAAATCCCAAAATTGTCCACAAAAATTTGTCATTATTGGTAAATTCATAATTGAATCATCATTCATAACAACTACTACTAGAAAATACTAAGCGCAGTGTTTTTCCATTTTTATTGACATTCTTTCATTCATAAACAATAACCTGTACAATGTTTCCATAAATTGAGTGAGATTTTGGGATATAAACAAACGCTCATAACTTTGCTGATTATGAATATTATGCATTGAGACTATTTAAATAATGAGAGACCTTTTCTAATAAGCCCTTTAAATATTTGCCATAATTAAAAAATAGTGGTGTATAAATAAATAATGGATAAGTATAATTTAAGCGCACTTTCATTTAATACGTTGAGTTCAATTTTTTTGTCCGTTTTTGACGATATATTTATTGGTTTCTATTTGTTTTGTGTATTTTCTGTATTAACGTTGTATTTAAAACAATTTTGGTATGAAATCAAAGAAAAGTCACATTATTTTGGAAGGGGCGCGCCACAATTGGGGCGATAAGGCCCATCCTTGAGGCGTGGCTGGAAAGACCTCACGGCGTTCTCAACTTCCGCACGACGCAGGTGCTTACCGATTACGGAAAGTTCGCTAAGTATCTGTTCCGGATTCGTGCGGAGGATTCGCCCGGGTGTCGCCACTGTGCGGAACATCCGGAGGACACGGTGGAGCACACTGTAGAGGTGTGCCCCGCCTGGGCGGAGCATCGCCGTGTCCTCGTGGGGGCGATCGGCGGCAGCGATCTCTCTCGCCGGGCCTTGGTTCAGGCCATGGTCCGTAGTGAGGAGGGATGGCAGGCGGTCGCCTCCTTCTGCGAAGCAGTAATGCTAGCAAAGGAGGAGGCCGACCGCATCAGGCAGAGGCAACGGGGCGCTCGCCCCAGCCGCCGCCGGGATTCCGATCCCGATTTCCGGCCACCGTAGGCGCGGGCTTGCGGACGGCGTGCAATGGGTAGCACGCTGTCCGATCGTCCGGTAACCGACCGGACCGAGCCCAAGTCGTCGACGGCGCGTTCTGTTCCCGCGCGCCTCAAGGAGCTGTCAGCACACCGAAGAGGCCCAGCCTGCTAACTGCAGGCAGGCAGGGTCGAAGCCTACTGGGGCCATGGGTTAGTTCCGAAAGGAATGCTCGGCCCCGGCACGATAGGCTACGAAGGAGCGGGGTAGGTTTTTAGTCAGTAAGAGTCTGACACTACTTCCCGCTCCGCCCAAGGGCGGGATTTGTCATTGGATGATTTTACCTACCATAAAAAAAAAAACATTATTTTGGAATATGAGTTCTTCCGTGGAAACAATGTGTCTCAATCAGCAGAAGTAGCTTCTATATCTCAAGACCTGGATATGACAATAGTAGATTTTGATTCACGAAAAAAACTAAAAAAACTTTTCACAAAAAAAAAAACAAGCGACTTCAATGTTAAAAAACAGAAAAAAAAGCGTAAAATAACTTAAATTTTGGAAGTGGGTGTTTCTATAATAGTTTGGTCTCTTCGTTATTTAACACCGACTTCCGAAATTAAAGTTATTTTACACTTTTTTGTGTTTTTTTACATTGAAGTCGGTTGTATTTTTTTTGTAAAAAGTTTTTTATTTCACACTTTTTAGCTGTAAAGATAAAAATAAAGATAAAGATCATTTTATTTGTAAAAACATGGGTATACATACAACATTAGCATGCAGGATGTTACAAATTTATCTTTGTCCGTACATGTTTCACCCTTTAGGCGTACAAATTTATAATGTTTAAAAAAATACAAATTAACAGAATTATGGAAATAAAAATGTCTATGTAAAATATAAAATGTCAGAATCAAATTAAATTAAAAAAAAAAATATATATATATATATATATATATATATATATATATATATATATATATATATATGTCAGACTAAACTAAGATCAAATAAATATGTCAAATAATTATTAATATGCATAATAGTAGTTATACATCACTCAAATTAAGGACCATACAAAAAAAAAAGAAATGTCAAATATTGTCATTCAGAAAGTCACATGTACTAACACTTGTCTGTTAATAAATCTCGAAACTTCTTTTTAAACAAATTTATTGGCAATGTTTTATAAGACTGTGGTATTTTATTATAAATTTTAGGAGCCAAACAGAAAACACTTTTTCCAATTAATGCAGTCCTTGATGTATGCGTACACAGTTGATTATTGTCACGTCTATTACGGGGGAAGGTGTCGGCTAGTCGTGGAAATAGGTACTGATTCATCCTAACAAATGTCGCAATTTCAAAAATATACAAAGATGGTATAGTCAATAATTTGTGTTTTTTAAAAAATGGCACACTGGTGTCGGTCGACTTTAAATTGAACATAGCCCGAATACATTTCTTTTGTGCTTTAAATGCTATTAATTTGTCAGTGGAATTCCCCCAAAAAATAATGCCGTAACGCAATAACGATGCTACTAGACCATGATACGCCGTTACTAAGGCATCTGTGTTTAGCTCTGGTGCTAGTTTATATAATGCGTACGCCGCAGAGCTTAGTCGTTTACATAGGTATTCGATGTGTGCTTTCCAGTTCAATTTAGAATCAATAATCACTCCTAAAAATTTTGTAGTGTCGACTTTATCAAGTACAGTTTTCTCGTATATAGCGTTAATGTCTACTGGCTGGGAACGTTGCCTAAAATGCATAATATTTGTTTTGTTTAGATTTATTTTTAGGTTGTTTCTGTTGAGCCATGTTATAATTGATGTCAAAGATTCATTTATGTCAGTTTCATATTCGTTTTTATTTTTACATGCTATAGTCATAGTGCTGTCATCGGCAAAGAGAGTCATGGGGTGGTCAATAGCACTAGGCAAGACATTGACGTATACTATGAATAGTAAAGATCCGAGTACGCCACCTTGGGGAACGCCGAATGTAGGAGTTCGTTCGCTTGATACATAAATTTCCTCTTTCTTTGTCTTAACATTAATTCTTTCAATTTCTGTGTACTGTTTTCTATTAGTAAGGTAAGACTTAATAAGTTTTAAAATGTTTCCCCTTATGCCGTAATATTCTAATTTCTGTAGCAAGATTGTATGATCAACGTAGTCAAACGCTTGCGTCATGTCGCAGTATATAGCACGTACCGGTATTCTTCTGTCCATATTCGTCATAACGGTATTTAAAAAATCATAAATAGCTTTACTGGTTGACATGTTTTGTCTAAACCCCTTTTGCTGTTTACTAAAGATATTTTTCTTTTCGAAGTATGAGTAAAGTGCTTTATAAACGAATTTTTCAAAAATTTTGGACATTATGGGAAATAAAGCAATTGGTCTGTAGTTAGCTATGTTTTCCTTATTGTTTTTTTTTAAATAATGGTTTTACTCTGGAAACTTTTAGAGCATCGGGATATATGCCTGAGCTGATGCACAAATTTATTAAGTAGCTTAAGTGGGTACAAATGGTTTCAGATACATACTTTACAACCTTTGTAGAAATACCATCATATCCTGTACTATTTGTGGCATTTAAAGACTTAATTATATTTAAAATGTCAACTGGTAAACAGGGTGCAACAAAGATTGAGTCTTTCCGTTTTTTAATGTTCGTTGTTACTTTATTTCCCAAACATTGACGTGGTTGAATTTTATCTACGAAAAAAATGTTAAACGCGTTAGCTATTTGTAGAGGGTCACTTACTATTTTGTCATCGACCTTTATATAGCTAATGGATTCTTTAGGTAAACATGGTTTTGATTTATTAATAATGTTCCAAGTCATTTTAGATTTATTTGTTGCAGTTTTAATTGAGTAATTGTTTTGAGCATATCGCGTTAATCTCATTACCTTCTTAAACCTTTTTTATGTAGTACTTGTAGTAGGTACCCGTCAGCCAAACTTAAATAGATACCTTCCGCCATTCGGTTCCATCATCAAAATCATCATGACAATTCTATTAATACCAAAAACGGTTAGAATACGCTGATTTATTAAAGAATTCCGTTTCTTACCTACCTTCCGAGTTCATCATCGGATCAGTTCTATGTATGTCCCCTTCTTCCTTCAGTCAGTCACCGACTACGAGTATAAACAAAACAATTTTACTTGTTTTAGACAGTTCTGCTATGATTTTTTGAAGAGTTCCGTTCTATATTTTCGAAGTTCATCATCAGATCAAAACAATATTTCTATGGGACCAACTCGGGAAAAAATTTCGAAATCGGTCCACGATTGACCTGGATATCGGTGAACATACATAAAAATTAAAAAAAAAAACATACAGCCAAACATAAAACCTCCTCCTTTTCGAAGTCGGTTAAAAATAGTTTTACTCTCATTATTGTAAAAGTGACTGTTAAAAATTTAAATTGTGATACGAGTTATTTTCTCACTTATGTATCTCAAAGATACATAATCAAAGTACCTTCATTGTGTTCTCATTTAATACATAATACTATGTGACATATTTTTATGATTATTCCATAAAGAATTTCAATTTGTATTTATTAGTTTGCCTATTTTTAAACCCGAGTAAACACTCGGATCCCTACTTGGGGGTTAAGTCTCCCACCCAGGCGGGAGATAATACCCGAAAGTCACTTTGGTAGAAATCTTAAATTACTCATAAATTGATAATGATTTGTATGTTTGTAATATATATGTATTCCTTATTAGTAGGTATATATAGTTATATAAGTAATTATTAAATTGATTTAAGATTCACAATCTCTTCTTCTCATATTTCTACACATTATTGTGTACATTTCTTCCCAGTTCTCCTTTCGCTCGAAGAAGTTTCTTTTTGAAATAAGCAGTACCTTTATTTATTAAAACTTTATGCAACACAAAGAGGTACACAGGCGGACTTAATAATGTATCTTCTGCGTAAGTAAATGTGTGTACATAATTTGTAAAATTAATAATAAATAAATAGATTTGTAAAACTTTCTTATGAGAAAATATAGCTAAATAATGCAGCTTATGATAGAATTTACAGAAAATAGCGATTTATAAGTATAGAAAGATTCATGAGCATTTTTTTGGACGGCGGGTATACTCTCCCGGACTTCCCCTAAGTACCAACTTTTTCTATAGAATGTTTTGCCGGACCCGATAAATAGTTTTAAGTATTCCCATGTTTTTTTTTATTCCACGAAATTATTGGAAATTAAGCATCTTTTTCTTAATTTCAAATATTTTCGCATTCAGTTACAATGTGTACCTACACATTGTAACTGCATAACCCATTCTAGAATTGAGAGCACATACCTATATTACATTGCAGATTACTCCAATCTATTGACTAGACGGCTGACTTTGTAGAATGGGTCCCGACTGCAAGTATTTATAATATTATATAGATAAGTGCAATCGGGTACAACGACTTTCTTGTTTTAGGGCTTTTTCATGAATGCTCAGAAAAGCAGTCGGGTTTTTAGTTTTTTATTTTTTTGTTTTTATTTTATTACGATATCACTTTCAAAGTAATTACGAATCTAAAGACACCTCTCAAACTAAAATCCATCGAACCGTTCAGGTCGCAGAGCGTGCCAAACATTTGAATTTGGCGCTAAAAATCCGCCATTTTGTTTTTTTTTATTTTGATATACCTAGTGTCACTCTCACAGTAAATACGAATCTAACGACACCTCTCAAGCTAAAATCCATCGAGCCGTTCAGGCTGCAGAGCGTGCCAAACAATTACACATACATACATACATATTATACATACTCTCGAAAAACATAACCCTCCTTTTGGCGCAGTCGGGTAAAAATGGAGGTGTTTCGTATCATTGGTAAGTACGATTTTCATTGTTTTATAGTAAAAGTCTTACATATTTTGTTTCAATTTACTAATATTTAATACAACAGTTAGTCACAATCAACCTTATGCAATTAAGATTTTATTTTGTATTTATTCTATTCGATAGAGCGTTCTCAAAAGTACTTCGCTACTCAAGTAGTGCACATCACTCAAGTCTCAACTGGCGGCAAGGCTCTACGTTCAAAAACCTGACCGTAAAAATCTACTAAAAAGTTTCAAACAAGTCACTTTAAACAGTCTGATGCAGTTGCTGGAATTCATTTTCGTTCAAGATTTGACACCACCAAAACTGCATCAAACTGCTTGCTTTTAAGTGAGTTTCTTTTTATATGTGCATACATACAATCTCTAACACGGTAAGTCCACTCTTTGAGCAGTGGCTGGAGAGGCTCACAGCGTCCCCTCGCGCTGAGCCCTGGTTCAGGACATGGTTTGGAACGAGAAGAAATTAGATGCGGTCACCTACTACTGCGTAGCAGTAATGCTAGCGAAGACGGCGGCCGCAGGAATAAAGAAACGTAGGTATATCTTCACTTTTCAGCCGCCGCGGCAGAAGACGTCCCGGGCGTCGGGAATCGCGGAGCGATCTCTGGTCACCGTAGGCGCGGGCTAGCAGACGATGAGTAATGGGTAGCTCGCCATCCGCTCGTCATAAGGATCGAGCCTCAAAGAGATGTCAGTAAACCGTAGGGGTCCAGGAGGGCCGATGCCCGCTAGGACCATGGGGAAAAGTAACGCAAAAGGCAACTGAAAGAACATAAGTCTAGTTTTAGTCAGTAAGTCCGAAAAGCCCTCTCGCTCCACCCTAGAACAGCAGAAGTAATTAGACGATTTCCCACCTTTTAAAAAAAGCCTCCTGGCGCAGTCGGGTAAATAAACTATAATTATTCCATTTTGTCCGCATGCCTACTAGAGGGCGCCAAGTTATTGGTTGAACATGGGTACTCCGGAGGCTAGAACCGCCTCTGATTGGCGGCTAAAATATTTTTGAAATAAAATATTACTCGTTACATTATTCTTTTATTTAATTTGACCCTATTTGGTATCATCTTACCATTAATTAATATTGATTGACCATTAAACACCAGTTACAAAGTTCTTAAAAACCTAAAGCCTTTAGGTTTTTAAGAACTTTGTAACCGGTGTTTAGAACTACAAACGAATAAATTAAATAATAATAAGGTACATCAAAAATCTTGTTCGTGACGTCATCCGGTATCGGGAAGACCCTAACTTGGGCGAGGCTGGCACGACTTTTGACAACTTCTGATACTGAACTAAGGATATTAAAATGGGCCCTCACAACACACGCACACTATAATAATCATACATAGTATTCATTCATAGCATTTTAAACTATTAAATCAATTAGTAATTACTCAGATTCTTCGTAACTTAACTTGATAAACTTATGTCATCAGACTTTTTGCTGTCGTACTTTTCTAATAGCGTGTAATTAATTAAACGTTCAAGTAAAGCCGTGCAAGCTAAGTTCACGCAGTCCAAATCTTCGGTAAGTCAACGAATGCACAAGCCGCGCTTCCGGGACTGCATGAGCTACCGTCTTGCCGTCCATACGAACGCGCTTACCTTTTTCCTTTTTTTTGACTTAGAACATGGCTAAGTTCTTAGTAAGATAAAAATATATCATTTGACATTGATAATTTTTATTATATATTTTACGACTTGCAAGAAGCTGCTTAGTAAAGTGTAATATTTTTGTAGATTCTTTTTTATTATTGTGAATATGGGGATTATGTGGATTACTTTTCTTTTTTTTCCTGTAATTTTTAACATGATGTCTGGCAATTTTGTGTATTTCTCGTCTTTCTTTGGTATTGTTCGTCAAGTCGTTGAGCTCTTTAGTAGTCCTAAGTTTGAGCTCCACGAATACTGACGAATGTTTGCACTGACTGGACAGGTTCACTCAAATCTGTGTGCCTTCAAAAGACCATCACAGACACTAATATGCATGGTTCTAATATTATTTGACCTTTACATGTTTACTCTTATGGACTTTAAAATAGACGTTGACCCCTGAGTTTGTTTCGGTGTTTCTTCTCAGGGTAGTCAGCTAGGAAACAGAGGCCTCATCTAGTTTAAACTAACGAAAAAAAAAATGGACATGTAAAAGTGTTTCTTTTAAAACTTATTTGCAAAATAAATATCATTTATCATTATCATTTATTATTACGTAGCAAAATGGACGCGGCTGCCCGTGCGGCGAGCCCGGACGGAGCACTTTTGTATGGGACCGCGCGTGCGCTCGCTTAACGCAGCGTTGGCCCTAATAGTAAGCTACTTTTAATTACTCAAGCCCCAAGCGAACGCCGGCGTTCGCACACCTATTGTCTTTCTATTTTCTATTGTGGTCTGTCTCTAATAACGGTGTAGCGACATCTATGTCGTCACAAATGAACTATTCCTGCATTGCGCAAGTAAGATTCGCGGCGCAATTGGAACATATAGAACAAACCCGAAATTATCTATAGGGCAATAGCCCACCAGACATAACACCTGTCTGGATGGAGGATCCTCCCTTTTCAACGGAGGTACGTGGGACTTTACTCTCTGTTCCGCTACCTCTAAAACGGTACTCAAAAGATTAATGAAATATTTCATTTTGAAATATAAGTTACTTACCCATTGGCCATCACTAGCTGTCGAGTCTTGACAACTGTGGCGTGAAAAAGAATACTTTTTTACGGATTTCGATTAGCAATTTTTGATGGGTGTGTCACATAAACTTATTTGGTATATTTTCATTTCAATAACGTTCACAAGATATAAGAAATGTGAGATATAACAACTGTTGATATAATTTCTTTACATATAACATTTCTTCTTCTTCTTCCTGCCCTTGTCCCATATTACTTGGGGTCGGCGCAACACGTTTTTTTCTTCCACTCTATCCTGTCAGCCGTCACACTATCACTAACTTCCTTTTCTTTTCTAAAACTTATTTCGTATAACGTTTTTATATATACCGTTTATTTAATCGAAAATCATTATATATCGTTTATATTATATAATATTGATACTACAATTATGTTTAACACCCCGATTTGGGGATACGATCACTTTGTCGAAGTTTTTTTTATTTGAATTTCATTTTACCGAAATTTTGTGACAAAAACGAATCGCTGCAAAACCGACTTTACATAGTCTTGTTTGCCCTACCCCTAGAGTGTAAATTAAGTCCGCAAAGGCGCGGTGGGGTAGGGCGGCCCGCGAGCTGAGGAGCAGGTGGTTTGAAGGCCCACCGCCGCGGCTGAGGCCGATGCTGCGGTGGTGAGCATTAAAACCATCTGCGACGATAAGCAGGCGCCCAAACCCCGCAACGCCGGAGCCGTGACAGAAACAATTCTTTCTGCATATTGCATGCCTTCTGCATGTAGTATGCCTGCTTGCATACTGCATGCCTGCTGCATGTTGTATCCCTGCTTGCATACTACAAGCCTGCCTGCATGTTGCATATCTGCTTGCATACTGCATACCTGCTTGCATGCTGCAAAATTTGTAAAGTGTTTATATGCAACTTTGCTTTGGGTTTCTAACTGGGCATCTTTATCATATTAGACTAAACATGTGTTATATCTTTAGAGTTTTATATCTAACGATTTTATGCTCAATGAATGAATGATTTTATGCTTACAAAAATTAGTTATATTAAAATTATATCAACCGTTTATTATACTAACAGATCGTTAAATCAAATAAAATTATAGATTCAGTTCTTATGTCTTTTAAATATTAGAGATTTTGTAATTATATCATATATGAAGACCCAAATTTTTCCACGCTATGGCTGTTGGTGGACACTGGTATGGACAAAATCATCTATGCCTGTGTCTACCGATCGCACAGCGGTGATCAGGAGACGACTCGAATGTTTGACCAGCTCAGTGAAGCCGCCGATAAGGCTCTGCATCGGCACCCTGATGCGCAGCTTGTTGCTCTGGGGGACTTTAACGCCTGCCACCAAGACTGGCTTTTCCCATACCAGAGGACCGACCACTCTGGAAGAGAAGCGCGAAACTTTGCGGTATCGTTGGGCCTTTCCCAGCTGGTGAAGCAAGCGACCAGGGTGCCTGATGTAGTTGGTCATACTGCCAATTGTCTGGACCTTCTGCTGACCACCGATCTGGACAGATGTATCGTAACAGTTTCTTCACCACTTGGAACATCAGATCACTGTCTGGTGAAGTCTGTATCGTCCTTCTCCCCACCTGACTGTGAGTCTCGCGGTGAACGGCGGATGTGGCGTTACAAGTCAGCAGATTGGGATGAGATGCGGCACTTCTTTGCGTCTTATCCTTGGCAGCAGGTTTGCTTCTCTTCTGAAAATCCGTCGAGCTGTGCAGATGCCGTATCCGATGTTATACGTCAAGCTATGGAGTATTTCATCCCTTATAGCGACGTACCCATCGGTGGCTCAGTTCACCCATGGTTCAACGCCGATTGCATAAAAGCTGAAGAGCTTAAGCATTCGGCGTTTCTCACCTGGGTTGATGCTCGTGACCGCAAAGCTCCGGATCTGAGTTCAAAAAAGAGAGCCTTCAACCAAGCTGCCAAGTCCTACAAAAAGGCACTAAGGAAGGCTCGCTTTGACCGCATTACTCATATTGGCACAAAGCTCTCTGCACAGCCATCCGGTAGCAGAGCTTTTTGGTCCCTTGCCAAGTCGGTCGAAGCGAACTTCTGTCGGCCCACACTGCCTCCGCTGGTTAAGCCTGATGGAACACTGGCTCACACCGCGAGAGAGAAAGCAGGTCTCTTTGCATCTCTCTTCGCCCATAATTCTCGTCTTGACACTTGTGGTGCTACTCCACCGACTCTGCCTTTCTGTGACACCTCGATGCCCGAGATTCGCATAAGGAACAAAGAAGTTCTGAGAGCGCTGTGTCGTCTAGACGTGAATAAAGCTAGTGGACCAGATGGTATTCCAGCGATAGTTCTCAAGGCTTGTGCAGCCGAGTTGTCTCCTGTATTGACTCGATTGTATCGCCTCTCATTTAGGACTGGCATGGTGCCCAAGTCCTGGAAGCTTGCCAATGTACAACCCGTGCCCAAAAAGGGCAGTCGTGCCGATCCAACCAACTATCGGCCGATTTCGGTAACCTCCATACTCTGCAAGATTATGGAGCGTGTATTGAACTCGCGCCTCATGGCATACCTGGAAGGTAACGATCTCCTCAGTGACCGACAGTACGGGTTTCGCCGCAATCGATCTACTGGGGACCTACTAGTTTATGCCACCCACTTGTGGGGCGAGGCCCTCGAGAGGAATGGGGAAGCGATTGCGGTTTCTCTAGACGTCTCGAAGGCCTTCGACAGGGTATGGCACGCTAGCCTTTTGAGTAAGCTTCCAGCGTACGGCATTTCCCCTGGCCTGATTAGTTGGGTAAAAGACTTCCTGAGTGAACGGTCTCTCCGAGTTGTTGTCGACGGATGCTCATCAGAGGCCATGACGACTAATGCCGGAGTTCCTCAGGGGTCTGTTCTCTCTGCAACTCTCTTCCTCCTGCATATCAACGATCTGCTGATGCCCGGTATCTATGGGTATGCAGATGATAGCACAGTTGTAGACAGATACCTGCCAACTCCTCGGGCTAGTAAAGAGCTAATCCAGTCTGAAAGGGAGGCTATGGTGGAGCGGACGAATGCTTCACTTCAGGCAGTCTCCAAATGGGGCGAAGCCAATCTTGTGGGTTTCAACGCCGCCAAAACACAAGCGTGTTTGTTCACCGCCAAAAGGAGCCCGTTCACCTTGGCTCCTGCTTTCCAGAATGTATCCCTGGCGTGCACCGACCGCTTTCAGCTCTTGGGGGTAGAAATTTCCTCAGACCTCAACTTTGGGCGGTTCATTGAGTCCAAAGCCGGGGTAGCTGCTAGGAAACTCGGCGTTCTAGCAAAAGTCCGGCGGTACTTCACACCGGAACAGCTTCTAATCTTATACAAAGCACAAGTCCGTTCGTGTGTGGAGTACTGCAGCCACATATGGGCTGGTGCTGCAAAATGCCACCTAGCGGCTTTGGACTCGGTGGAAAGGCGTGCGAAGAGGCTAATTGGTGATCCAGACTTGGTTAAGTCCAATCTACAAAGCCTCGAGCACAGGCGTAGAGTAGCCAGCCTTTCGGTGTTTTACAGGATGCATTTTTGATGATTATTTTTTATAGTGAAATGTAAGTAATGAATTTATATATATATGTGTATATTGTTACACCGTCAAACTTGAACACGCCGTATCTTCGATAAAATCAAGCGTAGCACCAAATAATTAAAACGCATTTTTGTGCGAAACTTCCAGATTGGAGGTACGTACCAGGGCCTGGCAAATTCTAGAAAAGTTCGCCATAAAGTAATAGGTTCTGAATTATTATTAATTAATTTTAGTAGATACTTAGGTAGTTGATAAGGGAATTTGTACCTTCCGCCTTATACAATAGAATCGAAATTCGCATGAGGTGGTATTTTTTTTTATTATTATTACCATGTTTGCCCCGCGATGCGAAACTATTGTTCTGGAATGGCCTTGAAACGTCTTTATCTAGAATTTTCCTGGCTCTTAGCACGGTAATTAGTATAAATACTCGCCACCCGACCGGAAGTGAGTTAGTGAGTTAATCCGCCCGATCATGACCTACGCCTGTGCCATCTTCGCACACACCAAGCCCCGCCACCTCCATAGGATGCAGACCCTCCAAAACCGGACCTTCCTAAAGATCGTCGGTGCCCCTACATCTAGATCTCAGAATTCCCACCATACAGCAGTTCATGAAACGGCTTTGCAAGCGTTTCTTCGATACTGCTGTGAAACATCGCAACCCCCTTATCGCATCGGCCGCCCGATACGAACCCTCCCGCATTTCCAAGATTCGCCGCCCTATGCATACTCTTTTCACCCCCGACGACCCCATTACTCTGCTCCAAGAGAGCCGTAGGGAAACAAGTACAGTTCGCAAACACATATACAGACCGCCGTCCTTCAGGCCTCGCCGCCGAAGCCCGTCGCGAAATCCCCGTCAGTGTCCGCCCCGTCCCTTGCTAGAGCCAGCCCGCGCCGCTGAGCCAGTAGTGTAAATAAATCCCTTAAATAATAATTTATCTTTTGCTCGATCCAGCTTATCCCTTTGCTGCCCTCCCCCAGCGACGCCCTAAGACGAGGTCCGTACCCCACAGGGGGTGCCCTTAGCGTGGTCGCTTAGTATGTAAGTTAGTTAAGTAAGCCCTGGCTGGAGGATTTGATTCTCGAATCGAGGCCGTCACAGGCAAGTCCGGTTAAGCAGCCGACAACCTCATAGGTTGACCTGCGAGAGGCCACACAAAAAAAAAACGGAAGTGAGTTAGTTTGAATTCGTGTGCGATTCAAGTGCGATCTACGAGTACCTAAGTGAAGTGATTAGTGATTCTACTCGTATCTAACGACCCAAGTGATACGGAAACGGAACTCTAGTGTTGACTATAGTGTTTTGAACCAAGTTGATTGGAACAATTTGTTATTGTTTGCGGTTATTAAAGTTCTCTTCTAGTAAACCGGCATTTAATTACTCACGTTCGTAACAATATCTTTACTTATGTCATTTTACGACATTTCACTTACGTAGTTTTAAATAATAGGAAAAAGAAACAGAAAACTTAATTTAGTATATTTATTTTATAGCGGCCATAGACGACGGTGGCGTGTTTGGCACGCTTTCGTTTGTCGGCCATAACCGAGACCGTGGCGTTCAATAAAAAGCGGTAATTTAAAAAACTAAAAAACCCGACTGCTTTTCTGAGCATTCATGAAAAAACCCTAAAACAAGAAAGTCGTTGTACCCGATTTCACTTATCACTATAATATTTTAAATACTGGCAGTCGGGACTCATTCTAGAATTGAGAGCACATACCTATATTACATTGCAGATTACTCCAATCTATTGACTAGACGGCTGACTTTCTTAATGCTCAGAAAAGCAGTCGGGTTTTTTAGTTTTTTAAATTACCGCTTTTTATTTTTTTAGTTTAATTTTATTACGATATCACTTTCAAAGTAATTACGAATCTAAAGACACCTTCAAACTAAAATCCATCGAGCCGTTCAGGTCGCAGAGCGTGCCAAACATTAAAATTTGGCGCTAAAAATCCGCCATTTTGTTTTTTTTTTATTTTGATATACCCAGTGTCACTCTCACAGTAAATACGAATTTAACGACACCTCTCAAGCTAAAATCCATCGAGCCGTTCAGGCTGCAGAGCGTGCCAAACAATTATACATACATACATATAGGGTGTCCAGTAAATAGCACGACATACTGCAGGGGGTGATAGCTAGGGTCACTACCTATCAATACAACACAATACGAGTATATGTTCAGCAAAATCTTACGGATTTACAGTTTTACAAAATTTTCCGAAATACCGAAAAATCTCTACCTTGAAACAGATTTTTGAGCATCTCGTAATGAAAAAATCCTTTTCTAGTACTTTTTTTTTACATCAAATTATTCGTGAATAGTTACTTTACTCGTTGATAAGTCTTTTTTCTATCAAAGACAAGAATGTTTTCAAGAAATACTATTTTTTGTTTAAATTTGCACAGAACTATTTTCTTATCACTTAAGTTTAACCTACAGTGGTGAAAAAAAAATGTATGTGGCTGTTTTGTCAACAAACTTAAAAAATAGCTTGTTTAATGGTGATTTTGGAAAGATACAATACTAGTACATTTTCATTTTAAAAAATACGAAAAATAAGCTATTTTAGTTAATAAGAGCATTTTATTTTAAATGCAAGTAATTTGACATTGAATTCGAATCGTTGTAAGGTCGTACTACGGTTCGAATTACATAATAATTAATCTACAGCCGACCGGCCGGCCGGTCTGTAAATGACATCTTGAAGGATAAGGTGATAGTAAAAAAAAACAGAGGAGTTAACTTTAATAAACATTTGTTTAAATAAATTACAATAAATGCTCAAATTGCTTCCCTTGTGCACAATACACGCTCGGCATCTTCTTAAAAATGAGCTTTTGGAGTCTTCTCAGGCTTATTTCCGATATTTTTCTTGCTGCAATGTTAACCCTTGCTCTCAATTCATTGTCATTTTGGATCGGTTTTTCATAGACTTTGTCCTTCATGGCACCCCAATAAAAAAAATCCAGGGGGTTTAGGTCCGGAGACCTAGGTGGCCATAATATCGGTCCCAGTCGCTCAATCCGCCTGCCTGAATAAGCTTCATCTAAGTAGGTGTGGGTAGGGTTGGTTTCTCGTAAACGCCTGCCTGGATAAGCTTCATCTAAGTAGGTGTAGGCGTGGGTAGGGTTTCTCGTAAAAAACTCCAAGTAATTATTGGCATTTAATGTAGGTGGAAGCTCGACGGGACCCACAATCTGGCCATTAAAAATCCCACACCATAAATTTATTTTGAATTGGTACTGGGACCTGTCTTCTCTTGACACATACGGATTTTCTAATTGCCAACTATGTAAATTATGCAAATTCAAGTAGCCGTCCTTTCTGCAGGCTGACTCATCACTCCATAACACCTTATTAAAAAGTTTGGGTCCTCCCGATGCATTTCAAGCATGCGGCGGCAGAATTGAACTCTCGGCAGGTAGTCTTTAGTTAAAAGAGTTTGCACGCGTCGTACGTGAAATGGATGGTATCTATACCTCTTAAGTACTGAATGAACAGTGGACTTCGGTATCCCTGTGCGCCGTTGTATCGCCCGAACCGAAGTTGTCGGGTCTTGTTCTCGTTCCTGAAGCACTATGTCTTCGTCAACAACTTGAGGCCGTCCACCGCCACGTTGACCAGGGAGTCTGCCTTCCATGTAGGAGTTATGCACTCTGGTAAACATTTCATGGTGTGGATGTCTCCTATCGGGAAATCTTTCCCTGTAGAGGGTGGCAGCAGCTCGGGAACTTTGGCTAGCTTCTCCATAAATAAGGTGCATCTCAGCGTACTCTCGCTGCGTATAACCAGGAAAAACGCGGCGGTTGGCCATGTTATAAAACACAAAAGTCCAGGTGGTCGCCAAGTCGTCGTAGTGATCACAATAAAAAATCCAAATCGTAAGGCAAACAAAGTCCGGGGTCCAAGGCACAAAACAGTCGTTAGTACGAAACAATAATTTGTGGACACAGAGATGCATTGCGCACGGTTTAAGGTAGCGTACTGACAAGTGTCGCAAATAAGGTTGAGAGTGAGACACAAAATCACAATGCAAGAAAGAGCGGGATAGCACATGCGCTTCTTTTGTTAGACAGTAACCGGTCGGGTCGGGTCGGTCGGCGAGCAGGTAAAAACCTTTAGTCATTACGCGTGCATGTCGCATTTTACGTGTCACAACTAGTTTTATAATAATTCGCGTAAATGAGCAGCTATTACTTATTCTCATAGTGGTTTTTGTCAAAATTACGTTAATTACATTTTCAACAAAATCAGCTTCTCTGGAACTAAAATAGCATTTTTTTGTATTTTTTTAATGAAAATGCACTAGTATTGTATCTTTCCTAAATCACCATTAAACAGGCTATCTTTTAAGTTTGTTGTACAAAACTGCCACATACATTTTTTTTTCACTACTGTAGGTTAAAGTTATGGGAAAAGAAAATCGTTCTGTGAAAATTTTAACAAAAAAAAACTATTTCTTCAAAACTTTCTTGTTTTTGATAAAAAAAAAAACTTATAATGAGTAGAGTAACCTATTCACGAATAATTTGATGTAAAAAAAGTTCTAGAAAAGGATTTTTTCATTACGAGATGCTTAAAAATCTGTTTCAAGGTAGAGATTTTTCGATATTTCGGAAAATTTTGTAAAACTGTAAATCCGTAAGATTTTGCTGAACATATATTGTGTTGTATTGATAGGTAGTGACCCAAGCTATCACCCCCTGCAGTATGTCGTGCTATTTACTGGACACCCTGTATATACATACATACATACTCTCGAAAAATATAACCCTCCTTCTGGCGCAGTCGGGTAAAAAGTTAAAAATAAACGATTACAATCGAAAAACCGAAGGCTAAAAATATTGAGAATTGAATAAAAATTTGCCATTAGCAAGGAAAATTTGAATCGCGTTTTTTATAACTTTGCTCGTGACAAATATTGAAAAAAATTAAATTAATAAAAATTAATTTAATATTTTTTTATCATAGGGGCCGTTCAAGTATTACGTAAACAGATTTTTGGCAAATATTAAACACTCTCCCCCTCCCCCCTCGTCAGCTAAAATAAGCAAAGCTCTAACCCCCCCATACTTACGTAAACATTGGTGCCTACATGCATTTTTCAATGTACTCCGGTTTCGTTATTAGTTACAAGGAACTCCTACCTTCCTGTTGTGATTGGAGATGCAACGCCGGGTTGAATCCCCGCTGTCGCGAAAAGTCGCAGCATGGCGAACAAGAGTTCCGGCGGGATATCATGGTGAAATGCCGAGAGGACTGTCGCAACCTCGTGCTGGGCACGCCACGCCCCTCTTTGAGGCATGGCTGGAAAGGCCACACGGCGTCGTGACCTTCCGCATGGCGCAGGTACTAACCGAACATGGCAAATTCGGGACGTACCTGTACAAGATCCGTGCGAAGGTGACGCCCGGGTGTCGCCACTGTGCGGAACGCCCGGTGGACACGGTGGAGCACACGGTAGAGGTGTGCCCCGCTTGGGAAGAGCATCGCCGTGTCCTCGTGGGGGCGATCGGCGGCGGCAATCTCTCGCGCCGGGCCTTGGTGCAGGCCATGGTCCGGAGCGAGATGGAGTGGCAGGCGGTCGCCTCCTACTGCGAAGCAGTAATGCTAGCAAAGGAGGAGGCCGACCGCATCAGGCAACGGCGCACACACCGCCGCCGGGATTTTGATCCTGATTTCCGGCCACCGCAGGCGCAGGCTTGCGGACGGCGGGCAATGGGTAGCTCGCTGTCCGTTTGTCCGGTAACAGACCGGACCAAGCCCAAGCCGTTTATGGCGCGCACTGTTCCCGTGCGCCTCAAGGAGTTGTCAGCAAACTGTAGGGGCCCAGCAGGGTCGAGACCTAGTCTGAGGCTCTGGGGAGGTATGAAAATGCATACCAGGGCCCTGGATCCATGGCAGGGAAGGAACAGGGTAGGTATTTAGTCGGGATTTATAATTGGATGATTTTATCTACCTTAAAAAAACGTCCCTGTAGTGCTTACGTAATACTTGAATGGCCCCAGTTCAATTGCTGGTTTCTGGAGAAATTGTTAACACGACATCAGGAGTTACATTAAGGAGAAAGTTTTCGCCATTGCGCAGTTTTGCCCTGACATTATATTACTACTCTCCTAAGACTGTCCATACAAGCTTAACACATACCCATACACTAAAGAACTAGGTAAACGAAAGTCGGAGGAGAGCCAGGTATTACCAAGGAGGCATTATCAGCTTTGAAAGAAAAAAACTGAGTTATATCTAATCGCCCATAGCTAACTCAGTACTGGATGAAATGAGTATTCGTCGCCTTATAGAATGGGACTGAAGTAGCAGGTGATCACTTGGCGGAGGCAATAGAAGCCTTGGTATTTTTAGTTACTGCGATCAACTAAGTTCCTGCTGGTTTTTTTTTTTTGGTAGATGGTGTAAGTTGGAGGACAACGCGCTGACCTTGTAAAACTTTGTTTGAAATTAATTCACAAGACTGGTGTTAGAATAGTTGCTCTATCTTTTGACGGTTATGCGGCAAATACTTCCATGGCAAAATATTTAGATTTCTCCTTCGAAGAAGAAAATGTAAAATTTGAACATCCTATTACCAAAGACCCAATAGTTGCAGTGTTAGACCTCTGTAATACATTAGAAATGTACAAATGGTTTTGTAGTGTATCAAAGCCTTAGATAGAGTAAAGATTGATCAAAACTAAAATTTTGATATATGTATTTACCATTTTATCAATTGAGTCACGATCATTTAGAGTTTTTTTCTGCAACTGCTAGACAATTCATATCTGCTTATAAAAAATATTCATCCATGTCCAATTAAAAGACACTAACAAAGGCAACTGTGTTGCGTTGCGTTAGAAGATATACGAGGGTGGATTGAAAAGTTCGCGGCCTCAGCAAGAAAACAATCTATACTTATAATAAATTTGTAGAAGTAAAAATTCTGTACATTGAAAATGGCAAAAAAATAAATGGCAGGTGTTGTTACTAGACCGACACCGAACCGAAAAATGAAATTAAAAAAATTTTTGTCTGTCTGTCAGTCTGCCTGTTTGTTCAGGCATCACGCAAAAACTACCGGTTCGATTACGATGAAAATTGGTATAATTATTCTTTAATATCCTGGGCACCACACTAGGTACTTTTTATCCCAGAAAAGTATATACAATAAAAAACAAACTTAATTTTGCGGTTCGATCCCTAGACCCGATTACTGTACCAACCGCAAATAATAAGTTTGTCGTAGGTTACGTCACCCGTTTCTATCGTAATGAGAAACAAAGGGCCCGCGCCGGGACAGAAGTATTAATACTGGTAAGCTCGATAGATAATGTTCTACACAAATAGCACTTTACACAAAAAACTCATTGATAAGTTTCGTCGTCCACGCGAACGAAGTCGCGGGCACAGCTAGTATAAAATATAAGCAAAAGTAATTTTATTTTTCCACGTAATCTCCACTTAACTCTATGCACTTCTTCCATCTGGTTTCCAACGCCTATGTATGCCGGTCATAAAAAAAGTTTCTTCAAGGCCTTCAAAAAAGTCACCCACCGCAGCTTCGCCCTTCTCATTTGATGAAAATTTTTGACCTCCAAGGTGTTTTTTTTTTTGTTTGGGAATAAATGAAAGTCTGAAGGTGCCAAATCAGGGGAATAGGCGGGATGGGGCAGTAATTCAAAGCCACAATCACGAATTTGAGCCATAGATGCAACAGACGTGTGACCGCGTGCATTATCCAGATGGAACAACACTTTCTTGCTGAGTAATCCTGGCCTTTTCACTTTGATTGTTTCACGCAAGCGACTTAAGAGGGTGCAGTAATAAGCCTAGTTTATAGTTTCACCTTTTGCAAGGTAGTCCACCATGATGACACCCTTAGCAATTTAGCATCCCAAAAAACTGACGCCATCACCTTGCCAGCTGACAAAATTGTTTTGGCTCTGGGGTGTAGTGGTGTACCCAAGTTTCATCCATTGTTACAAATCTGGCCAAAAAATCTTGTACCCACCGCGCAGAAACCTTAGAAAATCCAAGTTCATAGACTATGATGTTTTGTGTTCGTTCATACGAGATGCCAATAGTGTCTGCAATCTCCCTGATGGTCAATCTCCGATCTATAAATATCAGATCACAGATTTTCCCGATGTTTTCTTCAGTCGTAGACGTCATAGGCCGGCCAGAGCGAGGGTCATCTTCAATACTCTCTCGTCCGCGTTTAAATTCAGCAACCCACTTTTTAACAGTCGTATACGACGGAGCAGATTCCCCCAATGTTGTTGACATATCTTCGTGAATCTCTTTTTTAAACAGGTATTTGATCCTTCCTGAGCAAAAGGTCTAAGTAGCAAAACGTGCAACAGTGCGAAACGTCTAATGAGCAGTAAGTCTAATTAGCAAATTGCCCATGTAGCAAAACGTCCAACTAGCAGATGGTCTTTATAGCAGAACGTCCATTTAGCAAATCTTCACATTCTCAAAATGTCTGGATACTCAGGCACAAAATTCAACACACACATAATCATCAATAAAAAAGAAACATAAATACTGACTTGTACATACAGACTTTGTGGTCTATATACTCGTAGCGTATAAAAAATATTTTTTCAATACACTTACTCGAAAACTGCCTCTTATCGCACTACAATTTGGTTCGATATGGCATGTATATTACCCGCGTGCTTTTTTTAAATTTATCACACCAAGGACTTTTTTCCTATTTCATCACGGTCAAGGGTGATTATTTTTTTTAAAGCAAAGACGCGGATATTTTTAAGGTTTTAATATTTGATGAAAATTTAAATTGTGTTTTTGAACAGAATATCTACAATATAAACATGATAACTTACACAATAATTTGTTATTACCAACAAATTAACATTCATCGGCGTTCTAAATTCAAAACTATTTGAATTTCTATTTAATTTTTATTAATATTAGGATGTATAATGGTTTGATACCTTTGCCTCATCTTCAACCTGCAAATATTAAACGCGGGGAAAAAAGTATATCAAATACTATTATCTAACCTATTTAAGTAGTTGTGTTATTTGTGAAAAAAAAAATCATTTCCCAGCAAATCGGCCAGCAAGCCGAAGCTGCGGTGGTGAGCGTTGAAACCATCTGCGACGATAAGCTCGCGTGTAGGCCTTTCAAATACCGGTATCAATACCGGTATTAGTATGAATATCGGTATCAATACCGTGATCACGGTATTGAACACAAGTTCAATTGCGACATTAATAAAACCAGTAAAATACGTGTTTTTTATTTCCGAATCCGTCTTTATTACAGTTACTTTGTGAAAATAAGCGATTGCCAAAAAAAAGAGGAGGTTCTCAAGTCGCCTAATTGATTGTTTAAACCTTTATCGCCCTGGATAATGTGAATAAATATTGAAAAAAATAAAATTAAAAAAAATTGTGAATAAATGATATTAGGTGAATAAATGCTGGAGAATTTGTGCGCCCAATTTCCTAATAATATTTTAGAGAAAACTAGCTTTTTAACCTTTATTATTTTTATCAAAATAAATTTAATGTAATTTACAAATGACTTACTTTCTATCATGAGTGTACACATTTTAAAAATGACGATTTGCTAAATGGACGTTCTGCTATAAAGACCATCTGCTAGTTGGACGTTTTGCTACATGGGCAATTTGCTAATTAGACTTACTGCTCATTAGACGTTTCGCACTGTTGGACGTTTTGCTACTTAGACCTTTTGCTCAGGAAGGTATTTGATGACCGCACCTTGCTCAATTTTCTCCATTCTTTAAAAACGCTGCACAAAGGCTCACAAAATTCAGTCTAATTTACATACTGTCGGCGACGAGGGTTCCTTGTGGCCGGTGCCACCTAGCACGTAAGATATTTTATATTATGTTTAAGTTTAAAAGTAGGATGTTTTTACTTATTAAGTTGTTATTTCGTGTAATTATAGGTTTAGGAAACTTAGGTCTCGATAGGTTTAAATATAAAGACTGAGTTTTACCACAGAATATATAATAGTACCTTACCGGTACAGAAATTTCACTCCCGAGTTTAGGTATGATAAACGCAAGCGTCCGGTCACCGGACTAGTCTCAATAGGCTGGCACTCGCTCGACTTGTCGCACACGCAGCGCACGCATCCGCGAAACAAATTTTAAAGTAAACTGTTAATACCGTAAGGTACTAGGTATTGTATATTCTGTTGGAAATCTAATCAGTTCTGTGTCGTGAGTGATGGAGGCACATAAAAAAGACAAAAAGATATTGTATTGCAAATGGATGTTTGAACTCCACAATTAAAATACCCAGTTTGTCACTGTTTGCTCTTCCCAAGGACCCTGAAAGGTACGTCATTTATATAACAGGTCATACACTTACTTAAATAAACGCTATGATATAAACAAAATTATCGTGAATTAATAAATAAACAATCCATCATAAATTGGTCTCTAACTGCATTGGTTGTAATATGGCGGTGAGTGTCTGTTTATACTGAACGAACCTATCATATGTCAATGGCTAAGCGACTCGCGCGCTCGTCGGCGCCGCCCGGCCCGCGCTGCCGCTCGCTTGAGTCGAGGAGCCAGAACAACATTTGTGTACTCTCGCAAATATAGATTGAATTTTAGAAGAATCTGTAGTTTACTTAATTTTTAAACATATTGTGTCGCCATCTGTCTCGCTTCGCGTGTATTACTTTCACAGATAAAGTAGTACCTCTGACAGCCCTGGCAGATTGAAGCGAGACGGCACACAGTTATTGTACTATGAACGCTATATGCAATGCAAAAGGTTGAAATTAGGTTGTTTTCCAGAACAGTAGGTAAATATCTCGACGATTTTGCGCCGCATGTATGAAAGTGAGACAGGCCTGGTTTTACTAAGATTAGCCTGTATATAAGTTATTAAAGATTTTATGTTTTGTTTTGAATGACAAGATATTATAAAGGAAAAGGTCTCTGTTTTAACTGTAATTAAGGATATATGTTAATTGATAAGGTCTAAAACGATGATACATGTAAGATTTCTACAAGAATTTTTAAGAAAATTCGGTTTTGTAAAAGAATTCAATAAATCTATGTTTACGTTAGTGATAAGGTTTTATCTTGTGATATTATTTGTAGATAAGAGTCTAGCTATGTTAATTAGTGTTTTTTAACCTAATAGAGACTGATAATAATGATAGAATTCACTTGGAAAGGAGTTGTGTAAGGTCAAGAATCTTAAATGTTCATAAGTTAGTTTACGTAATTATATTTTGAAAATGAAACTTTTATTTAAGGTGTAATTAGCACGAACACTATCTAATTAGTCGAGATCTTATAAGAAAATGATGTTATGATAATTAGAATCCCAATTGGAATCTTGTTGGAAAGGATATGACGTGTTTTGTGTTTATGAATATGGTCAGGATTGAATCTTGTGCAATCAATGTTCTAGAAAGTTTTTTATGTGTGAACTTATGTAAAATATAATTAAGTAATGTTAAAGTAGAGTTCATTAGGAACATTTTGATGTGCATATTGTCATGATTTGTGAAAGATAATAAATAAAAACATTGTCTGAAAGGGTTCGGCTTAGGTAAAAGTTACAATTAAAAGTGTCGCAAAACGCGCGGTCGCCGCTAAGGGAACTTAGCCGAGTATAAAAGGCGGGCCGTTTCTCGGTCCAAGTAAGTCGAAAACGTGCCACCGAAGAGGCAACATCTAATAGGAAAAAGGCTTCTAGCCGAACCCTTAGGGACTTTATGTCGAAAACGTTGTCTTATTTCTTTGGTCTTCTGTCCTGAAGTCGTCGGCAAGTACTCCGTCGTCCACGAGCTATCGAAGAATACGCATTCAGGGGTGCGTGGTGGCGTACGTGAACCAGCGGATCTGTCAGGCAGCGTACGTCAACATTGGGTTGAACTGTCCCAGGACTCGGTAGCTTTGCAGGGTACGACCCGCTACCGCGTAACACCTCCTAACGCGGTCAGTCCGCCACACATACAGTTAATGCTATTGCGATAGAATTTTACAATTTGACAACCAGAGAGTAAACTAATCGAATGAGGTCAGTTACATTAAAATAGTTTAAGTATTTATGTGTTAGGCCGCGAACTTTTGAATCCACCCTCGTATCAATACTTAACTGTTCGTCAGCTGTTGAAAGAATGACAAAGTAGCTCAAGATATATCGCAATACGAACAAAATATATACAAATATAAAGTATCGGGTATCCTTCGATAAAGTAATTCATTGTGCTGTGCTGTCTGATGCAGCCTTGGCCAAGTAGCAATAGAAATCGACCGATCACGCAAATACGGCGTTGCGCCACCGGTACATGGTGGACATCCCACCTATACGCATAAAGCGTTTTGGGAACACTTTCATTATGCGTACTGCTAATGAGTGGAATTCCCTGCCGGAGTCTGTTTCCTGATGGCTACAACCCGGGAATCTTTAATTCAAGAGTGAATAGGTTACTTCTATGTAAGCGCGCTCCATCGTCGACCGTATCGTCACTTTCCATCAGGTGAGATAGCGGTCAAGCGCAAACCTATCAATAACAAAAAAAAAAATGACAATCATATTACAAACGCAATTAAGGGTGTAATTGCAACCACTGAGAATACCGCCATCTATGGGCAAGTAGCAGAACTGACCCGTCAATTGAATATAGTGTGACGATAGATCAAATACCACAGAACAGAAGAATGTAGTTAGAATTCGTAAGTAGGCGGTGCGCGCGTACCCCGAGATTTGCGATGTACCGCATATGTTGCTACGTGCTTCCTACGCGCATGCGACGCGCACGTCAGTCTTGTTACGGTCGCCACGATGATAGAACTAGATAAAAAAATATAAAAATGCGCCACTGTGTTATTTTAGAGTGCAAACACCAAGAACTACCTACTAACCAAGAATTTATCAAATGGTGGTATATCCTATCATCGGTTGATCCGGATTTATTGTATTTTGATTATTTTTGAAAAACAAGACCATAATAAAAAAAAAAACAAATAGAAGTTTACTTTATTTTGTAATGCATAAGGTCTACTTTCACAAAATACTCTAGAACAATCAACAAATGTCACTGTCAGCTGCTCAATTAGAGATTACCACTATGTATAGTGAGTTATCGATATTGTAAAATTATAATATTCTTTTTGTATAGGAAAAAAATACCCACTAAAATAATACCCGCGCGTTGAAAAAATTATAAATGTACACTATTTTTTATTAGAGCTAAATAACTCAAAAATAAAAGTTAAACATGGTTAAACTTCCGATGGGTTGTAACTCCATATGTCTTTAATATCAAGTTAGCAAAGAAAAATGCATTGATGTAACTGGAAGGCAAAATTAGTTTCCTGAAAAACCTAGCATAATTTGTTCAAATCACTTTGAAAGACCAGATTGTTTAATTAACCTTTTGAATACCGTAATTAGAGACACAATAGAAAGACAATAGGTGGTGTCCTCTTGGGGCTTCACAGTTTAAAACGGAATTAAATACCATACCGACACAACAGTGCCAAAACTTGAGTTCTATATTGTACTGTATTCATAATCTGAAAAATCTGGTTACACCGAACCCTAGTAGTCTCAAAAAAGATCAAGACGTTACAGGTCTATTCAAATCTAGTATGGAAGCGAATTTGTAGTCAGCCAAGAAACACTGGCTTCATTTAGTTGAAATTAAGGAAAAAATTGATCTGTAGAAGTGTTTATGGTGTTATTCACTTATTTTTTTATTTCAGCATGAAATGAAATTATTAATTTCAATTATATGTAATTGCATAGTTAATGTAATAGCTACAAGCCCCTTAATAAAGAAAATTAAAAACACGTAAGTATTTCGTTTTGATAATAATTTATCGACTCCAGCTGTTGACTTTATTTTACTTGAAAATATAATAAGAAAAACACAATATCGATAAAATAAGGCAACGCCAATGGTACATCCCTATAAAATGACGTTTAGCAATGACTTTTATAGGAAATATCAATCTAATTGCAGCAAAATAAAGCTCTAAATTAAAAATAAAGCTCTAGATTGCATATATTATTAAGACGTCTAGCGGCGAGTAGAGGAAATCTATATATATAAAAGAAAGTCGTGTTGTTATACTATTTATAACTCAAGAATGGCTGAAACGATTCGACTGAAAATTAGTGGGAAAGTAGCTTGTTAATATTAAAATGCTCAATCACGTCAGAGATTTCTTAGTGTTATGAAATAATGATATACCTGTCGTCATTGTGTGAGTTTGGGTAAGCTGGTCCCGATACAAATGAAGTGCTATGCGATTTCTAACTACATTCTTCTGTTCTGTGGTAAATACGTTCTGCCGTTAAAGCAAAGTAAATCTTATTTGTAGTATGTCAGTATTTATTTCCAAATCAATGACATACCCTTTCGACTAGACTTACAACTACGAGTACAAATCAAACGACTTGTGTCTTTTTAGTGCAATATATGATTATCGGTTTATTTGTGTGAGCTTTGGCGGTTCCTATAGTAATGTTGGTGCATTGCACTTCCACTGTTTTTTCTGTTTCGTGATGTGGACATTCAAAACGCACATATCACCAAAATTATATATATTTTGTGCATCAATCACGGAATAACCACTACATGTAAATGGACATGGAATACATTATTTAATTGACATCAACACACGATTCCACAAGCTGGGTGTTTATTTCAAACAATCAGCACCTAAATATACCCTCATCCATCCCTTCTTAATAAATAAGGTATTATTTTATAATGTTACATGTCAAGCTTTTCACATAAGAAGACAGACCGCTTTTCATCCTTGACGAAGCACATGCCTTCAATTACATATTTGTATATTACATATTTATACCAACATCCCCACAGAGGGTGCAGTGTCCCGAATGTATTAAATATAGCACAAACATCGTAGTCCCAAAGAAGAAAAGCTACAATTACATGTTCGCTTATTTATCTAATAATTATAATCTTAACACCCTAACTAAGGCGTAGTAACTGCATACTGGCATCATAGAGTTAAAATGCAAGTAACAGCCGAATGAATTGCGTTTGCACGCACAAGTTGCACGAGAGCTTCAGCAAGCCGAGCGCGCAGCGGCGGCGGGCGGCGGCGCCTCGCGAGGCAAACGTATCATACAGCTTTGTGGTATACATTCAGGGCCTTATTTATATATTAAAAACATAACTAAATGATTAGCTTAGACACTGATTTTAGCAGGTCTTTAATTCTAATTTTTAGTATATTTGAATTTAAAATCCGCTAATCAGTATTTAAACTATTTATGTAGTTAGCGAGTTTTATAAATAAGCGTATCTCTTATTACAACAAGTAAAGCAGTGATTCGGCAAAATAAAAGTTCGAGTCGTGTATGCAACTTGTAATTGCATAATTTATATTCTTAACTTTTGCAGTTTGCGCCGGTACATTTAATAGAACAGGCACATTAGTGTGTTCACAATCGTATTTATTTATCTAGTAATATATTATCAAATATAATAATATATTTTACAGCAGTCTCAATCACACGTTATTAATAGAATATAGATTACAGCTACTGGCACCCTTACTGGAAAATAATGTCATTTATACGTAGCCATAACTTTAGCAGCAGTCGAGGAGTGTAGCGCGCACCAGCCTGGCGGCGGCGGGACAGTGGCGCGCAATAGTTGAAAGGGAAATATCCCAGGTACTTGCGTATAATGTCAGTTGTTGGGCGTGCAGGCGTGCTCCGGTACTTTAGACTCGTCCGTCTGCGCCACACAAGAATGCTGGAAGGCCTCGTAAATAGTTATTGCAGTATTCAGTCAGCAGCTACTAAATTTGAGCGTTCTTTAGAAACGCCTCGCGGACTGTGGTAATCTGTTGCGTTTCCAACGTAACGCATGACTACCGACTAGCAGTAGTGTATGAAACCAAGTCGCAGTATAATAACTGTCAACAACATGAGCGTATTGAAGGAGTCGTTGTCTCTGACGATATTTGCACACTTTGTTTACTTAGATCTACGTTAGGTGAGCTGCCTGCGGGCCGCGTGCGGCGAGCGCGGCAGCGGCGCGGCGCGGCGGGGCGCACTACGCGAACAGGTACCGGTACAGGATGGTGGCGGCCACGCCCAGCAGCAGCGGCGTCAGCCACGACGTCCACGCGCTGCGGACACAAACACAACGACACATGCTAATACCACGTATTACACACATTCAAGCAAACGCCCGTCTCTCTCATTATTCTGCCTATTATATGCGGCGGTACCACATATTATTAATACGTTATGTGCCCGTGTATTATTTTGTGTCCTCAGTTCAAAGATAACTAAGCACGCAAAGCGCAGCGCTGTAGTCTGAACACATAGGTAAGTACATACAACGACGACTACTTATAAGTTGAACCTCAACATTCAATGTCGATTTCTACCCAATTACTCCACAAATACCCTAATCACCATAAAAAATGAGTTAATGTATTAGGTAACTAAAATACATGGATGGAAACTGATCTCATCGCTGCTGATTGCGAGTTTGTGTCAGAAGAAGCATGGCCGGTGGCGTGTTTAGTGCCGAGGCCGGGGATAATGATGTATTTGGAGGCTGGCCTTAGCAGCTGTATTACAATATAAGTACGCCTCTTATACTGCTTATAGGTAATTCTGACACTAACGACGTCACTCAAAAATCATATTCATGTTAATATACCATTTTTCAATAGTGAATGTGTACCAATCAGAACAAAAAAAGGAAAATAAGCACATGGGTCTGTGTAACAAAACAACCAAATAAAGAGGATGTTATAAGGATGTGTACAAATAATGAGGCTGATGTAACATTACGCACTTTATTAGTCAATCAACACAGTACAATAGTTAGCATGACTACGATCAAAATAAAATTAAGCACCAAATGACGAGGTCAAATGCCCTCGTATACACCGTTAAATTTTAGTCGTTTTAATCCCGCGGAGGGTCCATTCGGTACATAAAATACTATCGATTTGTAAAGAAAAAATTAAAAAATAAGTACTTTTTTTCAAAAACTCGAATTAGTGTAAGCTCGTTTACTTAAAGAAATTAATTTCGTGTAATATTTTTTTTAAGTAAACGAGTCAATGACCTTGTAGGTAGTTGTCAGTCGTCGCGTACTAACTACCTACAGTTCATTGGCCTCGCTCAGCTGACGTTTACTTTAAGAAATTAATATCGTACATGCGTAAATTAATTCGAGTTTAAAAAAAGTACTTTATTATTTAATTTTCTCTTTACAAATCGATGGTATTTTATGTACCGAATGGACCCTCCGCGGGATTAAAACGACCAAAATTTAACGGTTCTAAGTTCTAACTATAGATCTAAAACAAACGACGAAGTTGTGCAATAATTGCTACAAGCACTTGTCTACAACTAATAGAGATCTTGTTCAACAAAGAATGTATCTAAAATGGTCGTACAACATTATATAGTTATGCTTATACTTTACGTAAGTATATAATAATATAATAATAATAATATGTTCATATACTAAATATCTATAGAAAAGCGTTTACAGATCAATAAAATCACAATCGTTTGTTTGTGGCATGATTTTAAGTACAGACTAATATGGGTGAGAAGTAGTCCTCGTTACACAGAGCCATGTGCGCGTGTGGCCGCTGGCCGCTACGACTCGATGATGCGGAGTGAAAGTGTCTCGTGCGTGACGCGGCGATACCGGTTAGTGCAGAGTGCGTGATACACGTGCCTAACTCTAGTCGAGTGTTTTTCAATCTGTGGGTCACAAAGTCTTGCCTTGGGGGTCGCTGTCGCGAGTCAGGTAGAAGCGACAAGTGAGGGTTAATGAACCCTACGCTACGCTACGAAAAGTTTCATTCAATAATACAACTGTGCCTGTGTATACTTCAATACTTTTTCTGATCTTTGTTTTATTTTTGACACGTCAATTTTGTGCGATTTGTAATTTATTCAACATAGACGTCTAAATTCTTGAAATTGTCAAAAGAGCGCAGTGCGCCTGTCTGTACCCCGAAATGTTATGGTTCTAGAGGGTCGCCTATTTGCCTGATTAAAAAAGTGGTCAGATATTCAAAAAAGATTGAAAAACACTGCTCTAGTCAGTGTACTGAAGATACAACTGCGGAGCCTACCTATATTACGGACATTAATGTACTCTACTATTACAATGTTTGTCACTTAGGATACTAAAATGATGACAATGAATTGATGAATTAGTGCTTGTTTATGTTTCGAATTTAAACTCAATAACAGGAATTAGGAAGTATCCAGTCTTTCTTGGACATTCAATCAATGTTTAATTATAAGATAACAGTAACATCGGAGCATGACGTGGTGGTGAGGGACAAATATTCTAATTTTAGTTGCTCCTGTTTATGTTAGTCAAAATGGAAGTCAACAGTACCAGGTTACGCGATGCCTTCAAAGACATAAAACGTGAATGTAGAATTTATACATTAATTGATCATGCATCATTTTATAAATAGACATCTACCTATTCAAGAGGATATATTGTCACCGACTGGCGACTGCAGAAGCACCGCAGACCATGATGGTACTGAATGCAACTGGGCCTGGACTGTGGACCGGGTACCTACTGATAATATTGCTAAGAATGTAAACAAGATAACATTAACCCTTTATAAGAACCATTAGTGTGATATTAAACAGTGTAATTATCAGGCTATTTACACTGCCAATTAGTGAACAACAGCCTGTCGTGAGTGTTTGTGGTGAATGATGGATCAAACGCTGGTATATGGGGTGTGGTCGTGGTAGTTATGGTGGAACTAGGCGACTACGCACTTGCCCTGCTCCTGCGGCTGGTCGTTGCTCCACTGCGGCGCGAATGCGTTCTTGCTCTGCACGCGGTCTGCCTCCACCAGCTCTCCGATCTTGTACTTCTTCATCAGCGCCCTGGGACACAAAACGCACTCGGTTATACTAGAAGCATCCGATTCTCTCATCACGTTAGCCGACTGCCGCGAGTCAATCACCTGCTTAACATAAATTGCTGTAACAAAATGTGAATGACAGATTTATGTTTATATATAAAACGACTCGAAGGTCTTCACTCGACGACCTCTCTAACCTCTAAACTGGTTTCCAACCGTTATTGACTTTTTATGCCTCGTAACTAGTTTTTTACCAACTGCAAGACGGCAGCCTTAAGGTAGCCATTGACGATACGTCTGTTTGGAATGCTTCTAAATAGAATACTTCCTTTGGAGGTACTTCAGTTTAAAGGCACATTGACTTCCATTTGCACGTACGCGCCGCCACTTCGAATTCGAAGATTGTACACTATCAAGTCGTACGGAAAATTAACACAATGGATTTTTTAATTGTGGCGACCGCAGTGTGTATTTTGATATAAAGAAAAAAAAAACGTGGACGAAAGGGTAGTTGTAAAAAAAGAAGTTATTACCTCTATACAAAGTCACTCGCAGACGCAGACATAATTGCAAAAAAAAGAGTCCTGGCAATTAATTTGTAGTAACATTTTATAGATTCAGCCCTTTCTAGCATATGTAACCCGCTGCCAACACAGAGCAACTATACTGATAGATACTGAGACAAGAATCTCAAAAATGGACGCGGTTTTGGCCAGTCACAGACGCATTTCACGCATCTAATAATTTCAAAATGGCATGGCGCACGTTTTTGACATTGACAGTCGCCAACGGATGAAGTCATTTGGATTGGATACATGGATTTCAATCCGTTTGGAAATTCAAAGCTGGAAAAAGTCCATTCGATTGACATACGTTTATCACATTCACGAAACGATTTTGGAAGACGTCTATTCCATTTGGATTGATGGGACGCATCGTCTATGGCTACCTTTACTGACCTCTGCTATGTAGATAAAGACCTGCGCCATAGACCTATCAAGTTGTCGGCAAAAAGTATAATGTTAACGTTAATATCTCGATAAGCAACCCTAGTAAAGACCAGAAGCAGCAGCGCGCTGCGCCTGCGGCACTGTCCCCTTTTGTCAAAACAACAGTAGGTAGGTTACCGGTGTGTTTACATTATGTCGGTCACAGAATACGCCGATCGCATTCGGTTTAGTTTAACCCAATTGATTTATCAAATTGGGCTGTTGAAGAATTAAATACTGTCGCCGTATTCGAAGTCGGTGATCAAATACGGGCTGCAACCGAATCAGACAGAACGAATTTGGTTTTTTAATGAAATGCCATGAGAAAATGAGCAAAATTTAAATAGTTTTGTAACAGACATGAGCTACTTTTCTCGTGGAGTATATCGATGAGAGGGTAAGCTGCAATATACAAGAGGGCTGGCGCGCACAAGTAGAGGTAAAAAGAAGTTTATTTTGTGATGCGCGTACCTGGCGTCGGAGCTGTGGCTGACATCCTCGAAGGGCTCGGTGGCGTCCTGGCCGCCCTTCTCCAGCAGCACCTCCTCGCCGCCGGGATGCTGAAACAAGTATCATACATACATGTAGTGCTACTATTTCATTACTAGGTTTCAATCTCTTCAATCTAGGTTCAATCTCTTCGTCGGGGACGAAGATGACGACTTGGACTCTAAACGGACGGACTGCATTTGTTTACGTTAGTTTTTGTGGAGTTGACATAACCGCGTCTAAAAATACAACCGACTTCAAAAACCACCGAAAAATGCAAAATAACTTTCAATTTCGGAAGTCGGTGTTTCTATAATAGTTTGGTATCTTCGCTACCTATTTAACACCGACTTCCGAAATTGAAAGTTATTTTGCATTTTTTGAAGTCGGTTGTATTTTTTTTGTAAAAAGTTTTTTATTTCACAATTTTTAGTAGTAGTACCCCTCAGCCAAACTTAAATAGATAGGTACCTTCCGCCATTCGGTTCCAACATCAAATCATCATGACAATTCTAATAATACCAAACACGGCTAAGATACACTGATTTATTACAAAGTTCCGGGTATGTACCCCTCCCCCTTTTTCCTTTAGTCAGCCACCAACTACATGTATAAACAAAGCAATTTTACTTGTTACGACAGTTCTGCTAAGGTTTTTTGAAGAATTCCGTTCTATGTCTTCGTAGTTCATCATCAAATCAAAACAATATTTTTATAAGACCAACTCGAGAGTATAATCTTTCAATCAAAACTATAATTTTCAAAATCGGTCCTCAATTGACCGAGATATCGGCGAACAAACATATACAAACGACAGTTCTGCTATGATTTTTTGAAGAGTTTCGTCCTATATCTTCGAATTTTATCATCAGATCAAAAAGATATTTTTATGGGACCAATTCGGAAGTATAATCTTTCAATCAAAACAAAAATTTTCGAAATCGGTCCAAAATTGACCGAGTTATCGGCGAACACACATAAAAAAAAAAAAAATACATACAGCCGAACCTAGAACCTCCTCCTTTTTTCGAAGTCGGTTAAAAATGCAGTTGTCGTGAAGTTCAAATGCAACCAAGTTTGTCTCTTCTCCATTTCTATGCGACCAACCTTTGGTTCTGGAAATCCTAAGAGATGCGAGTTGGATGTCCACTTATATTAAAATGATTGGATAAAAAACAAATAGTTACTCAAGCCCCAAGCGGACGCAGGCGTTCGGACGCCTATTGCCTTTCTATTGTGCCTCTAATTACGGCATTCAAAAGATTAAATACTAAAAACAGAAAGTGGAAAGAAAATATCGCCATCGGAAATCTTGTTAGTCTAGATCTGGTTCATTATCACTATCTAGCGGAATGACCCCACCGCGCATAACTCGTGCCTGTATTGTATCCCTACTGTTTGTTATCAGGGTCAGTCAACCGCGTCAGTATTAACTGACCCACTCATTTGGCTCGACCTCAATGACAAACCCACCTAGTCTTATTTGTTGCCCGTAAATAGCAGGGCACTTTATCGGTGTTAACTAAATGAGTTAATGGGTCAGCAGATACCTAATTACTTAAGTACCTATTCGTCGTTGACGACATACCTAGCCTGTGCCAATTATCGGTTCATTAAAAAAATCTTTGTATTGTAATTAAGACAGTATGATTGACAATACAAAAATTTGCATACGTAGATTCGTGGAATGATTCGAAAAAGAATTGTCTACATGTCCGCCTATGTCTCGCCTTGTACTTACTTATTTTGTGGTCTCGCGAGTTAAACTTGTGCATAAACTTAAATAAATAATTGTGTATGTGTAGTGTCGGTAGGTAATTACGTATTTCCCTACCGACTACCGACACTACACATACACAGCAGGTGAGTATAACAATGAGAAGGACTGCTCGTCCGGTTCAAGCAGATAACGAGTTATAGGGAACGCCTAGGCCTTTAGATACTAGCACAATGCCAGCAGCAGCACGCGGTTGTATTGGAACACGCTCGAGCCTAGTGCCCCAGCAACGAATCGAACCTGATGAACCGCGCCCCTCCAGCAGAAAACGAGATTTTCTTTTCTTTTTCTATTTATAACGTTCAATCAAGATACAATAAAATTAGAAATGGAAGTTACTTCTACTTTAATTACTCAAGCCCCAAGCGAAGGCCAGCATTCGCACACCTATTGTCTCTAATTACGGTATTGAAAAGATGAATAGGTAGGTACCTAGTTCCTATTTATTAGGATTGCTTGCCTACCTTCATTGACAAAATAGAAATATTGAGCATTATTAGTTACATTTCTCAGGAGTAAAGTAGATACCTAGTATGTTATTAAGTAAATTATTGCATCTCACAGCAAGAGCGATAACTACTTACACAAAAATTACAATTATTGTAATCAGTATGACCTTAAAATGAAAAAAATATGATCATGACTCCTCTGCATGCGCCGTAACCAATGCACATCAAGGCCGAGGGTATTAAAGTTAACAAGGAGGCGATCATTTGACAGATAAGCACACAATGCCAATATCAAGCAAGTTTGAGAGACGTCGTCGTCTCTCACAATAAGTAGTATTGTGAGCAAAGAGAAAAATGTAAATGTAGGTTGTGAGAGCCGGCACACAAAGAGGGTACAAAGTTCTGCTTAGACAATGCGGATAATATATTTTATTTATATATTCTATTACATTAATATTTAATAGCTCCGTCGTCGTCACTCGGCATCGTTTGACGTGTGTAGGTAGTCGGTGGTGTGAGGAACGCGCCCGATATTTTTTCCGGCGAAATAACTTTTGTATTGTATTGAACCGATTGAACGCACACATGCACACTTTCTTTACAACCTCTATTGTGAAGTAAAAGTATTTCGACTTTGAAAGCGGAATATTTTTCCGTTTGTTTGCGTACTCAAGGAATAGAGCATAATTTTAGCTAGGTGCCAACCTAAATCCCATATTATATAAAGACGTAATTAATGTTTGATCTGTGATTCGATAAAGTTACACGCCGACTGCCTTGGGTAATACCGGTTACGCGTTAGGGGGCGCCGGCGCCGGGCGGTGAATGCTGGACCCACTGAGACCGTGAGGACATTACCTACCCTCCTTTTTTGGGGATATCGTGTAAAAAAAAGTTCGCCGATAAAGTTCGTTGTTTGAAATCCCGTTCCCGCGGGAAAATGAAAAGCCTAGCCTAAGTTACTTTTCTTAGGCTTAACATCAGCTATCCGTCAGTGAAAGTTCCGTCAAAATCTGTTAAGCCATTTCGGAAAATAAACAAACAGACATAAAAATATAATTTAAAAAATTGCATTGGTTTCAAATTTTTGTGCATTTTTGTTAGAGGTATAAAATTTATTTTCATCCTAATTCTGATTCTTAATTGTTTATTGTACACTATAACAGCTTATAAAACAAAGGTCATGTACATAGGCGAGCTTAGCTCAAATTTGAGTTTTCTTCCAGCAAACCATTGAGTGATAGAGAAAGATTACAATAGAGGGTAGGATCCAGTGTACAATTTTAAAATTACAAATAATACGAATAAAATAATACATAAATATACCTAAATACATAAATACAAATATACTTATATGCATATAAATATATACTATGTCATTGTGAAAGGAAATGCTCTTTAATTTTCTTCTTGAAGACATCCATGAAGGGCTGTCACGTAGGGAGTGTGGGAGGGGTTCTACAGACGCACTGCAATGACAGAGAAGGAGCCATCATAACGGCTCGAATTGTGAAAAGGAGAGTGAAGAAGAAGAGAATATCGTCGATGATAGTCCAATACCGCGTAACTAACATTGTTAAATACCGCGTATCTACACTTTAGCAAATTTTACAGGAGAGACAAAAAACTGAATTTCTAAAAAACTACGCGGCAGAACTTTGAACGAACTTGAGTATAGGATCGTTTGGGGCTCCTTCATCTAATGTACTATATTTAAAGTCAATATTCCCAATAGATTCTTTACAAAGTCACTTATGCGGTATAGTTTCAAACTATTCTGGATCAAAGACTGCACTTACGCGAAATTGTAAATGAAAAAAATATACGACCACCTCAATAAATTGTTTATTTATAATAATATTAATTATTTTAATGATTACGTTTAATCATAAATATTACATGGTTAAAACATGGTTATGAAAGAATAAAAGATATCTACCAACATCAAGTGTGAAAAATTATCAAAAGTGATAAAAATCGTCATTGTTCTTTAAACTAACTGAACTTAGAAACTGCAATATAAACTAATCAGGACTAATCTTGAAACATCAAATAAAAAGATATACATATAATTATTAAAAATATTAAAAAAAATAACAACTAAGAATTAGCATGAACTGGCATCAACTCATTCAGGTGATTGTAATATTCATTTTATTTATTATGTATTTTTATTTTATTTATTAAAACTTTATGCACTAATTAAAATGCTACACAAAGGTGGATTTAATGCCTTAGGTATTTTATATCAGTCGACTTTAGGACGGTCCAGAAAAGTAACATGGTAGGTATAACTTAATAGAAGACAAACAGAAAAGAAAATAGAACAATAATGACAAACGTATCCAACCAATCAAGACTGATGATTCTACCAATTTCTTGCAAATATGTATCTTAGACTAGAACCAACTGGTTGCCTTTCTGAGGTTTTAATGGACTGCATTCCAAAGAGACGCCAAGGCAAAGAGAATTGGATAAAGTCAAAAAGATGTGAGTGAGGGACATTGTGGAAAACGATTATTTGAAGATCCAAGATTTTTGCTGTGCGTAGAGCCCAGAATTACAGTAGATAAGAAGGGGAAGAAGGCTTATCCAGGAAAGTAAATAGGATCGTCAAGGCTCCAGGCGCTCTACGCTGTTGAATGGGTTTAAAAGGGATTAATGTATGGATACATGATTATTGTTACAGAGGATACATGATCATACTTAAGGAGGTTGAGTACAAATCGAACGCAGTTATTCAGAAGGTGGCCTTTATAAAGGAGGTTTGCATTCAAGTCATAGTAACACACATTACCATAATTAATTATAATTATAGGAAAGATTAGGGACTGTTCAAGCATTGCCTTTATGTGAGCTGCGAGGAGATTCTTCAGTCTACAGGGCGCTGTTCCGATGATTTTTCGACTAACATTTGTGACCTGCTTTCGCCAATTAAAACAAGTCGACATGCAGATCAAAGTCAAACCGTTGGTCATGTGCCTGATCTTTCTCTGGTGGTGATAAAGGAACAGAGAGTGCAAACTGTGTTTGCGCACGCACTTGAGCAGCAGGAACAGAGAGCCAAGTACGCAGGAGATATTATAGTATATCTCTTGCGTACTTGGCTAATTTCTGTTAAGATTGGCCACCATAGTCAAAATTCAATCGGTAGAATTATAATACCAATTGGCAGAGAGCAGCAGATACGCGTTTTTTGGATCGTAATTTGTTCGCGTCATCGGATCCGCGGTATTGTTACTTTTTATTTACTCCTCTTTCGATTAAAAAAATTGTTTTACAGGTCGATGCCAATCACAATCAACACTGCCATCGATGCCAATCACAATACTGCTGCGAAATCTCATTTTTGCTTCTTTTGTACATACGCGATTTTTGACAATGTTAGTTACGCGTTCTTAGACTATCACCGACGATATGCATTTAGTAAAAAAAAATATTTATTATTTTATTTTAATGCAGACACAGTCAGACACTTCAATTTTATTTATAAGTGCAGGTATCTATACACCGTGTAATTGACAGGTTTGCAAAAACTGAAACAGTAGCTTCATGACCATGATTATGACTGAAAAACGTTGGAATTTTCTTCAGGAAAATTGTCGAATTTTCCGACCGTTTTTCAACTTGATTTGTGTTCTATTCATTTGTTACAACAAAATCCAGCCCTAAAAGCAAAATTTTAGTGAAAAAAAGCAAAAAAACTTAAATTCGGCAATGTAATCGTAAAAGAAAATTCATACAACCCGCGCGGAATCAGCTGTTAGCTGTAAAAGTTTACTGGCCTCCGTAGTACCTACGACAGACAGAGACAGCATACCGCTCGCTCGCTCGCTCCTTTTGTGTGGTGCGCCTTTGCTTACGCGCCGACACTGCTAGGGTTGTACCGCGTACGGAATTTAATACTTGTAATTTTATTTTCTTTATGTCAAATGCTTTAATAATAATTAGATACTCAGGAGTATGATTACTTTATTATTTCTTAATTCCAAAAACCTTATTTTAAATCGTTAATAATCTACAGTATCAATTACGAAGCTGCCCGAACTGTACACACGCGTTGCATTACAGTAATGTAAATTGTTTGCTTTAGACAATTTAGTGGGACATAAAACATAAAAACATCGCGTCAATATTTCCAGATTCACATTCTTTAACCTGTCAATCCCTGAGCGAAAGCCGGCGTTCGCGCGTGTAGTTACGAAAAGCTTTGCTTATTTTCGATTTTTACATAGTATAAGAAAAACTTCTTATTTACGTTCTTGAATAAATACTCTATAAAAAAAAACTTAATTTATAATCTATGCGAACGCCGACGTTTGCTTAGTGTTTAGAAAACGGCGCCAAATCGCGCGCGTGCTGCTTGGTGATTGACAGGTACCAGGTTTAAACTTGGAAGCAGAACCATGAGTAAAAGTTACAAAAGATAGCGGTTAATAACAATGTTTATCATACGATTATTTTTTAATACCTAGTTCTTCATCTTTGTCTCAATCGCAGGCCGACCACTGTAACTACTGCACCATGGGCACCTCGACTAACGTACTTACTATTACCGAAATAAAAATGTTTAATTTCATACCATGTGGGCAGCCCTAATTGCTACACGTGTCACACACACTCTCAAAAGTTTGCCGACAAATGAAACCGTCAGCCGCTGAGGCGCTGAGCCGCCATTTGAGTTTGCCGCGATTGCTGGTGCGTTCTGGACGTCTATTTCGTTTTCTTTCAACTGTAGAGAGTTCGGGACTGTGTATTGCGTTCAGTTGAGTTGTGTGTTTTTGTGTTTTGTGGTATCGTCATGAATCGGCGTAATGAAACGTTTAGTGATCGCGAATATGGCCAGATGTTAATTTGCTTGGGTGAAGCTAGAGGAAACGCGTCGTTGGCATTAAGGCTCTATGTTCAAAGACACCCAAATGAACGACATCCAGCTAATAGTCGTACTATCACACGGGCATATCAGCGTGTTTTAGAAAATTTGCCTATTGTGCCGCGTCAGGAAGGTGCTGGAAGGACAATCCGTGCTCGTTCTGAGCAGGCGATTTTAGATGTTGTCCGTCGAAATCCGCGTTTGGGAACCCGTACTGCTGCAAAACTTGTAAGGCGTAATAACGGACCCCGTGTTTCACATTGGGCTGTGCACAAAGTCCTTCGAAAGGACAAGCAACGTCCATATCGGATCCATAAAGTGCAGGCTCTGGTACCTGGTGACTCAACGCGTAGACTGGCGTACCGCAGATGGCTGATACATTGGCAGCAGCTAAATCGCCAATTCGTTTCACGGGTGAACGACCCGAGAGACTTTAATTTAGGTAAGTGACTATTTTAATTTTTGTTAGGTGTTGAATTTGTGTTTAAATTTTTTGATAGGTGTGTTTGTGTGTGTAGTGTACTATGTATTTATTCTAAACAAGGTCCACGTCCCGAAGTACCTACCTATTAGTATGAATGAACAACGCGCGAGGTACAGAGTCGCGCGCGTATCGCAATATTCGTTATACATTGCGTAGCCGAAATAAAATTGAAAATTGAAAAACGTTCACCTATCATTTCCGGGAAAATATTTCACTATCAATATATTAACAATACCAGTCTGAATTCATACTTTTCGTTTTTGCCAACCTGTCAATTACACGCTGTATATCAGTGGCGAAGGGTCCATATAACACGATTCCCGCCGGCTTCCCTTATGAAAATGTAATTTAAAGGTCAACGATCTTCTAAGTTCGTTCCATTGTTCACTCACTTCGAATTTTTTAAACTTCTACATTTTACTAGCAATGCCAAAATCATACGCTGAAAACTACCGAGTTCCCACTTCGAACAACAAAATCCCATGCTACGCAACTATCTCTTTCTTTCATATGAACTAACTCCTATTACTCCAACTCGTTCCGTCTCGATCTAGCACGCAGAAAATTATACCAAAATAACTCGCTGCCCACCGGCTTGGATGGCGATGGATATACGAGCAGTTGCACAGGTGCAAGCACGGCAGAAAAAATCATTCATGATGTAGTAATTGTAATGATTCCAAAATAAGAATGGATTTAGCTGCATAAAACTCACACTAACAAGAAAAACACTTTATTTGGCAGGATTTTTTATAAGATAAAATTGACATGGCGGCCGGCGGCGTGTGGGGCGCGAATTTTTCGTTATTTGATATTGTTTACTTCTCGTACTTTATTTGTTTTTAATGTTTTAGTGTGGTGAAATAGTTATAATGTGCAGTTCAACATTTATTGTGTGTGTTGAAATTTCGTTTTCAAAATTAAGTTTTGAGGATTAAAATAAAAATGTGCAAATAGGTCGTGCGGTCGTGCCACTCCAAATCTGACCATTATTAATTATTAAGGCAGGGATGGATTTGGGTCTATTTTCTGCATCATTGAGCTGGTGGTATTTGGTGAGTGAACCTTTAATAGTTCGGCTTCCCTTTTGATAATATCCACGCTTCGCCACTGCTATATATGTATAAATCTTATATCTATGGTGCCTAGATAATATTATTAATAACGTAGGTACATAATTTTGCAGCAGTTGGTCTAGTGGTTACTGGCCCTGACTGCTATGCCGGAGGTCGTGGGTTCGATTCCCACCCAGGACAAATGTTTGTGTGATGAGCACGATCATTTGTTCTGTGTCTGGGTGTAATTTATCTATAATTTATGTATGTATTTAGAAATATATAAGTATGTTTATCAGTTGTCTAGTACCCATAACACAAGCTCTGCTTAGCTTGGGACTAGACGGCATTGTGTGATAGTTGTGGAATATTATAATAATAATATCAAGGGCTTGATTCAGAAAGCGGTAAATGATAAATGATATTTATTTTGCAAATAGGTTTTAAAAAACACTTTTACACGTCAATATTTTTTTTTCGTCAGTTTAAGCTAGATGAGGCCGGTGTTTCCTAGCTGAGTAAACTGAGAAGAAACACCGAAACAAACTCAGGGGTAACAACGGGTACTCCTGGACACGGCTCGTATAGTTAGAATGTTCCTCTCTGGAGCCCTGGCCGCCGGAAGCATGGACCCTGTTCCCGATACCGGTGGGACACTATTTTTTATATTTTTGAATGTTTTTGTTTTTATGTGTTTTAAAAAATATTTAAAATGTATTAAATAAGTAGAGAAATAAATAAAGGGAATAATAATAATAATAACCGATTAAATTGCTGATAATAACATTCTGTGATTAGCACTATAGTACAATGTATTATCATCAAAAATCACTAAATAAGTAGGTACAAAGATAGAACTAATATCACGGAACAGATAATGTATAATAATGATAATATACTTATAGAATTGTATTATAATTACTGAAGGGTGCCTTGCTTCAACGTGCACGTGTCGTAGAATAGAATAACTTACTACACCGCCACCGTCTTCTTTTCACGGCGTCTTACTTGTGTACCTAATGAAGTAATGACTCACAATCACAACGCTAAATAAATATTACACTTCAACTTAGGAAGTATGTTTTATTATAATCTATTTGTTCAAAAAAAATCCTGTATTTATAAACGGCACCGCAATATCGCAACGAATGTTGATCAAATGAGTGTGCAATTTGGGATGTGAATGTGATTCGTTGCGCCTCGGCGCCGGCGCCGGCCCGACCGAGCCTTGCGGGCCTACCACGAGCTCCTAACGCGATCTCTTTTACGACCTAAACTGAATTGTTAAAGTTATGGAGCTACAGTATCTGGCCATATTATTAGGGACAGCGCTCAGATTTTATAATGTCTATTTTTAACTGAATTTTGCAGGCAAGTGGTTGGTTGTAAGCCCTGCTGGTATTTTTATCTAAAGACTATATTGATTTAGATTACAAAAACAAATAATTCAAATATTTTTGAAAAACAAAAGATACGTAATAAGATGGACGAATATTACTAGTACGTATGTTGTGTCTGATTCCATTCTTTGTGGTATGCTTTCTAGGCAAGTTCTGGCATTCTGTTGCAGTTTTATGTTATGGTGCCATGTTATAAAAAGAGCTGTAATCAGCTGGTGCTTAATAATAATAATAAATCAGTTATTTACTTAGTGGTTATCACTTGCTAAGCGATCGCCTGCTTGATGAGCTCCCAAATGTTTTCAATAGGGTGCATGTCTGGTGAATTACTTGGCTATGGTAAAATAATTATATGTTTTTGAGCCAAGTATGCAGCAACACTTCTGGCTTTGTAGCACAGTGCAGATTCGTGCATAAAAATGTACTCTTCGTCATTGGGGAACCATTTTTGGAGCTGGGGCAGTAGTTCAGTTTCTAGTACTCGCTCGTACTGGTCTTGCCACATGGTTCCTTCCACGAAATGCAGGCACTCCATACCCTTGTATGAGATCAAAGACCACATCATCATAGTAATTGGGTGTTTAGCCGTCTCCAAAAAGCAATCTTCGTGAAACTGTTCTCCAGGGCGTCGTCGGAATGGAGCATTTATGAAAGGGCAAAGGAGCATTTGTCAACCAAAACCTGAAACGTCGATTCTGAATTTTTTTATTACGTAATCAGATAATTACATTAGTCTTTTAACAATGTACAGTACCTCTACCATGAGTATTAAGCAATAGTATTCGTCGCTACTCGATATCGACGCCGTAAATATTTTGTATGGCAAATTTTGCAGCACCTCTAGCGGTCACTTGCAGAACCAAAATTTGTCATACAAAATATTTACGGCGTCGATATCGAGTAGCGACGAATACTATTGTTTAAAACTCATGGTCATGGTAGAGGTACAGTACTATTTCAAGTTATATTTTTACCCGACTCCAGTCTGCAAAAGTGATATTTTGGTGTTGTTTAAGTCTAGTGAATTCGTCTCTTCTTTTCAATTTTTTTGGATCACAATGATTGATAAAAAAAAAAATCTTAGTAAATACTTGTATTTTTAATGTTTACCTGAAACTCGTAAACTTGAGCTGATAAAAAATTCTACTTATATATTTGTAATCAGCATTTCATATGTAATCCAGCAACAGCAAAAATGTTCTAAGCAAGAGATGCACTGTAAACTAGTGTAATGATAGGTACCGGTAATAATACTGAATAAAAAAACTAATATAAATCTATTGGACTATTGGTTTGCTTAAAAAGTGTGTTTTAATCAGAAATTACACATCTACAAAACTGTCGATTATAATTTGGCCAGGTATGGTACAGGGTTGTTGCTGATGCAGGTTTTTGTCACATCAGCGGATGCTGATGCTGATGCTGATTTTAATTTCTTTTTTTAATACTGAATTTCATAGTTTTAAGTAAATATTATAATAAAATATATATTTTAATGATTCTGTAACTTTTTAGTGAAGAAAAACAATCAACATATACACTAGTTAACTAAATAATAAATTATTAGATATTAATACTGGAATTCTATTAACGGCAAGTTGTATTTTAAAAACAACAACTGAGCTGCTTTTTCCGCTTGCAGTCTGTTCTTTAGTCGAATTTATTTCAGATTCGCTGCTGGTTAACCCGTGAGAAGGCGCGCCTAATTTTCTTACACGAGTAGGCGCGTGCGAGCAAATTGCTCACACTATCATAAAAGTTTATATTTTTAGTGTTTCTATATTTATTGGCTTATAATGTATTTAAATAAATAACACAAGGTTTAGTAAGTAAGAAAACAAGTATTTTAATGAAAACTATTAAACATAATAGCAACTTCTAACGCAAATAACAAAACAACCTAGTATTAATTATTTTTTTTGGCACGTTTCGTAAAAATCACAATAAAAACTGTTACATAACAAAAACTAAAAAGTGTTATTCATCCATTAAATCTACACTAATGTGCCTCTCGAAACACACTGAACACATGTATTTTACATGTTCGGTGCAAAGTAATTGCTTGCACGAAGTACATGGTTTTTTTGACCTTCTATTTTTACGTCTAGGACATATTGCACAAAATCCGCTTGGTTTTGGCTCCGCAACAGGCACAGGAGCCGGCACAAATCGCTTCATTAGAAATTTGAGATCTGAGGATATGTTCTCCATGCGAATCCGGCGTGAAATATGTGGTTTCACCAGCTCGAGAGCCACCTCTTTCAAGAATGTTCGTCTCTCAATCAGAGTGTTTGTGTTGGCTTTGTATATTATTTGGGCATTGATCCCAGTTATATTCAAAATGGAGAAGAATAAGCGCATTGGCCATCTTGATGTGATTCTGGCAACGGAATAATCCTCTTTCTTTTGATCTACAACATCTACGCCTCCTTTTGTGGAATTGTAAAATGTTACAATCTCAGGTTTAGCTTCACTTCCAGTTTCTTGGTCTATAGCGTCGTCATTGTGAAGTGTTGATAGCATAAGGACAATCTTCTTTGTTTTTTTCTTTGGCACATATGATAAGATTATCTTATCTTCACCGAAACCAAAAATTGAACTTGGCATTGGCCTATCCTTTGTTGACAAAAAAGAAGGCGGAATCTCTTTTTTATTTTTTCGCAGTGTTCCCACCGCAGTTGTTCTGTAGGTGTTTTTCAGTTCATCAAACAACGGTATGGATGTAAAATAATTGTCCATAGTTAGATTTCTTCCCGTGTTCAATATGGGTTGTGCAATTCTCTTCACTACATCAGCAGCGGAGTTACTCAAACTGAATGGCCCTGCGGGTTGTTTACCGGCGTAAATCTCCAAATTACTTGTGTAGAAGGTTTTGGAATCTACAAGTGCATAGATTTTGATGCCGTACTTTGCGGGTTTGTTGGATATATAAACTCTAAATTTACAGCGGCCTCTGAATGATTCCAACATTTCATCCACAGTGCAGTATTCCCCGGGTGTGTAATTTTGATTACAATGAGCAACAAAGTTTTCAAAAATTTCTCGGATTGGTGCCAGGTTGTCGGTTTCCTTTCTGTTATCACGAGTATTTATGTCATCGAATCGCAAAACCCGTAACAAAAATAAAAATCTTTTTATTGACATGGTTGCTCTAAAAAAATCACATGATGTTCCATCATCTAGCCACATTTCTTTTACATTTAAATGACAGATCTTTTTCAAGCCCGCCATGTACAAAACTCCGATCAATGCTTTTATTTCAACTGCATCTGTAAGTTTGCAATCCCGTTCACGTGAAAACTTTTCTTGTAGTTTAGTTATGTACACATTCGTGTACAGGACTATTTTGTCTATCATGGTATCATCCACAAACAATGAGAAACATTGTAAAGGTTCTTTGGCATTCTTAGCTACATTTTTTACTCCTGGCAGGTGGATAACTATGTTATAACTCCTAGTACGTACGTTACGTAAAGGCTTGTGGATAAGCCATTTTGTGGAACGATCTTTGCCAATATAGTATGGGATCCTACCTCTTTGTTGTTGAGTCGCGGGAGTAGAAATATCAGCATCGTTTTCATCCGACGATTGCTCCGTATCAGTTTCGTGAGGACTACGGATGACAGAACTATCGCTTTCTATGGTGTCAACACGATATTGTTCCCCATTTTCAAGATCTGCATCCAATTCATCACCAGAATCCTCTTCCAACCACGAACAAATTTGTGCTTGCATTCGATCGTCCATTTTGTATCTGTAGTGTAGCTAGAAGAAAAATAAAAATAATAACATTATTACTAAAGAGTTTTTACATGATAATCAACTAATATAAATCAAACAAATGAAATAATATGGCAGAAATAACAATCTAACTTTTTTAAACCACAAAAATAAATACTTACACGGATGGGCGCGTGATGAGCAAATTGCCGCACGTTGGTACACGGCCTCCACAAACGCCTTGCTGCGCGGTCGTAACGCCACTGAGCGGATCGAGAATTGCGTCAGGGGAGAGGGGGTGAATATTTAGGAAGGTACTTAAGTGCTTGAATTGGTGTGGCATGGGAAAGACAAAAAATTTTTGAATTAGATTTTTGTGTGAGCAAATTGCTCATAGCGCGCCTTCTCACGGGTTAAAAACTTGTCGTACTCTTCGGGATGTATTGACCTCAAATGATTTTTTAGTGACGTACCTATTTGTACGTCCTTTGCGTGAATAATTCTTCTTGCATATTATACAGTTTGCGGTATCTTGATTCACTAATTTAAAGTACTGCCAAATTCCGCTTTTTAATATGGGGGGCATTTTAAAATCATAAACACGCACCAAAACAATGCGCTCTGCATTTGCTTGCAATATTGACTAAATCACAGAGAATAATATTGATGATATTTATATTGAATAGTATTTTGATTGGCCAAAACTCGGAAGCGAAAACGGCACGTGCCATTAACTCCGCCCTCCGTCGGTCATGTCGCGACACGAACTTTGAACATCAGCAATGAGCAATTCAGCATCTAACATCAGCAACAATCAATGCGGATGCTGATGCTGATGCGGAAAATAATGCTGATTTTCCGCTGATGCTGATGCTGATATTCGCAACAACCCTGGTATGGTATATAGGGTGCAAGGCCCCTGTTATTATATTAGACTATACACATCCTACAGTTTCTTTATTTACGTATAGTACCCGGCAAAAAAGTTTAACCATTTGCTATGGTTACGCGTAGCCCCTCACTTCGATTGAGGCCAGAAAATTGGTTATAATTCACGTCACACAAGTTGAACCATCAAGACGGGCGACCTTGAAGGTGTCATTCGAACCTTGGCGGCAGGCTGCGGATGTAAGCAGCACATGCGGCATAGCCCGTGCAGCCGCAGCCGCGTTCAAAACGTTTTTCAAAGAAATCCACACTACTACGAAGAAAAATCAGTCTTGCTGCAGAGCGTCGGCTGCGAGTCCTGCCGCGACCTACAGCCGCAGCCGTGTTGGGAATGGTTTTCGCAGAAATCCATACTACTACGAAGAAAACCAGTCGTGCAGCTGCAGACGGCTTCGTACAGCCGTCGCATGTGCTGCCTGCATCCGCAGACTGCCGCCGAGATTCGAGTGGCACCTTGAATGCGCAGTAACCGATTTGCGGGTCTCAACCGAAGTGGGGGCCGCGCGTGAACATAGCAATTGGTTCAACTTAATTTCCGCGTACTATTATGTTCTGTGAAGATAAAAGTATAGCCGCCCTAGTTTCTTGCTAGTCCATTGATAAGCAAATAAATATCATATTAATTAGCTGCGTAGCGCAGAGCGCAATATCACCGATGATAGCTAGCTGGGCCCCTGGGTACTGTGACGCGCACTCAGATGATAAGGGTATGAAAAATCTGGATACGGATATAGAAATGATATACCTATACCGGTTTCGGATATGGCTACGGATTAATTATTATTTCGGATTATCCGCTAGTTTCCGTTACTTACGGAAATTAGAGTAAAATACATTATAGGTAAAATAGCTAGATTTGACCTTTATTTCTGGTCTAGATTAATCATTTGTTTGGCCGGACAAACAAAAAACCTATTGTAAATTTATTAGACTCCGTCTTTATCCGAAACTATCCTTATAACTTGTATTTCTGTTTCAGTTACTGTATTTTTTGTATTTCGCATATCCATTAGTTTCGGTAACGGTTACGGAAATGCATAACATTTGTTCACGAAACCCTCACAAATGGAATGGTAACACAAGCTGCACATTCATTTTGGAAATCTGCGTTTCTTTCTCTTTCCTAGTTGTGCATTTCCTAGTTTCTAATAAAAAAATTTATCAATAAATAATGTTGTTTTGTCACTCTTGGCCACTGACACGTTTTGTTACTACTAGAGTGCTAAATATCACGTGAGAGGTGTAAACAGTACGAATATTTTTATTGAACCTGCATTCTTGAGGTCATAGATTATAACCATAGTATTGAAAAGCAATCTCTAGCTAGACGGTTAATATCTTTATGCAGGGCACTCGAGGGGGCGCGCGCCCCCCGCGACCCTCGACCCCCGTCCCTGCATTCCGTCTGCGCCGCTAAATGAGAAATTCCAGCGCATCTTCACGACGACAGAGATCGGATTATTAACATTCCGGTAAGGCGCCACGCACGACAAACGTCCGATGTACGGCAGCAGTGACGGTTACATACCATGATAATACTATTATAATTAATGTCTACGTCAGCGTCATGGCAACATGAAATAAGAATATAATAATATTTTCAATAGACTTAAATCGAAAACGTCATGTCACTGTAGCACTCGACTCCATAGCATAGAATTCCGCCTGGTCGCAATTAGGTACATTCTTTCTCCATTTGTATCAAAATGCATTATTTCTGTTGTGGTCCTCTAACGATACCTGGGCTCCGACTGGTACCAAGACTTCTTTGTACTTTGATAAAGTAAATAGGTCAGCAGCCTATTTACTGTACCTACTTAAATATTATGAATGCCTTGTTGTATTATTTTCGCCTATGTACCACTACTATAATAATATGGTTATTTATCACCACAAAGAAAGAGTTTATATATAATAAAATAAACTTAATTTTAAAGTACTCTTTACAAAGCAATCTTTTTTATATTGTACTGCAGTATATAATGTGGTGGCTGTGATATGCGCCAAGCAGTTTTGACTCTATCCCCTGAACTAGGTGGTAACCTGTATCTCAGGGGGTAGTGTTCAGCCATAGATATTGAGATATTTATCGAGTGCCACTACTTTAGATTATGAGTCGGTATTTGGGAGGGAGAGTGGTGTGTGTATAAAGATGCGGGTGGAAGAATATATGTGTATGAAAGTGTGTAAGTAGATATGTTTTTAGGGTTATGTAATAAAGGTAGGTACTAATGTACATGAAGTTTAAATAAATATAACACAGGCACCTCAGTAGGTTACGTTTGCATATTTGTGCAACGAAAATCGCGCCTTGATTTCATTACGTCATGTGTAGGCCGTTCAGGTTATAGCTCGATCTAGAGGTTATAGCATGATCTAAGTGATAATAATTAATCAATCATCGCTACTCAAACCCGATTTTATTTCTATAATTCACTGGGAGAATACAGGCTCGAATCTAGGCTGTATTATCTAACCGCTAGATAAATTAAAACAGGCGTCGTTACCCTGCTGCTGCCTGGCTGGAGGGTCGACCGACAGGCTCGTACTGTTACTTATTCTGTGATGTAGGCGAACTAGCCGACGGGTTAAGGTGCTGGTAACAGGTGGGCTGCCGCCAGCAATAAACTTCAGCATGAGCGTCAAAGTTTTCACACTTTTTACATGCAGGTTTTTTCTTGGTGGTTTCGATGGTATTTTGTTTTATCAAAATTAGTTTAGCCTTTTACCAAATATCCCCATATTTGAATGAACAACCGAATGTGAAAGTGAGAAGTGGGAATGAACAACCGAATCTTTGCAAATAACACCAAATAGAGTATAAAAAGTACATTGCAAAATTGTATGATAAATTAATGGTTTCAAAGTAATGGCGTCAAATAAACACCAAGCCAACGTGCGACTTAGGAGTATGCGGAAATGTCCACGATATAAATTAAATATCGGTGCTTTGAGCATAGGAAGTCTGCAATCCTGCTAACTTTCCTTCTATCATTAAATACGGTGTTTTTTATCGTGCTGATTTCATCATGCATGCGGATCGTGCGGATTTCATTGCTGCCCAGTATCACGCCCCGCGTCCCGCATGCGTATTCCAAGCATTTCAAGAAATACTTGTATGAAAACTTACACCACATGACCACACACACTTTTACCTTACTTTTGAGTGTTGTATTCTATTTAATATGTGTTATTTATTTATTGTGCACACTTAACACAGTGTTGTCTTTCTTAACCCAAAGGTTGACTGGTAGAGAATGCCTTGTTGCATTAATTCCGCCTATGTACCACTATTGTACATGAAGTTTAAATAAATAAAAGGATATTTGCGGGGGCTACACGTACGGAGCAATCCCTCACGAGTGATGAAATCCGCACGATATTAAAAACACCCTACGTTTACACAATTGAATTTACGTAAAAAGGTGTGGCACATTCAAAGGGCTACGGGCCGCGCGGCGCGGGCACTGACCGCAGGTACTTACCACGATGACCGAGCTCGGAAGTGAGCACGCACGTGACCTCGCTTGAGGCGCTCGATCAGCACTTTATTATAAAGCCATGATCGTGGCTATGTTACACGGCGACGGCACCTAGACATTCTACGCTCGATTCCTATGAGTCTTTAGTCTTTAGACGTGTGTCGGTTTTGTCTAGGTATAGGTACTAATAATATAAAGAGGTTACATTTGTAATTTTGTATATTTGTAAACAATGAATACCCGGTACCTACTAGACTTTTTTTTTCCAGTAATGCAATTTTACTTTATACTGGGTGACAGGCCAATTTCTAATTTCAATCAACAAAAAATAAAGGAGGATGCAAATGCTAGGCCCATCTTGCAATGTGTGTTACACAGAACAGAGAATACAGATGTGTTACATTACATCGTTGGATAGGTAGTCGTGTTTTCGAGCTGAATAAAAGTTACTATGGCACCAAGTTCAAAGTCCCTTCAAAGTTATTCTTTGTTTATTATATTAACCTGTTAGTTTTTCCAATAACCAACTAGGTAGGTAATGCTACATTTAAGTAATAAATTACATTTCTGTGTTTTATACGGGTGTACTACGCCAAATTGAATGCCAAATAATCGAATATCAATTGATCGAACACTATAAATCGAACATCTAATACTCAAACTTTCAAAATATTGAATGTTTGTATGATCGAGCGACCAACGCATCGCACATTCATTCTATGAAAATATATTGAATACTTTTTATACAGATTACAAGAAAAACACAAAATTCACTAATAACATTTCAATCTTCAATTAGCACATTTTATAGATGGTAATGGTATTTTTCTCTTCTTTTTTTACAATGTCCTCTACAACTGACTATGAACCTGAATTAATATACATGCCTCGGCATATAATAAAATTTCTTTATAAATCTATTAATATTAATAAAATCCAGAAAGAGCTAGTATTTTTATTCATGCATTAATAGTTTTTGGCAGCAGCAGCACAATCAAGAGAACGGAGGTCCATAAGGGGGTTTTCTGGCCTTAAAAAGAATAAAAAAATAAAAATGTTCACACATATGAAATTTTATTATTTTAGAACAGATGTATTTTAAGTTTTTATTGGAATTATTTGTATTGTTAGTTCTGCAAAACACCAAAGACAGCCCTTTGGATAGACATAAAACTAACCCAATCAAAGGGATAATTATGATGGAGGAACTGCTTTACCAGATATGGAGGATGTGAACTAATGTGTTTTTGATTGAATTATTCTCAAGTAGGTTGTATGGTCCCTCAAATAATGTTTCAGTAAATAACAACAACAGTTAACTTAGATGCAACTCATGCAAGGAATTAATATCCAAATTAATATATTATTTAAGTTCTGAACACATGCAATGTTTGATTTAATTGAGATTTTATATTTAAAATAATAATTTATGTCGATAACTATTAAATGTAAGTATGCCTACTTGTTAATTTAAAATATACTTTAGAATCATAATATTTGCCATCTACATATTAATTCAGTTTCCACACAACTACATATTTTAATTTTGTTATTTAAATTGCCGGTTTGTATAAAATAGGGCAGGATCGTAGTAAAATAAATGAATCATACGTGCCATGTAACAGATTATCAACTGACCTCTGTGAGGAACTTGGTGACGTCGTACACTTCGTTGTGAATGATAAGCACGGCGTCATTGCGCGTGCAGCGCGACTTCAGCTCCTCGCGCGTGAACAATTTGGGCTCCTTCTCCATCGCGGCTAGTTCGTCACCACTTGTCTGTTTGAATACCGTGAGTGCCCTTGCCTCTGCGTGCTACTGCACACTACACCCAACAATAAAACACTGGAGAAGCAGAAAACCCTATTATCACTGCGTCGCCGTGTCGACGTGTCGACGCAGATACTACAATCCCTCAACAGCGGCTAAACGAAATATTTACGAATTTATACACAGATCGCTTCACAGTCACTTTTGGTTTGACACTTAAAAGACAGCTGTCAGCTGTCAGACCTGTCAGGGATCCCAGTTTCTTTTTATTGTCAATATTTTTGGCTTGGATACTAAGTTTTTAAGAAAAGTCTTAAAGTAAATAGAGTCTGTCTAACGAAAGCGCGACCTGGAGTTTAAAAAAAAAAAATTAAATTGGCAACATAATGTTGCCGTCAAAAGCACGTCAAAGTCTACAATGACAATTGTCAGTATTTTGTAACAAAGATTGATTTTAAAAATACCTATAATTGCTTATCATGGGTAAAACAACAAAAAAATACGTAGGAAAGCTGTGAAATACTATGATCAGTAAGTTTAAAGAAAAACAAGAAGAGAAAGTAGTTGTTTTTGATCTCAAGTTTTTAAGTTACTATGACATTATAATCTTGATCACTGTTGACTGACTATTAGATATATTTTACGATATGATAATAATTTTTCTTATGTTTATAGATAATCTTGAAGATATTCAAGGACTGCGCGAAATAAATAAAAAAACATTGAATCGTTAAGGAATTTGGAGAAAAAGCCTTTACACTTAAAATTAAGCTTTAAGAAGAAATATCTTCACAACCGTGCTTTATACGTTCAAAAGTGGTCGAATTGGTGTGATGAAATAGCATACTTTGAGGATGATAAAATTCAACATTTTGTGTTATTGACCTTTTCCCGTGATTTTCTTGATATAATAGTAATATACCAATAAATAAATTTTTACTCGTTTTTGTATTGTATTGGGTTATTAAAGCTATCCAGTATTGTTCTACTGCCGTGCAAAAGCCATCCACTTTTTCTAATGGTCTCGGTCCCTTACTCACATTCCATTTCTTAAGAAAGACATCCAGGTCGGTTGGCAAACCTTGAGTTTAGACTTTTGGGTGTTAGTCAAACACCAAGTCTGTATAAACCATATAGTACGAGATCCAATAGAAGAAGCACCTTCCCTCATCGGTTATTTGATTAGGATAAATATTATATGCTAGATGATGCTTTTATTGATACATTGCGAGTAGGTTGCCTATCTAAATCTGGTGCCAAAGATGTGAAACAATTAAATTAGTTAATAATTTTTTTTCATCAACTACCCTGATTGGTTATTTAAGAAAGACGAGCATCAGCTGAAAGAATGCGCTCTGAGGAACTCAAAAAGTATAAGTTGCCTAATTTTCCTTGGGGCAAACATAGGAGTTGCCTCGTTTGAAGAGGTAGATAAATGGTGGTAATATACTCTCATCTGTTATTTAATCGAATTATATATCAAATGAAAGGTAATTTTATTCCTAATCCAACCGTATTAGGTTGCCTTCCCAAAAATGGTGTGAATGAATAGTTGCCTACATTTAAGATTTAAAATTTTCTGGGCTAGTTCTGGTATTAAAAATATATTTCCTCATCTGTAATTAAATGATAATAAGATTATACGCCAGATAAAGCATATATCGATATATCGCGAGTAGATTGCTTAGCTAAATCACATACCAATGATGTTAAACAATAAAATTTGTTATTAATTATTTTTTATCTACTTCCCTGACTTGTCGTTTAAGAAAATCGTGTATCAGCTGAAAGTATGTACTCTAAAGAACTGGAAAAATATAAGTTGCCTACTTTTCCTCGGTGCAACTATGAGGGTTGTCTCGTATAAACAGGTAAATAAAGGTTAACATGATACTCTCATCTGTTATTTCATTGAATCGAGTATCAAATGAAAGGCTATTTTATTCCTAACCCAGCCCTATAAAGTTGCCTCACCAAAAATGGTGTGAATTCATGGTTGCCTAGATTTAATATGTAAAATTTTCTGGGCTAGTTCTGGTCATAGAAATATATTCCCTCATCTGTAGTTAAATGACAGTAAAGATTATATGCTAGATAATATATATATACATCGCGAGTAGATTACTTAGCTAAATAAAATGCCAATGATGTTAAACAGTAAAATCTGTTATTATTATTTTTTTATCAATTTCCCTGAGTTGGTATTTAAAAAAGTAGAGCATCAGCTGAAAGAATGTGCCATAGAGAACTGGAAAAATATAAGTTGCCTACTTTTCCTCGGTGCAACTATGGGGGTTGCCTCGTATAAATAGGTAAATAAAGGTTCACATGATACTCTCATCTGTTATTTCATTGAATAGAGTATCAAATGAAAGGCTATTTTATTCCTAACCCAGCCCTATAAAGTTGCCTCACCAAAAATGGTGTGAATTCATGGTTGCCTAGATTTAATATGTAAAATTTTCTGGGCTAGTTCTGGTCATAGAAATATATTCCCTCATCTGTAGTTAAATGACAGTAAAGATTATATGCTAGATAATATATATATATACATCGCGAGTAGATTACTTAGCTAAATAAAATGCCAATGATGTTAAACAGTAAAATCTATTATTATTATTTTTTTATCATTTTCCCTGAGTTGGTATTTAAGAAAGTAGAGCATCAACTGAAAGAATGTGCCCTAAAGAACTGAAAAAATATAAGTTGCCTACTTTTCCTCGGTGCAACTGGGGGTTGCCTCGTATAAACAGGTAAATAAAGGTTCACATGATACTCTCATCTGTTATTTCATTGAATCGTGTATCAAATGATAGGCTATTTTATTCTTAATCCATCCCTATTGAGTTGCCTCACAAAAAATGGTGTAAACTCATGGTTACTTCGATTTAATATGTGAAATTTTCTGCGCATACATTAACTGTTTCAAGTGTGATGCATCTTTCATTTGATAGACAAAGATGCATCTAGTTTATTTTTAATGTGTAAATTATATTAATGATTATATTTTTTTTACCCAAAAATTAATGATGAATTAATTGACGTACCAAACTGGAGGCAAGGATATCATGAAGCCGAGTGCTGCAGTGACAAATTTCTACGTGTATTAAACGAAATAAATTAAAAGAACGAGAAGTATTTTTATCATTAAAATATTAAATTATTATTTATATATTAATTTGTTGGTAAAGTCAATTTATTGTATTAATAATTATGTTAATTTTTAATAATCTGTTCACAAATAGAATTTAAGTTTTTATTAAATTTTACAGCCTTTAAAACATGGACCTCTTTGCTGTTAAAAAGAAATAATCACCACCACAGTCGTATTTGATTAATTTAGCTGGCCAAAATTCTAATTTCTAAAACTCAAAAATCATTACTTTTAAACTAGGGTTCTAGTTTAAAAGTAATGATTTACTATTAAAGGTAGATTATGTTTATAATTATCTGGATTCCAACAGTGAATGAATATTTTTGGACCACGGCCCTCTCAGGTGTCCTCAGAACATCTTGCCCAGATCAATGTTTTAGAAGCGCATAGAGGACAAACATACAAACCTTTTTTTTTTAAGAGATTCATAATGATATTTTATTAAAAAAATACTATAATGTTGCTTTTTTTTTATTACCAGTATTTAATCCACGTTTGCATGATCAAGAAAAAAATACTTTTAAAAAACGTACATTTTGAACGAAACAAACATTTCATAATTATGTAGAGTGGCTGACAAATTAATTCTAGGGTAAAAATCGATATTATTACATACACATTTAAAATGAACTCGATACATGTTTGTCTATCAAATGAAAGATGCATCACTCCTCTGTCACAGTCAATGCACGAGCAGAAAATTTTACATTGAAAATCTAGGCAATCATGAATTCGCACCGGTTTTGGTAAGGCAACCTAATACGGTTTGATTAAGAATAGAATAACCTTTGACTTGATATAAAATTTGATTAAATGACAGATAAGGGTACACTTTGAACATTTACTGGATTTACACCATTTTTGGTGAGGCAACTTAATAGGGCTGGATTAAAATAAAATAGCCTTTCATTTGAGATACGATTCAATGAAATAACAGATGAGAGTATCATGTGAACCTTTATTTACCTGTTTATACGAGGCAACTCTCATAGTTGCACCGAGGACAAGTAGGCAACTTATATTTTTCCAGTTCTTTAGGGCACATTCTTTCAGCTGATGCTCTACTTTTTTAAATACCAACTCAGGGAAATTGATAAAATAAAAAATGGTAATTTAAAAAACTAAAAAACCCGACTGCTTTTCTGAGTATTCATGAAAAAGCCCTAAAACAAGAAAGTCGTTGTAGCAGTCGGGACCCATTACATCATAGATCTACTGACTAGACGACTGACTTTCTAGAATGGGTCCCGACTGCTACAACGACTTTCTTGTTTTAGGGCTTTTTCATGAATACTCAGAAAAGCAGTCGGGTTTTTTAGTTTTTTAAATTACCATTTTTTATTTTTTACTTTTTTAGTTTTATTTTTTTACGATATCACTTTCACAGTAATTACAAATCTAACGACACCTCGCAAACTAAAATCCATCGAGCCGTTCAGGCCACAGAGCGTGCCAAATATTTGAATTTGGCGCCAAAAATTCGCCATTTTGTTTTTTTTTTATTTTGATATACCCAGTGTCACTGTCACAGTAAATACGAATCTAACGACACCTCTCAAGTTAAAATCCATCGAGCCGTTCAAGCTGCAGAGCGTGCCAAACAATTATACATACATACATACATACATACATACAAACATACATACATACATACTCTCGAAAAACATAACCCTCCTTCTGGCGCAGTCGGGTAAAAATAATAATAATAGATTTTACTGTTTAACATCATTGGCATTTTATTTAGCTAAGTAATCTAATCGCGATGTATATACCTATATATATTATCTAGCATATAATCTTTACTGTCATTTAGTTACAGATGAGGGAATATATTTCTATGACCAGAACTAGCCCAGTAAATTTAATATATTAAATCTATGTAACCATGAGTTTACACCATTTTTGGTGAGGCAACTTAATAGGGCTTGATTAGGAATAAAATAGCCTATCATTTGATACACGATTCAATGAAATAACAGATGAGAGTATCATGTGAACCTTTATTTACCTGTTTATATGAGGCAACCCCCATAGTTGCACCGAGGAAAAGTAGGCAACTTATATTTTTCCAGTTCTTTAGGGCACATTCGTTCAGCTGATGCTCTACTTTTTTAAATACCAACTCAGGGAAATTGATAAAAAAATAATAATAACAGATTTTACTGTTTAACATCATTGGCGTTTTATTTAGCTAAGTAATCTACTCGTGATCTGTATATATATTATCTAGCAAATAATCTTTACTGTCATTTAATTACAGATGAGGGAATATATTTCTATGACTAGAAGTAGCCCAGAAAATTTTATTTATTAAATCTATGTAACCATAAGTTTACACCATTTTTGGTGAGGCAACTTAATGGGGCTGGGTTAGGAATAAAATAACCTTTCATTTGATACTCGATTCAATAAAATAACAGATGAGAGTATCATGTGAACCTTTATTTACTTGTTTATACGAGGCAACCCCCATAGTTGCACCGAGGAAAAGTAGGCAACTTATATTTTTCCAGTTCTTTAGAGCACATTCTTTAAGCTGATGCACGACTTTCTTAAACGACAAGTCAGGGAAGTAGATAAAAAATAATTAATAACAAATTTTATTGATTAACATCATTGGTATGTGATTTAGCTAAGCAATCTACTCGCGATATATCGATATATGCTTTATCTGGCGTATAATCTTATTATCATTTAATTACAGATGAGGAAATATATTTTTAATACCAGAACTAGCCCAGAAAATTTTAAATCTTAAATGTAGGCAACTATTCATTCACACCATTTTTGGGAAGGCAACCTAATACGGTTGGATTAGGAATAAAATTACCTTTCATTTGATATATAATTCGATTAAATAACAGATGAGAGTATATTACCACCATTTATCTACCTCTTCAAACGAGGCAACTCCTATGTTTGCCCCAAGGAAAATTAGGCAACTTATACTTTTTGAGTTCCTCAGAGCGCATTCTTTCAGCTGATGCTCGTCTTTCTTAAATAACCAATCAGGGTAGTTGATGAAAAAAAATTATTAACTAACTTAATTGTTCCACATCTTTGGCACCAGATTTAGATAGGCAACCTACTCGCAATGTATCAATAAAAGCATCATCTAGCATATAATATTTATCCTAATCAAATAACAGATGAGGGAAGGTACTTCTTCTATCGGATCTTAGATCAATAGGTCAAATGAGGAGATTACACATGTCCATAAGCTTACGCTTTAGTGATATGGGCAAAGTGCCCTTAAATAGTTCCTTGATGGACCAGTAACTTTTTCAGGTATTTTCTGTTCGACACGTTATTTCTTTGTCTTACCTGGCCCAGAAAGAGACTACTTGGCCCAAGTAGACAATAATATATTTTAAGACGTATTGTATATTCTGTCCGCCTACGTGTACGTTCCTTTTGGAGCTGCTGGTTATGATTTCGGTCTTCAACATTTTTATATGTAGACCAACCAGCATTTGCTCTAGTCCTGTGGCTGTAGGAGAGAACAGGACAATATTATCAGAGAAACGCATTTGCGTTTCTCTGATAATATTGTAAGCTAAGCAATTTTAAGCAAGCTAAGCAGCTAAGTAATTTTACTTAGCTTCGCTGATGACACTGCCCTTCTCTTCCCATTCGACTGCTAATGTCTGAAAGAAGTGATGAATAACTTTGGAGACAACGGGACGCCCTGTTTGACTCATTTCTGTTTGAAACATAGGATCTAATCTCTCTAACTTGCTGGAAGAAGTATGTGCGGAATCTATTTTTTGTTTTGTAAGGGAATTGAATATTTCTGAGTGTGTGGTTGAGTATTGATTGAGTATATTTATTTCTAAACATTTTGTGTTCCTCATATTAGGAATATAGTTCGTCAAAAAGAATTATATGATTGTCGCAAATACAAAAAAATGTTAAGATTATTAAAAATCAAACAGAGTTTACCAACAACTTGTATCTCATTTGTTTTTCTCTTCGTGTGACATTTCTTTTGACATGTACATTTTTACTTTTAAGTAGGCAGTTACAAAACTACTTATAGAGGTATTGATTCTTATCAGAAACCTTCTTTAATCTGTCCTAGCTCAGAGGACACCGGTGTCCTCTCACATCCACGCCACTATAGGCCTTAATTCCGATGTTTAGAGTCTACTTTTGTATGAACAAGTTGGGTAGTTGTGGATCGACGTGTTAACATCCTTCCTTTTTGTAGAGTCTATGAAAAGGTAAATATGCATGTACAAAGATAAACTATATACAACTTAATCCGATTCGGTCCAAGATTGATTGGATTGATGGCCTGCTTAGAGATTTCGTCAGCAGATCAGCACTCTGTAGGTTCACCTCTACATGTTATACTTTCAGCTTCCCAACTGCGACGAGCTCTCGAACATAAAAATGTCTGACAGCAATATGTTTTGTCCTTCGGTGCAGCTTAGGATTTTGTGCCAGCTTTACCGCAGCGTCATTATCTATCTTTAAGACCGGTATTTCCTTTAATGCAGTTATCTCGTTGAATAGTCTCTGCAGCCACACTACTTCACGAGCTGTCTCGCTGGCTGCGACTATTTCTGCTTCAGTCGTCGAGATTGCAACTGAGGACTGCTTTCTGCTAGCCCAAGCAATAGCTCCTCCTGCATAAAGGCATAGGATGCCACTCGTAGAACGCCCGTCCTTTGGGTCACCTGCATGGTCAGAGTCACTGTATGCATCTAGTATTCCACTCATATGTCCCTTTTTGTATGTTATAGCATACATTGAGGTGCCTTGCAGGTAGCGAAATATCCGCTTCACCTTAATAACATCCTCCTTTGAAGGGTTTTCTAAGCTTCGGGATACAACTTCAACAGCATATGCTATGTCTGGACGCGTAGCGACCATGAGGTAGGCAAGTGCTCCTACCGCCTGTCTAAAAGGGAATGACTTCTCGTCTATGACTTCTTTGTCATTTTTCCCTTGTTCACCATCCCTTATCATTGGTGAAGTAACTGTTTTGCAGTTTGCCATGCCAAAACGAGCTAAGACCTTTTCAGTATAATGCTTTTGACTAATGCTTATGGACCCATCGTCATTATGGTGTAACTGTAATCCCAAATAATAGTCTGCAGGCTTAGTCGTTATCTTGAACCTTCGTTTGAGTTCAGACATGAACTTTCCAGCATCTTTTGCGTTCGTAGTAGCCACTAATCCATCATCTACGTAGAGCACTAGGATTATCTTAGTCTGCGCACGTTTTCGTGTCAATAGGCATGGATCCGTTTTACTCTGTTGAAAGCCTATGCTTCCCAGGTAGCCTATGATGCATCTATTCCAGCATCGTGGAGCTTGCTTTAGTCCGTATAGGCTTCGCTTCAGCTTACATACTCGATTGGTTCCATCATGCATGCCCTCAGGCTGCTTCAAGTATATCTCTTCTTCAAGAGAGCCGTTGAGGAAGGCTGTGGATACGTCGAACTGTTGGAGCGTCAGACCTTCGTTAGCCGCAACACTTATGACTGATCTGATCGTCGTCATCCGCGCCACTGGGCTAAACGTTTCGTCGTAATCGACACCTGGTTTTTGCGTAAACCCACGGGCAACAAGCCTCGCCTTATATTTATCGATGCTACCGTCGGCGTTGGTCTTTAACTTGAAGAGCCACTTGCACGAAATAGCTTTTCGACCCTTGGGTAGATCGACAAGTATCCATGTTTTATTCTCTTCTAGAGATTTCATCTCGCTTTTCATTGCGTTTACCCAACACTCTTTATCCTGACTCTTTAGTACGTCGCTGTAGGTACTCGGTTCGTACATATCTGACATATTATCTACAGCAGACATAACGTAGTCGTCAAATTTTCTTGGCGGTCGCAATGTCGATCTGTCTCTGAGAGTCATGCTTCGTTGGATGTCTATTTCTCTATCTGCTACAGCCTCATCTTCAATAAGTTCTTCCATACGCTCTGGTAGTGTCTGATCATTTACGTCATCTTGTGCTTCAGGAGTTTCAGGACTTATGATGCTTTCCTCTGTTTCAACAAACGATTCAGGAGGTAAACACTCTTGAAAAGGTTCTGTGGTTTCAGTCTCTTCCTCCCTTACATCATGAATCGGTTGACTTTCTTCCTCCCTTACAACAAGATTTGGCAGTCTACGTAGAGTTATTTCTATTTCAGAAATTGGTTCTACAGGATCTGATCTGACTTTATCTTCTGTGTCAGTCCTGGTGATTGTGAACTCCTGAAATATGACATCTCTCGACCGTACTAAAGTTTGCTTATTTTTGTCTATCTTCAGAAGACGGTATCCATCATCACCATCATAGCCGATTAAAATACATTTTTCCGATTTTCTGTCAAGCTTTTTACGCTTCTGCTTGGGAACATGTGCGTAGCACGGACTTCCGATGATTCGTAAATGTTTAATCTTTGGCTTCTTGTTAAACCATAACTCGTAGGGTGATTTTCCTTCTATTGGAGTACGTCCAGTTCTGTTAAGTACATATGCTGCTGTACTTATGAGCTCTGCCCAACAGGCGGTCGGTAGCTCCTCATGTGCATGCATGACGGCTCGAGCGACTTCGACAAGGGTCCGATTTTCTCGTTCACTGCAGCCATTTTGTTGTGGCGTATATGGCATGACTAACCGTTGCTTTATGCCATACTTTTGCAGTACTGCTCGGGTTTTCTCACTATCGAACTCTCCACCGTTGTCGCTTAGAAGTTCCTTTATTCTATGTCCCGCTGCCTTCGTCTCCTCTAACATAATCTGAATTATTGAGTGGACTTCAGACTTTTGTTTCATAAAGTAAACATAGCGGTATTTGGTGAAATCGTCTTTGAATAGAACGAAGTAACGATATCCTTTGTAAGAGAATGGAAATGGTCCACACACGTCTGAGTTTATAATCTCACCCGGTAATTTTGCTCGTTCTCTAGTGCCGAAAGGTTTTCTATGCATTTTTCCATAGCTACAACCTTCGCAAAATTCTTGTGTGTTGTTTGGTACCTTTATTCCAAGTTCTCTTTCGATAACCTACTTTACATGGAGTTTGCTTTGATGGGCTAACCTCTCATGGTAAATTTGTAAGGAATCATGGCTTGTTAGTGCGTTTACTTGAACGGGAATAGGTGGCATCACATTCTTAACATTCAGTTTCAATAAACCTCCTCTTTTCTTTCGTTCTCCTGTAAGCTTGACTATGCCCATTGATTTTAATTTACAGAATTCAGCTTCAGATTCAAAGACGCGGACGGTAGGATGTTAAAGAAGGTTTCTGATAATAATCAATACCTCTGTAAGTAGTTTTGTAACTGCCTACTTAAAAGTAAAAATGTACATGTCAAAAGAAATGTCACACGAAGAGAAAAATAAATGAGATACAAGTTGTTGGTAAACTCTGTTTGATTTTTAATAATCTTAACAAAAAATACTCAAGTATCAAAAAAAAATTCTCTTATTATGACAGTAATACCATATTCAATATTTTTTGATTTGACCTCATAGTACGAGATCCAATAGAAGAAGCACCTTCCCTCATCGGTTATTTGATTAGGATAAATATTATATGCTAGATGATGCTTTTATTGATACATTGCGAGTAGGTTGCCTATCTAAATCTGGTGCCAAAGATGTGAAACAATTAAATTAGTTATTTTTTTTTCATCAACTACCCTGATTGGTTATTTAAGAAAGTCGAGCATCAGCTAAAAGAATGCGCTCCGAGGAACTCTAAAAGTATAAGTTGGCTAATTTTCCTTGGGGCAAATATAGGAGTTGCCTCGTTTGAAGAGGTAGATAAATGGGGGTAATATACTCTCATCTATTAATTAATCGAATTATATATCAAATGAAAGGTAATTTTATTCCTAATCCAACCGTATTAGGTTGCCTTCCCAAAAATGGTGTGAATGAATAGTTGCCTACATTTAAGATTTAACATTTTCTGGGCTAGTTCTGGTATTCAAAATATATTTCCTCGTCTGTAATTAAATGATAATAAGATTATACGCCAGATAAAGCATATATCGATATATTGCGAGTAGATAGATTGCTTAGCTAAATCACATACCAATGATGTTAAACAATAAAATATGTTATTAATTATTTTCTTATCAACTTCCCTGAGTTGGTATTTAAGAAAGTAGAGCATCAGCTGAAAGAATGTGCTCTAAAGAACTGGATAAATTTAGGCTGCCTACTTTTCCTCGGTGCAACTATGGGGGTTGCCTCGTATAAACAGGTAAATAAAGGTTCACATGATACTCTCATCTGTTATTTCATTGAATCGTGTATCAAATGAAAGGCCATTGTATTCTTAATCCAGCCCTATTAAGTTGCCTCACCAAAAATGGTGTAAACTTATGGTTACATAGATTTAATATATAAAATTTTGAAAAATCTTATATATATATTATCTAGCTTATAATCTTTACTGTCATTTAATTACAGATGAGTGAATATATTTCTATGACCAGAAGTAGCCCAGAAAATTTTATATATTAAATCTATGTAACCATGAGTTTACACCATTTTTGGTGAGGCAACTTAATAGGGCTTGATTAGGTATAAAATAGCCGGCCAGCCTCAGCCGCGGCGGCTCGCTCGCAGCCGCCTGCTCCTCAGCCCACGGGCCGCCTCGCCCCTACGCGCCTACGTGATTTTAAATTACACTCTACGGGTAGGACAAACAAGACTACGTGGAGTCGGTTTTGCAGCAATTCGGTTCTGTCACTAACTTTCGTTGCACAGCATATTAAATTTTTAACCAACAATATTATTTAATTGTTGCAGAAACTATAGCAAATTCAAAGATTCAAAGATTCAAAGCATTTTATTTCAAATAAACCATTTACAGGCACTTTTGAAAAGTCAAGAAGTCGGTCTGTCAGAAAAAATGATGCTAATTGCACATTCCAAAGCGTAGATCTCTATGGAGAAGAATGTGCAAGAAACTCCATGGACACTCTTTTCAAACTTATTTTGTATTACAAATATCTCGGTTACATGTTTTTTGTTGCTGCTATTATGTGAGAACAATGTAAACAAGATAAAAAGAAAAAAAAATCTAATTATAATATTAAAAATAAACCACTGGCAGCTAAGAGATAACCAGTCTCAACTGACAGCGCCCGTTCACGAACATGACGCGTATATCAGCACCACTCAGCTCAACCATTTCGAAGGGAACCGAATGATCCAATACACGCGCCACCATCAGTGAGACATTTGAGTGAGCATGACAAACTCTCAACTGCCATGCTCATTTACGTCAAACAAGTCAATGACCTTAAACTATAAATTGCCCCATGGTACTCACATTTACAAAATTTGTTAAAGAAATAAATGCTTCTACATTATACAATACTATAAAAATATCAAATTTCAAAAAAAAAAGTGGTATTGTTCAAACTAATCAATCTGTACGCCCTAGTGGTAGTGGAGCTGGACCAGCATTTAGCCAAGCATTCTTATCTTGAATATAATCCTCCAACTTATAATACGCTTGTCTACATAGTGTGCGTTTAACACAAGATTTAAATTTGGTAACATTGAGTTCTAATATGTGGGCAGGTATTTTATTATAATATTTTAAACAGTACCCCATGAAAGAAGAGGCCACTTTAGCCAGTCTGAAACCTGGTTGAACTAATTGGGCTCTATGCCTTGTAACATTATTATGTCTATAGTTTTTTTTGCTAAAAAGATGAAGATTTTTTCTAACGTACATGATGTTTTCATAGATGTATTGACAAGGCACCGTCATGATGTTAATATCCTTAAACAGTTCTCTTAGAGAATCGCAACGGCGGAGATTGTAAATGGCTCTAATGGCTCTTTTCTGTAGTACGAAAATTGAGTCGATGTCTGCAGCCCGTCCCCATAGTAAGATACCGTACGACATGATACTATGAAAATAACTAAAATATACTAGTCTAGCGGTATCAACATCCGTAAATTGACGGATTTTTCTAACAGTATATGCAGCTGAACTAAGCCGTCCTGCAAGCGATGTTAAATGAGGACCCCACTGTAGCCTTGAGTCAAGCGTTATCCCCAGGAAAACTGTTTTATCGACAAATTCCAGTTTCTCATTGTTCAATACTATGTCACAATCACCACTTTTGACATTTGGTAAGGAAAATCTTATGCATTTCGTTTTTTTCCCATTGAGAACTAGATTATTAGCAGTGAACCAGCTTTGAACCTGCAGTAGGGCGTTATTTTCGTCGTCAAGATTATTAGTCCTTCTATTTATCTTAAAAATCAAAGAAGTGTCGTCAGCAAATAACACCATATTAAGTTTGTTTTGCAATAAATGGGGTAAATCATTAATATAAACTAAAAATAAAAAAGGACCTAAAATTGAACCTTGAGGTACTCCCATTTTAACATCTAACCCCGACGAATTTACACCGTTTATTTGAACCGATTGCTGTCTACCATTTAAATAAGATTTTAATAAGCTTAACGCGGTTCTACCTAGTCCGTAATGCTCAAGTTTCAGGAGTAATGTTTCATGAACTACACAATCAAATGCCTTAGACAGGTCGCAGAAGATGCCTATAGCATCTTGTGCCTTCTCCCACGCATCAAATATGTGTTTTAGTAAGGAGACACCAGCGTCAGTTGTAAAACGTCCTCTGGTGAAACCATACTGTTTATCGTGTAAGATGTTATTTGTGTTAAAATGATTAAGCATTTGATCTAACATCACCTTTTCAAATATTTTGCTAAAAACTGGCAACACGGACACTGGCCTATAATTATTAGTGTCTTTACTGTCCCCGGATTTAAAAAGTGGTATCACTTTACTATATTTCATTAGATCCGGAAAGACTCCTTGATCTATACACAAATTAAATATTAAAGTTAAATAAAAAAAAGTAAAGTAAAGTAAAAAATCATTTATTTTCCACGTTAATGTGATACAATAAAGACTAGTAAAATAAATGGAGTGGACTGGAGCCTAAACTAGGGCAGCCTGTATTTCAGGACTCCAGGTCTTCCTCCCGCGGCATATGGATAAATAAAAAAAATGGTAACAAATATGGTGCTATAGTATCAATAATTGAAGTACAAACTTTAATAGACATACCCCACAAATCTTTGGTCAATTTAACTTTGATTTGTTTAAAAGCTTTTATTACTGTTGTGGGGCTTATATGCTTAAAGTTAAACTCAGTCGGGCAGGCTGCAACGTCATTCTCCTGTAACAAACCGAAAGCATACGATGGCGATGAATTTAAGGCTTCAGTAGTTTTGATTGGTATACTGGTAAAGAAATTTACAAATTCTTCTGCAACTACTTTGCTATCGCTAATAAGACCGTGTTGAGTCTCCAATGTGTAATCATTATTATTTATTTTGTTCCTGTTGGTTTCATTATTTATAATTTTCCAAACCGTTTTTATTTTATTATCTGCTTAATCAAAAATTAAAATTGGTTTAATCAGAATTATGTATGGGGCACTACAAGTTCACCACCATCATTTCCACCCAAAGTCTGGAGTACGTATCTACTAGAAAAGAAAAATATACCTAGGACACAAAATCATGCAGAGGCATGGCACAATAGATTTGCATATTTTGTGGGAAAACACCATCCTGGATTTTATTTTTTGGCAAAAAAGGTCGTTCAAGAAATAAAACAAAAAACCATTGAAATGATAAACTGGATGTAGGAACATAACATATACCAAAAAAAAAGAAAAAATACAGGGACAAAACCAAAAGAATTGAAAAAAATATTAGTAAAAAGATGAAAATACTTCTAAACTAGCATATTTACAAGCAATTGTTAAAATTATACACCTAAAATAAATAATTATACATAATTAAGGACCACTGTTTCAATCAGTTAACTTCTATCTGAGGAATAACCGCCATATTTATTTCTCATAATAGAAGTTTGACATATTTTTTTATACAAAAACTGTCAAAACATTTAATATATTCTTCAAATAAAAGTTATCTCGCGATTGAAAAATCGTTTAAGTTACATAATGTTACCTATAATAAATCGTTTGAATGAAAATTGTTTTTGTTAAATTAATTGTATGCCTAAATATTATTATGCTAGTAGTCATTAGGCCTACTAACGTTATGCTAATAGTCATTAGGCCTATTAACGTTATGCAAATCAAAGGTCATTGGGCATTTTGTTCGGACATTTGACCCACGGCGTACACAAACGAAATAGGGCAAGGTATAAAGATAAATGTATCTGCAACCCAGTGGAATGGGTCGCATTCTTGTGGGCCATGGGAGCATTGAGAAAAAAAAATATTATTAAGGTATTTTTAAAGCACTTTAGTAATTAACTAACTAAAGACTACTCGACTGATTTCAAAAATACTTATAGCAGTCGAAAGCTTGTCATCCCTTAGTGGTATAAGATATTTTCCCATAGGAAATTCCGACGGGAAAGAAAGTAGAATGTGCTAGTTTTATCAAAAGCAGTTCTTTTAAACTATATATGGGACAAAAAAAATCCAGGTCTACTTAAATAATATATTTTATTCTGCTTGATCAAAATCTATTGTTATATGTTATTGTTATTTGTATATTATTTCATCTAAAAAAGCTACAGGTCCTTCTGTTACATCTTGATGCCACATATATACATTACATATGGGTTTCGAGTGGCATTAATTATTGCCGCAGTTATTCTAAAGTCGAACATCATATGTCTCACCTTCTTCTTCTTTTTCGGTATCACTCTTGACAGAGTGGTCGTGGTCATCACTTCAGGTGTTGGTGGCAAGCTTCATAACACGCCGCTACTCTTTTCTGATGGCCGCCTTCCTCGTGCGTTAAAGCAGTGATGATGAGCCATTTACTGCCGCTCTTATCTGGTCAGTCCACCTCATAGGCGACCTTCCTCGTGGCTTGGTACCCTCTACCTTTCCCTGGACCATAAGTCGCGTCGTTTGTTGTGTAAGGTCCCATAGCATCTACATAGTATGTAGCCATCGGTACATACTTATAAAAAGAGTTTGACCAAATTGCGAAAATAAGGAGACTGTAAGTTTTTCGTTAAAAAAGAAAATTCGCACTCTTCTGCAGGTAAAATATTTTCCATCACATACGACAGTGGCTGCGGGATCATTTTAGTTATCAACGAAAAAATGGCTTGGGATAGAAAGGTTTCTGGCTACCACATCTCTTGTAACATGATTTAAGCCTAAATGCTGTGGCACGAAATCATTAATTAAGAATTCCCTTGCTATTGCCAATTTCCTTTCTAATGTTCTCCTCGACATATTGAATTTTTTTATCTAAGCGTCATCTAGTTCACCGGTTTATTGTTTTAGTTAAGTAAATTACAAGAACTGTGGCGTTCTGATCTATGAAACAGAGAAGGCGTTTGATTTAAAATTACATTAAATTGGTATTTCGTAAGACCGGTCCGAAAGCGTCATCTCATTGTTCGACATTTTCATAATCAAATTGATTTCTTCGTTCCCTATTTGTACAGATTCATCATGTCAACAACATGAGCACCATTAAAGCTTTCGAGTGAAGGGGTATTAATTAAGTCTACCCAATTATTTCTAATAAAATGAGGATTGCAAACCCGAGCTAATTCCGGTATTTTTATCTATCTGCCAAATGTGCGAGCGAGTGAGATATTTCGTAGAGATCTACCAACATTTATTGTGCTTTTACCACACGTTTCCACGACGCTAAAAGTAAAAACTTATGTTTTTTTAACAAAAGTTAATGTTAAATAACTTTTTTCTCCCATTGGATACATTAAAAAAAATTACATATTTTGAAAAGTGGGATTGAATTCTTCAATTTAAAACTAATTCGGTTTGTGTACGCGAACTTTCATAAAGTGGGTCATAAATGCCCCATGACCTTTATGACAAAACAAATTAGTATATTTTTATGTTGGCATAAACATCTTAAAGAGATGATTATGCCAACATAAAAATATGCCTAAAAAAATTATGCCGAAGTATTATTATGCCAAACCAAATTGTGCCAAAATCGTTATGCCGAAGTATATTAGGACAAAGAACTTTATGCAAAAAGAAGGGATCCCGATATAACATTTGTATCTGTATATCAGCTGCATAATAGAGTATTTTTACGACCTAGGCTGTATATTAGAGTATTTTTACGACTTAGGCTGTATAATACAGTATTTTTACTCTTTAATCTGTGTAATTGTTCATAACAAGTACGTACATTTCTAACCATCTTTAGAGATACGTATAAGGAATAAAAATCCTCAGCTACCTACGACTAAATCTCATATGTCCGAAAATAATTTATATACTTATTGTGAAGTAGTAAGTAAGATTTGTAACCTATCTTTCATTTATTTTTCAGAATAAGCACAATAAGGGCTTTGAATTGGTCTAATGTCAAGGTCACGAGAATCAAAAGGCGATCTAAAATGACTAAGCAAGTGATTAGACGTCGGACGCATTAGTGAAGGATCACAGTTCTAACCCTCCAGATCATCATGGGGTTACATCAAAATACTTTATCTTCCCCAATAAATTATACTTTACTATCTCTACTGTTTGTGGTATTTAAATAAATTATCTGTATTTGTAATATTTAAAAATTTCCTTCTGACCAGTTGATTGGTACAGAATACCTAAAGCATTTTGTTTTTTGTAGTTTTGGGTTAACCTCAACCATAGAAACTATTCAGGTTCCAAGTTACATGGCCCTATAACGTACCGTTTCCGAGTTATGTGCCTTCGGTTTTATTTTATATTAAAATATTCCCCAATTGCTCGGATATTTTTTTCTGGAATGAATTCTTGCTCTGATCGAAAACCACGAATTTTTTTTATTTTTATATTCTATTGGTACTTGCACGGGGCTGTCACAGGGGGGTTAAAATTTTGGTTATTTTTTTACCTAGGACGCACCGTGTTCGAGATAATTGAATTTCTTTTTTTTTAATCATAGGGCCCATAGCACGGACACGGTGCGAGTAAGTTTTTACGGAATCCTTGGTGCGCGAGTCCAACTCGCACTTGACCGGTCTTTTTCTCCATATTGATGTTCACAAAAACACAAGAGTGAGATGGCGCTAGCTGTCACGTAAACATTGAGTTCCCACAACAAAATTTCTTTAAAATAGTTAAATGTACAGTATCTACTCAAGTACATTAAAAAAGTGGAAATAATAGTGTTATATTTGTGTGGAAATGTTATCCCAACTGAAAATTCACTGTGGACTGTGTATACATAACATTTAAATATGGATAGCATTTGGTGTTAAAAACAATTTTGTAGTGATATTCAAGACTTTTTTTGCCATGTAAACAGCCCCATTTAGCTAAAAGTGGTTGTGACATGTTCAAAATATAAACAAAAACAATAAATAAAGTGGATTAAAAAAAAAGTGACTCAGTGAAAAAATATTCAAATTATAAATTGACAACCAGCTTATAACGAACTTTTTATTCATAAAAGCCTATGGATCAGCAATTTCAACTAATCACGTAACAGTCGCGGTAGCAAAAACGTCAAACGGCCCTAGCTACACCGCCTATGACCCGAGTTCGATCCCGGCACAATGTTTCACTTTTTGGAATGTTTTCAAACTACATAAAACTGACTAGAAGATAGCAATATTACAAGTTTCGATACTGCTTACAAATACCCGCAAATTATCCAACAAATAGTATAAAATGAACTTCCTCGAAAACATTACGTTCCGTCGCACCCGAACAACATCTGACTCCAATACAAATAATATTGAAGTGTTGAATGAGACTTTAGATGATACAACCAACAGTTTACCCGATACTTCTGTCGACAGCTCCTATAATGAAAAAATATTAAGGCTAAAAGAACAAATAACTAAACTCGAACATAATTTAAGCATTGCTCATCAAAAAATCGACTCTCTCTCTTCAGAAAACAACGCACTCAAAATACAATGTAAAGACTTGTTACAGGAAAATGAATCATACAAAAAAAATACCCGCAGCCCAGAATGCCTTAAAAAAGACAAAACTCGTTCGTCAACGAAACAGCAAAACAGAAACAAACAAGCGGAGACTACAATTGAACCACTCCTTACAAGTAATTTAGATAGCATTGATGTGATTACCAAAAAGACAAAACATACCGTCTGTCCACGAAAGAAAAGTCCAATGAAGCGAAAACTACAAATAATTAGTAACTGCAACTTTATAGTTGCAGTTACTAATTATTTGTAGTTTTCGCCTTTATAGGCGTCCTAGAAAATATAGAAAATACTTTCAGAAAACAATTTGAATATTGCCATTATGTATCACCAGGTAGTGGATTGAGAGAAATGCTGATAAACATCACTAAAAAAGTCCAAAATCTTTCATTAAACGACTACTGCTTGATTATGATCGGAGAAAAGGATTTTAAAAGCGCTGGAGACTGTAACGAGCTGGTCAAACAAATTAGGGAATCGTTAAAACCGATAAATAATACAAATGTAATCATATGTTGTCCCACGTACGTGAGAGGAGCTCTAATTTATAATTATCGTATAGAAATGTTTAATAATCTACTTCACTTGGACATACAGCACCACAATTATGCATTTTTCTTTGACACGAACCGTGACCTCCCTCTGGAAATGTTTTCCCCTCAAACTGGCAAAGTAAACAGACAGGGAATAAAACGTATTTTTGAAAACATTTACGATCGTCTGACTGTTGACATTGAAAATTATCCTATTGACACTTCTTATAGTGATTCGCCAGACAACAGTGATTTTTTTCGTCTTTAATAGTTTAAAAATTCTTCACCAAAACATTGCTGGACTGTTGAATAAATCAGACGTACTTACCGTTCACCTTCAAGAACTGTCACAGCAGAAAAAAGACGTAGATATCATCTGTGTCACAGAACACTTTATTATGGCCGGACATGAGAAATTATTGAACATAACAAACTACAAATTAGGAGCAATATATTCAAGACCATCACAGAAACGAGGAGGGGCATGTATTTTAATAAAAAACTGCATTGAGTACAAAGAGCTTTCGGGTGTTTCGTGTCATTCTATACCTAATGTTATTGAATGCTGTGGCATAGAATTAACGAACCAAAATTTGATTATTGTTTGTATTTATAGGCCACCTAAGTTAAGTAATTTACTTGTTTTTTATGAAAAGATGGAAATTATTTTGAAAAAGCTATGTAACAAATCAGATAAAAAAATAGTTATATGTGGGGATTTCAATATAGACACGCTTAAAAGAAATAGCCTGACTCTTGACTTTGAATACTTCCTATTGGGCTACAACCTTAAATTAGAACTACGACAGCCAACCAGGCCAGCCAGCAATACTTGTTTAGATAATTTTGCATGCAGCTCACAATTAAAATGTAAATCGGAAATTTTGGATTTTGCTTTATCTGATCACTCTGCTCAGTTATTAGAAGTAAAAGTATTGAAATCATATAGGATAAATTCTTGGCGGATTAAAAAACGCGACCTATCTTGTGAAAATATGACTAGGTTCAAAAACTATCTTAAAAGTCTTTCCTTTTATGAAATCTACCAAACCGAAAATGCGAACGAAGCATATGACTATTTTATAGAACACTTTCTATGGCTGTACGATCTCTGTTTTCCCTACAAACTAATAACAGTTAAGCCAAATAAAAACATTAAATGGGTTTCACATGGTATCCGAGTGTGCAGTAGAAAACAAATCAATCAATCAATCAATCAATCAATCAAATATTTTATTCGCATAATATTTACTATGGAAATACAGAAGGGAACCGTCAAATTATAATAAAAATAACTTTAAAAACTACTCACATAGGTTTCGTAAAATTATTAAGCTAACACAAAGAGCGCAAAATAATTATTTTATTAACACTTCAAACAATAAATCTAAAGCATCTTGGCAGGTTATAAATAACAAAAAACGAATCACCGAACCTATTACCCAAATTAAAATACGAGTTACTATCATCACTAATCCGACAGAAATCGCAAACGCTTTTAACAACTTTTTTGTTGACCAAACACAAAACAATATGATGACAAAACCGGACACTTTAAATTTGACAAGTAATCCCAACTCAATCTTTATGCAACCTGTATTGCCGCAAGATATCATGAGAGCGATACAATCTTTAAAAAATAAAAATAGCACTGGATATGATGGCATATCAACAAAAGTTGTAAAATTCGTATCGGGCGACATTGCCTCACATTTAAGTCATATATTTAATTTAAGTATCAGCACTGGTGTTTTTCCGGATAGTTTAAAAACAGTTATTGTTAAGCCACATTTTAAAAAAAACAATAAGGAAGAACTAGCAAATTACAGACCTATAGCTTTGATACCCATTTTCTCAAAAGTTATAGAAAAAGTAATATATGACTCGATTAATAAATTTCTATCCAAATATGATATTTTAAGCTCGGAACAAAAAGGTTTCAGAAAAAATAAAGGCATAAATTCTGCCGTTTACGATTTGTTAAATGTCATAATGCACAATGTTGATAAAAAAGTACCCACTTGCGCTATATTTACGGACATGACGCGAGCATTCGATTGTGTTGATCATGAAACTCTGTTACACAAGTTGAATGTCATAGGTATCAGAGGAAATGTACTCGATTTAATAAAATCATACCTTAGTAATCGTAAGCAGCACACAGAAATAACTAGAATATGTTTAAAAGCTAAACGTGAAAAAAAATACTTATCTGAAGCTAGATTTATTAAGTATGGTGTTCCCCAGGGCAGCGTGCTGGGCCCTTTACTATTTTTGCTATACATAAACGACTTGCCACGCCACATTGAACATCCTATGATCCTATTCGCTGACGATAGTACTACTTTGATAAAATGTATTGATAAAAAAACATACGAAGATGACATAAATAATACCTTGACTAATATTATACGTTGGCTTGACAAAAATAACTTATTAATTAATATACCAAAAACTAGTATTATGCACTTCCATCAACGTATTCCACCGGACGACTTAAACCTACATTATAATGGACAGAAAGTTAACCAAGTATTAGTTGCAAAATTTTTAGGTTTAATGATAGATAGCCAACTAACATGGAAGCCACACGCAGAAGAAGTATGCAAAAAACTAAGTGCAGCTGCGTATGTACTCTTTAACCTGTCTAAGAAAGTTAATATGGCCACAAGGTTAATTGCATACCACGGTTTGGTTGCGTCTGTTTTAAGATACGGCGTCATTTTTTGGGGAAATTGTAGTCTGAGAGAACAGGTGTTCAAGGCTCAAAAACGCTGTCTAAGGGCAATGTGCAATTTAATAGTGACCGATAGCTGCGTACCTGTATTTAAGTCCCTAAAATTACTGACATTTCCATCATTATATATATTTTCGAGATTGCTGTTTTTATAAAATCAAATATGCATCTATTTAATAAAATGTCCGAAAATAGTAACAGGCCAATTAGGAGGCAATATAAAGATAGGCTGCTTGTTAATTCTTTTGGCACTGCTTTACTAAAGAAAAGTGTTTTATGTATGGGTCCGACGATATATAACAAAATACCCGATGGGATTAAAAATGAGGGCCTTCCACTTTTCAAAAAAAAATTGACTGAATTATTAATGACTAAATCTTATTACTCAATTAGCGAATTTTTGACCGATAATAATTTAAATTAATCTGACATTTTTTATTTCATTTTTATTTTTTGTGCTGTTGATTATAATTCATTTTTATTTAATTTTGACATGATAAACTCAATACTTTTTGACTTAGTGACTGTATTACATAAATTTGAATGTGTCTGTTTTTGGAATATTATTATCTAATATTATTATTATCTAATGTTACAATGTTTTGCATGCCCTAGTTAAGGCAGTTAGTATGGATCATCAAATTTGACAAACACCTGTAACCTGTACCTACTTTCTTTGCAAATAAAGATTCTATTCTATTCTATTCTATTCACAATCCGAGTGATTCCATTAGTAATACAGCCTAACGCTGTACTATAGCGTTTTTTTTTTTTATGGTAGGTAAAATCATCCAATGACAAATCCCGCCCTTGGGCGGAGCGGGAAGTAGTGTCAGACTCTTACTGACTAAAAACCTACCCCGTTCCTTCGTAGCCTATCGTGCCGGGGCCGAGCATTCCTTTCGGAAATAAACCCATGACCCCAGTAGGCTTTGACCCTGCCTGCCTGCAATTAGCAGGCTGGGCCTCTTCGGTGTGCTGACAGCTCCTTGAGGCGCGCGGGAACAGAACGCGCCGTCGACGACTTGGGCTCGGTCCGGTCGGTTACCGGACGATCGGACAGCGTGCTACCCATTGCACGCCGTCCGCAAGCCCGTGCCTACGGTGGCCGGAAATCGGGATCGGAATCCCGGCGGCGGCTGGGGCGAGCGCCCCGTTGCCTCTGCCTGATGCGGTCGGCCTCCTCCTTTGCTAGCATTACTGCTTCGCAGAAGGAGGCGACCGCCTGCCATCCCTCCTCACTACGGACCATGGCCTGAACCAAGGCCCGGCGAGAGAGATCGCTGCCGCCGATCGCCCCCACGAGGACACGGCGATGCTCCGCCCAGGCGGGGCACACCTCTACAGTGTGCTCCACCGTGTCCTCCGGATGTTCCACACAGTGGCGACACCCGGGCGAATCCTCCGCACGAATCCGGAACAGGTACTTAGCGAACTTTCCGTGTTCGGTAAGCACCTGCGTCGTGCGGAAGTTGAGAACGCCGTGAGGTCTTTCCAACCACGCCCAAGGATGGGCCTTATCGCCCCAATTGTGGCGCGCCCCTGTACTATAGCATTCATTTTTTCACTAAGCTTGGTGTAATCTTATTTAAATGACAGGCAGCAGCCAGCAGCAAGTTCAAATAAATGGAGGGTTTAAAGGTCAAAATGGGTGTACCACAAGGCTTAATATTGGGTCCTTTCCTTTTTTTAGTATATATTAATGATTTGCCACATTTATTCAATAAAAAACCACATATAATATTGTTTGCTGACAATATGTTCTTAATTTTTAAGACCAATAGACATTCCACTAATATTGATGACATAAACAACGCTCTACAGCAAGTCCAAAACTGGTTCACTGTTAATAATTTAGTATTAAATGAGAAAAAAACCAAGTGCATAAGATTTGCGTTACCGAATGTTAAAAGTAATGACTTGGAAATAGTATAGAGCAAAGAGAAACTTGCATTTGTCAAAAACACAGTTTTCTTGGGAATCACACTTGACTCGAGGCTACAATGGGGTCCTCATTTAACATCACTAGCTGCAGGGCTATTGGCTAACTTTTTCAAAACAGTTGACAACTGGCATTTGATGTACACTAAACTTTGTTGTCAACTAACAATTTCATAACTTTGGTAATACGTATGACATCAAGTGGCTAACAAACTGCGGTGGATAAGTGGTGGCTAGCAAAAATTATCGGTGCATATTGTCCTGGCTCTAGTTTTTATCGACTATTATACAGCTAAGTTATATATATATATTATCGCATCTTCAGCTTAAAGCTAACACACAATTTAACAGTATAGAATCACAATTTTAACAGTATAGATACAATAACATCTGTCAAAACGTGTCACGGTGGATATCAAAGGCACCGGTGGATAATGACGTCATATCAGTTGGTCACTAAAGATAGGCAATACGAAATTAGCTGTTTGACAGTTATACGATATACATTCTAGCAAGTGATCTTCACTTGAGCTGTCAACAGAGTTACGCAATAGCCCCGCTGGACGGCTTAGTTCAGAAGCATATGCTGTCAGAAAAATCCGTCAATTTACTGATATACATACCGCGAGGCTGGTCTATTTTAGCTACTTTCATAGTATTATGTCTTACGGTATTTTGCTATGGGGACGGGCTGCAGACATAGAGTCTATTTTTATTCTGCAGAAAAGAGCTATCAGAGCCATATACAATCTTCGCAGGCGCGATTCTCTAAGGGAACTGTTTAAACAATTTTAATACTAGGAATAGACACAAACTAGATCAACCTCGATTCAGATTGGCTAAAGTATATAATTCTTTAATGGGGTGCTGTGTAAAATTTTATAATTGAGATTATCCAATTGAATGAATCCAAATTTAAAACATGTATTAAACGCACACTATGTAGACAGGCATATTATAAAGTGAAAGATTATATCCTCGATAAAAATGCTTGGCTAAATGCTGGTCCTGCTCCACTACCACTTTTGTCTACTAATTAATTTTTTGTTTTTTATATTGGAAGAGATGCTATTGCCGGGTCGTAAGTTTGTATGTAGGGGGTAATCTCTGGAACTCATGATCCAATTTTTACACTGGTAGAAAGCTACATTATTCCTGAATGCTATAGGCTATAAATTATTTTTATAACATGTACATTAACCGAGCTATCACAATTTTTGTCTTGCAAATCGGAAAAAAAATACCTCATAAAACAGAATTATTTGCGTGCGCTGCCTAGAGAGTTGCTTAAAATTAAAAACAATGTATGGCAACCTGATTCGTCTTAATTATATCTACAAAAAAGTCCGCGATACCATATTTCTATCTTTTATATGTTATCTTTTATACTTCTTTATTTGCATTAAAAAAGTATTTTTTCGGCATACTTACGTTTGTTTGATTATTTGAGCAACGAAATATTAATTCTTGTCACAATAAATTATTTCAGTATCACAAGGACATCATACAGATAAGATTTGCCATTTACAGTATGTCAATTGGTCATATAGTTTCAGAGATAATATAAAATTACTAAAACGCAAAATGCCACTAGCACAACTTTCATTCGTAGAGCTCTAGATCTATCATGCTTTGTGCGGACGTTTTATCCATTTGCCCATAGATGGCGTTAAGATTTTCCGTGGATTGATGACCCTCTCGAATTATTGTGCCCACGTTGTCGTTAGTCGGTGTTCAAATTGTTGCATGTCAGTCTGTTGCTTATTGGTTTCGGTTGTTTCATTCGTTTGGTTGTTCGTTGATCCGTAGTACTAATAATCGGATATATCGCAATTTCGATGTATGTTCGACTCGTACTTCGTTCTATCGTAATATTCGTTGTACGATTTATAACGATGATACAATATTAGGATTGTTTTCTTATAAAGTTGGACGGGTGTCTAGTCCCTGATCCCTCTCCTTTTGTTCATAATTGTTTTTAAGTCTGTGTAGTTTGTTCATTTGTTGACTAAGAGCATGCCTAAAAGGAAATCGCAACTGTCCCGGCAGACATCACAGACAAGAGCAGTTCGAGTACGCCGTACGGAAGAATCTGCCCTCGAAAATGAGCAGCGCCTCTCGAGAAATAGAGAATATATTTCGCAAGCACGCGCTAGAGAATCTAGCTCCGAGCGCTCACAGCGGTTCGCTTGCCAAAACGTGAGAACGTCGCGGGCCCGTGCTCGCGAAACTAGCGCTGAACGTGCGCAGCGTCTATCTGACTTAAGGCAGCATGTCTCTGAAACAAGGGTTTTCCGCGGACGAAGTCGCGGGCAGAAGCTAGTTAAACTATAAAAAAAAACGTTATTTTTTAGTTTTATACGTAGTGCTTACATACTCTTTGGTTTTATACGAAACATGTTGGTTATGTATAAATAAAACTTTTGTTATCATTAGTGTAACTCGTAATCTCAACAGTAAATAACAAATAATTAATCATTAGAGAAACTAAATCACTCATTAGTGTAGATTGAAAAGTCGATATTATATGTATTTTTGATTAAAACAAGTGGTTTATTTGATTGATTATACAGTTTTCCATAATAAACCTTCCGAAACCCCAAAAAATTACAAAAGAATAAATAATTTAAAATTCATGAGATTGCTGCCTTTTTGGCCCCAAATTTGAAAACGACCCTGCCCTTTCTGTATGTTTTTTTTTCGAAATGGTATGATATTGATTTAAATGATGAATCTTTTGACCTCTACCGAAAAAATTCCAAATTTAATATTCCTCTTTCTACCAATTTGCACTCCATTCTATCTCACTTTTCTTCTAAACTTATAAACCTATTGGCTACATTCTTAAAAAAAAAAAAAAACTATTTAAAATATTTGCTATATAATTATAAATTATAATACCTGTAAATTATGTATGTTCTAACTAACCCTCGTATTCGTCTCTTCAGCTAAACCACAGAGTACTTTGTAATATAGAGTAAGTGCGCCATATTATGGACCACCATAAGGATTTTCTCAAATAAAACTCTGAATTTTAAAGTATGATCAGCCTTATTTACTTTAAATGGTTCAATAATTATTTGGTATTAAATACAATTCATAAAATTCTCAACAAACATCATAATCTTAGAAATAATCAACATTTTCTAAAATATGTCATAATAATGAATTTGCAAAAAGTGAATATAATATGGTTTCAAATATGGATCAAGGTCAATTGGGTTCTTTATACGTATTGCCTAAAATTAAACCAGTTAACTATTAGGGCTATGCTAATCATTGGTACACAATTCGCACACAGAAGTTATTCACATCTTCTATGCTAGCATAATCTTCATGAGCCCATTGCCTACAAGGTGCACATTGGATCTATTTCTCTCCATAAACTACCTCAGAAAAAATTTTCCATCACATTCATTTTGATTTTGGGACCGATCAGGCCTTTATCTGTACTAACATTGACTGAATAATCAGACTTTTCAGGAGATGATTCTTTATCTTTTAAGATCTTTCTTTTCTTTTGGGCTGTTTTCTTTGACCCTTTCTTTGATTTATTTTTTTGTGTTCAGCGGTCCTCTTCCCTGCTTTTTATCGATGTTTCTCAATCTTGCTTATAAGGTGAAGATGTTAAAATCATAGGTTTGGTGGCTTTTCGACCTCTGTTATCTACTTGGTATGTTTTGGATGCTTTCAAAAAGCACATTTTCTTTTCTCGCATGGCTTTAATTACAGCTGCCATTGCATTTTTATCCCATGCTTGTCTGGTCTTTTCTATTGCTGTAGATGCCATCCTAAAACAATTAAATGAAACATAATTGACTGTTTATAATATGGTCCATATTCAAAACATGCAGGCGGTCCATATTGTAATACACATCCTTTTTGAGGTTAATATTGTTGTTCAGAAAAATATGAAAACTATAGTATATTACAAGTTAATATGAAAAATTGTAAAATAACTCACATTTCCCCTGGTTTAATCCTCTTTTACATTGAGTAATATCTGTTAAAGTTATGAGTTTACACAGTTAGGTAAAAAATTACATCGCGAGTTAACAAAAACTAAAAATGGCTCCTGTGAACATGCGCGCCCTCACAGCCGGTCCGTAAACGACTGGCAAGCCACGGGGTGGGTGAAGCTTAGCGTGCGCTGATCCCCGGCTCGATACAAAGGACGTTCTTTGAGAAAAACCGGTGGTCCATATTACAGAACCGGTCCATATATGGCGCACTTACTCTACCTACTGAAAAGCTAAACTAACATCTACCACGAAGTACAAAGTTCGACGGTTGCTCTCACTGTGGGCCGCCGTCCCAACGTGACACTGTGCACCAAAGAGAATATAAGCACTACGTTTACTGTGCACTGGCAGAATAGTCGAAACCGGCTCAATTGCCATAAAAAAATATTTTAAAGAAAGCGGAGCGCATACAAAGGAGAGTTCAAATAGTCTTTTCTATGTTTATCAATTTTCTTATATGGTGTTTTATAAAACTCTTTATTTTCTGATGTTTATTGCAAAGATAAAAACTGAATAAATGCTTCAAATTAATAATGCATCACTACATAGTATAAAACAAAGTCGCTTTCCACTGTTTGTCCCTATGTATGCTTAGATCTTTAAAACTACGCAACGGATTTTGATGCGGTTTTTTTTTAATAGATAGAGTGATTCAAGAGGAAGGTTTGTATGTATAATACATGCATAATACACCGTTAAATTTTAGCCGTTTTAATCCCGCGGAGGGTCGATTCGGTACATGAAATACTATCGATTTTTAAAGATAAAAATGAAAAATAAAGTACTTTTTTTTAAACTCGATTTCATTTACGCATGTACGACATAATTTATATAAGTAAACGTCAGCTGATCGAGGCCAATGAACTTTAGGTAGTTAGTACGCAATGACCGATAACTCCCTACAAGGTCATTGACAGAAATTAATTTCAAAAATGAGTATATTAATTCGAGTTGTAGAAAAAAAGTACTTTATTTTTTAAATCTTTATAAATCGATAGTGTTCATGTACCGAATCGACCCTCCACGGGATTAAAACAACCATTTAACAGTGTATATTTAATATCACCATTTCATCCGTGCGAAGCTGGGGCAGGTGGCTAGTACACAATAAAATAAATAAATATCAATGATTTATTTTAGGCACTTACAACAGTAACATAATCTAACTAGTGATACAATGCTCAGGGTGTATCTTCTTCACAGTCTGACGGAGCCGGCCTCTTGGACATCTTTCTGTTTGTGTGTTCCATCACAGAATGGTCTATTCTTTGTTTGTTTACAGTTACACAACCAGTAATCCTTAGTTTTTTCCACAGTAAATCTGACTGGCCTGAAATAATCATTGAATTATTATACATATCAGCGTAGAACTTTTGCACTTTCTAACCAACCACAAATAAGGAGGTTCTATTTTTGACTGTTAACATGAATGTCCATTTTCTACACCTATTGATGGACCACTTTTGTCAGTTTTGTTTTGTTTAGAAATGTATTTTATTTGGTTAGGATTTGATAAAGAACCTTTAATTTGGTAAATGATATGATAAATGATATAAATGATATTTTATTTTTGCAAGTAGGTTTTAAAAACACTTTTACACATCAATTTTTTTTCGTCAATTTTAACTAGATGAGGCCGATGTTTCCTAGCTGACTACCCTGAGAAGAAACACCGAAACAAACTCAGGGGTCAAAGTCTCTTTTAAAGTCCATACAGCAAACATGTAATGGTCAAAACATATGAGAACCATGCAGATTAGTGTCTGGGATGGTCTTTTGAAAAAAGAACCACACAGTTCTGAGTGGACCTGTCCAGTCAGTGCAAGCATTTGTCAGTATTCGTAAAGCTCAACTCAGGACTACTAAGGAGCTCAACAACTTGACGAACAATACCAAAGATAGGACATTTGGGTAGGCCGCAAAAAATACTCATAACTGTCAGACATTAATTAAAATTAGAGAAAAACGAGAAAAAAAATCCACATAGTCCCCAAATTCACAATAATAAAATATACAAAAATGTAATTTTACAGAGCCAAAATAAAAAAATAAAAATTATAAAAGTAATTGTTAATGTCAAATTGTAAAAATAAACAATGTCATAATTGTATAAATAAGAACTAAAAAAAAAAAAAATTAAAAAGTTAACAATCATAGTCATAATTGTAAAATAACAATAATCCTCAAATTAAATATAATAAATAAAACAAATAATAAAGAAGGGCAATTTAGAAACAAAAAAAAAAGGTGAAGATCTAATACAGAACTTTTAATGGCACAAAAATTGTTGCAGCTGATAATTATTATTTACTAAAAACTATATTGTGGCTTGCAGTAGTGTGATTTATTTTTGAAGTCAGTTGTATTTTTTTTAAATGTTTTAGTAAATCATCTATATATGTACATAACTATTTCCCTTGGTCACTCCATAATGCAGGCTGGACCAATTTTGCTAATTCTTTTTTGTTGTGTTTGTTATTTGCAGGAGAAGGTTCTTATGGAAAGAAAGCAGGGTAGAGTAAAGTGAAGTAGAGTAGATTAGGGTAGGGTAGAGTTGGATAGAATAGAATATTCAGTTGATGAATATTCTATTTAGATTATTAAAATTATTAGCCCCAAGTAGGCCTAACACTAAAATTATCAAAATGTTTATTTTTTTATTGTAGTCAATTTTTATGCGGTGAAGGAAAACATAGTGAGCAAAATTGGCATGACCTAGAACCGTGATATTGTTGACATCCACTAACCCACACTGGATCCCGCATGGTAGATTACGGCCCATTCCCTCTCCTAGAGAGGAGGCCTGAGTCCCAGCAGTGGGAACATTTAGGCCTGATGCTATGTTATGTTAATTTTTATGGTATGTTATGAATGCAATAAATCTAATAATAAAAACAATCAAATGTAAGAGTTATTATGCATTACTTACCTTTGCGTAATCTTAAGATAGACATCCTTGTGTGTCCCATCACATAATGGCTGTGATTTAGATCGTCCACACAGGCACCAGTGATAAGTCTTCCCGGCCTCAAGGGTTACTTTAAAGGGTTTCTTGTCATACACAACACCATTTTCTTTTTGATTTGTCGCAGAGTACACTGATGCCAAAGGATTCTTTGGAATCTCAGGCTTTGAGCTTTTAGTTGAATAGGTTACCTGCAAACAGGTCAATCTTATGAAGATAATATTGTTTTCGGGAAGATACTCAATAGCATTGTAATAATACTTGTAATAAAAAACAGAATTAGGTAGCTCGAGAAGTTTAAAGTAATCCTTAATATTTAACTATAATCTGGTGGTAAGAAAAGATCATGGATAAACTCACCGATCTAATAATATTTGTGAAAAAAAGTTGTGAAGGTTTCCTAATAAACATGGTTAATGTTAACAGAGCTATCCTTTTCGTTCGTATGATTTTTTAATCCCTACTTTTTTATTTTATTTTTTGGCTACAAATAGACTGAATCCGTCGATACTCCCAGAGTACGTTTTCTTGACGTTTTCTATCACAGATTACAGAGAGATACTACGTATTTTTCTATCACATTTTCTATCAATATTGTGACATTATCAGTTGTCAGTTGCCCCTCGTTCCGAAATGCGTCAAAAGCTATTCAAAAGTGATTATATCCCGAATCCAACCAACGTGCAACATCACAATTATTTTAGTCATTATGTTTTGTGCATGGACCTAGAAAAAAAGGCGGATGCCGTCTTCTTTAACTATAACTGAAGCACTCATAGTAAGATACGTAGTATCTCTCTGTAATCTGTGATAGTAAGTCAGTGCGCTAATGTAGACAAGACTGCACGCACACATTCACACCATAGTAAATCTGCCGTCGGCCATTACGACTCGAACGACGCACGCGTATTGTTCGCTGTTATTTTGCTTAATAAAAATTAAATTATGAAGTCAAAATTAAATTGTGTTGTGAAAATTTGTCGGAACCATTATGCTTATTTCTAGATTGTCGCGACTAACGCGAATCCATAGACCAAATATATATATTCAACACTAGCAACATCCCGAGGGCTATCTTGACTAACTATGGTAAGCATAGATAATAGACTTTACAAATATTAGTTGGCGCGAACAGTAATTCTATACCGCCATTTCTAAAGGTTGCTAAGTTGCAAGTGTACTGTGATAACTTGTGTACCGAGCGTGAATTATGTTAATCAAAGACCTTTCGTGCCGTGTCTGGAAGAGGGACATGTATCCAGACGTCGAAGGCATGAAAGCTAAGTATTACTTATGTTAATATCTTAGTCAAGCTCTGTGTGGTTATTTGGTGTCTCAGCGCAATTGATTCCTATAAATGTTAATGTTAAAGGTGAATGCCTAACTGTATGAGGTTTAGTAGACTCGCTAGGGGTAGTATACTGATGGGGCGAGAGGCGTCAGTATGATGAGGCCTGGAGAGTTAATCTCCAGGATCCCGATGCGGAAGGTTAGCGGAGTAGGTTGCTTCCGGGCGGAGAGGGCGGAAGTAGCTGAGGCCTGGCGAGTTAGTCTCCAGGATTCCGGCATGTACGTTTTAACGGGTAGGCTGCCTCTAGTATGATAGGGGTGTGAGCCGAGTCCTGGAGAGGTGGTTTCCTCTAGGTTCCGATGTTACATGGGTGTGTTATACACCAATTTGAGCCAGCTGATCCCCCCGGGACCTGATCCTGGGGGAGGGAGCTCCGACGGCGATCGGGCTCCTCTTTTAACCTAACCTGATGCTCCCAGGACGTGATCCTGGGGGAGGAGTCCCGAGGGAGTTCGGGCTCTAATATTTATTTAACCTCATGTTTAATGATTTGTGATGAAGCTGTTATTATGCCATATTCATCCTGATACAGCTATTGATTATACACTGTTGAAATGATGTTCTTCAGATGTTATTGTTGGTATATTGTTTATACCATAAGTTTAGGGTTAATTGCGTTGATATATTCATGTTCAGGGAGCTTTAAACTTTACAGATGGTAGAAGTTCAGTCATAAGCGAAGCAGATGATATATAAGAGAAAGAAATCTATTATGAAGATTGGCAGTTCAGATCGGCAGGTATGTGATGCATTCTAACATCCATGTTTGTTGTACCTACACCGATTATATTATTCATCCCCGAGATACTTAAAGTGGTGTGAGGTGACGACAAAAATGGTGGAGATGCTGGGATTTGCATCACATTACAAAGTACCTAGAAGGCTCATATTTGAGTAAACTAGAGAATGCAGAGCATGCCGGTTGATTTGAGCTGTAATGGTTAATAATCAGATAAATACAATTCAATAATTAGAAAAAGTAGTTAACGCTCGGTCGCTAATATTTCATCACACTCTATACTTTCCAACAAGGAGCGACATCAAGTCATTTTGACTGAAAAATGGATGTTGTTGAAAAGCACTGAAACTTTTGCTTGTTTTGTACAATATATTCGAGTTAATTCGCGAAGAAAAATCACTATGATGATATGACCACATTATTCTTGAATAAATTTCTTATTTAAAAGTTATTGGAACCCTGAAATTAATAAAATTCTTTATATTTCCAAACAATAGCATCGAACTTCAAAGAATTGTTTGTCAGTCGTCCAACGTCAACTGACAGTGACAGCTATCAAACGGTGCGTTCCGTATATAGCGAAGGAACCAGTTAGTTAAAATTATTTGGGAAACTTCGGTTCCGTCACTTATTGAGATTAATATCAGCGTAAAACTCTATTTTTCTTGGTCTAAATTGACTTATTAATTTAACAAGTGAGAATGACTTTCGAAGGATAAGAAAGGCTCAATAAAATATTATTTTGTACGCATTACTATAAATGGCGAACAGAAGTTCGGAACGGAAATACGAATAAAGGAATAATAATTATTGGACGGCATAAAAATACTACGAAGCATATTGTGGTGAATGGTCTTATTATTTAAAAAACTTAAGGAAATTTGTCGAATTTATAATGGGAGTAATCAGTGTGAAATAACTAATTTCAACGTTAAATGTAAGTGAACGTTGTGTCTAAAGGAAAAAGAATATGGTTCGCCATATTGGGTAAAAGGTACAAAGTGTTACCAGATCTTGGATAAATTCCATACTAAAGTGGACTTTCAATATTATTTGAGGAAGCATGAATATTAAATATTAAATAAATGGTGGGAAGAAAAGCAGGAAAAATAAAAGCTATAAAGGCTTTAACTTCTTCTAAGCGTTTCGATGACAAAATTAAGGCTTTAACTAAAATTTAAGAAATATTCTACACTAACACTATCTTGGAAAAATGATGAATGAATGAAGATAAATGAACAGATATGAAGTACTGATCAACTAAAACAGACAATGTTAGATGGAAAATATTACTGCTGGATATCACTTTGGAAGAACGGGAAAAAATTACGTGAAACTTCGACTTTACTACTTATAAAAAATAAGTTATATAAAGATGTCATTTAGTACTGGACTAAAGTGGCATTGGTTGCGGTTTTACCATGAGTGTATATGTTTTATACACTAAAGTAATTATGTGTTGAAATATATATAAGCTAGAATTAGATTTTAAGAATTAATTATAAACATATAAAAATCCTCACGAAATTTTCCCATATAATAGGTGGTATCGGGGAGTCGTGAACTCTTCGGCTGGTAACTTCATAACTTGTTCGCGCCGAATTTTAGACTTAACTACATAGGTACATCGGCGCGAGATAATTCGAAAAACTAAGACCTAGCTATCAACCACACCGGATTTTACACTACGTTGAAAGCGTATTACTTGGATTGGGACAATATACAAGGAATTGGATTAATTAAGCGGATATATTCATAAAATCGGTAAGTTATACTTATTCCTAAACTTTGTTCAAACGAGTTAATATAAAGTGTTGATTGCTTGTTACAAGACTAATAGGGTACATTTATTTGAAAATTAGTAAACAAGTACCATTTTTAACGCGAATTCGTTCAGTGACTTTCATAAAATTAAAAGTTTAATTAATTTTCGCCAATGTTTGGATATAAAAAAAAATGGCTGACTGGATAATTTTTTCAGTGTCGTTCGTAAAATAAATGGACTTTTTTTTTTACTTTAGGTACAAGTACACTAAGTAGAGAAATTTATTATGCATACTGTAAAGAAATTAGTAAGAATTAAATGAAGATTTGTACTTGATATTTAAAAATAGTATAAAATTAATATTTCAAATATAGTACATAAATCACAAATGATATTTTCAATATTGGTGTCATAAGTAAGTTAATTAAGGTGGTATGGTTTATTGGGAAGTTCACCAACCTACATATTTATGACTAATAGAAGAAAACTTTTAAAATAGAATTGATATTACCCAATTGTGAAACTTTACTAAGTTTATGAATTTATTCATTATTTTATTTTGATACACAACTTGTTATTATCTTCACAAAGACTTTGACATTGCATAGTTAAACAAGATAACAGACAAGCTAAGACAGGTTGATTGTTTAATTTTATTTTGAATAAGATTTAAGAATAGTATTCTGTTATTACTTTTGACAGTTATGTGTTTGTGTGTCCATGTTTATTATGTTATGTGTGTTTTCTTTGAACAGGTATGATTTTAATATTGTGTAATATTTTAATAAAATAAATCAAGAAACTGAAAATGAAATAAAAGCTATGAAATAATTTAATGATAAAACTCAATTAAATAAACATATTAATTCATTGTGAATTATAGTGTTAATACAATAATTAAAGTATGGGTGCAGATCATTTGATAAAATTCAAATAATTCACCGTTTAATATTGATTTATTTTTCTATAATCATACAGTAAATAAAAATTATTTAATGAGTTTTGAGTTATTACGGGAAGATGTCAATATACTTTTAAAAATTATTTATGTTCAAGTTTCCAAATTGTTGGTCTATTAGTAGAAGAGTTTTGAACGGTTAATCAGAGTAGGAATTTAATTGAATGAAGACATTTATAATTATTTATCCGTTGGTTTTGAATCAATGAGAATCTAAATTGAATAATTTCTCACAACTTATGAAAGTAATAAAGGATGCTGAATGATATAGTTAGTAGACTATGTAATTATATGTGTGTATTACAGGAATAGACAGCAACATGGAAGAAATACTTTTAAATAGACTTAGGCTCATTATTGAAAAGATTAAAATTGACTTAGGTAACATACCAGATTCTATTAACACTGAAACTTTGACACAAGGGCAAATAGCTTATAGCAAATTAGAAGCTTTAATGAAGCGGTTAAACTCGGACCTTTTAGAATATTTTCGTTTAGCAACCCATGCCGAAGCGGGGTTTGAAGCTTCGGATGAAATTTCTCAAATAAGTGAAATACAATTGGAAGCAGAAGAGGCTTTGGCCGTGTTAAATGCGAAGATAAATTGTACACTTTTAGAAAATACTAATAAGCGAATTAATCAAGAAAATAATTCATCCTGTCGCCTTCCAAAACTGCAATTACCGACGTTTGATGGAGATATACTGACGTGGCATGAATTTTGGGACCAATTTAGTTCTAATATTGATTCCAGAAATCTGACAGATGTTGATAAACTTTCATATTTGAAAGCTTCTGTAACGGGTAATGCCAAGAAAGCTATTGAAGGGTTAGACACCACTAATAAAAATTATCAAATTGCTTTATCGATTTTGAAAGATAGATTCGGAAAAACCTCTTATCTCATTGATGCACATTATGCGACTCTTTGCAAAATCAATGTTGCAAAAAATACTTCAGAAGATTGTAGAAAGACTTTCAATGAAATTGAAAGGAATGTGAAAATATTGGAATCATTAGGTGAAGATATAAACCACAATCATCTTCGTTTCATGATAATGGAAAAGTTCCCCACTGAGCTAATTTATGAATTAAAGCTTAGAACCAATAGTGACTCTATTCAAGAATTGAGGCATCATTTAGAAAAGACTATAGCTGCCAGAGAAGATGCAGAAAGAATATCTGGAAGGAAAAGGCAGAGTGATAAAGAAAGTAGTACAGTGGAAACTTTACAGGTGCTGTCAAAACGAGCAAAGCATAGTGACAACCGAAAGGCTAATTTCCACCCAGCTGTAATACGCAAAGAGATGAACATAGGGAGAAGAACCGGTAACAAAATTAATAAGTATAATAGACTAGTAAATAAAGGCTGTGTATTTTGCCAAGGCGATCACTATAGCGATAAGTGCGAGAAGTTCAAAGGATTGGCAGAGAGAAAATCAAGATTGAGTCGAAACTGTTACCTCTGTTTAAAGAAAGGTCACTTCATGCCAGACTGTACATTTAAGGTAAAATATGTGCATTGCAATGCAGATCAAAAGCATAATAGAGCTTTATGCCCATCAATTTTTTCTAAGACCCCAGAAGAGAAGAAAAGGGACCCACGATTTTACAAACAGCCATAGTCAAAGCTAGCTTCGTTGGAAATATATTTAAACAAATCAAATGTCTTGTCTTAATGGATTCAGGTTCACAGAGATCTTATATAACACTCTTTGATTATATTTAAATTAGCTAAAAAACTAAAACTTTCCTTAGAGGAAGAAAGTAAGCTGACCATTTTCACCTTCGGTACGGAAAAGCCCCAGGAAGTACGAAGCCCTGTGGTTACATTTCAGTTGCAGTCACGTACGGAGGAAATAGTTGTCATTCATGCGAATTGCGTTGAGTTTATTTCAAGAGGAGGCATCCCTCACATAAATTTATCAGATATTAGTAAATCTTATTTGTTAGCTGACGATAGATCACTAAGGAATCAGGCGTACTCGGCTTCCATTTTCCTAGTCAGCGGATCTGAGAAAAATTTTGTCATAGGAAAATCACGTCTTGTACCAATAAAAGACCAGGACAACCTCAAAATTCCAAGACTTGAGTTACTTGGTGTATTAATCGGATGTAGATTAATCAAATTTATTCTTAAATTTATTCATCAAAACATAACAAGACAAGTGTTATGGACAGACAGTCAAATTGTCATCGAATGGTGTAAATCTAACAAGTTACTGCCACCATTTGTGGCTAGACGAGTTGAGGAAATTAAAAAGAACCAACAAATAGAGATCAGATATATTCCATCGGAGCTTAACACAGCTGACGTCGGAACAAGACCTACCAGTTCGACAGAAGATAGGAAGAAGTGGCTTATATGCCCACAATTCCTAGTGGACAGTCCAGACAAGTGGCCAAGTGGATCTGTTGCCGTAGAAACCCATTCATTTTCGGCTGGGGAGGGTCCGACGGGAGAAAGAAAGGATGATCCGATGGAAATAGATAATCCAGACATTAAAGTTGATAACCCAATGATTAAGAAAGATAAGAGAAATGTCCTGAATGCGTTAAATATACAGGAGGACCATACAAGTTACCACCAACACCAGCTTTACCAAAAGAACGTATTTTGATTACAAAGGGACCTCTGTTAGTTAACAATGGTAACGACAACTGCAAGAGATGGATATGTTTATATACATGTTTAGCAGTTAGGGCTGTACACCTAGAAGTAGTCAATGACCTCACAGCTGAAGAAGGATTACTTGCATTAAGGAGAATGGTATCTACAAGGGGTGTACCAGACTTAATCACGTCAGATAATGCGACACACTTTAAGTTAATATCTGAAATATTAGAAGACCAATTCTGTGTAGAAAAGAAAATACGCTGGAAATTTATACCACAACTAGCACCGTGGCATGGAGGATTCTACGATCGGCTAGTGGGTCTTGTTAAGAACTGTTTAAAGCGAACCTTACAGAAACATTTGTTAAAAGACAGTCTACTTGTTACAGTAGTAAAGGAAATCGAAGCAATTCTTAACACTAGACCTCTGACCAGGGTGGACTCAGAGCCAGATCATGTACTGAAACCTTCAGATTTTCTCACATGGGGAAATGTATTACAATGGAAGAATCTGGAAAGGACCCTACTAAAATTCAAGGTACAGTGACAAAAGATACTCTGATCCAAAGTTGGAAAAGAGCACTTGTCATCTTGAATGAATTTAAAGATATGTTTTCCAATCGTTACCTTCTCAGCTTACGAGAGAGGTATAGTCACGGACCGAGGGAGCCAAGAGTAACGTCGAAATTGACTCCCAGGATTGGTCAAATCGTGCAAATCAAAAGTGACAACAAAAATCGAATAAATTGGAAAGTCGGAAAAATAGTCTCTTTGATAAAAGGGGTAGATGGCATGTGCAGAGTAGCTAAAGTTAAAGTAGGTGATACCGAGTTCACAAGGTCAATTGCACATCTTTATCCTCTTGAAATTGAAGATGGAGAAGAAAACTGTGTCAAGGGAACAGAACTAAAAGAGACCGAAGAACGAGACCTCCAAATTACAGAATTTCAGTTACAACCACCTGGAAACAAAGTTACCAAAAAACCACTAAGTCCTAATACCGCCGAACTTACTGTTGAGAATGAAATTAGTAGAGTACTTAAGATGAAAGTACCGTAGAGCGTTCGCCTGTTGTGTATCAAGAAAGTAAAAAAGACACTGCTAAGTCTGTTGAACCTAAGTCGTACGTATTATCCGAGCCTGAGTCAAGTGATAAAACTGACTGTGTTTCTATAGAAGAAAGTCATGAGTCTAGACCAAAAAGAGTAGCTGCCACACGAGCCCTTGAAAAGATTAAAGAGTGGACGAGTATCCTGATCACGCTACTTTCGCCTTTTGTCGGGAGTGTCGCGACTAACGCGAATCCATAGACCAAATATATATATTCAACACTAGCAACATCCCGAGGGCTATCTTGACTAACTATGGTAAGCATAGATAATAGACTTTACAAATATTAGTTGGCGCGAACAGTAATTCTATACCGCCATTTCTAAAGGTTGCTAAGTTGCAAGTGTACTGTGATAACTTGTGTACCGAGCGTGAATTATGTTAATCAAAGACCTTTCGTGCCGTGTCTGGAAGAGGGACATGTATCCAGACGTCGAAGGCATGAAAGCTAAGTATTACTTATGTTAATATCTTAGTCAAGCTCTGTGTGGTTATTTGGTGTCTCAGCGCAATTGATTCCTATAAATGTTAATGTTAAAGGTGAATGCCTAACTGTATGAGGTTTAGTAGACTCGCTAGGGGTAGTATACTGATGGGGCGAGAGGCGTCAGTATGATGAGGCCTGGAGAGTTAATCTCCAGGATCCCGATGCGGAAGGTTAGCGGAGTAGGTTGCTTCCGGGCGGAGAGGGCGGAAGTAGCTGAGGCCTGGCGAGTTAGTCTCCAGGATTCCGGCATGTACGTTTTAACGGGTAGGCTGCCTCTAGTATGATAGGGGTGTGAGCCGAGTCCTGGAGAGGTGGTTTCCTCTAGGTTCCGATGTTACATGGGTGTGTTATACACCAATTTGAGCCAGCTGATCCCCCCGGGACCTGATCCTGGGGGAGGGAGCTCCGACGGCGATCGGGCTCCTCTTTTAACCTAACCTGATGCTCCCAGGACGTGATCCTGGGGGAGGAGTCCCGAGGGAGTTCGGGCTCTAATATTTATTTAACCTCATGTTTAATGATTTGTGATGAAGCTGTTATTATGCCATATTCATCCTGATACAGCTATTGATTATACACTGTTGAAATGATGTTCTTCAGATGTTATTGTTGGTATATTGTTTATACCATAAGTTTAGGGTTAATTGCGTTGATATATTCATGTTCAGGGAGCTTTAAACTTTACAGATGGTAGAAGTTCAGTCATAAGCGAAGCAGATGATATATAAGAGAAAGAAATCTATTATGAAGATTGGCAGTTCAGATCGGCAGGTATGTGATGCATTCTAACATCCATGTTTGTTGTACCTACACCGATTATATTATTCATCCCCGAGATACTTAAAGTGGTGTGAGGTGACGACAAAAATGGTGGAGATGCTGGGATTTGCATCACATTACAAAGTACCTAGAAGGCTCATATTTGAGTAAACTAGAGAATGCAGAGCATGCCGGTTGATTTGAGCTGTAATGGTTAATAATCAGATAAATACAATTCAATAATTAGAAAAAGTAGTTAACGCTCGGTCGCTAATATTTCATCACACTCTATACTTTCCAACAAGGAGCGACATCAAGTCATTTTGACTGAAAAATGGATGTTGTTGAAAAGCACTGAAACTTTTGCTTGTTTTGTACAATATATTCGAGTTAATTCGCGAAGAAAAATCACTATGATGATATGACCACATTATTCTTGAATAAATTTCTTATTTAAAAGTTATTGGAACCCTGAAATTAATAAAATTCTTTATATTTCCAAACAATAGCATCGAACTTCAAAGAATTGTTTGTCAGTCGTCCAACGTCAACTGACAGTGACAGCTATCAAACGGTGCGTTCCGTATATAGCGAAGGAACCAGTTAGTTAAAATTATTTGGGAAACTTCGGTTCCGTCACTTATTGAGATTAATATCAGCGTAAAACTCTATTTTTCTTGGTCTAAATTGACTTATTAATTTAACAAGTGAGAATGACTTTCGAAGGATAAGAAAGGCTCAATAAAATATTATTTTGTACGCATTACTATAAATGGCGAACAGAAGTTCGGAACGGAAATACGAATAAAGGAATAATAATTATTGGACGGCATAAAAATACTACGAAGCATATTGTGGTGAATGGTCTTATTATTTAAAAAACTTAAGGAAATTTGTCGAATTTATAATGGGAGTAATCAGTGTGAAATAACTAATTTCAACGTTAAATGTAAGTGAACGTTGTGTCTAAAGGAAAAAGAATATGGTTCGCCATATTGGGTAAAAGGTACAAAGTGTTACCAGATCTTGGATAAATTCCATACTAAAGTGGACTTTCAATATTATTTGAGGAAGCATGAATATTAAATATTAAATAAATGGTGGGAAGAAAAGCAGGAAAAATAAAAGCTATAAAGGCTTTAACTTCTTCTAAGCGTTTCGATGACAAAATTAAGGCTTTAACTAAAATTTAAGAAATATTCTACACTAACACTATCTTGGAAAAATGATGAATGAATGAAGATAAATGAACAGATATGAAGTACTGATCAACTAAAACAGACAATGTTAGATGGAAAATATTACTGCTGGATATCACTTTGGAAGAACGGGAAAAAATTACGTGAAACTTCGACTTTACTACTTATAAAAAATAAGTTATATAAAGATGTCATTTAGTACTGGACTAAAGTGGCATTGGTTGCGGTTTTACCATGAGTGTATATGTTTTATACACTAAAGTAATTATGTGTTGAAATATATATAAGCTAGAATTAGATTTTAAGAATTAATTATAAACATATAAAAATCCTCACGAAATTTTCCCATATAATAGGTGGTATCGGGGAGTCGTGAACTCTTCGGCTGGTAACTTCATAACTTGTTCGCGCCGAATTTTAGACTTAACTACATAGGTACATCGGCGCGAGATAATTCGAAAAACTAAGACCTAGCTATCAACCACACCGGATTTTACACTACGTTGAAAGCGTATTACTTGGATTGGGACAATATACAAGGAATTGGATTAATTAAGCGGATATATTCATAAAATCGGTAAGTTATACTTATTCCTAAACTTTGTTCAAACGAGTTAATATAAAGTGTTGATTGCTTGTTACAAGACTAATAGGGTACATTTATTTGAAAATTAGTAAACAAGTACCATTTTTAACGCGAATTCGTTCAGTGACTTTCATAAAATTAAAAGTTTAATTAATTTTCGCCAATGTTTGGATATAAAAAAAAATGGCTGACTGGATAATTTTTTCAGTGTCGTTCGTAAAATAAATGGACTTTTTTTTTTACTTTAGGTACAAGTACACTAAGTAGAGAAATTTATTATGCATACTGTAAAGAAATTAGTAAGAATTAAATGAAGATTTGTACTTGATATTTAAAAATAGTATAAAATTAATATTTCAAATATAGTACATAAATCACAAATGATATTTTCAATATTGGTGTCATAAGTAAGTTAATTAAGGTGGTATGGTTTATTGGGAAGTTCACCAACCTACATATTTATGACTAATAGAAGAAAACTTTTAAAATAGAATTGATATTACCCAATTGTGAAACTTTACTAAGTTTATGAATTTATTCATTATTTTATTTTGATACACAACTTGTTATTATCTTCACAAAGACTTTGACATTGCATAGTTAAACAAGATAACAGACAAGCTAAGACAGGTTGATTGTTTAATTTTATTTTGAATAAGATTTAAGAATAGTATTCTGTTATTACTTTTGACAGTTATGTGTTTGTGTGTCCATGTTTATTATGTTATGTGTGTTTTCTTTGAACAGGTATGATTTTAATATTGTGTAATATTTTAATAAAATAAATCAAGAAACTGAAAATGAAATAAAAGCTATGAAATAATTTAATGATAAAACTCAATTAAATAAACATATTAATTCATTGTGAATTATAGTGTTAATACAATAATTAAAGTATGGGTGCAGATCATTTGATAAAATTCAAATAATTCACCGTTTAATATTGATTTATTTTTCTATAATCATACAGTAAATAAAAATTATTTAATGAGTTTTGAGTTATTACGGGAAGATGTCAATATACTTTTAAAAATTATTTATGTTCAAGTTTCCAAATTGTTGGTCTATTAGTAGAAGAGTTTTGAACGGTTAATCAGAGTAGGAATTTAATTGAATGAAGACATTTATAATTATTTATCCGTTGGTTTTGAATCAATGAGAATCTAAATTGAATAATTTCTCACAACTTATGAAAGTAATAAAGGATGCTGAATGATATAGTTAGTAGACTATGTAATTATATGTGTGTATTACAGGAATAGACAGCAACATGGAAGAAATACTTTTAAATAGACTTAGGCTCATTATTGAAAAGATTAAAATTGACTTAGGTAACATACCAGATTCTATTAACACTGAAACTTTGACACAAGGGCAAATAGCTTATAGCAAATTAGAAGCTTTAATGAAGCGGTTAAACTCGGACCTTTTAGAATATTTTCGTTTAGCAACCCATGCCGAAGCGGGGTTTGAAGCTTCGGATGAAATTTCTCAAATAAGTGAAATACAATTGGAAGCAGAAGAGGCTTTGGCCGTGTTAAATGCGAAGATAAATTGTACACTTTTAGAAAATACTAATAAGCGAATTAATCAAGAAAATAATTCATCCTGTCGCCTTCCAAAACTGCAATTACCGACGTTTGATGGAGATATACTGACGTGGCATGAATTTTGGGACCAATTTAGTTCTAATATTGATTCCAGAAATCTGACAGATGTTGATAAACTTTCATATTTGAAAGCTTCTGTAACGGGTAATGCCAAGAAAGCTATTGAAGGGTTAGACACCACTAATAAAAATTATCAAATTGCTTTATCGATTTTGAAAGATAGATTCGGAAAAACCTCTTATCTCATTGATGCACATTATGCGACTCTTTGCAAAATCAATGTTGCAAAAAATACTTCAGAAGATTGTAGAAAGACTTTCAATGAAATTGAAAGGAATGTGAAAATATTGGAATCATTAGGTGAAGATATAAACCACAATCATCTTCGTTTCATGATAATGGAAAAGTTCCCCACTGAGCTAATTTATGAATTAAAGCTTAGAACCAATAGTGACTCTATTCAAGAATTGAGGCATCATTTAGAAAAGACTATAGCTGCCAGAGAAGATGCAGAAAGAATATCTGGAAGGAAAAGGCAGAGTGATAAAGAAAGTAGTACAGTGGAAACTTTACAGGTGCTGTCAAAACGAGCAAAGCATAGTGACAACCGAAAGGCTAATTTCCACCCAGCTGTAATACGCAAAGAGATGAACATAGGGAGAAGAACCGGTAACAAAATTAATAAGTATAATAGACTAGTAAATAAAGGCTGTGTATTTTGCCAAGGCGATCACTATAGCGATAAGTGCGAGAAGTTCAAAGGATTGGCAGAGAGAAAATCAAGATTGAGTCGAAACTGTTACCTCTGTTTAAAGAAAGGTCACTTCATGCCAGACTGTACATTTAAGGTAAAATATGTGCATTGCAATGCAGATCAAAAGCATAATAGAGCTTTATGCCCATCAATTTTTTCTAAGACCCCAGAAGAGAAGAAAAGGGACCCACGATTTTACAAACAGCCATAGTCAAAGCTAGCTTCGTTGGAAATATATTTAAACAAATCAAATGTCTTGTCTTAATGGATTCAGGTTCACAGAGATCTTATATAACACTCTTTGATTATATTTAAATTAGCTAAAAAACTAAAACTTTCCTTAGAGGAAGAAAGTAAGCTGACCATTTTCACCTTCGGTACGGAAAAGCCCCAGGAAGTACGAAGCCCTGTGGTTACATTTCAGTTGCAGTCACGTACGGAGGAAATAGTTGTCATTCATGCGAATTGCGTTGAGTTTATTTCAAGAGGAGGCATCCCTCACATAAATTTATCAGATATTAGTAAATCTTATTTGTTAGCTGACGATAGATCACTAAGGAATCAGGCGTACTCGGCTTCCATTTTCCTAGTCAGCGGATCTGAGAAAAATTTTGTCATAGGAAAATCACGTCTTGTACCAATAAAAGACCAGGACAACCTCAAAATTCCAAGACTTGAGTTACTTGGTGTATTAATCGGATGTAGATTAATCAAATTTATTCTTAAATTTATTCATCAAAACATAACAAGACAAGTGTTATGGACAGACAGTCAAATTGTCATCGAATGGTGTAAATCTAACAAGTTACTGCCACCATTTGTGGCTAGACGAGTTGAGGAAATTAAAAAGAACCAACAAATAGAGATCAGATATATTCCATCGGAGCTTAACACAGCTGACGTCGGAACAAGACCTACCAGTTCGACAGAAGATAGGAAGAAGTGGCTTATATGCCCACAATTCCTAGTGGACAGTCCAGACAAGTGGCCAAGTGGATCTGTTGCCGTAGAAACCCATTCATTTTCGGCTGGGGAGGGTCCGACGGGAGAAAGAAAGGATGATCCGATGGAAATAGATAATCCAGACATTAAAGTTGATAACCCAATGATTAAGAAAGATAAGAGAAATGTCCTGAATGCGTTAAATATACAGGAGGACCATACAAGTTACCACCAACACCAGCTTTACCAAAAGAACGTATTTTGATTACAAAGGGACCTCTGTTAGTTAACAATGGTAACGACAACTGCAAGAGATGGATATGTTTATATACATGTTTAGCAGTTAGGGCTGTACACCTAGAAGTAGTCAATGACCTCACAGCTGAAGAAGGATTACTTGCATTAAGGAGAATGGTATCTACAAGGGGTGTACCAGACTTAATCACGTCAGATAATGCGACACACTTTAAGTTAATATCTGAAATATTAGAAGACCAATTCTGTGTAGAAAAGAAAATACGCTGGAAATTTATACCACAACTAGCACCGTGGCATGGAGGATTCTACGATCGGCTAGTGGGTCTTGTTAAGAACTGTTTAAAGCGAACCTTACAGAAACATTTGTTAAAAGACAGTCTACTTGTTACAGTAGTAAAGGAAATCGAAGCAATTCTTAACACTAGACCTCTGACCAGGGTGGACTCAGAGCCAGATCATGTACTGAAACCTTCAGATTTTCTCACATGGGGAAATGTATTACAATGGAAGAATCTGGAAAGGACCCTACTAAAATTCAAGGTACAGTGACAAAAGATACTCTGATCCAAAGTTGGAAAAGAGCACTTGTCATCTTGAATGAATTTAAAGATATGTTTTCCAATCGTTACCTTCTCAGCTTACGAGAGAGGTATAGTCACGGACCGAGGGAGCCAAGAGTAACGTCGAAATTGACTCCCAGGATTGGTCAAATCGTGCAAATCAAAAGTGACAACAAAAATCGAATAAATTGGAAAGTCGGAAAAATAGTCTCTTTGATAAAAGGGGTAGATGGCATGTGCAGAGTAGCTAAAGTTAAAGTAGGTGATACCGAGTTCACAAGGTCAATTGCACATCTTTATCCTCTTGAAATTGAAGATGGAGAAGAAAACTGTGTCAAGGGAACAGAACTAAAAGAGACCGAAGAACGAGACCTCCAAATTACAGAATTTCAGTTACAACCACCTGGAAACAAAGTTACCAAAAAACCACTAAGTCCTAATACCGCCGAACTTACTGTTGAGAATGAAATTAGTAGAGTACTTAAGATGAAAGTACCGTAGAGCGTTCGCCTGTTGTGTATCAAGAAAGTAAAAAAGACACTGCTAAGTCTGTTGAACCTAAGTCGTACGTATTATCCGAGCCTGAGTCAAGTGATAAAACTGACTGTGTTTCTATAGAAGAAAGTCATGAGTCTAGACCAAAAAGAGTAGCTGCCACACGAGCCCTTGAAAAGATTAAAGAGTGGACGAGTATCCTGATCACGCTACTTTCGCCTTTTGTCGGGAGTGTCGCGACTAACGCGAATCCATAGACCAAATATATATATTCAACACTAGCAACATCCCGAGGGCTATCTTGACTAACTATGGTAAGCATAGATAATAGACTTTACAAATATTAGTTGGCGCGAACAGTAATTCTATACCGCCATTTCTAAAGGTTGCTAAGTTGCAAGTGTACTGTGATAACTTGTGTACCGAGCGTGAATTATGTTAATCAAAGACCTTTCGTGCCGTGTCTGGAAGAGGGACATGTATCCAGACGTCGAAGGCATGAAAGCTAAGTATTACTTATGTTAATATCTTAGTCAAGCTCTGTGTGGTTATTTGGTGTCTCAGCGCAATTGATTCCTATAAATGTTAATGTTAAAGGTGAATGCCTAACTGTATGAGGTTTAGTAGACTCGCTAGGGGTAGTATACTGATGGGGCGAGAGGCGTCAGTATGATGAGGCCTGGAGAGTTAATCTCCAGGATCCCGATGCGGAAGGTTAGCGGAGTAGGTTGCTTCCGGGCGGAGAGGGCGGAAGTAGCTGAGGCCTGGCGAGTTAGTCTCCAGGATTCCGGCATGTACGTTTTAACGGGTAGGCTGCCTCTAGTATGATAGGGGTGTGAGCCGAGTCCTGGAGAGGTGGTTTCCTCTAGGTTCCGATGTTACATGGGTGTGTTATACACCAATTTGAGCCAGCTGATCCCCCCGGGACCTGATCCTGGGGGAGGGAGCTCCGACGGCGATCGGGCTCCTCTTTTAACCTAACCTGATGCTCCCAGGACGTGATCCTGGGGGAGGAGTCCCGAGGGAGTTCGGGCTCTAATATTTATTTAACCTCATGTTTAATGATTTGTGATGAAGCTGTTATTATGCCATATTCATCCTGATACAGCTATTGATTATACACTGTTGAAATGATGTTCTTCAGATGTTATTGTTGGTATATTGTTTATACCATAAGTTTAGGGTTAATTGCGTTGATATATTCATGTTCAGGGAGCTTTAAACTTTACAGATGGTAGAAGTTCAGTCATAAGCGAAGCAGATGATATATAAGAGAAAGAAATCTATTATGAAGATTGGCAGTTCAGATCGGCAGGTATGTGATGCATTCTAACATCCATGTTTGTTGTACCTACACCGATTATATTATTCATCCCCGAGATACTTAAAGTGGTGTGAGGTGACGACATAGATTTTATCACGAAATCAATCAGTGTTGCAACTATTTCAAGTTTTGAATTATTTTAAAAGTGGGAGATTTAGATTTTAATGTTACTAATTATCAATATTGTATTCTTCTACATTTTACAGATTTCCCTCAGCAAAGGATGTATGGAAAATTGATTGGATAAAAATAATAAGGGAGTGTAGAAATGAAAATAATTAGAATCCATCAAAATCTAGAATTTTCTAGGCAACCTGGAATGGACAGTAATTGTCTGACAAAACCAGTATCATACACATATATTATAATAGATACACAGATATATACATATTGAAAACTATAGACTGAAATATAAATGACGATATCGATATTCACAGCGACAGGTAATGTTCCTCAAGTTTTTTAAAAACAGGCAACGATTGAGCGCGTTTAATTGCATCTGGCAATTCATTCCATAAACGAGCAGCCTGGGGGCTAACTCTCGAGTTTAATTCCAATCGGTGGCATTGGAATTGTGACTTTAGGTACTGTTGAATTTGATGGAAGCGCCAAATTGGTTTAAAATTGCGTGACCACAGGCCAAGACCTATACCCATTTTACTTAGTTTTCCAAAAAGGTCACGCAATTTGGCTCTAAAATCGAATTCAAGGGTACCTAAAGTCACAGTTCCAATGCGACCGATTAGAATTAAACTCGAGAGTAAGCTCCCTGAACAGTAAATGATTTATCATAGAAAGTACTGGTATGGATTGGCATTTTAAGTCGCAAGTTCTCTGATGACCTTAGCAGTATTTAATGTGTGTTGCCGAGAAACTCAAAACGTTTTTTAAGGTAGACGCGTAAAATGGGAAAAATGAATATTATATAAAAGGGAAAGAATATGAGCATTCCGGTGAAGGTGAATTGACAACTACTTAGCTTTACACGAATTTCAGAAACGCGGTCATATTTGCGCAAACCAAATATGAATCTTATACAAAAATTTTGAAGCCGCTCAAGTTCATCAAGTTGCTCTTGAGTAAAGTCAAGATAGCTGGCATCAACATAATCAAAGGTGGGAAGAAGAAGTGACTGTGCAATCGCAATCTTGGTGGCAGTTGGCAGAAAATCAAAGATTAAGCAGATGCGAATAACTTACGGCTGAATTCTTGTAGTTGAGCAGTCCAGGAAAAGTTCTTGTCAATAAATATCCCCAAGTTCTTAACTTTATCACTAAAAGGAATTACAGAGTTGTCAAAAGAGACTTGGGGAAGAGTCGTCCAGTCGATCCTAGAACCATCCTAGAACTGCCCACCACTATAACCTGCTAAGTACGAGTATTAAATGAGTTGTAAATATTTTTAACTACCAATGTTTTTATTTAAATTACCTTTTTTAACAATATTCATCACAAAAACTTGTAATAAAATTCAAGTTGATGACAAGGGATATCTTAATGAAATATTTTTTTTAAAATGGGTAATTTTCCTTCATTTGGCATCCCTCTACACAAGCATACATAGTTACGCAGCCGCCATTGTGGTGCTTCAATAATTTCTTATTGAAGTTCCGTCCGCCTTTTTTTCTAGGTCCATGGTTTTGTGACAATTAAAGATCGAATTCGAGGTATAATCGCTTTTGACTCAATTCGGAACATAGGGTTGTTTGTTACTGTCAAAGAGAATATAAGCACTACGTTTGTTACTGTCACTGTCGTCTACTGTTACTGCCAGGCGTTCCGAATCACCTGACTGCAAGGATCTTATATGTCCTAGGGACAAACTGGATTGCTTACGGTGTTTAGAGGTATTTGGGACAGAGAGTAAAGTCCCACATATTGTACCTCCGTTGAAAAGGGAGAATCCTGCGACCAGACGGGTGTTATGTCTGGTGGGCTATTGCCCGATAGATGATTTCGGGTTTGTTCTTTATGTTCCAATCGCGCCAGGGCTACCAGATGTACGATTTAAATCGTACTCCGACGATTTTTGGGCATTTTTACTCATGTACGATTGCTAGATCTTGGTCTAGCAATCGTCGTACGGAAAATATAAGATTTTTTTGTACCTAACAAGTCTGGCAACATTTCATAATAAAAGAATGTTCTCTACTAGCAGGTATGAGTATCGGGCACAGAGTACTTTGTAATATACTGAAAGTATCGGGGAATTCTCTAGCAATTTAACGCATACCTAGATCTTTTACTTGAAGGAAGACACTTTTAGTAGTCATTTATAGGCTGTATTTGCTTGCATTTTTACGAAATTTTTTATTTTTTTTCTCCCGTTTTTCTCGTCAGTCTCGTTTCTTATCTTTAAATAAATTTTATCAAAACCAGCTTAGAAACAGTTTATCAAATAAAGCGCTGACTGAAGTGAACTTACTAGCCAAACTATACTAAAAACGAAAATTTCACGAAGTCAATAAAATTTTAAACAATCTGACTACAGAAACTCGACGTGTAAAAATAGTTGTATTGCATTTTTAGTTAGTTTTATTTAACGAATTTTAGTTATTTTTATTAATAACTTTGTACTTCTTAGTTGTACGATCTTTTTACTTCAATACCTTGGCATATGATTTTTTTGAAGTTGGCCTACGATCATACCTTTTTTGGACCTGGCAACCCTGGATCTATATCTGTGGTTCTGTTCCTGTCTGAGTTCGTCTTCTTTCTTTTTCATTCAAATTTTATGTTCATAAATTTCAGATTCTATTATGAAAACAGCAATGTTTTAATAGTATATAGGTAGTAAAAGTAACAATAAGTTAACAAGTGATGTCTAGAATTAGAGGAATAGTTCAAAAGGAAGTGTTACAAACACGCAAATATGGGCTCAACGAAATCCTTAACAAAAACGAAGATCAATCTGCGAATTCGAAAGATGTGGAAAGTACGTCATTATTTTAATTTTTGCTATGTTGATTAATTGCTAAATTATTTAAATCATCATAGTTTTTTTATAATTACACAACGTTTTGAGGTTAGATTTAATTTTTCCGTGATAGTGGCTTTTGTTAGAGACTTCGCCCGCGTGAAACTTGAAAATTGTACCGAGGGGAATATAGTCCCAGAGTCTAAAGTATCCTGAGAAACATGGATTACTCGAGTGCCATGTTTCCCAATGCGTTAGCCATATGAACGTGAAACTAATTATCACACACACACAAACTTGCGCTTAGACAATATTAATATTTATTTAGGTTTACCCACAGGCATACATTAAACAAAGTTTAATACATATACCAATTACCGGTACACAACATTTACAACACAGGCGCCAGATTACCGCTTGGTTACTAACTTAGGTTATACAAATTGTGATTTATATCGAAGAACAGAGGACAGTTAAGAAATTGGTTACAAGGGAAAAAAAATTAGAACAAAACAGAGTAGTAGGTATACAAGAATGATAAATAATAACATGACATTAGGTATAGATAAACCAACCAGGCTGCAAAGTCAGACCTGCATTGATAATTTTGCCCACAATTTCGAGAAAAAATGCGAGATGTAAGTAAGGATCCGCTGCTGCTGAAGTGTCCCATACTGTTGTACTGTCTTTTGAAATAATATGTCTTCATCTACCTATGAATTTGCCGTTCTGCCAAATTAGCTACTTCAAGCCAATTTTTTTAGCTAAAAATTCTAAGTTCACATAACTTTCTTTCTTGAAATTCTCAAGGAATCTTTCTTGAAAATTAGTCATTTGTTTAATGGTTAGCATGTTGTTTTCATTGCATTTGTACGTTTTTCGTCATCATGGATAAGTTAAAAATTCAAGTAAAAGTATGAGTACTGTTGTGGCACGCAACATCAACAATGTATGTGGAGCTAACACTACTAACGATCTCACCACCCATTATTGGTTTGCCTGCTTTGTTCCGGAAATTTAGACCTAATAAAAGAAACCCATGGTCGACCGAAAACTTTAGTTGACAACGACGAATTAAAGGCAATTGTTGAAGCTGATAAACTTTAGACTGCAGCTTAGCATCAAAGCAATATTATACCATTTGTGTCAAATTGGTAAGGTTCACAAACAGGTGCCCCACGAATTGAATGATTGCCAACGCGAAGCGGTCGAGTCGAGCCTTGCACTATTCAACAGGCACACAAACGGAAGCATATTGTATACATTGTTGCTTGCGATGAAAATTAGCTTCTGTAAGACAATCGCAAGCACTCAGCAAGTTGGTTAGATCTTGGTTCAGCACCTAAACAATGCCCCAAACCAAAACTGACCCCTAAACGAAGTGATGGTCACTGTTTGGTGGTCTAGCGCAGGTGTCATTCATCACAGCTTCTTACTAAAAGCGATGAGCATTACTGCAGATGTGTACTGTGAAGAACTGAACACAATGATGGAAAAAGTCGGCTAGAGATCTTTAAGTCAAGAGTGAATTGGTTACTTCTAGGCAAGTTTGCTCCATTTGCGGCCACATCATCGCTTACCCTGATTGTTAGCAGTGATGAGTGAGATAGTGGTCAAATGCAAGCCTAGATTTTTTCTTTTTATCTTTGGTCAATTTTTCGGCTCGACAACGCGCGACCACATACTGCTCTCACACAGCATACTCTCTCTCTGTGCACAGCAGACGTGTAGCCAAGTTACAAGAGCTAGGGATGTAGCATATGTGGCAGAATGTGATGAGATTATAATTTGATTCAAGACCATAATTATGTACATTCCACATTCTGGCAAAATAAATGAATTTGAACCACTTTCACCGTGGTCGACCTCGACGCCGCGCATTCGATCTGATTTAAAATAAGCATACTAAATTGTTGTATTATTTTAGAATATCAGATAAAGGAATTGTTGCACAAACTTCCAAGATTGGACAAAATATTTGAAGTTCATCGCAAGATTGGAGAGGGTACATTCAGCTCCGTGTATCTTGGGTCTCTGAGGCAGCATGCCACCCTGCCCGATAGTGAGAAGCGATGGTTTGCTATCAAACACCTGGTGCCAACTGCACATCCAGCTAGGATAGAACATGAACTGCGCTGCCTACAAGATATGGGGTTAGTAATAAAAATAAAACTACCTGGCATATCAGTTGTCCTATAGCTGTCATAACAATTTTTTTAGGGTTCTGTACTGACTGAACAAGAATAGAACTTTTATAGGATTACTTAATTGTCCATGTGTTTACCTGCTGTATGAAACTCTAATTAATATCAAACATTGAAAAAATTAGACACTGCAAAAAATCAAGCACGCGCGCGCGCTGTTCAAGGCACTGAAAAAATTAGACTTCAAGAGAATGCTTGAAACAAACTAGCTCCGGCGGAAATGAGATATAAGTATCTCAAATTATCAGTAATAAAAATAATAAAGCAATATCCAGCTATTGTCGTACTCCTTACTTGTAAACATATAAAAATTGCCAGTTTTATTGATCAGGCTTCAACAAATATTAACAAATAGCTTAATTATTAATTTTTAAAACTATATTTTAGTTAGGCTACTTTATTTTTCATTGAGAACTCAAGCAGCTACACTCAAAAAGTATCATTTGATGAAGTGGAACTGATGAAGAAGACCAGAAAACGCCACGGGAACTTCATTCACATAGATAGAACATAGTTAAGCAACTATAACAATATGATGATGAGGCTGGAAGGTAGGCACCGGAATTGAATAATTAATCAATATATCCTAGCCGTGTTTGGTCTTATTAGAATTGTCATGAGATGCACTTTGAAGGTACCATTGCACTTGTTCTGATGATAGATTTGGTAGGTTTCTACCTTGCTAATCTAATCCATCATCGGATAGGCACGGGGATTTCGAAATAAAACAATGTATCCTAGTCATTGATATATTATAAGGGAAGCTACGTTACGCGTTAACATCTCAATTAGAAAACCTAGACTCGAAACTCACATCCATGATCTGTGTCATCACAGTCCCAAACGTACGTTCACTGATAGATAAGAACAGAGATAAGAGCCGGCGCTGTCGTGCGAGTGAAAGCGCGTTAGACACCAAATGTTTACGATTATGAATGTCGTGAGTAGAGATGTGCCTTTGCCGGCAATATTTCCCAAAGTGGGAATATTGGTGGCAATATTGCCGAGAGTGGAAATATTTGGGAATGTTGCTTAATTATAAGTTAAATTAATTATGGAAACTATGTAAAATACTTAAAATTTGCACTTCAAAAGCCATAATAGACATTAAATACAATAAAATATTGTTTTTGGTTAAATTGCCAATAATTTTTGGCAATATTTATTTATTAAACACTATGCACAAAAGTACAGAGGTGGGCTTAATGCCTTAGGCATTTTCTATCAGTCAACCTTAGGGTAAACCGGCAGTATTGCCCATTTTGCCGCAACTTTCAATATAGAACGTTGAGCTCGTTCGATTTGGATAATAGTGGAGATTCCAACCTCACCCCACACTGTTATTCTGACAGTAGTAGTACGAGATCCAATAGAATAAGTACCTTCCCTCATAAGTTATTTGATTAGGATGATTTATGCTAGATAATGCCTTTATTTATACATTGCGAATAGGTTGCCTAGCTAAATTTGGTGCCAATGATGTTAATTTATTGTTACATTTTTTTCATCAACTATCCTGATTGGTCATTTAAGAAAGTCGAGCATCAGCTGAAAAAATGCGCTCCAAGGAACTGAAAAAATATAAGTTGTAAGTAGTAAGTTGAAATGTTCATCATAATATACCCTCGTCTGTTATTCCTAATCCAACCGTATATATATAATCGAAAAATGGTGTGAATGAATAGTTGCCTACGTTTAAGATTTAAAATTTGCTGGGCTATTTCTGGTATTTGAAATATAATTCCTCATCTGTAATTAAATGATAATAAAGATTATACGCCAGATAAAGCATATATCGATATATCGCGAGTAGATAGTAGTAGTAGCTTAGCAAAATGACATGCCAATGATGTTAAAATTTGTTTATTTTTTATCAACTTCCCTGACTTGTCGTTTAAGAAAGTCGAGCATCAGCTGACAGATTGTGCTCTAAAGGACTGGAAAAATATAAGTTGCCTACTATTCCCCGGTGCAACTACAACCGACTTCTAAGTGTAAAAAAAGTGCAAAGTAACTTTAATTTCGGAAGTCGATTTTTCTATAATAGTTTAGTCTCTTCATTAATTAACACCGACTTCTGAAATTAAAGTTGAAGAAGTCGGTTGTGTTTTTTTTTTGTAAAAAGTTTTTTTGTTTTGTCGCCAGGGTACTTACTTGACTCTTTGTGAAGTTTGTCCCTATGTTTCATACATTTGAGGCCAGGACGGTGTGATCCAGAGCTTCATTATCTATTTGGATCAATTTGGTTATTTTCTGTACTGGTAATAAAGTGTTACATAATCTTGCTAGGAACTGACGTTAAACTGACATGCCCAGATACTGTTCTCTCAACCCCGTGCCGTGCATGTACAGCGAAAGAGATGGAACATTTATTGATGTTTATTACTCATATAATTGTGTCCTATGTTTTTACACGACACGCGTGTGAGTGTTTCAAATATTTTATGATCGATATACTCATTAATATAACTAAATGATAATTATACAGCAGTAATAATAAGATATATTGCTATTATTTTACAGGCAACATTGGCAATATTGCCAATGCTGCGGGCAATATTGGTATTTTACCAGCAGTGGCAACATTGGGAATATTGTCGGCAGTGGCAATATTGCCACTAGGCACATCACTAGTCGTGAGACTCGTGAGCTCCATCTATCTCGTTTCGTAAAATGGCGAATGGTTCCACTAATGCATAGTGGGAGCGTTTTTAGCCCGCCGTCACAGAATATATAATAGTACCTTACCGGTACAGAAATTTCACTCCCGGGTTTAGGTATGATAAACGCAAGCGTCCGGTCACCGGATTTTTTTTTTTTTTTTTTTGGTAGGTAAAATCATCCAATGACAAATCCCGCCCTTGGGCGGAGCGGGAAGTAGTGTCAGACTCTTACTGACTAAAAACCTACCCCGTTCCTTCGTTGCCTATAGTGCCGGGGCTGAGCCTTCCTCTCAGAAAACGGCCCTTGGCCCCAGCAGGCTTCGGCCCTGCCTGCCTGCAGCTAGCAGGCTGGGCCTCTACGGTTTGCTGACAGCTCCTTGAGGCGCGCGGGAACAGAACGCGCCGTCGACGACTTGGGCTCGGTCCGGTCGGTTACCGGACGATCGGACAGCGTGCTACCCATTGCACGCCGTCCGCAAGCCCGCGCCTACGGTGGCCGGAAATCGGGATCGGAATCCCGGCGGCGGCTGGGGCGAGCGCCCCGTTGCCTCTGCCTGATGCGGTCGGCCTCCTCCTTTGCTAGCATTACTGCTTCGCAGAAGGAGGCGACCGCCTGCCATCCCTCCTCGCTACGGACCATGGCCTGAACCAAGGCCCGGCGAGAGAGATCGCTGCCGCCGATCGCCCCCACGAGGACACGGCGATGCTCCGCCCAGGCAGGGCACACCTCAACAGTATGCTCCACCGTGTCCTCCGGGTGTTCCGCACAGTGACGACACCCGGGCGAATCCTCCGCACGAATCCGGAACAGGAACTTAGCGAACTTGCCGTGTTCGGTAAGAACCTGCGTCGTGCGGAAGTTTAGAACGCCGTGAGGTCCCGGTCACCGGATTAGTCTCAATAGGCTGGCACTCGCTCGACTTGTCGCACACGCAGCGCACGCATCCGCGAAACAAATTTTAAAGTAAACTGTTAATACCGTAAGGTACTAGGTATTGTATATTCTGTTGGAAATCAATCGTTGCTTTAAATCAGGAAGAAAATCAATAAAACAGTATTTAAAAGTAAAACAACTATAAAATTAAAAAAATAAGAAAACGTATTGTCTGTTGTTATATATTTTAGTACCTACCTACTTAATTAAACATAATTACTGCATAATTTGGTCTTTGTTTATCATTATATCCCTATTTTTATTATTATTTTACAGGTAGGCATTTCATATTATTTAAGTACCAATCTCGGTTGTCTAGCTCCTAGACTATTGCCCGTTTGGAAATCGTATCAACATGTGTCGCCATCTGTCTCGCTTCGCGTGTATTACTTTCACAGATAAAGTAGTACCTCTGACAGCCCTGGCAGATTGAAGCGAGACGGCACACAGTTATTGTACTATGAACGCTATATGCAATGCAAAAGGTTGAAATTAGGTTGTTTTCCAGAACAGTAGGTAAATATCTCGACGATTTTGCGCCGCTTGTATGGAAGTGAGACAGGCCTGCCGCCGTCTCATACGAGCAGGAGCCCTTTAGGGCTCCGTGCTATTCCCCTTAGTTTACACGCTGTTCACCCACGATTCCTCAAAAAGTAAAAAGGCTCAGTTGGCTCTTTTTACTGACGACACAGCCATTTACTACACCAGACGAGACCCTGGTGCTATACCTCGCAATTTCTAGTCTTCCGCTAATATTTAGGGCAAATACGTATAGTTCTGGAAATGGAGAACGATTGTGGTGCAGTCATACCTCTAGTTAGTAAAGTATAGCCATCAGTATGGATAGATACCTATACAATACACACCACAATTCGATTGATGCAGAAATAATGCGCCGAATCATATTTTTGCATAAAGTATTGAAGAATAATTAAATAAATATATTTTTAAATCGACGCCTGAAAAATAGAACTAGCAATTTTCATAAGTTTGCAAGTAAGGATGACGATAACTGATTGTTATTTATTACTTATTATTATCGATAAATTTTTTATCCGCCGGAGCTGGGCTTTTTTTATGCCTTTGGGCGGAAGCCACAGTGCGCGAGACCAACCGGGCTTAACCGATTCTTTTTTTTGATGATTCTAGATTATAGTGAAATTGACAATATTTATGTATTTGCTGCCACTAAAAAGATTTTGTTTCAGAGGCAAACACCATGTGATTGGAGTGGAACTGTGTCTTCGGAATTTAGATACTATAGTTTTTGTCATGCCTTACATACCTCATAAGAAATTTTCTGTAAGTTCTATTTTTACATATTTTATAATTAATTATGCATTTTGGTCGTTTTAATCCCGCGGAGGCTCGATACATGAAACACTATCGATTTGTAAAAATGAAAAATACTTTTTTTTTTAACTCGACATGTACGAAATTGATTTCTTTAAGTAAACGTCAGCTGATCGAGGCCAATGAACTGTAGGTAGTTAGTTGTTCATTTAAAATTGCATTTATTACTTTTTTTTATTCACAACGAGATACGTAGGTATCATAGATATCCGGAGATATGCCTTCATTGCGAAATAATAAGAAATCCTAGCGCAACCGCTTATCTCCCACCAAAATAATTACAACATTCACAAATAGTGTATTTACGACACACACTCAAAATTTGTACACGCACACTAAGTAGAAAGCAGCTACACTAAATCAATTTCTAATAGCACACATAAATAGAATGGGCGGGGCATTTGCTAGTAAGCACGGAAACATTCAATGCACACGCATGCAATTAGAGAATCGAACCGATTGTCGATAATTGTTATCGATATTTAATTTCAGCATATTCTTTTAATATAATTACTTCGTCTAATTTTCTTTAAATAATTCCTTTTTTATATACTTATCCGAAAAGAGAGTAATGATAATAAAATAAAATAGGAATAAGTTTTTCGTATCGTATTGCCGGTTAAAGGGAACGTTCTCTGTTAAATATCATGCTGTATTATTATACAATATATTACTTTATCTTAAATAAATGATTTTAATCATAAGTGACTACTTACATTCAGGGTTGGTTTAAAAATTTAGGTAAATTTTATACTCATATTCAAACTCGCTAGCGTTAACATAAATTTCTATAGAATTAAAATAGCGTCATCTAGCAAACTCGTTTTAATTTTAGACAAATTGTAGGTAGTTGATGCTGACGAGATCGAATTCGTTAGGATGAAATAACTCACACTAACCACTCAAAATAAATACACGTAACAAAAAAAAAAATACTGTTCAAGTGTGAATCCAACTCGCGCACTGAGGATTCCGTACAAACTTACATGGTTCAATTCCAAAATTTCTCAAAGATTTTTCCGAATCGCAAAAAAAGATATTTATTTTTTTTGTTATTCTCCGTTCTCAGAATTATTTCCATACCTGTGCTATAAGATTTTAATTTATGCCAAATTTCGTTCGTGAGAATGGAGCTGTTATAATAGAGAGAAGGTTTGAATCTTAGCAAAGGAAACTGTAATAATAAAAATAAGGGTCACATTATCTCTGGTTGGCTCCACTACCACTAGGGCGTACGAAACCACTAAATAGCAAGATTAAAAAAAAAAAAAAAAAAATTTTTCATTGCGAACACAAAATATTGTAACTTTTGACCAAAAATAAATAACTGTATAAAATTATACTTGTTTATCGTGCTACTTATCATATTGTACTATAATTTTTGATCATCTCAATCTTTAGATATAATATCAATTTAAGTTCACGAGTATTGAAATAACAATACCTTAATTTCGTTCAAACAACATTCATTTAATAACTAATTTAACTCTTACTATACATAAATACGACGATATTCATAGAAATGTAAAAAAATATATATTGAACTGCGAATAAGACGTATATCGATGAAATCAGCCTCACGCACTCGATTGCACCTCTCTAAATCTTGAACGGTCATTGCGTTCGGGAAGATTAGGGCTAGTTCGAGCTAGTTCGTGTCGTTCCGAACGTAAGTTAGTAAAATATTTAAAAATTTATTTAAAATATAAAACAGTGACTTAATTGTTTACTTACCGGTGGTAGGACACGCCATTTGTCTTCAGGTTGATGGTACGTGACCTATTTTTTGCATATAAGTACTGTACAACTCGGCATTTTGATTTTAAACCCATCAGTAGTACACTGTACGCAGTTGCAAAGCGATTGAATGAAGCGTACAGCCGCCGTTCGATTATAAGGTTAGTTTGACCAAATCGGGCACGCCCCCAAGGCATATCCCTCAATATCCGTGGTAGGTATTTATGTCAATAATACCTTACCTACCTACCTACCCTAAGGAGGTATCCTTGTGAATTTAAAAAAGTTGCAATTGCACCAACTTTAAAAGGCAATATCTTAAATTCAATAGACAAGACAAAATAGTTCAGAAATTTAGTCTTTACACTTTATAGTTTTCATTACTTGACGCTAAAAAATGTACACACACAGGTACAGAACCCTTCGTGTGCGAGTACGACTTGCACTTGTCGAGTTTTTAAAATTGTAACAGTATTTATGGTCATACTAAAGTACAGTAAGTATATAGACAATTAGATGATTTTTTTAAATTTCTTACATGGGTCAATGCAGTGATACAAAGGTGAGCGGAGTCTTCGATTCTTTACTGTACTTTACTGAAGCCAGATAAGTAACTGGTTGAAAGTCGGACTGTAAAGTAGTGGTTCACCAACAGGAGTACGTGGGGGAGATGGACGCTGCCGAGCTACGGCAGTACATGCGCGCGCTGATGACGGCGCTGCGCCACGTGCACTCGTTCGGCGTCATCCACCGCGACGTCAAGCCCAGCAACTTCCTCTACGACCGCGACAACAAACGGTACGTGTCGCCAAGTCTATCAGCTGCCGGCTGGGCAACGCCTCCGCACTGCAATAGTGTATATCTGAAGATGAGGAAGAAAGTTGTAAAGAGTGATTCAATTACAGCTTCCTAACTTTTCGTTGAAAACAAAAACAATAAAATCGAAATGTCTCCATATTACATTTTTCGTCTATTGGTTTTTTTCTGTGGGTAATCCAATGACTTCTTCCGCTCTAGGGCGGGGCGGGGGGCGTGTCAAATTTTTACTGCCTAAAACCCACTCTTAAATGCCTTCTTTGCCTTTGTTCCATGGCCCCAGGATTCTCTTTCGCACAACCCATGACCTCAATAGGCTTCGACCCTGCTGGGTCCCTACGGTTTTGCTGACATCTCCTTGAGGCGCGCGTGTAACACTACGCGCTGTCGACGACTCGGGCTCGGTCGGGACGATTACCTGACGGCCGGTCGGTGAGCTATCCATTGTTCGCCGTCAGCAAGCCCACGCCTACAGTGGCTGGGGATCCAGGCGGCTGGGGCGAGAGGAAGTCCGTTCGCTCACGCGTGCGACTGCCTCCTTCGCTTGGATTGCTGCTTCGCAGAAGGAGGCGGCCGCCTGCCTTTCCTTCTTGCTCCGGACCATAACCTGTACCAAGGCCCGGCGCGAAAGGTCTTTGACGCCGATCGCTTCCACAAGGACGCGTATTTCCATTCTATTCAAGGCCAGAACGCAAGATTGTGAAACTATAGGCACGCCATAATTATGGCGGTAAGCCCCCTCTTTGAGGAGTGTCTGAAAAAACAAACCGGCGTCCTCACCTTCTGCATAACGCAGGTTCCACCGGACATGGTAAGTTCGGGAGCTTCCTACACTGGAATCGTGCAGAAGAATCGCCTAGATAATAACAATAATAATATTCCACAACTATCACACAACGCCGTCTAGTCCCAAGCGCAGAGCTTGTGTTATGGGTACCAGACAGCTGATAAACATACTTAAATATTTCTAAATACATACATATTATAGATAAATAAGAATAACACCCAGACACAGAACAAATGATGGTGCTCATCACAAAAACATTTGTCCTGGGCGGGAGTCGAACCCAGATGTCACTATTGTGTGGACCGCCAGAAACGGTGACACGGTGGAGAATAAGATAGTGGTGTGCCACGCTTGGGCAAAGCACCGCCGTGTTCTCGTGGGGGCGATCGGCGCGGTAACGACCTCTCGCGCCGGGCTCGTTCTTATATTCTCTCGAAGGGCGACTTCGGCGGTCTGCTTTATTGGCTAATATGCTGTAATCTGGTGAGTAAAAATAATGTTATTGTGTCATAGGTATCTGCTGGTAGACTTCGGGCTAGCGCAGCGCCTCTGTCCTGCGCCCGAGGAACCGGCTGCCAACCCCGTCCTCCCCGCGCCGCCGCCCGCACACTCCAATGGCTTGCGGAAACGAACCCGTGAAGAGGTAAGTGCAAACTTAACCTCTGCAAAATTGAATTAATCTATATACCCCGTCAAATTTTGGTCGTTTTAATCCCGTGAAGGGTCGATTCGGTACATGAAATACTATCGATTTGTAACGATACAATAATATAAAATAAAGTACTTTTTTTTTAAACTCTGACTAATTTACGCATGTACGAAATTAATTTCTTTCAAGTAAACGTCAGCGAGGCCAATGAACTGTAGGTTTTTTTTTTTTTTGTTAGGTAAAATCATCCAATGACAAATCCCGCCCTTGGGTGGGGCGGGAAATAGTGTCAGACTTTTACTGACTAAAAACCTACCTTTCCGTTCCTTGCCTTTGTCCCGGGGCCCGTGGTGACACTCTCGCATAACCTTTGGACCCAGTAGGCTTCGGCCCTGCTGGACCCCTACAGTTTGCTGACAACTCCTTGAGGCGCGCGGGAACAGTGCGCGCCGTAGACGACCTGAGCTCGGACCGGTCAGTTACCGGACGGACGGACAGCGAGCTACCCATTGCCCACCGTCCGCGAGCCCGCGCCTACGGTGGCTGGAAATCGGGATCGGAAACCCGGCGGCGGCGGCGGCGTGTGCGCCTTTGCCTAATGCGGTCGGCCTCCTCCTTTGCTAGCATTACTGCTTCGCAAAAGGAGGCGACCGCCTGCCACTCCTCCTCGCTCCGGAGCATGGCTTGAACAAAGCCCCGGCGCGAGAGATCGCCGCCGATCGCCCCCACGAGGACACGGCGATGCTCTTCCCAAGCGGGGCACACCTCGACTGTGTGCTCCACCGTGTCCACCGGGCGGTCCGCACAGTGGCGACACCCGGGCGTCGTCTCCGCACGAATCTTGTACAGGTACGGACCGAACTTGCCGTGTTCGGTCAACACCTGCGCTAAACGGAAGGTGACGACGCCGTGGGGCCTTTCCAGCCACGCCTCAAAGAGGGGCCTTACCGCTTCGATCGTGGCGTGCCCAGCACGGGGTTGCGACAGTCGCTCTCGCCATTTCACCATGAGATCCCGCCGGAGCTCTGTCCGCCATGCCGCGACATGTCGCGGCAGCGGAGTTTCGCCCCGACGTTGCATCTCCACGCGTAAATCATGCATGTGTGCAAGGACTGTTGCCTCCAAATCCCACGGTGGTAAGTCAGCAAGGAGGCTCGCCGCTTCACAGGATACCGTACGGTATCCGCGGATCATCCGGATGGCCATGACCCTCTGGCAGGCGGTTAGCCGGGCCGCCACTCGCTTTCGTAGCGATGGCGCCCACACCGGCGCACCGTAAAGGGCCATGGACCGAACGATGCCTGCGTAGAGCCTCCGGCAGGAGGCGTCTGGACCCCCTAGGTTCGGCAGGAGCCGCTTGAGAGCAGCCCCAGTCCCATTCAATCTGGGAGCCAGACGTCGGAAGTGCTCCTTGAATTTCCACCGGCTGTCGAGGACGAGTCCCAGGCACTTCATCGTCGACCCGACGCCGATGTGAACTCCTCCTACCGTTAATTAGGAGCCCGGAGGTGGCGCGCTCCGAGGGCCGTGAAAACATATGGCCTCGGACTTGTGCAATGCCACCTCGAGTCCCAACTGCTCTATCCTCTCCACGACTGTCGCAACCCCGCGCGTCGCTAGTTCGACCGCCGCCTGGTACGACCGTCCCCGCGCCAGGACCAGCGTGTCGTCTGCGTAACAGACCACGCTGACCCCGTCGGGGAGGTCGGCGCGCAGCACGTAGTCGTACCCAGTGTTCCACAAGGGCGGTCCTAGTACCGATCCCTGCGGAACACCGCACGACATCTCTCGCCGTTTCAACTCCCCCTGATGACCGGGGTAGATGATGAACCTGTCCGACAGGTAGGCCTCGATCACCCGACAGAAATGAACTGTAGGTAGATTTTCTTTCTTTCTTTAAGCTAAGTAGTATTTTATATATTATATATTACGATGAATTGTTGTTACACCGTAGCCGTGCAGTTGATCATTCATTTTTATCTAATAATATTTATAGTACCTAATCTACCTACAAATTTACGATGGTATAAAACCTTGGCTGGTGTCTAAGGAGGATGCATCAGCTGCGAAGCGAGTAGCGCTTGACCTCAGCACGGGCGGACCTGTGGCCGCGGCCGCAGCCCCGCGGGAGCCGCCGCCCGCTCCCGCCAGGCCGGCCGCGCCCGCCAGCCCGGCGCCGCCTGCGGGCCGGGTGCGCTGCGCGTGCGCGGGCGCCGCCGGAGTGTGCGGCGCATGCCTGGCGCGGGCGCCGCCCCGCGCGCCGCGCGCCGGCACGCAGGGCTTCCGGCCGCCCGAGGTGCTGCTGAAGTACCCGCAGCAGACCACGGCGGTGGACGTGTGGGCGGCGGGCGTGGTACTGGCGAGCGCGCTGACGGCGCGGTACCCGTTCTTCCGCGCGGGCGACGACGTGGCGGCGCTGGCCGAGCTGGCCGACCTACTGGGCACGGCGCCGCTACAGCGCGCCGCCGAGGCATTGGGTAGGTTTGCGGACGCTGGTGGCCCTTGCGGCTCTCGGCTCGGCTGACGGCGGCGTGTTGCAGGGCGGCGCGTGGTGACGTCGGCGGCGCGGCGCGGCCTGTGCCTGCGCAAGCTGGCGGCGCGGCTGCGCGGCGCGGCGCCGGCGCGCGCGCCCGCCTGCTGCGCCTCCTGCACCACCTGCCGCCTGCCGGAGGACCAGTGCCTGTGTCGTGATGAAATGATAAAGGTATAATTCGCATGTTACGGTTTTTTAATCTAACTCTGGGGTACAGCCCCAGCTTTAACGCATAACTTATTGTATTTTTTAAATGTTGTGTTGGTGCTCGCGTATAATTTACATTAGATCTGGTTGATAACTGTAAGACTCGAGAGTATTAAAGCAATAAATATTAAAGCATGGTGGTGACGCAAGAGTGACGATGCTTGTGCTGGCAGGCGGAGGAGTTCGTCCCGGCGCGCTGGGTGGCGGGCTTCCCGGACGCGGCGTTCGCGCTGGCGGCGCGCCTGCTGGAGCCGGACCCGCGCGCGCGCATCTCGGCGCACGACGCGCTGCAGCACCCCTTCCTCGCCGCCGACTGACCATAGCACACCTTCCAACTCTTCGAATATAGATTTTATACAAATGGAAATCTTATGCTCCTTTTTAAGTTAAGGTATAATGCGCCGCTGATGTTCCAGCACGGCTCGTTATTCTCGAGGCGCGTGCGTCGCACGGCGCGCGTGACGTCACCTTGTTGCCGCACCAGAGGGCCAACGACGGCTGTGATCTATTTCCCCTCGAGGGATGGCTGATTTATTATATTAATATTATAATCATAGTTATAATGTATTTATTCTCGTAAACACGAGTCACGATGTTTGCAACCAACTGTTACATGTCATGTTATTTAATTTTTCAATGAATTCGTAATTTATGACTGTGAGCCGAGATGCATTTCGTGTAGTTTAGTCAGACTGTTGGCGTCATGACACAGTTCACGCTAATTGAGTATTTTCCTGTGTCTATTTATACATCGTTAAATTTTAGTCGTTTTAATCCCGCGGAGGGTAATGGTAAATGAAATACTATCTATTTGTAAAGAAAAACTTTAAAAAATAACGCACTTTTTTTCAAAAATTCGAATGAATATACGCATGTACGAAATTGATTTCTTAAAGTAAACGAGTCAATGAACTTGTAGGTAGTCGTCGGTCGTTGCCTACTAACTACCTACAGTTCATTGACCTCGCACAGTAAAGTTGACGTTTACTTTAAGAAATAAATTTCGTACATGCGTAAATTAATTCTAATTTTAAAAAAGTACTTTATTTTTTAATATTCTCTTTACAAATCGATAGTGTTTCATGTAACGAATCGACCCTCCACGGGATTAAAACGACCAAAATTTAATGGTGTATAGGTAGACTACACAACTAAGGGCGGGTTGCTTCAGCCATACTTAACTCACGAGTAACAGTCAAAAATGGCGTCAACTTTCGTTAAACCAAAAAATGGGTTGTTTCACAAAATGACTCACTAACCTAACCTAACGTACGTTAAAAAGTTACTATTACCATAACCGATGCTCAACCCACTAGTTAACGTCATTTTGAACCATTTTTTGTTGTTTTCAAGTAGCTCCGTCCAACACATGGATTCTCTTTTGTATTCGTTTCTAGGTAGATGTTTTTTTTTTTTGTATTTGGGGGTTGTAACTGAGACCGTTTGGTCAATTCTTTAATTTAATACAATTAGTTTGTTTATTATTACAATACGGATATAACTTATTTTAATGTTTTTGTAGTATTAGCAGTAAATGTATCGAATCAGCACTATAAAAAAATCTCAACTCCATTTTACCAAAATCACGGCTGTTTTAATGATTCCACATATTGTACAGTTGCGCAGATAGTTGAGATATAAAACTACACTAATTTTACATCACGATATCCACTAGGAATCAATTTGTGGATAATTAAAACAGCCACTGAACATCCTTCGAAAAAATCCCGCAAAAACATTTCCCCACCGGGAGACCAAATTTTTACATAAACGGTGAAATGTTGCCATAATAGAAAAATCTCCCGACCATTTTTTTGGGCAAAAGTGTTACTTTGTACTGGCAACCCGAATAACTTTGACTATTGGTTTTTTTATGTGATGAAACAACGCTTTGTATTTAACGAACGTTAAACATCTCACGTAATAGTAACTTTTAACCGTACGTATGTAACGTTAACCGACCCTTTGAAACAACCCGCCCTAATAGCACTAAATCTCTTTCTGAAAACAGCGTCAAAATTGGTCGTTAAATAAAGCATTTCAAAATTCGTATAATGGAGCGTGGTAGCTCGCTATCTCTTTTCTTCGCGCGTAACCTAATGGTGGTGTGGTGACGTCACATTTCAACTGGTGCATGTTTTCTCCGTAATTTGACAGAAACTATCCTTCCACCAGATTTGATAAGTTTGATTTGTACGCGGCAAATAACTTGAACTAAAATGGCCGTTGCTATGGTTACGCGCAGTCCCCCGCTGTGCCGCACTTCGATTGAGACCCGAAAACCGGTAAGTGGCGCTGCAATCGGGTTGTCAATTTTTTTCTGACGAAATCCCAGTTTTCGGCGCGCCGAAACTAACACCTCGGAAACCCCGCAACGCCCCCCGAGGTCCCGAATGATGTCACGGCGTTATTCGGGACCGCTAGTTAATTTATAATTCTTCTGTGTGTTGGTCACTTCTCCTAAACGACTTGACCAATTTGAATGAAATAATACTGTATATTTAGGTCCCTGCATTCGGGTTCTCAAAGTTTTGTCTAATGAAAAGCCAGCAGCATAACGTCTGCTCGGACCGCTAGTATGTTTATAGAGATTTTTCAAACATTTATTAGTAATCTGTTATTGTGGACGATTATGTCTACCTCAGACAGACGGTCCAGTTGGGTAGGTCTTACGTAGACCTTTGAGAGGGAGTCCTATACAACTTGACAGGGCCGCGTCCGGGATGCTGCCCGGTATTTTCTCATCCGACATATCTGTGTCTCAAGACAAAAGTCTGCGACCAGTGTTTGTTGCTAGTGAAGACATGGCTCTGAAACGTAGTCGCTTAAAATTGGCCGCCAAGGGACCAAGGTTGACATAGACTGAAGAATCCAAACTTATATGGCAGTCGACAGGGCACATTGCTCGTAGAACAGACGGTCGATGGTGCCGAAAGGTTCTGGATTGGGAACGCAGCAATGGAAGGCCTGCCACAAGGTGGACCGATGACCTGGGTCGCGGGAATCCGATGGATACGAGACGCACAGGACCGGTCCAATAGTAGACGTGTTTCCGCTGAAATGAAAATGATGATGGACTTGTTCTTGTTTCTCTTTTTTTTTTCAATGAAATTATTCTTACACGAAATCAGAACAGAAGCGTATTTAAATATTTTTATCAATTTGTTTTCACGCAAAAAGACTTCCTAAGAAATTTATCTCTTATGGATTGGAAAGCGCAAGATGTCCCAGTATTTTTTTTTTTTTGTAAACCATTTAACACGAAAGAGTTCTACGGCAAGCTATATTTTAAATAACGGAGTGCCTTACTCGTAGGGCCGAAACACATAACCGCGTTGCGGTGCCGCGCCGCGTTTATATGTTTCGGCACTTAGCGCGCGGCGTTTTTCGCGCGCTGTTCACTCAAGTGTTCCCGAAACTGTCAATTGTGATTGAAAATATTCACGCTAATTGATACAAAAAGGTTAATATCAACAAAATGCTTTCTTTTTCAATTTTGTTGGCGAAACCCTTTCTTCAGGTTTCATGAAAATTATGGACTTCGATCTCTAATTTTCGCGAAAACTGAAGAAAGGGTTTCGCCACCAATATTGAAAAAAAATTTTCATCATCTTCCTGCCCTTGTCCCATTTAGTTTTGGGGTCGGCGCAACACGTTTTTTTCTTCCATTCTGTCCTGTCACTCGTCACGCTATCACTAACTCCCTTTTCTTTCATATCACTCCTCCCCCCATCCATCCACATGTAAACTATTGTAAAAAATTATTGACCCAAAAATATAATTGATCGAGTATCAAACTTGAACGATTGAAGCAATCGTCAATACCAAAGTCTACCACGACGACGACGTGTCCCTCGTATATCCATCGTCATTCACGTAAATATTGCCAATTGCAATTGACCGTTTCGGGGATCGTACAACAGAAGAGACGCGAATGTGCGTCGGTATAATTTTAATTGTTGATTAGTTGTAATGGGGATCTCAGAGTAAACTTTAAGTTTCATATCGAGTACAAAGTAGAGTAATAGTGGCGAGGCGCAATGACCAGCGATGTTCACGATCTAATTATTAAACGATTATATATGTATGTGTGCCTTTATACTTATTGTGTTCAGAAGAATGTTGTTATGTTACCTCATTGTAAACGACCTCTTAAATAAAAGCCAAGTATCCTATTTCAGTTTTTCATTATCTTATGCGTCTCTGAGCTAATAGATACCTAATAATTATTTTTCAATACACTTACTCGAAAACTGCCTCTTATCGCACTATGATTAGGTTGTTGTTTATCACCCGCGTGCTTTTATTTTAATTTATCAAAATTATCAAAACAAGGGCTCTTATTTCATTCCTATTTCGTCACGATCAAGAGTGATTATTATTATTTTTTAAAGCAAAGGCGGATATATAAGAGGTTTTGAAATTTTGTTTTTGAAAGAGTATAAATATAATATAATATGAAAGAATATAATAAATGAACATGATTACGTAAGCGATAATTTTGTTAATACCAACAAATTAACAATTATTTGTGTTCTAAATTCAAAATTATTTTTTATTTTTGATCTTAGGATGTATACGGTTTGATACCTTTACTTCTCCTTCAACCTGCAAACGTTATGCGCGGAAAAAGTATACCTAATATTAACTTAGTAATTTTTGATACTTGTAAAAAAAAATCGAAGATATGAAGAGAATCCTTTATATGCTACGTCGCCAGATTATGTGATTGAGGTAAAAAATACTTGTGATAGCCTGCTGCCTTCAAATCAAAACTAAATTGTAAGACAACTTTGGAAAATTTTCTTCAGTGCAAAATGAACAAAGCGTCGTAGTTTTCCAATAAAAGATAGATTATAAACACTAAGCTCCATAACACCCTCGCCTGTTCGGCTAAGGTGAATTTCGCCTCGGCTGCAATGACAAACTTTCCCCACTTGTATCAAAATGTAGGTACTATTTCAATACACTTCTGCCTTTTATCGCACTACAATTAGGTTCGACATGGCATGTATATCTCACCCGCATGCTTTTTTTTTTATCACAGGGCTTTTTTATTCCTATTTCGTCACGGTCGAGGGTGTTTTTTTTTTAAAGCAAACAGGCGGATATTTTTAAGGTTTTAATATTTAATGAAAATTTAAATTGTTTTTGAACAGAATATAATTAATAAATAAACATGATTACTTACACAAATAAGTACAGTATTCAAAGGGTTAATATTAGGATGAATAAAGTTGGATATCTTTGCTTCTTCTTCAACTTACAAAGAACCTAACCTAACCCAAACCCCGCGGGAAAAAAGTCTACAATATCTAATCTATTTATTTGTGAAAAATTTTTGAATTTAAGATTTGAAGAGAATTCTTTAGATGCTACGCCGCCGCCTCCGGATATTATGATTAAAGGTAAAAAAAATACTTGTGATAGCCTGCTGCCATCTAAATCAAAAATAAAATGCATGGCAACTTTGAAAAAAAATTTTCAATACAAAATTAACAAAAATACGTTGTAATTTTTAGAGAAAGTATTTTTCTTCGTAAGTGTATTGAAAAAAGTCGTTTGATACACGTGCAAATCTGCCACTGCTGCTGCTTTCTGCACTTGTATCGAAATGTACTATTTCAAGTTCAGTTATAGTCAGAGGAGAAGCGTGGACAGCCTACCATAAAAAAAATTCGTTCTTAATGAAGCGGGGGCCCACATTGTGTTTTTTAAATCTGGTCCGTTTACATGTTCCATCTTGCCTGTTGCCTGCGAGTACGCCTGCACAAAACAGTTTGCGCAGTAAGCGCGTGAGTATGGACGGCAAGACGGTAGCTCGCGCAGTCCTAGAAGCGCGGATTGTGCATTCGTTGACTTACCGAAGGTTTGGACTGCGTGAACTTGGCTTGCACGTGTGACCGGTCATTCAAACCGCGCATTAGTCAGGAAATTATTTTCGACAAAGTTTACGTCGCAAATCATGAAATGAGTGATGTAAGGAGTTATTTCAAGATTTTTTTAACTCTGTTCATAGAACTACAAATCGCTCAAAAAACGTGAGCGTAGTTCAAGCGTATAAGTGTGGAAAGTCTTAATTTCAGTTTAGCAGATATTTAGTGTATGACGTCCTGTAAATGTGTATGGGAAGTGCAAATTTGTGTATCCAGCCATTCAGCAGATATTCAACAAAAACTGTTTCCGCCAGGACTACGTATTCTCAGCGTAACTTTTTTTTTTCTATGGACATACAAGAAAAAAAATACATACAATAATTAGTGTGTAACGAGAGGTAAATGTGTATGTATAAATGAAATTTGTGTGTCTTATAATTACGAAGATATCCAAGTTTCCGCTGCGGTGACGTTTGCCAATTTGATGAAAATCATATAAAACGGTTTAGTAGAAAGTTATAATTTTTTATGCACGTTACTTTGGATTTGTGTGTAATGTGTGTAAAAGCAGAATTTGAAAAAAAAACATACCGTTCAGAAGATATAAAACTTCACGTAAAATAAGGTTATTAGGACAAAGCTCTTAAAATAGGAACTCTAGAGTCTAACTTTTTACATGTATCTATAACTTGTAAGGCTCTACAATGTCCTGCAAAGTTTCATGTATGTGCGCTAAGTAATTAATGAGCAATCGCATAATTACTACGACTGGACCACTATATTTTATGACATCCGATTATAGGACTTTTTAATGGAAAAAGCAAAATAAAATATATCCCAATCATTAGTGTATTAATGCAACTAATCCTATTTGAAATTTCAGCTCATTACACTAAATAATTAAAGAGATATAATAAAAAGACCAGAACAACTATAAAACATGGATAAACCGACCAAGTTTGAATGGGTACGAAAAAGCGGCCGTGCAGTACTTAGACCTAACGTTCTAAAATTTCCAGTATAATATTGTTATTGTGTTGAAGGATTTCGACAGGTACGTACACAATTGTTTTGCAGGAAATAAAATAGCTTTCTATTAATAAAAGTATTTATTAGGTAATGATTTAACTAAAACAAATAAACGACATTAATAAAAAATAATAAAATAGGAACTAACAGTAAGTATCTAAGTACGTGATTTATGATCTTACCTTGTTTATCTTCCAACCATTCTCACTACTGGCTCAATAAGTATGGCTCACAGTCACTTACACTAGCTACGTCAATATCCGAATCCAATAAGTACCTACATAATATTACGTTGATGGCAAAATAAACAGTGCATACGCAAGTTGTCCTTGACTGCACATTAGTGACTGCTACTAAACAAAACGGAACAGGAAGCGCGCGCTCAGAAGATACTTGCCTACTATTCAAACATGAAGTCGAAGCGAATGCCGCATGCCGGTTTGCGCAGGATTCTGTCTGTCAAACTCCAAGCGAATGCTAGAATTGCGGGATCCGCGTAGATTATAAAATATTGAGTGTTCTATTTGTAGGGTACCTACTTATCCAAGAACGTAAATAAGAAGTAGTAAAGTCTACAATGCAGTCTAGAAAATGTTAAGCATAAAAAACTGGGCAAGTGCGTGTCGGACTCGCACACTGAGGGTTCCGCATAAAACAAACTTACGTAAATGTGTGAGCCCGACTCGCACTTGCCCAGTTTTTGTCTATTTTTGTATTTGAGTTGATTGAATGAAAGGTAAATTGCTGTTTACGATTTATGATGTATTAAAAAAAAACTAATTACTAGATCTCGTTCAACCCAATTTTCGGCGGAAGTTTGCATGGTTATGTATATCATATATTTTTTTTAGTTTTATCTTTCTCTTATTTTAGAAGTTACATTTACATGTACATTTTACCACTTTGGAAATCTCTCGAGCAAATTATTCAGTTTAGAAAAAAAATATATTAGAATACATCTACTTACCAAGTTTCAACAATATAGTTATTATAGTTTTGGAAAAAGTGGCTGTGACATTCGGACGGACAGACAAAAAGACATGACGAATCCATAAGGGTTCCGTTTTTTGCCATTTGGTTACGGAACCCTTAAAACGCTTCATACTCGAGTAAATGATTCCATAATGTAGTGTTTTTCATAGTGTTATAATTTTTACTGTTGAACAAAAATAAAGTATACATAATTTTATTTTCAACGTATTATATACCAAATCCGCATCATCCACATAGAAAAAAAAAAACAAAAAGTAAACGTAATTTGGAACATTAATTGTGCATAGGTACGTGCGGTCACAAAAAAATATTTTTTTAACGCTTAAAAATGGAATACTTTCTTTTTTTAAATACTGTTTATTTTCCTTCTAAACCTCAATACACTTTATTTCTAGTAAAAAAAAGTTGGTAACTCTACCTTCAAGGACCACTAGCGCCTTAATTGAAATTAAAACCGCCGCGCTGGTTTTGTTTTTAACGCACTTTTAGGCCGTGTTTACGGAGACGCGGCGCGTTGTGCGGCGCGTTGGGCGTTTCATCGTACATTGCAGCAGCGGGCCGCGTCATCGCTCGCGCAAACACAAACATATGGCAATGTACGACGGACCGCCCGACGCGCCGCGTCTCCGTAATCGAGCACTTAGATAAACACAATGTGCTATACAAATACTTTATTGTCTTTTCTAGCATTTTTACAAATCACATTTTGTATTATTTACGAGTTATGATTTTTTAAACTGGCGGCGTTAGTAAATATGTACCTAGTATATCAATTTTTTGTAAATATTACGTCTGCCAAATAAATGCATTTGTTAATAGGTTTTTTTTTTATGGTAGGCAAAATCATCCAATGACAAATTCCGCCCTTGGGTGGAGTGGGAAGTAGTGTCAGACTCTTACTGACTAAAAAACTACCCCGTTCCATTCTTTGCCTTGGTCCCAGGGCCCCGGGTGCCATTTTCACATACCTTTTGACCCCAGTAGGCTTCGGCCCTATTAGGCCCCTACAGTTTGCTGACGACTCCTTGAGGCGCGCGGGAACAGTGCGCGCCGTAAACAACTTGAGCTCGGACCGGTATGTTACTGGACGGACGGACAGCGAGCTACCCATTGCCCGCCGTCCGCGAGCCCGCGCCTACGGTGGCCGGAAATCGGGATCGGAATCCCGGCGGCGGCGGCGACGTGTACGCCGTTGCCTGATGCGGTCAGCCTCCTCCTTTGCTAGCATTACTGCTTCGCAGAAGGAGGCGACCGCCTGCCACTCCTCCTCGCTCCGGAGCATGGCTTGAACCAAACCCTGGCGCGAGAGATCGCTGCCGCCGATCGCCCCCACAAGGACAGGCGATGCTCTTCCCAAGCAGGGCACATTTGTTAATAGAGTACAGATGCATTTATTAAATTGTAATCATTTCGTAAGTCAACGTCGTCAGTAAACAATCACGTAATCATTACTACAAATTTGTAGGTACTATTTTTTATCACAAATTCGTCAAAAATTGTGTACGCATCTGTACGAAGCTATTACACTGTATTACACTGGAAATTTTAGAACGTTAGGTCTAAGTACTGCACGGCCGCTTTTTCGTACCCATTCAAACTTGGTCGGTTTATCCATGTTTTGTAGTTGTTCTGGTCTTTTTATTATATCTCTTTAATTATTTAGTGTAATGAGCTGAAATTTCAAATAGGATTAGTTGCATTAATACACTAATGATTGGGATATATTTTATTTTGCTTTTTCCATTAAAAAGTCCTATAATCGGATGTCATAAAATATAGTGGACCAGTCGTAGTAATTATGCGATTGCTCATTAATTACTTAGCGCACATACATGAAACTTTGCAGGACATTGTAGAGCCTTACAAGTTATAGATACATGTAAAAAGTTAGACTCTAGAGTTCCTATTTTAAGAGCTTTGACCTAATAACCTTATTTTACGTGTACTTTTATATCTTCTGAACGGTATGTTTTTTTCAAATTCTGCTTTTACACACATTACACACAAATCCAAAGTAACGTGCATAAAAAATTATAACTTTCTACTAAACCGTTTTATATGATTTTCATCAAATTGGCAAACGTCACCGCAGCGGAAACTTGGATATCTTCGTAATTATAAGACACACAAATTTCATTTATACATACACATTTACATCTCGTTACACACTAATTATTGTATGTATTTGTTTTCTTGTATGTCAATAGAAAAAAAAAGTTACGCTGAGAATACGTAGTCCTGGCGGAAACAGTTTTTGTTGAATATCTGCTGAATGGCTGGATGCACATACCTGAACTTACCATACACATTTACAGGACGTCATACACTAAATATCTGCTAAATTGAAATTAAGACATTCCACACTTTTACGCTTGAACAACGCTCACCAAAAAACAACTAGGACTGCACAGTTCAGTTTGCACGAGCTTACCTGCACGTGTAGCCACTACACAGTGTTCTATCTTTTTGTACAGTCATGATTGCACAGGCCTGGATTGCAGAAAAGACGAAGCGTGTAGACGGGCCAGGCAAGGGCGTCGCCAGCCGATGATCAGGGGATCTTTATTTCTACGGTATCATTATTATTATTATAGGATGGGCATTATATTGTAGGAGACTGGAGCTTAAACTTATAGGTTCAAGGGCCTGTATTTCAGGACCATGGCAAAAATATGTAGTTACAGTCAAGAGCTTTTGAAGCTGTAAAGCAAGTGAAAACTTCAACATTCCAGTGCTAAAGTTGGTATATTAACAAATGTTACGAATGTGGCAGATTAGATAAAAAAATAAGAACTAATTTTATATTTTCTTTCTATTCTCTAGGGGAGGGCCGTAGGTCCCCCGTCTCCCCTTGGCGACGCCCTTGGGGCCAGATATAAGCCGCGTTCCGAAATGCGGTTAGAGCGCCAAATCTTTCAATTTTTTCTTTTTTGTTACATTGCATGTTATTTTTTAGAATTAGAATTTTTGTACCAATATCAAATACAATGTAAATTGTTCCTGATAAATAAATAAATAAATAAACGGATAAAAATCAGGGCAACGATGCGTTAGGCGATTATCGCACTGCCCCGCATGACACTGCATGTTGCGTTTTGACGCACCTACGCGCGTAGTTGCGGAAGTGCAGATCTGCATAATTGTGTGTATTTTACGCACTCACGCGCGTAGTTGCGTTTTGTGGATTCACGGCGGCCTTGACTCATTCCATTCAAAGCCGCACGAAATCACGGACGGCACTGCGAGACTCGGTATGCCATACCTTACGACTCGCTGTTCGCCTAGTTCAACTTTAACGGTGTGCATGTAGCCGTGTCAATGGAAAGAAGAAAGAGAGAAAACACTTTTTATTTGCCGGATAAAGGCGCAAGTTACAGGTTAACAAAGAATAATTAATTTTGTGAGAAATATGCGCCACGTCCGTGCAAAACGGCCGAGCACTCAGCTTAATGCCGTGAGTTGACCACACGCAGAATGCGACGAGTCTACGACGCTGGTTTTCAGTGCGGGCCGGTGACGATGTAGACATATAAACGTCGCGCGTCGGCACGACGGTCTTGTATGTAAATTGATTTGAAAATAAATATAAATAACTGAAATGGAAAACTTTAATGTATTATTACATAGCATAACGGGCGCGGCGAGTCGCGCCCCGCTCCTCTTAACATAGCGTTAGCCCTTATGTTTGCGTTCGCCGCCAATCGAAACAGCCTTTGAGGGACAACGATGCTTTAAGCGGGTGCACGCGGTCCCGAAAAAAGTGCACCGTCGCTCTGTTGCTAGTTCTCCATCGACAGGACTACATGCACACTGTTAAAGTTGAACAAGCGACACTGCGCAGGTAATAATCCGGTTTCCGCTATGAGGACCGCCGCACACGATACAGCGCATAGTCCCGCGACGGGAGCTCGCGCGTGCAGCGTTGGCCGGACGCACAAACAACGATTGTGTCATGTTTTTAGATTATTTAATACTAGCTTCTGCCAGCAATTTCGCCCGAGTGAAAGTCGGTTTCTCCATACAAACTTCCAACCCCTGTTTTAGGCCCTTGGAGGGTGGAGTTTCGTAAAATCGGCGAATGTCTACACCCTGTAAGGAACCTACCTGCCAAATTTTAAGTTTGTAGGTATTTTAGTTTCTGATATTTCGTGATTAATCAGTAAGTGCTATTTCGCTTTTAAATATATATCTATGAAAACAAAATAACGAACACGTTATATGGAATGCGACAAATTCAGACACCAATGTATTGATTTAAAAATACTTTATTATCAAAATTGTTATTCTTAAGCAGTCTTTCTGTCTATTGTACATATTAGACATTCAAAAGAGATGTTAGTATAATCCGCGAAATATAAGTTGAACCAAAATGCGATCGACCTTAAAGCGCAGTAACAGATTTTCGGGTCTCAATCGAGGTGGGGGCTGCGCGTGACCATAGCAACGGGTTCAACTTATTTATCGCGTACTATACTGCTGGTGTTGCCTCCAGGGCCTCGGGGCTGCAAATACGACTCATTGCAAATCAAGCAAGCAGAATAGTGTGAACTTAGTTTTGTTTCCATGGGAAACAAGTACAGCCAAACAAAAACGTCATTAGGTGGGTTATACATGTAATTACATCTGCCCTCAACTAAACAGTGCTAACACCTACACTGTCTTGTATAACTCATTATGTCAACAATAAAGCTAAACGTCCACTGCGTCGGGATTAGGTAGTGATGTGCCTGGTGGCAATATTGCCACTGCCGGTAAGATACCTATGTTGCCTGTCAAATAATAGCAATATATTTTATTATTACTGCAGGTATAATTATCATTTAGTTATATTTATAAGTATATCGAACATAAAATATTTGAAATACGCACACGCATGTCGTGTCAAAACATAGGACAACACAATTATATGAATAATAAACATAAATGGATGTTCAATCATTTTCGCTGTACATACACGGCACGGGGTTGGGAGAACAGTGTCTAGGCATCTCTCGGAGAATGCGCACGTCACTTTAACGTCCGTTCCTAACCGACAAAATGAGACCGCGGAGCAAGATAATGTCACACTTTATTACCAGTACAGAAAATAACCATCGCCTTGGTTATTTTCTGTACTGGTACTGATGTCCAAATAGATAATGAAGACCTGGATCACACCGTCCTGGCCTCATCAAATGTATGAACCATAGGGATAAATTTCACAATGCGTCTAGTAAGTACCCTGGCGACAAAATAAAAAATACTAATCTACACTTGCTACAGGAACTTTACTAATCTGATGCTTAAATTAAAACGTGAACACGATAGCAGAAAGTTAAAAGACACCAAATCGAATTCTAAAACCTTTTGGAATGCCATTACCGAGCTAACTAATACATAGAAGTAACAATTACGACTTATTAAAATGTAAATCTACATCTCAAAATTCAGTTAACTACTGTACTGAATACTTTTCTTCCGTTGGCACAAATTTAAGCAGTAAAATTCTTGTTGATATAAAAGAAACAGGAGTCAGTGGTCTCTAAACAGAAATTAGGAGAACCGCTGGCAATTAATTTCTTCATGAAACCCACTGATTTCTATGAAATTGATAAATAGATTGTTAACCTGAATAGTGACAGTACTGCTGGCGTAAATAGCTTTTCACCAAAACTTATAAAACAGATAAGAAATTTAATAATGGTTCCGGTGGTTCCGGTAACATATATTAGTCTAAGCTCAGGTGAATTGTCTAATAAATAGAAAGAAACCAGGGTCACTCCTATTCATAAGAATGGCCCGAAGCAAGATCCGGCGAGCTACAGGTCCATATCTCTACAAGGTATATTTCCCAAAATACTGGAAGAGATAGTATAATAAGCGCATGGTTCCTTTTCTAGAGAGATAAACAAACTGTTACTTATAGTTATTGGCTTACTGCATCCTCTATGCAGTAGCTACATCCTAACTAATCCGGATGATCCGCGGATACCGTACGGTGTCCTGTGAAGCGGCGAGCCTCCTTGCTGGCCTACCACCATGGGATTTGGAGGCAACAGTCCTTGCACACATGCACGACTTACGCGTGGAGATGCAACGCCGGGGCGAAACTCCGCTGCCGCGACAAATCGCGGCATGGCGGACAGGGCTCCGGCGGGATCTCTTGGTGAAATGGCGAGAGCGACTGTCGCAACCCCGTGCTGGGCACGCCACGATCGAGGCGGTAAGGCCCCTCTTTGAGGCGTGGCTGAAAAGGCCCCACGGCGTCGTCACCTTCCGTTTGGCGCAGGTGCTAACCGAACACGGCAAGTTCGGACCGTACCTGTACAAGATTCGTGCGGAGACGACGCCCGGGTGTCGCCACTGTGCGGACCGCCCGGTGGACACAGTCGAGGTGTGCCCCGCTTGGGAAGAGCATCGCCGTGTCCTCGTGAGGGCGATCGGCGGCGATCTCTCGCGCCGGGGCTTGGTTCAAGCCATGCTCTGGAGCGAGGAGGAGTGGCAGGCGGTCGCCTCCTTTTGCGAAGCAGTAATGCTAGCAAAGGAGGAGGCCGACCGCATTAGACAAAGGCGCACACGCCGCCGCCGCCGCCGGGATTCCGATCCCGACTTCCAGCCACCGTAGGCGCGGGCTCGCGGACGGTGGGCAATGGGTAGCTCGCTGTCCGTCCGTCAAAACACCTTAACGGGTATGAAGCGATGGCTGGACTACAATCTACTCCCTAATCTACATCTACCTCTAAACATAGATAAAACTAATTACCTATGCTTTCACAAAACCCAGTCATCAGCTCCTAAACGCCCTATTAGCATTAAAATACATTTAGCAACATGAAACCCTCTTTAATGCCGATTTGGGTGTATTAAACAGGTGCATGAGATCAATTATCTAGGGTATTAATAGATCAACGACTCTCCTTCAAACCTCATATTTGGTAGCCAAGCGCTCCAGAAGACTGATTCACATTATGAAACTTACGCAACACCAACAATAAAAAATATATATCTTACATCTGGTTTACGTGGCAATGTGTGAGTCGGTTCTCTACTACTGTCAGTTTAACAGTGTGGGGTGAGGTTGGAGTTTCCACTATGATCCAAATCGAACGGGCTTAACGTTCTGTATTGAAATTTGCGGCAACATGGGCAATATTGCCGGTAAAATACCGGGAATATTGCCAAAAATGCTGGCATTATTGGCAATTTTACTTAAAACAATATTTTATTGTATATAATGTCAAATATTTCCACTCCCGGCAATATTGCCACAAATATTTCCACTTCGGGCAATATTGCCGGCAACGGCACATCTCTAGTCGGCATCGAAGCATACGGAGCGAAAGGATTCGTTCCTATGTATTGAATTATGTGGTACGGTAGGTATTGGCATTTATTTTTTCTCGTTTTTTGCTTCGATTCCGAAGCAGTGGAAGCTTAGCTTAAGGGCACAAGTATCTATAATATTAGAGATGAAACACAAACCTATCCCAAAAACCTGTTCCAGTATATGGAACACGTGTTTGGGATAGGTTTGTGACTGGACGAGCAGACTTTTTGCGCACCACATAAAACGCGTTTCGAGTATTTAAGTGTATGGCGTCTGACACAGTATGTACTTGTCGGACTACAGCAGCAAAAAATGTTAATTATATAAATATGAACGTAGATAATTAGAAATTGATTTCAGCTTTGCTTTGATACAAGTTTCTATCAATATTATAAAATAAGCTGATAGTCCTAAATCTTTAAAGTATGAAGGGAATTTTCAATCAAATTTAATTTTAAGTGCTCCAAAATATAGAATATAATTATAAATGAATAACTGTGTAGTCAATTAATCCATAAACTAAAAACAGTATATTACTTGATTGTCTCGATATTTAGACATGAAAACTAGCTAGTTATGGTGGAAGTTTATAAACTGGAGACACTGAAATACTTGTGGCCCTAGTATTTGGACAGATGCATACTTCTAAGACTCAGTATGTATTTTAACTAGTATATCTCACCTTTAGTAGCTATATACATAGCCTATTCAAATAAATTGTAGTCACTTGTTAAAAATATGAACATGTATGTACGGTCAACAACTGATACATGTGCTTCTCACTAGGAAACACATACAACCTGCATGAGCACACCAACAGCTGCACAGATTGAACTATAATATGAAATTATTCTAATATGAAAAGTTCATTGAACATGTTGCATTTTGTTGGATGTACAGCTAATTGTAACATTATAATAGTATTTTAAATTAATTTTTCCAGAAATTAGGATTTTGTTGTAGCCTCCTTTCAAAGTTCTGATACCATGTGTGCAGAGTGTTTAGTGGAATGTAGGACACCCCCGGAGTAGGTGTCATCTGGTCCTGTGTCACTGAGAATGATGCCACAAAGTTCACCATGTGTTCCAGCATCTTCTGGGCAAATGTTATGTAATTGTTTTGTTGTTGTGACTGAAACAATAATTGTTATGGTGTGATTCAATTCACTTATCATCAGGAGAGTCCGAATATTGAAAGACGAAAGTTTCCTACTATAAAGTATACTTACAACTGAGGTAGCAAGGACTTGCACATTTGATTCAGGTTCAATGGCTATTCCAATCTGTGCATTATGACATATCTGCTGTTGCCCAAAAGCAGTTATGAATTTATTGTCACCTGTGAACCATAAGGAGAAAAGTGGGTAAAGCACCATTTTTAATACAACAAAAACTATGAAAATGCTAATCAGAAAATCTTACTAGATAGTTCATGTAACTTCTTCAATGTTCCTATTTTGAAAATAGCTGAGGGTTTAGTATTTGAAATGTGTCCAAGTAGCTGCCAGTTGGGAGGCGCCGCGGGATCCGGCCAGCTCCAGTACACCATGCCCACGGTGCCGACCGGCAGCGGCGCTACACCCGTAAGGAACACCACCGCGTGGTTGATGTTGTCCGCCTCCGTGATAGTGATCAGAAACTGAGTCTCTGACAACGCTGCGAAGTCTGTCTGCACCTGAAAGCCCGCAAAACATAGGTGTTTAAAAGGCTTTATTTAGTAATTATATAAATGTGCAGGTTATACTTACGAGACGACCCGACACAATTAACCCAAATGCATTGGACATCTTGAATGTGTTAATTTAATATTTACGGCTAATAAACGAGCCCAAAACACAACAGTAAACTTAAACAAAATTCTACTTTATTCTAGAATTTTTCTACAGTGTTCTATACATAATATAGCATTTTTGGTCTATATAGGACGCACCACGCTTGACATTGACAGCTGTCAAGATGTCAGGGCTGCCAGGTCCAAAAAAGGTATGATCGTACGCCAACTTCAAAAAAATCGTATGCCAAGGAAATGAAATAAAAAGATCGTACAAATAAGAAGTACAAAGTTTTTTTAAAAAAAATATTATTTTACGCTTATACAAATTTTCTGTGGTCAGTTTAATTAACATTTTTATTTATTTATTTTTATTTATTTATATATACTTTATTGTACACCAAGATAAAAGATTATACATTTTGAGACTCAAATAAAAACATACAATGGGCGGCCTTATCGCTATCTGCGATCTCTTCCAGGCAACCTGGGATGGAAAGAGATTGCCTGGACATAAAGTGGGGTTGCACTTGGTGCGTAACAAAAAAAAAAAAAGTTAGACAAATAAAACAAAGTACATACTTAAAACTAGATAGATACATAAATACATACATACAATACAATATATAAATATAGGCAAGAAACAAGTGACGACTACAATTGATACAGATAGAAACGAAACATAACTACAAGGACAAGTAATATTCCTTCACAAGCGTTTTGAAAATATGAGGTGATTGCGCGCGTTTTATTGATACAGGCAATGCATTCCACAGACGACAAGCTTGAACAGTAAAGGATTTATCTAAAAACGTAGTGGAATGCATCGGCATTTTGAGTTTCAAATTATCAGATGACCTAAGAGATTTCGTATGTGAGTCACAAAGTAATTCAAAACGGTTCTTGAGATAAAGAGGGGTGAAAGGGGAAAATAGCACATTATACAAGAGGGAAAGAATATGAGCATTCCGGCGAAGGCGAATTGGCAACCACTTGAGTTTAACTCGGAACTCAGAAACATGATCATATTTGCGTAAACCAAATATGAATCTTATACAAAAATTTTGGAGACGCTCAAGTTTATCCAGTTGTACTTCAGTGAGGTCAAGATAGCTGGCATCAGCATAATCAAGGATGGGAAGAAGGAGAGATTGAGCAAGCGCAATTTTGGTAGCAGTCGGCAGAAAATTGCGCAATCTTCGCAAAGATGCCGCAGATGCAAATAGCTTGCGACTGACTTCCTGTAGCTGGGCAGTCCAAGTGAAATTCGTATCGATAAATATCCCCAAGTTCTTCACTTTCTCACTGATAGGAATAACGGAATTGTCAAAAGAAACTTGGGGAAGAGTCGTCCAATCGATCCTTGAGACCATCCTTGAACTGCCCACCACAATAACCTGCGTTTTAATGGGATTCACCATAAGTCCGTACCTCTTGTTCCAGTCACATATACGAGCCAGATCACGGTTCAAGGTCATGATGGCCTCCGATAAATTTCCGAGAGGAGCACGTGAATAAATTTGCAGATCATCAGCATAAAGGTGGTAGGAAGAAATTAATTCTTTGGAGATTGAGTTAATAAAAACTGCGAAAAGTAAAGGAGATAAAACGCCACCCTGTGGTACCCCGGCAGAAGTACTACACCAAGAAGACATGGTCTCTCCGATGCAAATACGTTGCCGACGACCAAACAGATAACTACGAAACCAGCCAATTACCGATGGAGATATATTAAGAGAGCAAAGTATTCCAAGCAAAACATCGAAATCCACAGTATTAAACGCATTACTGAAATCTAATAAAGCCAAAACCGTTAGATTTCCCATTTCCATGGCTGATCTTATATCTTCCGTTATATTAAGAAGCGCTGTAGTAGTGCTATGACCAGAACGGAAGCCGGACTGGAAGGGGTTAAGGAGATTATTTTTGGAGAGGAAGGTACTTATTTGGTTGTGGATTAGGCGTTCAAGGACTTCGGAGAGGAATGGTAGGACAGATATTGGACGGTATTCAGAGAAGGATGTGGGATTGGACTTTTTTGGCAATGGAATAATTTGAGCATCCTTCCATGATCATGGAAAGACACCGCTGGATGCAGAAAAATTAAGAATGTGACAGATCACGGGAAGAATAAAATCTAGCACTGGGAGTAACATTTTCCGGCTGATGCAGTCGCTTCCTACGGCATTTGACGTTATCGATAATATGCTCTTCTTAACATCACATACGGAAAATTGGCCAAAAACAAATGGAGAATAACTGGGAGTCGGAAGAGACGAAAGATGGTTTAATGTGTTTAATTTTATTGTCCTATCAAAATTGGACGAAGCTGAAAAATGATTGTTCATAGCATTAATGTTAATATCTTTAGGAATAGTATCTTGTTGTGCTTTACCGACCCCCAATGACCTTAGAAATTTCCAAACTTTGGATGCGTCCCCATTTTGGACAGAATCATGAATATAATGGCGATAAGAATTCCTACACACCTTATTGCAGTGATTACGAATAGACACATATCTGTCCCTGTTTGTGTCACTAGGGCTACGCTTAAATTTAGCCTTAGCCGTGGCTTTTTTATTCATTAACTTTCTAATTTCATCAGTCAGCCACGGTGCCGGCAAATGTTTTACCTTAACCGATCGTATAGGAGCGTGTCGATCATATAGCTCAATAAGTTTAACTGTGAATAAATTTACTTGCTCATCCACTGAAGTCGAGGCTAATATGTTTGACCAGTCTATATTGCTGGCATCTTCACACAGACTGTCAATGTTCATGCCACCAAAATTGCGTTGCATAAGAATTTTGGCTTTAGCCTTAGGTGGGCGGATTTTATATGAAAGAAAAATCAGGTCATGATAAGAAAAGGCATCGGCTGAGTATTGACCATGCTTAGCGACGCGATCAGGAGATGAGACAAAAATTAAGTCAAGAAGTGAAGGTGTAGAGTTTGGAAAGTGATGAGTGGCACTTAGTGGAAGAATGGAAAGATTACTAGAAGTTGAAATGTTAATCAAGGAAGAAGAACGATGGTCTTTCTTAAGAAGACATGTATTAAAATCACCCATGACTATGCTATGACTGTAAGAAGGGATCAGATTTTCTAGGAGTTTTTCGAAAGATGAAAAGAAATTTATACGTAAAGATGGGCAGTAATAGACGCCAAGAAGTAATTTAGAATGGTTCAGTTCAACCTCAAGAAATAGATGTTCACCAGCATTTGATGGTGGTGGCTGCGCTGACACATTCACAATAGAGAAAGGAATGTTCGCACGGAGATAAATGGCAACACCACCACCACCACCAACAGTCCGATCATTTCTTACAAGCACGAAACCAGGAAGAGAGTAACTAGTAGAAGGGAGACAAGGTTTGAGCCACGACTCGGAAATAAGAATAGCATGAATGTTTTTACAGTCAAAACTAGCCAGCATATCATGGAAATGAGCCGGAATACTCTGGGCGTTAATGTGTATGACGTTGAAATTCTTAGGAACATCTGAGAACTGCGCAGTAAGACTGTCTGCAAGAGAAGGAATACTTACAAAACTGTCGTCGCTACTCGTTAATGAAATAAAGCTGTTTTCATCACTACTTTCATCAGTAGACATAAATATATACCTAATAAAATAAATAAATTATATACACAATCCTAAAATAAACCTAACTAAAAACTAAAATACTTTGACAACAATAACAAGTGACCTGCCGGTTGCGCTATTAAATTATTTTAGTCAATAAATTAAACTATAACTATAATGGAGTCCGGGTAACAAAGTAATATTAAAAGTAAAATTATAACAATCTAAAATTCGTAATTTAACGCTGTTTATAACGGAACGCACTGTATTGATGCGATGCTTAAAAGACTTAGTAAAAGACGACATTGCTTAAAAGACTTAGTATCTAAAACAAAACTACATAAAATTATGACAGTAGCAACAGTGACATTGACAGGTGCAAAAAGTTGATTGAAAGTAAATGTCATAACAAAGTTTACAAAATATTAGAAATGAAAGGTAAAAATAAAATAAAATATTACCCGGACCTTCAGCAAGAAAGTACAAGGGAGGCTATTATTTCTTCAGGGCAGCAACACGCTTCAACCTTGCAGTCTTCGCAGCAGTAGCTATCGGAACAGAGTCAGGCACTGTCGATTTAGACTCGGGCTCACTGGGTATCGGCGCAAACCTCTCCAACTCGGCGAGGGACTCAACGCGATGTCGCACATCGTTGGGACCAAGGACATATACACATCCCGCCTTAGTCCAGCTTTTGGAGACGCCGCATCTTGCCCTCGCAGCTAGGAAGACGTCATGCCGCCCCTTTGTGAGGAACTCGGACATGGTGACACCGGAACCCCGTAGTTTGGCCTTGGAATACCAAATCTTATCTCGGACAGCAAGGCTACCGACTTTGAACAGGATAGGTCTGGTCTTATTAGGTACAGCTCGTCCCATCCTGTGACATCGGCTGATGTCAGCAGCAGTGAATTCATTGAGCTGCAATTTATTACAAACCACCCTTGCGATAACTTTGGCAGTGTCTTCCTTCTGCTCCTCTTCAACACCATGCAAAAGTAAAATCTTCCTCCGTCCTCGCATCTCAATTTGGTCCACACTCCGAGCAAGTAGATCCACCTGTTGCTGTAGGCTATTGAGTGCTTGCGTAATAAAGACACGGAATGTCGTAAACTCTGCAGCCAGGCTTGGAGTTGTAATCGGTGAGGAGGTTGTCTTCTGCAATTCCTCTTCAAAGACAGTCATCCTGGTGTGAAACAGTTCCTTCAGTTCACTTAAAGTGCTTGAGAGTGAATCCATAGTGTTGATATTCAGTGAAAAAAATGAAATAGTTACAGTGGATATTGTAAACGGATAACGCTACACCAGCAGGTATCAATTATGTACTTTTAATTCATTATTCCCCGAGAGGACGCCGGCGTCCGCACACCTATTGTCTTTCTATTGTGTCTCTAATTACGATATTCAACAGGTTAAAATAAAGCATTAAAATTATAAAATTATGTTTATACGAAATTTAATTTAATTTTTAATTAAGAGAAAATTTTTGTTGTGTCACTCTAACAACTACCCACAAAAAAGAACCTTTTTGTTATTGGCTTAAACTTCGTGCAATTTTCGTTTTTTCTATTATTGGGCTAGTAAGTTCACTTCAGTGTTTCATTTGATAAACTGTTTCTAAGTTTTGTTTTGATAAAATTTATTTAAAGATAAGAGACGAGACAGACGAGAAAAACAGTTTTTTGACAAGTTAGAAGTATTACCGAAAAAAAATAATAATAAGTTTCGTAAAAATGTGAGCAAATACAGTCTTAAATTGACTATTTAAAGAGTCTTCATTCTAGTAAAAGATCTAGGTATGCGTTAGACTGTTGGTGAATCCCCTAAACTTATACTTGCCAGTACAGCACATTCGTTTGTTATGAAATGTTCCCAGACTGGTTAGGTATAAAAAAATCCTACATTTTCCGTACGATCTTGGTCTAGCGATCGTACATGAGTAAAAATGCCAAAAAATCGTAGGAGTACGATTTAAATCGTACATCTGGCAGCCCTGCCAGATGTCAATGGTAATTATTTGCGTTTAGATTTTGCTTCGAAAAACCTAACGACATTGTTAGATTTTTCGAAGCAAAATCTAACAAGCACTAACAATCCTACAAATATAATGGGAATATTTTACATCGTTTACGCGAATATTTCGACACTGCACGCGTGCCGTCTCCTACTTTGCTAGCATTACTGCTACGCAAGGAGGCGACTGTCAGCCATTCCTCCTCGCTTCGGACCACGCCAAAGAGTATGTAAGCACTAGGTAGGTACGTTTAAGAGACAGGACTCCCATAGAAAAAAAATGCTCAACACGAAATGTCAAAACGTGTACTAAGATTCAATACCAACTTTGACATAGATGACCAAATACATGACGTAAGGGGGCTGCCAACATAACGGCCGAAATAGTGGTGTAGTGATGTATCTAGGTGCTCATGGTAATTTTTTATCGATAGTTTTATACATAAAAAAAAAATCGATCGCTTTTTTGGATCTGAATTAAGGTCCATTTACGCCAACGTTATTCATCAGTTTAACTAAGAATAAGTGGAATATTCCACATCAAAAAATAAAACCCTAGGTTTCATTAATTGATATGGAATATTTCACTTACCAGCGAATTTACGTTGGTGCAAATGAGGTTAATTATTAGGTTTCAAAGGTGGGGTGGGGGTGTGGTTAACGGTAAAGGAAACACCATTTTATGGATTTTAATAATAACAGTTTATTGTCTTTTTCTTTAATATGGCTAAACAAATACAGAAACTATAACCCTATTTGCCTATTCTCTATAATGCATAAATCTTAAAAAGTATCATTATCTTGCTTTATTATTTCTGATTCTGATCTTTAATAGACCTGTAATTGTAAATATAACAAAGTTTACACGAATGATGCTATGGGAGTCATATACGTCTACGCATGCGCCGCTGCGCGTTGTGTATATGACTCCCATAATGCTCTAATGAAAAATCTTAACTTTGCGTTTAAGAGTCGAATCTGTATCAGTTATGCCAATGTGTAGAGGAAATCCAATCATCTCCATATGGTTGTGCAGTAAGTCCCACAGAAGAAATTGCAGATTTTTTTAGTTGTGTCTTCGTAAAATCCTTGGTAGAAAATGTTTGCCACAAACGTGTTTTAATTGGTGAAACTTTTAATGGGTACGTCCAATCCAATGTTTACATCTAGAAGAAAAAAAATGTTTTGCATTACTTATTAGCATTTCATATAGAGATACCTGAAATATTTGTTGTTTGAATAGGATGACCGTTCTATTTGAATTATACTAAATAATGTTTAAATTATAAAATTATTAATAGTCGATTAAACATATCAAGCAGTAGTGACATATAATTTTCAAAATTGAAGAATTTCATTTTTTATCACAACCCTGTAATTTTTAATAATGAATATTTAAACTATCGATATAGTCGATAAACATTACACTACACGGCACTGTTGATAGGTTATTTTATAGATTTTCGACAATTTTTATTAAAATTGATTTGTAAATCGCCAAATCCTTTTCTGTAACTGAAAATGAACGTTTATTTACGCTTACCTCTCTTAATGTAATAGATATTTAGCCATAAACATTGGCTTTTGACCATCCGACCGGCTAGCTCAGAAACCACATATTTCATAGATTTTATAGTGCATATCAACAGATTACTTCACATGAGTACACGTAAACGTCCTATTAATAGAAATTGTCGCTTAAAATTCACGAAACACATATTAAAAACAAAAATTTAACTTTGTTTACAATTCACCTCTTGAGAAGCAAAAGATAAATATGGCGGATGGATAGCCGCGACAGAGTCGAAAAGATGTTAAAGCGAGACAGCGATAGCCGCCATTTTGGCCGCCATTAAAATTAGTACGCGTTTCATACATTTGGGGAAGATCATTTTTTTCTTAAGGAGTTTCGCCAGACTGGACAAAGAGAATATAAGCACTACGTTTAAGAGACGGGACTCCCATACAAAAAAATGGCTCAGTATGGCGTTTGCGCTACGCTTCAATACCAACTTTGACATACATAACCAAAGACTTGACGCATGAGGGCTGCCAACATAACAACCGAAATAGTGGTGTTACTAGGTGCTCATGGTAATTTTTTATCGATAGTCGATATATATATATATATAAAAAATTTGGTTCCTTTTTTTGGGTCTAAATTAAGATCTATTTACGCCAACGTTATTCACCAGTTAAACTAGGAATAAGTGGAATATTTCAAATGAAAAAAATAAACCAAGTATAACCTGCGAATTTACGTTGGCGCATTTGCGTTAACGTAAGTTCGCAGGTAAATTTTTAGGTTCCAAAGGTGGAGGTGGGTGGTGTGGGTAAAGGAAACGCCTTTTTAAGGATTTTAATAATAACGGTTTATTCTTTAATAATGTTAAAGAAATACAATACCTATAACCTATTCGCCTATTCTATATAATGCATAAACCTTAAAAAGTATTATCTTGCTAGTTAGTGAGTTATTAAGGGCAATAGTGGGTCTAAAATCTCTCGATATCTGCGCCAAATCTCCCTACGAATAGAAGTACGGAGTCTGACGAAGCTTTCCCTATAAAAAAAAAAACTTTTTAAGATTTAAGCATAACCTTTGTTGTTCGAAAAGTATGACAATTCTATTTGAATAAAACTAAATAAAATTTGAAACAAAATTAAACCTGTCTGTAAATAAGATTAAATATAAAAGTATCGATATAATCGATAAAAAATTCCACTACACAGCACTATTAATAGCTTATTTTCTAGATTTTCGACTGATTATTATCAGAAATTTGTATTTATCACCAGATCTTTTTCTGTAACTGAAAATGAATGTTTATTTAGGCTTACCTCTCTTCATTTAATGGATATTTGGCCATAAATATTCGCTGTTGACCATCCGAGCGGCCGGCTTTTAGACCACATATTTCACAAGTTTTTTAATGCATATTTACATATTAATTCACACGGGTACACGTATAAATACCAATAATAGATAAAAGTAACAATAAATAATACAAATTTCCGCTTGAAATTCACGAAACAGTTGTAAAACACAAAAATCAAATTTTGTTTTCATTCACTTCTTGACAAGCAAAGAATGAATATGGCGGGCTTAAAGCTGCGACAGAGTCGAATAGATGTTAGAGCAAGACAGCGATAGCCACCATTTTGGCCGCCATCTTAATTAGCGCAAACGCCATACATTTGAGATGGTTCATTTTTTTCTTAGGGAGTTGCACCAGACTGAGACTGGAGACGACGACGATCGAAAAAACTAGTTTACTATCGTACTACCAAACTTTACCTTAACGAGAACCATGATTTTTACAGAACTTCAAACAACAGTTTTTGCTTTCGGTTACATAGTTTTTACATTATTTCTTATTTCTAATCACAATATTGCACCTGGGTTTTACTTTAATTTATTTCTAGAGGTCTCGAGCTATCTTAAAATATACAATTTATACTGCTTACGTTATCAGATAAGAAGATAAGTTTAAGTTTACATTCATCCATGAACTAAGTCACTATTACAGGAATATTTTAAAAGGCTATAAGAGCGAATCTAATTGGAGTACAGTCACAATTCTTAGGTATAGGTTAGTGTGTCTAATAAACTAGCCCAATTAAACATATAAGTTTTTACTTAATTAAGACAAGTAATTAGCTAGTATTTACAAATTTAGGCTACCGGCAAGGTACTTACGGTTAATCACATATACAAGTCACGTATCCGAGTCCCTACGAGCTCTATTAATTATCGCTTTAATCACTATAATCACTTTAATCACTTTAGTCATTTAATCACTTTGTTCAGTCTTAAATGCACTCGTCGCCAACAGTGCCCATTTCTCATGATAATTCCAATAAACCCAAACACTGCTAGGATACATTGTTTTATTATGAAGTTCTCGTGTTTACCTTCCACCTTCTAGCTCCATCATCAGATCAGTTTAATAATACTTTATAGCCAAAGTGCATCTCATGACAATTCTAACAAGCCCAAACACGGCTAGGATACATGGATTCATTACGGAGTTCCAGTGCCTATCTTCCGGCTCCATCATCATCATCAAGTCACTTTGATGATACCATTTTCAACAAAACTATTCAGAAACATTTATTTATTTGTATTGTCACAGTCGCATAACTATCTTCATTGTGATATCTATGCGAGTATGAATTTCCGTTGGCCATTTCTGTCAGTTCCACTTCATCAAATGTTACTATATGGTTGCCTATAATATTTGAGGAGTTCCCTCGATTCCTCATGGATCCCATCATCAGAACTGGATTTTGAAAAAAATGGGACCAATCTCATCAATCAATCAACCTCATTTTTTTTTTTTTTTTGATGGGATCTATCCTTTACGAGGAAAAAAAAATTTGCTGATCGGTCCATAAACGACAGAGATATGCGCGAATAAACATAAAAAAAGCATTTAATATATGCGGTCGAATTGAGAAACTTTATCACTAGTTTCTGAACTATCTACATTAGTGAAGTTAAACGACTGCTACGACTTGGATCAAACCAGTGCTAAAACATTTTTTTTTGTTATAAAACGGAAATTGTTAAAAAATTAAAGTCCATAAACAACATTATTTGAAAGAATGGAACCTGGATCTGTTCGGACTTAACTCATATTATGACCAAGCTTGTTCTCAGTACCTACATATTTGCTTCGTTGAATACAATACGGTCCAAATGAGAATAGGATCGATTCCTATGTTGTGACGTCACGTCGAACTGTCAAATTGAAGATATACGTACGGTGAGCAAAATAAGTAATTTTTAAAATTCAATTTAATAACCGAAGTCGAAGGGATAAAACTAGCCTTTGCGTGAGAAGGTCCCATACAAAATTAATGCATAAAAGTGTATTCTGCATGGCACCAGTCATATTTAATCACTTACCACGGTTAATGAAAGAATTGTTTTTGAACCTATTTAAGAAACGGCTGAAATGCTTACTGGTGAACAAAGCATATTACAGTATTTCGGAATTTTTAACAGACAAAGGCCTAGTAATTTAATGTTGACACGCAAATAAATAAATGAATTTTTATATTGACATTAGCATTGTAAATTGACATTAGTTTTTGTACATTGACATTAGTATTGTGGATTGACATCAAAGACCTTAGAATATAAGGACCAGAAATACCTACAAAATAAGCGTGCATACCTACTAATAGCCGGGCACTAAAAATGGCGGCCAATGCTAGGGAAGCACTTAGACAATCAAAACCAAAATGTATCGATATCGATACCAGACTTTTTATATTTATAACATGGGAATTGGTTACGTATGTAACAATACTTTTAAACTTTGGATACTTAATTAGATTTTACTTTTTTTTTTAATTATTTTTTACCTACTTTTGAAATAACTGTACCAAGTCCTTTATTTCTTTTTCAATAGACTTACTCGAAAACTGCCTCTTATCGCACTACGATTAGATCCGACATGGCATGTACATCACCCGCGTGCTTTCTTTAAATTTATCACACCAAGGGCTTTTTCATTCCTATTTCGTCACGGTCAAGGGTGATTATTTTCTTTTTTTAAGCAGAGGCGGATGTTTTGGAACAAAATGTAATAAATAAACATGATTTTACTTACACAATAATTTGTTATTACCTACAAATAGGTATAGGTAATATCGCAGCATATGCTGAGATAGAGGCCTTTTTGACCTCGCACAGGTCTTTTATTTTCAATCTTTTTTTTTTGTGTTCTTTTATTTATTGTTTTTTTTTATGTTGTAAAATCTATTTGTAGTTTTTGTATTGTTGTTGTATATATATTTTTGTCCTGTGCGAGTCTCAAATAAATGTTTTTCTTTCTTTCAAAAATTAACATTTATCGACGTTCTAAATTCAAAAACTATTTAAATTTCTATTTTTATTAATATTAGGATGTATAACAGTTTGATACCTTTGCTTCTCCTTCAACCTGCAAAGGTTAAACGCGGGAAAAAAGTCTATCTAATAAATAAATAACAAATAAAATAAAAAGCCTTTTATTTCTTGCTAAATATTAACAATGATAACAAATAAAAAACGGTAATTTAAAAAACTAAAAAACCCGACTGCTTTTCTGAGCATTCATGAAAAAGTTCTAAAACAAGAAAGTCATTGTACCCGATTGCACTTAACTATATAATATTTTAAATACTGGCAGTCGGGACCCATTCTAGAATTGAGAGCACATACCTATATTACATTGCAGATTACTCCAATCTATTAACTAGATGGCTGACTTTCTAGAATGGGTCCCGACTGCCAGATTTTCTTGTTTTAGGGACTTTCAAACCCAAATCCCAAATTAATTAATTAACTTACTACAAGGTGGATTGATGGTACTGCATCATCACGCAGCCTAATTACATCAAGGGTATTATTGAACGATGATTCAGTAAAATGTAATGAACAGACACACGGTGCTTTCATTCCAGGTTTAAGATTTTCTATCCCAATGACTTCAAGCCACTTCTGGCGCAGTACTTCTTTTTTGGGGAACCTGTGCAAATAAAAAACATACAAAATTATTTCAGTTGGATGTAGGTAGGTAGGGGTAAAACAAATCACAGACTGAACTAAATAACCACCACCTACTGTATGACGAATGACACTGTATTGTTTTGGTAAGTACTAGGTCTCGCTATTTTAATATCTGTTAGTTTTATTTTCAAAATCGTCTCTTCAACATATTTTACTGAACCCCAAACACAATCTAAAAAAATGATAAATCTTTATCGATAGCTTATTAAATAAAGGACATCACTATTTTAAATCGTCAATAATATCGTAAACAAAACATGTTATAAATTTAGCAAATAGAGGTATTTAACAGAAATAATTTGTATGTACTTTTAGGAACTTTCATTATATATATAAAACAAGGACACTTATACGGAAAAAATAATAGTATGATAAAGTTTTTCATAAAATACGGCTACTAACCTATGCAAGGTTATTTGAGGTTGATTGGTGTTTTTCCTTGCACCACACTGAATTATGGAACACGAAGGCATATCCAATTTTTATCCCTTGACACTCACAGCACAAAACCACTTGGTTGGGAGCGTTTTTAGTCCTAAAAATCGCAATATAAATCCAATGTTGTTGTTTACTTGACACCTGACGTACTACAAGACCGCGGGCCTCAAAAATGGCGGATGGCACGCGAGTTAGGTATGTTGACGGAAATGTAAAAATGTTGCCAGAGAGAGAAAAAACAAACAGCATGACATCTCTTTCTTCAAACGACATTACACATTAGTTAAAAAGAGACAAAATGTAGTTTTTTATATCTACATCGATTTAATAGATATTTGTATAAGCAAGGAATGTATAGCATACTAAGGGCGCCTCCTTATATATTCTATTCTCTAAGATTGACATTAGTATTTAGAATTGACATTAGTATTGTAAATTGATTGACATTAATATTGTATATTATTGATATTATTATTGTAAATTGACATTAATATTGTATATTGAAATATTATATTGTATAATGACATTAGTATTGAGTATTAACATTAGCATTGTACATTGACATTAGTGTTATAAACTGACATTGATTTCTATTTCTATGTATCTCGTATTTTGAATCCTTTATAATTGTTTTTTATTTCCAGGTTTATTTTTATTTGAGTATTAAGATTTAACTGGCTTTATTGATAATTTCTCATAAACATTTGTACGCCCTGTGGCATAACATAGCGCTCTCTTTATTACTTTGTTACACCATCATTATTGTACCTATGTTAAACGAATGAATAAATGACTTATGAATTTATTTACGAATCGTGAACGAAAAAAGTATTATCAGAATGTAGTTCATCAATTTTGCACATCTCTGCGGCACCGTCACTTTTAGAGATTGCAAATATTCGAGTCTTGATTTTCGAATATTTTTTCAGTGCTATTCGAATATTATTCAAATATTGAAATATTTTCAAAAATTAAAAATTAAAAACTTAAAATATCAGCTTTTATTGCATTAGGAACTATATTTTTATGCAGATAAGTAAATCTAGCACAATAATTATTTACTTATTTAACAAAATTAAAACAATGATAAAATTCTCATACAAATTCAGAAGTATTAAAAATAAACAAAAAAATGTCAATGAAAACTCAAAAGTGTCTTCGATAGCCTATTATTGACAAAAGCTATATGTTACATAACATTACGCAACAACTCACGGGAGCGAAGCAGTAACTAAAGCCGCGGTGAACAGCGAGTACTCAATACTTACATAAACACAATCTTCTTCTTCTTCCGCAAAATTACCAGTATTACTTCACCATCATTCATATCTTCGGTTACAGCTACAGCAGTGATAAATTAATCAAGAACATTCCACACTGATTTCTTTACAACTGCGGTGTTTCACCGAAGCTATGGATGCCTGCAGACTCGCTTGCAGAAATCCACCCAAAAACCCAACTTCCCAGAGATGAGCCGCTCTACAAAGTAGTCCTAATCGTAACATCTGCTACTACTGTAGAGCGTGCGCATCTGCTGGTTGTGGGGAATTGGGAGTCAGGTCTTTGGCTTCACTCACTGCCGTCGTCGAATATTGGCACCTTGTTCAACGATACTACTTTCTGCTTAGCTGTTGCCCTATGCCTAGGTGCTCCTTACTGTTCTCGTCAACGCTGCCACTGTGGGGAAGTTATCAACAGCCTCGGTCACCACGGCTTGTCATGATGTCGAAGTGCGGGACGCATAGCGCAGCACGTGAACACCCAAGCAGCACAAAAGGCTATACAAGGGCTGTATATAGGTTCAGGTTTACGCTCTAAGCTGTATAGTAAGCTGTATATAGGCTGTATAAGCCTATATACAGCCCTTGTAACTCCAAAAAGGGCCCACATATACAGCCTATATACAGCGTTAAGTGTAAGTGGAGAATAAAAGTTGTATATTGGCTGCATGTTGGCTGTATATCGGCTGCATAAAGGCGTTTTTGTACACTCTAAGCTGTATATCGGTGTACAATTACACTTTTACTCTACAGATACTCAGTTATAACTATCATATACAGCAAAATACTGTAAATTGGTGTAAGAATACGAAAGAATCCAAACTTAAAGATTACTTTTTATAATATTTTACTAAATAGCGACTACGCCATATACATTTAATTTTAAATATAATATGTTAAATTGAGTGAAATTATAGTGCCGATTTAATTTCATTGTAAAAGTGTGTATATTTTCGGTGAAAATATTAACGCGCCAGCGAAATAATCAATTTTAACATCAAGGAAAATAGTAAATACGGTAAGTAATGTTATTATTTTTTTAGGTTATATTAAAAAAATATGTTGAAATAAATGGGTATAAATGCAAATCAACTATGACAATGAAAATATGACTTTAGGCTTTTGCCAAATAAGCCTTTTATTATGTTTATAAAATCATTATACATTGGAAAATGGCGACATTTTAATAAAGCAGCATAATAGAGTATTTTTACGACCTAGGCGGTATATTAGAGTATTTTTACGACTTAGGCTGTATAGTAGAGTATTTTTACTCCTTAATCTGTGTAATTGTTCATAACAAGTACGTACATTTCTAACCATCTTTAGAGATACGTATAAGGAATAAAAATCCTCAGCTACCTACGACTAAATCTCATATGTCCGAATACAATTTATACTCTTATTGTGAAGTAGTAGGTAAGATTTGTAACCGATCTTTCATTTATTTTCAGAATAAGTACAATAAGGGCTTTGATTTGGCCTAATATCAAGGTCACGAAAATCAAAAGGCGATCTAAAATGGCTAAGCAAGTGATTAGACGTCGGACGCATTAGTGAAGGATGACAGTTCTAACCCTCCAGATCATCATGGGGTTACATCAAAATGCTGCGTATAAAGGCTATTATTATCATCATTGAAGAAGCAGATTGTGATCAGTATTAAATAACTGTTAAAAGGTTTTCATAACAGAACTCTGTTCATTGGACGTCAGTTACTTTATCTTCCCCAATAAATTATACTTTACTATCTCTACTGTCTGTGGTATTTAAATAAATTATCTGTATTTGTAATATTTCCTTCTGACCTTCCTCTTAATTCAATGTTTTCTCTTCACCACCCTTAGTTGATTGGTACAGAATACCTACAGCATTTTGTTTTTTGTAGTTTTGGGTTAACCTCAACCATAGAAACTAATTAAGTTCCAAGTTTCATGGCCTTATATAGCGTACCGTTTCCGAGTTATGGGCCTTCAGTTTTATTTTATATTAAAATATTCCCCAATTGCTCGGATATTTTTTTTCTGGTATGAATTCTTGCCCTGATCGAAAACCACGAAAAAAAATGTGTTTTTTTTTTTTTTTTTTTTTTTACCTTTTTGTATTCTATTGGTACTTGCACGGCGGTGTCACAGGGGGGTTAAAATTTTGGTTATTTTTTACCTAGGACGCACCGTTTTCGAGATAATTGAATTTCTTTTTTTTAATCATAGAACCCATAGAACGGACACGGTGCGAGTAAGTTTTTACGGAATCCTTGGTGCGCGAGTCCAACTCACACTTGACCGGTCTTTTTCTCCATATTGATGTTCACAAAAACACAATCCGAGTGATTCCATTAGTAATACAGCCTAACGCTGTACTATAGCGTTCATTTACTCTTATAGCTGTATATCACCGTTGTAGGCAGTAGTTATAACATCACAATAGTTATAAGAGTGTACAATTACACCAAACGAATAAGATGTATAATGGAGTCCGTTTACACCAATATTATCATTTTACACTAATATAACACTTAGACCTGTATAAAGGAAGTGGTGACGTGCAATATACAGCCTATATACAGCTTTAAGTGTAAAACGCAGCCTTAAGTGTCAAAAAACTCTTAAAGCTGTTTAATTGAGTAAAAATACTCTGATATAGAACCATAAGCGTACGCGGATACCTTTATGCAGCCTAAATCTGTGTTTCACACCCTTGTACAGCCCTTATACAGCTCTAAGCTGTATATCGGCTGCTTTATTGATGTTTGATACGCTTGCGTGCTGCTTGGGCATTCACGACATCATCCGACAAGCTCTTGTTACCACTGTCGGCGTTCTGGTTGTTTTGGAACTTCATGGCCTGGCACGCGACTATGGTAAAAGACTGAATGGTACGTCTTTAGTTTCCTTGGAAGATGGGTAGGCTTTTAATGTGGGACGCTACCAGTGTCGATACTTTTGCGCCATCCCATCTTTCTAGCTCATCGTGCTGTGCTGGTGCTACCGCGGCGGCTGCGTAAAACCTCAAGTGGCGCAAATATAAGAACCTCGTCGTCAGTTATATTTTTGAGCCGTTTTGGGGTTGAAACTCTTGGACCGTGGGGTCCGAGACTCCGAGTGCTCATATGCTTTTTAAAGAATATCCAAACACTTAGTTGACTCTTTGCGTGACCCAAAGACTGGCTTCTACCTCGGTCAGAAATTAAGCATTGCCATACAACGTGGCAACAGTGGCGAGTTATTCGAATCAAGCAAAAACCGAATCAATTCGAGTTGCTTTTTCCTTCAATTCGAATTGTTTCGCAAGTCGAAGCCGACGGGACGCGAGTCGCTACGCCAATCAACTCTTTTTCTTCAGTTCGAATTGATTTGCAAGACGTCAACAACGCGACGTGAGTCGCGATGCTCTACGCCAATCAATTAACTCTTTCAACTCAACAATCTGTAGAACTCGATTTGACTCGACGATACGCATCGTGAATTCGCGACGCCAACCTTACCGGGAATTATTTGGGGAAAGTAAAATTTTAATAAAATCATTGTATTACCTGTATTTATAAATTTTACATGAATATGTGACTAAATAAATAAACCATTTAAAATTTGCGTGGACGAAATAGCAAGCAAAGTACTAGTCTATACTAATATTATAAAGAGGTAAAATTTGTAAGTTTTTATGTAGGGGGGTAATCTCTGGAACTCATGATCCAATTCTAAAAAATTTGACACTGGTAGAAAGCTACATTATTCCTGAGTGCTATAGGCTATAAATTATTTTTATAACATGTACATTAACCGAGTTATCACAATTTTTGTCAATTTGAAGTCGGAAAAAAATACCTCATAAAACAATTATTTGCGTGCGCTGCCTAGAGAGTTGCTTAAAATTAAAAACAATGTATGGCAACCTGATTCGTCTTAATTATATCTACAAAAAAGTATGCTATAGCATATTTCTATATTTTATATGTTATCTTTTATACTTCTTTATTTGCATTAAAAAAGAATTTTTTCGGCATACTTACGTTTGGTTGATTATTTGAGCAACGAAATATTAATTCTTGTCACAATAAATTATTTCAGTATCACAAGGACATCATACAGATACGATTTGCCATTTACAGTATGTCAATTGGTCATATAGTTTCGGAGATAATATAAAATTACTAAAACGCAAAATGCCACTAGCACAACTTTCATTCGTAGAGCTCTAGATCTATCATGCTTTGTGCATTTGCAAATACGTCATTTTTCTGAATCGCGGTGTTAAGATTTTCCGTGGATTGATGGATGACCCTCTCGAATTATTGTGCCCACGTTTGTCATCTCATAATATATTAGTCTATGCCCACGTTGTCGTTAGTTGGTGTTCAAATTGTTGCATGTCAGTCTGTTGCTTATTGGTTTCGGTTGTTTCGTTCGTTTGGTTGTTCGTTGATTCGTAGTTCGTACTTCGTTCTATCGTTTTTTTTTTTTTTTTTTTTTTTGTGGTAGGTAAAAATCATCCAATGACGAATCCCGCCCTTGGGTGGGGCGGGAAACAGTGTCAGACTTTTACTGACTAAAAAACCTACCTTTCCATTCCTTGCCTTTATCCTGGGGCCTTTGGTGACAGTCTCACATAACCTTTGGCCCCAGTAGGCTTCGGCCCTGCTGGACCCCTACAGTATGCTGACAACTCCTTGAGGCGCGCGGGAACGGTGCGCGCCGTAGACGACCTGAGCTCGGACCGGTCTGTTACCGGACGGACGGACAGCGAGCTACCCATTGCCCACCGTCCGCGAGCCCGCGCCTACGGTGGCCGGAAATTGGGATCGGAAACCCGGCGGCGGCGGCGGCGTGTCCGCCTTTGCCTAAGGCGGTCGGCCTCCTCCTTTACTAGCATTACTGCTTCGCAGAAGGAGGCGACCGCCTGCCACTCCTCCTCGCTCCGGAGCATGGCTTGAACCAAGCCCCGGCGCGAGAGATCGCCGCCGATCGCCCCCACGAGGACACGGCGCTGCTCTTCCCAAGCGGGGCACACCTCGACTGTGTGCTCCACCGTGTCCACCGGGCGGTCCGCACAATGGCGACACCCGGGCGTCGTCTCCGCACGAATCTTGTACAGGTACGGACCGAACTTGCCGTGCTCGGTCAGCACCTGCGCCAAACGGAAGGTGACGACGCCGTGGGGCCTTTCCAGCCACGCCTCAAAGAGGGGCCTCACCGCCTCGATCGTGGCGTGCCCAGCACGAGGTTGCGACAATCGCTCTCGCCATTTCACCATGAGATCCCGCCGGAGCTCTGTCCGCCATGCCGCGACTTCCCAAGCAGCACAAAAGGCTGTACAAGGGCTGTATATAGGTTCAGGTTTACACTCTAAGCTGTATAGTAAGCTGTATATAGGCTGTATAAGCCTATATACAGCCCTTGTAACTCCAAAAAGGGCCCACATATACAGCCTATATACAGCGTTAAGTGTAAGTGGAGAATAAAAGCTGTATATTGGCTGCGTGTTGGCTGTATATCGGCTGTATAAAGGCGTTTTTGTACACCCTAAGCTGTATATCGGTGTACAATTACACTTTAACTCTACAGATATTCAATTATAACTATCATATACAGCAAAAAGCTGTTAATTGGTGTAAGAATACGAAAGAATCCAAACTTAAAGATTATTTTTTATAATATTTTACTAATGGCGACTACGCCATATACATTTAATTTTAAATATAATATCTATGTTAAATTGGACTTGTTGACCTTAGTAATATGGTGAATTTATAGTGCCGATTTAATTTCATTGTAAAAGTGTGTATATTTTCGGTGAAAATATTAACGCGCCAGCGAAATAATCAATTTTAACATCAAGGAAAATAGTAAATACTGTAAGTAATGTTATTATTTTTTTAGGTTATATTAAAAAAATATGTTGAAATAATAGGTATAAATGCAAATCAACCGTAATTCAAGCTGATAATCATGATATGACTTTAGGCTTTTGCCAAATAAGCCTTTTAATATGTTTATAAAATCATTATGTACATTGCAAAATGGCGACAGCTTGCATAATAGAGTATTTTTACGACCTAGGCTGTATAATAGAGTATTTTTACGACTTAGGCTGTATAATAGAGTATTTTTACGACTTAGGCTGTATAATAGAGTATTTTTACTCCATAATCTGTGTAATTGTTCATAACAAGTACGTACATTTCTAACCATCTTTAGAGATACGTATAAGGAATAAAAAATCCTCAGCTACCTACGACTAAATCTCATATGTCCGAATACAATTTAACAATTTATATACTTATTGTGAAGTAGTGAGTAAGATTTGTAACCGATCTTTCATCTATTTTTCAGAAAAGGTACAATAAGGCCTTTGACTTGGTCTAATATCAAGGTCACGAGAATCAGAAGGCGATCTAAAATTACTAAGCGAGTGATTAGACGTCGGACACATTGGTGAAGGATGACAGTTCTAACCCTCCAGATCATCGTGGGATTACATCAAAATGCTGCGTATAAAGTCTATTATTATCATCATCATTGAAGAAGCAGATTGTGATCTATTACTTTATCTTCTCCAATAAATTATACTTTACTATCTCTACTGTCTGTTGTATTTAAATAAATTATCTGTATTTGTAATATTTAAATATTTCCTTTTGACCTTCCTCTTAATTCAATGTTTTCTCTTCACCACCCTTAGTTGATTGGTACAGAATACCTACAGCATTTTGTTTTTTGTAGTTTTGGGTTAACCTCAACCATAGAAACTATTTAGGTTCCAAGTTTCATGGCCTTATGACTTATGTGCCTTTAGTTTTATTTTATATTAAAATATTCACCAATTGCTCGGATATTTTTTTTTTTCTGGAATGAATTCTTGCTCTGATTCGATCACGAAAAAAAAATTTTTTTTTTTTACGTTTTTGTATTCTATTGGTACTTGCACGGGGGTGTCACAGGGGGGTTCAAATTTTGGTTATTTTTTACCTAGGACGCACCGTTTTCGAGATAATTGAATTTCTTTTTTTTTTAATCATAGGGCCCATAGAACGGACACGGTGCGAGTAAGTTTTTACGGAATCCTTGGTGCGCGAGTCCAACTCGCACTTGACCGGTCTTTTCCTCCATATTGATGTTCACAAAAACACAATCCGAGTGATTCCATTAGTAATACAGCCTAACGCTGTACTATAGTGTTCATTTACTCTTATAGCTGTATATCACCCTTGTAGGCAGTAATTATAACACCACAATAGTTATAAGAGTGTACAATTACACCAAACGAATAAGAGGTATAATGGAGTTCGTTTACACCAATATACAGCAATAAGTATCATTTTACACTAATATAACACTTAGACCTGTATAAAGGAAGTGGTGACGTGCAATATACAGCCTATATACAGCTTTAAGTGTAAAACGCAGCCTTAAGTGTCAAAAAACTCTTAAAGCTGTTTAATTGAGTAAAAATACTCTGATATAGAACCATAAGCGTACGCGGATACTTTTATGCAGCCTAAAGCTGTGTTTTACACCCTTGTACAGCCCTTATACAGCTCTAAGCTGTATATCGGCTGCTTTATTGATGTTTGATACGCTTGCGTGCTGCTTGGGTTGTCGCGGCAGCGGAGTTTCGCCCCGACGTTGCATCTCCACGCGTAAGTCATGCATGTGTGCAAGGACTGTTGCCTCCAAATCCCATGGTGGTAGGCCAGCAAGGAGGCTCGCCGCTTCGCAGGACACCGTACGGTATCCGCGGATCATCCGGATGGCCATGACCCTCTGGCAGGCGGTTAGCCGGGCCGCCACTCGCTTCCGTAGCGATGGCGCCCACACCGGCGCACCGTAAAGGGCCATGGACCGAACGATGCCTGCGTAGAGCCTCCGGCAGGAGGCGTCTGGACCCCCTAGGTTCGGCAGGAGCCGCTTGAGCGCAGCCCCAGTCGCATTCAACCTGGGGGCCAGACGTCGGAAGTGCTCCTTGAAGTTCCACCGGCTGTCGAGGACGAGTCCCAGGTACTTCATCGTCGACCCGACGCCGATGTGAACTCCTCCTACCGTTAATTGGGAGCCCGGAGGTGGCGCGCTCCGAGGGCCGTGAAAACACATGGCCTCGGACTTGTGCAATGCCACCTCGAGTCCCAACTGCTGTATCCTCTCCACGACTGTCGCAACCCCGCGCGTCGCTAGTTCGACCGCCGCCTGGTACGACCGTCCCCGCGCCAGGACCAGCGTGTCGTCTGCGTAACAGACCACGCTGACCCCGTCGGGGAGGTCGGCGCGCAGCACGTAGTCGTACCCGATGTTCCACAAGGGCGGTCCTAGTACCGATCCCTGCGGAACACCGCACGACATCTCTCGCCGTTTCAACTCCCCCTGATGACCGGGGTAGATGATGAACCTGTCCGACAGGTAGGCCTCGATCACCCGACAGAGGTAGTCGGGCACCCGGTGGTACCGGAGTGCCCTACCAATGCAACTCCAGGGCAGGGAGTTGAAGGCGTTGGCGATGTCCAGAGACACCGCCAAGACACACCTGCCCCGGGACACCGCATCCCCCGTCGTGAGGGCTCGCACGCGCATGATGGCGTCCACAGTGGAGCGCCTCCTGCGAAATCCGAACTGGCCGTCCGCAAGATCCGGCCCCTTCCGTGCCAGATGCACGACGAGGCGGTCTGCAATTACTCTTTCAAAGAGCTTGCCCACCTCGTCGAGCAGCACAATGGGCCGATACGCGGACGGAGAGTCCGCGGGGCGCCCCGGCTTCGCGATAAGGACCAGTTTCCCCGTCTTCCAGCGAAGCGGGAACTGGCCCCTCTCCATGCATGCGCTGAAGAGCCCTCTCAATCGAGACCCGAGTTCCTCCATGGCCAGGACCCAGGCTTTTCCAGGCAAGCCATCGGGTCCTGGGGCGGTGTTCTTGGCACTCAGCCTTCGCACCGCCACTCTCATCTCCACCTCGGTCACCTCTGGAGCATTGTTGCCGTCGTTGCCGTCGTGGTCCGCATCGGACACCGCTGCTGGTGGCGGAGCCATAGGCGGGGGAGTATGCTCCCCTCGCGTAGGGAACAGAGCGCTCACCACACCCTCCACGAGCTGGGGCCGGAGACTCTGAGTCAGCGGGGGAGCCCATGGGCGGAGTTTCTCCATCACCATTTTGTATGGGCGTCCCCACGGATCGACGTTCAGAGACTCCAGCCACACGTTGCGGGCCTCGAGTTTGGCCCGCTTTATCTCCGCTCGGAGGGTGCGCTTTGCAGCTCTGTATCCCTCATACAGCTCCGCCTCTATGGCCTCCGCACCCGGTGGACGGGTGCGGCGCCTGCGGTGTCTAGTATACCGGCGTCGCGCAGCATTGCACGCATCGCGCAGTGCCGCAATCTCTGGCGACCACCAGTGTACTTGGCGCCGGGCACGTCCTGGCCGGACTCGGGGCATGGCCGCGTCGCATATTTGCGACATGGCCACCTGGAACCAGTCCGCCTCGACGTCGATGTCGACAGGCCTGTCCGGTGCTTGCACCCAGGCCTGGACTATCGCGGCTTCCTGGAGCAGGTCCCTGTCCAGCTGCCTCAGCGCCCAACGCGGACCACACGGGGTCTGTCGGACCGGCACGGTCGAGGTCTGGGCGGAGACGTCAAACCGGATGTACCGGTGGTCGGAGAACGTCTCCACCTCCTCTATGACGCGCCAGTTGACGACGCGCGGTGCCAGTGCAGGGCTGGCGAACGTAATGTCCACCACCGACTCGCCCTGCATCCGCACACACGTGGGGACAGAACCCCGGTTTTGTACGACTAGGCCCTGCCCTAGGGCCCATTCCTCCACCCTTCGACCTCGCTGGTTCGTGAACCGGGAACCCCAAGCCTCGTTCCAGGCATTGAAGTCCCCGCAAACGACCACGGGGAGGCTGGAGTCAAACCCAGCAACGACGGCATCCAGCTCCAAAAGGGAGCTATCCAATTCGGCGAGAGATCTGTTCGGGGACAGGTAGACGCCTACCACCACTATGTCCCCGAACCGTGCTGCCACGCAACCCCGACCTTTCTTGACGGCCTCGAGCGCCGGGGTACCGGCGGCGGCCGACGAAATAAGTGTCACCGAGCCGGTCAGGTCCTGAACCCAGTCGGCTCTGGGCAGGACAAAGTGCGGCTCGGTGACAACGGCGATGTTGATCGACCACTGCGCCATGCTCTGGAGCAACAGATCCTGAGCGGGGGCGCAGTGGTTGATATTCGCCTGGAGGAGACATAATGGAGCCGTTATTGACAGTCCATTACAGTCTCCTCCCGGGCCCTCCGTGAGGGTCCTGCCGCGGTGGTAGCGGCGGCGGCGTCTGCGGAGGCGATGGCGGCGGCAGCCAACGGGGCAGCCGCGGCGGTGAGCACCTTCGCGGGGACGGGCCTTGGGACCTTGCCCTTGGCCTTGGCGGGGGGATCGCAGGTCCTGCTCCCAGCCCGGTGGTCGGCCGACATGCCTGCCGCCGCACATGCGTAGCAGTGCGGCGCTGCACTGCAGGTATCGGCCTTGTGGCCGGGCTGACCGCACTGGAAGCAGCGGTCGCTGCGATCTTCCTCCGCTGCGCAACAGACCCCCACGTGGTGGCCCACGTGGCAGCGATAGCAGCGCAGCGGTCTGGGCTCCAGCAGCTTAACCCGCGCGGAGACCCAGCCCACCAGAAGCCGTTTGCCGTCCCCGGTGATGCTCCTGGCCGCAGACACGGGGCAGTTCACTGTAACCGCCCCCATGCCAGTGCCGTCAACACGGATGGTGCCCGCCCGGACCTGATCGGCAGGGCACCCACCCGTCCTGGCGACTGCGGCCACGACCTCCTCGACCTCGACGGAATCGTCCAGGCCCATAATGCGCATGTCGACGCATCTTGTGGGCCTGGACACCCGGGCCTCCTCCACGTCGAAGATCGCCCTGATCTTTTCAGCCAGGGCGTCTGCGGTGGGGTCGCTGTTGGCTCCGGGGACCTCCAACAACAGGGCACCAGTTGCGGTATGCCGCATCTGGAAGCCCCCGGTGATCCCGAGGTCGGTGAGGTTCACCGCCTGCTTCGCCTTCCGGAGGACCTCGCCATAGGTCGCACCCTTTTTCGCCGCTTCCGGCTGCAGCGTAATTACTACAGCCGTAGAGCGCGGGGTGCGAATCCTGGCCGCGAGGGCCGTCCGCTTCCTCTGCTTCTGCCGCTCACGCCTCCTGGCAGCGCGAGCCGCCTTGCCAGCCTGCTTTTTGGCTCCGGCCACTTGCCATCCGGCTTCAGCCGGAGGATCTGCAGGTTGGGGAGGCGGCCTAGGCCGCCTGCTTGCCGCCACAGCAGCAGGGGCTCCCGCCGCCTTAGTGGCCGGTGCCGCCTTGCCCTTCTTGGGGGGAGCTGCAGGGGTTGGCCTCACCTGCTGCTGTTTTCTGCCCTGCGGGGCCGCTCCGGCGGGGTTCGCAGCCGTGGCCACGCGCCTGGTCTGCCCTGACGAGCCCGCCATGGGCGCAGCCGCCGAGGCCGCGGCGGCAGCGTAGGACGCCACCCTTCGCTGGCCGGAGGCCGCTAGTGGGGGGCGCAATACTATGCCCTCCAGCAGGGACAGCTGCTGCTGGATCCGCAGCTGGAACTGCTGCTGCTGTTCCTGCAGCTGCTTCTGCAGCTGTTGTTGGAAAGCAGCCAGCTCCCGCTGCACCAGTGTCAGCAGCTGGCTTCCTGACTCGGCCTGGGGCTGGGGCTGGGGCCGAGGCTGGGGCTGAGGCTGGGGCTGGGGCCGACTCTGCCCCTGCCCTTGCTTGCACCCCCCCTCCACGGGCTTCTGGCTGCTGGCTCCATGGACCGCAGCGAGCTCGGCCTGAAGCTCGGCCCGGAGCCCGGCTCGGAGCTCGGTCTGGAGCTTGGCCACGCTCTTCCTGAGAGCGACGTCAAAGGCCTCCTGCATGGAGGCGGCATGGCGGAGGACCGTCCTCTCCTTTGACGTCCTCTCTCGCTTGCGGCCCATATCGCGCAGCGCGGCGACTACGAGCTCGCCGAAGGACCGACGCGACTCCTCGGCGGAGTCTTCCTTCTCGCTGCCAGATGGCCCCGAGGGGTCCATCGCAGCGGGGTGGCGCCCTTCCGCGGCGAGCCTCTCGGCTCGCTCAGCCACCTCCTGGGAGGTGACTCCTCTACCTCTTCCCGGTGCTCGGCCCGCTCCCCGCCCACTGGTGGGGATTTTTCGAGCCGAGCCCTTTTCGGCATCATCGGAGGACGGTTTGTCCCTCGATAGGGAGCGTTTCCGGAAGAAACTCGCGTTTCTTCCGGTGTCGCCTCCCGACTCCACCTCTTCTTCCACCTCCGAGCCTGAGCTCCTTCCGGATGCCGCGTCGGACTCCGACCGCGCATCACTCTCCAGAGGGTGTTTAAAAAACTTGTTTCTTTTATTTTCCATAGTAGTTCCCACGAGTGTAAACTTTATGTACTTGCTCAAAAACGTGGTCCGCACTAGGGACTAATTTAGCTACCCATTAGTCAAGCTAACAACCTCCCTCACGGTGCGCCGCCGCTTGGAGGTTTGGGGTAATTTTTTTATAGAGGTTGTCTTCCTCGCGGCCCGGGCGGTTAAGCCAGGACCCTCGACCCCCATCAAAAGTCAGAAACATGACCTTGGACAATCTCTGGGGCTACGAGAACAACGGTGGCAGAAGGAGGGGGAAGCCTTCCTCCTGCCTGCCCGGTGGCAGGGTGAGTGCACGCCGAGCCCGCTCTTGCTTCGTCACTGTGCCCTCTGCTAAAGTAGAGGGACACGCGTTGAAGCGTACTCCCGACAGAACATTCGCAGACGGCCATTGAGGCCCCTTGGGCAGGTGTGCCCAAGGGGGTGGTTGGCCGCCTCCCAGGGTGCACCGTCCCGCAGACTAGCCTTCGCTCCGGACGTATCCGCAAGGGAACTATAGCCTGCGGGCACTCGTGGAGGTTTTCTGTCATGGCACCCCACTTCGTTCTATCGTAATATTCGTAATTTCGTTGTACGAATTATAACGATAATACGATATTACGATTGTTTTGTTATAAAGGTGGACGGGTGTCGAGTCCCTAATCCCTCTCCCTTTGTTCATAATTGTTTTTAAGTCTGTGTAGTTTGTTCATTTGTTGACTAAGAGCATGCCTAAAAGGAAATCGCAACTGTCCCGGCAGACATCACAGACAAGAGCAGTAGCATATAATTGTATCAGTATTTGTGTTATGATGGATTAAAAAATATTATGTCATCGTACCATTTCAACCCGAGGGTGCCGTAAAAGGCGACTAAGGGATAATTTACCTTGAGCAGACAAGAGAACTTCGGTAATCTCCGAAATTACTGATCCGATTCCAAAAATTATTGTACTAATGGGAAGGTATAGTAATGTCGAGTGTAAACTTATGTTAAAACAAGAAATTTTCCGCGGACGAAGTCGCAGGCAGAAACTAGTGCTCAATAAAATGGCGTTATAAAAATTGTCTTTTCTCTGTTTACAAAGCATTATATTTTAAAAACAAGATATTCTTAATATGAGAGAAGGAGTGCACGACCTAAATAAAAATCGGTATTTAAATAAAAAAGGTATTTAAATGGCGACTTTCGGTCGGTGTTGTCACTAATTCAAAAAAATTGTTCAGCTGGCTCATAGTGAGCTGGCTACTCGCAACCCCTCCGGCCCCCTAATCTCGACCTCGACCCAAAAATCGGTTATAATCTACTTTCTTTATTCTGTAATTATATTGCTCGTCACACAAGTTGAATCATCATGGCAGTCGACTTTGAATACGCAATAAACGATTTTTTGGTCTCAATAGTAGTGGGGCTGCGCGTAACCATAGTAAGGTTCAACTTATTTGCGGCAACATACCAGTAAGTACGAGTAGCTAGTTCCGTGTGTAGGTATCTACAGACGAAACTGATGATACGTTTACCAAGTCAAAACAAGTGCTTTGCTAAGTAGGTACCCACCTACTAATAGAGAAAAAAAAATTAAAACTTGTCAACTAGTTATAGTACGCGGCAAATAAGCTGAACTAAAATGGCCGTCGTTATGGTTACGCGCAGCCCTCCACATTGCCGCACTTCGATTGATACCCGAAAATCTGTTACTGCGCATTGGATGTCGATCGCCATTTTAGTTCAACTTATATGCCGTGTATTGTACCTGTACCTACATTACGTACAAATACCAGTAATTTCATCTGTAGATACATACAGACAACATAATTTTAATTAAACGTACTTACCATTATTTTCCAAAACCAAATCGTACCATTATACCTATTTCAAATCCACCCAAAGATTGTCTGTAAAAATCGCTTTTAGCAATAAGACCGCCAATTGTGAAACTCTATTTTTTTTTTCTTTTTTACTTCAAATAAACCATTTACAGGCACTTTTGAAAAGTCAAGAAGTCGGTCTGTCAGAAAAAATGATGCTAATTGCACATTCCAAAGCGTAGATCTCTATGGAGAAGAATGTGCAAGAAACTCCATGGACACTCTTTTCAAACTTGTTTTGTATTACAAATATCTCGGTTACATGTTTTTTGTTGCTGCTATTATGTGAGAACAATGTAAACAGGATAAAGAGAAAGAAAAAAAATCTAATTATAATATTAAAATTAACCACTGGCAGCTAAGAGATGACCAGTCTCAACTGTGGTGCTATTCTCTAAGAAAACGCAGCGCTGCCGCAACGCCGAACATTTAAATAGGATACATTGAATTAACAATCCAATGTATAGGTAAATTAGGTTGACAATCCAATGTATCCTATTTGGGTGTTCGTCGTTGAGGCAGCGCTTCGTTTTCTTAGAGAATAGCTTCACTGACAGCGCCCGTTCACGATCATGACGCGTACATCAGCACCACTCAGCTCAACCATTTTTAAGAGAACCGAATGATCCAATACACGCGCCACCATCAGTGAGACATTTGAGTGAGCATGACAAACTCTCAACTGCCATGCTCATTTATGTCAAAAAAGTCAATGACCTTAAACTAAAAGTGGTATTGTTCAAACTAATCAATCTGTACGCCCTAGTGGTAGTGGAGACCAGCATTTAGCCAAGCATTCTTATCTTGAATATAATCCTCCAACTTATAATACGCCTGTCTACATAGTGTGCGTTTAACACAAGATTTAAATTTGGTTTCATTGAGTTCTAATATGTGGGGAGGTATTTTATTATAACACTAGCTGTGCCCGCAACTTCGTTCGCGTGAACGACTAAACTTATCACTGAAGTTTTTTGTGTAAAGTGCTGTTTGTGTAGAACGTTATCTATCGAGCATACTTACCGATATTAATACTTCTGTCTCGGCGCGGGCCTTTTGTGGCTAATTACAATAGAAACGGGTGACGTAACCTGCGACAAACTTATTATTTGCGGTTGGTACAGTAATCAAGCTTAGGGATCGAACCGCAAAATTAAGTTTGTTTTTTATTGTATATACTTTTCCGGGATAAAAAGTACCCAGTGTGGTGTCCAGGATATTAAAGAATAATTATACTAAGTTTCATCGTAATCGAACCGGTAGTTTTTGCGTGATGCCTGAACAAACAGACAGACAGACAGACAGACAAAATTTTTTTAATCACATTTTTGGGTTCGGTGTCGGTCTAGTAACACACAGCCATTTATTTTTTTGATATTTTTAATGTACAGAATTTTTACTTCTACAGATTTATTATAACTATAGATTTTAAACAGTACCTACCCCATGAAAGAAGAGGCCACTTTAGCCAGTCTGAAGCCTGTGATGCTATTCTCTAAGAAAATGCAGCGCTGCATCAACGACGAACACCCAAATAGGATACATTGGATTGTCAACCTAATTTACCTATAAATTGGATTGTTAATTCAATGTATCCTATTTGGATGTTCGTCGTTGCGACAGCCCTGCGTTTTCTTAGAGAATAGCACTGCTGGTTGAACTAATTGGTCTCTATGCCTTGTAACATAATTATGTCTATCGCCTTTTTTGCTAAAAAGATAAAGATTTTTTCTAACGTACATGATGTTTTCATAGATATATTGACAAGGCTTTAATATTAATATTAATTTTAAGTTCATATTGTAATTTTATTTTTGGTGTACATTATAGAATATTATAGAATATATTATGTATAGTTTAGTTTTTATGTACATAGGTTTAGTATAAGTACTTAGTAAATATTTAAGTTTCTTTTACCACAATTAAATCTTTATCTATATATCTATAGAAGAAAAAGAAGATCTATATTCCGGAACACATTGTTTGAATTTTTTTTTATTTATTGTTGATAGGTTAGCGCTTGACCGCTATCTTACCTGATGGAAAGCAACGATGCGCGAGCGCGTTTACCTAGAAGAAACCTATTCACTCTTGACATAAAGATTTCCGGGTTGTAGCCATCAGGAAACACAGACTCCGGCAGGGAATTCCACTCCTTACCTGTACGCACAATGAATGTGTTCCCAAAACGCTTTGTGCGTATAGGTGGGATGTCAACCATGTATCCATGTACCGGTGGCGCAACGCCGTACGTCTGGCAGTCCGATGATGGAACTACCCGAAATGTATCCGGTAGAAAACTGAGTAGATATCAATGTTACACCAAGAAGATCAAGATGGTCGGATATCGGCACGGTTACACCCCAGAAAGTTGGAGCAGGGCTGAATCAAATTGACTCTTTTTAGCGGAAAAAAGACACGCCTGGGTTTTAGCAACATTAAACCTGACCAAATTGGCATCGCCCCATTCAAAGACTGCCTCCGAGGACAAGACTTCTTAACCGTTGTCTTACCTTGGTACCTAAATACTTAAGGCGGAAACATACGTGTCGAGGCGTGTCGTGACGCGCCAGAAGTTTCATACATTTAATATGGTTAGGGACATTATTTGTATGTCGTGTCGTGTCGCAACGCGTTCTGTTGTGGCGCCGACTGCTCGCCACCGATTGCGCCGGAGCAGTGGTGGGGGTTTAAAGGCTTATTATACTTTCCGATTTGTAGGAAACCAATTTAGGAACAGTTAGGAAGCAAAATTGATAGCGAGTGATCACACTATCCTACTTACATTGAATCCTAAATCGTACCCAATCGTACCGACGACTAGACATGGGCGGTTTTGGTTTTAAACGCAAACGGATATATATCCGATTTTATTTTGAAATTGATTTCAATATCCGATTTCTGTAGCCCTTAGCTTCATCAATTTGTTCCTTACACGCGGCATATAAGTTAAACCACAATGGTGATCAACCTTGAATATTAGACATGGGCGGTTTTGGTTTTAAACGCAAACGGATATATATATCCGATTTCGGATTTTGAAATTGATTTCAATATCCGATTTCTGTAGCCCTTAGCTTCATCAATTTGTTCCTTACAACACGCGGCATATAAGTTAAACCACAATGGCGATCAACCTTGAATACGCAGTAAGAAATCGATTTTTGGGTCTAAATCGAAGTGGGGGGCTGCGCGTAACCCCAGCAACGACGGCCATTTTGGTTCAACTTATTTGCCACATTTTTTTATTGCCCTGTTTGTGAATTTCATTAGAATGTGGGTGGTTCAATCAAAATCAATTGCACATTATGCGATCAATGACACCCTTATTTTGAGGGAACGTAAAAACTAGTTTTCAGTGATTATGCGTTGATTTATTTTGGTTTTAATCTAGTGTATAATATCAAATTTTTTCGTTCAGAGATGCAAACTTGAACTTGGTGACAAGTGCGCGCGTCTTCGCATCACCATATCAGTGAAAAGAATTTCCCGACTCTTTGTATGTGTTAGTTTAGAGTGGATTAATTAAAGATAATTAATAAATGTAAATAGTTAAGTACTTATTAAGATTTTTTGGTTCAGACTTTATTTTAATTGATTTGTAATGAAATTCAAACAACAGGGTAAATCAAAAATGTATAACTACTACGCGGTAAGTAAGTTGAACCAAAATGGCCGTCGTTGCTATGGTTACGCGCAGCCGTCCACTTCAATTTAGTCCCGAAAATCTGTTACTTAGAACGCATTCAAGGTCGATCGCTATTTTGGTTCAAATTATATGCCGAGTATTGTAAGGAACGATTGGTGAAGTTAATTGCCACGGGAACCGGATATCTAAAATCGGATATTGAAATCGATTTCAAAATCAGAAATCGGATAATCCGTTTGTATTCAAAACCAAAAATGCCCATGTCTACTAAATCGTAACGTATTGTACACAATTTATGGCACAAAGGCCAAATAGCAATGCCACAAAAATTATATAAAAAAAAAAATGTACACAATTTGGGAAGTAGAGTTGTGCGGGACTGACCGGGATTTGTGTAAAATAAAACAGGAGAAAATACGAGATTACTGCGCACTGTATATTAGCGTGTACAGGACCAGGGTGCTAACCAGAATGACAAGACATTTCTTATAGCTAATTAGCCTACTTATAAAACTAAACAAAAATAGGATGCATCGTCGCTCGTTGCTATCACTCAATATCAGGCTCTTCACGTGAAAGGTGTTGTTAACTTCAACATACCCCCGGACATTGAAAGATTGTCTTTCAACAAAATCAGCAAGTGACGGGTAGTGGGCAAATCCTATTGAAGGCGCGCCGAATTACTCCAGCAGGAGTCCGGATATCAGCCACCCGAACGATACCGTCTGATCCTGGGTGGACGGCAACAATTCTTCCCAACTTCCATTTAAGAGGGGGTAAGTGATCCTCCTTTATTACCACGAGTGAGTCCAGCTTCAGTGCATCCTTGCAGGAACGCCATTTCGTTCTCTGCTGCAATTCAGAAACAAACTCCTTACTCCACCGGGCCCAGAAATGTTGGCGGAGTTGCTCAACCCGTTGAAATCGAGCCAAGTGATGAACGGAGTGTTCCAAATAGTCCCGTTGGGGTAATGATGTGAGCGGTCGACCCACAAGGAAGTGTCCCGGCGTCAGAGGTGCAAGGTCAGCAGGATCAGAAGATAGCGGCGTCAATGGACGAGAGTTCAAGATCGCCTCGATTTGAATAAGCGTGGTGTTAAGTTCTTCGAACGTTAAGTTACAGTTTCCCAACACTCGTTTCAAATGATACTTTGTCGATTTAACACCCGCTTCCCAGAGTCCGCCGAAATGAGGAGTATATGCGGGAATAAAATGCATTTTAATACCATCATTTGCCAAACTTGCACCTAAGGAATCGCAATTAGTTTTTAAAAATTTTGATAAATCGTTGTATGCGCCAACGAATGAGGTACCGTTATCGGAATAAATGTTAGTTGGCTTACCCCGTCGCGAGATAAACCTATATATAAGGCAAGTAAATAGGTATTACTGGTTAGATCGCCTACTAGCTCCAGGTGTACAGCTTTAGTGGCAAAACAAATAAATATGGCTACGTACACCTTCACTAACCTGCAACCGCGACCTTGCCGACTGGCACACATGATAGGGCCAGCATAATCGACACCAACATTGTCGAAGGGATAACCTCCTGGCTGGACACGCTGCTGCGGCAAATTTCCCATCAATGGAGTAATTACGTTACCCTTCATGCGACAACAGCGCACACAGTTTCGATAGCAAGCCCTAGCTAGATTACGGCCACCTATAGGCCAGTACGATTCTCGAATTGAAGCTAACAATAACTGAGGGCCTGCATGCATCAATCTTTTATGCTCAAAATTAAATAATAATTTTGTAAAAATGTGAGCGGACTGTAAAATTATAGGATGTTTTTTATTATATGAAAAATCAGAATTTTCTAAGCGCCCTCCGACACGCATGATTTTATTTTTATCTAAATAAACATTAAATTTAAAGAGGACACTTTTCGAAGGTATATTTTGTTTATTTAAAAGTAATTTGTACTCTGGAAACGACTCGATTTGACAATTTAAAATAATAACATTCAATGCTTCCTGTAGTTCATCTTCAGATATAAATTTATTAATGACAGGAAGTTTCCTACAGGTTCTAACAAATCTTAACACATACGCTATTGAACGAACAAGTCTTAAGTAGTTTGAGAAACGGTTAAAATCTATTAAAGTATTGCAAGCATTATTTGTTACAATAGCGCTCAATGAAACTTGAGGTCGAGTTTCGGGTAAAGTCTCGAGTTCTAAACCTTTAACCTGAGATGGCCAGTTCGACTGATCTTCCTTTAAGAAGTCGGGGCCACACCACCACAACTGCAGCCCTTGCAGAACACTAATATCCACGCCACGAGATATTAGGTCTGCTGGGTTCTTGTCAGTTGGGACATGACGCCAAGTGCAGTTACCCGCCTTATCTAGAACTTCAGCAACGCGATTGCGCACAAATGGCTGAAGTTTAGAAGGCAACATCTGCAACCATCCCAATACAATAGTCGAGTCTGTCCAACAGTAAACCCGATCAAACTTTACTCGAAGTGATTTGACCACCTTCTCATAAACGCGAGCTCCCACGACGGCACCACACAGTTCCAACCTCGGAATAGTGGTAGGTTTAATCGGCGCCACACGACTTTTACCGATAAGTAAACGAACCATGCATTCACCATTTGCATTAACACTACGGATGTAGGCACACGCACCGTACGCGCGCTCAGATGCGTCTGTGAATACGTGCAGTTCTAACGTCTGGTAACCGTCCGTCATAACATACCGTGGGATACGTAACGTAGTTAAAAAAGGGAGAGCTTTAACAATAGCGTTCCAAGTTGTGCTAAGTTCCAGAGTCAACGGTTCGTCCCATGAAAGTTTGTCTAACCAAATTTTTTGTAATAGCATTTTCATGGTGACTATAAAAGGAGATAAAAGACCTAAAGGGTCAAAAATACGTGCAATTGCTGAAAGCAAATCACGTTTAGTGCAACTTCTAGAAGGTGACTTAAAACTAATTAAGAAACCTATTTAATCAGATTCAGCGAACCAGTCAAGTCCTAATAATTTATTGGGATTATTAGATCCTACACCTAAATCTAAAGATGACTGAGTCCCTGACACTAAAATAGGTTCATTCGACTTCCACTTTCGAAGTAGAATGCAAACTGACCTAATGACTTACATATATTCCGCCATGACTTATGAAATAATTTACTCAAATCAGATTTAGCCTTAAGTCTGCGTTCCAAGGAATAAACATTTTGTAGCCCTATGAAATGACTCACCCAAAACAGATTGATTCTGCTTCATGGGTAAACGCACACAAAAACGACCGTCTTTCAAACGAGTCGTATTTTTACAAAAATGCTCCTCACACAACCTTTCTTCAGGCAAATAATCAGAATTTTGCGAGTTAATCTCTTCGAGATTCCAAAATCGCGTAATATCATTACGAATTAAATCCAAGTCGGCATCATTACAGGAACTAGTTTGAGTAAAATTACATCTTATGTTATTTATTGATTTATTGTGATTATTATAGATAACGGGACCAGAGACGATCCATCCTAACCTGGTTTCACATAACACCGGCTTTCCGACTCCTAACTTAATTCTTTGCGAACCTAACAGGTCCCAGAACAGATCAGCACCAATTAAAAGATCTACGTCTGAGGGCTTGTAAAAAATAGGGTCTGCCAGACAAATATCAGTTGGAATGTTCAGGTTAGATAAATCTAATTCACGACATGGCATCTCATTAGTAATCAATGGCAATACAAAACATAACAATTTAGCATTATAACTATTGTTAAGTGACGTCATTTTTACCTGACACATATTGCCTACGCGACTGGACGCGTTATTTATGCCATAGATTGAACTATCAATCGAACTCGTATTTAACTTAAGTCGTTTACATAGTCGCTCCGTCATGAAGCACGATGTACTGCCGCTGTCGAGTGTCGCTCGCACAATATGCTCATGATTTTTGTAATCATATAATTTAATTAACGCGGTTGACAATAACACGCCGCGCTCCTTACTCTCGCCATGAGTAGGGGAAATGTTCGCAGACAAGGACACGTTATTCGTCGCGTCAGTGTCAGCGGACTGCGCGGGCGCTGCAGACGTTGACGGAGACAAAGTTGCATTATCAGATGTGTTATCGTTACCTTTTGTTTCCGAAGTATGAATCAAAGTGTTATGCCTGCGCTTACATAACTTACAACCCGGTTTTTTGCAATTGTTAGAAAAGTGACCAGTACGAAAACAGTTATAACATAATTTAAAAGTAGGAATCAATTTGCGTCGAGCTTCATTGCTCAATGCAAGGAACTGTGAACAATTAACTAAACTATGGTCACCTTTGCAATTAGGACAAGATTTCGAAGCAGGTTCAGTGCTCACCATATTAGAATTTTGTGTCGTCACCATGGATTTGATTTTACTCGCGGAACTTGATTTAGGGTTACCTGACATGTTGTGTTTAGATAATTCTAAAGTTTCAATTAGATCAGCGCGTGCGCGAATGAATTGGAGGAAAGTATCGAACGTAATTTTGCTATTCTTATCAGTGTGACCTTTGAACTCCTCCCATTCACGGTAGGACTTCTGATCCAACTTACGTGTAACTAAATATATCAACAACGTGTCCCACTGCTTGACTGGTTCGCCTAAAGATACTAGCGCTCGCAAGTTTTTATTTAATAGATCAATTAACCCTTTCAAAGCGATAGAAGACTCTTTCGTGATGAGTTCAATATTAAATAATGCTGACACATGATTCTGCACTAATAAGCGTTTATTGTCAAATCGATCGCAAATTAAATTCCAAGCCACATCATAATTGTTCGCTGAAAACTCAATAGATTGAATTACCACGGCAGCAGATCCCTCCAGAGAAGCACGTAAATAGTGGAACTTGTTGATTTCGTCGATCTCGTCATTATGATGGATGAGGCTAGTGAAGGTGTCACGGAACTCTAACCAATTGCTATATGAACCATTAAATTTGGGCAATTGTATAGTAGGCAACTTAATAGGTTTATAAACACTACCCCGACTACCCTTACCACTAACTGAACCATTTTGCTTGTTACTCTTACTCACTAACTGTTGAGCCCTCGACAATGCCTTATAGTATAATGTCTCGAACTCGGAACGTTCAGACAACTGGGCCTTCGTATCGTCAACCATACATTCTAACCGCAACTGTACCTCATCATATTGTTCGTACAACGACTCCAGTTTTCCCATGCGCAACTGTAATTCCATGACATCGCATTCGCTTAATGTTACGTCATCCAATGCGTCCAAGTAATTGACAAATGTAGTTAAGCGACCCTTAAAACTTCCTCGCTTCTTTACTAATTCCCTTTCCTCGGACATGCTGGGAATCGAGTGTTGTCGACCTGGAATGTATATAATCGCAAAATAAATAATTTAATATACTTAATCCGAAATTAATTTAGGTACAGAGTTGTAAGGTAGAATTTAATAAGGTCTAACAATGTAAATAGGTAGGTAATCTTTCTGTATAAAAATAAATCTGATTGCAAATGTAACGATACAACTTTTATTATAAATGAATTCCTCAATAACTTATCTAATAAGTTATTATATAAAACACCACAAAACTAAAGTACACTACGGGCAAGTTAACTGAGATTAACAGTCAATAGTTTGAAATAATATCTAACACTTTCCAGAATAAACTATGATTAACGAATACCTACACATTAACTATGATACTTAACTGAATAGTTATCGCTCAAATGCAACAATACAAATTATATAAATGTAGTTCTAATTCCTACTATACTTTTAAAAGTATTATATAATAACGACTGTCGCTAATTGTACATGTAACATACAAAATACCGAAACTATTCAAAAAGAAAACCGGTACTCAATTAACATAATTAACAAAATAAATGCACTAACCTTTTGTAAATTTAAATAAAGCTAGATACAACCTGTACGAGTGTTGGGTGATAATATTATCCAATATACTTAACACCGTGAGAAATAATGTGTACTCAATCCATAAGACACGCTGTCGGCGTTTAACCTCTCAAATCCAGATCAATTATTTCCGTCTTCTAATTATATATTCTTCAAATTACTTGCTGATAACGACAATCAGGCTCGATAAAGGACCATGTGCGGGACTGACCGGGATTTGTGTAAAATAAAACAGGAGAAAATACGAGATTACTGCGCACTGTATATTAGCGTGTACAGGACCAGGGTGCTAACCAGAATGACAAGACATTTCTTATAGCTAATTAGCCTACTTATAAAACTAAACAAAAATAGGATGCATCGTCGCTCGTTGCTATCACTCAATATCAGGCTCTTCACGTGAAAGGTGTTGTTAACTTCAACAAGAGTGATCGGGTCTCCAATTTTACACTAAATTGGATCCAATCTCTCCTAACAGCGATTACATCTTCCGATTTCCTAAATTGGTTTCCTAAAAATCGGATAGTGTAATAAGGCTTTTATGACTCGACACGACACACAGGCAAATGTGTTTCTATACTGGCGCGTAGGCTCGTGGCGCGAACATCTAGCGGGCACTTTTTAATTTATTATATTTGCAGCAAAATGAAGGACGATTTTATTGAACTTGTACGTCAACGAAAAATTATATATGACTCAAAGGGTAAAGAAATTCATCTATGTTTTGTCTCCCTCTATTTATGTAATTTATGGTTGAACCCATCAACCCAGTATCTTCTTTTCTTTTTTTTTGCTCTTAAGAAGATTAATTGCTAAGAGAAATTGAAGGTCTTCATCAAAATCACTATCCGAATCAGAAGAAAATATTATGTATGTTTGAACGCTGCAAAGGTTCGTTTCGCACATTAGTGTGCACACTCACCGTCACGACAATAAGCATCCCGATACGCCACGACACGTAAGTATGTTTCTGCCTTTAGGAACATATTTAAAAAATACCTACTAGTAATAACATCAACAAGCTAACACACGAGGAAAATACGTTGGTGCAGGTGCCGAAGTATAAAAGGAAAAAACAAACAAATTAGTCACCAAGCATGAGTGATGTGATGAGTGCGTACCTAACAATATGTGGAGGTAAGTCGGGGTTCACGCCCAACGCGGCAAATTCAGACTTGGCCTTTGACAACCACTTAAACCTCCAGTGATTTAAGCACATACATTTCTTCGCGGGGCGCGTAGCAACCTATGGATTACATTATAACTATACAACCGCGTTTAAGGGTGGAGCGAGAGTGCATATCAGATTATAACTGACTAAAATTCACCGGTGGCATTGCGTTGTAGGAGCATACGGTTTCCCTTTTACAAAGTCCCCGTGGCCTTAGCGTTCACTGGCCCTGCAGTGGGCTCCTATGGTTTTGCTGACATGTCTTTGAAAAGCATGGAACATTATGCGCTGTCGACAAATTGGGCTCGTTCTTTACTGGACGGCCAGACGGCGAGGTCGTCATCTTCAAACCTGCGCGTAAGCCGTGTGGCCGTGTAACCTGTGTGTAAGGTGGCCGGGTATCGCCCAGCAACTTCCAACGCACGGGCCATCTTCTATGGCGGTGACTGGGGCGTGGGAATGTCCGTTCCCTCATGGTTGGGGCCTTCTCCTTCGCTAGCATTACTACTTCGCAGAAGGAGGCGTCTACAACCTATTGCCTTTTGCTTCGTTCGTATCATGACCTAAACCATGGACCGGCGCGAGGGGTTGCAATCGAATATTCGAAAACTCTTTCCAAATTTATATTCGAATAGTAAATAAGCATTTATTCGAATATGTATTACCAAAAAAAATATTAGTCTAAGTTCCATAAGTAGCGATGGGCCAACTCGCATTTTTGACAACTCGATTTAATCGAATTGGAATGGTGGCTGAGTTAAATTGCGATTCGAATCAACTCGACTTGTTCCGCTGAGTCAACTCGATCCGTTGACCCAAATCGGTCCGCCGATTCAACTCGTTGCGCCGAGTCAATTCGATTCGCCGGTTCAACTTATTCCGCCGGGTCATTTTGATAACGACGAGTATATAATGAGCGTCGATCAAACACTTGTTGAATCAGATCAACTGGACTTAGACGGAACTAATCTAACTTATGTACTAAACTTTTTTGATTCGTAAGACTACCAAGTGAAATTTTTATTTTCAATCATTTTATGTTAAACTAGTACTTTGCCTGCTATTTTGTTCACGCGAATTTTTAATGTTTTCTTTTCTTTAACTCTTTTATATTTACGGGATTTTCTTACACTCACTTTATTTACTTACATATTAATGTCTCTATAAATACAAGTAATAAGATTATTAAAATTTAACTTTCCTTAGATAATTCCAGTTTGGTAAGCTTGACGTCGCGAATTCGTGAATCGTTTTGTCGAGTCAAATCAAGTTCTACAGAGCAGATTGATTCACGGAGCGTCGTGATTCGCATCGCGTTATCGTTGTCTTGCGAGCCAATTCGAATTAAAGGAAAAGAGTTGTTTCTCGCGGGTGTTGCGACTCGCGTCGTACCGGCGTCGACTTGCGAATCAATTCGAAATGAAGGAAAAGAGTTGATTTGCGCAGGGTGTCGTGACTCGCCTTGTGTCGGCATCGACTTGCGAATCAATTTGAATTGAAAGAAAAAGCAACTCAAATTGATTCGTTTGTTTTTTTTATGTCGACTTGCCCATCGCTATCGCAAAGCGGTGCATTTTGTCTTTTGCGAAATGATTTTATTCTGGCGTTTTATATCAGCAGTATTCAAGAATAATAAAAACAACTAATTAAAACGATATATAAAGGGTGTCTCATTAAGAGTGCACTTTTCATTTTAAAATAAAAACAAGTATTTTATGACAGAGTTGTGATATTTTTATTGTATTGTAAAGAAGACATGTTCCGATAAAGTATGGAATAAAATATCCAGCAAATGACCCCCACGGCTCCGATGACAGGCCATTATTCTTTTCATGAAATTTTTCATGACTATTGCACAGAGATGCGTGGCTGTATCTCACCGATGACGCGTTGGATTTCCGATTTGAGGTCAGGAATTGTTTCGGGTTTATTCGCATAAACCCGAGATTTCACAAAACCCCAAAGAAAAAAATCGCACGAACTTGGTGGCAGTTGACATCAGAATTTCGTGAGATAATGTGTTTTGGAAATCATTGCTGCAATAAGTCTATTGTTTCATGCGCGGTGTGGCAGGTTGCGCCGTCCTGCTGAAACCACATTTTGTCCAGATTCATGCCGTCCAGTTGAGGCCACAAGAAGTCCGTTATCATATTCCTGTAACGACTGCCGTTCACAGTCACTGCAATTTCAGCCTCATTTTCAAAAAAGTAAGGTCCAATCACGCCGCCTGACCAAAATCCGCACCAGACAGTTACTCGTTGTGGGTGCATTTGTTTCTCATGGATTACATGAGGATATTCTGAGTCCCAAATTCGTCAATTTTATGTATTCACGAAGCCATTTATATGGAAATGCGCTTCATTGGAGAAAATGACTTTTTCCAAAAAATTGGCATCGACTTCACTTTGCTCCATTACCCATTGAACGAATTGCCGGCGCTTTCCGTGGTCTGCTGGTTTAAACTCCTGAGTTAACTGAATCTTGTACGCATGAAGGTCTTTAGTCAAAATTCGCTGCGTAGTGCTTCGTGAAATTTGAAGTTGTTGAGAACGATGTCGAATTGATGTTTTCGGGTTTTCGGCGACACTCTCATTTACAACAGCAATGTTTTCAAAAGACCGACTGGTGCGTTGACGCAAAGGATTTTTTTTATCCATAATTGACCCAGTTTCTTCAAAATGTTTGACCACTCTTCGAATGGTTGACACATGAAAATTTGGCGAAGTTTGCGAGCGTTTTCAGGGTAACTTTTCCCATTTTTGTAATGAGTTTTCACAATTATAACGCGTGGTTCTTTCGAAAAGCTCACCATTTTTAAATAATCGGAATAAACAGAGGTCGACAGCTGTCAAATTTCAGAGTTGCCACTTGCAAGAAAAAAAAAACAATTTTAAAAAGTGCACTCTTACTGAGACACCCTATATATACACTAAGGCAACATAAAGGCAATTATTCCTAGCTTAATATGGAGTCATAAGACTCTTCCACGTCGCAGTCGACTGGAAGTGTGGCTAAAAATTTGGCGGCACGTCACGTTGTAGTGCAATGCTTAATTTCTGACCGAGGTAAAAGCCAGCCGCTGGGTCACGTGAAGAGTCAATTAAGTGTTTGGGTAATTCTTTAAAAAGTATATGAGCACTCGGACCCCAGGCTCGGGCTTCAACCCCAAACGAGTCAAAAATATAATTGCCGACGAGGTTGTTATATTTCCGCCGCTTAAGGTTCTCAGCCACCGCGGCAGCACCAGCACAGCTAGATGAGCTAGGAAGATATGGAATGCAATAAAGTATTGAGTATTGAAGATGGTATGGCGCAAGAGTGTCACACCACAGGCCTACCCATCATCCAAGGAAATAAAGACATGCCGTTCAGTCTTTTACCATCGTCGCGGGCCAGGCCAGGACATTCCAAAACAGCCGGAACGCTATGCGTCCCGCACTTCGACTGCATGACAGGCCGTGGTGACCGAGGTTAGTGACAACTTTGCCACAGTGGCCGCAATGAGGAGAACAGCAAGGAGCACCTAGGCGTAGGGCAACAGCTAATCGGAAAGTAGATTCCTCGAACAAGGTGCCAATATTTGACGACGGCAGTGCGTGAAGCCAAAGACCTGATTTCCAAATTCCGCAGTAGTAGCAGATGTAACGATTAGAATTTCCTGGACTACTTTGCAGAGCGACTCATCCCACCTTCTCTAGGAACTTGGGTTGGTTGGTAGGATTTGTATTCGGGCAAGCGAGTCTCCAGGTATCCATTGCCTCGGTGAAACACGGCCCTTCTAAAGGTGGAAGTTAGAGTGTTCCTGATTAATTTATTGATTGACTTATATGCATATTTTATAGTTTTACTTATATGCAGAAAAATATAGTTCTTAAAGCAATTTTTAAGTTTTTTTTTTTATTATTTGAAAATATTCGAATAATATTCGAAAAGCACTCAAAAATATTCGAATATTCGAAAATAAAAACTATCGAATTTTTGCAATCTCTAGTCACCATCCTTGACCGCCTCTCCGTGAACACGGCGGGGCTCCGTCCAAATGGCATACTAGTTGTCGGTCGTTGCATACAAACTACCTACAGGTCATTGGACTCACTCAGCTGACGTTTACTTAAAGAAATTAATTTGTTATGTGCGTATATAAATTAGAGTTTTAGAAAAAAAGATTTTTTAATTTTATCTTTACAAATCGATAGTGTTTCATGTATCTACCGGATCGACCCCCCACGAGAATAAAACGATCAAAATCTAACGGTGTGGATTGGTAGGCACCTACCGACCTACCTATTCTGCTGTATGCATAGTCATTGTCTATTAGTAACCGATACACCGACTTGCGCTGAGAGCTCGACCTAGATAAAGTTCCAACTTTCATCGATCCTGTGGCGCACCGGCCGTGAGTCCTGCCCGTGACCTACTTCGTGTTCGTCATCGATCATACCTACGGACATGCCTACTTTTAGCTCAGGCTATGTTCTTAGGTGTTTTGTGTTGTTTTTTTTGTAGACTAGAGCTCAGCTAGAAAGAATTGTGCCAACACATCATTCAAGGTTATCTCCACTTTATACATACATTTTTGCTAAGGTTGACACTGGCATGATGGCCACCATCAGGGACTTTAACTTTGTTAATAAAATCACGGGGTGGGGCTATAGGTACCTACCAACTTTGACGAGGGCAAAAAGTCTCGTAACATTTACTATCTAGTTTCTTGCCTAAAACTTTAGATTCTCTTAGAATTTTAGATTGATAAGAGGCCAGTAGCGAATGACCTGATAGAATGTTTCAATTTCATAGTTCGCTCCACACGTTACCTACTTCTATTATCGACCCTCATTTTTAGGGTTAAGTATCTAAGACGGCGTAAACGGGACCCATATAGGATGACTTTCTTGTCCGTCTGTCAAAACGCTTTTAATCAGGAACGCGTAGAGTCCATCGAATCGAATCGTATCAGAAATTAAGATATCCGCTGGAGAACCAAGGTTGCCGATATAGCACGAAGAATCGTCAAACTAAAGTGGCAGTGGGCAGGGCACATTTCTCACAGAACAGATGGCCGTTGGGGCCGAAAGGTTCTGGAGTGGCAGCCGCGTACCGGAAGACGCAGCGTTGGAAGGCCTCCTATAAGGTGAAACGATGACCTGGGTTGGGTTGCGGGAACCCGACGGATGCGAGACGCACAGGACCGTTCATTGTGACGACATTTGGGGGAGGCCTATGTTCAACAGTGGACGTGGATATAAGTTATACCAAAGTGCGTTCGACTTTAAATTGCGCATTAATAGATTTTCGGGTCTCAATCGAAGCGGGGGGCTGCGCGTAACCATAGCAACGGTTTCAACTTATTTGCTGCGTACTATAGCATTGAAAAAATCAAACTTGTAAGTCAACGCAATCTAAAGATAAGGTCGTTTATGTTCAGCTCCATTTAGGCGAGTATTTTGGCACTCGGTGAGAAATCAAAACCTTTAGGTAAAGCTATAGGATACTTCCCGTTGACCTAGAATCCTGAAATTTGGCATGAAGCAAGGTCTCATAACTAAATATAGAAAAAGATCTAAAAACAATTTGTAGTTACAAAAAAATACTTTTTTGCGTTACTTTCTTCCGAGACTCGAATTGGAAATTGTACTATTAGCTTATGTACAAGTACCTACGGAACACTCAGTGCGCGAGTTCGACTCGCACTTGCCAGGTTTTTTCTAATACGGGGCCTCATTGGGATTAACGGAGACGTACAGTACGGGGTTTATAGATAGCCGAGCTGAGACCATCCCTCCTCCTCAACTTTTGGCCACATTTATATTTCAAAAACTAGGGCAGCGAAGTGAAAACGAAGCTTTCTTCCGGTTTCATTTATTGAAAGTATCTTTATTAGGTCGCCAAATATGTGAATTTGTCAGTCACTGGTTTATGTTGCATAATTTGTTTATTACCAGTTTATGATCTAAGATCCGATAGAAGAAGTACCTTCCCTCATCGGTTATTTGATTAGGATAAATATTATATGCTAGATGATGCTTTTATTGATACATAGCGAGTAGGTTGCCTATCTAAATCTGGTGCCAAAGATGTGAAACAATTAAATTAGTTAATAATTTTTTTTCATCAACTACCCTGATTGGTTATTTAAGAAAGACGAGCATCAGCTGAAAGAATGCGCTCTGAGGAACTCAAAAAGTATAAGTTGCCTAATTTTCCTTGGGGCAAACATAGGAGTTGCCTCGTTTGAAGAGGTAGATAAATGGTGGTAATATACTCTCATCTGTTATTTAATCGGATTATATATCAAATGAAAGGTAATTTTATTCCTAATCCAACCGTATTAGGTTGCCTTCCCATAAATGGTGTGAATGAATAGTTGCCTACATTTAAGATTTAAAATTTTCTGGGCTAGTTCTGGTATTAAAAATATATTTCCTCATCTGTAATTAAATGATAATAAGATTATACGCCAGATAAAGCATATATCGATATATCGCGAGTAGATTGCTTAGCTAAATCACATACCAATGATGTTAAACAATAAAATTTGTTATTAATTATTTTTTATCTACTTCCCTGACTTGTCGTTTAAGAAAGTCGTGTATCAGCTGAAAGTATGTGCTCTAAAGAACTGGAAAAATATAAGTTGCCTACTTTTCCTCGGTGCAACTATGGGGGTTGTCTCGTATAAAGAGGTAAATAAAGGTTCACATGATACTCTCATCTGTTATTTCATTGAATCGTGTATCAAATGATAGGCTATTTTATTCCTAATCCAGCCCTATTAAGTTGCCTCACAAAAAATGGTGTAAACTCATGGTTACTTAGATTTAATATGTAAAATTTTCTGCGAATGCATTAACTGTGACAAGTGTGATGCATCTTTCATTTGATAGAAAAAGATGCATCTAGTTTATTTTTAATGTGTAAATTATATTAATGATTATATTTTTTTTACCCAAAAATTAATGATGAATTAACTGACATACCAAACTGGAGGCAAGGATATCATGAAGCCGAGTGCTGCAGTGACAAATTTCTACGTGTATTAAACGAAATAAATTAAAAGAACGAGAAGTATTTTTATCATTAAAATATTAAATTATTGAAAAATTATTTATATATTAATTTTTTGGTAAAGACAAATTATTGTATTAATAATTATGTTAATTTTTAATAATCTTTTCACAAATAGAATTTGAGTTTTTATTAAATTTTACGACCTTTAAAACATGGACCTCTTTGCTGTAAAAAAGAAATAATCACCACCACAGTGGTATTTGATTAATTTAACTGGCCAAAATTCTAATTTCTAAAACTCGAAAAATCATTAGTTTTAAACTAGGGTTCTAGTTTAAAAGTAATAATTTACTATTAAAGGTAGATTACGTTTATAATTATCTGTATTCCAACAGTGAATGAATATTTTTGGACCAGGGCCCTCTCAGGTGTCCTCAGAACATCTTGCCCAGATCAATGCTTTAGAAGCGCATAGAGGACAAACATACATACATTGTTTTTTTATTTATAGAGATTCATAATGATATTTTATTAAAAAATACTATAATGTTGCTTTTTTTCTCTATTACCAGTATGTAATCCACGTTTGCATGATCAACAAAAAAAAAAATCCTTTTAAAAAACGTACATTTTGAACGAAAAAAAACATTTCATAATTATGTAGAGTGGCTGACAAATTAATTCTAGGGTAAAAATCGATATTATTACATACACATTTAAAAAATGAACTCGATGCATGTTTGTCTATCAAATGAAAGATGCATCACACTTGTCACAGTTAATGCATGCGCAGAAAATTTTACATATTAAATCTAAGTAACCATGAGTTTACACCATTTTTTGTGAGGCAACTTAATAGGGCTGGATTAGGAATAAAATAGCCTATCATTTGATACACGATTCAATGAAATAACAGATGAGAGTATCATGTGAACCTTTATTTACCTGTTTATACGAGGCAACCCCCATAGTTGCACCGAGGAAAAGTAGGCAACTTATATTTTTCCAGTTCTTTAGGGCACATTCTTTCAGCTGATGCTCTACTTTTTTAAATACTAACTCAGGGAAATTGATAAAAAAATAATAGTAACAGATTTTAATGTTTAACATCATTGGCATTTTATTTAGCTAAGTAATCTACTCGTGATCTGTACATATATTATCTAGCAAATAATCTTTACTGTCATTTAATTACAGATGAGGGAATATATTTCTATGACCAGAAGTAGCCCAGAAAATTTTATTTATTAAATCTATGTAACCATAAGTTTACACCATTTTTGGTGAGGCAACTTAATGGGGCTGAGTTAGGAATAAAATAGCCTTTCATTTGATACTCGATTCAATGAAATAACAGATGAGAGTATCATGTTAACCTTTATTTACCTGTTTATACGAGACAACCCTCATAGTTGCACCGAGGAAAAGTAGGCAACTTATATTTTTCCAGTTCTTTAGAGCACATACTTTCAGCTGATACACGACTTTCTTAAACGACAAGTCAGGGAAGTAGATAAAAAATAATTAATAACAAATTTTATTGTTTAACATCATTGGTATGTGATTTAGCTAAGCAATCTACTCGCGATATATCGATATATGCTTTATCTGGCGTATAATCTTATTATCATTTAATTACAGATGAGGAAATATATTTTTAATACCAGAACTAGCCCAGAAAATTTTAAATCTTAAATGTAGGCAACTATTCATTCACACCATTTATGGGAAGGCAACCTAATACGGTTGGATTAGGAATAAAATTACCTTTCATTTGATATATAATTCGATTAAATAACAGATGAGAGTATATTACCACCATTTATCTACCTCTTCAAACGAGGCAACTCCTATGTTTGCCCCAAGGAAAATTAGGCAACTTATACTTTTTGAGTTCCTCAGAGCGCATTCTTTCAGCTGATGCTCGTCTTTCTTAAATAACCAATCAGGGTAGTTGATGAAAAAAAATTATTAACTAATTTAATTGTTTCACATCTTTGGCACCAGATTTAGATAGGCAACCTACTCGCAATGTATCAATAAAAGCATCATCTAGCATATAATATTTATCCTAATCAAATAACCGATGAGGGAAGGTGCTTCTTCTATTGGATCTCGTACTATTATTACTATGCGTTCCAATTCCAAATGAGAATAGGATCGATTGCCATGTTGTGACGTCACGTCGTACGAGTCTGTGGTCAACTCAACCCGCTTGCTTCTCATCCCGCGGGTTCACTTGACCTCACAATTTATTTTCTTGTTCCTTAGTGGTTAACTGATCCCACACTCAAACTTATAAAAACTATCCTTTGTTTAAAGCTACTAGTTGATACAGTCGAGCGCAATAGTGATAAGTCAAAATATATGTAATAAAACGCAATTCAGTTAGTTTTATTCTCAATAAAATTCTAAAATCTTTTTAAATTAGGTGGAACATTTAAACCAAACCTTTGCCATTAATAAACCACAATTATTAAAACATTTTTATAACGAGAATATACTTAAAAATAACACAGAACTTTATTTCGTGACTGTACTTTTAATAAAATTGGGCAGCGGGACCATTCGACCCCTTCAAAATGGGACAGGGTCGAGTGATTCCGCGGGCTGAGTTGACCACAGACTCGTACTGTCAAATCGAAGAAATTTTAGCAAAATTGAAGAACTCAGAGATGTGTAAAATTGAAGAACTGCGAATTCTGATTTAACTTTTTTCGTACACAGTTCATAAATAAAGTAAATTTTTCGTAAATAAATTAAAATTTATACTTAAAGTTCTATCCTCGATTTTACAGTAAATCGTTAAGTACGTCACAACATTGCAATCAGAGTACTTTGTAATATACAGAAAATTGCAATCGATCCTATTCTCATTTGGAACGCATTGTATGCACCTGCCTACCCAACTACTTTCAGAATATACCACAGTTACATATCAAAGAACGCTCGTAGGTTCTCAAATACCTGTGTGGGGATGACAGAGCGTGCTCTCACGTCCTGATTAAGATTAATCAATTCGTATACTCAGAAAAGAAAATTGTATACTTATTATTATTCATATGTTTTATTGGAATTAATGATAAAACTTAGTCATACAAACAAGAAACAGGAACTAGCACCTGAAATGACAAACTAAGATAACAATAGTTGTGTTCAAACAACAAACACGAAACATAAGATGAATTTGAAAGTTAACATATAACATAAATGCAATTAATTGAGTCAGAGAGCAAGCAAAGCTGAAAATCAAACAGATAAATAACAGTTATGCCGATAAGAAGTAAAGAGCAAATAATATTCTGATAAAAGACAGTCGCGGGGCGATAGCGTGCGAGGAGAGACGCTACAACTAACTTATATCACACAAACAGTGACACCAGGCCACCTCGACCGCCGACAACACTTGCTACACTACTCGTAAGTGCTTCTACTGCTCACTTAACTCACATAACAGTTTACACATTGCAGCATACACATACAAGTATTTTTTACAAATTATTACATCCTTTGTTCTGTGTATACTACCAATTTTGTAAACGACTACTTTTATTTACTCTAATTATTTTAAAAGTTCTTTAAATAATCCAAATATAAAGAAAAATAATACTTTAGTTACATCATGAGTAAACATTTTAACATCTATATGCCTAATTATTCAGCAATCTTAACTAGCTCATATATTATTAATAGTATAATTATTGAATATGTTTGTAATTATTGTTATTGTACTGATACAAATTATGTTTATCTTTGTTTTTTCGTTCAGTTATTCAATCTCTCATGTAGGGGTAGTCGATGTCGCGCAGAGGCACGAAGGTCTCCTTGATGGACTGCGGCGAGGTCCAGCGCATCACGTAGCCGGGCCCGCCCGCCTTGTCGTTCGTGCCGGACATGCGGCCGCCGCCGAACGGCTGTTGCCCTACCACCGACCCGGTCGACTTGTCATTGAGGTAAAAGTTGCCTGCCGTCATCTTGAGCTCTTCTAGAGCTTTCTGCAGGAAACTCTTGTCCATTGAAAATACTGCTCCCGTCAGAGCGAACTTGGTTGAGGAACCAATGAGTGACATTGTCTTGTCAACATCACAATCATCATACACATACATGGAGAGTACAGGTCCAAAGATCTCTTCAACCATAAGCTTGTCATGGGGATCTGTGGTCTCAATTATAGTGGGCTGGACGAAGTAGCCCTTGCTGTCATCAAATTCTCCTCCAGCTATTATTGTGTTCTTAGGATTGTTCTTTGCATTTTTGATGTAGCCCGTGATTCTATTGAAAGCCTTATCATCAATGACAGCAGCAGCGAAAATTTTGAAGTCTGTTGGGTCTCCTATCTTTAACTTAGAACGCTCCTGAATCAAACCATTCTTGATGGGCTCAGCAAGAGATTTAGGTACATAGATTCTTGAGCAAGCTGAGCATTTCTGTCCACAATATTCAAATGCTGAGCGGATGGTGGCAGTCACTACAGATTGGATATCAGCTGAAGGATGCACAAAATGGTAGTTTTTGCCTCCACATTCACCAATCAGCCTGGGATAATTACTATAACAGTTCAAATTTTTTCCAACTTCATTCCACAGCCAGTTGAATGTTGGTACAGAACCCGTAAAGTTAATACCAGCCAGTTTAGAAGATGAAGTAATGGTACGTCCAAAAGTTGGGCCATCTGCAGGGACGAAGTTGACAATACCGTCGGGTAGACCAGCTTCACGCATTATATTAAAGATTCTCCAGTTTGACAAAAGAGCTGTATCCGATGGTTTCCATACTACACCATTACCCATGAGAGCTGGTGTGTAGGCCAAGTTGCCCCCAATTGCAGTAAAGTTGAAGGGACTTATTGCTGCAATAAACCCGTCAATACCCCGGAACCTAAGGGAGTTTCTAGTTATTGAGGGATTTTCAGAAATTGGTTGGTATTTAGTATTCTCTTTTAAAAAGAATACATTAAATCTGAAGAAATCAATGAGTTCAGCAGCTGCATCAATTTCAGCTTGAATTACACTCTTAGACTGGCCTAACATAGTGGCAGCATTGAGTTGTTGCCTGTGCGAGCCAGCCATCAGCTCAGCAGCAGTTTGCCAGATGCGAATACGCTCCTGCAGTGGTGTGCGGTCCCAGCGCTTCTGAGCATCCACAGAAACTTTGATTGCTTTTTGTATGGTCTTCTCACTCGCATAGTAGAACTTGGCGATTTTCTTGGAGTGATTGTGTGGCATGACCTGGAAGCGCGGCTCACCCTCCTTGATGCACTCACCGCCGATAACTATGGGCACCTCCTCGGTGACGGCGGCAGTCTGTACCAGCGCGGCAGACAGCGCGGCGCGCTCGGCGCTGCCTTCGCGGTACTCCAGCACGGGTTCATTCTGCACTCCGAAGTCCTGGAACTTGGGTAGCTCCACGATGCTGGAGAGCGAGCGCTCGAGAGCGCGCCCCCCGCGAACCGTTCTCGTCCATACGCTTAACATCTTTGCGTAATCGGTAGGTTCTTCTCTGGGAATACAAAATACTGTCAACGAGTTACGTAAACCGTATCGTTCGCAAACACGAGACTAAACGCGCACGGATACGGTAAATGACGTCGGTACAGTTTCCACAGAATCTGCGACCTTCACCGATCCATCACATTTTGTAACGAAACGAAATGGCACCACCAAATTGTGCAGTTTTAATCACACAATATTCTTCGTACTTTGGAAACACCTACGCAGCTTTACAATTATGGGTTTAAGCGTGTTCTATAGGTCATATTTATGTAGCCGAATATAAAGTAATCAATATTTGATTTAAAAAATTCTGGGATCCGATGTTTTTCTTTTTACAACTGAGAACCGGGTCACTCAGCTGACATTTGCGTTTGCGAAAACTGCAACGCGCTGATGCGCAAGAATTATTGAATATTTTTGAGACTAGAACAGACTAGAGCATTTCCTTACGTTAAACGTGACTTTGGAAAGTCTGAAACAGCTTGCTATCTCTTTTCTTTCCACGCATTTGAATGCGAGTTTTAGAGCAAGACAAAATCTTTGCAGTATCCTTAATTCCTTATCACTTCTAGTAGAAAATTCTTTCTATGCCCTACTTTGGGTCTATCTCTCTTTCTCTAACCATTTTCGATATTTTCAAGTCAATAAGTAAGTAATTCAGTAAGTAAGTATAATAATTATAGAAAATATATTTGATCTCTGAAAAAATTGAAACTGTCGACAGCTCCTCGTGCGATGCGGTTTATGGTTTTCTATTTCTTTAGTTAATGCTCTAATATCTGCAAAAATCTAAAAAAAAAATATGTAGAAAATAGGTACCTACTCTGTGTATTGTTGTCATGGAATTATTATGTGCATAGTATTATTTATCAAATATTATTTCTATAGCTACATATACAGGTAACATTTCTATTCCATTACTGTTTCCATAAACTTGTTTTAAACGCCATCTAGTCCGTAGGATATGCAAGATCCTTGGCCCGTCCGCACACCACTACACTGTCATTTTGACACATCACGAGCTTTTGGCGGGATTTTTTCAAGTTCAGGCTGTTTTAATTATTCGCATGGTGTTTCTTACACAAAGGCCATTAATGAAGAGTTGAAGTTGAAGTTAATTATTTGCATTCGGGTCCTATAATTCTGCTGATATTTCAGCTAACGATCCTTCTTCTTGGATTGAATCTTTCTCTGATAAACTGGCTCCTCCTTCAGTTCCAAGTTTAGCCTCCTTTCCCTTTTCTCCAGTTTTTCTTACTTCCAAAAATAATTTTGATGCCCCATTTTATTTTTCTGAACTTCGAATGGCACTTGACGGTCTTGTTGATTTCTCTCCTAGTGCAGATGGGATCCCTGACTGCTATGCCGGAGGTCGTGGGTTCGATTCCCACCCAGGACAAATTAATTTTTGTGTGATGAGCACGATCATTTGCTCTGTGTCTGGGTGTTATTTATCTATAATATGTATGTATTTAGAAATATATAAGTATGTTTATCAGCTGTCTGGCACTCATAACACAAGCTCTGCTTAGCTTGGGACTAGACGGTGTTGTGTGATAGTAAAAATATATATATATATATATTACCTAGATCTTGTTAATAACTTTTTTTGAGTGCGGTTTGGTTCCTCAACCGTGGAAATATCAAATAATAATTCCGGTTATTAAGCCTGGCAAAAACCCGTCAGACCCAAATAGCTACAGGCCTATTGCTTTGTCGTCTGTTTTGTGCAAGGTTGCAGAGCATATGATGAAGCATCGACTTGAGTGGTTTGTGGAAAATAGGAACTTGTTGCCCGCATCCCAGTTTGGTTTCCGTAAAGGTATGAACACAATGGATAGTCTTAGTATATTAATTTCTGATATTTGTATTTCTTTAGTAAGCAGTTTTTAGTAGGAGCTTTTTTGGATATTGCCTCAGCTTACGATAATGTTTTACTTTCGGTGCTCAGAGATAAACTTGTGCATCAGTTGAAAGTTCTTAAAAAATTAGTTCATTTCATTTGTAATCTATTGATGGAGAGAAAAATCTCCATTAAAACTCAAGACTCCTCTGTTCCCCCTAAGACTATCTGGAAAGGTTTACCACAAGGTTCAGTTTAAGTCCTCTCCTATTTAGCCTTTATACATGATTTACATTTTTCTAATGATTCGTTTTGTCAAATATTACAGTACGCTGATGATTTAGCTTTATACTGTTCTGGAAAATCTCGAGATGAGGCTAGTAACCGTCTAAATATATGGATATCTATCTGAATGGCTTCTACAACACGGTTTGTCTTTATCAGCCTCTAAGAGTTCTGTTGTTGTGTTTACAAAAAAAAGATTGTTCCTCCTATTGATATTAAAGTTCCTCCGGGATTCCGATCCTGATTTCCGGCCACCGTAGGCGCGGGCTTGCGGACCGAGCCCAAGTCGTCGACGGCGCATTCTGTTCCCGCGCGCCTCAAGGAGCTGTCAGCAAACCGTAGAGGCCCAGCCTGCTAGCTGCAGGCAGGCAGGGCCGAAGCCTGCTTGGGTGATGGGTCAACTTTCGCCCAAGGGCGGGATTTGTCATTGGATGATTTTAACTACCATAAAAAAAAAAAAACAAAAAATTGATATTAAAGTTAAAGGTGAAAATATCTCTCAGGTGAACAGTGTTGAGTTTGGTTAGATGCAAAATTAACAGGTATTGCTTACACAGACTTTATTTTTCAAAAATGCGAAAGAAACGTTAATGTTCTTCGATCTCTTTCTGGTGATTGGTGGGGTGCTCACCCATATACTGAAAAACTGATCTATAACGCTATAGTTCGTAGTCATTTTGATTATTGTATGTTTTTTTTTTTGGTAGGTAAAATCATCCAATGACAAAGCCCTTGGGCGGAAGTTGACCCATGACCCAAGCAGGCTTCGGCCCTGCCTGTCTGCAGCTAGCAGGCTGGGCCTCTACGGTTTGCTGACAGCTCCTTGAGGCGCGCGGGAACAGTACGCGCCGTCGACGACTTGGGCTCGGTCCGGTCGGTTACCGGACGATCGGACAGCGTGCTACCCATTGCACGCCGTCCGCAAGCCCGTGCCTACGGTGGCCGGAAATCGGGATCGGAATCCCAGCGGCGGCTGGGGCGAGCGCCCCGTTGCCTCTGCCTGATGCGGTCGGCCTCCTTCTTTGCTAGCATTACTGTTTCGCAGAAGGAGGCGACCGCTTGCCATCCCTCCTCACTACGGACCATGGCCTGAACCAAGGCGCGACGAGAGAGATCGCTGCCACCGGTTGCCCCCACGAGGACACGGCGATGCTCCGCCCAGGCGGGGCACACCTCTACAGTGTGCTCCACTGTGTCCTCCGGGTGTTCCGCACAGTGGCGACACCCGGGCAAATCCTCCCCACGAATCCTGAACAGGAACTTAGCGAACTTTCCGTGTTCGGTAAGGACCTGCGTCGTGCGGAAGTTTAGAACGCCGTGAGGTCTTTCCAGCAACTCCTCAAGGATGGGCCTTATCGCTTCAATTATGGCGCGCCCCGAACGAGGTTGGGATAGTCGTTGACGCCATTTCGCCGTGAGATCCCGCCGGAGCTCTGTCCGCCATGCCTCGACTTGTCGCGGCAGCGGAATTTCGCCCCGGCTTTGCATCTCCATGCGCTTATCGTGCATGTGTGCAAGGACTGTTGCCTCCAAATCCCACGGCGGTTGGCCAGCAAGGAGGGTCGCCGCCTCGCGGGAGGTCATTCGGTACCCTCGCACCATGCGTATTGCCATGACCCTCTGGCACGCATTCAGCTGGGCCCTGGGTTGCTGTTGCAACGTCGGTGCCCACATTGGAGCCCCGTAGAGGGCCATGGACCGAACGATTCCCGTGATTATGGTATGTTCCTACTAGATCTTTGTAACAAATCTGCCCTTCAAAAACTTGATAAAATCCAGTCAAAATGTTTACGAATTATTCTCGGGGCGATGAATTCGTCCCCAATTAATGCCATGCAAGTTGAGTGTGATGAGCCTCCCCTTTCGATTCGAAGACAATTTCTGGCAAATAGATTTATTTTTAAACTTGTGCAAAATTCTGAGCATCCTCTTTTTGGTAAGCTGGACCAATTATCATCCATCTTTTTTTTATAGTATCTTAATTATTTTAGTTTAGGTATTAATAATGTTAAAGGGTACGATGGGGTTGGCACATCTGATCAGATAAAAACCCCAAAATAAATAAAGAAAAAAAAAATAATCATCCATCTTTGACTCTTGTAGTCGTCGTTCTAATATTGAACTTCCTTGTCTTCTTCGTGCCTACCTTCAATTCACTCGTCTTTCTAGCCCACTTTTTCAAAACCCTATTTTATATTTGTACTCGGTGCCTTATAATGCTCTGGCATTTCAACCGGAGATCCTTTTGGACTTTGGAATTCACAAAAATACCTTAGAACCAAATAAGATGTTTGTCCAAAAAGTTTCCTCTAATTATAATTATTTGACTACTATATTCACTGATGCTTCCAAAGTCTCCGATGATAGCCCTGTAGGAGTTGCTGTTTGGATCCCTCATACAAAAATTATTTTAAATTATAAGTGCCCTTCTGTTACATCAGTTTTTACAGGTGAATCAATTGCCATATTTGAAGCCATTTCATTTGTAATGTCAATTTTTAAATCTCATAAGTTAAATAACTCCATAATTTTCTCTGATTCAAAAAGTTGTCTTCAAGCCATTTTAACTAACCCTTTCAGATCTAAGTCAAGATTTTCTATAATTTTAAAAATTAGAGATTTGTTACTTCAATGTCATGAACTTGGTATTAATATTGTCATTCGGTATTCTTGGTAATGAGTCAGCTGATTCATGTGCCGAAAATGCTGTTCTCACTGGCTCTCTTGCCCACTCTAAAATTTATTCCCATGATATTTGTCCTACCCTCCCCCTTACTTTGTTTAAATCTTGGTCCAAGGCATGGCAAATCTCTAAGTCCTTAAAGGGTAAATTTTATGGAGATATTCAACCTGAGATTCCCCATTAACATTGGTTTTTCAAATATCAATTGCAAAAAAAAAAAAATTATTACTCATTACTATCATTGTTGTAATCATATTGTTGTTCCCCTCATTTCTTGGCCAAACTTAGGATTAAGGATAGCTGTCTTTGTGAATGCGGTTTGGATGAAGGAAACGTTAGACCATTTATTTTTCTCCTGTCCTAAATGGCGCTACTCTTATCATGAAATCATTCCTTCTCATATCCCTCGTCCAACCTCGATCAAATGTCTTCTTCCTTTTGTGTTTACACGTTTTATATTTAAACTATGTAAATTCATTGAAGTTAACAAAATTAAATTTTAACTATTGTAAATACTTTTTTTCCAGTCTTTCGAGTCTTGTTTATAATAGGGTAGTTGACTAATTTTGAAAAACTATCTCATAGGGTGCCAGGCCTAATTTAACTGAAATATTAATATTTCAGTAAAATACAAACTGTAACAAATTTTATTTTAATTTTTTATGAACTATTTGACATTACTCCAACAAAACGCCGACTCGTGTTACGTCACAGTTTGCTAAACAAACAGCTGTTTGGTTGAGTGCTTAACCAGTTTTTACAAATTATCTAATAAAATGGATCACAAGTTTTATAAATACTGTATAGTACCAAAGAAACTATTTGTATGTACATGTGCCTCGAAAGGAACAAATGTGTAATAAAAAGTGGTTTTAACTTGCAAGACGGGACGTAAATGTAGCTTCGGATTCCAAAATGTATTTTTGTGAGGATAATTTCGATGTAAGTTACTTTTACGCTATAAATTATGTACTTATTAACAAATTTTACTGTTCCCGATATTGAGACTAGATTTTTATTAGGTTAGAATCTATAAAGTAAAAAAAAACTTCTACTTTTATCTAAACTAAGACTTTTTAACGTCGCACGAAATGATCTGAAAAAGAAACAGTGATGAATGAAAATAAACATAACTTATATAAAAACAATATTAAATTATCTGATCGGTATTAGATACTTCTGCTGAACGGTTATCAGGTAGGTAGACTAGTTAATTTTATCATTATATTGATGTACTGTTGTATAAATACACTGAAGTTTTTATATTTTGGAATTCTGCAGAGCCAAAAAATGGTGTTAGTTGCGAAAAATGCACACAACATAACAACAACGATCTTGGGCAAGTTACTGCTCGCTTTTATAAAACCTGCTTCCATTGTACAAAACTCTTTTCTAGTATGAACTTTTCGAAATTATGTTAAATTAAGTTAAATTTAAAGCAAAATAAATGCAACAATAACAATACGACCACGAGATGTCAAGTTTGTTTTCTGTTGCAACTTATTACGTCACGCGTCGTGATTGGTGTTCGTTGTCACGTGACTAGTGATTTTATTTTCGGAATTTTATTTCTCAAAAATATTAAATAATCATCATTATTTAATCAATGTGATCGATTTTTCACATTTCTTATTATTAAGCTACCATAAAAAATGGAAATTCAAATAATTTCTTAAATATTTTCTTACTGTCAACTACCCTATTTACTTAGTCATAATCTGTGGTCATAAGATAAAATATAAGATTGACTGACTGATGGACGGCTTCCGTTTGCGAGGAAATTCTTTTATTTTGTATATATTTATATTCATTTTACTGTTAATTCTCGCTAAATACTCTCCAGCGTTTGATGGTATATTAACAGTACGTACGCGTGTTATTGACAAAATGGTGGTGTCTCTTCCACAAAGGCAAGGCTTAATGAAGAGTTGAAGTTGAATTAGCCGCTTTCGCATTGCTTTAGCCAAAGACGCTTGTTCATCAACTGAGGCGGCTCTAGCCTTCGTAGCGCCCGTGTGCAATTAATACCTTGGCGCCCCCTAGTACTATGCATAGTACAAATACATAGTATACGGACAAAATATATAATAATATAATATAATATTTCCACAACTATCACACAACACCGTCTAGTCCCAAGCTAAGCAGAGCTTGTGTTATGGGTACCAGACAGCTGATAAACATACTTATATTTTCTAAATACATACATATTATAGATAAATAACACCCAGGCACAGAACAAATGATCATGCTAAAAAAATGGATTACCTACCTACAGTTTATTACCTAATTGCGCCAGAAACGTCTTTTTACTAAAAACTTCAACTCCGAAATGTCTGCACCGATTTTCACTGACGCGACGGTTATTAAAACGATTATGGTTAAAACTGATCTTACAAGGAGATTTTGTTTTAACTAATGCTTATTTTATGATAAAGTAAGTATTAAAACAAGAAAACTAAAAACAACTAATTAAAACTATATATACTTATACGAGTACATACCTACACTAAAGGCAATTATTATTCCTAGCTTAATATGGCGTTATAAAACTCTTCTGCATCGCTGACGAACACATGAACCAAGAGTAATTTAAGCTATTTCGTTTTTCTGCGGGGACGGTAGGTATCACAAATTACGGGATACGTCTTCGAACTCTTCGAAACAATTCAACAAAATTAGACGGGAATTTCATTGGGATGACATGATGTTAATTATAATGAGTAACTTAAGTTGCCTTTTATTTTCCCGTTGGATCGGGACTTGTTCCCGTGGAGAGGACGTCTCCGAAATAGAAACCATTCATAAAAAGGAGAGTAATTTAATGTTCTGTATCTTTTGAATACCGTATAGAGACAATAGAAAGACGGCGAACGTTGGCGTTTGCTTGGGGCTTGAGTAACTACACTCTACGCGAACGAAGCCACGGTAACAGTTAGTAAATAATAAATAACTTGTATTATTGGGAACTTCAAGCACAGCTATTTTAGTTTAAATAATCTTTTGTTACACAAGGTTAGTTCCGGCCTATTTGTACATGACAGGCTTAGGCCAGCAAATTCTGGGTAGGTATTTAAATTTATATGCCCAATTGCCTAGGGCATGCGAGAGGGTAATTTCGAGCGAGGCCGTGGGCGAGTGCCACATTTCCCACAGAGGTCAGAACAGAATCACAGATAACTGATATGTAGCAAGCTAAACAGAATCAATACTCATTGAACCCAATTGGGCCATAAATAGCGGTCAGTGATTGGGCCAGAAGGAATCAGACAGAGCATTATTTATAATCTTTGGATATAAATTTCAGTTTTTGACAGTTTCAATTTGTTCTCAATAAATCTATACAGAAAGTCTGGCTTCACAATTCAAAATTTTAGTAGAACTGAGTGTAACAGAGAAGCATGCTGCGAAGTGTGTGTGTACAGCTGCGGCGGCGTAGAGCGCGCCACGTGCTGCAGGCGCGGCGTGCGGCGCGGTGCACGCGCGCGCTGCCGGGCTCGGCGCTGCGCCCGCAGTGCAGTGTGTTCCCTCGCGCGCCGCGCAACGAGGCTGTGATGCAGCACGCCGCGGGCACGAGAGAGCGCGCCTGCCTCTCACATGAGCTCACCGCGCTTAGTCGTTGCCCTGAAACGATACCTATTGTTGTTGGACCTGAGAAAACTACTGCTGGAGATTTTTGTGTGCAGACTGCGCCTTTTGACCATCGTGTTACCGCTGCGTACTATCACCGAGCTTGGCCTGAGACTATCGGGCAGGCCATGCAAATAGCCACTGCCTGCCAGCCAAGCTGGGAGCGCACTTCGTTAGACGAGCGCTGCTGCGTGCTGGAGCGCGCCACCGACCTGCTCGCTGGAGTGTTTCGGCAACGCGTCATCGCGGGTTGTATGTTCGGACAGGCCATGACAGCGATCCAGGCGGAACTCAATGTGTGTCAACTGGTCGATTACCTACGGTTCGGATGTTACTTCATGAGGGAGCTCACCAGGAATAAAAGCGTGATCGACGGTGGTGCGGAAGTCATCAATCATAACCAATATCACGGCCTTGAAGGGTTCTGGGCGGCGATCACGCCTTATAGTTCACTCGCTCAAGCCGCACAACTGGCAATCATGCCGGCGATTATAGGAAATAGTGTGGTGTGGAAGCCAAGCGACCAGTCGGTGCTCGCCTGCTACCGCGTGCTTGAGTGTCTGCAGTGCGCGGGGCTGATTCCCGGCGTCATCAACTTCGTACCATCTGAGGAGAATCGTTTCCTCGAAGCGGTTACTTCAAACTCAGATCTAGCGGGTATTACATTTGGTGGTACGACTCGGACCCTTGAGCATATTTGGCGTACAATTGGCGATCAGATAGAAATGTATACGCGGTTTCCACGTATTGTTGGCACCGGCAGTGGGAAGAACTTCCACGTTGTACACGCGTCGGCGAACCTGGCCAACGCAGTGTCGTGCACGGTGCGAGCTGCGTTCGAGATGGCGGGGCAGAAGGCGACGTCGTGCTCGCGCGTGTTCGTGGCAGAGTCGCTACTGGACCGTTTCACGCAGGGGCTCGCGCAGGTCACGCAGTCGCTCGTAGTCACGCACCCGCTCGACTATAGGTGTTTTACGTCTGCACTCGCGTCACAGTCTGCTTATGACAAGGTTCATAATATATTTTTCGTCATATTGGGACTTGGAAATGTAATTACACTAATTAAAGAATGTAACATAATGCCTGAGTGAACCAAGATAGGAAGTTTAGAACTTTGATATACTACTATTATTTAAAAAGTCTATTAGAAGTTACACAATACAGTTGAAACAGTTACATGTGTAGGAAACACACCATCACTGAAAATGAACATTATTATAAATGATAAGATAAACACAATAATTGATAAGATAAACATAATATAATAATAAAAAAAACACAATAATTTAAAATTTAATTTATTTTTTCATTAGTTCGATAGAGTGTCAGTTCAAAACGCCTACTAATCCTAACTTAATCTAATCCTTTTATTACATTTTTCCTTTTATTACAGTTTGAATTATAGACGTTAAGGATACATTCATTACATTCAGCACCTAAAAATGTACCTTGATATAAATTATTAACTGTATATATTTAGGAATTATATATTTTTTGAAATAAAAAGAATATACTTCCTTAGGTTATCAATATTAAATGACACGGAACAGTAGGGTAATTAAATCACGCCTTATGAGCAATCGCGGTAGGGATTTTCACAAACGTTACATTACATCGCACCAATAAAGCATCGATGGAATAAAACATCGTACAACTGAATTATAGATACACCGTGTTCGATATAATAAAAATAGAATTATCAAGTTTCGCATTCAAATAGGGAACCCCCATGTAAGGGTATTTTTCTTACTACTTAAATGTTGAGAAACTTAGATGCTACTGAAAACCTAGAAGCGCAAATCAAGTAGAAAAGAAAAGTCATAATATCTGTTGCATTTTTTTAAAGTTGTAGACTATTGTTGTTTTCTAGTTTTCTAGGGTATTTTTTAAATTGAGTTGTAATTTTTGAAGGTTTGCCGCTATCTGCAACGCGCTGAGACTGACGAGTCAGTACGGCGCGTGTGCGGCGGGCGCACCGAAGGCGAGGTGGGCTATTTCGTGGAGCCTACGGTGTTCCTGGTGCCGGAGCCCACGCACGAGCTGATGCGCGAGGAGCTGCGCGGGCCCGTGCTGGCCGTGTGCGGCTTCCCCGATGACGACCCCGACGCGCTGCTGTGGGCAGTCTCGCGGACGCCCTACGCCATCACTGGCTCTATATTTGCACGTGTGAGACCGCTTTTTCATAAACTAGCCACAACAGCTGCAGACGGGTGTTAGACATCTTCGTAGTCCGCGGCTTTTTTCTACTATAATATGCATGTGTGCGCGGCTGCAGTGCTGCCGCCGCGCTGCTTTGTTATTTCATATAAATAAAAAACGCGCGGCCGCAGCGCGCATGTAGTGCAGCAGTAAGCAATTTGTAGGCGCCCTAAGCATAAGTCAAAATCGCTTGACATGCATGACATTTCGCTTGATCGCTTTGTTGTCATCGAGACGTGTCGTGGTCGCGCAGGACACGGCGTGGGCGCAGTGGGCGGCGGCCGAGCTGCGCGACCTGGCCGCCACGCTGTTCGTCAACGACCGCTGCTCCGAGGAGCTGCCCGGCCAGCAGTCCGTGGGCGGCACGCGCAAGTCCAGTTCCAGCGGCGCTAAGGTCCACAACATTTGTTTCATAGCTATATTAGAACACAGTCCCCGCGCCACCAGCGACGGGGGATCACATTACTGTTTGTGGCTGCGTGCTGAGCACTGACCACAAGTGTCGGCTGTCCCAGGTATAACCAGAAGTCAGACTCGTCACTGACACGCTAAAGTTTGTGCAGAGAGATATTGCACCTGTAGTATTCTTATCCCGAGTAGTCATAGCTTAAGATAGACAAAATGAAACGGCCATAGGTCGGGTGGTGGGTGACGTTGCAGGCGGGCGCCATGTCGTACCTGCTGCAGTTCGGCACGGAGCGCTCCATCAAGGAGGCGCTGCGCGCCAGCACCGACGTGACGTACTCCTACATGGACCAGACGCCGCCTGCCGTCGTGCTCACGTGACGCCCTGCCCAAAATTACATCTTTATAAAATATATTGTACAATAAAACGTCAGTGTCGATTTCTATATATTTTATTGCAAATCAGGATCAATACATTATGGATATACAATACAGTAACGCAGCACGCAGCGCAGTGACTGGTCCGCGCGACACATTTGTACACGACACGAGCGCTTCACACTGTTACACTGACTAAGCTACTCCACTCACGCACACGCTCGTCTCACGGAGGGCGACTCGGCGAGAGGCCTCGCACATTTCATCGACGTCTGATTTCTTCTAACGACTACTAGTAATGATTACATTATAACTTCTTTTGTACACGTTTCCTTACAAATCACTATCAAGATCTCACCGACTCGCACCTCAGTTTACAAAAAATAGACGCAAAATATTGCATTACTACATAATAATTATATCAGTTACCACTACATTAAAAATAATGAACCACCTAAATGTCATAATATGCGTAAAGTACGATACAACTAGGCATTGGCAAGTGTCGGCCGGGCGGCCAAGCGCACGTCGCACGCACGTGTTTCACGCACGTGTCGCACGCACGTGTGGCTCGCACATGTCGCACGCGAAGGTGCGGCGCACGCGAACTTACAAACAATACTATATAATATGACACTCTTACAGCGTGCCCGAACGAAACATTACATCTACGTACATAATAATACCTGGCGGCAGCTCCTCAGTCTGCTCGCCAGTGCTACAGTATATCGTCACAATAAATGCTTGAGCGTCGCGCTGTGAGCGACTCACGCGTCACGACTCACACGCACTCGCACGTAAGGCGGGGAAGCATCTCTAGCGAAGGCACAGCTCCTTTTAGCACGACTACTTCGTAAAATACATTACTTAGCAATTGTTAAAACTTTTTAGTTTTTATTATCCAATGTTCGTTAGACATACTATAAAAAATATACACTTTTCTTTTTAACAATACATTGACATCGTTTGCTATCGAAATACGTTTCAATAAAAACTTGTAAATCTTTAAAAATGGTTAGTAAAAGATTTTTTACAAAATTTAGGAATGCCATATGGAATGAGTTGATCGTGATCACAATACAGCCGGCACGTGGTAGACGCCTCACAGCTTGTCTATTTGTCTATGCTCCGTCATAGACTAAGAACAAATAAATAATATCTATATCGTTATTTATTAAATACATATAATTATTTAAATGCTCCAAAATGTCTGGCAACGTTAAGTTGCAGTCGTTATCAGCTAATCAGTCGAGCTCGGCGCCGCTAGCGCCGACGGATATGACTCGATGTACTAAAGCTACGCGGATACACATAGTTGAGCAGAGTTGCGCAGCCGACTGCCGCCCGCGCCGCCGAGCGCCGCCGAGCGCCACCGAGCGCCTCCGAGGCGACGTCTCATCTAATCCGGTGTCTCAACGACCTGTTGACGATGCAAAATTGATATTATATAAATTCCAGTAATTCGTAATATATTAATACTCAAGGTCCATGGCAAACCAGGTTTATTTTAATGCGTTCAATACTCGTATTCGAATCAGTGGGCCCGCGTGGTGGATTACGGCCCATTCTCTCTCCTACGGCCCATTCTCTCTACTAGAGAAGAGGCCTGTGTCCCAGCATTGGGAATATTAAAAGGTTGATTATGATATGCTATGCAAGAGGTTAAAAATGGGCCTTCCAAAAAAATTTGAACAGCAATGTGATATACTCACAGATATAGATAGACATAGATAACGCAAGCATCACGATCTGTATGAAAACCAAGCGTGCCATTTTTTGACTACCTATTATGACACAAGCACTATTTAGTGAAGACGCCGCCGCGTACGGCGTCCCCCTCGCTCCACCCCCACACCAACAGCACAATTAACCATTTTATATGTTTAACTGCACCCGACAAGCGCTGTACTCCGATGCAGACTGAGCGCGAAAGTGACCACTTACGATTTTTTACGTAAGCTAGGCACGCGAAGTAGTTACTCTTGCGTTATCTAGGTATATCTATATCTGTGGATATACCTTATTAGAAAGTTTATTTACCATACTATTCGATCTTAATTAAATAATAATATTTCAGGGTTCTGTTTAAAAAACAAAAAACACTGAAAAAGATTTCTTATTATCGAAGCGTCAGGTATTAAGAAAGCGTCAGGTTGACGATTTCTCAACTTGTCGTTTGCGTTAATATAAATCACCCCACGTTCCGGATCACGATAACGTCGCTATTAGCGCTGTTTCTCCATACAACAGTTGGACCACCGTTTCACCCCTTTGAGGAGTGATTTTTGGAAAATACTCTCTTAGTGCTCACTAACGTCATAAAAGGTAACCTTATGTTCCTAGTTCCAGCTGTGCGTACCTGTGAGTGTGTGACTAGAACAGCAGGTCGGTGGCGTGCGTGCGCGCCTCGCTCCACGAGCGCGCCGCACGGCGGCTGTACGTACCTGTGAGTGTGTGACTAGAACAGCAGGTCGGTGGCGTGCGTGCGCGCCTCGCTCCACGAGCGCGCCGCACGGCGGCTGTACGTACCTGTGAGTGTGTGACTAGAACAGCAGGTCGGTGGCGTGCGTGCGCGCCTCGCTCCACGAGCGCGCCGCACGGCGGCTGTACGTACCTGTGAGTGTGTGACTAGAACAGCAGGTCGGTGGCGTGCGTGCGCGCCTCGCTCCACGAGCGCGCCGCACGGCGGCTGTACGTACCTGTGAGTGTGTGACTAGAACAGCAGGTCGGTGGCGTGCGTGCGCGCCTCGCTCCACGAGCGCGCCGCACGGCGGCTGTACGTACCTGTGAGTGTGTGACTAGAACAGCAGGTCGGTGGCGTGCGTGCGCGCCTCGCTCCACGAGCGCGCCGCACGGCGGCTGTACGTACCTGTGAGTGTGTGACTAGAACAGCAGGTCGGTGGCGTGCGTGCGCGCCTCGCTCCACGAGCGCGCCGCACGGCGGCTGTACGTACCTGTGAGTGTGTGACTAGAACAGCAGGTCGGTGGCGTGCGTGCGCGCCTCGCTCCACGAGCGCGCCGCACGGCGGCTGTACGTACCTGTGAGTGTGTGACTAGAACAGCAGGTCGGTGGCGTGCGTGCGCGCCTCGCTCCACGAGCGCGCCGCACGGCGGCTGTACGTACCTGTGAGTGTGTGACTAGAACAGCAGGTCGGTGGCGTGCGTGCGCGCCTCGCTCCACGAGCGCGCCGCACGGCGGCTGTACGTACCTGTGAGTGTGTGACTAGAACAGCAGGTCGGTGGCGTGCGTGCGCGCCTCGCTCCACGAGCGCGCCGCACGGCGGCTGTACGTACCTGTGAGTGTGTGACTAGAACAGCAGGTCGGTGGCGTGCGTGCGCGCCTCGCTCCACGAGCGCGCCGCACGGCGGCTGTACGTACCTGTGAGTGTGTGACTAGAACAGCAGGTCGGTGGCGTGCGTGCGCGCCTCGCTCCACGAGCGCGCCGCACGGCGGCTGTACGTACCTGTGAGTGTGTGACTAGAACAGCAGGTCGGTGGCGTGCGTGCGCGCCTCGCTCCACGAGCGCGCCGCACGGCGGCTGTACGTACCTGTGAGTGTGTGACTAGAACAGCAGGTCGGTGGCGTGCGTGCGCGCCTCGCTCCACGAGCGCGCCGCACGGCGGCTGTACGTACCTGTGAGTGTGTGACTAGAACAGCAGGTCGGTGGCGTGCGTGCGCGCCTCGCTCCACGAGCGCGCCGCACGGCGGCTGTACGTACCTGTGAGTGTGTGACTAGAACAGCAGGTCGGTGGCGTGCGTGCGCGCCTCGCTCCACGAGCGCGCCGCACGGCGGCTGTACGTACCTGTGAGTGTGTGACTAGAACAGCAGGTCGGTGGCGTGCGTGCGCGCCTCGCTCCACGAGCGCGCCGCACGGCGGCTGTACGTACCTGTGAGTGTGTGACTAGAACAGCAGGTCGGTGGCGTGCGTGCGCGCCTCGCTCCACGAGCGCGCCGCACGGCGGCTGTACGTACCTGTGAGTGTGTGACTAGAACAGCAGGTCGGTGGCGTGCGTGCGCGCCTCGCTCCACGAGCGCGCCGCACGGCGGCTGTACGTACCTGTGAGTGTGTGACTAGAACAGCAGGTCGGTGGCGTGCGTGCGCGCCTCGCTCCACGAGCGCGCCGCACGGCGGCTGTACGTACCTGTGAGTGTGTGACTAGAACAGCAGGTCGGTGGCGTGCGTGCGCGCCTCGCTCCACGAGCGCGCCGCACGGCGGCTGTACGTACCTGTGAGTGTGTGACTAGAACAGCAGGTCGGTGGCGTGCGTGCGCGCCTCGCTCCACGAGCGCGCCGCACGGCGGCTGTACGTACCTGTGAGTGTGTGACTAGAACAGCAGGTCGGTGGCGTGCGTGCGCGCCTCGCTCCACGAGCGCGCCGCACGGCGGCTGTACGTACCTGTGAGTGTGTGACTAGAACAGCAGGTCGGTGGCGTGCGTGCGCGCCTCGCTCCACGAGCGCGCCGCACGGCGGCTGTACGTACCTGTGAGTGTGTGACTAGAACAGCAGGTCGGTGGCGTGCGTGCGCGCCTCGCTCCACGAGCGCGCCGCACGGCGGCTGTACGTACCTGTGAGTGTGTGACTAGAACAGCAGGTCGGTGGCGTGCGTGCGCGCCTCGCTCCACGAGCGCGCCGCACGGCGGCTGTACGTACCTGTGAGTGTGTGACTAGAACAGCAGGTCGGTGGCGTGCGTGCGCGCCTCGCTCCACGAGCGCGCCGCACGGCGGCTGTACGTACCTGTGAGTGTGTGACTAGAACAGCAGGTCGGTGGCGTGCGTGCGCGCCTCGCTCCACGAGCGCGCCGCACGGCGGCTGTACGTACCTGTGAGTGTGTGACTAGAACAGCAGGTCGGTGGCGTGCGTGCGCGCCTCGCTCCACGAGCGCGCCGCACGGCGGCTGTACGTACCTGTGAGTGTGTGACTAGAACAGCAGGTCGGTGGCGTGCGTGCGCGCCTCGCTCCACGAGCGCGCCGCACGGCGGCTGTACGTACCTGTGAGTGTGTGACTAGAACAGCAGGTCGGTGGCGTGCGTGCGCGCCTCGCTCCACGAGCGCGCCGCACGGCGGCTGTACGTACCTGTGAGTGTGTGACTAGAACAGCAGGTCGGTGGCGTGCGTGCGCGCCTCGCTCCACGAGCGCGCCGCACGGCGGCTGTACGTACCTGTGAGTGTGTGACTAGAACAGCAGGTCGGTGGCGTGCGTGCGCGCCTCGCTCCACGAGCGCGCCGCACGGCGGCTGTACGTACCTGTGAGTGTGTGACTAGAACAGCAGGTCGGTGGCGTGCGTGCGCGCCTCGCTCCACGAGCGCGCCGCACGGCGGCTGTACGTACCTGTGAGTGTGTGACTAGAACAGCAGGTCGGTGGCGTGCGTGCGCGCCTCGCTCCACGAGCGCGCCGCACGGCGGCTGTACGTACCTGTGAGTGTGTGACTAGAACAGCAGGTCGGTGGCGTGCGTGCGCGCCTCGCTCCACGAGCGCGCCGCACGGCGGCTGTACGTACCTGTGAGTGTGTGACTAGAACAGCAGGTCGGTGGCGTGCGTGCGCGCCTCGCTCCACGAGCGCGCCGCACGGCGGCTGTACGTACCTGTGAGTGTGTGACTAGAACAGCAGGTCGGTGGCGTGCGTGCGCGCCTCGCTCCACGAGCGCGCCGCACGGCGGCTGTACGTACCTGTGAGTGTGTGACTAGAACAGCAGGTCGGTGGCGTGCGTGCGCGCCTCGCTCCACGAGCGCGCCGCACGGCGGCTGTACGTACCTGTGAGTGTGTGACTAGAACAGCAGGTCGGTGGCGTGCGTGCGCGCCTCGCTCCACGAGCGCGCCGCACGGCGGCTGTACGTACCTGTGAGTGTGTGACTAGAACAGCAGGTCGGTGGCGTGCGTGCGCGCCTCGCTCCACGAGCGCGCCGCACGGCGGCTGTACGTACCTGTGAGTGTGTGACTAGAACAGCAGGTCGGTGGCGTGCGTGCGCGCCTCGCTCCACGAGCGCGCCGCACGGCGGCTGTACGTACCTGTGAGTGTGTGACTAGAACAGCAGGTCGGTGGCGTGCGTGCGCGCCTCGCTCCACGAGCGCGCCGCACGGCGGCTGTACGTACCTGTGAGTGTGTGACTAGAACAGCAGGTCGGTGGCGTGCGTGCGCGCCTCGCTCCACGAGCGCGCCGCACGGCGGCTGTACGTACCTGTGAGTGTGTGACTAGAACAGCAGGTCGGTGGCGTGCGTGCGCGCCTCGCTCCACGAGCGCGCCGCACGGCGGCTGTACGTACCTGTGAGTGTGTGACTAGAACAGCAGGTCGGTGGCGTGCGTGCGCGCCTCGCTCCACGAGCGCGCCGCACGGCGGCTGTACGTACCTGTGAGTGTGTGACTAGAACAGCAGGTCGGTGGCGTGCGTGCGCGCCTCGCTCCACGAGCGCGCCGCACGGCGGCTGTACGTACCTGTGAGTGTGTGACTAGAACAGCAGGTCGGTGGCGTGCGTGCGCGCCTCGCTCCACGAGCGCGCCGCACGGCGGCTGTACGTACCTGTGAGTGTGTGACTAGAACAGCAGGTCGGTGGCGTGCGTGCGCGCCTCGCTCCACGAGCGCGCCGCACGGCGGCTGTACGTACCTGTGAGTGTGTGACTAGAACAGCAGGTCGGTGGCGTGCGTGCGCGCCTCGCTCCACGAGCGCGCCGCACGGCGGCTGTACGTACCTGTGAGTGTGTGACTAGAACAGCAGGTCGGTGGCGTGCGTGCGCGCCTCGCTCCACGAGCGCGCCGCACGGCGGCTGTACGTACCTGTGAGTGTGTGACTAGAACAGCAGGTCGGTGGCGTGCGTGCGCGCCTCGCTCCACGAGCGCGCCGCACGGCGGCTGTACGTACCTGTGAGTGTGTGACTAGAACAGCAGGTCGGTGGCGTGCGTGCGCGCCTCGCTCCACGAGCGCGCCGCACGGCGGCTGTACGTACCTGTGAGTGTGTGACTAGAACAGCAGGTCGGTGGCGTGCGTGCGCGCCTCGCTCCACGAGCGCGCCGCACGGCGGCTGTACGTACCTGTGAGTGTGTGACTAGAACAGCAGGTCGGTGGCGTGCGTGCGCGCCTCGCTCCACGAGCGCGCCGCACGGCGGCTGTACGTACCTGTGAGTGTGTGACTAGAACAGCAGGTCGGTGGCGTGCGTGCGCGCCTCGCTCCACGAGCGCGCCGCACGGCGGCTGTACGTACCTGTGAGTGTGTGACTAGAACAGCAGGTCGGTGGCGTGCGTGCGCGCCTCGCTCCACGAGCGCGCCGCACGGCGGCTGTACGTACCTGTGAGTGTGTGACTAGAACAGCAGGTCGGTGGCGTGCGTGCGCGCCTCGCTCCACGAGCGCGCCGCACGGCGGCTGTACGTACCTGTGAGTGTGTGACTAGAACAGCAGGTCGGTGGCGTGCGTGCGCGCCTCGCTCCACGAGCGCGCCGCACGGCGGCTGTACGTACCTGTGAGTGTGTGACTAGAACAGCAGGTCGGTGGCGTGCGTGCGCGCCTCGCTCCACGAGCGCGCCGCACGGCGGCTGTACGTACCTGTGAGTGTGTGACTAGAACAGCAGGTCGGTGGCGTGCGTGCGCGCCTCGCTCCACGAGCGCGCCGCACGGCGGCTGTACGTACCTGTGAGTGTGTGACTAGAACAGCAGGTCGGTGGCGTGCGTGCGCGCCTCGCTCCACGAGCGCGCCGCACGGCGGCTGTACGTACCTGTGAGTGTGTGACTAGAACAGCAGGTCGGTGGCGTGCGTGCGCGCCTCGCTCCACGAGCGCGCCGCACGGCGGCTGTACGTACCTGTGAGTGTGTGACTAGAACAGCAGGTCGGTGGCGTGCGTGCGCGCCTCGCTCCACGAGCGCGCCGCACGGCGGCTGTACGTACCTGTGAGTGTGTGACTAGAACAGCAGGTCGGTGGCGTGCGTGCGCGCCTCGCTCCACGAGCGCGCCGCACGGCGGCTGTACGTACCTGTGAGTGTGTGACTAGAACAGCAGGTCGGTGGCGTGCGTGCGCGCCTCGCTCCACGAGCGCGCCGCACGGCGGCTGTACGTACCTGTGAGTGTGTGACTAGAACAGCAGGTCGGTGGCGTGCGTGCGCGCCTCGCTCCACGAGCGCGCCGCACGGCGGCTGTACGTACCTGTGAGTGTGTGACTAGAACAGCAGGTCGGTGGCGTGCGTGCGCGCCTCGCTCCACGAGCGCGCCGCACGGCGGCTGTACGTACCTGTGAGTGTGTGACTAGAACAGCAGGTCGGTGGCGTGCGTGCGCGCCTCGCTCCACGAGCGCGCCGCACGGCGGCTGTACGTACCTGTGAGTGTGTGACTAGAACAGCAGGTCGGTGGCGTGCGTGCGCGCCTCGCTCCACGAGCGCGCCGCACGGCGGCTGTACGTACCTGTGAGTGTGTGACTAGAACAGCAGGTCGGTGGCGTGCGTGCGCGCCTCGCTCCACGAGCGCGCCGCACGGCGGCTGTACGTACCTGTGAGTGTGTGACTAGAACAGCAGGTCGGTGGCGTGCGTGCGCGCCTCGCTCCACGAGCGCGCCGCACGGCGGCTGTACGTACCTGTGAGTGTGTGACTAGAACAGCAGGTCGGTGGCGTGCGTGCGCGCCTCGCTCCACGAGCGCGCCGCACGGCGGCTGTACGTACCTGTGAGTGTGTGACTAGAACAGCAGGTCGGTGGCGTGCGTGCGCGCCTCGCTCCACGAGCGCGCCGCACGGCGGCTGTACGTACCTGTGAGTGTGTGACTAGAACAGCAGGTCGGTGGCGTGCGTGCGCGCCTCGCTCCACGAGCGCGCCGCACGGCGGCTGTACGTACCTGTGAGTGTGTGACTAGAACAGCAGGTCGGTGGCGTGCGTGCGCGCCTCGCTCCACGAGCGCGCCGCACGGCGGCTGTACGTACCTGTGAGTGTGTGACTAGAACAGCAGGTCGGTGGCGTGCGTGCGCGCCTCGCTCCACGAGCGCGCCGCACGGCGGCTGTACGTACCTGTGAGTGTGTGACTAGAACAGCAGGTCGGTGGCGTGCGTGCGCGCCTCGCTCCACGAGCGCGCCGCACGGCGGCTGTACGTACCTGTGAGTGTGTGACTAGAACAGCAGGTCGGTGGCGTGCGTGCGCGCCTCGCTCCACGAGCGCGCCACGTCGGCGCCACACGGGCGCGCGTCTCCTTCGCCCTCCTCCCCCGCACTGCCCACTGCTACTGCGTAACAAATGTCATATTAACGAGAATGCTGCAGTAATACAAAACTAGGCGACAACCTAACAAACGGAGACCCGACACCTCCCCCTTACCCCACCGTAAGCGCAGCCTTGCGGACGGCGAGCATTGGGTAGCTTGCTGTCCAACCATCCGATAACTGTCCGGACCGAGCCCAAGACGTCGACGGCGCGTACTATTCCCGCGCGCCTCAAGGAGTTGTCAGCAAACTGTAGGGGCCCAGCAGGGTCGAAGCCTACTCTCGAGGCCTTGGGTAAATGTGAAAGTGTACACCAGGGCCCTGGTACGAAGGCAATGAAGGAACGGGGTGGGTTTGTAGTTAGTAAGAGTCTGAAATTATCTCCCGCTTCGCCCAAAGGCGGATGATTGGATGATTTTACCAACCACAAAAAAAAAAATGCTGAGACGCGAAATTCCTACTTTTGAGTGGCCCACGTTCTGTGACCTGTTTTCAGAAGCTATGCACGAAAACACCACCATCACCAAGGCTCAGAAGATGCAACGCTTGAAAGGGAAGCTCAAATAAGAAGCTGAACGCCTTATTCAGCATCTTCATATTTCGGCTGAAAATTGCGACATAGCTTGGGAAATTCTAACTCACAGATATAATAATGCTCAAGTTCTCTTTACAAATCAAAGAGAGATATTTTTAAAATAGCCTTTTATTTCTAAGCAAACGGCTGATGAGCTGAAGCGTCTATATGACACCATCACGGAGTGCATCTCGCTATTCACAACCATGGTGTGAACATGGGATCCGTCGTTAGTGCATCTTCTCAGTAAGAAACTGGACCAGGAGACGTAAAGTGATTACAAAAAGGCGCGGGCATCACCACGAGAGTTAGCATCTCTTTCAGTATTTATGACGTTCCTCGAAAACAAACTCACAGTCCTGGAACCTTTACACCGTAGAGAGAGAGAGAGAGAGAGAGAGAGAGAGAGAGAGAGAGAGAAACAATGAAGCTTGTTTGGGTATAGAATCACTGTTTTTTGACGTACACTCGCCATCCTGAAAAGCCTGTGTCGTAAATGTTTCTCTATACGTTTGGTCGAAATTGCCAGTATAAAACAAGCAGGCGTTTTAATTTATAATTTTTGTTTTCAAAATTACTTTTAAACCTTTTGCCGCATCAGATTCTGCGTTTGGTAGGTTTGAGCACATTGCTATGCTACTGCGTTAATACTCAGATAATAAGTAATTTGCTCAGATCAAAAATACACCCGCCATTCTGATATCAGGCTAGCGGCTCATAAAGTTTTTTAAATAACTCTAGTTTTATAAAAGCACATTGCTTCAAATTGTATGCACATTCCTCACATTGCTTTCATGTATATAGAATCTCTGTTTTTTCAGGTACACTCACCATTCTGATGTTCACACTGACTCCGGCAGGGAATCAGTGTTTCTAGCTTATGTACTAGGAGGATCAATTATAATTATGTATCAATGATTGAGTGATTTCAGGCTTATCTTAGTGCTGGGTTCTCAAAGCTTTTATGAGTGCTCATCACTCTGTGACATCTGGTGTTCTACAAGGTTCACATTTAGATACGATTCTTTTCATAATTTTTGCAAGCGCGTTTTAAGTAACATGGACAAGCGCTGTCCGACTGTTGCCCTATTTATAGACATGACTAAAGCATTTGATCGCGTTAAAATTGACATACTTTTAGACAAAGTTTCTGCAATTGGTATCAGGGGAAATGTACATAAATTAATTATTAGAATCCTATCTGAGCGAGAGACTACAACAAATCGAAATGTCGAAAATTTTACCAAAAAAAAAAGACAGTTTATAATCTACCCAGAGGCAAGTCAATTATGGCGTATCACAAGGAGGGCCATTCCTTTTCCTAGTTAAATTAATAACCTACTAACTGTCTGACAATCCCTTGACTCTTTGTTGACGACAGTACTATTCTTTTGACTCGTATGACAAAAATGGTTTACTAATGATAAGCATAAAATATATTGTCATAATTTACATTGGCATAAGGAAATTCAGTATAATGATCATTACACATAATATTATTAGGCATAAATGTTTTCCTCTATTGCTTGTTGCCATAAATACTGCTAGCATAATAATAATGAAGTATAATTTTGAAAGCATAATGTTATAAACTATACAAAAACAAACAAGGCCCAAGGGCCATCCTCGCCGCACCTTAACCTATTCCAATAGAGTTATTCCCAAATTATAATAACTAGCGGCCCGTCCGGGCTTCGCACGGGTGGACATAATTTTGTTTATATTTTTACCTTTCATTTATATTTTTTTGTTGTTTCAGTGCTATATTTTTTAAAACGCAGTATCACTCCCGCACCGCTGCAATGCCTGGCTAGTCACGACACGGCGCGGCGGCGCCTTTTTTGTATCTATGACATTTTAAATTCGTAATATTTATTGAATGGAATAGCCGATTTGAAAAATTCAAAAAGTAATCTACATGAATTGAAACAGTCTTGAAAACAATATGATTTATTTAGATAAGAATTTAAACAGAAGTATGAATAACATGGACATATAGTATCGCGAAGTTTTTTGTAGTAATTGATATGTTCTTTAATATTGTAGAACATACTTTTGTTCTATCATCAATAGTTTCAGCAGTGCATGCGACGAAACATGTTATATGGCATTTTTTACACCTTGGGTTACGTTACTACAGTTTAGTAAGGATCCCTAATCTTTTCTAGGAATAAATATAGCCTATGTTACTCAGGGTGATTGTAGCTTTCTAATGGTGAAAGAGTTTTTTTTAAATCGGCACAGTAGTTTTTTAGTTTATTCATTATAAACATACACACAAAACTACAAATCTTTCCTCTTTATAATATCAGTGTAGATAGTGTAGAAGTGTAGATGCAGATGTTTTTTTTATGGTAGGTACATCATCCAATGACAAGTCCCGCCCTTGGGTGGAGCGGAGTGTCAGACTCTTACTGACTAAAAACCTACCCCGTTCCTTCGTTGCCTATCATGCCGGGGCTGAGCCTTCCTCTCAGAAAACGGCCCTTAACCCCAGCAGGCTTCGACCCTGCCTGCCTGCAGCTAGCAGGCTGGGCCTCTACGGTTTGCTGACAGCGCCTTGAGGCGCGCGGGAACAGAAGCGCCGTCGACGACTTGGGCTCGGTCCGGTATGTTACCGGACGATCAAACAGCGTGCTACCCACTGCACGCCGTCTGCAAGCCCGCGCCTACGGTGGCCGGAAATCGGGATCGGAATCCCGGCGGCGGCTGGGGCGAGCGCCCCGTTGCCTCTGCCTGATGCGGTCAGCCTTCTCCTTTGCTAGCATTACTGCTTCGCAGAAGGAGGCGACCGCCTGCCATCCCTCCTCACTCCGGACCATGGCCTGAACCAAGGCCCGGCGAGAGAGATCGCTGCCGCCGATTGCCCCCACGAGGACACGGCGATGCTCCTTCCAGGCGGGGCACACCTCTACAGTATGCTCCACCGTGTCCTCCGGGTGTTCCGCACAGTGGCAACACCCGGGCGAATCCTCCGCACGAATCCGGAACAGGAACTTGGCAAACTTTCCGTGTTCCGTTAGGAACTGCGTCGTGCGGAAGTTAAGAGTGCCGTGAGGTCTTTCCAGCCACGCCTCAAGAATGGGCCTTATCGCTTCGATTGTGGCGCGCCCCGAACGAGGTTGCGATAGTCGCTGACGCCATTTTGCCATGAGATCCCGCCGGAGCTCTGTCCGCCATGCCTCGACTTGTCGTGGCAGCGGAATTTCGCCCCGGCGTTGCATCTCCATGCGCTTGTCGTGCATGTGTGCAAGGACTGTTGCCTCCAGATCCCATGGCGGTTGGCCAGCAAGGAGGGTCGCCGCCTCGCGGGAAATTGTTCGGTACCCTCGCTTCATGCGTATTGCCATGACCCTCTGGCACGCATTCAGCTGGGCCATCGGCTGCTGTTGCAGCGACGGTGCCCATACTGGAGCCCCGTAGAGGGCCATGGACCGAACGATTCCCGCGTATAGCTTCCGGCAGGAGGCGTCTGGTCCCCTGAGGTTGATCAGGAGCCGCCCGAGAGCAGCCCCAGTCCGGTTCAGTTTGGGAGCCAGACGTCGGAAGTGCTCCTTGAAGTTCCATCAGCTGTCGAGGACGAGTCTCAGGTACTTCATCGTCGACCTGACGCTGATGTGAACTCCTCCTACCGTTAGCTGGGAACCCGGTGGTGGCGCACCCCGAGGGCCGTGAAAGCACATGGCCGGATTTGTGCAATGCCACCTCGAGTCCCAACTGCTGGATCCTATCCACACTATCGCAACCCCGCGTGTCGCTAGTTCGACCGTCGTCCGGTACGACTCTCCCCGCGCTAGGACCAACGTGTCGTCCGCGTAGCAGACCACGCTGACCCCGTCGGGGAAGTCGCCGCGCAGCACGTAGTCGTACCCGATGTTCCACAAGGGTGGTCCCAGTACCGATCCCTACGGAACACCGCACGACATCTCTCGACGTTTCCACTCTCCCTGGTGACCGGGGTAAATGATCTCTCCGACAGGTAGGCCTCGATTACACGACAGAGGTAGTTGGGCACCCGGTGGTACCGGAGTGCCGTTCCAATGCTACTCCAGGGCAGGGAATTAAAGGCGTTGGCAATGTCGAAGGACACTGCCACGATACACCTGCCCTGGGATACCGCATCCCCCGTCGTTAGGGCTCGCACGCGTATGGCTCGATGGCATCCACCGTGGAGCGCATCCTGCGAAAGCCGAACTGTCCGTCCGAAAGGTCCGGCCCCACCCGTGCAAGGCGCGCGACTACGCGGTTTGCAATTAGATGTAGATGTAGATCCGAGAGAGCCTTTAGTATTTATGCAACTCCAACTTGTGCCAAAGTAGTATTAGACAGCATTATGCTAATAAATGTTATGCGAAAACGTTATGCCAAACTATATTATGCCTTAAAATTTTATGCCAAGAGGGGTATTACCGACAAAAATGACATTCTTAACAATATGACGAAAAAATACACTAGATTGGTTAATAAGCAATAATTTCAAAATTGATATTAGTAAAACAAAAGCGATTAATTGTAGGTTGAGAAAAACAATAGCGAATTTAAACATCACTTGTGACGGCCACATAATAGAAGGAGTAGAGTCAACGTTTTTAGGATTATACATAGATCAAAAAATGACTTGGAAAAAAATTAGAGCATTAATAAATTAAACAGTTTATTCGTTTGCTTTACGTATTTTTACTAAAGTCGTAGATATTACAACCTTTGTAACTGCTTATTATGGTTGTGTATCGTTTACTGTTCGATACGGTGTTACTTTTTGGGACAACTCTACTGATTTGGAACGTGCGTTCAGGGCAAAGAAGAGAGAGCGTAAGAGCAATAAGTAGCTTAACTCAAACATGTAAACCAAAACAATTAACTCTGTCCAGTTTATCCACTCTAATCTGGAACTGTTTGAATATCGTACTAGAAAGCGTTACGCAGATAAATTATGCGTTCCAGCTTGTAAAACAGCGCTCCTTAGCTTTGTTTGCAAGCCCCAAGATAATCAAGATATATATTAAAATTCCCTCAATTATAGTTCAAATAATGTGAACTTATTTAAACATAAACTTCGGTCTTTTCATATAGTTAAGGCTTATTATTCAGTTCTTCGATGATAAAATGTAACGCAATTATTGTTAATAAATAATTAATGAAATAATAGTAATTCGAGTTAATTTGACATAGTTGATTTCAAACTTATTCAATTTGACCTTTAATTATATTTGTTATGTCCCATTTGATTTTTTTTTTGTTCTGTAGCCAAATGGCAATAAACGGAACCATTAGGTATGTATTCGTCTGTCTGCCTGTCTGTCCGTATGTCACAGCCACTTTTATCCGAAACTATAAGAACTATACTGTTGAAACTTGGTAAGTAGATGTATTCTGTGAACCTTTGGGGGTTCCCCATATTTAGAACTGAAACTCGATTTTTTTTTTTCATCAAACCCATACGTGTGACGGAATCTATGGATAGGTCTTCAAAAATGATATTGAGGTTTCTAATATCATATTTTTATGGAAAATACACGCTGTGTTGAAAGTAATAAGGTTTATAATTGACTGTGTAGTATAGTCGGATTTATACTCGTAATTAGCAAGTATGTGCGCGACTTTGTAACTATTGCTGCATGTGTAGTGGTGTCGGTGGTGGTAGGGACAACTGAAGAGATCGTGTTCCGATACATTACTCACCGGTGGCGGTGGCGGAGGCGGCGGCTGGCGGCGCGGCGTCGCGGCGCGTGACGCCGAGCTGGAAGGCGCCGCCCGCCGTCTTGTGCGGCGTGTAGCGCGCCAGCGCCGCCGACGCTGCGGACACGACCACGAGCTGCTGAGCGCTGAGCGCCGCACACACAACACACTGCGATGCTATACGGTACAATGTTGGCTTCCCAACTTAACATTCTACTGAGCTTACGTCTCAAAAACATAAAAATGTTTTAAGTGCCAAGGAAAAAAATTAACCCCTAAAATTGTACAATTAGCTATCGCATTGTTCGTCGTCGTGTGAGCGAGGCCTGAAGAGGCAATACCAGTCATCGACCCTCCCGATGATTACTCATATGTTGCAATACGGATAGAATTAAATGTAGTTAAGATGAAAACGAAACAGAAAGGTTATGAAGGAGCGGACAATGACTGCTACTGACACTTTAAATGACATTGACGAAACGTTTGAAACATCGTGTTCGTTTTATTATTTTACATGGCTATTACATTATGTACGTCACGTGAGAACTTATTACAATATCATCTCCTTTAGATGTTAATTGCTGACGACACTGGTCAAAAACCGGAAACAATAAATAAAGGAGAGGTAACACGAACGCGTAAGATCAAACAGGCAAGCTACTTCTAGCGACTCTGAGCCATCCTGGAAACGGGTATCGCTGGTGTTTTACATTCTATGTTTTATATTCGATTTTAAGTTCTATACATTGACTTATGCAGCGTAGATTTCTGAGACAGGTCAGTAAGGGCAGGTACCTTAACCATTATATTTAGTCCCCTTTTTGAGGAGTGGATAGTCTTCACAGCATCCTCACCTTCCACATGCTTCCTTCAACTTTGGGATGTCCCTGCATCTAAATCGTGCGGAAGAAATGCCCAGATATCACCAATGTGTGGACTGATCGGCAGACACAGTTGCATTCGGCGGAGGTGCCTCGCGTGCCCTCGCGGCGGCAGATGCGGCAGCGCCACGGTCCGGCGCGAGAGGGAATAGGATGCGGTCGCAGTAATGCTAGAAAAGGAGGCGGCCGCACGCGTGAGGGAACGGACATTCTCGCGCTCTAGCCGCCGAGGCCCCAACCGCGACTGTCAGCCGACGCAGCTGTGGGCTTGCGAACGCGCACCTCAAAGATTTATCAGCAAAACCGTAGATATTCGGAACTGCATTGTACTCGTATTTTAAATGGTCCCATAGATTCTTTTGATCCCTTGGTATTTATCATTTTGTGTTACTGTGTAATTTTTTTCCCAAATCCGTGAATGCAGTTCAGAATATCGTAAATATGGATGGTGTCCTAGTAACGTTTTTCTGTAATTTTAGCGGTTAAGACTGCCCTAACTGACCCCCAAAAATCTACCCTGTATAGTGAGAACAGGGGGGCGCGCGGGGGACACGTACTGCAGGCAGCCTAGAAGAGTGCTCATAAATACGCGCTCGTACGTCTAGCTGACAATCGTTCTTACTTACTTAGCTTTTAAATAAAATTCTGCTTAATGTACAGAAAAAGAAATTGATTGTGTAACTTTTTAAGATTCAATGTTACACGCGCAAAATATATTTAGAGATTTCGCTGACTTCAGCTAAATCTAGCTTATGTATACTGTGCTGTCATAAGTGAGGAGCGATTCGTATCCTGTATACACCGTTAAATTTTGATCGTTTTAATCCCGTGGAGGGTCGATCAGGTACATGAAACACTATCGATTTGTAAAGATAAAATAAAAAAATAAATTTTCTAAAACTGGAATTAATATACGCATGAACGAAATTAATTTCTTCAAGTAAACGGGTCAATGCCCTTGTAGGTAGTTGTCGGTCGTAATTAGAGTTTATCGATATAAATCGATAGTGTTTCATGTACCGAATCGACCCTCCACGGGATTAAAACGAAATTCAATCAAAATTTAACGGTGTATACGTATGTTCGACAAGGTCGCATGAGATAGCCCATAAGAACCGGTCGCTTGCGTGAGACAGCCACGATAAGATAGCGGCCGTCACTGTCAAGAACGCATCTACTGTATTGCATTGCGTCCTTTGAATTTGTCAATGTCACTACTACTTTCTTAGAATTACATGAAATCAAACGTGTCCGAAAATATAATAAGTGTGTGTTTAACATGGCAACACTGGCTACTAATAACAATAAAGTGTTGCAGGACGCAACCTCGCTGCGCTGAGGGCCGCGCCGTGACGTCACACGAAGGTCTCCCGCGCCGCGCGCCGCCTCGCTGCGGCCACAACAACTCCGGTAATATCGTCAATGCTACTCAACATTGATATAACGAATACTAGGATAGTAAAGACGAAAATTCATATGCACAATATCTGCAAAGACGTTATACAGGTTTTATACAGTCAAGAGTTGGACACGTTAACATACTTCTACTATCCAAATGGATCGATACAAGTGCAGTATGGAATCGCAAAATTACACAATGCAATGTAGTGTCGCGATTGGTTCTCGTACTGCTTACTATTACTCCCTTATCACGCGTCCGTTCTGCGCGGAGTATTTAGCGACTTAGGAACCCCCGAGCTCAAGTGAGAGCTGTTGAGCAGCCATTACACACAACACTAGTTGACGAACGCGTTCGCCACAAGTGCGGTGCGCAAACAAGCGCACTGTTTGTCACGCCACATAAGGGTACGGACTTTGCTATTGTAAAAACTCCATTTATAAAAGGCTAGAAGTCAGGAGATTATGTATTTGTCACTATTAATAGGTAGGAAAAACAACGCGTGGCATGACGCCGCATCTTATGAGCGGCTCGCTCGAGAGCGGCTTTGTATACGAACTACAGCTTTAACAGATCGAATGCCTTGAGTGGCGGTTGCTGGATTTTCATGAGCATGTTCAATATTTGAAGTATGAGATAGTTACAGATATGTGTATTGGCGGCGAGCGTGGCGTGCAGCGGTGATTCCGCGAGCTGTGGTGTGGCCTCAGGCGCGGGGACTGCGGGGGCCCCGGGCGCCGCCACCCCGGCCGCCGGGGCCCCGGGAGCGGCCGAGGCCGCGCCCCCGACCTCCTCGCACAGGGACGTCTCCGAGGGGTACTCGAACGTGCGCGTCATCGAGTCATCGAACTGCAGCTTCAACTGAAATCACACATTTTAATTTTTTTTACTTGTCCTATAATTTGATTATTTCCTAATTTATATTATCCATTGAAGTATATATAATATATAAACTTTTTGTACAGTAAATATGGCGAAAAATGTTTAACCAGCAATAATATTCCACATGTTTACACAAATACAGCGTTAAATTTTGGTCATTTTAATGCCGTGGAGGATCGATTCGGTACATGAAATACTATTTATTCATAAAGATAAAATTAAAAAATAAAGTACTTTTTTTCTAAAACTCGAATTAATATTCGCATATACGAAATTAATTTCTTTAAGTAAATGATTCAATGACCTTGTAGGGAGTTGTCAGTCGTTGCGTACTAACTACCTACAGTTCATTGGCCTCGATCAGCTAACGCTGCAGCTTGAAAATAATAATTTCGTACATGCGTAGATTAATTCGAGTTTAAAAAAAAAAGTACTTTATTTTTCATTTTTATCTTTACAAATCCGAATGTACCAAATCGACCCACCGCGGGATTAAAACGATCAAAATTTAACGGTGTATATACCCAATATATATATATTTAATTTGCTAAATATTTATATGTATTTTGTTATTTACGGCGCCTTCAAATTAGCTACAGCCGCGCTGCGGCCGCGCGAACTTTGTTTGAATGGCCGATTTACATCCGCGCGGCACTTGGCGCCCTTTGTTCTCATCATAGTCGCTCGCACACACATCCCTCCCTATGGCGTTCCCTAGATTGACCGTAGGTTGACCAGCGTGGGCTGTACTGCAGCTGACGCGGACGCAACCAACATTTACAAACCGCATGCGGGCAGCGGTTTAGTCTGTTACCAGTAGAACAGCTTCAAGTGCTGAGACATTTTACGCCGATATCAAAAAGCAAAACAGTTGCATTAACAATTCGCATGAAATCGGATTCATCAAGTCGGTCAATAAGTTACAAGCAACATGGCCGCATTCTGGCAAATTTGCGCCATGAATCAGAGTTGTAGGAATGTGGCTTCAGCGAGACACTCGGTGTCGTCAACATTGTGTCGAGTGGACGCGTCCGGACGCGACCAGCTGCTGCAGCTCCGAGCATGCGGTCAGACCACTCACACAATACACTTCTTTCCCATTACTAAACAATGCTGGGAAATTGAGTGAGATTTCAAACAAAAATGCCATTTGTGAAGTCACAATATTAGAAATGAGTCTTATTATCACATTCTTCAGCCCTTTTACCAATTTGTGCAACTTGACACAAATTGGTGGTGCTTGGCTCAGCATGTCTTCTTTCAGCTTTCGCGGTGGTCCAATGGATGTTTTGAATATGAATTAAAATAAACTAGTAGTGCTGACAGTGCGGGACGTGTGAAGTATGTGGCTGGTGGAGCATAGCTGCGTGTGCGCACATATCCGTGGAACCGGTATTGATTATTCCGCGGATGATAATGACCGCGCCGCGCTGTGGTCACTCAGTCACTCACAGCTGACGCCGGCGCGCGCCGCTCTCCAGACTTCTGAGCTGTTACACTGTTCATGGTTGACCACAGAAAGACATTTTATAGATCAAATTGTTCGTTTAGTAGGAGGGAATCTTAACCGATTACAAATACGAATAAAAAGATACACTATCGCCGAGCACCAATAGCTAAATGTTTAAGAGTACAGCTTCTGAAAGCGGCTTTGCTTGAAAATTATCCGAAGGGAATCACTCCCGTCTTCCATGACACGCAGACCCTGTCCGTATGACAAGCTACATCTGATCATCACATATATTTTCACCTTCATATTAAAAAGTATGTAATGTTACCTTACACGTAATGTTATGTTACCTTAGAAATGCGGTCCTTGTTGGGTCGGCACGGCATGGAGGAGCGCCCGTTGATGAGCACATTGTCGTTGACGAAGCGCACGCGGCACGGCGACGGCGGTGCGCCGTCCAGCTCCGTGTCCGAGTCCGAGTCGGAGCGGAGCAGCGCGTCTGGCCGCAGCACCACCACGCCCGGCTCGCCCGCCTGCCAACAACAACATACTGCTTGTTAATAATCCGCCAAACTTAAAACTCATAATCGTTTGGAAACCTGATGCATCTAAACCTAGACTTTACCACTGCAGTATAAAATGTCTTCCAACATGACTCGCAATGCTCAATTTGACACATTTGACATGTTGTCCACTAGGGTGCTTTATGTAACAAACAAATGTAAAGCTAGACAAATAGTAACGTTAGGTATTCAGTATTTGTACTAGAAAACTTTGCTAAGGTCATGAAAATATTATTCTGCAATATTGCACAGAGCGATAACGATGCTGTATACTTAGGTTCCTCCAACACGTTTGTAGCAAGTGAGGCTCGCATACGCCATCGATTCGCCGCGCGTATTAGACACGATACAACATGTTTTTCGTTAGTCCAATTAACGTATCAATCTCCAGCGTGAAGGTGATGATGTAACACTTTAACAACGACCAGAAGGAAGGACGGACCCAAAACAACCACCGCTTTATACCCATAGCTTGGTCCTGTTTTATTTACTCTTTGCCTAAAGCGTCTCTTATCAATTCATTTTATTCGGCGTACTAAACGAGGGCTGCTCTTCCGGACGCTAACGAGTCCGGTTGACGCATGGACGTCCACTCGATAAGCGTTCCGTCTGGCAGCCATGACCTGTCAGATTATTGCCACAAATTGCAAAATTACACAATCACAGACAGCATGAACAACACATCTTGTTTAATAGTTTTTTGAGTTGTGAACGGTTGAGGAAGTAATAAGGAAGTTCAAATACATAATTAGATAGCTTTTAATTTTGAAGTGACGGTCACGAGAGAAGCTGACGCTGTCATCAACTAGTGAGCAATAAATAAACCAGTTGCGATAGTGGTCCGCTATCGCAACCACCGGCAGTCGGAATGTTGTATAGAAAACATTTCTTTTTCACAGCACTGTTGTCGGAACGAATTTCCCAAAACGAGTTGCAGGCGATTAGTAGCGGAATCTTGCCGGCGTCCGGTGACCGTGACGGGCCGCGCCGCGCCGGGTTCAAGGGAAACGTGCCGGACCGGTGTGCCGGCCGCTGGGAGCCTCGAGCACTGACTCTCACACACTTATATCTTTCTGTATGTACATAGACTTCAATCAGAAACAATCCGATGGTATAACGCTCGCAAGCGATACTGTGGAACCTACGGCCCTGCATTATTGTATTTTCTGTATAAATCTCAGTGGCATTCCAGCGAAGACTGGGCTTTAGCCTTATGTAGGTACCAGGCACAAGCTAGATTCCGCTTGCTTTTGCAAAAAATATAACCTTCGTTTACAAGGGACATAGATATAACTGGCGAAATGTGGGTTTGTTTAACCCACATTTCGCCAATAACGACTCCACTGTGTAACAAAATCCTCGGGAATACTCATGTCATATATGATATGTAAATTAGACGTGTTTGTTAATAAAAGTTAAATCGTCGCACAAAGGAGTGGTCGCTATATTTGTAAATCAGCGCGTCCGGCAAATGAGGCGACAGTCCCGACCAGACGTGTCAGCGACAATAGCATGGCGGGCGCGCGGGCGAAGCAGGCCCGCGTGCGCTGGACGTGTGCTTGACGCACAAGTGACGTTGTGCACGTCATTATTTCTTTAGACATGAACGTGCCGACGTTGAAGTTGAGCCCAACAAGTCGCTACACCGTACATGTGCAATTGTGCACCCTCAGGAACGTGTCGCTCTATGCTCTATGACATTTAAAATTAAATTTAGCGACACGTTCTTGAACCTTTGGCTTTGCCGTGGTCGGGTAAAAAGATCTCGCATAAAATTGTTTTACGCTCAGTACTGTACTCAGTTTAAATGAAATACATATTATTATACTCTGCATTTCAAAATGATTAATGTATTATGTACCGATCTGAGTACTGTTCCACTTTAATAATGAGCAATTAAATAACAACGGTTTAATATTAAACATATTTTATGAATAATCAGCTAATAAGTTCTAACCACAAGATACTTGTATTGTGTATCGGCTGTGCGCGCGGCTGTTCGTGTCACAGCAACACTCGACTCCATGCGCCGCCTACTAGTATGACTAATACTGAAACTACTCGGTGAGCGTCAACAACTGGACGCTGAATATTGCAGTTTACGATTAATTGTCACTTGTGTTGTTGCCTCGCCATTTCGCAATTCGTCCTTTCTATTCTTCAGGCATGAGGGCTAGCGCTGCAGGCATACGCATGCCAAAACGGAATGAATGAAGAAGAGCCATAACAAAATTACAAAACATTTACAAAACAGCGTCATTTCTGTCGTGTGACGCTGGTCGTACGATATTGTGTTTTTAGCGGTTTTAAACATCGTACCTTGATCAGGAAGATTGGTCCTTCATCTCTTAAGACATCCTGCAGACCGCTCAGCATGGCGATAAATATACGTTTTAACGTTTTAAGCTATCTTAGTTAACTTCTGCACAAAATAGATATTTTTGCAGTTAATAAGGAACAGGTGGAACAGTTTTTGTAGGTCACCAGGACCACTAACATCGGAGGTGTTAACGTGACGTTCCCAATAAGAAGCGATGACGAAAATGTGCGTCAGTTTGGTCAGCTAGGCGGCGTCGCACTACAACAGCGCCTCGGACACAGCGCGCGATATCGTATCGTAATCGTGGATAAAACGCCTGATTACGACGCCGCTTAATGTGCTGCCTTTATCACAGTCTCAAAGGCATTTTAATCTTTAGTAAGTCCCATAAATCATATTGATAGGCAGGTTGTGTTCTATTTCCTTAAGGATAGATATTCATTTACATGTTTTTACGTGTTTCATGTATTTGAAGTCAGTCAGTATGTGGAACACGGTCCAGTGAAGGCCTTATTTCGAAACATCGGGTCCTGTTCTCCAAGCAGGCCGACTTGTTCAAACACAGGCTTTACTAATACCACTGCTCCGGGGACACGCTAGCTCCGCCGCAACACGTGGCTCTCTAAATCTGCTATGCTTTATTTGTTCAGCATGTCGTTCAAGGTATATCGACAGAGTTTCTCATTCATACATTGAAGTTGAAAATAAATTGCGTGCGACGGTAGGATGTGATGAGGTGTGAGAGCAAACGGAATTTATGATCTAACATACAGTGAGGAAGCAAATAGAATCAAACGGGCCCCTAACCGAATATAAGGTAGATTCGTTAAAGGGCTTGTTTCTGACTTCAAATAAATGAAAATATTATACTTTTACTTTTGATTTGTGTGGCTAAACTTTGCATTCAAAAAATTCTTATCATGAGATGTGAATATTTAAAACTGAATAATTGAGTGTTCTACTTCAGTAATTGAGATTATGAGGACTTGAGTGAGGACTTCCCTCGGAAAAGATGGTAGTCTTGTTCTTGTTGGCGTCACATAATAACACAAAGCAGTGTGTAGTATTGTGGTGCTCATACGTCCGCGGCGGCACGTGTCGCCGCACGCCTCCGATAATAATCTGCATCGTTTTAATGACACCTTTTTACTTTCATGCCACTGATTGAGAAAACTACTGGGATAAATCACGTCGAGAAAGTACACCCATCTACGTTGTGTCCCCGGGGCCTTAGATCGAAGGCAATGAATGGAACAGGGTAGGTTTTTAGTCAGTAAGAGTCTGACAGCATCTCCCGCCCCACCCAAGGGCGGGAATTGTCATTTGATGATTTTACCTACCATAAAAAAATCTACGTTGTGTAATTGATCTTCGATGATTAAGGTTTTCAATAATATCGGGACTAGATTTTCGATACTCCAGAGTTGAAGCAAGTGCATCAACCTACAAGTATATCGGACGACCTCAAGCAGACAAAGATTTTAATATGTATCGGCCCGATAATGATCACCTACTGGTAAGCATGTGATCGCTGCTGATATATCTGCATTTCTATTCGTTGCTGTGAGGTGCTGGTGCGCTCGCCGTGCTATGTGACAAGTGATGCAGATTCCTGGAGCCGGTTCAGTCTAGTCAATCATGATAGCTCGAGCGTAGTCCCTTCTCTCTTTTTACACTTTACAAGAAACCGTTTTAAATTGTTAAAACTTTTGCCATTAAACTAAGTTTAAAATTCATTTCGTTTAGGATTGAATACGATTCTGAGTGTGTAAGTAATCATCATTCTACTTTACGTCAATAACTCAGGTTTTCCAATTAAGCGAGTATGTAAGCAAGTGAAATACGATCGCCATTGTTTCTGCGCTCAGTAGCAGTTCAGTACGCATTCGGTCATAAAAAGGCGTAGGTACGTACTATTGGTGCGGAGTGCGGCTACTTCGCAACGTCCTGCCGCCAGCGCAGCCGCCACTGCCCATTGTTGGCTTATCACGGGGATATAGATAGCGCAACTTTATTGGTTCCGTCCGATATACGGACTAATAATATAATATATAGACAAGGTGCTAGAATTTTAGTAGGTATGATTATAAGTGAGCTCTGTAACAAAACGTTAATAAGTACTGCAATATGAACCAATGCTCTATTACAGTCAGTGTTCACACCTCTAGCGAACTGACTCATTCCAAGCGTGGAATAGTACGGAACTGCGAGCTAGACGCTATACACGATTCAGTAGGTATGTCTGGCTGTCCCCCTGGCCGGCGCGCGCGATCGATCCGAGCCCGTCTGGGCGTCTCGGCGACCCGCAGTATTTTAAACCTGTTTGTTAACTTATCGCGTTCAATCGCGCACTAAATTATATAAGTGTACAGTTAATTAAAAAATCGTCACAGATAGCATTCCGCTGGCCGTCACGAAGCAGCGCGCTGCCGACTCATAGACTGACGCAGAGCGCGAGATGTGCGAGCACTGTTTGACGAGTGACATGCCACGCGTGTGTGCAACATTGTTAACTCAACTATTTGAAGTTTTAACTTTCTAATGCAGAGATTTCAAGACAAAAGCACCCACTGTCGTCATAATCGTTCCGAATACGACAGTCAGATGACAGACAGTCTACTGGTGGTCTAATGATCATAAGCCTCCTCCAGCAGCGTCGCGACATCTCGCGCGAATTCCCATGAACATCACCACCGTATTGTCTACACCGGTCTATTATCTACACCGTTGGTGTAGATAATATTACCGTGACGTTGGTAAACTTTGTCGAATTTCAGACCTGTTTTGTCTTATTTATATTTGCAGTGAGAGAGGAAGTTCTTTTGAACTTACCCCTCCCACTGCAATTTATGTTTACCATCTCTTTATGTCGGTAAGCCCGTCTCTTGCGAATTTACAAGTTTCTGATTAATTCACGGAGGGACATTCCGAGAACTATCAAGAACATTGAATTTCGTCTCGAGCCGCTGCGGTATTTAGGACAAGTGGAAAGTACGACAATTATCGAAGGCTACTCAGATTTGAGATGATTAACCCTTTCTTGACTGCGAAGGTTGGACCGAGCGTTTGCTCTAGGTGAACGTAATTATCAACAACTTGGACTTTAGTATCTTCACAGGGGTGAGTACGTCCGAATCTAACCTTTCCTCTTCTTATGTAATCTAAAAGGATTAAAAATAATAACTATACAATTAAAAATTTTAGAAAACCTCCGACAGTCGTCATCGTTATGAAATGTATAGAACTGGTTAAGACAAATCTAACGAGCCCAAACTCGATGGGTTTACTAGTAAGCATTCCAGGGTTCTAACAGCCAACTCTCAGTTCTAGCATCAGGTTCTCGACGTCTTGAGAAATGTATAGTACTGGTTAAGACGAATCTAATGAGCCCAAACTCGATGGGCTTACTAATAAACATTTCAGAGCTACGTCTTCTACCTTCGAGCTCCATCATCAGATCAGATCAGTAGCACTATCATGTACAATGAATGAGTATTACAAATTAGAAAGTAAAGTAAATACGCATTATAAGTGCTTAATATACCTATTGCAGCTAACGAGCGAACTGGTGACCTTAAACACCTGAACAGATCTTCATAAATTGGAGCATGAGAACCATCTCGATTAAGCCAGCTTTCAACCAAAAAACCCGCATCAAAATCGGTCCATTCGTTTGGGCGCTACGATGCCACAGACAGACAGGTCAAACTTATAACATCCCTCTTTTCTGTCGGGGGTTAAGAACACGTTATTGTTCGTGCCAGTGCTACGTGTGTAACCGCGGCACCTGCGGCTCGGGCGCGCAGGCCGGCCGAGCGGCCCTATGACCGCAGAAACACAATACGATCGGTTACGCAACCGCGCGTGCGCAACTTGTCGCGGACACCGCCCACCAGTGTAGTCTAGTGATGAACCTGCGGAACTCTGGCTAAATAGTTACGATTCGACTCTGATGCCAAAGATGCGACGCAAGGCAAAGACGCAACGTTACTAACTTGCAGTTACTTTTCGTCAGACCAACAACGTGGTATATCAGAGGATGCTGCAAGTTGCGTTTGGTGGCAGTTCGATTATTCGCGAGCGCATCAGTGTGCGCCCGTCGTGCGTCGTCTCATGGCGGCTGTTTCATTACCATAAAGCCTTGTTAAAATACGACGACGAGAGAAAGTAAACGACTAATGTCCGGCTACTCGCATATTGTCTAACGCCGCCACCAGCACCAGTCCAAACGGTTAAATCATCGACTTCCTATGAATAGACAATTAATAATCTTTAAGTAATATGAGTTAGAGATAACGTATCAGCGAGTGTCGAGCGGCATTCGTAACGAAACTAGTTCCCGTTGAACTGATAACTGTTAGTACAACTCAGGCTAATTGATTGCTGGTTCATTTCCTTGTTCGTCAAAAATGGAAAGCAAGGTTATTGTGAATTTATATCTATTATCAATTTCAGAGTAGGTATGAGACCCGACCATCTTTTGACCCAATGCAAATTAGAATCAGATTCTAATCCACGTTTCGAATTATATTCTTCATGTAGACGAATGTACAGATTCTCTTATTATTGACTAGACTCAAGTTTAGTAGGTCCGGGCTGCAGACGGGCAGATCGCGAAGTGCGCACGCGCCGTGCCCGTTACTCGAGCGTTTACCTATCATCGACAATTGGTCATAGCGTGTCACCCACAGATAATGTCACCACAGTCGAGCCCGCACACGATAGCCTACTTGTCACTGCTGTCCTTTTGTGTATCGTCTGAAGGAGCGAATGTATCGAGTCGCGCGTGCTTAATCACGGCAAAATCCACGATGCCACAGACACAGTAAGCAACAGATTATATATAATTATTATTATTGGCTATAGTAAAAAAATAAAGTAGTGAGCTATATCTAACACTGGCTTTATCGCGAAATAAAATTATAATTGAGTTGAGATACTTTATTTTCGAAGGGTGTACCAGCATCCAACTGAAATGATGTTATGTCTGATGTCTTCGATTTAATTTTGTTTTCTTATTTATTTGTTCTCTGTTGCAGACGTCGCCTACGAAGTGGCCGCACACGAGTACACTACAGTTGAAAGGCTTCGCCTGTTCGTCAATAGTTACACAAAAATCGGGACGAGACAGTGTCCAGTTCAATTTAATTCTCTTTTGCGACAAATACATTTTCCTAAACAAACTCGAATGTCATGGAAGCACATCCACAAGAGCTCCGGTGAACAGTTCCGTGAATGGCTCAGTTTCACAACACAGGACCTCACCTTGGTCACGCTGCTTACACTACATTACAGTTAATTGTGACATTTTGGGAACGCGATATTGTCTGATGCAGGAAGCAATTAATTCGTAAAGGACATTTGGGCAGCAACTAGCGATGCATTCCGCCGCTCAGATTAGGTACTTCCGTGAATAATGTTGCAGAGCTCCTTATCACGAAGTCGGCCGCGTGCACAAAAACTCTCCGAGTGAGATTAATGCCCTGCGACGTTTTTATAACAATACAAAAAAAAAAAAAAAACTAAACTTTTATGGTCAAGGAGGCAGTCGGATACACACGCCTGCCTATCACGAGACCTCGTCACCGGTGTGTTAATATTGTGACAAGAGGCGCGGAGCACGGCAGACGTGGTAATTGGTCAAACGAGGCGCAGTGGCCGGCCGCGCGGTCCGGGCTAGTTGGCGTTAAATGCCAATTTGCGACAGACTGCCCATGCACTCATGTGTTTACCAATATTACCATTTGAGCAGTTGAGCAGACACGCCGTTACATTCGCATCATGATGGCTCGGCCGGAAGCATTGCTATTATCTACAACGGGCACACGATTGCTTTGCTGTCCTCTAGTGAACAGTTTCATTCTCTATCGCCAAAATCTAGATTCGGATTGAATGATTTAGAAACGGTGGTAACGTGATTTTTGTATGACAGTGAACAGCGAACCTTTCTGAACTGAATACGGTTATAAACACAACTGGGGACTTAAGATGTTTAATTTGGGATGCGAATCTGTCCACAAGCAGCTGTAAAGAATGAAGAAAAGGTACAGTAGATACCGTTGAAGTAAGGATGTCGGATGGCGAGTGCGGTGCGGGTGAGGGAGGGGGGGGGGGAGTGGTGCACATCATACATCACGTAGAGAGCAGCGCGGCGGCGCTGACACGCCAACCAGAGCGGAACGTTGATAACCGCACCAGTGTTTTTGTGCCATTATACCATTTCCGAGGCTCGCGAGCGCTGCTTCACGTGAGGCTGTTATATCAGCTCTTACATGCTGCCTACCCAGCAACATGTGGACCTATTCCACCAACACACTCACCCATCTCTAACAGATGGGAAGTTCTGCCGACAGAAGTCAAAAACTCTCTGGAATTCATGGTTCGTAATAGTTAAAAGGCATAGAACTACGTTCGTAAAGTTTACACTTATCTATGCTTCATAGCCGAAGCATTTCTCGAGAGAGCCATCTGTTGGGGAAGGCTTTAGCCTGAATGGTGGTAAAAATTATATCAGAGAATTCATCAAATTAAGTTTTAATTCCGAAGACAAGACGTGAGGCACGCGTGGCGGGGTGACTTCATTTAATACGTTTTTAGATGAATGGTTATGATGTTAAAGCCCATTGTTCAATTGTGTAGCTACGTATTCTAAAAATAAAATTAGTTTTTCTGCAATGACTCTGTATCATGAAACGCACAAAATGTTTCAAGAACAAATTCTTTGTGCGTACAGCTTAGGAGTTGAATTCCCTTCCGGAGTGTTCGAAGTATGCGATTCTTGATACTATAACCTGGAGGTCCTAAGTCAAGAGTGAATAGGTTAATTATAAAGTGAAATCTTGATTGTTAACGATTTCGAAATCGGAGCCATAACGCCTGTGAAATTGGGCCAGTTCCCTGAAGCACTGCATTGATCCACGACACTACATCGCATATCAATCAGGCACACCGCGCTGACGTCACAATGTCACTCTCGTGACGACAGCGTCTTAGTGGCGGGTGGCAGCGGGCCCGCGCCGCGCCCGCGCCCGCGCCGTGCTCTGAGTAAAGTGTACGAGAGTTTATCGCCAATAGCGCCATATCTGATACAGCTTTATCACATAATAAATTTATACATAGGTGGGGAAAATCGCTAATAACAAGCTTCCACATATATACTTATATCAACATACATTTTGCATTGACTTGGAGATTACAATACATTTTGCGTTGACAAGTAATAACTCTAGAGAAATTAAATCTAGTTTTACAATGTAAAGGACAAAGAATAAGCGTGCCAAATCATAAAAACAACTATTTAATTAGTCATCTAAGGTTTTCACCAAAATATATGGAAAATTTCTTGTTGAGAATATTTTATTTAGTGAGTAGTGAAGGCGGGTCGCTGCGCGTGGGCCTGGCCGCCGGGGTCACTTGACATTGCTTTTCATTTAAAGGTGACTTGCACAAGTTGCACACTCGCGTATCATTTGATGAAGCTGGTTACGCTCGCTCCACTTTATTCGCGTTTCAAATATTAATTTAGCAAGGTCAAGTCCGTTAGCACACGTTCACATGAGAAATGTCATCAAGTGCCAATACATAGCTTGCATTTTCTTTTCTTTTTTTTTTTTTTTTCGGTAGGTAAGATCATCCAATGACAAATCCCGCCCTTGGGTGGGGCGGGAAATAGTGTCAGACTTTTACTGACTAAAAACCTACCTTTCCGTTCCTTGTCTTTGTCCCGGGGCCCGTGGTGACACTCTCGCATAACCTTTGGCCTCAGTAGGCTTCGGCCCTGCTGGACCCCTACAGTTTGCTGACAACTCCTTGAGGCGCGCGGGGACAGTGCGCGCCGTAGACGACCTGAGCTCGGACCGGTCTCTTACCGGACGAACGGACAGCGAGCTACCCATTGTCCACCATCCGCGAGCCCGCGCCTACGGTGGCCGGAAATCGGGATCAGAAACCCGGCGGCGGCGGCGGCGTGTGCGCCTTTGCCTAATGCGGTCGGCCTCCTCCTTTGCTAGCATTACTGCTTCGCAAAAGGAGGCGACCGCCTGCCACTCCTCCTCGCTCCGGAGCATGGCTTGAACCAAGCCCCTGCATTTTCTTGACATTTAGCTTACATTTAGTGACAACGCGTTGGTTGTCTTTAAATTCCTATGATTAATTTTGCACACGAGTACAAGACTACGAGAGCTATTAGATAATGAATGTGAGTTGTGGTTGCGGACAAGAGGGCGCGCGCGACGCGTGCAGGCCCGGCGCGCTGACCTCTGCTCTCAGAACCTCACTCGTCACACCGCTACGTCATGGGGATGCCTCGGATTTCACTTTTATTTATTGCTTTTCAAACCAAAGATAAATTTATAAGTAACCGCTGTTATGTAGTAGTTTGAAGTTTTTTTACTCAAATAACTTGTTTATTATTAATGCGCTTATTCAAATCAGTCGATATCGATGTTGTGCAACAGTCTAGTCATGTGGTGGGCCTGCTGGGTCAAGTTGCGGGACGTCGCGCCAGTCCTCTGCCGTCTCAGCAATTCAGTGGCAAGCAATAATGATTGGGCAAAACGACGATTTGCTTAACGTGACTTGCAAAACATTATTATTGCTGATATTAATTTGAACTAGATTGAATGTTCCAAGTCTTGGTTGACGTGTCGCGAGTCATGCCTTACTTCACGGGCTTCCCTTCGGCAACGAGTTAGAGCAGTGCAACGTGACGCTGGAGCCACACCCATACAAATGTTTCCGAGCCCTCCTCGCATATCGTATTACTTTACGCCTCCGTTGGTATAATCTGATGAACTTTTAAAACTACATTATTATTAATAAACCCTACCAGTTGTTCGGGCCGGCCACAGCGACACAGTAACTACCGACAAGTTACAACGGCTACACTGTGATGTGCTGCGTGATATACAGTAAAAAGAACGTCCGCTGGAGCGGCACCAGCGCCAGCGGTTCAGCTGTTATCTGAGACCCGCTCGAGTTTGTCTACCGTGGAGTTTACCTATACAATCAAAAGGCTGGGGCTGGTTCGGCGCACGTATGTAAAGCGGCGGCGGCGGCGCTCTCACCGAGCGCGCGCTGGGAACGCACTTTTTTGGCAGCCCACTGCTATTGTGGAGCTCCGAGCGTTCCGCAGATGCGTTTTTGCCAGAGTTAGAAAGCAAAGATATTAATATAATTAGTAATTACTAAACATGTTTCCTTATGCGCCATAGAATGTGTCTCGTGTTTTTACGGAACTCTATCTCGTCGATGCCGAGTCGCGCAGGAAGTCTCCGTGACTCACGCGTCGCTGACGAACGTCTTCCAATTACTGGTTAATACTTATCGATGTAATCCTGAATGAAATACTCGCTTGTTATGTTCGTCATTTATCGTAATATAAATAACACGGAGTCTATCAGATAAGTGAGCCTTATCGTGACGGTCATTACAAGAAATTTACTTTAATAAATCCAGAGATAAGGTTAAAGATCAATTTATTATAAATATGCAGGTTACGGATATAGAATGAGACCTGGAGCAGGACGTCTGCAGGCCGTACAAGCATGTCGATTGCGCAGCTCTAATTAAATAGATAAGTAAGAGTAGGTTGGACCGACGGGTCCGCTCGACTTGCACGCCACGCGCGGAAACCCAGATAAAACTACGGCGGCGGTGTGGAATTTGGAACCGGAACAGAACATGGCGGAATTCTATTAAGTTGGTCAGTGTGACCCCAAATCCTAAATATAGACTAGAGCATCTTGACACAGTATATCTAAATAATTAGCAGATGCAACGCGATCTGTGAGCAATTAGCGCTTGGACAGCAAGTGGTCCCGTTACAGGCGCCGCGCGCACCACCGCTGCTATACTCAGAAATCCAACATTTCTTGTACCACAAAAAATAAAAGTAGACGCAAGTTCCAAGCGACGGCATCACTTGCACCCGGCGCTGGGCACAGAGCAACAGCGGGTTGTACTACACTACGTACAAAACGACAGCAGCTCAAATATTTTATTAAATGGTAACATATTGATAACATCATGAGTCACGCACGGCATGGACATCGCTTCTTGTTCACTGACGTGGAAATATGTACGACGCGGTTATGTTATTGGAACATCGAAACATGCTGATCATCTCAGCAGTCGTCAACTGCAAGTCAGTCAGATTACCATACTATGCCCAGTCCGCCGACGTGGCTTCGTATCTGTAGTGTGCAGGAATTGGGCTTCTGGCAGTAAATATTTGTAATGGTAGGGCGGAGTGCCAGCGGGGACTGCCGTTATTCGACTCTGATAATGACGCTTTTTGCTCATCTGCTCGAGGAAGCAATAGCGTGCTCTGCACGAGTAAGTGCAGCCCATCAGTCGCTTACTGCGAGGACGGAATGGTGGCTAATTGCACAAGTAAAAAACTGTCTAATATACAGTTAATTACGAACTTTACCTGAACTAAATCCAAACAAGGAAAACTACATAAACATGCGGAAAACAAGATGGAACCATGGCCGGGGTGAGTAATGTGGTGCCGAGCACCGTCCGCGGCCGGGGGTCGCAAAGCTCGTCAATTTAATCGGAGCTAGCGTAATGTAAATGTTTGCGCCGGCCGCTTGACACGCACAATATTAGCTCCGCAAATACTTGCCGACTTTGTGGACATACAGATTACACGACGGTCTGATTCACAACTGTTTATTTACTCAAGTGATAAAATACTTTGGATGCCGACTTCAAGGACTGTCTAAGAATTCATAAAATTTGAATAAGACTACAAGGCAGAATGTTGTCTCCATGCATGTCCCGTCACTGTTGCTATTCAACAATAATAAAATCATCGACTATGAAACCGGTCGGACATACACTGGCATTTCAAATAGAGCAAGCCAAGAGGGCGCAGGACGGCGCGGAGCGAGTGCGGCGACAAAACGAACACAAGTGCTCCCGCGCCCGCCGCCTCCCGCCGCGCGAGCGACCAGCCTGCCTGCAGCTATTTACTTACAACTAGAGAGAGGCCTTGATTCAACATTCCTGAGTAAAAGCGCTGGCTCTGATGAACTTGTTTGTTATGCAAGCGAGATATCCGAGTTGTTAGGACGCCTCTCTACATCAATTATATTTGCTTCAATATTGAGCATTAACTCGCCACGGAGTGCCATAACAGTGGAGCTTTGCATTTACGCATGAGAGCGGCGTATTGTTAGAACATTGGAAAGCAATAAAGTTAAGAGTGTTATGCCGGCCGCTCGCCCATCTATAGTAGCGAGTTTGGACCGCGTGGGTCCGCGGGCCGCGCTCCGCAGTGAAAGCGATGTCGCCGCGGGTCAGCGCAGGCATGCGGTGCTGCTGGCAGACAACGCTCCGGCGACACGACGACTAGCTAGTCATCAATCACATTGTTTTGTTGAATGCACTGCTAAGAGTAAGTAACGGTAGCGCGCGCACGACGTCGCGGCGGCTCCTTAACATTCCGCGCGGTTGATGCGCACGCGGTCGCGCAGGGCACTTTCCAGCGGAAGCGATCTCGACGAAATCGAGAGTGGCATTCGATTCGGGCATCTATCGACCGCGCGCCGCGCCCGCCGGTTTCACCCGGCCACACTACCACACATAGCACCATCTTACGCTATCACTTTCACCGTTTGTAGAAAATTATTTTTATATTTGCATATCGAATGTTGCGCAATCGCCGAGCGCTCCATGGCGCCTGCGCCTGTGCGCTGTCAGCTGCTGCAGCGCCACTGAACCGTGTAATGGCCGCAGCTCGGGCGTGCGATATTGCTCCGCACATTACTGGAGACGACAGATTGAATGCGGTCAAATGTGAAATTGCTGTTTTTAGCAAAGAGAAGCCTATCGAGTCAATTTGTAATTAAACGTTACAGCGCGCCTCTTATTGAGGTCAGCGCTAGCTGTACTAGTCTAGCGCCGGCGGACAGAAGAAGAACCACAACTAACAACTTACAGGGAGACCCAATTAGGGCATTACCCTCAGCCGCTCAAGAATTCAGAACGGTCCGGAACATATAAAAATAACACGGATAAGAAACAAATAAAATAAATAATGAATATCGCGGCTCAATATAATCTACCCTCGATAACGATGGTTTGCGAGTCTTCGGGAAACACCTTCGTTATACTCATATTTGTACCAGTCCTAACAAGACAGCGTAGCGGTCTTAGTAAACTTCAATAAAGTGATATATAAATATAGCATAAGTGAACACGTGCAGTAGCAACTGACCTTGATCCTGTTGCGGCGGCTGGCGCGCAGCACGATGCCGTCGTTCTCGATGTAGTCGGGCACCTCCTTGCGGTTGGAGAAGTTGAACACCACCGACGTGCTGGCGGGCGCCGGCGCGCGCCCCCGCCGCGCGGTCCCACCGCCGCGCGCCCACGCCGCGCCCGCGCCCGCCTTGTCCGCCGAGCCGCTCCACGCGCGCTCGATGCCGGCCGCGCCTATGCGTGACACGGCCGCTTTACTTTCTGGCGTACGATCTGCTCCCGCGTGCCCGTTCACTAGTGGCACCGTGATGGATGGATGATCCGATATCGCTTTGTGTTTGGTCTCCGGGCTAGGGCTGCGCTGGACAGGAGCGGGCGCGGCCGGGGAGGGCGAGCGCTCGGGCGGCGGCCGCGGGATGGGCTCCACGAGCGCCGCCGGAGGAGGCTCTCGTCGCTCGGCGCGCATCGGTGGACTTTGCTCGCTCTCGACCGGCGACGGCGGTGTGGGCGACGCTAGTCTCGTGCCGTGCTCGGGGCTCTTCTCGTGGACTTCCTCGACCAGTTCTTCTGCCGCAGAGTCGGTGGCGCGCGCGGGCATTGGGCGGATGACGCCGACACGACGTGCTCGCCCCACGAGGACCTGATTAGTGGCCGCCAGCGGAGGCAGGTGCGAGGCTGCGCGAGGGGCTTCGAAAGCGTAGCGCACCGTGGAGCCGGCGCGCGCGATGCCGTCGAGCGCGGCGCGCGACACGGGCCGCGAGCCGGCGCGCTCCGGCGACCTGTCCGGCTCTTCTCCAAGGGCGGCCGGAACGGGAGACAACGCTTCAGCCGGCGGCGATGGGCTGGGCGTTCGGGGGCTGAGTGGCGGTGCGTCGGGCGACTCGCGCGGTTCTGGCGTTGAGGTCCGCGGACCTTCGAGGCCTCGCAATACGGCAGATACGCGGGCAGCGGGTGCGGCACGACGTGTCGGAGCACTTTCAAACTTACGTAGGGTCGAGCGAACCACGTCGGGTGGTGGACGTTCAGTCTCCCGTAGCAGCGGGGTCGGACGTCGAGGAGGGCGCGCCGAGCGGGGCTGCGGCGGAGGACGCGGCGCTAGCGGCGGCGGGGGCGAGGGTGAGGGTGCGCGGGCCTCTTCGCGGGAGTCCAGGCGGCTCAGCGCGTCCACGGAACGCGCTCGCTTCACGGACTCACGGCGAGCGGTGGGCACGCGGGACACTAGCGACGCGGGCACGGCCACCGAGGCGGGGCGCGGAGGGCGAAGCGCGGAGCGCGGCGCGGGAGCGGGCGGGGGCCGCTCGTCCAGCAGGTGCTCCAGCGAGGTGGCGCGGCGTAGCACGGAGGGCCGGCGGCGCGGCGCGTCGCGCAGCGCCAGGCTGAGGTAGCGCGACTTGAGGCGCTTGACGATGCCGGGCCCGTAGCGCAGCTCCTCGTCCTCCTCGTCATGCGGCGGCGGCGGCGGTGGCGGCGGCGGCTGCGGCGGCGGCTGCGCAGGCCGGCTGCGCGCGGCGCGTCGCTGCAGCAGCTCGCGCTTCCACTGCGGGAGCGCTCCGTTCGACATGCCTGTGCACACCACGATGCCGGTATAACGCACGACTATGACCAGTATGACCGAGTGGTTCACGGAAAAGAATCATGAACCTAATTAGGTAAAAGAATCTGTTTTTGTAGTGTCTGTACAATTTGGTGTAAGTATCAATACAATCTGGTGTGTTTCTACAAACCAGTTACTTAAAAGATGAGGGTGGATTGTTGAGATGAGACAGCAAGGGCAGATGTCTCTTAAACCTTTTTTGATTTGTATCCTATCATAAACACAACAGACAGGACACACAACAAACAGGAAGAAAGTTGGGAGAAAACTCATTGCTGAGTTTTAAGCTCGCTTTTGTGCTTCGATCAAACATGAACTCATCGAAGCTTTTGGGCAGGAACTTATGTGCTTGGTCTGTATTACCATATATTATATGTTTTTGTGTACAGTAAAAATTAAGGAATGTATCAATAGAAGTATATTTAGATACAAGTGGAGAAACTTTATTTATTTATTTACTTATATTATACATATAAGTACTATTACATAACTACTATTATATATAAGTTATATATAATATATATATTTTATTGCACACTGAGATTATAAATTTAGAAAAGGAATCCTTATACTAAATAACATACAATTGGTGGCCTTATCGCACTAAACTTTGCCATCGCGACTGACGCGGAATTCGCCCGAGGGCACAGGCGAGAGTGTTACGGAGCCCAGTACAGCAGGGACAAATTTCCACGTGGGGTAGGGGTCGGAGTGGGCTTTCGAGTAAGTGTGTTGAAAATATTTAAACGGGGGCTGCCTGGCGACTTGTGGGGGCTGGCGGGCGACTTGTGGGGGCTGCCTGGCGATTTGTGGGGGCTGCTCAGCGACAAGCCTGATACGATAAATACAATAATGCGAAAAACGGCAAATTGCATAAAAGCGGTAAAGGTAGGAACAGGTTTTCAAGTGTGTCGGAAAATTTTTGTGTATATTGTGGTTTCTTGCAAACTCTAGGTTCAATTAATTTAATCTTTTTCTGTAGTTACAACAGTTACATCATTTGTAAATCTTTAGGCTGTGATGATTCACTACTTACAAGTGACCATATTTTATTGAACTGATTACCAGGTTGACCAAACTCATGTTTCAACAAATATTTAGCGTGTGTGACCTGTATGTGACTGACGCAGCACTCTCATTTCACATACCAATACTAACAATGAAATGTGCTAAAATGTGCATAAGTCGTTGTTTGAGTTGCCATTAATGTATTTTTGTTTTAGCATTTGTCATGTCTTGGAGATTTAAACATCAATGTCTTGACATCAGACATGTCATCATGTGTCAGTGTGTGATGACATCACTCAAGAACGTTTTTATTTGAGACTAGCTTCTGGCAGCGGCTTCGCCCGAGTGAAAGTTTTTTTTATTGTTCATAGGTTCGCGCTTGACCGCTATCTCACCTGATGGAAAGCGACAATGCGGTCGACGATGGAGCGCGATTACCTAGAAGCAACCTATTCACTCTTGACTTAAAAATTGCCGGGTTATAGCCATCAGGAAACACAGACTCCAGCAGGGAATGTCCACCATGTACCGGTAGCGCATCGCCGTACGCCTGGTGGTCCGATGATGGAACGGGCTAGGCGGAATTAAGTCATGCAATTCCGACGCACACTCCCCGAAATGCAGCCGGTAGAAAACCGACAGGCTAGCAACTTGGCGTCGATGCTCAAGACTTTGAAGCTTCAACTCGACCAGTGCATCATTGCCAATGATCCTCTTGGCTGGCATCTGAATTGTCTCGAGTGCATCAAGCTGTTACTGGGCAGATCCGTCCCAAAGATGAGACCCCCTTAGGGATAATTTCGAGTAATTGGATGCCTAAGTCATACAAAGAACATACCGTCCAAGATTCAGGACAAAGCATTTTATAATTGTAGATTGTTAAAGCTTTGACACATTTCACTGAACTTAAAAGTTGGATTATAAGTTAGAGTATAGTCACAGAATAAGTAATAGTACAAGCAGTATGGTGTATGTTTCCTCTGTGCAGGTTGTTTCACTAACTTTAGAAAAGCATATTACAAGGTTTTCCTAAAAACCAAACGTTTTGGGGTCAACAGATATTGATATAGATATTGTGTAATATAGAAAGCAAGAAATAATATAAAAAAAAAAACAAATATGAAGCCTGCATTACTTACAGAACAAGATCAGTTAAAATCACTTCATTTTTGAACAAAAAGATAAGGTATTTACTGAATAATTTCAATAAGTAGGTATTGTTTACACTATCTAGGAGAATAGAAAAACTCATAGAAGGTAATGATGTCACATATAAGAAACAAATTTACTAAACAATAGTTGTGTGTGAGACTTCTTGCACCAATAACTGAGCCACCGAGACTAAAACGCTCGCATTACATGCAGGAAAAGCCATAATAATTCACAGGAAATAGATGTATATTAAATATTATTTATAGTAAGTGATATCAGTTACTACTTCAGTTTCCCTCTATATGATCCTACTAATTCACCAAATAAAATAATATGTAAGCATAAATTGATGCTAAAGCATAATGTTATATTACATTTTTACCTGAACAAATTAAATACAATATATTAAGTACATGTAGTTGATAAGTTGATGACAGAGAGGAATGCAAGCTTCACAATTGTTCTGTACATGATACAGTAACGGAAGCGAGACTTACCAAAGTCCTGGGAGGACTCCAGGATGGTTTCCACCATCATCTTGAGTCGGCCGCACCAATCTTAAGCAACTGAGTAGAGATGCAAAATAATAAGTTAAGCTTTATTACATGCTAAATTAAAAGTACTTAAAAAAAAGTGTAATTACATATTAATTAAGTAAAATATATTGAGTAAATATGGGGAATGAAAAAAACACCTCTTTGCTTAGCCAAGAATCAATCAAAATATTTTTTTTTTTAAATAATACCTCATCGTGTTTATTACAGCTATAGCGATGCACTTAGCATCTAGCATCACTACAATTTATGTTGCAAATCCTCTAAAAGAAAGTTTTGTTTCAAGCATCCATTAAATATTATATTTAGCAATTTGATTAAATTACTTTTAAATGTTGTTTTCACAATAAATTGCTGTTTAGTTATCTTTGCTTAAGTTTCTAGTTTTGGTCTCCCATCTCTGATATTCTCACTTAATAATTATATAACATTATGAGCCATCATAAATAATGCACCACTTTCATCTGGTGCTGAACCTGTTCTTGGTTATTTAACATTAGACATTAGAGAGTTTTACAAATATCATAATTATACATAATATTTTGCTACTGAATATAATGTTTAGCATGCCACACTAGTTCTGTTGTAGACTTTGAACCTTTTCATAACTTACTTGACTACAACATGTAAAGTACTCAACTTTGTTTTAAGGCCATTCTGATAACATTAATAATTTACCCAAGCAATACAATGCTATCAAATAAAAAAATATTAAGTGCACCTTTAAAACCGCCCAATATTTTACATTTATAATTTGTGCCAAAAGTTACCTTTTGTAAACATTGGATGAATGTCGTGAGCGAGTTCTTATAAGAAGGCATCACAGATGGTGCACTTGATATAGAAACATTGACATAATCAGAGATCGCTCGATAAGAACGCAACAGCGGCGGCGTGGAGAGCTCGGCGACGTCGATGACCCCGCGCGCTAACTAGCGTCTCGTCTAACTGTAGTTATTGCCTCGTTACACCAGGTAAGGCGTTTAATGCTAATCAACGACAGTTTTTAAGCGGGTGCGGGCTTGTCGTCCGCGGGAACTTCACGCCCGAAAACAATACCCCGGTGTCCGCACGCCATCGCCCGCCGGTGCATTCCTTTCCCCCATACTTCGCATAACTCAATCGATGTCTTACCTGCTAAAACTCCATTGACGTTTCACCGAAAACAGGCTTGTTCGAGATTTCAGCTTGTGAATTCTTCAAAGCGTTGCCATCTATGTCAAATCAATCCTCAGAATTGTACATAGCCAGTCAACCACACGCACTTTTGGATACTTTTTTGTACCCTAGGATCACCCACGACGGGACGATAAACACTTCAACAGATTATGTTCAACACATTTTAGCCTTTGGTCACTTAAATAACAACCCAATTCACTTTTTATGCAATCTTGGAAGCTATTTTTTGCAAGTTCAGTTAACAATAATATTAAAAAATGTTTTACAAACACACGCAACACAACCAATGACAGAAAGTTGATTCACTGAACTGAATGAAAGTGAAGTGAATTGAAAGAAGGAGGAACGGAAGAACGCGAAATTAAAATAGTTTGACACTTTTGACATGTCAGTTGACATTGACAAGCTAATTTTAGTCTATGGTATTGTCAATGGTGATGGCATGGAATTAGTTTATACTGAGTGGGTTATTGTTTGGCAGAATAGATGGAGGCGACATGTTTCCGACTTTAGAATGTGATTATGTTATAACCTTAGTATGGCTTGAAGCTACAACTAGAAATCTGATTACAATCCCATCGAGATCAGTTTTTATCTCCTTTTTTGAAGTGGCAAACTATTTTTATCGCCTAAGGTAAAGGTGACGTCTACTACTGGGCACAGTAGATGGCGTTGCCTTATCATGAAATCAAGGATCATGGTTTACATGAAATATATTAAAACGCAAGTTTTTTTTCTTGGAGTTTCTGAATAATAATATTGCGAACTATAGCGCTCAAAATAAGCGCGCTCAATAAATGATTTATAACAATAAATGCCAATAACTTTTGTTAATTAACAGCAATATCAACTGCTATTGGCATTTATTTTTTGTGATTTTTTCAAACAATTTAATGTTTTACGAGTGCACAAGCGCTAAAGGTCGCAGAATTTAACTTCAGACGCGCCAAGGTCCGTCGGCCGTACTATACCTAGGATTTAAAGGTAAGTTCTTTGAGTACCAGTATCTGCTGTGCAATATATTGTCGCAGTGACACAGTGTTGATAGATGGCGGGACTAGTCACAAAAGTCTAATCCAAAGGTCTAATCCAAAGGATCTAGTCCAAAGATGTTGTATAGCCTAGTCATATTAAATTAATTTGTCATACAAAATAAAATTTTATTATTTTGTTACGCGCAGTTATCGGGTAATGCGCTTTTAAGGTCAACCACCATGATGGTTCAATCGAAGCTCAGGCCTCAATCGAAGTGGGGGACAACGCGTAACCAACAGCGATAAACAAAATATGTTACAGAATAAGTGCTTAACAGTAAGCCATGGCTAATTACAGGTTTCCCTTTCTGACTGGGATAATTATAATAATGCATATACAGTTACAATAATGTTTGATGTTGAATTTTAGAAACATTTGTTTAATGTGAAAAAAATTCGTTTACAAAACAGATTACATTATGGAATATCAATTGCTATTCTAGTCACTTGCCTTCCCTTATAGTATTGACAATTAGTTTTTTGAATGTTGGTTTATTGCAGTTAAATATATCTATTTACTTGAAAGAAATCTGTGTTATGAGTTCGAGCAATGCGAGTCATTACACAATTTTTAGCAAAAGTGGAATATCGAGGCACGTACAACATTGACGTGTGACGAGGGCGCCGTAAGTGAGTGTTAAAACCTAGGAATTTGCGCGACCAACTCCGGGCAGTCTAGCTGTCCACTGTGTATATCATAAAGCAAACTTATGTCCATTATTTTACGTCTATCGTGGAGTGTAAGCAGACCGTATGTTCGACAGGTTTCTTCACAGGACATAGAAGGTTTACGGAGACGACAGTTAAGATGGTTAATAAATTTCAGGCCAGATAGGGACCAGATTGGGCAGGCATATTCTAAGACGCTACGCACAAATGCAAAATATACAGATTTAATTGCCGCAATTTCATTAAAGTCCATATAGGACCTAAGAACAAATCCCAAGTTCTTGTAGGCTTTTGCGTTAGTAAGGTCTATGTAATCTGAGAATGATAATTTACTGTCAAAAAAAAAAAAAACTCCTAAGTCGTGAACTATCTTAGTTTTGTTTATAATAATTACGTTAAAATTGTATGAGTTAACGATGAGTTTTTTTTTACGCGTGTCACTTGGTGACGTTTACTGTGTTTTTTGTTTTTGTATAATAATTGGTTAAACTAATCTCGCCTTGCAGATAAAACCTTAACAGATAACCATTGGGGCCGAAAAGTTCTGGAGTGTCGGCCGCGAACCGGAAGACACAGCGTTGGAAGGTCACCTACAAGGTGGACCGATGACCTGGTTAGGGTCGCTGGAGTTCGATGGATGCGAGACGCACAGGACCCGCCACGGCGATGCTTGGGTGAGGCCTATGACCAACAGTGAACGTCTTTTGGCTGAAATGATGATGATGATGATGAATCCCGCCTTATTCCAAAACGCGATCTAAAATAGTTCTGGAGCTATGACTAGTTTTAATCCCGATTAAACGCTATCTAAATGTAGTTATCGGGATTATTAGTTATAGTCCCGGAACTATTTTAGATCGCGTTTTGGAATAAGGTGGTTAAGGTCTTCTTGAAGCGCCCTGCCATCATCACTTGAGTTTATTCTACAGAATAGTTTTTTATTATCCGTGTACTTATATTAAATTTTTGAGTTTTTAAAAGAATCAGTGATGTCAAACAAATACGTATTATAGAATAAAGGTCCTAAATGGGATCCCTGGGGAACACCACTAGGGATTTCAATAAAATTAGAACGGTATCCTCCTAATACTACTGTTTGTGACCTTTTGAATAAATATGACTGATCCCATCGTAAGAGATCCCCGCGTACCCAGTTTGTATAACTTACTGAGCAAGATGACGTGATCCACGCGATCGAATATTCTCAAGAACAAAACTTGAAAAACGAGTTCGAGATTGAGGAGTTCACATCGGCGTCGGGTCGACGATGAAGTACTGTCCTCGACAGCCGGTGGAATTTCGAGGAGCACTTTCAACGTTGGGCTCCCAGATTTAATCGGACTGGGGCTGCTCTCAAGCGGCTCCTGCCGAACCTAGGGGGTCCAGACGCCTCCTGCTGGAGGCTCCACGCACGAGGACCATGGCCCTTTATGGGGCGCCGGTGTGGGCGCCGTCGCTGCAAAAGCGACCGGCGGCCCGGCTAAACGCCTGCCAGAGGGTCATGGCCATTCGGATGATCCGGGTATACCTCCTTGCCGTCGAGCCTCCTTGCTGGCCTACCACCATGGGATCTGGAGGCAACAGTCCTTGCACATATGCACGACCTACGCGTAGAGATGCAACGCCGGGGCGAAATTCCGTTGCCACGACAAATCGTGGCATGGCGGACAGAGTTCCAGCGGGATCTCATGGTGAAATGGCGATGGCGAGAGCGAGTGTTGTAACCCAGCGCTGGGCACGCCACGATCGAGGCGGTAAGGCCCTTCTTTGAGACCTTCCGCTTGGCGCAGGTGCTAACCGAACACGGCAAGTTCGCGAAGTACCTATACAAGATTCGTGCGGAGACGACGCCCGGGTGTCGCCACTGTGCGGACCGCCCGAAGGACACGGTGGAGCACACGGTCGAGGTGTGCACCGTTAGGGAAGAGCATCGCCGTGTCCTTGTGGGGGCGATCGGCGGCGGCGATTTCTCACGCCGGTCCTTGGTACAGGCCATGGTCCGGAGCGAGGAGGAATGGCAGGCGGTCGCCTCCTTCTGCGAAGCAGTAATGCTAGCAAAGGAGGACGCCGATCGCATTAGGCAACGGAGCACGCGCCACCGGCGCCACCGGGATTCCGATCCCGATTTCCGGCCACCGTGAGTGCGGGCTCGCGGACGGCAGGCAATGGGTAGCTCGCTGTCCGTTCGCCCGGTAACAGGACCGGTCCGGGCTCAGGTCGTTTACGGCACTGTTCCCGCGCGCCTCATGGAGTTGTCAGCAAACCGTAGGGGCCCAGTAGGGCCGAAGCCTACTGGGGCGAAGGGTTAGGTGAAAATGGATCGAAGGCAATGAATGGAGCAGGGTAGATTTTTAGTCAGCAAGAGTCTGACACTATCTCTGGCCCCACCCAAGGGCGGGATTTGTCATTTCATGATTTTACCTACCATAAAAAAAGCTAAGTTCGAAACAGTTGAGCGATTTTTTAAGAAACCGTGTTGCTTGTAGGATATACCTTTAAGGATATATGGATAGACAGTATTGTATACCAGTTTTTCAAACACCTTACCAATTGTATTTAGTATAGAAATATACCTGTAATTTTCAATAACTATACGCGAACCTTTTTTGTGAATTGGAATAATGAGTGCTTTATTTCATTCACTTAGGAATATATGTGCCTTCTACTAACAAAATATTAAAAATTATAGTAACTGGAGACGCTAAAAACTTTGCTCAATTTTTCCAAAACACTGGAGGTATTCCGTCACAACCAGGACCTTTTACGACACTTGAAGCAGTCAGCTTGAGCTTTTGAAGCTAAAGCAAGTGAAAAGTTCATCATTTAATGCTAAAGATGGTGGAATACCCACAAAAATGTCCAAAGGGACTGTAATCACCACCAAAATTCGTGTGCTAAATCTAGCACTATTAGGTATGGTATATGGGAAAGTGCTGAGTTCGCAACTCCAAACGAAGCGCGTGGCGCCATATTGCCTGCCCCCCACCTTCCTTAGTTCCTTAGCTTCGACGTTTTACTTGTTCGAATGTTCCTTTTAATTAATCGAGATTTTTTAAATGACAATGTTTATAAGTGGTTAACAAATGTTAAGAATGTGGCAGATTAGATAAAAAAAAATAGGGGGGGGGGTATAGTCCCTACCCCGCCTCCCCTTGGCGACGCCCTTGCTCCAGGAAGTAATTCTCTCAATGCTGGGGGCCGTTTGGTTCAATATTGTAAACCATTTTACGCATAATAATGGTGTAAACTGGTAGGTACCTACGTGAAAATAAAAAAATACCGAAACATTTTGGGTTCGATATTTTCCTTAGGCATTTTTACATAAAATATCATCATCAGCCTTTTAATGTTCCCACTGCTGGGACTTAGGCATTCTAGGAGAGGGAATGGGCCGTTATCCAACACGCGGGCCCAGTGCGGATTGGTGAATGTCACATGTTTTCGAATTTTTTGGTTCTAGGATATGCTGGTTTCCTCACGATGTTTTCCCTCACCGTTTTGAGAGCAGTGGTGATGATATAAATTACACAAAATAATGCGCCTGGCTGGGTTTGAACCCGCGACCTACAATTCGTAAGTCGGGGTGTTTACCACGCGGCCACCACTGCTCTCACATAAAATAACTCAAACTCAAACTCAAACTCAAAAGCATTTATTTCAAATAAACCATTTACAGGCACTTTTGAAAGGTCAAGGTGTCAGTCTGTCAGAAAAAAAATGATGCTAATTGCACATTCCAAAGCGTAGATCTCTATGGAGAAGAATGTGCAAGAAACTCCATGGACACTCTTTTCAATCATTTTATGTATAACAAATATCTCTGTTACATGTTTCTTGTCGCTGCTATTATGTGAGAACAATGTCAATAAAATAAAGTAAAGACAAAAAAAAGGCATTCTAAATAAAGATATTAAAATAAACCACTGGCAGCTAAAAGATGACCAGTCTCAACTGACAGCGCCCGTTCACGGACATGACGCGCATATCAGCACCACTCAGCTCAACCATTTTGAAGGGAGCCGAATGATCCAACACACGCGCCACCATCAGTGAGACATTTGAGTGAGCATGACAAACTCTCAACCACCATGCTCATTTATGTCAAACAAGTCCAATATCCAAAAACCGTAAATTGCTCCATGGTACTCACATTTACAAACTTTGAAAATAAATGCTTCTACATTATACAATAATAATTTAATATTAAATAAAAAGATAAAAAAGTATTTTCCAATCAATTTGTACGCCCTGCTGGTAGTGGAGCTGGACCAGCATTAACCCAAGCATTTTTATCTTGAATATAATCATCCAAGCTATAATATGCCCGTGTACATAGTGTGCGTTATCAGTTAAATGGGCACAGTTTACGAAAGTTTTAATTGCCGAATGGTCATAATATTATGCTCCTTACATAGCATTGTAAACTTCAATAAAACGATTGTATTGTGTAGACGTTTATCATACGATATAAAAATACATGAGCAATCGCAGACATTTTGAACATCATAAATAACAACTAAACGATTATTTTTTTAAATCATCGGTACTTTTTTCAGTTCCTACGTCAGGTACTTAATGTCCAGAGGTTTTCAGTACCTAACGTCAGTTCCACGTGGGTGCGACAGTGTCCAGCGTCTGTCCACTCTATTTTTATTGTACATTTATGTCTATCATAAATATGTGGACATAAATGTAGGTAGGTTACGAGTTTTTTTTACCAAGTCGGGATTTGAAATTTTTTTTAGTAAAAAAAGCGGCATTCTTTCGTCGAAAGCGGGACATAGTAAATATTATGTATCTTTTATCTGAGTTTTAAGTTACGTGTACATGACAATAGATAGCAAAAATAGCCATAAAAATGTATTTTAATAAATATATGATATTTTAAATCAGATTTAGTCTTAAATGCTGAATGCTTGAGTTCGCGCACCTCTACGTCGAATTGCAAATAATTAAAATACAATGTTTTCAGACATAGACCTGTTTGCATTAAGATCTAACAAATTTCGAAACACTGTAATCAATAAATTAACAAACAAAATTTACTTAGAACTGTAACTTAAACAAAATAATATTGTACATTCACTCGCATGCTTAGTTAGTTCATAAATAAAAAATTGAATAGGTAACATGTGGGTAAGGTTGTGAGTTACACATATACTACTAACTCTAGATAATAAGGATTATTACACAAAGGCACAAGACACTTTGTGTAACTGTTTGTTTTCCCAAATAAATAAATAAATAAATAAATCTGGCGGCGGCCAATGCACGCTTGCCTATGCTACGGCCGTGCTTGCCCAGCACGCTGCACGCACGATAGATTTATCATCGAAAAGCGGGACTGAGCTTGTCCCGCACGGGACATTTAATTTTTATTTAAAAATCGGGACGTCTGGCAACGCTGGTGAACCTACTTATTTTCGATAACCTTGTTAATATAACAGTATGTTACAGGCAATCTGTATAATTCAAGGATTCTATACAATACCTAGGTAATGTACCTACAAAATACCTGGGGCGTCTAGGCAATTTATGAAATATAATGAATATTATTGGCCATTACATATAAGTTACCTAGGTAATGTATACACTTACTAGGGATTGTATAGTACATGCTGATCCACCGGCAATGTGTGAAGTAAATAGATTTTGGTCTATATTTATTTATTTGGATCTCCAACAAAGATCCCGCAGATACAGTAACCGACCTACCCATAAAATGACGAGCAAAAGAAACATGTTTTATTACATAAAAATCAATGTGTGTAAAAGAAGACAGCAGGGAGGGAGGTGTAATGTTAGGACTCCCGACCAGGACAAATTGGGTTAGAAGGCTAAGTGATTACTTTTTTATAACCATCCAGAAATAGGAGAAATAAGATTTGAGTATTTATAGGCAAATTACATTATGTTACTTGTAGTCAGAAGAATTTTTAGTTTCATGTTCATTTTATAAAGTACTCGGGGTCCTATTTCTGTCCTATTTTTGGTGGTAATAAAATAAACCGGCAAGTGCGTGTCGGACTCGCGCACTGAGGGTTCCGAATAAACTTACCTATGAAAACAGTTCGATTCTTGAATTAAGTTACGAAGATTTATCTGAATAGCGAAAAAAATTTTTTTTGTTACTTTACAGTTTTCTGATTTTTTCCTATACTTGTATTATTAGACCTTGCTTCAAGCCAAATTTCAGGAATCTAGGTCAACGGGAAGTACCCTATAAATTTTGTTTCCCTTGATAGTGTCGAAATGTTGGAACGTTTTTTTGCGATATAAACATCCGTATCCTTTTTTTTTCCTTATATAAGAAGTTTGATTTTTTCATAACTTCAAGGGACCGCAGACTTGAGTAGGTATATGGTTTTAATTTCAAGTCGGTACCGTCACGCGTTCTCGAGATAAAGGGTCTTGACTGACAGACGGACAACAAAGTGATCCTAAAAGGGTTCCGTTTTTTTCGTTTGAGGTTCGGAACCCTCATTAATTCGGTGTAGCCTAAAATTGCGTCACTGCGTTGCCTGCTCTCATCTTTTAAACTTATTACCGGCAGCATATTGGGTATTGTACAGAATACTTAGCCAAAGTATAAAATAAATATTATTTTAGACATAACCTACACGTTTTAGGTATTCTATACATTGGCTAAGTATTATACAGATTGCTGGTAACATATACAGTACAATTGCTGCATGATGGTGCGGGTGGATTCATGCAATATAGTCAGCTATCCTATTCTCTCATCTTAAATAGGTAAGCATACTTTTGTCCTGCCTGCTGTCATCCTACTCATGCCATGTGAAAAAGGAGCGAGAGGGAGTGTCAATAAAACTCTAAGGTTCTAGGGTGGGGTAAACGAGGATTGAAATATCGTTTAAAACGATCTGGCCAGTTTTAGTTGGCCATGTCATGAAGTGATCAATTTCTATGATGTGGCCACGACATACCTGTCTTGGTATGTCGTGGCTAGATTAAATCCGACTTGAGATGTATAGCTACGTGTGCGGTGTGCGCTCGCAGCCGCGGCCGCCGGCGCGCGCCGCAGTTGTGGAAGTTGTTTCCGATCTGCGTAATTATTTCACATTTATACGTGTTTTATAGTTCTTGATTCCGGCCCCGAGCGGAGTTGCGAAGGCTCGTAAAATATTACAGTTGGATCGATAACGTAATGGTTAAACGTTTTTGTTGTTCAATGTTCGTACATTACTGATATTTATGCTATTAGCTTCGCGCGGTTGTTGTCGTTAGAAAGTAATCTAATTATAATACACTTAACTGTTACAAGTTGCTCCAAGATTTGATTTATTATAGGTGACTGCGTAGGCATGTTCGCAGAACACGTTACAACTTAATTTGCATGTATTCTAAATGTTGTATTGTTTTGGAACTTCGTCGACCACTTATGTAAGTTAGGCCTAATGACAATACAACAGTTATGCATTGTAAAGGTAATCAAAGTGTCATGCGTATGGTTTAACATAGGTATGTACTTAAATGTTTAATAATAACTTACTTTAACCCATTCTTATAGTTTCTCGTGAATGCTGCGGCAGGATCAAACACGGTTTTCTTGAACTTGTAGTACTTAAACAGAAATTAGATTGGCCGTAAAATCATATTATACTACGCGGCAAGTAAGTTGAATTAAAATGGCCGTCGTTGCTATGGTTATGCGCAGCCCCCCGATGTGCCGCACTTCGATTTAGAACCGAAAATCTGTAACTATTTTGGTTTAACTTATACTTGTATTATATTGTACCTACCACCACGCAGACGGGGAAACTCATTTAAATTATACTTAGCGGGTAGCGAGGTGGGACCTACTTGTAGCTACGTCGTGTGGCATTTCCAGGTTGTGCCCGCGCTGCGTCCGAGTCGGCCGGGTTGGTTCTCCCGGCGCGCGGCGCCACACTTGTCCACGGATGCCCTCTGATGTCACTCATTGACAGCGATGCGATCGATACAAAATTGAGCAGAGCAAAATTTACCAATAGATAACGACGTTTCTGATCGCTTGAATACCACATGGACAAACGTTTTTTTCTCACTTAGCTAAAGTGGATCTTACTCTCTATTTATTGAAAGTGACTCGGTAGTAAGTTCCCACTGAGGATTTTTTTACAGTTTTGGATTTTGGTTATTTAACACAGATTTTTTATTTAAAGTTATTTTGTTCTTTTTATTTGTTTTCATTTGGGAGATGACAGTATTTTTTTTAGAAAAAGTTTATTCATTTTCTATTTTTAGGTTTCCGTAGTCAAAAGGCAAAAAACGGAACTCTTATGGATTCGTCATGTCTGTCTGTCTGTCTGTCCGTCTGTATGTCAGCTACTTTTTTCCGAAACTATAAGAACTATCCTGTTGAAACTTGGTAAGTAGATGTATTCTGTGAACCGCATTAAGATTTTCACACAATAATAGAAAAAAAAAAATCAATAAGTTTTGGGGTCCCCATACTTAGAACTGAAATTCAAAAATTTTCTTTTCATCAAACCCTTACGTGTGCGGTATCTGATAAAAATATATCTATGGATAGGGCTTCAAAAATGATATTGAGGTTTCTAATATAATTTTTTTCTAAACTTGCGCGAGTGAAACTTTCAAAGTAGTAAAATGTGTCCCCCCCTGTAACTTCTAAAATAAGAGCATTACCTTGCAAACTTCCACCGAACATTGGTTTGAACGAGATCTTGTAAGTAGTATTTTTTTTTAATACGTAAACCGCAATTTACGAAGTTTGTACGGAACGGAACCCTCAGTGCGCTAGTCCGACTCGCACTTGCCCGGTTTTTATTTAGTTGGGATACACCATGCACAGCTGATAATCCTAAATTATGTGTTGTGGTCTGTACTATAGAAATATGCAGTGTTCATAGAGTTCAGGTAGCTGTAGCATAAACCATTTGAAGCCAGAGCGCATCTCATGATAATTCTGTAAAGCCTAATGACACGGCTAGGTTGCATTGTTTTACTACTATTATATTCTCAAACAAGCTGCTGAAAATTAAGTTAAATTAGGAATACTAAAATTAGTCTAAGTTACGTCAAAATTGGTCCAGCCGTTTCGGAGATTAGCCGGAACAAACAGCCAGATAATTTTAAAAATTGCATAGGTATCGAATATCTGTATCAGAATATAAAGTCCCGACTCACTCACTGACTCATCATCGCCCAAACCCTTGCACCTAGAACGCTGACATTTTGCACAGGTTCCTTGTATGACGTACGAGTATATATTATAAAGAATGGGAGAATAAATATTGAAACGAGGGTGTAAGGTTTGTGCGGACAACACTTACTGTCACGAGGGTGAAGGCGGCGGCAGGATCCAGCACTGTTATGTGCGTGCATTTAGTTGATTTAGTAAATTAATATTATTCTGATATTACGAAGAGACAGATAGAGACACTTCAATTTTATTTATACGTATGTGTCATCTATATACACCGTTTAATTTTGGTCGTTTTAATCCCGTGGAGGATCGATTCGGTACATGAAACACTATCGATTTATAAACTAAAATTAAAAAATAAAGTACTTTGTTTTCTAAAACTGGAATTATTATACGCTTACACGAAATTAATTTCTTTAAGTAAACGTGTCAATGACCTTGTAGGGAGTTGTCGATGTCGATCATTGCGTACTAACAACCTACAGTTCATTGACCTCGATCAGCTGACGTTTACTTAAAGAAATCTATTTTGTACGTGCGTAAACTAATTCGAGTTTAAAAAAAAGTTCTTCATTTTTATCTTTACAAATCGATAGGGTTTCGTGTACCGAATCGCCCCCTCCGCGGGATTAAAACGGCTAAAATTTAACGGTGTATATAAAAGCGAAATAGCACTCACGAAATCTCAAAAACTATAACACGTACAAAAACCTTAAAATTTGTAGGGTGTAGACGTCCGCTAAGCACTGATTTTACGAAACTCCACCGCTGAGGGGGTAAACCGACTTTCACGCGGCCGAGGCCACGGGCAGAAGCTAGTGTATGTACATATATATAGATGGATCTGCACGTGAACCTTAAACATCATCTTACGATTACATTTATTTTCTAATATATTTTTAAACTCATCGTATCTTTTTAAATGTAATGCCTAAATTGAATAATTCAAAAAATAATATAAAGGTAGGTACTGTACCAGTCCTGAATAATAATTGTTTTGTTAAGGATTAATATCAGAGTACGTACAGTAAAGTGCCTCTAGCTGTCGGAGGCGTTTTAATTCAGATTTAAAACTAAAAAAAAAATAACACGTGTTTAAAGTAATTATAGGTTTAGGTCCTTAGTAAGGATCTCTTTTGCTTTTTTTAATAAAGTGTAGCCTATGTCACTCAGTGATAAAGGAGCATTGTGTTGGTGAGTATTTTTTTAAATTAGATGAATAGTTTTGAAGATTATCTACTCTGTGATCCAGTCCCTATATCCAAACATTACCTCTTTATGATATCGACGTACAGCAACCTTTACATTGTGGTCCGGACTAAGGATCAATCGAAGGATTGGAACAATATATGCCGGCTGCGGTCTTCCCGTCCGATTATAATTTAAGTGTCTTCAAGGCTAGAGTGAATAGGCTCTTAATAACCTAGTGCGATTCATCACCAACGATTGCATCACCGGTTACCGTCAGGCGGGAGCGCAGTCGAGCACTAGTTTAAACAAATCACTAGCTTCTGCCAGCGCCTTCACTCGCATGAGAGTAGTTTCCTCCATACAGACTTTAAGTCCTCGTTTCATCCCCTTACTATGGTAACTAACTAGTAGTAGTTGCAATTTTTATCAAACTTAACTACTAGGGTAGTTAAGTTTGATAAAAATTGCAACGGTTTTAGGTCCAAAAGTTTGTGCTGGGCGTCGATGAGTTAGTGAGTGTGTCAGGGCTTTGCCTTTTATATAAACAGGTTAATAATTGTGATATTTGGCATGCATTGTTTTACCTGTAGCACGCATTATAACATTAACATTATTATAGCTATATTATAACAGAGAGTACGTCCAACTGAGGCGGTCCCCTGCCTTACAAAATGCTCAGCAGAGTCGCTCCCGCCCGCTTGCTCCGCAACCACCGCTCACTACTTAGCGCTAAGCATGATTTAATATCTGCCTACGAGTAGGTACTCGTATCATTCCGTATCTGGCATCTTTAAACGATTAAGTATTGCGGACCAAAAGCTGTGTTCTTATGAATTAGCGACCCGGCCCGGCTTTGCACGGGGAGTAATCATTATATATTCAAACCAGGGATGTGACGGATATGACCATTCGGATCTCTGGATACAGATACGGATACCTATAGGAATATTGTTATACCAGTTTCGAATACTGTATGGACTTCAAAAGAGACTTAGAGCCCTGAGTTTGTTTCGGTGTTTCTTCTCAGGGTAGTCAGTTAGGAAACACCGGCCTCATCTAGTTTAAGCTGACGAAAACATATATTGAAAAAGTTTTTTTTAATTTACTATTTATCAAAACGGTTACGGATATGTAATTATGTCGGGTTATTCGCTAGTTTTGAAGAGTTTCAATTACGGGTATTAGTGTTTATTTTTTTAAATTATTCTAAAAGTAAAATACAAATAGCAAGATTTCATTTTTATTTCTAGTTTAAATATTATCATTTGTTTAGCCAGGCAAATCAAAAAAAAGCTGGTAGAATCTAGCTGTTATTTTGGCTGAGAAATCACGCAGATATATGTGTGAAAAGTTATAGCACATTTCACGACGCGTTTTACGCCCGCGTTGTGCCCGGTAACCCGGTTGTTCGCGGCTCCCTTTGCACCGGGCGGGCCGTCTTGCAAACGCATGTCTTGCGATAATCACTCGCCAGGTTTGCGGGCGAAAACCGCAACCGCGACGGCTGCGTAACTGCACAAAACTGCGGGCTTGTGAGTTTAAAAATAAAGCAGCGGTTTCCTCTACCGCGGCGGGCGCGGTTCCAAATCGCTTCGTGATTTCTTAGCCTTAGACTCCATCTTTATTCGAAACTTTTATATCGGCTTCGGTTACGGTTATTATTTCATTTCGGATCTCCGACAGTTTCGGTTACGTTACGTCGCTCCATGACTTCCCCGATTCTAACCGATAAGCCCTATTAAACGATGAATGGTTTATCGCTCGCTCTATTAGCACAAACCGCAACAAAATCCGTCGCGTGTCTATGGAGGAAGCCGAAGCGGCGGGCGACAGCTTTATGTGCAGATACATTATTATGTTTATTCACTTATCATACAGTCTTAATCAATTATTTTTACAAACTAATATTAGCTATATAATAAAAAAAATTAGTCCCGATATAAAAAAGTAATAGCCGGTGTCTGATCGGTAGTGTGCGACCTGGTGAAGTTTGCGAGAATCCGACGGATGCGAGACGCTCAGGAGCGGTCGTTGTGGCGACACTTGGGGGAGGACTAATTCCAAGAGTGAAATGATGAATGATGGTGAAACAACCATCGGCAGCGGAGACTCAGGTATTATTTGTTTATGGTTTTCTTTTTCCCAATGACATCCCCCGCCGTCAAGGGCGGGGGATGTCATTGGATGATTTTACCTTCTTAAAAAAAAAAATATGATGGGCGCCAGATGAACTAGCCACGAAGTACTCGGACGTTTGTCTTCCTCTTCGTTCGGCATCCTGAACAATGAAAGTGAATTTCTTTTATTACTAGAAAATGTAAAGGATCACGACAAACGTAGAACAAGGTCAGCTTTATGACTTTATTTCCGTTTTTTTAAATGAAGTCTGACAATAAATGTACGTGCTAACTTATAAAAAAGTAAGAAATAAGTTAAAAACCTATTTAAATAATAATAAATTTATTCAGCAAATTAATTTAGCTCAACGTCTGGTTTTCGTACAAAAACCGGAGCAGCGAGAGATATCTAATATTGTGTGGCAATTTACATATTTCATGTTTACGTTAAATTAAGTGTTTCTTAGATGCTCAGCTTTACTTATTCATAGAAGCACTGCTCGAGATTTTTTTATTTATATTTTCATGCTCTGTTGGGCATGAAAGAAAAATATAGTATGTCTTCTCATTTTGGTGCGCCATTTGTAACCGGCAGCAGAGGGACGCGGACAGTTTGTCATGTCTCGTCGAGAGTGGAGAGTGGTTGCCGCTGCCCTCCCGTACGCTCGCTCGACTTAGGCCTTTGTTATTCAGATACATTCATAAATAATAAGTCAGTGCCCGGCCCGCGGCCAGCTCGGAAGGTTATTTCAGATTTGATTTCCGGAATGATAAATAGGCATATTATATAAGCTACTCAGTTATAATAATAATAATAATTTTATTTGAAAGACAACACTGGTCCAATGGTTAGTAAACAAAAACTTATCAACTATAAGCTTCGCATATTTAGCACAACATCTACATGGATTTTTTTCTTTTTGCGTGTGAAATTGTCATATAACTTCTTTTACGTGGAGCAAGACGGCGTGTCACACTTGTACTGATCAGAATCCTCCGGGGTCGCTTCAACTGGCCTTTGTGTCAACAGCCCTGGTAGTCATCGTTCACAGCGGACCCGAAAATTGTTCTGTCAGCTCTTTGAGGCGCGCGCGGGACATTGACAGAGCGGGGATGGTGAACGCAATGTCCACCGTCGACTAACTTCACAAGCGCACACACGTGGGTACAGAACACCGGGACTTTCTAGGACGACTAGGTCTGTCTCGACAGCCCAGTCCGTGACCATCCTGCCATCAGTCACCACCCAGTCCTTGACCATCAAGGACCTCCACACAATAGATAAAGTACGGCTCAGCGACTACGGCGATGTTCATGTTGATCACAGCGCCAGTCTTGCCAGCTGCCGCATATACGAAGCAATGCTCCTTTTTTCTGTTTATTTATTTATGTACACACAAATACTTAAAAAAGAAAAGAACAAATGCAGATAGAAGAGTACAAAGGCTGCTGCTTATTTCTAACGTAATTTCTTCCAGCAGACCTGCGACAGGAGAGTTGGATGAGAGATGTAGACACAGTGTGTTTTTTATTATATGTAGGCTCATGTTTGACTTAGAAGTCAAACATAACATATACAACCTTCTTTATTTATTTAATCTTCATGCAAGCAAACGTACAAAGGCGGACTTAATGCCTTAGGTTAGACACCCTTGACTTAAAGATCCCTAGATTGTAGCAATCAGGAAGCACAAACTCCGGCAGGGAATTCCACTCCTTAGATGTACTCTTAATGAATGTGTTTCCAAAACGCTTTACGTAGTATGGGTCATATGGGTGGGATGTCCACGTTGTACCCGTGACGTACGTCTAGTGGTGCAATGACGGATCGGACTTGGTGGAATTATCTACATTGTGCAATTCCAACGCACACTCTCCGAAATGTAAACGATAGAAAACCGACAGGCCAGCAACTCGGCGTTAATACTCAACTTTTTCCTTTTAGTTCAAATTTTATGTTTTTTCAAATGTTTCATTTTTGTTCTCACGTAAAAGTAATAAAATTCCATTTTCTCAAATCCAGTAGTTCATACTAGTGACGGATTGAGCGTGTATTGTTTCAGCATGCAGCGTCCCGAAGATTGGCCCATAGAGGAACTATAGTCCACGGGCACACGAGGACGTTTTCTGTCCCAGCACCCCTACATGTCATACGTTAGGAATTTGGGCACGCAATAATTATGACGGTAAATTTCCCTCATTAAGGAGTGGCTGTAAAGACCTCACGGCTTCCTCGCCTTCCGTAAGACGCGGGTTATCACCGAAAATAGTCAGTTCGGGAAGTTGCTGCACCGAATTCGTGCGGAAGTAACGCCCGGGTGTCACCACCTGTGTGGGCCACCCGGAGGACACGGTGGAGCATATATACGGTAGAGGTGTGCCCCGTTTGGACAGGGTAGAGTACCGCCGAGTCCTCGTGGGGGCGTTCGGCGGCAGCGATCTCTCGCGCCGAGCCTTGGTACAGGTCATGGTCCGAAACGAGGAGGAGTGTCAGACGGTCGCCTCCTTCTGTGAAACAGTAATGCTAGCAAAGGAGGAGGCCGCACACTGTGACTGAGGCAATGGCTCTCACGCCTCAGCCGCCACACACTGGACCCGTTTTGAAAAAAAGTGGACATTCGATAAAAAAAAATGGACATTTTGGCGTCGAACGTGCGTCGAACGAAAATTGTATGAATAACAACAATGATTGTTCTACGATTTTTCTTAAAAATTAGTATATAATGATGGAAAAAAATTCATATAAAAATAGGTATTTTCGGAAAGCCGCGGTAAATTAGGTATTTAAGGAAAGATCTAACCTCAAAAATAGTAAAGAAATAGTGTTCCAGGAAATAAAAAAAAAACGTCTCTGGACACGCGCGGCCTTGTCTGCAGGGGGTTCAAAATTTCAATATTTTAGCACCGAGTTTCTTCTAATTTCATCCATTTTCATTGGTACTATTGCGATAATTTTACATTATTTTGCACTTTAAAAGAACTTTGAACCAAAATTGCTTTTTTAATTTATATACCCCTTTCTGCTCAAGGGCGGGAGATGTCATTAGATGAAGCTAAAGCTATTCAGGAAAACCTGAATAACTTTGGAATTAAAAAATAATTATTATAAAATAATAAATAAATAAATAAAAATTGATTGACTGTTTGTTGTGAAGTTCACACATACTATATTACCTACTTAATCTATTAACAATACGCCTTAACATTTACAGTGAGTACTTAGTTGTGTAGCAGCTGTGAAATAAAACGACATGACAAGTTATAAACTGCAATCTTAGATGCATACGTAACGAGTGAGTGAGCTCCGGAGCCGGGAGCGGTACGTCGAGGAAATTTTGTAAGCTGAAGCGTGAATTTGTGATCTCTTTGAGAAAGACTAAGATACACTATTTCACTGAAATGCTGCTCAGCGAGCTCATCGACTCGTGTTGAAAGTGTTCGCGCTCTGCTTTGGCTTAGAGTTCGTGTTGTGTGTACTTGTGTACATTACGAAATGAAAATGTGTACATTACGATGAAGTGTGCACCGCACTAGTATAAACATTACACATAGCGGGTATACCTAACGCATGTGTGGCGGCTAGTTGCGTGGCAGTTGCGTGGCCGTGGCGTAGCGAGTGCTGTGACCGAAGGCTCGGCAACAATGAGCTCGCCCTCTGCCAAGCGTTGCTATTGTTAGACAGAAGGTCATTAACGTGCTGAACGAACTTTTAATCAAGACTCGCTATTATGTGTCGGTTATTAAAGCGTTATTAATTAATGAGAATGACATTAATTTATATCAAGAAATTGTATTCACCTATGAAAATATATAGAAATAAATCGGTGCTGGTTAGACACCAAGTTAAAAATAAAACAATAATGACCTTAAAAAAGTCGATGAAATAAAACGATGTTGGAGTTGTTTTTCATTAAGGCCTCAATGTAATTTCCATATTGACAGACTGATAACTGGACAAGCCAAAACGCTTCGATTCAATCTCAGAAATTGGAAGAGATATAAAACCTCAATAAAACAATGTAGTTACGATCTCTTGTTAGGAGTGATGTCGACTACTGTGGTTCAATTTGTAAGCCGAGCACCGGTGTCTACAAGAAAAATAAAGTACCAAAACTCCTTCTGCGTAGATCGCTTAAACACTTTAAATTGTGAAAGGCGATACTTTCTTGACCAAATACTTGCACAAACTAACCAACGGAGAGATTGACTGCTCAGAGTTGTTACTAATAAATATCCCGCAAGATTTCCCCGGGCAAGTAATCATAACGTCTTCCGCTTGAGTCGAAGCAAAAGCAACTTGAGGAAACATTCCCCTCTGAACAGAATAACGACCGAGCACAATGTTATTGCCAGGGTCTGCTTGCTCCATCGACATTCTCCTTGACAAACAACAAACGTTCAATAAAACTATCTTGACTTGTAAAATTTACAAAGAAACACAACTACTTAGTGTTAGCTGGTATACACCGTAAAATTTTGGTCGTTTTAATCCCGCTGAGGGTTCATTCGGTACATGAAACACTATCGATTTGTAAAGATAAAATTAAAAAATAAAGTAATTTTTTTTCTAAAACTCGAGTTAATATACGCATGAACGAAATTATTTCTTTAAGTAAACGAGTCAATGACCTCTTAGGTTGTGGTCTGTCGTTGCGTACTAACTACCTACAGTTCATTGGCCTCGCTCAGCTGACGTTTACTTCAAGAAATTAATTTCGTTCATGCGTAAATTAATTCGAGTTTATAAAAAAGTACTTTATTTTTTAATTTTCTCTTTACAAATCGATTGTGTTTCATGTACCGAATCGACCCTCCGCGGGATTAAAACGTCTAAAATTTAACGGTGTAGAGAGAGATTAGTCTACTTTAGCTATTTCCATTGTGTCATGTCGTACGCTATCCGAGTTTGGGGAAGTGCCGCCGATATCACTGGTTTAAAAAGTATTCCTTATGTAAAGTAAATTAATTTATTTTAACGAACTGAATTCAACAAGACTGTATTTTATTTGTTACTAAGCAAAATCTTATCGAATAATAATTATATCATTATCTAGTAGTAGTTAAAAATAATAATATGTACAAACGGGTAGAAAAAGACCTTATTGGGCATCGAAAAATTCATCCACATCGATATCAATGGGAAAAGTGCCCAGAACGCTGGCAGCATTGCCTCGTTGGATGGCAATGCTGATTCGTTGAGCGAAGAAAAGCCCAGCCCTCTGGTCACGCGAAGAGTCGATCAGCTGTTTGCTGATGTCACGAACAACTCGATGAGCGCTCGGACCCCATGGCCCTAGTGTTTCAACCCCAAACGGCTCAAACATGTAACTACCGATAAGGTTATTGTATTTACGCCGTTTGAGGTTTTCTGCACCTGCAGCAGCCGCCCCAGCACAGCCTGCCGTACTCAGAAGATGGGATGGCGCAAGGGTGTCGACACAAGTTGCATCCCACACCAGAGGCCTACCCAACTTCCAGGGCATTATGGTCATCCCGTCTGGCCTCAACAATAATTTATATATATCAAAATTAGTTTTCCTTTTTTAGAAAAAAATCTAGTTTTATAAAAATTAAGCAAAAAGCAAAAGCAAAAATTGTTATGTTTTTTAAATCGTCAGTAGGATTGCGACGTGATTTTCTCGCGGCCCCGCTTGAATTCTGCTTTCGTAACATTTCAAAAAACAGTGCAACAATCATCTGCCAACATTGAAACATTCCGAAATGATGTCTTTTTGCTTCTCATCCATTCCCTCAAACCTGCAGCTCACGGATTGCAACAGAAATGTGGAGCCCAGCTTATATCCTAGTGTTTTATATTTTGTTTAAAATAGTATAGGTTTATATAAAAGCATTTTTTTTTATTGTGGCGATATAGGGCACCTTCACTTACTAAATATCACTTCACCGCAAGTATGACAAAAATTATCGCGATTATTTACACATTTTCAAGACATTTTGCTATAAAATATATTATTTTTTCATTTTTAGAGCACTAAAGCAAAATATTTTTAACAAGTTTAATGTAGAATCTTTAAATTCGTAAAACTTTTTACAAAAAACTCAACCGAAATCAATGTAAAAAAAAAATAACACAGTGTTCCAGGAAATAAAAAAAAAAACGTCTCTGGACACGCGCGGCCTTGTCTGCAGGGGGTTCAAAATTTCAATATTTTAGCACCGAGTTTCTTCTAATTTCATCCATTTTCATTGGTACTATTGCGATAATTTTACATTATTTTGCACTTTAAAAGAACTTTGAACCAAAATTGCTTTTTTAATTTATATACCCCTTTCTGCTCAAGGGCGGGAGATGTCATTAGATGAAACTAAAGCTATTCAGGAAAACCTGAATAACTTTGGAATTAAAAAATAATTATTATAAAATAATAAATAAATAAATAAAAATTGATTGACTGTTTGTTGTGAAGTTCACACATACTATATTACCTACTTAATCTATTAACAATACGCCTTAACATTTACAGTGAGTACTTAGTTGTGTAGCAGCTGTGAAATAAAACGACATGACAAGTTATAAACTGCAATCTTAGATGCATACGTAACGAGTGAGTGAGCTCCGGAGCCGGGAGCGGTACGTCGAGGAAATTTTGTAAGCTGAAGCGTGAATTTGTGATCTCTTTGAGAAAGACTAAGATACACTATTTCACTGAAATGCTGCTCAGCGAGCTCATCGACTCGTGTTGAAAGTGTTCGCGCTCTGCTTTGGCTTAGAGTTCGTGTTGTGTGTACTTGTGTACATTACGAAATGAAAATGTGTACATTACGATGAAGTGTGCACCGCACTAGTATAAACATTACACGTAGCGGGTATACCTAACGCATGTGTGGCGGCTAGTTGCGTGGCAGTTGCGTGGCCGTGGCGTAGCGAGTGCTGTGACCGAAGGCTCGGCAACAATGAGCTCGCCCTCTGCCAAGCGTTGCTATTGTTAGACAGAAGGTCATTAACGTGCTGAACGAACTTTTAATCAAGACTCGCTATTATGTGTCGGTTATTAAAGCGTTATTAATTAATGAGAATGACATTAATTTATATCAAGAAATTGTATTCACCTATGAAAATATATAGAAATAAATCGGTGCTGGTTAGACACCAAGTTAAAAATAAAACAATAATGACCTTAAAAAAGTCGATGAAATAAAACGATGTTGGAGTTGTTTTTCATTAAGGCCTCAATGTAATTTCCATATTGACAGACTGATAACTGGACAAGCCAAAACGCTTCGATTCAATCTCAGAAATTGGAAGAGATATAAAACCTCAATAAAACAATGTAGTTACGATCTCTTGTTAGGAGTGATGTCGACTACTGTGGTTCAATTTGTAAGCCGAGCACCGGTGTCTACAAGAAAAATAAAGTACCAAAACTCCTTCTGCGTAGATCGCTTAAACACTTTAAATTGTGAAAGGCGATACTTTCTTGACCAAATACTTGCACAAACTAACCAACGGAGAGATTGACTGCTCAGAGTTGTTACTAATAAATATCCCGCAAGATTTCCCCGGGCAAGTAATCATAACGTCTTCCGCTTGAGTCGAAGCAAAAGCAACTTGAGGAAACATTCCCCTCTGAACAGAATAACGACCGAGCACAATGTTATTGCCAGGGTCTGCTTGCTCCATCGACATTCTCCTTGACAAACAACAAACGTTCAATAAAACTATCTTGACTTGTAAAATTTACAAAGAAACACAACTACTTAGTGTTAGCTGGTATACACCGTAAAATTTTGGTCGTTTTAATCCCGCTGAGGGTTCATTCGGTACATGAAACACTATCGATTTGTAAAGATAAAATTAAAAAATAAAGTAATTTTTTTTCTAAAACTCGAGTTAATATACGCATGAACGAAATTATTTCTTTAAGTAAACGAGTCAATGACCTCTTAGGTTGTGGTCTGTCGTTGCGTACTAACTACCTACAGTTCATTGGCCTCGCTCAGCTGACGTTTACTTCAAGAAATTAATTTCGTTCATGCGTAAATTAATTCGAGTTTATAAAAAAGTACTTTATTTTTTAATTTTCTCTTTACAAATCGATTGTGTTTCATGTACCGAATCGACCCTCCGCGGGATTAAAACGTCTAAAATTTAACGGTGTAGAGAGAGATTAGTCTACTTTAGCTATTTCCATTGTGTCATGTCGTACGCTATCCGAGTTTGGGGAAGTGCCGCCGATATCACTGGTTTAAAAAGTATTCCTTATGTAAAGTAAATTAATTTATTTTAACGAACTGAATTCAACAAGACTGTATTTTATTTGTTACTAAGCAAAATCTTATCGAATAATAATTATATCATTATCTAGTAGTAGTTAAAAATAATAATATGTATAAACGGGTAGAAAAAGACCTTATTGGGCATCGAAAAATTCATCCACATCGATATCAATGGGAAAAGTGCCCAGAACGCTGGCAGCATTGCCTCGTTGGATGGCAATGCTGATTCGTTGAGCGAAGAAAAGCCCAGCCCTCTGGTCACGCGAAGAGTCGATCAGCTGTTTGCTGATGTCACGAACAACTCGATGAGCGCTCGGACCCCATGGCCCTAGTGTTTCAACCCCAAACGGCTCAAACATGTAACTACCGATAAGGTTATTGTATTTACGCCGTTTGAGGTTTTCTGCACCTGCAGCAGCCGCCCCAGCACAGCCTGCCGTACTCAGAAGATGGGATGGCGCAAGGGTGTCGACACAAGTTGCATCCCACACCAGAGGCCTACCCAACTTCCAGGGCATTATGGTCATCCCGTCTGGCCTCAACAATAATTTATATATATCAAAATTAGTTTTCCTTTTTTAGAAAAAAATCTAGTTTTATAAAAATTAAGCAAAAAGCAAAAGCAAAAATTGTTATGTTTTTTAAATCGTCAGTAGGATTGCGACGTGATTTTCTCGCGGCCCCGCTTGAATTCTGCTTTCGTAACATTTCAAAAAACAGTGCAACAATCATCTGCCAACATTGAAACATTCCGAAATGATGTCTTTTTGCTTCTCATCCATTCCCTCAAACCTGCAGCTCACGGATTGCAACAGAAATGTGGAGCCCAGCTTATATCCTAGTGTTTTATATTTTGTTTAAAATAGTATAGGTTTATATAAAAGCATTTTTTTTTATTGTGGCGATATAGGGCACCTTCACTTACTAAATATCACTTCACCGCAAGTATGACAAAAATTATCGCGATTATTTACACATTTTCAAGACATTTTGCTATAAAATATATTATTTTTTCATTTTTAGAGCACTAAAGCAAAATATTTTTAACAAGTTTAATGTAGAATCTTTAAATTCGTAAAACTTTTTACAAAAAACTCAACCGAAATCAATGTAAAAAAAAAATAACACAAAAATGTGCAAAATAATTTTAATTTCGGAAGTAGGTGTTTCTATAATAGTTTGGTCTCTTCGTTATTGAACACTGACTTCCGAAAGTTATTTTTCGCATTTTTGTGTTTTTTTTTTTTACATTGAAGTCGGTTGTACTTTTTTATAAAAAGCTTTTTATTTCAAACTTTTTAGTTGTGGTACCCTTTAGCCAAACTTAAATAGATAGCTTCCGCTATTCGGTTTCATCATCAAATCACCATGACAATTCTAATAATATCAAACACAGCTAGGATACACTGGTTTATTACAGAATTCCGATTTTTACCTACCCGGCTTCATCATCAGATCAGTTCTATGGATCCCCTCCCCTTCTTCCTTCTGTCAGTCACCGACTACATATTGTATAAACAAATCAATTTTACTTGTTACGACAATTCTGCTATGATTTTTTGAAGAGTGCCATTTTAGATCTTCATTATCAGATCAAAACAATATTTCTATGGGACCAACTCGGGCGTATAATCTTTCAATCAAAAAAAAACATTGTCAAAATCGGTCCACAATTGACCGAGGTATCGGTGAACATACATAACAAAAAAATATATATATATACAGCCGAACGTAGAACCTCCTCCTTTCCGAATTCGGTTAAAAATGTCAATTATCGCTAAAACTTAAACTAACATATGACCTTTACTTAACAACTTGTGTTTAGCATAGTTAAATGAGTAGGAATTAGTTAAAACTATTTGGAATACTGTTCCATTGTAGACCAGTGTATCCAGACAATTTTCGTTTTGCAGAAAAGGACTATTCGTTCGATATATCAATATCTATGCCCATAGATAATATTTTTCTATGCCCATAAAAATATAAACATGTTTAAAAAATATAGTGATATTCATAATTTTAATACTAGGAACAAACACAAAGTGGTTTCTGCAACCAGGCTTAAAAACACACTTCTATAATAAACTTCCTAGTCATATTCAACAACTAAGCCTTAATAAATTAAAATCTTTTGTAAAGCGAAAACTTTGCCAAAAGACTTTTTACACTGTAAAGGACTAAGTTGAGGACGAAAAGGCTTGGGATTGACCTGCTCCAGTATACACTACAATTACTGTTGTTATTTTTTGCTTTTGTTTTTATTTTGACATTGTAGATTAAGTATTTTTATTATTTTACAATTGGAATTTTTTTAACCCTCGACGGAAAAGAGGGGTGTTATAAGATTGACGTGTCTGTCTGTCTGTGTGTCTGTCCGTGGCACCGTAGCTCCTACACGAATGGACCGATTTTGATAAGTATGTTTTTTTTGGTTTGGAAGCCGACGTATATAGCTACAATTTATGAAGATCTGTGCAGGTGTTGAAGGTCATCAGCTCGTTTGTTAACTGCGGAAGGGTTTTTAAACTCTTTATGGGTATGTACTTCATTTTAAACATTTCTGTGACCTAATATTTGACATACTCGTGAGCTGGTCTGATGATGGAACTCGAAGGCAAGAAACCTGGATTGCTTATTAATATAGTGAACCCATCGAGTTTGGGCTCATTAGATTAGTCTTGACAAGTTCTATACATTAACGATAAGATCACTATCATATTAACGATAAGGACTGTCAGGGTTTTTTTTTTATTTTATAGTTATTTTCATTTTCCTTCTATTATAGTGAATGTGAAGACGTGCTTTGTTTATGTGCTTTGCTTTTTTCTATATGTCTGGCAATTTGAGTATTTTCTGTGGCCTAACCAAATGTCCTTTCTTTGGTATTGTTCGTCAAGCAGTTGTGTTCCTTAGTAATCCTGAGTTGAGTTTTGCGAATACTCGCACTGACTGGACAGGTACACTCAAATCTGTATGGTTTTTTCTTCAAAAGATCATCTCAGACAAAACTGCATAGTTCTCATGTGATTTAACCATTACATATTTACTGTATTGACTTTAAAAGAGACTGTGACCCCTGAATTGGTTTCGGTGTTTCTTCTCAGGGTAGTCAGCTAGGAAACACAGGCCTGATTTAGTTTAAAATGACGATGACGAAAAAAAATATTGACGTGTTAAAGTGTTTTTTAAAACCTATTCGCAAATTAAATATCATTTATCATTTAGATACTTCAAAATCACTCTTCATCCATAAAGAAGTATTAAAATGACTAAACTTAAAAGACTACGAAGACGTGGCAAGGAGGCGTGTCTTCAGGCGACCCATCATCCCCGTCAACACAAAATTTGTTGAAAGGCTCAGCACCTACTTGTTTATGAAAACCGTCGTTTGCAATAATTTCAGCAACATGTTTAGTTTTAATGACTTATTGCTTTGTGAAGCAAACACTAAAATGTAATCAAAGACGACGAAAGTGGACGAAATAATATGTGCGTACGATGGTAGCTATATATCTGTTTAAGATTATACTTGTAATAAGAAGTGATCTCATAGTTTTTAAAGTAGTATAATAGAATGTTTTTTTGCATTAAATATCAGTCAGCTCTAAGGCCGTGTTTACGGAGACGCGGAGCGTTGCGCGGCGCGTTGGGCGTTTCGTCGTACATTGCAGCACCGGGCCGCGTCATCGATCGCGCAAACACAAACATATGGCAATGTACGACGGACCGCCCGACGCGCCGTGCAATGCGCCGCGTCTCCGTAATCGAGCACTAAGTGTACTTTAATTTTCAATGAAACAAAATATTCTAGAGTATCTAACACACACTCTATAACCTTTGTTTCTTAATTGATACCTAATCTTACTTATCAATTCCAAACAGGAGGATCTTCCTGCCTTTAATTTGACTTTATTACTTTTAATTCAATTTCATTGAACTGTTTGTCCTTAATTTAATTCTACGTACTTACTTAACTTAGTTTAATGTATTTGTATTTCTTTATTTTGTTATTTTTGACTTGCTTTTATCAATTTTAAAGTTGGCTTAGTTAACCCCTTTTCCAGCAAATGTTTTACATTTGAATGTCGCGGTTGTCTGCAAGTGTTGCAGCTTTTAAATGGTTTATAAGTACTTACTGGTAATGTTCTTAGAATTGTATGGTGTTTGCAATGTTGACATGCTATCGTATCATAAATACATAAATCACTGGCCGTGACGGCAACACTACGCGGAGTAGGTATGTTCCATAAATATCAAATTAAATGAGTGTCGGAGCGTGTCTTTCGGCGGGCCGCGCAGATTTAGAGATAATAAGCCGAGCCTCCCTCGGGCGGCTCTCAATACAATACATCTTTGTTTCTTGCGTACTAGCATTTATCATGGCTTCGCTGCTCCTGCTCTTCATTTTCATTAGGTAAATTAATGAATTACATGTGAGTCTGATTTACTGCTTTCCCGCGGTAGACAATTTTCCTACCATCTGTTTTGTCACGCCAAAATACGAGTACCTATAAAATAATAAAGAAATGCTTTCTGAAAATGTACGGCCAGGTAAGAGTCTGGTGAGCTGCTACTTCAATCAGTTTTAGCGTTAAACGCTCTTGAAAGCCGCCGAGTGCCATTCCACGCTTTGTAGGAATATTAGTTACTCGCTCTCAGCGGGAGTACGCTCTGCCCTCGGTACTAGCTCGTGCTTGAAGCTATCATATCTCAGTCTCGGTAAGCTCCTCGAATTTAGGTACTTGAAACCTTAACTCATAAGCCATCAACAACGTTCTTCATTACTAAATTTATAGGTTCAAACAACAAACAGTTAGCAACAAACAGCAACAAGCAGTGTACTGGTCGTTGAATTTGCATTTAATTAAGAGTCTCCTACGTTTGGCTGTCAGCGCAGCAGCAGTTGGAAGCTGTAAATGCTTTCAGCTCCCACTACGTTCTAACTGATCATACAATTCTACGCGGATTGGAATAAACCAAATAGACACAATATGCAGACTTGCTGGTCAAAGACCTTTCGTACCGAGATCTCTGATTTCAATTTCAAATAACAAAGGCATTTTTCTTTTGTTAGGGGTGCTCAGTTAGTCCACAATCATCCCGCTCGCTCAGAAATACTCAGGACCGCGCTACCTAGGTGTGTTGTTGAGTCCACAAGATTAATTACGTTCTTAAGTAGTCGTTTTTATAAGAGTCACACGAAGAGCCAGGGGCGGGACATGCTGCGCCTGACGGTGTGGAGCCGGCTGGCGGCGGCGGCGAGCTCGTCGCGCGCCTCGTGTCGGAGCTGCGCGAGGCAGGTGACTAACTTTCAATGAGCTGACAGTTTATTTGAGCAATTCATTAACTGTTTGCGTCGTAGTTGTGGTACTTAGTTAGTTCATCCTCAGTTATTAGGTTGAGCGCCAACGTTGACCTGGCGGCATAAATTAGATTATGTCGGATGTCGCAAGTTTGTGGAAGATACGAGCGAAAGGCCGCCGCCGCTCGCCGATGTACAGCGATACGCATGGCCTCGGGAACATTAATCATGGCGGCCGGCGCGAGCCCCTCGGGACCACACACGATATAAATTAGTTCGGTGTCTTGTAATACTTGACGTGCAAAGACTACGCGTCCAACGTGCGCTGAGAAGATACACAATCAGACATCAGGTTTTTGTTACTCGCGTAACGTGTTGCGTGACGGTGTCGCGTCGCGGCTCTGTGCGGCACGCGCCGTCGCCGCGCCGCTGCTGTTACTTCTCATACAATTTATTTTCCTATTGACCTGAATGGATGAGAAATACTGATGTGTTTTTATGTTATTTTTCAGTCATTGGATAAGCTCGGAGTCAATCGAGCGTGTCGGCTTCATGAGCAGGCGCGAGTAAGTCAGCGTCGCTATTTACATACGCGTATAAACGTGAACGCGTACCTGCAGCAGCGAGGGGCCGCGGGAACAATGCGGCTCTGCTTCACACGTGGCAGTACTACATAAAGACCCGACATTATCTGACAACATATTTATGTAGTAGGTGTCGGTCGACACCTCGGGTGCGATAATATTTTGTCAATATCACGGTGAAGAGTGGAAATATTTTCTGAATGTGGAATTGATACTTGACACAATTATATGGAGTTTCGTCGGAGGGCTCCCCTGAGAGCACGCGGGGCAGGGCGGGGGGCGGGGGGCGCGGGGCGCAGGGCCAGGCGCCGCGGTGCGGGTATGTTAATACGACGCGACGGGACACATTCACATATTTTTCTCTGACTGGTAAAGCTTCGCCGAGCGCCGCCGCCTTCGCCCGGCACACCTATTGATGTCTCCGTCACATAATGATAGGTTTGTTTTGTGAAACCACAGATTTATCACAAGGAACACACCAATGTTGCTACATTACGTTAGGGTAGTTCTTGTTCAATACTTTTGTTTGTTCGCTGAACATAACCATGTAAGTATTAGATTACTATTTGTTTTATCATACATATCCTACATTAAATTCTCGTTGGGCAGGTTTCAAGTGTATAAACTTAGTTTATTGGGTTTCTACAACTCACGGCTTGTTTCGAACATTTGAAACGGATATTAATATTAGATGTACCTACCTAAGGGGATCAAGTAAGAAGCAAAACTTTTACTTGTAGACATTAAGTTTTATTGAATTTCGGTCCGGTCCAGCGGTCCGGGCCGGTCGAGCACTCCCGAGGCCGGTGGCGCGCCGCAAGACTCGCTCGGTCGCCGACCGCCCAGGCCAGCGCCGCCAGTCGCCCAGGCCAACGGTTCCGACCGCTCCACGCAGATGGCCCCCTCGCCCGCCGCCGCCGCTCAGCGCTCCCTTGCGAGCATTAATACATCCCGGAATAATCCGAGCGCCAGAAACAATTTGTTTTACAATAACATATTTACCTTTTCCATTACGAGGCGGCCTGCACGCGCCCGATTGCGGGATTTAATGTTCGCTGCTCGCTTGTATTCAGACCAGGCCGTGCGAGCGTTGCTCAGATAACGCCAGTGTTCGTGTGCCTGGCGACTGCCGACAGCCCTCGCACAATAGCCACTACCCGCGGACTGCACTTAGTCTGATGAGTAGGAACTTAGTTCTCAGGGCCTAGCTTGTGCGCCTCTGCAGATAGTAGTTCAGTAGTAGATCACCGTGCGACGCCGTCGTTGCGACAATTGTGAGTTCTTATATAAAATATTTACTTAAAGCTTAGAAATGTTAGTAAAATAAAAATACAGTTCTATTTATGTCAGATTTGTATTTGAAATAGAGTGGAAGTGTCGCAGATCGCGGCGGGGACGGCGGCGGGCAGCGGAAGTGTGGTCCGCTGCCCGAGCGGAGATCTGTGTGCGAGCACGTCGTGCCGCGCCGCCTCGCGTCGTGTCGCGTCGTGTCGCACCTCACCCTCATGTCGGACAACTTTTCTTCTTCGCAACTCTTTACAAAGTTAGAACCGTATGTCTAGCGAGCTGAACATTCATTCGACCTTCATTATTTATACACAGTTGTTTGCATTGAGCGCGTCGTGACCTTCGTGGCCAGAACACTGATCAATGTTTCAGAGCTGTGCTCAATGTTTCAGATTATTGAGAACAGATTCATTGCGGCAGATAATCATTTTGTTTTATGTCGATTCGATTTATAAAACATTACAACTACGTTTCATAACTCTTGTTACGATGTATGTAACCCAGAGCTACGAGTATGTGTCTATCTACACACTTGTACGCAACTCAATATACGCTCGATATTATGTGATACCATTGTAATCCCAATAGTTTCAGATCGTAGGCGATGTCAGTAATAGAGAAGCGTTCTTACCCTCGTAGAGTTGCGTCGCAGTAATCTGTTTAGCGGCCGGTCGCCGCGCCGCTCTCCAGTCGAACTTGTCTTGTCATATTACGTCTTTGACGTTCGTGTTAATTTATTCTCGGTTCGTTTTATTTATGAGTAATTATTTGGTTAATGCGGCAGCAGAGTGTGAGGCTTAACGAGGTTATCACTTAGCGCTCCGACTATCACAGTAATCTAATGAGCAGCAGAGATGTGGTGTGACGCGTGAGGGATGGGGCGGCGCCCGGCGGAGACAAGCGGCTGACAGTCGCGCTGGACATGTAATCTCGGGAGTGCGCCGCAGGCCTGCTACTAAAACAATTGTGTCTACTAAATAATTTAAGATATCTTCGGAGGGTGAAGGCGTGAGAATGGCTTAACATTAAGGCACTTATTCAACAATGTGCACAAGACAGGGCACGTAGGCGGCTGAGGAATGTTATTACTACCGTTTGTTACAACGGCGCGGCGCGGCCGGGCTGTCCCGCTGCGACAAATGTCGCGCGATTAGGCGACACGCGCGTGTTCCCGCGTCGCCCCGCGGCCTGGCCGCGTCTCCGTCGACTGCTCGTCGTGGTATCAACAATTAACAAGAATTAATCCGCGCCGCGCCCGTCAACAACTCAGCCCCGTGCGTGTGCATGCGGCCACGGAGCACTGCGAGTGTAGCGTCACGTGACTTCACATACATACACATAAAACGATGCTGGTCAGCTCTTCTTTGCACAGTGTGATAGGAGTTTTAAAATACATTTTGTTTATTGTTATTTACCAGAGCCCCACGAGGTGAAAGAAACACCCTTCGTTGCTCCCGGAATCTGTGAAGAGGACTGTGTAAACATTAGTTTTAGTATATGGGAAACTCGAATCACGTGTCTAGTATTTTTATATAAATAATCTACGTACAAGTTTTCATAACTGTATCATGAAAAATCACAAAATTATAAGCTTGTTACGTTACCTGTTGTCCGCACAAATACATGGTTATCGGGCCATCCGGGCGACTGAGGGGTTGTTTTGCTCCCGCACCTGAACAAACTATATTCGTATATTGTATACAGGTCATGTTTCTTGATTCTTTATTTTATTTCTTCTTTTCTGTTATCTCATAAACAGCTTAATTGTGCTCTCGCCTAAAAACCAACTGCTCAATCTGTTACTCATCTGGGCCACCAAGACACAGGCTACGCCACGGATATCGTTCTATAATAAATAAAGATTTTTTTCTCTATTTTCTTACTAACTTGTGTGTGTTAATAAATTATTATTATTATTTATATTCCTAGGTGAAGACGCACAAGCGTATGCCATGGAATCACGACGACACGAATCTGGGAAATGCCCCAGATTCATGCCGTAATTTTTTTTAAAGGTATTTTTTTTACTTTTCGAAATGGTTAGTCTGGTCTGATTTATTGAGAGTTTCAATGAAATTCACTAATTACACTAAAAAGACAAAAGAACTAATCTAAATAAAACTCGAAAGTGTTATCTGCTGAGCTGTTTCGCTAGAGTTCACAATCACAACGTCGCCGAGCAACTCCCTTGCGGGCCAAGTGTTGTTGTGTTGGCTGTTGTACAATCCGTCCTGAACGATTGTGCAACGATAGTTCCAGTAAAATTTGAAGAAAAAATTGCCGGTTGGCCGAGGCTCGGTAAGCAAGTGAAGGCGGCGCTCCCGGCTGTAATTTGTATATCTGTGACAGTGGACTCCGGTAGTCGGAAGCCATTAAATCTGTCTGCAGTCATGCCGAGGGGTACCGGGTTACCAAGTTTCAGCAGTCACCGTAAAAAAAACCGGGCAAGTGCGAGTCGGACTCACACACTGAGGTTTCCGTACAAATTGCGGTTTACTATTTATGACGTATTAAAAAGAAAGTACTTACTAGATCTCGTTCAAACCAATTTTCGGTGGAATTTTGCATGGTACATCATTATATTATATACACACACTTTACCACTATGGAAGTGAAGAGTTTAGAAAAAAAATATATTACAAACCTCAATATCATTTTTGAAGACCTATCCATAGATACTCCACACGTATGGGATTGATTAAAAAAAAAAATTTGAGTTACAGTTCTAAGTTCGGGGAACCCCCAAAAATTTATTGTTCTTTTTCTATTTTTGTGTGAAAATCTTAATGCGGTTCACAGAATACATCTACTTACCAAGTTACAATAGTATAGTTTTCATACTTTTTATAGTTTCGGAATAAAGTGGCTGTGACATACGGATGGACAGACAGAATGTCTGACTGAAAACATGACGAATCCATAAGGGTTCAGTTTTTTGCCATTTGGCTACGGAACCCTAAAAACGAGTAGCTACTCATCTGCTACCGGATCTTATTTTTGAAATTTTGAAATTATCTAATGACTTTTTTTCGCTCTAGGCGGAGCGGGAGGGTGTTTCAGACTAAAACCACACCTATTTTCTTTCTTTGCCTTGCGTTCCAGGACCTCGGGGTTCCCTTTCGGACTACCCTTCGCCTCAGTTGGCTTCGACCTGCTGGGCCCCTACGGTTCATCCCTTTGAGGCGAGCGTGGAACACTACGCGCCGTAGACGATGGGGCTGGGTCCGTTAGGAAGTCCTCCTTTGCAGCGGGAGACGAACGCCTGCTATTCCTCCTCGCTCCGGACCATGTCCTGTACCAGGGCCCGGCGCTTCTGCATCCGGATGAATAGGAACACGACCCCGAACTTAAGAAAAAGCTGAGCAGATGGGAGGTGGCTGAACGAAGGTTGGCACTTAATGCCGGCTTGCGCTCGCGCCCCAGAATATTATACAACATTACATAACTTGGCGTACGATTTCCCGCAACGCGCCGTTTACGCGCGTTAATATTCATTTGGGTGTAAGTATGATGTTTATGTCTTTAGTTATGCCAATTGCGAGTTTGCATCTCATGCAATATTCATGGTGCACGTTTGAGTGAGTGAGGCGCGAGGTGCGGCCGGCGGGTCACCGGCTCGCACTAACATGGTGGATTTCAATAAATTTCGAGAGGTCGGCGAGGCGGATACAATTTGATTTGTGTGTCGACTTGAGACTACCTGAGAGCACACGTATACACATAAATAGAGCCGCTCGCCACAGTATTATTTATATTTGCAATAAGCCACCACCGTGCGGCCCGGGGCCGCTGGGGGCGTGGGGCGGGGGCGGGGGGGAGACGGGCAACACATGACGCTGACAGAATCAATCAGATCCTCGGCCCTATGCGCCCTATGTTAAACTTTTCTTTATCTTTGTACAATTTATAAATTGTCTTTCTATGACAAATGATATTGTACATGTGACATCACATCGATATACAATAACGTGAGATGAAAGCACTCAAGGCTTACTTTACACTGAAGTTTATTATTGCGGTTCACTGAGCAATGTATTCACAGTTTTATTGTTCGCGACAAGCTGATGACGACTGAAAAACGAAAACAATAAAACAGCGTTCGATTTGAATGACGTAATGTACAAAACAAAGAAAGGCTGTTTAGACTTGGTTCGCAGTTTTTGCACGACATGACCCAAGATGTGGATCTACGTGAATTAATCAATGTTGCTAATGAATGGCCGGCGGCGGCGGCGGCGGCGACGGCGCGGGCCCGCATGCTCACGTTACCACGACGCTGTTCATTCAACAACGCGTTATTGTATGGAGATTAATTAGCGTATTCATGTGTTAGCTATAAATAAATAAAAATAAAAACTGGCTACAAAGGAGGTTTTTGAAAATTCAACTTGGAATAAAGGGGAAATTCGTTTGAATGCAAAATTTTATTTGAGGCTTACTGGTAGAAAATGCCTAAAGCATTAAGTCTGCCTGGCCTCTATACCTTTACGTGCAAGAAGTATTACATAAATAAATAAGTATTACTGAAACTAAATAGTAATAAAAAGGTTTTCGTCATTTGTTTTTCAAAACTAGCCCTAGAAAACGATTCGGGGGTGTTAAACATTATGCGGAAGAATGTTACTGTTTTTTTTAATAAACTTGAAACTTGGTTCAAATCGTAATCAATAGTTTCTCAAAACCACCCTCAGAATACTATTTGAGGGGTGTTCAAAGTTTTTATGAAATCTTTCTCGTGAACGAAGTCGCTGGCATAGTGCTAGTTAGTAATAGCGAGTTGATTGAACTGTTGCTCGAGTATTTTCTGAAGATATTTGTCTAAATAGTAATGCTAACGCGGAATCCATCGCGTGGAGTGGTGAGCAGCGCCCGGCCGGCGCGCGGCTGCTCGCGCTTGCTCCACATTCTCGTCTGAACATGTGACAGTTCGCGCAACTTCGCTCTCATGGGAGCCATCTGCGCTTTTTGTGTTCAGAAAAACAATAAATTGAGTCGCGACCTTTAACGATGAAGGGGACACAAGTTTGTTCGCAAGTGGCGCCTCCGCCGCTGAAACAATGTGCGCTCTGTTGACGGAAGTTTGTGTACATTTGAAGTTATTGGTTTCGAATTCATGTTGATGTATGACATAATCACAGGGAATACAAAAAACAAACAATGCTTTAAAGTTTGTTTGGTTGGAATACGTTAAAAAATATAATATATAATATTTTGTCGTTGTGATTAATATCTGGGGTCTAGGCGTGTATGTAAGAAAAGAGGAGCGGGGCGGGGAGGGAGGGGTGTGTTACTAAAAGAGTTATGAGTTTATATGTGGATGGAGAGGGAGAGGGAGGCCAAAGAAGAGATGGATGGATTGTGTGAGGAGTGATATGAAAGAAAAGGGAGTTAGTGATAGCGTGACGAGTGACAGGACAGAATGGAAGAAAAAAACGTGTTACGCCGACCCCAAATAAAACGGGACAAGGGCAGGAAGATGACGATGAAGAGCCTTGCATGTAAGAGTTCCTAAAATTTATACTTTTATAATATAAATCTGATGAGTTTGTATGAACGCGCTAATATCAGGTTCGAATCAAAAAATGGTTTTAGTGTTGGATAGTCCATTTATTAAGACAAACTGTATAACATCACGCTACGACTCACGGGAGGGAACCAGTAACCAAAGACGCAGTGAAACCGTAAGGGGTAGCTAATGTATAGACGCCATGCCGGACCAAACGAAAGCTTTTGAGCACTAACAGTCTGTCAGCCAAGTCACGAATGGGTTTTTCCATTCGCGGACATCGCGAAATTTTAAGGATCCATCGGAACGATAAATATCGTGTGGATGTCTTGACCCAAGTCGTGGTGTACCATTCTGCCGAGCATCCGAATCCGGATGAGCAAAATCCAAACTTATAAACATACCGACTTTCACATTTAAAATGTCGGTAGAAAGTTAGCAGGACAGGGAGTCGAACCGGAGCACAATAAACAGCACATGAATGAAGATACGACACACAAACAGCAGAGCTTACACTTGAACATTGTCCTGATACGTTGCTGCTGTTCCGCGCGGTAATGTTAATATACCACGCACACGTGACAACCTTGATCCCGAGGGTGAACGTGCTTCTCGATGTGCTGCGCCGCGGTGAGCAGCCACATCGCTCGCTTGTTGTTACTGTAACCGGCTAGCAAATAACAAAGTGGCAGCGAGCAGGCGCTGTGCGTCGCCAGTCGTCGTCGAGCTCACGCCGCAGACAGTTCATTCTGTAAGCTTTACCCAATTTCCTGCAGTGGACTCGATGTTTTTGTCTCATTTCCGGATTAGTGCGGGGAACAAACTGTGTAATGACGCCGTGAGCGGGAGCGGAGGGAAACTGTTATTGTTTCTCTCCCCGGCTTTAGCAGCCGCATTATAATTTTTAGCCTATTTATATCTACTATGTTCTTCTATATATACGTAATAAATTTGTAGACTTGGCGGTGACTTTATCTTGTGGCTAAATTATTGTTTATTACAGTTCCAAACTTTCAGCGAAGATTCAGAGAAATAAACAACTGTTCGTTACTCACGCACCGCTCCGCACCCCTCCGCATCGCTCCGCACCGCACCGCTCGCTTTAAAACAAACAAATTGAGTGCCAGACAGTTTGTCAGAGTGTGGATGAACTTGTACGAGTATTAGCTGCACTGTGTGTACTCAGCGGCCGCGGGAAACTGCGCGGCAATATCGCGTCCGGTAACTCCGGCATACAGTTTTTAATTGTTGCTCAAGCGCTGCCAACTTGTACTGGCGCCCCCCCCCCCCCCACGCCGCTTGTGTGCTCACGGCTTTATACGAGTACTCCCACTCATGTGATACAACGACTTGTACGTATGTGGGAAGTTGTTAGCTGCGGTCCGCTCTGCTCGCGGCTGCATGCTTCACGCCACAACGAGCAACATGCTCGACTGCCATACGATCAGAGATCATCTTTTTATTTTTTCTTTAAAATACGTTTGCTTCAGAAACAAGACACCGCAATTATTCTTTATTACGCATTTTTAAAAAGTGAAAACTCTCATTTACTGGAATAATAGTGAGATTCTTCGACAGTTTAATTAAATTACTGCTGGGATAAGGAAAGAATGTGTGGGTGGTGGTGGGGTGCGGCGGGGGAGGGGGCGGCGGTGATTGATGGGCGATGGTCGCGCCTCGGCGGCTCGCCGGCGGCTGCTGCGCGTCATAACAGCACCCTAGCGCTCCGTCACCGTGCGCCGCTCCTTACTGCCTCATCATCGCTCAAAGTTTCCGATTGCCTTATTGCGGGAACTTCGCAACGCGTTGAGCAACAACGTAGCGGCTGAAAAGAGGCCCGGCCCGGCCCGGCCCGGCCCGCGCGCGGACCGGCGCGGCCAGCGCGGACCAGCGTGGACCGGGCCGGACCGGTCACGGCTCGTTAGTTCAGCGCGGCGCCGTTGGCGAAGCCATCACAAGACGCCCCGCGCTGTCTGTGAGTTTATGCAAATCTGCGGAGTTCCTCGCTCAATATTCCAGTAACCGGCCACAGGTCAATATTAGCATTTTGAATGTTACTTCAGTAATCTCTGAACTAACGACGGAGTTGTTGTGGCCCTGACATTTGAAGGTTTCCTGGCTGCGTGCCGATATAACAGACTGACAGAGTTTTATTGGATTCATCGAGCGTCCCGCGTCGGTCTGTGGCGGCGGTAACTTCCACCTTGATAGACATCGCAGAATATACGAGAGGAACGTGCCGAGCGCTGTGTCCCGCCGAGCCCGCGGCACTCGAGCACAATGAGGCACTCTCGTCACGCCGCTAAACGCTCGGCGAGAGTGCGTTTTTGTGTTCGGTGTCCGAGTGGAGTGGAACTCGATTAGATATTCTGTGCGCACTCCGCGCTCCACCCGCGGCCGGCGGCTCCGTCACAAGTGACACTGCACGCCGTAACGGATTAATAGGCGCTCGTTCATCTCCACTTCGACGCGAATAGAACTTGATCGTTTAGTGACCAGGCTTAGCGATGAATTCACCCACACACATACACACACACACACACCTACGCCATTAATCTGTCGACTTTGATTCACGCTCAAGGCCGACACGTCAATGAAGGGTCGCGTGAGTGAGCGCTCTCGCGGAGACAGTGTGGTGTGCGGTAAAAAGTAAGTTCATATTACATACGAGGTCAGTGGGATTTTAAGCAAAGTACAATCAGATGCATGTTTAATCGCTGCTCTTCCTATATAAAGTGCTTTCCCAAAACAAAATCGAGGTTGGTGCGTGGATGGGTGACTCATCTTTACATTCTCAGATTCCTCCTCTCGAAATCTCATCTATCTCGAAATGCACTTTAAACCGTTATCCGACTGCACTCGAGCTTTGACAGACGTTACTTCGTTCCTTTTTGAGAAAGGTGAGAAATCATCCGATTATATTTCCCGCACTAGGAGTGGCCCCGGAGGCTGCGGCTCTGCTGGCGTGGCACACCTCCACTGTAGGACGCCGTGACGTCTCTCCTGCCACTCCTGAAAGAAGGGACTTACAGCCGAGATTATGGCGTACGCACCTGTATCAAATGTGCGTTTACAAATATATTATTATAAACTGTAATAAGGTATTTGTACGAGCCAATAATGCTCATACAACAAAATACGTTTTGCATAATAAACGCAACAATATTAATTAGTCGTAACTAAACCTCCGTCACGCGGTAATGTGTATGTAATAAATAAGTGCGGCTCAGATAACTAAACATAACTTTTCTATATTGACAAATAAACATTTAAAGTGTTCCTTAGTGGTTTGATGTTAATCCTTTACAACCTACAACAACTACTGGAGGATCGTCAACGGCGAAATATTCCAACAGTATTTAAAAAACAAAAACATCAGAAATCAGCTGTTCAGACATTTTTGTTCGCATAAAATGTGTCGCGCTGCCCCCTACTACAGCAGATACCTCTACTGGCTACAAGGTGCGCTACGAACTTGCTACGAGTGCCTTTATGCGCTACGAACCTGCAACGAGTACCGCTCCGAGCTACGACCCTGCTACGAGCGAGTGGCTCTATGTGCTACGAACTTGCTGCGGGTGGCACCATAGAGCCACTCGTAGCAAGTTACTATAAATATGCTACGAACCTGCTACGAGTAGCTCTATGTGCTACGAAACTGCTACGAGTGACTTTTCAGGCTATGAATTTGCTACGAATACCTCTTCACACTGGCCGCATACTACAGATACGTCTACAAGCTAGTGTCTCCGCGCTACGGCCCCGCTACGAGCTCCGACGTCGTGGTGTACGAGAACGTCGCTCGCGACCCGCTTGACAGAACATTCGATAAGATTGATTAATTAATCGCTCTCGTTTTGATTACTCGAAAATCAAATTAAGAAACGAAACATAAGATTTGCGTTTTTCTTTTATTTAAGTGTACAATACTTAATTATTTCCACATCATAGACGTATGTACATTCAAAGCTCAGGCATTATTAATTATTAAATTAAAATGTTAATATTCCATCATTCATAGACAGATTTGGAATTATTTTTTTTTATATAAAAAGTTATTTGGATACTTAACTATACTCTATTATGTTTGTTCATGGCGGGAATGGCGGGCAGCGCCTCGCTAGAGCTGAGACGTCGACGTGCGCTACTACCAGCTTCTGGACAATATTCAATTATTTATTGTAGTCCACAAGGTACACGCTTACGTGGCAGGAGAAACGTTTCTTAGATAGGGTCGTGACCCTGGCAGGCACAGCGCACACGATAGAAAGGGTGAAGAGGAATTACAATCTAACTTATTCGAAGTACATTTATTTTCAGGACCTGTGTGCGCTCCGGGTCGCCTGCGGACATCGTGCGCGTGTGCGGCGCGGCGCCAGGTCGTGCGCGGCGCGGCGCCTGGTCGTGCGCGGCGCGGCGCCTGGTCGTGCGCGGCGCGGCGGCGGCGCCTACTGTAACTGGAAGCCCCTTCAGCTCAGGCGCACAGTTTGCTGAACACCCTGATTGCCGAACCGAAACTCGACATATTTGTGTTTAACAATAAAACTATGCGTGATGTTCGTAATTAGTTTATACATTGTAGGCTAGCCGACACTTCGGTGCAAACTGTAAGTACAGCACGCCATAGCTTAAGAAATAAATATATAGAATGGTACCATCGAAATGATCTAAAGGGAGCACAGATAAGGGGAGCCACCGGAAATTTGTAATAAAACCACAGTAGTAGGAAGAGAGAACTAGTCGCAAAAATTGCCATGAACAAAAACAACTATTTTTTATAAAAATACAACCACTTTCACAATAACAAGATACAAAAAAAGCAAAATACTTTAAATTTCGGAAGTCGGCGTTAAATAACGAAGAAAGAAAACCAGAAACACCGACTTATAAGAAAGTTCTTTTTGTTTGTAATTTGGATAACTAGGTATTGGAAGTAGTTTTAATCATTATGTAATATTAAAAGCTATAAAATTGAAATGGTGAGTTTAACCTGCAAGTTGAGTAGCAGACAATGTGTGGCGGCGAGGCACCGCCGCCGCCGTCCTTCTGAGTTAAGCGTCATTTACCGCCGTCGTTAAGTGGGACCTACCGGGTAAAAATAAACTGGGCAAGCGTGAGTCGGACTCGCAAACTGTTTTTTCCGTACAAACTAAGCTATGTAAAAAGACTTCAATTCCCGACTCGAGCCTTGAAGATTTTTCCTAATCGAAAAAAGTATATTTTTTGTGACATCACAACAAATTTTCAGTTTTCAGATTGATTCCTATACTTGTGTTACAAGACCTTATTTTATACCAAATTTCAGGGTTCTAGGTCAACGGGAAGTTGACTGAATTGTAATTCCCTTAAGAGTGTCGGATAATACGCTTTTTGCGATATAAACGGCCGTATCTTTTTTGTTCCGTTAACTTAGAAATTGGTTTTATCACAGTTTTAAGGGACCGCAGATTTGAGTATAATTAGGTTTTAATTTCTAATACTGATACCTTCACGCGTTTCCGATACGAAGGTTCTTGACCGACAGACACACAAAGTGATCCTATAAGGGTATCCGTTTTTTCCTGTTGAAGTGCGGAACCCTAAAAGAACGAAACCCTAAAAAGCTAAAGTTGTAAAGAGCTGGAGCTCAGCAAGCCTCCCCCCCCCGCCCCCCGCACGACTCACAAGTCCGCGGGGCGACCGAGGCACAGCCACGCTCGGGTGCACAACGACCCTTCCCGGGAGTCGGCCAAGTATCCAGTCACCCAGTTATACACTGCATTAGCTGTTTGTTGATTCTGTCCAATTACAGTAAATCACTTGAAACATAACCGTTTCATACAAATCTCAACGTCGCGTGTTGCTTGGATACCACGCGCCCGATACATTCACAGAGAGCCTTCAATGTATGTGTGTAACATATTACTTGTGGATTCCAATCAAACGCTTATATTGATCAAGTTTGTGACGTCATACCAGCTCAGTGATAATTTCTGGTGCTGTAGTAATCAACTGTTGGCTCATGACTGCTTATATACTCGTATATACACAATATTATTTTTACTATATGCGAAATCTGATTATAGTTTGTTCAATATCGATTCCAATATATGTATTTTTTACACCATGTTATATTTTTTCCCATATATATTTAAAAAAGGTCACAGTTGGACACCGCCGAGGTTAAGTACAAAACAGGTCACAGCAGGTCATAGCGGGCATTAGCGACCAGCGCATATCTGGTTACGGGAGCAAAACAACCCTTGACCACGTGTTTGTGTAGTAACATAACAAGCTAGCTATAACTTTGTGATTTTTCATGATACAGTTATGAAATTTTGTACCTAGATCCTATGCATAAAAATAGTAGGCCCGTATGTCGGGTTTCGCATTTACTAAAAATTAGGTTGTGTACCAACTTATGTATAATATCATACATGGCGCCTTTTTACGTTTGCCACGGTGCGCGGTGGGAGATGCGGGCGCCGGCAGGCCGGCTCTGCTCCAGCACTCTCTTATGGTAGTTACAAGTAGCAATAAACATTATTAGATTTGATTTTGTAATTGACGATTCCTACAACCGTGTCCGCGCGTGTCACATTCATATCTGCCAGTAAGACGGCGCTCACACCAGCTATAGCTTTATTATTTCATTCGATGAATCTTCCAGAACAATATACCGAGTTATTTATGCCCGCGAGCGCTGTTGACACGCCAGCGATATTACTTCGATCAGATTCCCTCTCTCGCTCGCGGTTGAGCCTTGTTATTAAATTGATGTCCCACCTGTTCACCCACGTAATGCTCATACGGATCGTCTTCGACAGAACTTTGCTGACGGGGTACTATCGGGAGAAACGACATAATAATCTATAAATAAATAGCCGAACTGGTTCAGCAGATCGAAACTTATTGAAGTGGGCGCAATCGAGTTACAAATAATATTTTATGTAGTCGTAGCTCGGCCTCGGATCAGACGCTAACAAAACTCTGCTCATTAAACCCGTGCGTTCGTATGTAGTGGTCGGGGGGGGCGCGACGAGCGACTGTCGTGCGAGGGTTGAGGAGCCGGTGAGCGGTGTCCTCAGCGAGCCGGACGTCAAGCCGGATCACGTCGCAGAGCGTGGCGTTCTGTTGCCGACAAATTAAATTAAATCTTCCGCTTAATTTGTAGTTTCGTTCCGCTTCGCTCCGCTCTTCCCGCTCCGTTTTTCTGCAAAAAGTGAGCCGGGGGCGTAGATAGTCTCTTCCAGCTGAACTGTGCTGACTGTACGCCGCGGGTGCCTGCCGGGCGGCCCGGCCGCTGTGGCCGACTCATAAAGAAGTACGAAACAAAGTAAAACGTCGGCGCGCCGCGTCCGCGTCGTCAGGGGAATTTTATTCCGAATTAATTTCATTGTGTTGAAATGTTTGTATTTTTTTGGTCGGTCGCCGAGCGCCGAGCGCCGCTGACAGTGCGGCTGTCGTTGTTTTGATTTAATGCCTCTTGTGTACAGCGCACGGCGGCCTCTGGCGCCGCCGCCGGCGAAACGTTTAGTCATTCGAATAATTACTTTTAAAACGTGACTGCGATTTATGATTTCGTTGTTGATATTATTGATTTTGGCATTACGAACAATGTTTTATCAAAAGAAATATTATAAATCTTACCGTAGCTTAGCCATGTATAAATTGCTTGTAATATAATTCTGAAATATGATTTGCTAACAAACCGGCTTAGTCGCCAGTCAGGTGATTAGAGGGGCGGGTGCTAGGGGGGGGGGCGGCAGCACGGCAGCGACGCGGTGCGGCGGCATGTGGCGCTACATTTGTCAATTGTCTTCAATTTAATGTAAATTCGATTCGCCCTTTTATTGCGGAGCGGGCTCAATTTGATACATTTTAAATCTCGTTATAATGGATAAAGATGGAAGAAATAAAACGTAGCGATGTGCTTGTCCGCACAGCTACGCTGCGAGTAAGTACGTACGTCGTCTCGACATCCGGACAAAACCCGCAAACGTTCTATTGTTAAGTCTGTGTATTACCTGAAGTGTACCTACTGCTTAAATATCGTTAAACTTATGTTAAAAGTTTCGTCTAAGTTACGCAATACTTAGATCAATAAGTAATATTGTTGAAACAGTTTAGTTGTTCTACACTTGTCTCAGTATAGCTTTGTTATGTTGAGTTACACACATTAACATACGTATAGAGCAAATTATTAGATACGACAGAAATAGTTTATTTAGGGAGGTATAATGTTTTGTAGTAATTTTAATTTAACTTGGAATAAATATTGGAGTTTAAAAGAAATATTTTAAAGTGCAATACCAATCATTATTAAAACGAAGCTCTGGAACACTTGTCTTCTGCCATGCTTAATATATGCATGCCAAACATGGAAATTTAATTACACAATTAAAAACAAGATAATAACATGTCAAAGAGGAATAGAACGCAGCATGCTGAATATAAGGAAAATCCAAAGGATAAGACACACAAAAATAAGAAAATAATTATAAAATTTCTGCAATTCAATAAAAAAAAAAATGTGTTTCCAATATATTCGGACTGAGATGTATATTTTTAGATGAAAATAATTTCAATTATATATTTTTGTTATTTAGTAACGTGTGAAGGAACGTTCATGTTAATATTATAGTTCAGACTTTCGCTTTAACAATATTGTCTTAAGCTCTTCGTCCACTATAATGTTGGCATTTCCAAACATTTTATTATTATAATTTTTATAAATGCAACACTGCGCGCATGTCATCAAAGTCTGTCGGCCATAAAAGACACATGAACAAGTCTAAAAAGAAATATACGTGGTTTAACTCTCTCCTGCAGCCCTACAGTTGAAGCTTGCAAACTCAAACAGTAAGTACTATGACAGCTGTCCACACGAGCGCGACTATAGACTTGCATCATGAAGTGACGCACTACGCACAACTATTAGTTTGAAGTTCGTTTACTTATAAAGGCTTGTGTTGGCCGTGGAGCACGTCACCACGTGTGGCTGGAGATAATGACGTCACTCCTCGACAATAACCAGTGCAGACATGATCGAGTGCTGTATTAAATAAATGATGAGAACGAAGTGTCCTCTCGACGTCCGCTCGGCTCTCGGCCTTCATCGCTCGGCTCTCGATGATAAAAACGTCAGCTTCAAGTTCCCAGTCATAATGGAATGGAATCGGAGACGGATTGATAAACGATATCTCGTAAGAGCGCAGATATTGGACGGCGCGACCGCGTCGCAGTGCGCTGCGTCGTGACGCCTGTGCCTGCGGCCGTCTTGCTGATGTTATGGCGCGAGAGACTGTTGCAAAGCAGCTGATGTACACACACACGAGTCGTGTGGTGTGGGAGCTCCGGGTACAACACCGATTACTTAAATAAACAAAAACTTTTCACAAAAGCTGTAAAAAACTGGGCAAGTGCGAGTCGGTCTCGCACATCTAGGGTTCCGTACAAACTAACATAATAAATGTAAATACTTCAATTCCCGAATCGAGTCTCAAAGATTTTTCTGAATCGATAAAAGCTTTTTTTTGTGACCTAACTACAAAACATTTCAGATTTGTTCCTTGTGTTATGAGACCTTGCTTCATGCCCAATTTCAGATTTCTAGGTCAACGGGAAGTACCTTATGAATTTTGATTCCCAACCACGTGTCGCCAACGATGCAACATTAAATTAAAACTTTCGTAGTATTTTCCATAGGAATATTATTACTCTAGTAAAAAAAATCCTGAAATCGAAATATAAAAAATGTTTTTTTTTTTAAACTAATTAAATACCATAAAATCGCTAGAGTCTGTCTAACGAAAGCGCGACCTGAGAAAATGAGGTCAAATCAAAAAATATTGAATATGGTATTACTGTCATACTAGGAGAAAAAAATTTTGATACTTGAGTATTTTTTTGTATTTGTGACAATCGTATAATTCATTTTGACGAACTATATTCCTAATATGAGGAACACAAAATGTTTAGAAATAAATATACTCAACCAATACGCTTTTAACAGCATCACACACTCAGAAATATTCAATTCCCTTACAAAACAAAAAATAGAATCCACACATACTTCTTCCAGCAAGTTAGAGAGATTAGATCCTATGTTTCAAACAGAATGAGTCAAACAGGGCGTCCCGTTGTCCCCAAAGATATTCTCCACTTCTTTCAGACATTCGCAGTCGAATGGGAAGAGAAGGGCATTGTCATCAGCGAAGCTAAGTTAAGTAATTTGCGTTTCTCTGATGATATTGTCCTGTTCTCTCCTACAGCCACAGGACTAGAGCAAATGCTGGTTGCTCTACATATAAAAATGTTAAAGACCAAAATCATAACCAGCAGCTCCAAAGGAACGTACAAGTAGGCGGACAGAATATACAATACGTCTTAAAATATATTATTGTCTACTTGGGCCAAGTAGTGTCTTTCTGGGCCAGATAAGACAAAGAAATAACGTGTCGAACAGAAAATACCTGAAAAAGTTACTGGTCCATCAAGGAACTATTTAAGGGCACTTTGCCCATATGGGCACGCTTTAGTGATATCACTAAAGCGTAAGCTTATGGACATGTGTAATCTCCTCATTTGACCTATGGTGTATACAGACTTGGTCTTTGACTAACATCCAAAAGTCTAAACTCAAGGTTTGCCAACCGACCTGGATGTCTTGTGAGTAAGGGACTGAGACCATTAGAAAGAGTGGACGGCTTTTGCACAGCAGTAGAACAATACTGGATAGCTATAATAACCAATACAATACAAAAACGAGTAAAGATTTATTTATTGGTATATTACTATTATATCAAGAAAGTCACGGGAAAGGTGAATAACACAAAATGTTGAATTTTATCATTCTCAAAGTATGCTATTTCATCACATCAATTCGACCGCTTTTGAACGTATAAAGTGCGGTAGTGAAGATATTTCTTCTTAAAGCTTAGTTTTAAGTGTAAAGGTTTTTTCTCCCAAATTCCTTAACGATTTAATGTTTTTTTTTATTTATTTCGCGCAGTCCTTGAATATCTTCAAGATTATCTATAAACATAAGAAAAATTATTATCATATCGTAAAATATATCTAATAGTCAGTCAACAATGATCAAGATAATAATGTCATACTAACTTAAAAACCCGAGATCAAAAACAACTACTTTCTCTTCTTGTTTTTCTTTAAACTTACTGATCATAGTATTTCACAGCTTTCCTACATAACTTTTTATTGTTTTATCCATGATAAGTAATTGTATTTTTAAAATCAATCTTTGTTACAAAATACTGACAATCTTTGACGTGCTTTTGACGGAAACATTATGTTGCCAATTTAATTTAAAAAAAAAACTCCAAGTCGCGCTTTCGTTAGACAGACTCTATTTACAAACAAAATAGAACACCATTTATAAATATCGGTACACTAACCATCAAAGTACTCTGTGCGTGTCATGTAGTGACGTATCTCATCTAATGGCGCCATTATTATGAACGATCAATAAAAACAATTACACCAAATGCCAGATTTTTTATTAATAAAATAATTAATATTAGTCTTAATCTCTATTCCATCGCTTAGCGCTCACTAGCACTCACTTATTGTCGATATTGAATCATGTCGATCTGCAAGGTTGCATAGGGTTACCAACTATACTGTTAAAAACAGTATTATACTGTTTTTCACTAAATTATACTCTTTACTGTTGAACTAAAATAAAGTATACAAAATACTGTTTTCAGCATCAAAATGCTTATACTACGAGTATAAGCGTTAGACTGTTTAAGTCTAACACTTACTCAATTTTTTTTTTCAATTTACAATAATAGAGTTTCAGAACGAATCAGTCCGAACAAATGTGTTATCTTGAAATGAGTACTGGCTAAAAGTGGAGCCATTTATTACCTTAGAAAAATATTACTAAAATTGTCTCATATCAACTTTCTGTTCCCGCCATAGCGGCGTGAGAATTGCTACGGAGCCAGATTTTTTTTTGCATTTTGTAGTGCCTAATTAGTGTAAAGCAAATAAAATAAAAGAGAGAATAGGCTCTTAATAAACTAGTGCGCTTCACCATCAACGATTGCATCACTGCTTACCATCAGGTAGAATTGCAGTCAAGTACTAGTTTATAAAAATTTAAAAAAAAAAAACAAAATACTGTTATTTTTTCTAAAATAATGTTTAAATTTTTCTCAGATAAAAAACATTCTTTATTTGTTGTAAAAAAAAGTTGGCAACCCTAAGGTTGCGTTCAAAGTAATTTAAAATTGTATCGCCTAGTATTACTCCTTCACGTATAGGAGCACTAGCCACTTGCGGGGTTGAGCGTCGATGTTCCCGCATCGTAGGACAGCTTGAACAATATCGAGTTGGTCGGACCAGTTCGGACAACCTCGGGTGTCGCATGCCTCCGTCGGTATGTCCGTATAATTAAAGGGGCGTTTCTGTGACACTCCACACAAATTTAAATCTTGTCGGAGTACTCCGAAGCTGTATAATTGTAACGAGGCGTGATCATTTAAAAATAAAACGTAATTACATTAAAATACTACTACAAAACAATTTTTCTTGTTACGACATTTCAGCTACGATCCTTTGAGGAGTTGCGCTTCATAGCTTAGGTCGCAATAAGCTCTCAAACAAAAAAAAAAATATATTTATGGACTCGAGAGAAAAATGTCTACTCGAGAAATCGTTTAGCACATAACAGAAATACACACAACCGAACATCTATGGGTAGTCCGAAGGAGAACCCCGGGGTCCCCCGGGGTCGGGGGGTGTATTTAAAAATATCGTTTGATGCACGTGGAAATGTATCACTACAGCAAATTCCGCCTCAGTCGCAATGACAAAGTTTCTCCAAGTGGTCTGAGGCTAACACGTCAGAACTCAGCTCAGCTGGTGCACGGTCCCAGTCGGGCATATCCGGTGGAGTAGCGCTACCGCCGCGCGCCGGTGAGACACTTGCTGTGATGTTTGTTTGCCTATAATTGATAAAATAAATATAAGTAAGTGGGTAATCAATAAATACTTTCATATAATACGCAGATAAATTACCCTAATTGAAGAGCCATAATTTCTCTCAAGGAAGTGGCACGTCCGCGGTACAGACAGTATTTAGTAACACACAATGACTTATTTAAACAAGGCCCCGGCGGCGGGCGCGGGGCGGGAGGCTCTCGGCGATATAATAAGCGGACGTGGCGCGACTGCTAACCGCCGCTGATAAAAACACGCAAACGAGCCTGCAACCGTTCCGCTGTATAATGGATACAATTTGTAATAGTCGTCACAAAGTTATTACATCGACGCGATCTTTAATGAGCGGTAAGTACTCTAAACAAATAAGTCTCTGAGGAGCGCGATTCAGTCGCGGTGCCTCCCGAGGCGATGGCCAAACGTCGCCTCACGAAGAATATCAACCGAGTCCTGACTGGAATACTGATCGAAAATGTTAGCTTCAATTGTGACTGATTGCGACTGATTGCGAGATCATTTATTCGTACCGGAACTGAGCGCTAGGTGTGACGACGGCAAGGAAAGGCTCAAATGTAAAGTAAGTTTTAACACAGAAGAACGAACTGCCGGGGCGTAATGGCGCAGGCACTCATCAGAGCACCAGAGATCATGGCGCGAGCCTACAAGCTACCGACATACTCTAGATGACGCCAACACCGGCGTCAGTCTACTGCGCCGCATTATATCTTCCAGATTAATGTGCTCGTATCGTAACTTTCATAATATTTACAGTCCTCACTCTTTTAGAACACATTATTTAAATAGATGATCCAATCGGATTCTAATCAATCACACTTAGTTCGTCTTGTGATTGATGTTACAGCGCACTCCTTCTAATAGCACTGCGCCATATTACAAGCGAGTAGTAACACGTCGGTGGCTATATATTCTACATAATGTACAGTAGGTGCGGGCGCTGTCGTGTCGTGCGGTACGAGCCCAGCGCGAGTGCGCGACCCTGCTTCACGGGGCTTCAGTGACCGCTCGTCCCAAAATAAGTAAAAAGATGAAGTAAGTAAATTAAAGCGCGACACAAAGGCGGCCGCCGGGCGCGTCCCCTTCTGCGGCCGGTTGACATGCCGCCGTCGGCTCATACGCTCTAATGAAATTATATGAAGTATCTACTTTGTTTTGCGGCGCCGAGATTACCTGCGAGTACCGCGTGACACAGGCGGGGGGTGTCTGTGTGCGACACGCGGCGGGTAATGTGGCGCGCTAATAGCAATTTGAGAGCCGCTTTACGACGTGTGTCGCGGCGCATCACTAGCGCGACGACGTCGTCGCGCCTCGATTGATAGCCCGTGTCACCGATACGCGTCGTTTTTGTGAAAATTGCGGCGTGATAAAGTTACCAGTAACAACAGGATATTGCGAACAAGCCCGCGCCCCCCGCCCCCCGCGCTGCTTGACTCGCGATTCGTCTTCCAACTTTTAGTTCACGTTTAAATACTCAATTAGTTCACGGAAAATTTCCTTACAAACTTGGGCTTTGCTCAGTTTCATTCGGTCAGACACGGTTCCGTTCCCAGTCGTTTCATTAAAAAAATAGAGTTTGAATGTTCAACTGAGCGAAAAGTAATCGTTTTTAGAGTTCTCTACTACCGTGGTACAAACGTGACTGTTGCTGTTGGAGGAACATCTGTAGGTGTTTTACATTTCAGAATTAATACAATTATCGATATTACAGGTGATGCAAATCATAAACTCATTAGAGTTAATAACAATTAATCGAAACCTCAGAAACAAAACTAATCTAACTAGGATTTTATCTACCTACTCAAATACTAAGAAAAATGAACTCTAGAGAAGAGGAAAATAAAACAAAGTCTGTACTGGCGCGGCTTTTACGTAATAAAACTTAGTTTTGCGGCTGCATAAAATTAAAGCTTGAAAACGGATTTCTTTAATTATTATTCAGGGTACGGAACTCGTGGTAGGTGCGAAGTCGACTTAGCCTAACATTACTTTGTGTAATTTATTTCATCACCACGAATCTCAAAACGGTGAAGGAAAACATCGTGAGGAAACCGGCATGTTCTGGAACCATAGATATCCCAAAACTTCGAAGATATGTTCACCAACCCGCACTGGGCCCGCGTGGTGGAATACGGCCCATTCCCTGTCCTAGAGAGGAGGCCTCAGACCCAGCAGTCGGACCATTTTAAGGCTAATGCTATGCTACTAGGTAGGTACATCGGTATGTTTATAAGTGGTGTATACTAAGTGAGTTAATATACTAAAAAGATGATTTTATTTGCTTTTTTATTTTTTTATAATGTTTGTAACGCGATTGGACACGCAGTAAAACAATGAACTTTTGGCGGATACATTAATAAAATTGCGCATTGGCTAAAGAGCTGAGCTGTTCGGTTGCAAGTATTGGTCAATTAGCAGTTACTTCTAATATATAGTATTAGGTTATAATCGATATTTCGAATGATTGTACAGCTGTCATCCCTGACGTTTCACACAACACCTATAAAAGCGGTTGTCAATCGGTCCGCACCCCCTTTTCTTCATCAGTCAGCGCCCGCGCAGTAAGGTCGTTGGATTTCGTCACGGATCACAGCTAAGTTATTGAGTTCATCTGAGCCTTTAATTATTGTGTGTTGTCGTAGTCGAATGTTTCCAATAAAATAGTGCGTCATTATTTCTGTAATTAATGAGTTTGTAAATAAAATGTAAGGTAGGCTAGACTGACAGTTGTCTTTTTATTTAAAATTCGCTTCTGGTTCATAAAATCAGAAGTGGGATTCGTTTAAATTCACGCGATTTAGCTGCTCGTTTGCCATCTTTTTAATCCTCATTGTGTAATTTTAAAAATAGTTGGTACGCCACGTGTTGATTTATTGTCTTTGTTCTCGAGCTTAGTTTGTGTTGTTCTCTTAGTAGTAGATACTGTCGAATTCTGAAGGTACACCGCGTGTACCTAGGAGTAATTCCCGTGATCACCGTGACGATTCGCGTAACCGTCGGGATGTTCATAGTTGGCGTCGAGACCGTTAGTGTCACGCAGTAGATCTTCTAGCCGTCGCGTAATTAGAGATTAGAGGAGTCTGAAAGACCGCCTACGTGCCGTGATATTTCTTATGGGCGCCGGGATAGCCCTCGTCGTGACAATATAAAAGAAATACTGGTTCGATTAAATGCGTAACAGGAACGTTTGCCTGTAAACGCTACTCCCATGACGTTGCTTCCGTGCTACACGCCGTCGTTTTGAACTGCAGTGTTACCGAGGCACCTGGTCTTGGGAGACTACTAGGACCGCGACTCCTGAGGTTTCGCGAGAGGTTGACGCTATGGACAGAATTGTGGGTGCGCTTTCTTCATTTATTCACGTAAGGTCAAGGCGTTATTTAGAATGTGCCTGTTGATGTTCTAATAGATTCCGGTTCAGATATTTCACTTCTCTGATTCCGAGTTAAAGCATTTTAGTTTAAACAGAATTCCTACCTACCGCCGCGTTTAGGTTTTGCTAGTCAAGACAGTCTACTTCATATTATGTAACCACCCTCATTGATTTTTCTGAACTACCCTCGGATTGTATTCAGTCCCCAATACTGATGTTCTAATTCTTAGCGGGGTCCCATACCTACATTCGAACAAATGACTCAAATTTACGTTTCTATACGCTGAGTTAGAATACCTGGACCGACTTATTAAGCATGGTCAGGTACGGCCGAGCCTAAGTAAGGCTAAAGCTTTGTCGCCGAAACTATCTAATGCAGGAACATGAGGGTAGACGGAAGCGAGTGGTCGGCTATTTTAGTAAATCCACACAGGGTGCCGAGTTCCGTTACCACAGTTACGAACTCGAGATCTTGGTAATCGTTCGCGCTTTATATTTTCGGCACTACGTTATTTGTGTAAAGTTTAAAATAGTAACGGATTGTAACTCACTAAAGTTTACTGAGCGTAAAGTGGCCTGTTGGTTGGTTTACATGCAGGATTTTCAGTTCACCCTGAATATAACTAGGCAAGCAACGACCTGCTGCTGCTGACTAGCGTTGAAGGGAACTACTCCAGTCCTGAGGTCCCTCGTGCGGGACGTTGCTCTGACGAATCGCAGCCCAACTGAGCTCTTTTTACGCTGAAAAGACCGAGGTCTCCTGAGCTGCTTGCTAAAAATCAGCAGTGACAAGACGAGTACTACAACGAGTCAGCCGCGTATATTTAATGTCGGCAAATTTGTGTTTGAGTAAATGTTCACAGAGCACCGCGAAGCTGGACTCCGGAATGCGTGGCCGGTGCGTGGTAGTAAGAGTACTATCACATGACCGATATGAGCTCGAGCTGCTTGCTGGCTCGTATGGAAAGAAGACGCATACCGGCGCAGAACATATGGTTCAGTTGCAGTAGTGTCCTGCCCCAACCAGTGGCAGTGGTGTCCTGCCCCGACCAGTGGCAGTGGTGTCCTGCCCCGACCAGTGGCAGTGGTGTCCTGCCCCGACCAGTGGCAGTGGTGTCCTGCCCCGACCAGTGGCAGTGGTGTCCTGCCCCGACCAGTGGCAGTGGAGTCCTGCCCCGACCAGTGGCAGTGGTGTCCTGCCCCGACCAGTGGCAGTGGTGTCCTGCCCCGACCAGTGGCAGTGGTGTCCTGCCCCGACCAGTGGCAGTGGTGTCCTGCCCCGACCAGTGGCAGTGGTGTCCTGCCCCGACCAGTGGCAGTGGTGTCCTACCCCGACCTGTGTGGTACAGTGGTAGTGTTTATCTATCCCGACCTATGGTACAGTGGTAGTGTTTATCTATCCCGACCTATGGTACAGTGGTAGTGTTTATCTATCCCGACCTATGGTACAGTGGTAGTGTTTTCCTATCCCGACCTATGGTACAGTGGTAGTGTTTATCTATCCCGACCTATGGTACAGTGGTAGTGTTTTCCTATCCCGACCTATGGTACAGTGGTAGTGTTTATCTATCCCGACCTATGGTACAGTGGTAGTGTTTATCTATCCCGACCTATGGTACAGTGGTAGTGTTTATCTATCCCGACCTATGGTACAGTGGTAGTGTTTATCTATCCCGACCTATGGTACAGTGGTAGTGTTTTCCTATCCCGACCTGTGGTACAGTGGTAGTGTTTATCTATCCCGACCTATGGTACAGTGGTAGTGTTTATCTATCCCGACCTATGGTACAGTGGTAGTGTTTATCTATCCCGACCTATGGTACAGTGGTAGTGTTTATCTATCCCGACCTATGGTACAGTGGTAGTGTTTATCTATCCCGACCTATGGTACAGTGGTAGTGTTTTCCTATCCCGACCTGTGGTACAGTGGTAGTGTTTATCTATCCCGACCTATGGTACAGTGGTAGTGTTTATCTATCCCGACCTATGGTACAGTGGTAGTGTTTTCCTATCCCGACCTATGGTACAGTGGTAGTGTTTTCCTATCCCGACCTGTGGTACAGTGGTAGTGTTTGCCTACCCCGACCAGTGGTACAGTGATAGTGTTTTCCTGCCCCGAATAGTGGCAGTGGTTTCTGGAACCTCGATAGTGGTGTCCAGGCGACTTTGTTGACTGTTTCGGTAATGAATGAGGTCCGGAACTCTTTCAACATGATGTATCGCTTGCAGCTTCATTCCAATGGGTAGCTGAAAGTTAAGTTTTCAGAATGTTTTACTTATTCTGTGTGTTTTGGCATGTTTTAGATGATGACCCACATGATGATTCAAACGATGATAACCAGGCGCGTGGAAACCCATTGGGCCACCCATCCAATGGCAACCAGACCGATGAGGAACCTACACCAGGAAGCCAGGCTGACGAGGACGTTCAGCTGTCAGGAAAGGAGAATGATGATGAGTCCGATAGCGTTGACTGTAGCACGGGTCAACCTGGCATGCAGCTGGCAAGTCGCTGGCATGCAGCTGGCAAGTCGCTGGCATGCAGCTGGCAAGTCGCTGGCATGCAGCTGGCAAGTCGCTGGCATGCAGCTGGCAAGTCGCTGGCATGCAGCTGGCAAGTCGCTGGCATGCAGCTGGCAAGTCGCTGGCATGCAGCTGGCAAGTCGCTGGCATGCAGCTGGCAAGTCGCTGGCATGCAGCTGGCAAGTCGCTGGCATGCAGCTGGCAAGTCGCTGGCATGCAGCTGGCAAGTCGCTGGCATGCAGCTGGCAAGTCGCTGGCATGCAGCTGGCAAGTCGCTGGCATGCAGCTGGCAAGTCGCTGGCATGCAGCTGGCAAGTCGCTGGCATGCAGCTGGCAAGTCGCTGGCATGCAGCTGGCAAGTCGCTGGCATGCAGCTGGCAAGTCGCTGGCATGCAGCTGGCAAGTCGCTGGCATGCAGCTGGCGAGCTGCGGGCGGGCCGCCGGAAGGCCGCTGGCGAGCTACTGGCGAGCTGCTGGCGTGTCACTGGCGAGCTTCCGGCAGGCCACTGGCGAGCTGCTGGTAGGCCACTGGCGAGCTGCTGGCAGGCCACTGGCGAGGATGATATCGTACAGGCAGGACCCATGGGAGCTACCTGCGAAACGAGGCAGGGATCCAGCTCAAGATACCGTTCAAGCAGACGTACGTACCCGAAGACTGCGCGTCAGGCCTTTCGAACGAGTCGCCTGCGAGCCCGGACTAGGGTCCAGTTCAAGATACTGCCCCAACCAGACGTGCCCGAGGACGGTGCACAGTCAGGAGAGGCCGTATTAGGTTATAATCGATATTTCGAATGATTGTACAGCTGTCATCCCTGACGTTTCACACAACACCTATAAAAGCGGTTGTCAATCGGTCCGCACCCCCTTTTCTTCATCAGTCAGCGCCCGCGCAGTAAGGTCGTTGGATTTCGTCACGGATCACAGCTAAGTTATTGAGTTCATCTGAGCCTTTAATTATTGTGTGTTGTCGTAGTCGAATGTTTCCAATAAAATAGTGCGTCATTATTTCTGTAATTAATGAGTTTGTAAATAAAATGTAAGGTAGGCTAGACTGACAGTTGTCTTTTTATTTAAAATTCGCTTCTGGTTCATAAAAATAGATACTCGTTCAAATGTCTAGTAGGGTAAAACATTAATTTGTTGGTTAAGCAGGAATGAGTGTATGCCTAGTATAAGTATTGGCAAGTTTTCCTATAAATTCGAGCGATCCGAAAATGTTTCTGTGTTTGAGGAGAGCGCGCGACGCACTGACCTGCGACATGCAACACTGTGACGTATGTTGCGCTGTTGTGCGGGAGACGTGCGGCCGGTGCGCTCTGCTCGCTTCTGTGGAACACGATTGGTACCGAGTTCATAGCTTTCAAGGAACAAGATGAAACAGGCTGTAAGTGAGTTAGTGCTGCATGTCGATCGAGCATGGCGGTCGTTTGACACACGACGCGGTGGAGCGCGGCGTGGGCGCGGAGCAGCGCGGCCGGGCGGACCGGGCGGCTTCAAATTGGCAATTTGACGCGATACGGCGTCGCGGTGTCGCGGGGATCATAGCTTGTTTCATTACCGCACATGTGTCGGCATATAAAGCTCTTTGTGGCGAATTCTTTTGATCTATAAATCGATCTCACGCTGAAAATTTATTCTGTAATTTCCTGGTTCCAAATATTTACAGTCGTACGAACGTTTCATGCGGCGACGAAAAAGTTATGTACCTACTTACACCCTTATTAAATTGTTGAGCGCCGGACATAATTAACTTTCGACTGATGACTGAAAACTCTGAAACATTCTTCCAGCTCGCGGTTAGATAATGATCAGCTGATGAACACAAACTGGACGCGAGCGCTGGCAGCGGGGGTCACGAGCTGAGCTCAGACGTACCCTTACTATGAGGTACTATCGAAAAACAACACCATCTTATCGTAGTCGATATCAAATAAACGCAATAAATAAACTCGTAGTTTATTTGTAATCTATTCGATGCGTCATACGGACTCACTGGCGATAACTCGATACAAAAAAATTTACAAAAAAAAAATTACAACCGACTTCAATGTAAAAAAAAAACACAAAAAAGTGCAAAATAACTTTAATTGCGGAACTCGGTGTTTCTATGATAGTTTGGTCTCTTCGTTATTTATCACCGAATTCCGAAATTAAAGTTATTGTGCACTTTTTTGTGTTTTTTTTTACAATAAAAAACTTTTTACATAAAAAATAAAACCGACTTGGTTTTATTTTTTATGTAAAAAGTTTTTTATTTCACACTTTTTAGTTGGAGTACCCCTCAGCCAAACTTAAATTGATATCCTCCACCATTTGGTTTCATTATGAAATCATCATGACAATTCTAATAATACCAAGCACGGCTAGGATACACTTATCGACTGATATATTACCTTCCGGCTTCATCATCTGAACAGTTCTATGTATCTCCTCCCCTTCTTCCTTCAGTCAGTCACCGACTACATGTATAAGCAAAGCAATTTTACTAGTTACGACAGTTTTACAATGACTTTTTGAAGAGTTCCGTTCTATATCTTCGAAGTTCATTGTCAGATCAAAACAATATTTCAATGGGACCAACTCGGGTGTATAATCTTTCAAACAAAACAAAAAATTTCAAAATCGCTCCACAATTGACCGAGATATCGGTGAACATACATATAAAAACGACAGTTCTGCCAAGATTTATTGAAGAGTTCCGTTCTATATCTTCGAAATTCATCATCAGATCAAAATAATACTTGTATGGGACCAATTCGGGGGTATAATCTTTCAAACAAAGCAAAAATTTTCATAATCGGTCCACAATTGACCGAGATATCGGTGAATATACATTAAAAAAAAAATACATGCCACCGAACGTAGAACCTCCTCCTTTTCGAAGTCGGTTAAAAACTGCACCGTAGCTACACTTCACACTTAAGTTTGCTCTCTTTATAGCTACAGTAAAAGACAGAGTAAGGTAGATAGTCCTACAAGCCCCACCAATTTGAAACATCGATTCTCTATAACCCATTGACAACGTAATCATTGTACAAATAAATGATGATTCAGAAAAAAAAGATGGTTCAGTGACTTTTTGATTGGAAAATACGGAATAACAATGTACACAAAACGTAAAAAGCAGTGTTTATATTATGAAATGCATGTATAAAAGTAACTTTGAAGCCTTATTTCTATCATATACTTGTAGTTTACCTTCGATTCAAGTACTGCTCTTTGTGTAGATTTCAAATTCTATAAACCCTTAGGAGGCTACATATGATTGAAAACCTTTTTGTGGAGCCTATCTACACCGTTAAATTTTGGTCGTTTTAATCCCGTCGATTCGGTACACGAAATACTATCGAATTGTAAAGAAAAAAATTACTAAATAAAATGACTAAAATTTAACGGTGTATATTCTTTGATGATATTATTTTCACTAATAGGTATATGCAAGTGTTCACTAATATAGTCAACAACCTTTTGTATAGTAAAATTGGAAATTTCCTTGGACGCGTCGTTCGTCTTTATATGCAGCCGTACCTAACACATTCCACGTTAAATAAGTTTTATTGGACATATTTATGCACAAATAAATATAATATTGTTTTACACGACACCTTTCATTACACTTTCACCCTTCAATATGCTAGTGATTTACTTTACTATTGTAGTCTGTCTGTTTGTAAACAAACCGTTTGTTTCGATAGCACCTGTCAAATTTGTCGCTCATGGTACCGATTTTCTATAGGAAACTGCTAAAAACTTTAGTCGTTAGCGAGTATGTCATCGAATAGGAGATGACATACTACCGATTTTGGTTCTGCAAGTGACCGCTAGAGGTGCTGTTAAATTTGCCATACAAAAAAATTACGGCGTCGATATCGAGTAGTGACGAATACTATTGCTTTAATCTCATGGTAGAGGTATGACCTCGCTCTCGCCGAGTTACTTCCGCTCTGTATGTTTTCATTTCTTTCTAGTGTTTCTCGTTGGTTTCGTAAATTTCCTCAAAAGTTTTTAATTTTCTATTCCTAATAATCTCACTGTAATAAAATGATGACGGCTCGAGTTTTCGATGTGCCTCGTGCCAGCGTGCTGCACAATGCTTGTTTAGAGGATTCTCTAGCGAGGGGTTCCTGGAGCTGCAGTGGACAGCGGACTTGTGGCATTGTGTGCGGGTATTATTATCTAAGGTAAAGGATGTGTGCTCCGTGACACAGTATCGGCTGGCTCGGACTGGTGAACAACACATTACACAAGGATCTCGAGTGGCGTTAACATGAAGCGTGTATTGGTGAGTAAGGTGTACATTCACGTTGAATGTAAAGGTATCGTATTTGTATTTCGGGCTTGTGTTCGCAACTCCACGTCTGAAGCGCGTATTTTGCGTACGGGTGGGACAAATGTGTCATTCCATTCAACCTTAGGAAGCTATTAGCTACCTAGTACATAAAGCGTGAGCAAAGGTTATCACAGAAGATATCACTTATAAATAGCAGCTGGCCTCCCTCCCCGACGTGGTTTTAGTAATAAAAAATTCGTAATAAGTTTTTAAGAGATATTTTCTGGAATGTCTGCAGGGGCGCGTCTTATTCATCGTTCTGTCCCGCGCGCACTGAGCAAGTGCTCTGCGGCCTCCGCACAGAAGCGAGGGCCTCCTGCGACAGAGTGTTGTGAACAACAAGCGGCGCACTACACTTGTACAGAGTAGTCAAATCATACAACTTTGTTTCGCATTTGTTTCAATTTGAAACAACATTTTGGTGTTTTTTAATGAAACAGTTGCTATTTTCTCTGGGTAGCTGGTTTGTGAGATCATATCCACTGAACTTACTATTAGCAGATCATTTTATTCAAAAGGTCTAAGGTGGATTAAAAAACGAATGATCAAAAAACTAAAAGAAATACTTAGGTATATTTGTTTTAGTAGTTGGTGGGATATCCAATTAAGTATTCGAGAGGACATCACCAACCGTTAAAGAAAAAAGAATACAATATTCTGTTAGAGCTTGTTCTCACGAACATTGTTTATTATGGCAACAACGCTGGGAACCATTAGCACTTAGCCTCGGCTTTATTTGAGTTCAATAATTATAGGTTTTGAAAGATTTTTTTTTTCAAAAAATTAAATATCACATATGCATGAAAATAGTAAAAAAAAAAAATACAGCCAGTCTGTAGTTGTGTCTTCATTGCGTTATTTCGTTTTTTTTTTTTTAATCGTATTTGTTGATATTTACAAAGAATAAAAGTACCGGTATATCCAACGCTCAATGCTTTAATTGTTTAGAAAAGTCATAACAAGTATCCATATAGTCATCCTCTGGAACCACAGTTTTTTTTATGGTAGGTAAAATCATTTCTTTTTACAATCCGGCCTTTTTTTAATCCCAAAAGCATATGACGGCGAATTGCGGAAGTGAGTGGAGGGTCAGTATCGGAAGAAAGGGTTGCGGTGTCTCATAGCAGTGTGAAAGAAACTTGGAAAGCATTTCCTGAACTGCTGCATGATGGGGATTTTGTGATCTCCCCATAAAATCCCCATTTTGTGATCTAAATTAACTCTCATTTCAGACATGATAGGAGGCTCCGCGGATTTTTACGAATCGCTTTTGTAGCATTTGATTTCGATGGAGACAACGGAGCTTTGCGTGTGCGAAGACAGAGTAAGTGTATCAAAAAATGCGACCATACCAAAAGGTTGGCAGGATGTAGTGGAGCCTGCTTTGTGAGAAAGCGGTACGCGTACAAGTTTGCTTTATGTACTCAACAAAAGTCAAATGCTGATCTAAGATCACACCGAGGTAGTGCTTCTCCCAAGGGATCGGATTAGTATATGTGGTGATCAGAGGGAGAGCCTCGAGGAACTCCTGCTCGAATGGGAGGGGATCTCCCCACTATCGCATAGAGACTACCAGGTGGTAGCGCTCCTTGCATGTGATAGTGGATGGTACGATTCTACAAAATGTTTAGCAAGATAAGTACTAGATGTTCTGGCTCACCGACTTGATACAGCTTAATATGATAAACCATTATGTCGCACTTTGTCAAAAGGTTTCGCAAAGTCAAACCACTAGACGCCCGTCATGGCGTTATGCTGGAAACTAGCGCTTTGGTGTTCAATTCGCTGATTCGCTGGACTTGTTCGATTCGGAAAACAAACTAACATTGGGAATAACACTCTTAACTTCAGCATAATCTCTGCGCCGCTTGTAAATAAGCATCTCGTAGATTTTACCGAGAACATTGAATGGACCGATGGGAAGGTAGCGGGAGGGATCAGATCAGACTTGACTTGGACTTGCTTGATCGATATCAGTGACCTTTTTCCTCGCTTGACGGAACATGTTATTCCTTAATGCGAAAAAGGAAAGGATCATTAGGATCTTTGATGAGTACGAGGGAAGGTCACGTTCAACTTTAGCGTCTCTCATGTCAAAGTGGGTTTTGTCTATTGATTGAGGGCTAGGGGAACATTGAACTGTAGGCTGTTGGTTAAGTATTTCGCTTTGTCAGAGTTATCGAAAGGGATACTCTTATCGGGGCGAATAAGAACATACATAGAAGCCTCTGCTGCCTCTGAAGTTGATAGAAGGCGAGGCGAGTGGGTTATAGCTCGCATTTTATCACAGCGCGCGGAACACTGCTCTGTTGCTTAAGCTTTGTTTACGTCGTAGAAAGCTGCATTGTTTGCGTTTGTCAGACCCTATACATCGACCAGGAGTTTCCAGCGATGGTTTTCAGTCAATGTGATCTCCCCTGAACAATCATAAAGGACGGATCTTGCGTGTTCTATAGGTGAATCGAACGCTGCTGTCGTGTCAGTGACTGAGACTCATGAAATCGGGGATGTAATCCAACTGAGGCAACATGATAGATTTTGGTCTTCCCGTCCGTGACCAATTGGGACGGGAGTAATACACTATCACACGCGTTGCTTTTAGTACCTATTAGAGTAACAGATAAGATTTTCCAGGTGGAGTGAGCATTCAGTGGCTTGGGGAGGGGAGGGGACTTTCTATTCAAACTCTAACTTTGTTTTTACAATTCATGTTTGCGAAAATGTACGCAAAATAATTTTTTTAAACTTAACCATGGGCAATGGTCCTACAGTTTTGGTGCGATAATAAAAAAATCTTTAAGATGTCTATAACATTACCATTTTTTTTGGCTGGCACTTGAATTCTTGAATTTGGACCAAAATGAATGATCTCTTATGAAAAATACGACAAAAAGCTATCATACCTATTTGGCGACACAAAGGTGAAGAGTTGGCAGGAGTACCCAGCTTGTCATACAAAATTGCTGGACAAAGTTAGGTATATTGTTTAAAGTCTAAGTAATATAACTATGAAACAATACATGTTTACAACTCTACATGTTAACAATAATTGATTTTCAGAATCGTCGTCCTTATACTTAAAGCTGCCTATAATTATATTATTTTGGTAAGATGAATACACATGTGCGAGGTCAGCCGTGTTACCGTGTAGCGACTGTAGCGAGGAGCGGGCGCGGCGCGGCGCGGCGGCGTGCGGCGAGCGGCGGGCGCGGCGCTGCGCGGCGGCGTGCGGCGAGCGGCGGGAGCGCGTGCGGCGCCACGTGACTCCCCCTGCTATGTTTTGTTTGTGAACTTTCAGTTTTCCGGCACGTTGCCTCTTCTGCACATTTAAGAGTATTTTCCTTAACATGTTTCATAAGAAAAAATAAGTAAACAATAAGACAGAAATTGTGTTGTGAAAAACTGAGCACCATGAAATCGTCTTATTTGAGGCGGATAAAGACGCTGAGAAATTTGCTGACGGTATATTTCGTTCGATCTAAATCCGGGCTTATCCAGTTTGTGGGGAAATCGGTGGAAAAAATCCTTTTGTAATACATCGTCCCGAGCACAGAATGAGTGGAGCGACGCTTATAGATAAGTGTGCGGCGCAGGGGGCGCGAGGCGCGGGGGCGCAGGGGAGCACGGCGCGATTAGCCACTACAATTGAATAAGGCTGGAATGGGCGCTCGCTGCGAGCGCTCTGAGGGCTGTGAGGCTAAGAATTCGACCCTCCGCGAATGCCTGGCGCCGTCAAAGGGAACGGAAATAAGTAAATTAGACGATATTGTCGCGGCGCGGCGCAGTAATCTGAGCCTCGCAGGAAGCAGAGCGGTACGGAGCGGAGCAGAGCGCAGCAGAGCGGTGCGGAGCGGAGGGACGGCGCGGTGTCGCACGCCGCCAGATTTATTAGTCGTTTGTCAAACATTCCGGAGAGGAGCGTTCATTTAGAGCAATATGTTTGCGGTTTGCTTAAGTTATTAATGGTCTTACGGGGTAAATTAAATTTAACAGTTTTCTTTCATTATAAACTTGACAGTTTGTGTAAATTAACTTCCTAATGATTTTTATTACATACAGGTAATGGAAAGTCGATTTATTTTAAATGTCTGTTTATTTTGCCTCCTCCGAGCTTCGAATCTATCCGAGTAGCGGGCGATGCGGTGCAGTGCGAAGCGGTACTTGAGCGGTGCGGCACGGTGTGGTGCAGTACGATGCGGTACTTGAGCGATGCGGCACGGTGTGGTGCAGTGCGATGCGGTACTTGAGCGGTGCGGCACGGTGTGGTGCAGTGCGATGCGGTACTTGAGCAGTGCGGCACGGTGTGGTGCAGTGCGATGCCTTAGCGGGTTGTTTGTTCAATGCATTTGTGTACCTATCAGATGAGACTCGAGAGCGATGCAGGGCGCGATGGTCCGGTAAGGTTCACGGCTCCACTACCCGGCGCGCGGCGGCGACCGCCTTCGCAACCGTGACGCACACAGCCGCCGCCGCAGGGTGTGTGATAACGACGCAGATAGCTACCGCGCTGTAATCCCGGCTCGTTTGGGAATTACGTTAAGATTTAAGTAGACTTAGGCACCGGAGCTAATGTACTCCCGAGTAACGTCTCTTGCAAGTATATTATTACCGCTAGCGTGAAGCCGGCGCGGCCGTGGCGAGCTCCGGACAAGCAGTAACTATAGACAGGGAATTGGTTAAATAAGAGCTGGATATTGTGTAATCTCATTAAAATGTGTACCTCGATAATTGCCTGTCCGGTTTTCAGATTTATTCATATATCTGTGTTGTAACCCCTTGCTTCATGCCAAATGTCAGGGTTCTAGGTCAACGGGAAGTACCGTATGAATTTTGATTCCCTTGAGAGTGTCGAAACATACGTTTTTTGTGACATTAACGGCCGTAAGTTTTTTTGTCGCTAACTTAGAAGTTTAATCTTTCCACAGCTTCAAGGGACCGCAGACCTGAGTATGTATGTATTTTTAATTTCAACTCGATGGAGATCAAGGGTTTTGACAGACAGACGGACAGACAGACGGACAACAAAGTGATCCTATAAGGGTTCCGTTTTTTCCTTTTGAGTTACCTACGGAACCCTAAAAATTTGACTTATTTTATAATAAAATTTTTAAATTTACGACTTGCGTTCAGAATGCAACGTTCTAACACTGTGTTTGTCCTTGGACAGTTAGTGAGCAGCTCGAAGCAGTGCGCAGCGGTCGCGGCTTCTAACATTGGAATAACATAAACAGCAACAGCAGTGCGCATCTTTGTGTCAACACCGTCATCGGCTCACGCTGAAAACCAGCGCCGTGGACTCGTCGCACTATGTGTACATGTGGCATTCTGCTGAGCGGTAGGCCGTGTTGCGCGGACGTGACGCATAGTTTTGTGAGTTTTTTTTTTATTTGAATCTGTAAACTAGTCCTAAGATTCTGTGATTTCCCGCAAATAAAAAGTTTTTCTATATTTCTTTCAAATGCTTTGGAACGCTCTCTGTAGCACTACTCACGTCTCGAGTGAATAGTCGTACTTCGTGTCGCGACCACAGAGTCTGTTGCTCACACTGCGCAGCAGAGTGCCTCGGAGCGGCCGCGGTTATCTAACGACTCCTCGCGAGCCCGCCTCCTGTCGGCGCCTGGAGTCACTCTGACGCGTCCTCTCGCTGAATTGCAAATGTATGCATTTATTCATGTTTATATTATATGAGACCTCATATTACAATGCTGGCGCCGATTCCTTGGAATGAACAATATTGTGCATTGTTCTTAGAATAATTATTTGTATAAATGTATTATGGTCCTTTTTTAACCAACTTCCAAAAAAGGAGGAGGTTTTCAAGTCATCTGATGTTTTATATCATTTGCGTCTTGTTCAGTGACGTCTTCGTCTAATGTTAACCGTTTTGATAATTTTTTCTTTTGGTGGAAGAGTTTTGCCCTTGAAGATCTAAATAAGAACTAAAGAACACTTCAATAAATGACAGCAAATCTTCTGGGATAGCTGCTATCGCATTCCGGAATTATTGACAGGCTTGCGATTGGCCACTAACTCATTTGATAGCAGCGATGATGAGCTCGACGATGAACTTCATTTGCCTAGAAGTAGTAGATGTATTCACTCTTGACATAAATGCTCCGCGGTTGTAGCCATCAGTAAACTCTTGAGATCTCTCACGTGACGTACAGATACCATCAGAGTGCACACTGTACCCACGGGCAATACACTGGAAGATACTCTTGCTTGCATTCCACCTCCTAGAGGTCGGTCACATGTACTTCAGTCCGGAGGTCACGGACCAACTCGGGCAAAAAAATAGCTGTCAGCTGTCTGTTTCGCTTTATTGATGTTATTCCTTGTTCCGCATTCTTTCATATATCTGCCGGAATCAGGTCGATTTCAAAATGAGTTTGTGTTCATATGTCAAAGGTAAAGTGAGTACTTTATATTTTCATCTCGCTGGCATTAAGTGGCGTATAATTGAAAAGTTATTTTGAAATAAATTGGACTGTAAAGGTTGGGCGTGGTGTCATGTGGTGGCAGTAACAGACGGGCGCGAGAATGAGCGTCGCACCGCGACTAATGAGGCCCGGACCGGTGCGGGCCGGCTCCGCCACGGACCGGACCGCGGCAGACCGCACCTCATGGACGCGCTAAGGCTTTGTTTAGCCCCTACTGGCTAAATAGTAGAAGTAGTTTACGAGACTCATATTGTGGCGCCAGTCAGACATAGCGAGTCCTGACCCCGACATGCTGCGGGCCGTTCTGTAATATGATAAATAGAACACATCGCATTGGCGTGTTGCTGCTTGTAGTAGAGGCAATAAGGTAGAAGTACGTATTCCCGTTAATGTCCCAGTACCCGTTAACTAGTCAGTTTTTTATTTTTTGCATTTTTCTACCAAAATCAAATTAAAGTTTGCAAATGGCAATTTATTCTTGGTACTATTTTATATAATTTTGATGGCAACACTCACCAAAAAGTTTAAAGGCTTAAAAACTGTGCCAACTTAAAAATACGTTATAGTAAAATTATCTATAAGTTCAAAGTTCTGTCGGTGAACTACGAGACCACCCGGTCTCAGAGATCATCTAGCCACACTTCGACGGATAAAATTAAGGTAAAAGTGTTAATCTTTATAAAAAATTGTGTATATTATTTAACGATGTAGACTATAAATTAAGGTAAATCTCATCGAAAAGTAAATGTTTTTGCATTTTACATCTATTGGTACTCACAAACCCCTATTTGACCTAGTACCCGGTAAATTCGGATGTTTTTTACCGGATACTGGTACTATCATCCCGATGATACGAAACCCGTTATTGTATCCTTATTACTTTGAAATAGGTCTCATTTTCCTTTGAAACTGTAGTTTATATTAAATATTTTCTGCCGGGTACTGGGACATGGATTAACCAGTTGCATTTAAATCCGTCACGGTTCTTATTGCCTTGACTTAAGTATTATTTTCCGTTGACTCAATAGAATGTAATTACTAGGTATCTTATTTGTTTTGGCTGCAGGTCTGCTTCTCTTCTGAAAGTCCGTCGAGCTGTGCGTATGTTATATCTGATGTGATACAAGTCATGGAGTATATTATTACAATCAAGTTATGGAGTATATTATCCCTTATAGTGACGTAGCCATCGGAGGCTCAGCTCGCTAGTTTAACGCTGATTGAATTCAAGCTGAAGAGCATTATCATTCGGCGTTTCTCACCTGGGTTGATGCCGTGACCGCAAAGCTCCAGATCTGAGTTCAAAAAAGAGAGCCTTCAACCAAGCTGCCAAGTCCTACAAAAAGGCACTAAGGAAGGCTCGCTTCGATCGCATTGCCCATATCAGCACAAAGTCTCTGCACAGCCGTCCGGTAGCAGAGCTTTTTGGTCCCTTACCAAGTCGGTCGATGCAAACTTCTGTCAGCCCACATTACCTCCACTGGTTAAAACTGATGGAACACTGGCTCATACCGTGAGAGAAAAAGCATTGCTCTTTGCATCAATCTTCGCCCATAATTCTCGTCTTGACACTTGTGGTGCTACTCCACCGACTCTGCTTCTCTGCAACACCTCGATGCCCGAGGTTTGTATAAGGAACAAAGAAGTTTTGAGAGCGCTGTGTCGTCTAGACGTGAATAGAGCTGGTGGACCAGACGGCAAACCAGCAATAGTTCTCAAGGCTTGTGCGCCCGAGTTGTCTCCTGTATGGACGCGCTTGTATCGCCTCTCATTTAGGACTGGTATAGTGCCAAAGTACTGGAAGCTTCTTTTTTTATTATTATAGGTAAAATCATCCAATGACAAATCCCGCCCTTGGGTGGGGCGGGAAATAGTGTCAGACTATTACTACCTACCCTGCTCCATTAATTGCCTTTGTCCCAGGGCCCAGGGTAACATTTTCACATAACCTTTGGCCCCAGTAGGCTTCGGCCCTACTGGGTCCCTACAGTTTGCTGACAACTCCTTGAGGCGCGCGGGAACAGTGCGCGTAAACGACTTGAGCTCGGACCGGTCTGTTACCGGACCGACGGACAGCGAGCTATCCGTTGCCCGCCGTCCGCGAGCCCGCACCTACGGTGGCCGGAAATCGGGATCGGAATCCCGGCGGCTGATGGGGTTGGCCTCCTCCTTTACTAGCATTATTGCTTCGCAGAAGGAGGCGACCGCCTGCCACTCCTCCTCGCTCCGGAGCATGGCTTGAACCAAGCCCCGGCGCGAGAGATCGCCGCCGCCGATCGCCCCCGATCGAGTACTGGAAGCTGGCCAACGTGCAATCTGTGCCCAAAAAAAAGGGCAGTCGTGCCGATCCTGCCAACTGTCGGCCGATTTCGGTTACCTCCATACCCTGCAAGATTATGGAGCGTGTATTGAACTCACACCTCATGGCACACCTGGAAGGTAACGATCTCCTCAGTGACCGACAGTACCGGTTTCACCGCAATCGGGACTGGGGACCTACTAGTGTATGCACCCACTTGTAGTGCGAGGCCCTCGAGAGGAATGGGGAAGCGATTGCCGTTTCCTTAGAAGTCTCTAAGGCCTTCGGCAGGGTTTGGCATGCTAGCCTTTTGAGGAAACTTCCAGCGTACGTCATTTCCTCTGGTCTGATTAACTGGTAAAAGACTTCCTGAGTCGGTCTCTCCTTGGCTTGGCCTTGTTATCGATGGATGCTCATCAGAGCTCATGACGACTTGGGGTTCCTTAGGGGTCTGGTCTCTCTGCAGTTCTATTCCTGCTGCATACCAACGATCTGCTAGTGCAAGGTATCTATACAGATGATAGCACAATTATAGAGAGATACTTGCCAGGTGCTTGGGCTAGAAAGCAGCTAATCCAGTCTGAAAGAGAGGCTATAGTAGAGCGTACGAATGTCTTATTTCAGGCAGTCTCCAAGTAAGGCGGAGCCAATCTGGTGGGATACAACGCCCCCAAAACACAAGCGTGTCTGTTCACCGCCAAAAGGAGCCCATTCACCTTGGCTCATGCTTTTTCCAATGTGGGATACACCGACTGCCTTCAAATCTTCGGAGTCGAAATTTCCTCTGACCTTAACTTTGGGCGGTTCATTCAGTCCATAGCCAAGGTAGCTTTTTTATGGTAGGTAAAATCATCCAATGACAAATCCCGCCAGTGTGCCAGACTCTTACTGACTAAAAAACTCCCTGTTCCTTATTTACCTTGGTTCCAGGGCCCTGGTATGCATTGTCATACCTCCCCAGAGCCCCAGATTAGACTTCGTTCCCACTGGGCCCCTACAGTTTGCTAACAACTCCTTGAGGCGCGCGGGAACAGTTCGCGCCGTAAGCGACTTGAGCTCGGACCGGTCTGTTACCGGACGGACGGACAGGGAGCTACCCATTGCCCGCCGTCCGCAAGCCCACGCCTACGGTGCTAAAGCGGTACCTAATAAAGGTATAGCGGTACCTAAAAAATATAGCGCTATCGTTATTTTATACCGGTAGCGTAACCGCAAATCTTAACATGTTTCGGTCTACCTTTAAAATAAAGCGATACCGTATTTTAATACCGGTAGCGTAACCTTATTATATACCTTAACCGAAAAAGATCCCTGGCCTGTACCAAGTCCCGGCGCGACAGATCGCCGCCGCCGATCACCTCCACAAGGACACGGCGATGCTCCTTCCCAAGCGGGGCGCACCTTTACCGTGTGCTCCACCGTGTCCTCCGGGAGGTCCACGCAGTGGCGACACTCGGGCGTCACCTCCGCATGAATCTTGTACAGGTACTTCCCGAACTTGCCATGTACGCCTAGTGAGGTCTTTCCAGTCATGCCTCAAAGAGGTCCCCTCTTTTTACCGCCTCATTAAACCAAGGTAGCTGCTAGAAAATTCAACGTTCTTGCAAAAGTCCGACGGTACTTCACACCGGGACAGCTTCTAATGTTACACAAAGCACAGGTCCGGTTATGTGTGGAATACTGCAGCCACATATGGGCTGGTGCTGCAAAATGCCACCACCACCACACGCTTTAATTGGTGATCCAAATTTGGTTAAATCCAGTCTTTAAAGCCTTGAGCATAGGCGTAGAGTGGCTACTCTACACCTGTGCTCAAGCATCCTGTAAAATGTATGTTTCGGTTTTTTACAGGATGCACATTTTGGAGAGTGCAACATACATTAAAAAAATTTAAAACGAATCATGTTTTTTTTTTTGTTGTTAAATACAGACCCTATTTATTTTGAGGACTCTTTTTATTTGAAAATATTTAATTTCTGTGAACTTTAACGTAAAGCAATAGAGTTCAAATTCGCGGTTAAAATTACCGGATACCGGGACAATTTAACGTTAACTAGTACAAATCTACCGGGTACTGGTACAACTAGCCCTTTTTGTATATTTCTTTGTTTTATTGTTATTAAAATTTACACTAATTTAATAGAAGTAAAATATACTAAAAGTGTATTAAATTATCTAACTAGTCATATAAAATTTATTTATATAAGTCTACTAGTTTTAGCCTAGGACACTTGCAAAGTCAGGGAAGTTCATAACTTCACGGTTATTGGGCCGTTTACCTTACTTGTATATTTTACCTGTATCGTAGGTGTGTTTAAAAACATGTAAACTCGCATATACAGGACGCTCAGACTTTGAAAAACTATCTAAAGGCCATATACATATTTTTTCTGAGCTGGAATCGAAGCCGCGACATGCAGCGCTGCATCAGGCTGGAGGAGCCGTCGTCGTGGTAGTATCCCAGCCGCGCGTCGGCGGATCAATGTATCATGCCTCTGCTCATACTCATGACTACAACCTAACCGTCATTTTGGCAATTATCCCTCTTTGAAAATGGTAATAAAAGAGCTCGAAGTCCAAAGTAAAAGGTTGTTTGAAGCTGCCGCAACGCTCCCAACTTCAGTTCATAAAACAAGGAGCAAGGTAAGCCACTGTTTTATTGTTTTGACTTTTGTTTGTTTTCTTTACTAATGTTCTAAGTTTCTCACATTTGCCCGCAAAGCCGCAGCGATTCTGTCGCCCTCTTTTACCGGACGGATCTAGTACTTTATTGTATGGTATGAAGTATCTAGAGCCTAGCATTAGAACGAGACATCATTACGCTGCATAGTTAAACGCGTACACCAACAAGGGAGGGCTAGTAAGTGCTAATAAAAATGCTCCTTCAACATTGCTTTTATACTGACCAAATAAAAAAAAATCAACAGCACACCCCATTTTAAAGTACAGCGCTCGTCGAATATGAACAGTGTGGCGTAACAAGCGCGACCAGCAGGCCCAGGTACACGCATCTGACCAAGTGGGTCACATGAGCTGGCGGTTAGCGGATTTTCAATGCTCGTTATTGGTATAAAATAAATAAATGTCACATACGATTATATAAATGTCACGTATTTTCGCAAACGATTCACAAAGAAAATTATAACTTTTGAGTTCAGTCAAGACCTAAGCCTCAATAAATTCAAATCTTTTATGAAGCGAAAAAATTGCCAAATGGCTTTTTATACTGTAAAAGACTATCTTGAGGATAAAAAGGCTTGGGATTGACCTGCTCCAGTAGGTACTATAATTGATGTATTTTTCTTTTGTATTTTCGGTCCTTTTATTAAAAGGTATATTTTCTTATAAATGTAGGAACTAAGTAAGGATTGTTTTTTCTTTTCAGTAATTTTAACGTATTTTTTTAGATATCCGTGTATTTTGGGCACAATGAGTTCAGGTTTTTGCAGCCTACCTAGATGTTCTTTCTTGGTATTGTTCGTCAAGTCTTTCAGCTCCTTAGTAGGTAGTCCTAAGTTTTTTTTAACTAGTCCTTGACTGCGATCCCACCTGATGGTAAGCAGTGATGCAAAAGGTGATGGGGAGGGGCATTAGTTTATTAAGAGCTTATAAATTTATTCTCAATAAAATATTCTCACTCTAGCCTTGAAGATACCTAAATTATAATCGGTCGGGAAGACCGCATGAGGCAAACTGTTCCAGTCCTTCCAGTTGCGCTATATGAGTTAATATTCTTTCCTCAACAGACAATCGTAAACATCAATCTGCATGGTTCTCATATGATTTAAGAGTTACATTTTTGCTATAAAGAATTTAAAAAATACTGACGTCAGAGTTCATCCGGTGTTTCTTCTCAGAGTAGTCAGTTGGTCAGACTAGTTGAGGTCAGCGTGTTTCCTACAATTGAGGACAATCGAGGTGTAAGAGTGTTTTTAAAACTCATTTTCAAAATAAAGATCATTCACGAGTATTGTATTCGCGCCAGATCACAGAAGTTGATCACTTCATGTTATCGCCAAGTTAAACTCGCCAGATCGTTTTAAACGTTAAACTTTGATAGTATGTCAATCTTCGTTTGGCCTATTTTCTTTAGATTTTTCATTATCATAGAAATCCTATATCAATGACATGGCCAAACGAAGATTGACATATCATCAAATGTTAACGTTTAAACGATCTGGTTAATTTTAGTTGACCATATCATGAAGTGATCAATTTCTATGATCTTATGGCCAGATCATAGAAAATGTGTATATTATACATGTATGGTACGAGTACATACAAAACAAATATGTACTTTTCAACATAACACACATTTAAAAAGAAATATACAAAGATATAGCCGTCATGGCTTCCAGCCTCGAAAGGGATCTCTCTGGGGAAAATACGGGCGGTATCTGTTGCCTACGTCCACAACTCAGTATTACGTTCAATTGATTGAGAGAGGGGACAGGTCTATCGCGCTTTATTGGACTGAGCCCCACTGCTGAGCCTTAATAGTCTATTTACCTATTGAATAAAATAGGCAATTACGCCGTAAGCTCACTATCACCGGAGAATAAATAAGCCCGTATCCTCGAGGTGGGCAGGAGTGGCGGGCGGCGCGACTAGCGGCACGAGGAGGCGCGCGGCCGCGAGGCACTTGATGAGCACGCGCACCGCCGGCGATGTAGCGGCTCCAATGAAATATGAAAGTTAACAGGAGTTTAAGAAAAGTGTCAGAGAAGCGCAGCCGAATAGAACAGAGGTAGCTTGCGGGCTGTCGCTTCCAGCTGCGATCGTTCGACTATAAGTCTTGTTCCTCACAAAACCACACGTTGGCGCAGTTTTTAAGCGATTGGCTGCTGTGTTACGTGTCGCGGGTGCGATTTCCGTACAGAACAATTTTTTAACAATAATAAAATAAAAATAATAATAACCCCATTGCCATACCTCTACGTTGATGTCGTGGTGGGGCTTACGCGCTCCAATAAACCCCAGGTCTGTATCGGTAGCGTTTGCTTCGCCGTAACATGCCTAGGGTTTTTTTTTATGGTAGGTAAAATCATCCAATGACAAATCCCACCCTTGGGTGGGGCGGGCTGCTCTCGGGCGGCTCCTGCCCAACCTCAGGGGACCAGACGCCTCCTGCCGGAAGCTCTACGCGGGAATCGTTCGGTCCATGGCTCTCTACGGGGCTCCGGTGTGGGCACCGACGTTGCAACAGCAACCGAGGGCCCAGCTGAATGCGTGCCAGAGGGTCAAGGCAATACGCATGGTGCGAGGGTACCGAACGATCTCCCGCGAGGCGGCGACCCTCCTTGCTGGCCAACCGCCGTGGGATCTGGAGGCAACAGTCCTTGCACACATGCACGACAAGCGCATGGAGATGCAACGCCGGGGCGAAATTCCGCTGCCACGACAAGTCGAGGCATGGCGGACAGAGCTCCGGCGGGATCTCATGGCGAAATGGCGTCAACGACTATCGCAACCTCGTTCGGGGCGCGCCACAATTGGGGCGATAAGGCCCATCCTTGAGGCGTGACTGGAAAGACCTCACGGCTTTCTCAACTTCCGCACGACGCAGGTGCTTACCGAACACGGAAAGTTCGCTAAGTACCTGTTCCGGATTCGTGCGGAGGATTCGCCCGGGTGTCGCCACTGTGCGGAACATCCGGAGGACACGGTGGAGCACACTGTAGAGGTGTGCCCCGCCTGGGCGGAGCATCGCCGTGTCCTCGTGGGGGCGATCGGCGGCAGCGATCTCTCTCGCCGGGCCTTGGTTCAGGCCATGGTCCGTAGTGAGGAGGGATGGCAGGCGGTCGCCTCCTTCTGCGAAGCAGTAATGCTAGCAAAGGAGGAGGCCGACCGCATCAGGCAGAGGCAACGGGGCGCTCGCCCCAGCCGCCGCCGGGATTCCGATCCCGATTTCCGGCCACCGTAGGCGCGGGCTTGCGGACGGCGTGCAATGGGTAGCACGCTGTCCGATCGTCCGGTAACCGACCGGACCGAGCCCAAGTCGTCGACGGCGCGTTCTGTTCCCGCGCGCCTCAAGGAGCTGTCAGCACACCGAAGAGGCCCAGCCTGCTAACTGCAGGCAGGCAGGGTCGAAGCCTACTGGGGTCATGGGTTAGTTCCGAAAGGAATGCTCGACCCCGGCACGATAGGCTACGAAGGAACGGGGTAGGTTTTTAGTCAGTAAGAGTCTGACACTACTTCCCGCTCCGCCCAAGGGCGGAATTTGTCATTGGATGATTTTACCATAAAAAAAAACCCTTGGGTGGGGCGGGGGAGACTCTTACTGACTAAAAACCTACCCTGCTCCATTCCTTGCCTTTGTCCCAGGGCCCTTGGTAACATTTTCACATGGTATATAGAGCTTGGGAGCGACCGGCTCAAAGTGTGACTGTTACGCGCCTCCCAGATGACGCCATGTCTTCGTTTTCGCGCAACATCTGGTCGGTGCCTGTCAGTCATACTGAAGGTGGTTGGATTCGAGAGATCGAGCGAGTCAATACCAGAAATGGGGGCAGTCACCATCAGCCCCCAAGATGTAGCCCGTGTAGTCCGTCAAAATTAACGAAACGAAATTTATTATTTTTATATAGCCTACAGTGTTCCGAGTCTGGGTGTTTTGTGTGTGTACATGTTTGCAAACACACCCACGACACAAGAGTTATTCTGGAGGTCAGGAGGGTTTTGCTTTTTAAAGAAATGAAAAAGAAAAGAGGTAAACAAATCGCTGTACACTTTGTCGTCAGACTCGCTCGCAGCTAAATGTGTTGAGTTATTGGCAGCTAAAGCTAAGCTCTCGTCGCGTTCTGACGCTTCATCGCTCAAGCTACACGCCGCCGCTCGGGAGCTTCTATCTCCAGCGAGCAGGTGAGCTTATATTAAATCTATAAGTTTTTTTTTTATTAAATTGAATCTGGAGAGTCGGAGTTCAAAACAGTTCTTTGTTTCACCGATTCTGACATGAAATAGGTAATGATTTATTTTGCAAATAAGTATTTAAATTGTTTTTAATTGGTTTTAATTTGTTTTAATTGGTCAAGAATATCTTGCCTGATAAAAGTTATTACATTTAAATAAAAACATACTGTCGAGTATAATCGTATTGATTCGGTTCTGTTGCCGCAGAAGTTAGACGTTAACTTACAACTTGATTATTTAATTGAATTAGTAAGTGGCCAGGGCACTTCGACCTTCGCGTGTTCCGCTATTTGAAGACGAGCTCGGAAGCATGGCTGAGCATGGCTGGCTGAGCACAAATGCCGCACGTGGCTGCTCGCACAGGTCGTGGAGCGCGTCTGCTGCACACTTGTCACTGTTCCAGTACGCTGTGCCCACTTCCGCTTCCCAAGCTCGCCATGTGCTCTGTCTCGGGTACTACTTCCACCACTCAGTCCTGTTATAATTGGAAATTGGTTCTCAAACAAAGCGACGAGCCATGAAGCAAGATCAATTGTACTCTGGCCTAATGAACCGACTTGAAATGAAGGAAGGAATTCTACTCGTTACGTCAGAACTCCGTCATTTATGAATAAATTTCGATGATTCTTTTTCCATTTGAAAGGATACAAGATACAAGCACTTCTAAGCTGGGTCCCAGTTTTTATTAAAATCTAGTTTTGATGGTGCGGTCCATGAGAATTCTAAGAGGAAGTGTCAAACTTGTACTGACTAAAACCCACCTGTTTCCGAGCCATGTCTGTGCCAGGCCCTCGGTATGCCTGGCACGAAGCCAGGCCCTCGGTAACTCTTTTAAACAATCCTCCGACAATTCCTCTGACAGCTGCCTGAGGCGAGTGGGGAACATAATGCGCTGTCCACATGGGCTTGCTCCTTATCGGGTGGAGAGCAACTCATAACTCGCCCTCTCATTCGACCACATTACTGCTGCGCAAAAGATGGTGCCTCCTTCCTGTTCGCTCTCGCTGCGGACCATAACCTGAACCATGCCCGGGCTCTAGAGGTCACCGCCGCCGATAGCCTCCGCCAGGACATGGTGGTGTTCCACCCAAGTGAGGCAGACCTTCATCGTATGCTTCACTAGGTCCTCAAGGCGACCCAAAACAATGGATAAAAGAAATTTTTCAAAAATCAGCCATAAATATAGATAGTGTGCAGCTGGGGCCGCAGTCAAGCACTAGTTTATATCAATAAAAAAAAGTGATCGTTTAGTTGGTTTAATTGATTTTTATAAAAAGAAAGAAAGAGAAAAAATAATTTGTAAAATATAGGCTTCCATACGTGACTTTTATCTAATTTTACGTACGAACACATAATTGTCTGTAGGACGGAGGAGGCGTGGAGGCGCGCCACTCTCAAGCGGGAGTCGGCGAATATGGTACATAATATACATCAGTACACAACAGTACAGTACATCGCTACAGTACAGCACAGCATCGGTACAGTAGTATCAGTATATTAATACATCAGTTCTGTAAACAGTCGCTAACCCTTTGACGACGATCATCAATACATTCCGCTACGTTAGTACTCCGCCGCCGCTTGCTTGAGGCTGCGGTTCCACAACAGATGAGCGAGGGTTTAAGCGCATCATGTTAAAAATGAAAAAAATATTAGCAGTCACAAAAATTGTGCCATATGCAAGATACGACAAAACTACTTGGAAATCTGTTGCATGTTATAACATTGACTTACTTAGTTGGGTCCGAAACGGTAGAAAAAATATAACTAGAGCTTACAGGTTTGTTTTTTTTTTCTTAATAGAATTAAAATTTAAAATCATAAGTGTTTACCGAATTCCAAAAGTTTCGCCTTGGGGTTCGAGACAGAGAGCTATGGACCACAGCATTATGGGTTTAAAAAGAACAGACCGAATACAAAATAACACACTGCGCCCCACAACGGCCAAAATAGTCGTGGGTAAAAACTTAGCCAAGCACAAATTGGACCGGGCGGATCACGTCAGCCGTGTGCAAGTGTCGCCACGCCGTGGCTTCCTGCACTCAGAGAGCGCCGTCGAGGCCGGCCTAGAAAGAGGTGGCGAGATGATCTGGACAAATACCACGAAGACTGGCTTCAGACGGCACGGGAAAAGAATGTCTGGATGGTCTTGGGGGAGGCCTTGGCCCCACTGTGGGACAGTAATGGATAGGAAATAAAGGTGTTTGTTCCTTAACACTTAACCATACTATGTATCTTTAGCACTCTTCCTTATTACGTATCGTAAGGACTTATCCTTATTACACGCATCCTTAGCACTCATTTTTGCACGAATTCTTAGCACTGGTCCTTACTACGCATCCTTAGCACACGTTCTTACTACGTATCCTTAGCACATGTCTTTGCTACGTATCCTTAGCATACGTCCTTACTACGTATCCTTAGCACATGTCCTTGCTACGTATCCTTAGCACACGTCCTTACTATGTATCACTAGCACAAGTTCTTACTACGTATCCTTAGTATGCATCCATATATATACTCAATTTTTTACTACACATTCGTTGCATTAATGCGTATTGAACAAAAACTATCTATCTTGTCTCACAAGAGCTACGTTTTGAAAATTAAGCAATCCAGCCAGACACAGTGACACAGAGCATCCTAGCAAGGTTAGCTCATCTCTAGTGGAATCGAAGCTTTACGTTGTGGTATTTAATTAGCGCAGCTAAGCCTAAGTAGTGCGTCAATCACGCTACGGAGCGCTGGCTCAATCACACGCGCGCACATAATGGCGCTGTTATATAAGTGCATTATGTGTTTGTTTGACAGAGCTCCGCAGTTAATTGGTTGAGCTTGTAATTGGACGCGTTTCAATATGTTTACTAAATTAATTCTCCATCACAATCGACAGATTGATCGGGTTGTTACGCTGTGCAACCCCGCAAGTCATCTCGTGGAAGCTGTTTTCACACTGATCTGACTGATGTCGCTCGCCGCACGCCACACGCCTCATGGCCCTTGCCTCACGGCCAGTCCGCGCTTGAAATTCAACAACTTGATTTATGTCGTTTACTGAAGTTGACCGGTTGACGAGAGTGCTGGCTAATGGTTTGTATTTGCATATTAACTGTCCGTTGAAGTTGAGGGGATTCGTCCAGTGTTTGGTTAAATTACGTTATATATTGGTTGCTGTCAATGTAATTAATCCAATTTGTTCGATGCTGGGGTTCGTAAACTAGCCGTGTACGCCACTAAATTGAAATGTAGATTGTACCAACAGTCACGTACATATATTATGTCCCGGACTTGCGGTCTCGCGCGGCTCGAAATTGATACAATGTATCGTTTGTCATGAATGTAGTAACGTGCTAGCTCACATCCCACAGCCCGAGCAGATCGGTGGAGGAAAAATTATGTATAACTGTCGCCCGTTTGATCCAGTTCTCCGCGAACATCAAAGCTGTTACCACATTATTTGGGAAAAGAAAATTTAGCTTTTTACTTAATTAAAAGTCACATTATTCCATAGTAGCATGTTACAACGAAATTCCAATCCTAAATGTGGTGGTGGTGCAGGCTCCGCGATCGATCCGCATGTCGCACGCTTACACGATACGCGGTTATGAAACTACATTCCCGCTGCTCATCAGTACACTGAGTTGACTTATTATGCAGCGTGACTCGCAGTCCTGATACTAACATTTTTATCTGTCGATGATTGAAGATAAAACGCCAAAACGTTCAGCATTTTCTCTCACAAACTTGGAAAATTTCCAATAGGGTGGTATTATTCGCTGTTTTTTTCATAGAATAAGAAATGTGCAAGTCACGAAGGTTCTGGCCTGGCTTCATAAATAAGTCGGTGTCTATTGTTGCTTGGCGTCAAATGAGTTGCAAATCGGCGACAGCAACGCACCATAGCATTATAAATTGTCACATTAAGCAAGTAGTATAGGCTATTTAGTAATCTGTGCCTCGATCATGATTGGCTAAGTAAGTAGGTACACAAATTTTAATATATGTATGGTATTATAAATTGGAAGATTGATACAAATCCTGGCACTGCTCCACAGCCACTTGGGTCCATTGGTTAGCTTTTTAAGTGTGTATCCTCGGGGCTGCTTTTGCCCTATTATTTGATTGTTAAATACTTACATGATTTTCCGTTTTCGATAAGGAGTTCAATTTTTTTTCTTTTTGCCGATTATGTGATATCGACGATATCGTATAATGCAGTCTAAGCATTTTACTAATGAGGCAAATGTGAGTATTGGTTTCCTTCGGATGATTGTTCGTCGTGCGGATGCCGTGACGAATATGTTGAGGCAGGAGATAGAGGGATACTTTCCATTCTCTGACAGAACAATATATGGCTGGCATGACCTGGTGCTGTGTGATTGCCCTGGGAACAATCTTGCTTCATATCCAATAGGTAAAAAAGCCTTCGTCACGACGTCCTAAACTTCCGTATGACACAGGTCCTCACCGGACATGGTAAGTTCGGGAGGTTCCTGCATTGGATAAATAAAATTAAATGTAAATTAAGGCGAGGAAAACCCGGGCGACGTGGCAATCAACGCGTACCTCTGCCTCCCCTCGCGTTGTGTAAAAAAATAAGATTCGCGGGCGCACGGAGCGCGCGCGCGGTTGTCTATCAGTTCGACGCAGTACCTACTCGTATACGTGAACTCAAATGAGTTCACGTATACGAGTAGGTACTGCGTCGTGACCATAGGTATAAGAAAGGAGGAGATATGTTACGTACTGCAAAATGTATCGGAACACGAGGTCTCCAGTTGTCCCTACCGCCACCGACACCACTACACATACAACAACAGTTACACAGTCGCGCACACATGCGCAAATTATAAATTAGATCATATTACACAGCCATGCACCGTATAACTTACGCACACATAAACTTCGATGTGCTCTGCAAAAGCAATTTATTTTACATTTACGTTAGTGATTGACTAAATATAAAAGTTATCGATTTTTCAATTTTTGATTGTTTCTTTTTTTTGGCTCCACCCTAGAGCGAGAGAAATCATTTGATGATTTAATCAGTACATAATCTAGCATGCCCTTACACTCTATCCTAAAGCGGAGAAGTCATTAGAAGATTCAGTAAAAATCTGGTACCCCTCTCGCTCCACCCTAGAGCGAAAGAAGTCATTTGATGGTTTAGTCAGTACATAATCAAACACGCCCTTTCTCTCCACCCTAGAGTGAGAGAAGTCATTTCAAGATTCAGCAAAAATCTATCACGCCCTTTCTCTTTTATGGACAGTTATCACTGTCTGTCACTAAACCCGCTGCGAATCTAGCAAACGACCCAAGAGCTAGATTGACTCGACATTATACCGAAGATATCCCGGACGTCAGCCTGTACGAGATTAGGATGGCTCTGAAGCAGCTGAAAAACAACAAGGCGTCGGATGAGGACGGAATTACGGCCGAACTCCTGAAGGCGGGTAGAAAAGCGATCCTTAAGGCCCTTCAGAAGTTATTTTATTCAGTCATATTCGAGGGAAAAAACGCCACAGGCCTGGAGCAGAGGCGTGGTGGCACTCTTCTTTAAGAAGGGCGACAATGCCCTGCTTAAGAATTACAGGCCCATCTCACTTCTAAGTTATGTCTACAAGCTGTTTTCCAGAGTCATCACGAACTGTCTCGCGCGCAGGTTCGACGACTTCCAGCCTCCCGAACAAGCCGGATTACGAAAAGGCTTCAGCACCGTGGACTACGTACACTGCGGCAGGTTATACAGAAGACTGAGGAGTATAATCAGCCTCTCTGCTTAGCGTTTGTGGACTACGAGAAAGCCTTTGATTCGATCGAGACTTGGGCTGTACTGCAGTCTCTCCAACGGTGCCAAATTGACTATCGGTACATCGAAGTGCTGAAGTGTTTGTACAAAAACGCCACCATGTTAGTCCGACTAAAAGACCAGATCTCGAAACCTATCCCCCTGCAGCGGGGTGTGAGGCAGGGAGACATTATTTATCCAAAACTGTTCACGGCAGCAATGGAGGATGTCTTCAAGGTTCTGGAAAAGAGAGGGCTAGGTATTAATTTCAATGGCGAGTACATCACTCACCTTCGGTTTGCCGACGACATAGTAGTTATGGCTGAGATTACGGAGGAGCTCAGTAAAATGCTCAATGATCTCAGCAGAGCTTCCGAAAGAGTGACAAAACCAAAGTTATGGTAAACAGTCATGTAGCACCCACTCCTATCAAGATTTGAAACTCGAAGTTGTAGACGACTATGTTTACCTGGGACAGGCGGTCTAGTTAGGTAGGTCTTACTTCGAGAAAGAGATCAATCGTCGAATCGGCTGGGCAGCATTCGCGAGGCTGCGCAGTATCTTCCAATATACCGCAGTGTCTCAAGAAGAAAGTCTATGACCAGTGATGACATATGGCTCCGAAACGTGGTCGCTTACAATGGGCCTCATCAAAAGACTTAAAGTCACCCAAAGGGCAATGGAAAGGGCTATGCTCAGTGTTTCTTTGCGTGATCGCATCAGGAATGAGGATCCGCAGGAGAACCAAGGTTACCGACATAGCACGAAGAATTGCCAAACTTAAGTGGCAGTGGGCAAGGCAAATTGCTCGCAGAACGGATGGCCGTTGGGGCCGGAAGGTTCTGGAATGACGACCACGCACCGGAAGACGTAGCGTTGGAAAGGCTCCTATAAGGTGGACCGATGACCTGGTAAAGGTTGAGGGAATCCGGTGGATGCAAGACGCACAGGAGCGTTCATTGTGGCGAAACTTGGGGGAGGCCTATCTCCAACAGTAGATGTCTTTCGGCTGAAATGATAATCTAACATGCCCTTTTTGCTTCATCCAAGGCATTTTGAAGATTCAGTAAAAATCTGGCACCCCTTTTCACTCCACCCCAGAACGAGAGAAGTCATTTGATGATTTAGTCAGTACAAAATCTCACACGCCCTTTCTCTCCACCCTAGAGCGAGAGAAGAGAAGTCATTTGATGATTTAGTCAGTACAAAATCTCACACGCCCTTTCTCTCCACCCTAGAGCGAGAGAAGAGAAGTCATTTGATGATTTAGTCAGTACAAAATCTCACACGCCCTTTCTCTCCACCCTAGAGCGAGAGAAGAGAAGTCATTTGATGATTTAGTCAGTACAAAATCTCACACGCCCTTTCTCTCCACCCTAGAGCGAGAGAAGAGAAGTCATTTGATGATTTAGTCGTACAAAATCTAGCAAGCCTTTTGCCTCCACCCTAGAGCGCGAGAAGTCATTTGATTATATCCTATCTAAAAAAAACCTATTCTTCAATGAACGTGTAAATATAATTTGTTTTGTTTATACTAGATTTTATTCGAGCTTTGATACCTTATCGTTTTATACAGCGCGGCGTTAAATTTTAGTCGTTTTAATCCCGGGGAGGGTTGATTCGGTACATGAAATACTATCGATTTGTAAAGAAAAAATTTTAAAAATAAAGTACTTTTTTTTTAAAACTCCAATTAATATACGCATATACGAGATTAATTTCTTACAAATAAAAACAAAAACTAAAAACAAAGGTTCAGTATCTTTGTTTTATCGAAATTCACACATTGTTATCACTAAAGAATAAGCATAAAGTACATTGACCTTTTCCTAATCTCAAAACAAACAACGAACTGTTTTTCAATACTAGAACAAAAATTATAATTTTGTCAAAACATCTTTCCCTTTTTTGTTTACACATCCATCGTATAGCCAACGACAATGTTTTATTTTTACCCATCTTTTATATATAGAAATTACCGATTTATTTTTATCAGCTGCCTAGAGGGGGTACGGGCGGCACGGCAAAAAAATTGGCATACATCGTTCCTCCAACAAGCTCCGCGAACGACTGATTGACACGGAGCGAGCGCTTGCATATATATTATCACTTGATTTTGAGTTTTGGAATAGAAATATTTTTATATTTCACATTATGAATGCTGAAATAAATCTCATTTTTTACGACTTTTATTATGGTGTAAGTTTATTTACTCAAACCTAATATTATTCGAACAAAACGGAATATTATTTTAATTTAGACTTGTCCTTGCGATTTAATTGGATGCAGTAAAGTGAAAGTAATCGTGTTTTGAAAAGCAGAAATCTAAAGATCAAAGTGTAAAATATAATTATTATAGTATATTTTTAGCAGATTTCAAATCCGTTTAGTTTACGAATAAAATGGTACTTATTGTAAACTCTATTTATTCGGAAAGCACGGCCTTAGCTCAAATATAAATTTCATGAGATTTATTTCATATAAGGTGGAAAGGCGTGCGGAGAGGCTAATTGGTGATCCAGATTTGGTTAAGTCTTAAGTCCAATCTACAAAGCCTTGAGCACAGGCGTAGGGTAGCCAGCCTTTCTGTCTTTTACTGGATGCATTTTGGAGAGTGTGCGGTAATTGAATGATATGTTTGATTCAGCCTTCTCATTTTACCATCGGACAACTTGACGTATCGCGAGGATCCACTCTTACCTTGTTGAAACCTCTACGGTCCGGACCACGGATATCGATGGTCCGGACTAAGCATTTCGCCTCGTCGTTTATACCGCGTACATCGAAGGACTGTAACAATTTGCCGGTTTGGGTCTTCCCATTCGATTTATAATTTGGGTGTCTTCAAGACCAGAGTAAATAGGCTCTTAATGATTTAGTGCGCCTCACCATCAATGATTGCATCACTGCTTACCTTCAGGCTGGTGGGATCCCAGTCAAGCACTAGTTTATATCAATAAAAAAAAAATTGTGTCACTGAATTATTGCAATTACTGTAATTAGCAATTATTCAGTGAAATATAATATAATTGTTAACAGATCCAACGGGCCTGTCCGGTTGGCTGGCGCAGGACGCTGTTTCGCATGATTTATGGCGAGCATTACGTGCACCCCACGCCGCCACCGCGCGCCGCCCGCCGCCGCCACTCGTACGATAAACGAGGCATTTCCCTCCGCACGCCGCGTGTCACTCCTACTTACTCGACCAGATTGCGAAACCTCGGAGCGCCCACTCGGAACGGGTTTAACCATGTCGGCCGTCAAATGATGCGAAAATATAATTTATTTATGTGAACTATTCGGTAGGGATCTCGGCTGCTTGTACTCGGATGGTGTTCACGGACGGACCAACGACACTGCGTGGTCGCCATTGGCGGGACAAAAGAGCGTTATGCCGATGAACTTGCATGTCGTGCGGTTCCGTGTGATGCGTGGCGATGTCATACGCAGTGTGTGAGCCTGGCACAGAAGTGCCATACTGCCAGTGCGTCTTTCATGAGCATAAAAAGCAGTACAAAGTGTCTATTAAAAGCAAACCTATGGTTTTTTGATACGTGTTGAAGATTGAGAGATACACATGTTACACATGTTTTCTTTCTTTCTTTCTTTAGAAAGAAAGAAAAAGAAAGAAAGAAAATCAGTTTATTTACACGGAATGACGCAACTAAAAACTAGACAAACAAAAATTATATAGGAAAGATATGCGCCACATCCGTGCAAAACGGCCGAACGCTCAGCATAAAGCTGTGCCCTCATGCACAATGCGATGAGCACACAGCGCTGGTTTTCAGCGTTGGCCAGTGCTGACAAAAAGACGCCGGAACGGTGCAATGTGCAAAAAAGATAAAAATGAAATAAAAAAAAAATTATAAATGAATACATACACATATACATATTTACCTCAATACAATTATAAACCGGGTCAACCATAGAGCGTGTGGATAATATGAACCTGTGCGTACATCTGGTGCGGTCGAACCCTCGCTAGACGAGCACTATTTTCTGTATAATATCTATATATACACTCGGCAGTCTACGTCTATCAGTGACGACACTTGGTGGAGCGTGTGCGGCCACATCAACCGGTCCTGTGCGCTTTGTATCTAGCTAATTTGAGCGGCCTTCACGAGGTCGTCGCTCCAACTTCGAGGCGTTCTATCGCTGCTTCTTCCGGTGCGCAGTTGCCGTTCCAAAACCTTTCGGTTCCATTGATCATCGGTTCTGCAAGCGCTATGGGTCCTGCTCACTGCCGCTTAAGTTTGGCGATACTTCGGATTATGTCAGTCACGTTGGTTCTCCTGCAGATATCTTTATGCCTGATTTGATCACGTAAGGGAACTCCGTGTTAGCCCTCTTCGTTGCCCTTTGGGAAACTTTAAGGTATCTGTTGAGGTACATTACGAACTACACCGTTCAGTGCCACATTGTCATCCCGTGCAATATGCACAGTTAATTCAACTTTCGTCTTGAGACACTTTGGTATGTGTAACGAGAAGATACTGTACAGCTTCCCGAACGCGCCCAGCCGACTCGGACTCGACGCTTGACGTCTTAAGTTAGACATAGGTAGGTGTAACTTTGAGAAAGAGGGCAACTGTTGTCCCAGATAAGTGTGACTGTTTATAACTCTGAGTGTGGAGTCTTCGTTCTTGCAAAGGATCGGGCATTATAGTGATACTTTACATATATGTCGAGTCTAACCATGAGTTGTGACTCATGAATCACTGAGCCATCGGCGTACGGGGAAGAAGGCGGCGCGTGTCGTCATCACTCGAGTCGTGAATTAACAGATATTTCGTGTTTAAGTAACAACTGCAAACAATGCATCTAATGTCAGATGTCATTAACATTGTAGTGGCGAGTTGTGATCTCAGCTCATCCCGAGGTTCGCAACAAGCGTTGCATTTCGCTGGCAAGCTCGGTCACTGGAACGCAGGCGTGCTGGCACGATGCCATCCTGCCAAAGACTGGAGAACAAACAATTTACGAGCTTTTCCATTTTTACAAAGATCTTCAAAAAAGTTATTAAAAAAGTTAAAAGAAGTCATTATGTTCGTGGCAAGAGCCGTGCGATGTACAAAGCGCTGTGATTGGACAACACGACACCGCGCCCGTCGCCGCCCGGATAATGAAAACAAACTGGACGAAACATTTTTATTAATTGCAGTTTCTTTTTTGTTTCTTGTTGACAATTTTGTAATTAATACGAGCTCACTGGAGCGGGATTAATAAACCGCAATGTTAAATTAATTTTCAGCCACAAGGATATTCCGCAAAAGGAGAATCTGGGTATTCCGACGCAGATGGGCCAATTCTAAAAATCAAAGAAAAACTGAAGCGTTCCCAGTCACTCCGGTTTAGGCATCGCTGTGCACCTCGGTTACTTCACACAACAAATGGAACCAAATTTTTGAAACTAGACATTGAGCTCCTTTTGGAACTAAATATTGAGCACATTGATGTGGTTCATTTTATTTACCGACCTCGAAAAGGAGGAGGTTTATTTTCGGCTGTATGTATTTTTATTATGTATGTTTACCGATATCTCGGTCAATTTATTGTAAACCGATTTTGAAAATTTTCCGCCCGAATTGGTCCCACAGAAATTTATATTGTTTTGATCTGATGATGAACTTCAAAGATATAGAATGGAAATTTTTAAAAAATAGCAGAACTGTCGACAGTTCTGCTATGATTTTTTGAGGACTTATTATTACGACGACGTAATAAGTAAAATTGCTTTGTTTATACATTTAGTTGGTGACTGACTGAAGAAAGAAGGGGAGAGGATACATACATAGAACTGATCTGATGATGAAGCCGGAAGGTAGGTAAGAACTCGAATTCAGTAATAAAAAAATTCAACCGACTTCCAAAAAACACTAAAAAGTGCAAAATAACTTTAATTTCGGAAGTCGGTGTTTAATAACAAAGAGACCAAACTAGTATACAAACACCTACTTCCGAGTTATTTATTTCACACTTTTTAGTTGTAGTGCCCCTCAGCCAAACTTAAATAGATACCTTCCGCCATTCGGTTCCATCATCAAACCATCACGACAATTTTAATAATATCAAACACGGCTAACATTATCTATAGGTACTGATTTATTACAGAATTCCTTACCTACCTTCCGGCCTACCTCAGATCAATTCTATGTATCCCCTCCACTTCTTCATTCAGTCAGCTGCCGACTACATGTCATTGCTTTGTGCAATTGCTTTGTGCTACAAAGCAATTTTTCTTGTGACGACAGTTCTGCTAAGATTTTTTGAAGAGTTTCATCGTATATCTTCGAAGTTCAACATCAGATCAAAACAATTTTTCTATGGGACCAATTCGGGAGGATCTTTCAATCAAAATAAAAAAATTCAAAATCGGTCCAGAATTGGCCGAGATATCGGTGGACAGACAAAAAGAAAAATATATACAGCCGAACATAGAACCTCCTCCTTTACGAAGTCGGTTAATCAGTGTATTCTAGCCGTGTTTTTTTTTATTATGGTGGGTAAACCTCATCCAATAACCACTCCCGCCTTTGGGAGGAGCAGGAGCTAGTGTCACATTAGTACTGACTAAAAAACCCACCTTGTTCCTACGTTGCTTTTCATACCAGGGCCGAGCCTTCCTTTCAGAAGCGAACCTTTGGCCCCAATAGGCTTCGACCCTTATCCTAGTCGAGTTTGGTATTATTAGAATTGTCATGATGATTTGATGATGGACCGAATGGCGGAAAGTATTTATTTAAGTTTGGCTGAGGGGTAGGTACCTACTACAACTAAAAAGTGTGAAATAAAAAACTTTTTACAAAAAAATACAACCGACTTTAATGTAAAAAAAAAAAAAACAAAAAATGCAAAATAACTTTAATTTTGGAAGTTGGTGTTTAATAATGAAGCGATCAAACTATTATATATAGTTACAGAAATTAAAGTTATTTGTATTTTTAATGTAAAAAAAAAGTTTTTTATTAAGTGAGACACTTTTTTATTACTGCCGCTGTCACCGCGATGCCGAGAACTCATTTACAAATGCTTCTGTTTCACATTGGTTTATATAGGCATTTATGAAACGCCAGAAGCTAGTGAACGGTTCCAATTGGTCGTTTCCTATGGAGAAGAACCGGTAACGGAAACCGATCACATTTCCAATTTTTTTTGTTCGAATTTCATTTAACCGAAATGTATTGACCATCTTTTTTGCTATAAACGCATTATTTAATATATTTTTAGATCATCATGTGTCATAGGTATCATTTTACCGAATTGCTATTGACCGAAGCCGCATTTAAACTTTTTCATTTGCCAAACGTTTTTTTTTTTTAACCTGTCCGTTTTGCTTTTGCATTTTATGTTCTCTGTGCCTTTTTAATAGGTGGATAAGTGTTGGGAATAATATGACAGAGTTGACAAATACTGAATGGACACACGGATATCGACATGACATAGAAAAAACAAACAACAAAATGCATGCTGCTGCACAACAAAATAATGGAAACTCTGTCGCGGAACCCGTATGCAAAAGACGAACCAAACTAACTCTGGGTAGCCCATTAAAAACTAATCTTTATATTCCAAAGTAGTTTTATGAAAAAAAAAAAAATATTCGTTTGTCAAATAACACGCTATACACAAAAGTTTATATTATGGTGATTTGTTTGTAAAGTGAATTATTTGAAATGACCAACCATGTTTTTGTCAATCGTTGCACGTCAAGTGCAAAGTTGTAAATCAACTTTTGGTGAGCTGACAGGTTACCAATTTATTGATATGTACAGTACTTGTACAGGCTGATGTAAAAAATGTTTCACGAAAAGCTTTTTGAGCTCATTACGGTTTATAGTGAAAAGCAATTACAAGCTATGAGTTTTAAACGTTAATTATTTGATAAGTGTTAGTTGCACAATCATTAAACGCAAAGGTGCTATGTACGTGGCGCTCGTACTCATACAGATCGTGTCCGGCACACTCGCACGAGCACCATGAGGGCGGCGTCGGCTCCGACGGGCTTAGCGATACTTATTTACGCTACCAGTGAGTTGTTCATTTTGTTTTTCAAAATAATTTAACTATGCACCTGCTTAGTTTGCATTTAAAAGTGAGTAGATTTCGATAGTATTGCAGTTACTTGCCTCATTGATGTACCGTGCCAGACTGTTTCGGTTATATCGAAGCGCCAATCCGTATAATTGGCATTTCATCATCAGCCGAAAGACGTCCAACATAGGCCTCCCCCAAGTGTCACCATTATGATCGATTCATCATAATAATCGGTCATTTGGCAAAGAAAGAAGACAAAACCTAACTTCTGCCAGCGACACAGTAGTGACAGTAGTACATTTGTCCCGAGAGAACATACTTCCGGGATAAAAAGTACCTACCATATGCGCTATTGCAGGGCTGAGGCTATGCCTGTGCCGAACTCCATTTTAATTCTCTCAGACATTTGAGTGTGAAGGAGTAACAAATAAAGATCAAACACCTACACCTAAATAAAAACAATAAGCAGGCGAAGCTTCACTCTACCTGCACACTGCACGGACAGGTTAGTTTCGAAAGGGATAACGGGGCCCCTTTCAAACCTAACGGGCCTGTGCAAAGGGGTTTGTTTTTGAGTTGGGAAATCATCCAATGACATCTCTCACTCTAGGTTGAAGCGGAAGGACGTGAGGGACCAGGTCAGGGCCAGAAGGATTTTCCTCGTGGTCCTAGAACGCAAAGGTCAACTTAAGGACACAGGCGTGTTAGATAGTCAAAGTTTGCCTCGGCCTCCCGATCCACCCACACACGTCACAGGATGACTTGCCACCTCAAAAAAACATGGGTTCACTAACGTTTGAAACAAAGGAATTACTGAAATCATTTTAGAAATAACATTAACATTATTTTGATGTCTATATTTAGAATGTCTTTTTTTTTCCTCTTTATTTTATTAACATTGTTCTCACATAATAGCAGCGACAAGAAACATGTAACCGAGATATTTGTAATACTTAACATGATTGAAGAGTGGCCATGGAGTTTCTTGCACATTCTTCTCCATAAAGATGTACGCTTTGGAATGTGCAATTAGCATCATTTTTTCTGACAGAGTAACTCCTTGACCTTTCAAAACTGCCTGTAAACGGTTCATTTGAATAAATGCTTTGAATTTTGAATCATTATAAAAACTAATGATTTGACAATCATCTCATTTCAGACATTACTTTATATTTAGTTTGTATAATACAGATTTCCCAATGTGAGGCGTCCCAATTCTGTCTGTGGGGTTTAAATAATAATATAATAATATCATCTATTTCAAGTTTCTCATTCATCAAAATTTTTGTAACAATACTTAATAATAATAATAAAGTATTTATTTGCGTTGTAAGTATTAGTTTGTGTTTGGAGCATTTTTAAACTTTGCGTGCAATTTTTATGTCTTAATAATCGCTTGGTCCACAAATGTCGGTTGGATGATGGTACTCGTATGTATGCAAATATTGACACTGGGCCAGAGTTCCGACGTTCACTCCCCTGACGAATGATTCGCGAGCAGGTCCTTGTCCAAGAGTACTGCGTGAGCTCGACTAATGAATGTGCGATTGACGCTTGTACTGCCACTCACCATACTTTGAATGCACCCTTGTGCGGCGCACTGAAGTTCGACATTACTCTAGCGCGCACATGAAGAATTGACATGTGTTAGGTCACCCAGACACGGACAGGTTAGGTTAGTACGCTAAGGAAGGACAGAAGCGGAGCGAGACTCCGTCGAGTTATCTTAGCGGTAGTGTCAAACTACCATAATACTGCAGCAACGTACTGGCGAATGACAGTACCTACTCACACAATAATAATTGTTTGTGGCACTACCATAGTATCGAACTACCGTAGTCTCGAGCTACTGTCGCATTATCTTTTGTCTCTCCAGCTTGATTTCGACTTCAGTGTGTCGAATAAACATGCATCCAAAATAAGGTGAGTCGTAGTAGATGTGCGAGCTCAAGCTGTATACTCCTAGTCATGGATCGAGCTCTAGAACAGCTAACCAGTAATGATATCACATGAGTAGATAAACGGAACAGAGGTAAAGCTTCACACGACCGCACGAGTCGGTTGCAAGTAATAGTACTTACAAGTACGCGGGGAATGTGTGCGTGACCACTGGCCGCTTGTTGCGAACGCGGCGAGCGTGACTGGATATTAGTAGGCGCAGGCACGTTCAGTAGACAGTCTTAGTCTATGCGAACAAAGGCAAAGGAGGAACAGGAGTGGGTTTTTGGTCAGTAAAAGACTGAAAATATCTCCCGCCCCGCCCTAGGGCACGAAGATATCATTAGACGATTTTCCCACCGACAAAAAAAAGGTCTATGCGACGCACGTTGTTTGTTTTGTTAGTTACAAATTAAAAAAAAAAAAAATGTAAAAACATGGTATTTTATTATTAATATTGGTAGTTTATTGTACTATGTCTATAAACAATACTAGTATTGTTTACTAGTGTAAACATAAAAATATATCATACTTTAACTATTCCAAGGAATACAATAGATAAGTAAATATTTAATTATTACTTTTTCAAGTAAGTACCTTTTTTATTATGAAGAGACTACACGGTGTGTTTTTACCTTTTTTTATTGTTATTACAAGCTTTTGAAAAACATTTGTACATATAGGTTAGTATGTACGTAGTAGGTATGTGTGTTGAATGAAAAATATACAGAATATAGATATATATATAATTATTTGTGTTTTTATACAGAATACTATGTACTTAGTCAAGCCCCAAGCAAACGCAAACCTGTTGTCTTTCTATTGTGTCTCTAATTACGGTATTCAAAAGAATATAATTATTTAACAAATGTTTTATTTCATTTGTTTTCACCAATTGTGACAATCCTACCAAAATAGCTAACAATATTGCACGTTCTTAGGAAGTTTCATCTCTGTTCGGTTTATCTACTCATGTGACGATACGCCGAGACTGAGTACTTTTCTGATTTATATTTTCGCTTTCAGTGGTGCATTGTAGGTAAATTAATTGTTAAATTCCTATTTTATTTTAAAAGGGCCCAATATAGAAACGATCGAAGCGTGCGCGTGCGCTGTGAAGTAGGTTGTCTAATACCCATGCCTGTCATTGCCAGTGTTGTGGAGTCCTTGCGACTCGTACTACAAGTACGGGACGCATCGGAGGATGGCAGGTAAGCTGACGCACCTGACGATGGAGCTGCTCAAGGATGTGGAGATGAAAATCAAGGCGGTACAGAGCTTTCGCGACCAGTACTACAAATCGCTGCAGTACCAGCTGGGCGACATCGTGTACGAGATGCGCAACTACTTCAAGCACATGGTGCGGATGTATCAGCTAACACACCAGCAAGTCGCCTATGGCAAGAGCAGCTACCACCGGGTACCACATCACATCTAATGGGAACCGACCACTATTCCGAATTTTTGTTGTTTGAATTTCATTTGACCGAAAATTATTGACCGACGTCTTTTTTGCTATAATTATGCATTATTTGAATTATTTTTATGTCATCCTTTTACCGAATTGCTAATGGCCGAAGCCTCTTTTGAACTTTTTTCATTTGCCAAATGATTCGTTTGCCATATTTTTATTACACCGAAACAACAGTTTACAGAATTTTGGTCACAAATATATAGACGGTTATAGTAAGCGATAATTAACTTGAACCATTTGCTATGGTTGCGCGCAACACTCCACTTTAATTGGGACCCGAAAATCGGTTAATGCGTATTGAAGGTCGACTACTATGATGGTTGTTATGTGACAAGGATTATTACCGATTTCTGGTCTCAGTCGAGGAGGCGAGCTGCGCGTAGCCGTGACGGATGGTTCAACTTATTTGCCGCGTACTATACTTGGTAGCATTAAGATAAGATAAGATAAGATAAGATAAGATAAGATAAGATAAGATAAGATAAGATAAGATAAGATAATCCTTTATTTGCTCAAACATGACAACTTGTATTAATATTTTGAAGGTTATGATTGAACAACTGATAAACAAAAGCGAAAAGGTAGTACTGTCAATAAATACCAGTAAAACAAAGTTAATGACAAATTACGTCAAAACTCCCATCAAACCCAAAAATGCGGCTGAACTGGTATATGTAAACGAATATACATACTTAGGCCAAATATTATTTCCAACAGACATCACGACGAAAGAAATTCAAAATAGAATAAACCTAGGACGGAGTAGATAGATACGGGGCTCTAAAAGACGTAATAAATGACGTAAACTCGGATATACCATTGGAAGGGAAGAAGAAAATATTTAATACATGCATTCTGCCAAGCATGACATTCGGATGTCAGACATGCAGTTGTACAAAGAAAAATATCAAATCACTAGAAACTGTTCAGCACCGAATGGAAAGAAGCATACCTAACATAAAATTTTGGGCGGTTCATTGAGTCCAAAGCTGAGATAGCAGCTAGGAAGCTTGGTGTGCTTGCAAAGGTTCGACGGTATTTCACACCGTGACAGCTTCTAATGTTGTACAAAGCACAGGTCCGATCGAGTGTGGAGTACTGCAGTCACATATGGGCTGGTGCTGCAAAATGCCACCTAGCAGCTTTGGACTCGGTGGAAAGGCGTGCGAAGAGGCTAATTGGTAATCCAGACTTGGTTAAGTCCAATCTACAAAGCCTCGAGCACAGGCGTAGAGTAGCCAGCCTTTCGGTGTTTTACAGGATGCGTTTGGAAAGTGTGCGCGGGAATTACATGACATTATTCCGCCATCTCAATTCCGCCATCGGACAACCGCCGTACGGCGAATATCCACCCTTATGTTGTTGAAACTTCTACGGTACGGACTAAGTTTTGCCTCGTCGTTTATACCGCGTACATCGAGAGACTGGAACAGTTTGCCTGCTGCGGTCTTCCCGTCCGATTATAATTTAGGTGTCTTCAAGGCTAGAGTGAATAGGCTCTTAATAAACTAGTGCGCCTCACCATCAACGATTGCATCACTGCTTAACATCAGGTGGGATTGCAGTCAAGCACTAGTTTATATCAAATTAAAAAAAAAAGACAAAATTGGGTTAAAAACGATAAGAAAACAAACCAAGCTTATAGATATAAGGTTCCAAATCAAACAACTGAAATGAAAATGGGCAGGACACCTAACAAGAAGTAAGACAGAAAACTGGACAAATGAAGTGACGGAATGGTGCCCTAGACATAAAAAGAGAAGGCAGGCAGTATCGAAGATGGGATAACGATATCAAGGAGGTAGCAGGACCATGCTGGATGAGGATAGCAAGGGATAGATCGTTGTGGAGAACATTTGGCTCTTTGGCATAGGCCTCCCACCTATGCCAAAGAGCAAGACAATCACGTAACCGGTGGCTAATACAAATAATAACATAAATGACGTTGCTTTCATAAACAACCATGTTTAATATTAAAAGTACTTATATACGATACTTATAAGATGAAATCTAACATTTAAGATTGTTAATAAAGGTTTTTTTATTATTATTATCTTATAAGTCAATATGTTGTGCTTCAAAATTTTGTAACAGAAACGAATCGCTGGAAATCCGACTTCACACAGTCTTGTCTGCCCTACCCCTAGAGTGTAATTTAAACCCGCGTAGGCGCGGAGGGGTAGCGCCAGAGCCGTAACAGAAGACCTTCCATGGTGGTAAAATGAAGGTTCGGAAACATAATACTTCGAATAAATGTTATTTCAGCTGAGTGTTACATCGGTGAAAAGTTTTTCGGCCAAATGAAATGTTAGAGTAACGAAAAAATAAAATTGAGAAAAGATCAACTGAGACACAGGCAGACGTGATTTCGATGAAATAAAAAAAAAATAGTTGAAAAGTTTTAGGTGAAATGAAATTCGGTCAAACGTTTTTCAAACTTATGATAGGTAACCCATCTAATAATATTTATGAATGTCTTGTGTTGTTAGCAACTTTTTGTACTTTTTTTAATGTTATTGGACAGACCATTCCAACGATGATCGATGTACAAAGAATGGCCATGGATATAGAAACTAAAGTCGCTATGGTACAAGCGTGGCAATACAAAAGGGAAAATAAGGAAGAGCTCCGCGATCGCATGCTGTCGCCACTACGTAGCGGGGCGCCGCGCGGCGACGACGAGACCGAGCCGCTGCGTGAGGCGGCCGCGCGCGCGCGCATGCTGCAGACCGCGCGGCCGCGACTGCGCCCGGAAGCATCCCCCGCGCCCGCGCCTCCACGCAGGAAGAACAAGAAGTGGCGGCACGTCACTAACAACGACTTTAGTTTATTATAAAATTTTACTTTTGAATTACGCATTAGCGTAATACGCCCGTGACCTGTCCGCATCAACCTCGCTGCTCTACAACAACGTATGAATTACTTATGAGCCTGCGATTTATTCTGCAAGTAACTCATATAACTATCTATATATATAATAATTATAATAATTATCCAGTCCTCCTACTTTATGAAGAACTTCTTATTTACGTTGTTGGATAAATACCCTATAAATAAGAACGCTCAATATTTTATAATCTATGCGAATGCCGGCGTTCGCCTGGTGTTTAATCGAAAAGCGCAAAATCGTACGCGAAAGCGTCGATTCGTGTTCGCTTAGGGATTGACTGATTTTGGAAGTCGGTGTTACTTTTACTTAAAAAAATACTAAACTAACTATATTAAAGTAAGATAAAAAAAGCCCTCCGCTAACTACGACTAACTAAAATCAAACTAAAATATGGCGTCAAAAACTCTTCCATATCGCTGTCGACTGGTAATGTGCCCAAAAGACTGGCGGCATTGCCACGCTAGCCTTTTGGGTCACGCGAAGTGTCAACTAGACGTTTCGATAGATCTTTATACAATTTGTGAGTACACGGACCCCACGATCCGAGAGTTTAAACCCCAAACGGTTTGTAAATATAACTTCCAACAAGGTTATTATATTTCCGCCGGTTGAGGTTCTCTGCAGCCGCAGCGGCAGCACAGCACGATGAGCTAGGATGATGGGAAGGCGCAAGAGTATCGACACAAGTAGTGCCTACCCTACCCTTCCCTTCTAGGCCTACCCTTCTTCAATGGGAATACCGGCATGCCGTCCGGTCTCTTGTTATTGTGGCGTGCCAGCCCATGGAGTTTCAATACAGCTGGAACGTGGACGGTGACAAGAACATGTCTGATGATGTCATTGATATTCGCGAGTCGCGTGTCGATCTATGCGACCCACACCTCGGCCGCATGGCAGACCGTGGTGCTCGAGGTTGTTGAAGACTTCGCCACAGTGGCAGCAGCAGGAAGTGCCTAAAGGTAAGGAAGCAGCGAGGCGGAAATATTATCACGCTAATGCGTGAAGCCAGAGACCCGATTCCGCCTCTCCCATAGCCAGCAGGCGCGCACGCCCCGCAGGAACAGTAGATGTTTCAATGAGGTTTCCTGAACTATTTGCAGACAGGCTCATCCCACCGTCTTTGGGATGATGGTTCGTCGGGTGGATTAGAATTTGGGCAAGCGAGTCTCCAGACATCTATAGCCTCGATGAAGCACGGTACATTGAAATCAATCATATCAAATCAATCAGTGAATGAGATAGGATATTCCTGATTCATTTCTCAGTGCCGTGAACCGAGGATATAAAGGCTGGTAATTTGCAGACGCCGAGGCCACCCATACGTATAGAAGAACTCTTTCCATTCGTATGGGTGGCCTTGGCGTCCCGTGGATGGTCTACTTTATTTCTTTTCCTTTTCCCTTTTTTTCTTTTTTAATGAAATTGTGTAACTTATTATAATATGTAGGTTTCTTTTTTTTACGGTATGTAAAATCATCCAATGACAAATCCCGGCCTTGGGCGGAGCGGGAAATAGTGTCAGACTCTTACTGACTAAAAACCTACCCCGTTCCTTCGTAGCCTATCGTGCCGGGGCCGGGTATTCCTTTTGGAAGCTGACCCATGACCCCAGTAGGCTTCGACTCTGCCTCGTTGCCTCTGCCTCGAGCGCCCCGTTGCCTCTGCCTGATGCGGTCGGCCTCCTCCTTTGCTAGCATTACTGCTTCGCAGAAGGGGGCGACCGACTGCCATCCCTCCCCACTCTGGACCATGGCCTAAACCAAGGCCCGGCGAGAGAGCTGCCACCGATCGCCCCCACGAGGACACGGCGCTGCTCCGCCCAGGTAGGGCATACCTCTACAGTATGCTCCACCGTGTCCTCCGGGTGTTCCGCACAGTGGCGACACCCAGGCGAATCCTCCGCACGAATCCGGAACAGGAACTTAGCGAACTTGCCGTGTTCGGTAAGAACTGGCGTCGTGCGGAAGTTTAGAACGACGTGAGGTCTTTCCAGCCACTCCTCAAGGATGGGCCTTATCGCCTCGATTGTGGCGCGCCCCGACCGAGGTTGCGATAGTCGCTGACGCCATTTCGCCGTGAGATCCCGCCGGAGCTCTGTCCGCCATGCCTCGACTTGTTGCGGCAGCGGAATTTCGCCCCGGCGTTGCATCTCCATGCGCTTATCGTACATGTGTGCAAGGACTGTTGCCTCCAGATCCCATGGCGGTTGGCCAGCAAGGAAGGTCGCCGCCTCGCGGGAAATCGTTCGGTATCCTGGCACCATGCGTATTGCCATGACCCTCTGGCACGCATTCAGCTGGGCCCTCGGTTGCTGTTGCAACGTCGGTGCCCACACCGGAGCCCTGTACAGGGCCATGGACCGAACGATTCCCGCGTAGAGCTTCCGGCAGGAGGCGTCTGGTCCCCTGAGGTTGGGCAGGAGCCGCCCGAGAGCAGCTCCAGTACGAATCAATTTGGGAGCCAGACGTCGGAAGTGCTCCTTGAAATTCCACCAGCTGTCGAGGACGAGTCCCAGGTACTTCATCGTCGACCAGACGCTGATGTGAACCCCTCCTACCGTTAGCTGGGGACCCGGTGGTGGCGCAACCCGAGGGCCGTGAAAGCACATGGCCTTGGACTTGTGCAGTGCCACCTCGAGTCCCAACTGCTGGATCCTTTCAACGACTATCGCAACCCCGCGTGTCGCTAGTTCGACCGCCGTCCGGCACGACTCTCATAATATGTAGGTACATACAATAGGAATACATATATATTCGTTTCGTTTTATAATTATTTATATATTTGCTTAGTAGTACACCGCAGACTACTCCCTGTATTACTGACGTAAGAGTATGCCGGATAATTTGATCCATTTTTTCCAAAAGATGGGGGTGTTTCCCTAAATGAGCAGCGCGAAGGGAATATGTTAATTTAAGGCCGAAACAGCAGAAACGAATTATGATTATGGCTAAATGCTAATTTGTTGTTTTGCTAAACCTTTCCGAAATATCATTACAATTTTGAATTTTTTCCGTAACATAATATTATGGTGTTTTTATAATACATAGTTTAAACTTTTAGTTATTTAGCACCAACTTTGGAAATAAAAATTATTTTGTTCTTTTTAGTGGTTTTTTTTTATATTGAAGTCGACTTCTATATCTTCGAAGTTCATCATCAGATCAAAACAACATTTCTATGGGGCCAACTCGGGAGTATAATCGATCAAACAAAAAAAAATCGGTCCACAATTGACCGAGATATCGGTGAACATACATAAAAAAATACGTTCAGCCGAACATAGAACCTCCTCCTCTCCTAAAAATGGAAGCCTTATAGGATCAGTTTGTTGTCCGTCTGTCTATCTGTCTGTCAAGACCATTTATCTCGAGAACGCGGAGGAGGAGTGGAGGTAACGAGTTGAAATTAAAACTACTCACCATCATGAGTATATAGTTCATCCTCTTCATCAATCTTCTAAGTTTACGATACGGCCATTATTAGCGACGATAGCTTGTAGGTGAAATAAAGCACGAGCGGACTGTATATAGACGTTATATTGTACTAAAAAAGACTGTTACAATTACAATAGTTATGATCCGAATCCGTATATATAAGGTTAGAAAGCGCGAGCGCGGGTGTACGTCGTCGCGTCTCACAGCTGACTGGTCATGACGGGGCGCGCGGGGCGGGAGGAACTCGCCGCTCGCGCAGTAGCCGGTCGCTCCCGATGGACGATGCTCGCAGCGCGCAGCCGTCGCCGGTGGCTCCCTCCAGCGCGCAGCGGAGATATTGAGTGCGTGACTCAACATTCTCCCCCCGTTGAAGGGTCTTCAACAGAGACAGGTAGAGGGTAGATGGTGTTAAAGGCTCGCCGAATGACACCCCTTCGTGTGTGGATGTCGGCGACTCTTGCTATGCCATCTCTGCCAGGAAGCACCCGAGTGATGCGCCCTAGAAGCCAGAGTAAAGGCGGTAAGCTTTTATCTTTGATGACTACGAGTGTTCCTTCCTTCAGCTCTCCCGAAGACCGGTGCCATTTCGTCCTCTCCTGCAGGCACATAATGTATTCCTGAGAGAAACGATTCCAAAAATGTTGCTTGAGATATTCAATGCGTCGAAACCGTTGCAGATTGGAGATGTTGGTAATCTCGATCTGTGGATGAGGCAACATAACGATTGAACGTCCAATAAGGAAGTGTGCTGGAGTTAAGGGAGTAAGGTCTGAAGGGTCGTTGGAAAGTGGAGTTAAGGGCCTTGAGTTCAAGATAGCCTCCACTTGAATGAGACATGTTGCCATCTCTTCAAAAGTAAGGTTGGTTAACCCTAGAACTCTTCTGAGGTGGTGCTTTGTCGATTTAACTGCGGACTCCCATAATCCGCCAAAGTGAGGAGTGTACGCAGGGATAAAGGAGAAGTTAATGCCCGGATCAATAACATTTAAGTTCAAGTCCTGTGAAAGTAAGTTAGCCAACTCATTGAAAGCGCCGACAAACGTTGTACCGTTATCGGAGAAGATGTTACGTGGCTTCCCCCTTCGAGCAATGAAGCGGTTCATGGCAGCCAGGAAAGCCTCCTTCGTGAGGTCCGATACAAGTTTGAGGTGGACGGCTCTGGTAGCTAGACACACAAAAACACAAATAAAGGCCTTAATGAGCCTACACCCTCGTCCCTTACGATCAGCTATCATGACAGGTCCAGCATAGTCGACACCGGAGTCTAAAAAAGGAAACTCTAGGTGCAAGCGTTGCTCTGGAAGATTTCCCATCATGGGTTGGATAGTGCTTGCCTTGATCCTGCAACATCTCACGCATTGGTGTGTGACCTTCTTAGCCAAGTTCCTGCCGCCAATAGGGTAGAAGTGGTGACGAATCGCGGCAAGTAATAGCTGAGGTCCTGGATGTAAAAGCCGTAAGTGAAACGCATTGAATAATAATTTGCAAAGAATATGAGAACTAGATAAAAGAATGGGATGCTTAACATTGAAGTCATAAAAGGAATTACTTAACCTGCCTCCAACACGAATTAAGTTAGATTTAGTGTCAAAGAATGGAGACAAGGAGAGAAGTTTGTTTCGAGCAGGTAATTGTTTGCCTGCTGACAGCAAATTATATTCTTCAGGAAACGAATCCTGTTGAGATAATCTACAAAGAAGATGTAAAGAATTGTTTAATTCTGTAGAAGTGAGTGCACCATGGGCAGATGCCTGTTTTCTACATTTATTACAGAACCGTAACACGTATGCGATCATACGTTGTAATTTATTAAGATTAGATGCATATTTAGGAAATAAGGTGATAATGAGATTTTCTGTTTTACTAAGGATGTCAATATGATGAGAAGAAACTGTTTCAGGAAGATTGATGTCATTATGAGTTGAAGTTGGAAATTGAGGCCAAGAGGATGTACCTTCAAGAAGATATTGAGGTCCTGACCACCACAATGAAGATGACAATAATTTGTCCGCCCTAAGTCCACGCGAAGCGAGGTCTGCGGGGTTTGAAAGAGAAGAAACGTAGAGCCAAGGCATTCCCGCAGTAGTTCCCTGTATCTTAGAAGCTCTATGGCGAACAAAAGTCTTAAGCTGCGTTGGTGATGCAGACAACCAGCCCAACACTATAGGGTATTTCTTCAGTTTCGTTATTATTTGCATGATTTTTTTACAAAAAGTAAAATTTCATTTTTATTAGAATTTGATAGCCTTATGATATTTGGCATTATTTTATTTATTAGATAAGTAAATTGCACGCGTATACGTCAAACATTGATAAAGTTATTACCGCTTAAAATATGTGACTAGCTACGGTAATGAACCCTACCCTCGGTAATGAATTTTTAGGTATACGGTGATGAAATATAGAGACAAGCTAATGATAAAAAATGAAGTGAATATTAAAAAAAAAACAAAATTATCATTAATCATTTATTGTTTTATTCAAAAATCGTCATAACAAAATATCTAATAGCTTTTCCATAATTTTATAGTTTTGGTAACAATCAGCCTTCCAATATCTCAGTAAACGAATCCGATTTTGTTATTAAAAATGTAATTACTCAAATAATTTAACATAAAATCGTAATATCTAAATAACAAAATAATAACAATTAAATTCTTTTATAATTTAATCATTTTGGTAACCATAGCCTTTTATAAAGCATCACTCTTTAATAATACAAGTAAAAACTACACAGAATACAAATAAAATGTGTGAAAAATCAGCAATATGAATTAAGTGTACCTAATCATGATGAATTTGATTTTTTTTTTATTGTTTTTGTTTAATAAAATGTGTATTTAATTTAAATACTATTTTAGCAAATTATTACAAAATACTATATTTTAATTTATTCCTGATGCATTATTTTTACCAGTCTTTTTTCCTTTATATTTGCCTTTCTCTTGATTTTGATTCTCAAATAAATTTTCTTTATTTTCTCTTTTTTCTATATAAATGTCTTGATAGTTTTCACATGTATCGAAATCAGATATAAATTCTTCAAATTTATCACAATAGGACTTGCTTTCAGAACCAACGAAAGTTGAGTTCTGCCAATCGCCAAGTTTACTAATAGCAGATAAAGACTTCACTTTCTTTGGTGATTTAAATTCTCTTGATGTAGATTAATGTAGAAGCTTGAGGCATAGCAGGAAATATTATTATGTCTCTAGCACGTCCTTCTTGTCTTATTAGTTGGCTTGAATGTAACTTCTTACGCCGTTTACTCGAGTTTACGGATCGTATGAGTTCTAGACTATAACTGCTTGATTGCTGTGGTATTTCATAGCTTTCAGGAATGGGAATAAATGAAGAAAGTGGTACAGGTAACGTATTATCATCAAGTGTTGGTTCTTCTTAAACTTGGGACATCGCTACTTTTTCGAGGCTGTGAATACCGAGATGATAATGTTGACACACTTCCTCTTGACACCTGAAACAGCTTCGGCTACGCATCTCTAACCGATCACTTTCAGTGCCACATCTCCAAATGACTTGGTGGACGGCCATAGTTCCTTTAAAAGATGGGACGCAAGTAGGCATTATTACTTGCTTTTCGTCTATGTCTGCATTTGTAATCTCTACAATTTTAATATTTGGCAGGTTAGCTCTTGTAATGTCAACAAATTTGGAAAATGTCCCAACGTCTGTTCCTGTGTTAACAATTCTGTCGGCAGTCCTTTTGACTACCGCTCCTAGGCTATCTGGAGCACCTTTTCCGTGTCCATATAATTCCACGTTAGCTTGCGAAGTCCTAAAAATTGTTTTTCCAATTGAGTCAAAATATAAAACATGTTCCGGTTCCTGTATTGGCTGCTGGGGCTATCGCTATAGAAAGGCAGGGTATCAATAAAAGGTGATATTTCAGAAATCGTACTCAAAATCGGACCCAGATGTGCCCATATTGCAACAGCTGTATGTTTTAAATTGTCGGATACTGTGCAAACTGAGTGAGTTTTTAACTCAGACGTTTCGGAGTCTTTAATATATATCACTACAGTATGAATAGACACTTCTTTTCTACTGCCATCAAAATGAAAAGATTGAATCTCCGTGTGATGTTTGAGAGCGTAGTTCTCACTAAAATCTAAATGTATTTTTAGTAGTTTTAAAGTATTATTTTGCACAACAACAATGCGGCATAAAATTTGTGATAACATTTTCAAACTTATGAATAACATCTAAAGGTGGTGCATAATTTTCAGTTTTAGCCCAAAGAATGTTATGTTTTACTTTTCTATCCTGCTCATAAGTGTTAGGAGTTTTACGCCATTCAAAATATTTGATTGGTATGTCATTGCTATATTCTAAATATTCAATTACTTTATGTTCACATATCGAACAGTTACGATCTAAACACACCTCATTATATCTATCACAACAAAGGGTGCTTCGAAGATCATGATTCGTTTTTATATTGACGATTTTTGCTTTATTTAGAGCCTTTATTAGTAGCTCTGTATTACAGTGATAAATACATTCATGTGTTTCTGTTAGGTTTGGAAAATAAAACCCAAAATGGCCTTAATTTACAGAAAAAAGAGTAAGACACGGAAATATTTTGGTTTTCAATACAGAACTTTTTGTACAAATTTTTAAGAGTATCATTTAAGTACCTTTTTTGTTTTTCTTTCTGGTAATATACTCCTTTAAGCCTGGTTCCACTCTTGTGTTCTCGTCTTCATTAAAAAAGAACTTAATTTTTTTAACAACTTCGTTTTCTTTTTTTATGTTAAAATGTTTTTGAACCATGTTTTTGCAGGTATTATCAATTATCTTCGTTTTGTATATGTTTAAAAGTCTCTTCAATTTCTTGTTTTCTTTTTTTACATTGCAAAGCTCATTTTTCATTTTTTTTATGTTTCTATCTCTTTGATAACGTAGATGTCTTATTTTTGCTCTTAATTTGAAAGTTTCGGTTTCGTTATTATTAGTCCCAGTTTCATTTATAGTAGAATTTGATAAAACTGTGTCAAGAGGATCATTACCATCAATTTCGAGAGGCTCGTCTTGTGATTTTTCGATGTTCAGAACAACATTTTCCATTTCCTTTTCTAGTTTTTTTTTACTATTATATTTCTTGCTATTAACTCTCCATCTTTTACGTCTATCTCTTTGAGCACGCGGAGTTAAATCTTTGATACTTACAATTTTCTTTTCAGATTTTCTCTTCAAGTATCTTGCTTTTTCCTTTTCTTTTTCAATATTATACAATTCTTCATTTTCTTTTAAAGCAGCGTAGCGTTTGCGCTTAGCTATTCTTCTTCTAGCTAAAATTTCTTCTTTTGTTCTCTTAGGGCGTGCCATTTTCAACTGAAATATTAAGCATTTACTTAGCAACAAAACTAGTAGTTTTCTAAACCACCACCTTAAGAATAATTTATTTTAAAAATAACTAAATAGAAATTAAATCATTACCGTATTTTTTTATTCATTACCGTGACCTCAAAAAGGTTACGGTAAACGACGGTAATGAAGGATACGGTTATGAAAAATATGCACTTTTAGGTTATTATATTGCTTTCTATAAACAGTACATGCCATAGACACATTCAAACATAAAATTAAAACAAAACCTAATAAATTCATATAACAACAAAATACCAAGCTAATTTACGTATCAAAATACAAGCGGACTTGTAATGAAACACAAAATGGACCAAACACTGTCATTACTCACATCGATCGTAATTTATGACACAAAATCTTGCGTACGTCCTCCCGTGTAACGTTTGCCGGTCGACTAAGGGCCAGGGGGGCGGCAGCTTGCTATAATATGGCGGCATGATCAAAGGTTTTGGTCGCGTAAATTCGAGTTCCCGTCATGGTTCTGGTGATGAGTTTCGCACCGTTACAAAACTTTAAAAACACATTTGTTATTAATTTATTTATAAAACTACGTGTTAATGTATTATTCGATAACAAATGAAGATTAAGTTATCCGACACTTTCGTCAATTTTGCGTTCTTAGCACTAGATTTACTAAAATAATAATAAATATATAAATTATTGCAATGAAACAGGTCCCTGTAATGAGTTTTGGTGGTATTTAAATTAAAATGTATGCATGTTACACAGAAACTTACAAAAAAAAAACACAGCGCTTATTAGAAATAGTAGGTTTACATGACTTATATATATTAAATAGAGTTTAAACTTAAGATTAAATTTGTTACGCACTAGAACTTCTGAACTTGGCACAGTTTGAATATTCACCCTAATATAGTAGAGTCACACCAGAAGTATACCTCGTCAAATTTTAATGTCAGTGACTGACGAACCTTATGATAAAGACGTGAGCCTAGTAATGCTGCACAGAGCTCGAGGCGGGGAATGGTCGTGGACTTGACTGGAGCGACCTTGCTTTTGGCCGTTAAGGTTGGTTCCAGTGAGTCGGAACCGGATTCCGCATAGTTCTCGGTGAGTCGGAACTGTCTGCGGTGATGCCCCAGTGAGTCGGGGTGGTGCTATCCCAGTGAGTCGGGATACGATGCTGCAGGCTCCAGTGAGTCGGAGTAGTGTGGCTGGCTCCAGTGGGTCGGAGCGGTGCTGTGCGACGTAGGGCTTGACTGCTGTCGTCGACCAGGAGAAAGCTCTTCATATGACTGGCCGAAGGTGCTTAGCCAAGGTCGCTGATGAGGCTGAGGGTGATGACCAGGTATGACCAAGTAGTCATGCTGGTGGTCAGGATACCCATATAGCCGTGGGTGCTGGCTGTATGGCTCGCTGCTCGAAGGGTTGAGGAAGTGATGATGACGTCACGAAGTAGTAGCTGCAAGAAGGCTGCGCTGACGTTCTTTGTCGAGGGTCACCAGTTTGGGGGTAGTGGAACAGAGAGTAAAGTCCCACATACCTCCATTGAAAAGGGAGGATCCTCCGACCAGACAGGTGTTATGTCTGGTGGGCTATTGCCCGATAGATGATTTCGGGTTTGTTCTATATGTTCCAATCGCGCCGCGAATCTTACTTGCGCGATGCAGGATTAGTTCATTTGTGACGTCATAGATGTCGCTACACTAGGTAGAAACGCAATACTAGGAATCGATAACAAGATTCTTATTTATAAAACTATCCTGAAACCAATCTGGACCTATGGCATTGAACTGTGGGGTTCAGCATGCGACTCTAACACTATGATAATTCAAAGGGCACAAAACTGCATTCTAAAGCAGATATCTAATGCACCTTGGTTCATCAAAACAGAAGAGATCCATGAAATTCTGAATGTGCCAATGGTTAAAGAGGTGATCAATTGCCATGGTGCTAACTACAAGTCACGTCTCCAAAAGCACCCAAACCAACTAGCAGGACAGCTTACTATTCCCGAAAGTATTCGTCGACTGAAGAAGCGGCGGGACATCTTTGACCAGAAAAGTCACACATAAGTCTCGTGACTTCATTTCAGGAAGGGCAGGCCCCGCAGGGGGCAGCAGCCTACAAGCCATCCAGACTACATCTCATCTGTTTATAGTCCACAGGACTGATCACATGATAAAACTAATAACAAAAAAAAAAAAAAAATGTTCTGAAAACGTATACACACTTGCATGTCTGTGTCAGTGAGTGGCAGTCTTGATTTTGATAAAAAACAACTGTGAGCGTCTCAGTCTAACACTTACGAGTTAGTGTTAAGTATATTGACGCTGAAAACAGTATTTTACATATTTTATTTTTGTTTAACAGTAAAAAGTATAATACAGAGTAACAGTACAATAATGGTTTTTAACAGAATAGTTGGCAAGCATCACTTAAAGTTGAGTTTTCTTCCAGCATCAGTTATATAAAAAACGACTAAAGGCCGAAAGGCCAATTATATTGAGTGAGTAACGAAAACGTGGAGGTTCTCAATTCGGTTGTATTTTTTACTCTAAAACTTGCATTCTATTTATATCACACGCATATGATATCCCTCAGAATGAACAAATGCCCAAGGTAAGCATACTCTACCATTCTACCAGGTAAAGTTATGTTATGTCCATGGTATGCATGTAAAGCAGAAAAAAAATATGGGGTCATCACAGGTGCCGTTCTGGGTTCCTTAGCAAAGAACTTATCCCATGCTATTCAAGCTCACGAGTATGTCTGTACTTGTAGGACGCGAGCAAGGGCTACCGCAAGCACTACGAATGTGTCATGTTGATAAAGAATGTGTTCTTTGCCAAATTGTATTGCCACATCGTGCACGTTCTCATTAAGTTATTGCACTGAGGACACTAAACAGCATATGAATATTAAGGGTGATGCCCAGTCTCCACAAGTTTCAAGTTCCCCAAAATAACTTTTCATGCATTCATTCCCAACGTCCCTAAAGTGTAAAATTAAATTATTTATAAAGTTAATGAACACACAATTTCTTTTACTAACGTCTCTAAAAGTATTAGGATGAAAATGAAATCCGCACTTAGTTCAAATTAATCATACTTTGGAAGGTATATTTTCTTTTCGTATAATGTGTATTTATTATTTGCATTATACTTTATTGTCTTACAAAGATAGAAATCTTATAAATAAAACTCAAACAATGGGCGGCTTTATCGCATTCCGCGATCTTTTCCAAGCAACTTAAAATCGATCGTAATTGCCAGAACATGATAAGGGGCTGTCATTAGCGTGACAACAAGCACCAATAATTGTTACTCGTACAATATATCACAACATGTTTAAGTATGTATCTGTGTATCTAACAGATACATATTTAAACATGTTAAAAGCAATAAAAACAACGGGTGACTATCGATATCACAGTGTCAGGTAGTGTTGTTCTTTAACAAGTTTTTTGAAAATAAGCAACGATTGAGCGCTTTTTATATGATCTGGCAATGTATTCCTAAGATAAGCCCGGACCGTAAGAAAAAATATATCCAAGAACGTTGTGGAATGCAATGGCAGTTTAAGACGTAAGTTTTAATGTGTTATGGTATTGTTTTGAGATGTCAAGGGTGTGCTAGCGATATTACACAGCGGGTGAGTGAAGAATGTATTCAGGAGGTTAGTTAGGATGGTATCCAGGTTGTTCTGGGGAAACACAAAACTAAAAACAGGTATCCTGGACGCGGAAATGGAACAACATTTGATATTTCCCTCTCATTCACACCCATTAACCAAACAACAATTGATTGATTTGAACCACGATTGATGAGTGCCTATTTGTTATTGAAGCATAGAATAACATTGTTTTTTATGTGTCATTTATCAGTATTGTATAATATTAATAATATTTTATTATTTAAGCGTAAATTACATCGAAAAGATACATTACATTATCACCCCATTGATTTTCTAAAGTCATCATCTTCCTGCTCTTATCTCGTTTTATTTGGGGTCGGCGCAACACGTCTTTTTCTTCCATTCTGTCCTGTCACTCGTCACGCTATCACTAACTCCCTTTTCTTTCATATCATTCCTCACACAATCCATCCATCGCTTCGTTGGGCCTCCCTCTCCCTCTCCATCCATGATTTTCTAAAGTAATAACAAATAATGTTAAATATTACGTACATAAGAAGAATTGATTCAGCGACTGTACGACACTAAACAACCAAGATAGAGTCGTACTACTTTATTGATTAATAAAAGTTCTGCGGAACTAGAAACTTAAAAGAGACCTTTACTCCTTTCCACCACAATGAGTGAAATGAGTGAAATGCACTTCCACGGATCCTCGCGCGTAATTTCTGTAAAGGAAACCCGCGGCCCCAGGACGCAAGGGCAACTGAGGGACACAGGTGTGGTTAGAGTCAGTAACAGTCTGACACGCGCTCTCGCTCCGCCCTAGAGCGGGAGAAGTCATTGCATGATTTCCAACCTCAAAAAAGTCATGGAATACGTACTTTAACTGACATTTATTACGTTCCGTTAAATTTACGAGAGCGCGCTCACAAACTTAAAAAATATCGCTATAAGGTAAAAATTGAAAACAAAGTAATGTTCTATACAATATAGAAAGTAACGTGTTTCATGTAAAGTTGTTACGTCATTTACTGCTAATGTGCCGTGCTGGGTCTAACAAGTAGATAGTCAGAACGGCGCGTCGACTGAGTCGACTAAATAAAAATTCAATCCCGCAGACGTGCGGGATCCAGCATGAGTAATTCCGCAAAAAGGTGCGGGATCCCGCGTTTGCGGGAGTGGATTCCATAATTAGCATATTACTAGTATACATCAGAGGTGGCTGGTTTCATCTCTTTATCAAGTTAAAATGAAGAATATTCCCGTACACACTAATGAAATAACACTACCTAAGGTCAATTAACAACGATCTAGTGGACGAGCGTCGGCTGAAGCGAGACGATTTGATTTAATCGAACGGTTTGCTTGTAGGTGTTTGAGCATTTGTACAAAAAAAAAATATTTAAAGCTGCGTTCTTGATGCAGAATAATGCAGTGCGAGACGTACACAGTGGGGACGTGCCCGTGTAAGTGCTCGATTACGGAGACGCATACACTGCCATAATGTTTGTGAACGCCCAACGCGCCGCGTCTCTGTAAGCACGGCCTTAGGCCTTGTTTACGGGGCGCGGCGCGTTGGGCGTTCGTCGTACATTGCAGCAGCGGGCCGCGTCATCATACGCGCAAACACGAACCTAATGCAATGTATAACGAACCGCCTGACGGGCCGCGCAACGCGCCGCGTCTCCGTAATCGGGCACTAAGGCGGCGCAGGTACGTGCGTGCGCGTGATGCGTGTATGCGCACGGCGCGCCAGCACAAACGCGCACACAATACCAAACAAATTAAAGTTTTTAATAAGCAATTTGTTTGCAAGTACGCGACCAACATTGAAACAGATCGGAAGACGAACGAAGCGCATTTAATAGAAACTTGTACGTTGTACCGTATCGTAACAACAACTTTTTTCATTTGGCGGGGCTACGGCTGCGGACTGCGAGCCGAGCGCGGCTCCGTGTCGTCTAACAGATGTGAGCCTGTCTCAGCACCAACTCAAATGGGAACCGATCACTTTTCCGAATTTTTTTGTTCGAATTTCATGTGACGGAAAACTATTAACCGAAGTTTTTTTTGCTATATGCATTATTTCACATAATTTTATTTCATCGAAAAAAAAGCCCTTGTTGTGATAAAAAAACACGAGGGTGATATAGATAGCATATTACTGAACCTAAGTGTAGTGCGTTAAATGTCAACTTTCGAGGAAGTGTATTGAAAACAAATTTATGTACTATATTCTAGCAAAAATATTTTGATTAGATTTGCTCACGTGTAACTTATGAAAGTCTCAGAATTCATTAGAAGCGGTGTCAGTATGTGGTCGCTACACTTACCGGCTGTATCGCCGCCCCTGATCACCCCACTGCTCAGAGCCGCACTGTCACAGCTCATCGCCGTGTCGCGCACGGTGTAATCCGTCCTTTGACGTCTGTCGCAGCTTACGCCTTGATCTCCTCCCGCTGTCAGGGCAGGTAACATTTAGGAAAAACTGCTTACAAGGGTTTATAAATACGTAGTAAAGTACGCAGAAGGAGGCAGAACAACTGACAGCCGAGTTTTATACGAACCACGTCCCCGTCCGAGAGCCAGGGACGACTCACGTACACATAAACGGAGAAGTGCGATAAACCACCGTTTTTAAAATTAGGTGCGGATCTAAACGTGGCGCATCGTACTATTTTCCCTTGTTGAGGTTCCTGTATTGTGTGCTGTAGTGAGGATACGCACGCAGCACGTGTGGTGGAGGCGCAGTGAGGACACGCACGCAGCACGTGTGGAGGAGGCGCAGTGAGGACACGCACGCAGCACGTGTGGTGGAGGCGCAGTGAGGACACGCACGCAGCACGTGTGGTGGAGGCGCAGTGAGGACACGCACGCAGCACGTGTGGTGGAGCCGCACTGAGGACACGCACGCAGCACGTGTGGTGGAGGTGCAGTGAGGACACGCACGCAGCACGTGTGATAGAGGCGCAGTGAGGACACGCACGCGGCACGTGTGGAGGAGGCGCACTGAGGACACGCACGCAGCACGTGTGGTGGAGGCGCAGTGAGGACACGCACGCAGCACGTGTGGTGGAGGCGCAGTGAGGACACGCACGCAGCACGTGTGGTGGAGGTGCAGTGAGGACACGCACGCAGCACGTGTGGTGGAGGCGCAGTGAGGACACGCACGCAGCACGTGTGGTGGAGGCGCAGTGAGGACACGCACGCACCACGTGTGGTGGAGGCGCAGTGAGGACCCGCACGCACCACGTGTGATAGAGGCGCAGTGAGGATACGCACGCAGCACGTGTGGCGGAGGCGCAGTGAGGATACGCACGCAGCACGTGTGGTGGAGGCGCAGTGAGGACACGCACGCAGCACGTGGCAATGGTAAATGTTAGGTCAACTAATGTAATTAGTTAATAATACTCTCGTATTAATAAATAATTACACTAATTCTAATTTATTTTTCTTCTCTGCTTTGATAAACGGTTGGAGTCCAGCAGAGTTGATGTCTACTGGGGTCATGACTTGTGCAAGAGACCCTGACACGCCCTCTTGCTCCACCCCAGAGCGGGAGAAGTCATTGGATGATTTCCCACTTAACTAAAAGTCTTTTTACAAAAAAAAATATAACCGATTTCAAAAAAACACATAAATGTGCAAAATAACTAATTTCGGAAGTCGGTGTTTCTATAATAGTTTGGTCTCTTTGTCATTCAACACCGAGTTCCGAAATTAAAGATATTTTGCACTCTTTGGTGTTTTTTTGAAGTCGGTTGTATTTTTTTTTTTTTTGTAAAAATAATTTTTATTTACACTTTTACTTGGCCCCCTCAGCCAAACTTAAATTAATACCTTCCGCCTTTCGATTCCATCATCAAATTATTATTACAATTCTAATAATACCAAAAACGGCTAGGATACACTGATTTATTACATAATTTCGGTTCTTACCTACCTTCCGGCTTCATCATCAGATCAGTTCTATGTATCCCTTCCACTTCTTCCTTCAGAATCAGAATCAGAATCAGAATAGTTTATTTCAAATAGACCAATTACAGGCACTTTTGAATTGTCAAAATGTCGGTCAGTCCAAAAAAAGTGAAGCTAAATTGCACGTTCCAAAGCGTAGATCTCTATGGAGAAGAACGTGCAAGAAACTCCATGGACACTCTTTTAAATCATATTATGAGTTACATAATCTTGGTTACAAATTTATTGTCGCTTCTATTATGTGAGCACAATGAAGAAAAAAAAATATAATTAAAAAGCAATGAAACCACAAATAATGAAAAAATACAATAAACCAATAAAAAAACTAGTAATTGAATTGAGCCACTGGCAGCTAAGAGATGACCAGTCCCAACTGACGGCTCCCGTTCACGAGCATGACGCGTGCCTCAGCCCCACACAGCTCAACCATTTTGAAGGGAACCGAATGACCCAATAACACGTGCCACCATCAGCGAAACATTTGAGTGAGCATGACAAACTCTCAACTGCCATGCTCGTAACGTCAAACAAGTTGTTACCTAATAAAATAAAAATGCTCCATGGTACTTCACATTCACAAATTAGAAAAAAAAGTGCTTCTACATTATACAATGTTATTGTTCCCAATACAAAAAGTAATAATTGATCACAAGCTCCATTAAAATAAACTAATCAATTATAATATATATATTATATTGAAAAAGAAAGACATAACATTTCGAAATCCACGATACAAAAAGGGTCCCAGCATCTCCTCCATACCAAAAAGTAATAAAATACATAAAATAAAATGTAGAACTAATTTGTAGGCAAATGTGGCTGTGGCTGTGGAGCAGGACCGGCATTTAGCCAAGCATTTTTATCAAGGATGTAATCATCCAATCTATAATATGCTTGTCTACATAGTGTGCGTTTAATGCATGTTTTAAATTTTGACTCATTGAGATTGAGAATCTCAAGTGGTATTTTATTATAAAATTTTACACAGTACCCCATAAAAGAACTTTGTACTTTAGCCAATCTCAATCGAGGTTGATCTAATTGGTTCCTATTCCTAGTATTAAAATTGTGCCTGTCACTTATCTTAATAAAAAGATGAATATTTTTCCGAACATACATAATGTTTTCATAAATGTATTGACAAGGGACCGTCATGATGTTTATTTCCTTAAATAGTTCTCTAAGAGAATCGCGCCTGCGAAGATTATATATGGCTCTGATAGCTCTTTTCTGCAGAATAAAAATAGACTCCATGTCTGCAGCCCGTCTCCATAGTAATATACCGTAAGACATTATGCTATGGAAGTAACTAAAATAGACTAGTCTCGCAGTATCTACATCTGTAAATTGACGGATTTTTCTAACACCATATGCTGCTGAATTAAGCCGACCTGCCAGAGATGTTAAATGAGGACCGCATTGTAGCCTCGAGTCAAGCGTGATCCCCAGGAAAACCGTGTCCTCGACGAATTCGAGTTTCTCCTTGTTCAATACTATATCGGAATCACTACTTCTTACATTTGGTAACGCAAATCTTATGCACTTAGTCTTTTTTCCATTCAACACCAAATTATTAACAGTGAACCATTTGTGGACTTCTTGTAGAGCTTTGTTTACGTCATCAAGGTTTGTAGAACGTCTATTGACCTTACAAATTAACGACGTATCGTCAGCAAACAATATAATGTGTGGTTGTTTTTTTAATAGATGCGGTAGATCATTAATATACACTAAAAAGAGAAAAGGACCCAATATTGAGCCTTGTGGGACACCCATTTTGACTCTCAAACCTTTAGAATTTATACCATTTATTTGAACTTGCTGTTGCCTGTAATTTAAATAAGATTTCACCAAGCTGAGTGCAAGCTTACCTAGCCCATAATGTTTTAGTTTTAAAAGCAAGGTTTCGTGATTAACGCAATCGAAAGCCTTTGAGAGGTCACAAAAAATCCCTATCGCATCTTCGGCTTCCTCCCACGCTGCAAATATATGTTTTAATAAAGCGACACCAGCGTCTGTCGTACAACGACCTTTGGTGAAGCCATACTGCTGATCGTGAAAGATTTTATTGCTGTTAAAATGGTAGAGCATTTGATTCAGCATAACTTTTTCAAACACCTTACTAAAAACTGGCAATACCGATACAGGTCTATAATTATTAATGTCATTATGGTCACCGGATTTAAAAAGTGGTATAACCTTACTGTATTTCATTATATCTGGAAAAACTCCTTGGTCCACACATAAATTAAATATTAAAGCTAAGTATGTTGCTATGGTCTCAATTATGGATGTACATACCTTAACAGACATTCCCCATAGGTCTTCAGTTAATTTGATTTTAATTTGCCTAAAAGCCTTTAAGACTGTCATAGGGTTTATATGTTTGAATTGAAATTCAACCGGACAGCCTGGCACGTTTGCTTTCAATAAAGCAATTGAGGCTTCAGGGGAGGAATTGAGAGCTTCCGTTGTTCTAAGAGGTATATCAGTAAGTCACCGATGACATATATATCCCCTTCCCCTCGGACAGCCATTGCGCATGGACGTGTTTACCCAAATAGTTTATTTAATTAAATCAAATTTTAAATTTTAATACAAAAACTAAAATAAATCGTCAAGTTTAATTGTCGAAAAGTACCAGGCGTGCAAAGTGTTGCAAGAGATCGAGTCCTGCCGCGAGCGAGGTGAGAAAGCAAGTTACCCATCTCTGTCGACTGCGCGTGAGTCACAACCAATTGACTCCGCCCTCCAAACTGACAATTAGCAATTACAAGCGCCTAACATATCACACCAAGCAACGTGTGTCAACGCGTCAATCATTTGTCACTCTAGACGTAAGGTGCATATTTTCATTTTTTCTAAATGATGAAGCGGACGCCACCTAAACCTAGCAATGAGCCTCTTCTTCACCACAGTTCGGAGCCAGATTTGACAACACCAGATTCGGAACAAACATTGGCCAGGATCACTTTGCGACAAAGACGTAAACATGATTCTGAACAATCAATTGAGATGAATTCTCTCCGGGAAGACATTATGTCATCACTTCATACCTTGAGAAAGGAGCAACAAGAGAAATTTAGTGTGATGCAATGTAATTTAGACCAAATAAAGGTACAAAACACGGAATTGAAAAAAACGGTTGAGTTCTTGAGTGGAAAATATGACGATCTCATGACTAAATTGGCCCTTTTGGAAAGGGAAAAGAAGTGCACATTGGAGTATGTAGGATTTTTAGAGGATAAAGTCGAGATCATGGAACGAAATTCAAAATCATCAAGTTTAGAAATTCGCAATGTACCGAAAAAACCTAATGAGTCAAAGGATGACCTTATAGACATTGTAAAAAATCTGGGAACTACTGTGAGCACCGAAATACAAATGGCTGAGCTCAGGGATGTTTATCGGCTCACCAGTAATAGAAAACCCCAAACTGGTGGGCCAATTACCGTTGAATTCACGTCAACCATAATGAAGGATAAACTTCTAAGGAACATAAAAAACTACAATCGCGACCACAGCACCAACCGTCTAAACAGCTCACACATTAAAATGCCGGGAAATAGTCCCATATTCATTTCTGAGAGTCTTACTACCAAAGCCAGGAAGCTGTTCTATCAAGCAAGAGAGTTTACAAAGCTAAATGGCTATGCGTATCACTGGACATCACATGGCAAAGTTTACATAAAAAAGAAAGAGGGAGCGCCGGCAAAAAGAATAACACAGGAATCCGACTTTGAAGGTCTAAAACTACAAGAAGAATGACTAGATACACTTATTAACACCCAACAACGTGGTCTACCTAAAATATTGATGCTTCATTTGAAAATTGCATGCCTTGTTAACTTTCTTGTATTTAACATAGTTTTAAGTATTTTTCTTTTGTTTCTTATATTTTTGTACGTGTTCGCTAGCATACTAAAACCAAAGTACATTAGAACACTATACATCAAATTACTACACACCACAACAATTAACAAACACAATACATTTAATGCATTTTATCAGTTTTTACTGTACATATTCTCAGTTATCTCACCGTGTTTTCTACATCACACTCACATACTCATCACCAGCTTTTACACATGGATACGCCAGCGTGGAACCGAGGTAAACGATAGCCCATGTGTTGTTACAAGCTGTAGACTGTCTGTATGCCAAGTTTCTTTCAAGTCCGTCCAGCCATTTTTGCGTGAAAGAATAGCAACCATCTATCCATCCATTCATCCACTCATCCTTACAAATTATCTCACTTGTAGTGTTAATAAGATTATTACACGGTTCCATTTTTGCTTGTTTACTTTGTGTTTGTCTAAACTTGTTAATGATATTGTAGATCCATTGTGTACAGAATATTATATGACGCCCCGGTCTGGTACACCCATAAAAATACTATTTAACAGTGGATAGTGTGACAGAAATTATTACGAATATAGATCGGATCTCAGTCTCTACCGTACTTAATTGTGACCCCGAAGAATGCACTAGCTATGTCAAAAACCCTTCCAAGCAATTAAAAATAATTACTCAGAACATTCGCTCTATTCATGCAAACTTGGACTCTTTCTTAACTCTCCTCCATCGAATAAACCTTGATTGTGAAATACTTGTACTGACTGAGTGCTGGCTGAAGCGTTATAATGATTCTATCCCAATTATCGATAACTACTCTTATTATCAAACAAAAAAACACTTAAACCAGAATGATGGTGTGGTCCTTTATGTTAAAAATATAGAAAACTACACAGTCGAAGAACCTGACTTCTCAGATGCTAGTTGTCTAGTGCTAAAAATTGGCACTGATAAGGCAATAATATGTATTTATAGATCTCCGTCTTTTAGGGACATAAGTAACTTCCTCCAGTCCCTAAACTCTCTTTTAACAACCCTGATTACATATAAAAATATAGTTATAGTTGGTGACATTAACCTAGATATCGCATGTACTATAACCTCACACCAAACTTCGGACTATCTCGATCTCATAGCCTCCCATGGTCTGCTACCTGCTCACTCATTTCCCACTCGAGAGAGTACGTGTCTTGACCACATCATGCTTAAATCTAACTTGACTGCACTCACAATAGTATTACATGCATCCGTCACTGACCATAACCCTGTAATGCAGTGCCTTGATCTGAAACGATATGTTAATCCACGCTCGTGCAACATTCTAAAGACTAATTACGAAACTCTTGATACTGATATGAAGACTACTAATTTCCAAGCAGTTTATGAACTTACCGATGCTAATGAAGCTACAAAAAGTTTAGTTACCACACTAGCTAGACTCATAAGTACTCACACTTCTATAATCAGGATCCCAAATAATAAACGCTTACTCAAACCGTGGATGACCGTTGGCATGCTCCGCTGTATGCGTAATAAAGATGCAATGCACAAAAAACTCAAGCTATCTCCAAACAATGTTATATTAAGGGTTACTTATAAAAGATATAGGAACTTCTGCACAAAAATCACAAAGAAGCTAAGGAGAAGTTTTGACAAGAGAGAATTGAAAGAGGCTTCAAAAGACAATAAAAAGATTTGGAAGGTGATAAAGAGAGTAACTAATACAGACAAGCCAAACATACCCAATACTGATTTATTGGCTTATTCTACTTCACCTCAGCTCTCGGTGGACAAAGTAAACAAGTTCTTTTCCAACATCGGGAAGGAACTTGCTGATAACTTTTCTTGTCCACCTGGTAGTCATAAAATTCCACCAGACATTGCTTCCACTTCTTCACCTTTACAATCATTCGTCATGTTAGACACCGACGAGATGGAGGTTGGAGAGGTACTAATGTCACTTAAGTCAGATTCTGCTATAGGCTGGGACAATATTTCAACAAAGTTTTTAAAACGCTATTCATCAATAATAGTCCCCTTGCTCACACATATTTTTAATATCTGTTTCCATACCGGCACTTTCCCCTTGTACTTTAAGAAAGCCATCATACACCCAATTCACAAAAGTGGGAGTAAAAAACTTGTAAATAATTATCGACCTATTGCAGTGCTACCGTCCATTTCTAAAGTTCTTGAACGCTTAATTAACAAAAGACTTGTGACTTACATGGAAGATAAAAGGTTGTTTTCTCCCAACCAATTCGGTTTTAGACGCAATAAATCTACCAGCAGTGCTGTGATTGACCTAATCGACTATGTTACTAAAGGTATTGACAGTAAAAAGAAAGTATTGTCAATTTTTTTGGACTTGAGAAAGGCTTTCGATACGGTTTCGATTTCTGACTTGATAATAAAGCTGGAGGAACTCGGGATTCGTGGCCAATCACTTAACATCTTTAGGGACTACCTTCAAAACCGAACTCAGAGTGTTAAAATACAAAATTATCTCAGTAGAGAGGAACCGGTGACATTCGGCGTTCCCCAAGGCAGTGTGCTTGGCCCCACTCTATTTCTAATTTACGTCAACCAACTATGTAATCTGAGTTTGGAAAGTGGAAAAATCGTGGCGTTTGCTGATGACACCGTCCTTACCTTTTCTGGCGACACTTGGGATGACACTTTCGATTCCGCACAAAAAGGACTAAATAGCGTTCTACATTGGCTCAAAAGACACATTCTCACAATAAATACTGACAAAACTAAAATTCTTACGTACAGCTTACGGAATTCCACTCAACCTCCAAATTCATACGCTTTAGTAGCGCATTCATGTTCACTATCTGGCACTGCAACATGTACATGTCCAGAATTAGAACGTTGTCGAACCATCAAATATCTCGGTGTGACTCTTGATGATTGCCTGAGTTTTGCACCTCATATAGAGTTACTGACGAAAAGAATCAGAAAGCTGATTTTTGTTTTTAGTACTCTTCGTCACATCGCAGAACCTCAAATTATTAGGTGTACATATTTTGCTCTCTGTCAGTCTCTCTTAACTTACTGTGTATGTGCTTGGGGTGGTGCACCCAAAACGATACTTTTGAAGTTAGAACGAGCTCAGAGAGCCGTCCTGAAAGTCAGTACCTTTAGGCCCATCCTCTTCCCAACTGAAGAACTGTATAGGAACTGTAAAGTCCTTACGGTCAGACAATTATTTGTACTGCACATTCTACTATACCAGCATCAAAAAACCTCCTACGAAATAATCATCACAAGACGCAAAGACAAAGTATGCCAACCCTTCCGGTGTAATTACTCTTTTACAAGAAGATTTCTCTGTTTTCAAGGTCCCCATCTCTACAATAGTCTTAACAAAATACTGGACTTTTACTCACTCCCTATATTATCATTTAAAAAGAAACTTAATGATTGGCTACAAACACTTAATTATAACAACACTGAAAGCTTATTATTGACTCAATACAGCTCTCGTTAAACCCCTTTCTTTCATCATTTTCTCATCGCTCGCTACCATTACTCATCAATATAGAACACACACATACATACATACATACATATACACACACACCCATCACACACCCCTTCACACACTACACGACTCCACTCATAATTATTTTTCTTTTTTAATTTATTTCCTTTTCTTAATAGTTTATTTGTCTGTTTACCTATATCACATAATTAATACAGTTGTCTAAATACAAAATGGTTTGTACCTAAATTAAATTATAAACATCCAATAAAGGGTCGGGCCCAGCATCTTTAACACAAGTTGTCTTGGCAACTTAGCAAGGGTTTTTTTTTTTTTTTTTTTTTTTTGTGGTAGGTAAAATCATCCAATGACGAATCCCGCCCTTGGGTGGGGCGGGAAACAGTGTCAGACTTTTACTGACTAAAAACCTACCTTTCCATTCCTTGCCTTTATCCTGGGGCCTTTGGTGACAGTCTCACATAACCTTTGGCCCCAGTAGGCTTCGGCCCTGCTGGACCCCTACAGTTTGCTGACAACTCCTTGAGGCGCGCGGGAACGGTGCGCGCCGTAGACGACCTGAGCTCGGACCGGTCTGTTACCGGACGGACGGACAGCGAGCTACCCATTGCCCACCGTCCGCGAGCCCGCGCCTACGGTGGCCGGAAATTGGGATCGGAAACCCGGCGGCGGCGGCGGCGTGTCCGCCTTTGCCTAAGGCGGTCGGCCTCCTCCTTTACTAGCATTACTGCTTCGCAGAAGGAGGCGACCGCCTGCCATTCCTCCTCGCTCCGGAGCATGGCTTGAACCAAGCCCCGGCGCGAGAGATCGCCGCCGATCGCCCCCACGAGGACACGGCGCTGCTCTTCCCAAGCGGGGCACACCTCGACTGTGTGCTCCACCGTGTCCACCGGGCGGTCCGCACAGTGGCGACACCCGGGCGTCGTCTCCGCACGAATCTTGTACAGGTACGGACCGAACTTGCCGTGCTCGGTCAGCACCTGCGCCAAACGGAAGGTGACGACGCCGTGGGGCCTTTCCAGCCACGCCTCAAAGAGGGGCCTTACCGCCTCGATAGTGGCGTGCCCAGCACGAGGTTGCGACAATCGCTCTCGCCATTTCACCATGAGATCCCGCCGGAGCTCTGTCCGCCATGCCGCGACTTGTCGCGGCAGCGGAGTTTCGCCCCGACGTTGCATCTCCACGCGTAGGTCATGCATGTGTGCAAGGACTGTTGCCTCCAAATCCCATGGTGGTAGGCCAGCAAGGAGGCTCGCCGCTTCGCAGGACACCGTACGGTATCCGCGGATCATCCGGATGGCCATGACCCTCTGGCAGGCGGTTAGCCGGGCCGCCACTCGCTTCCGTAGCGATGGCGCCCACACCGGCGCACCGTAAAGGGCCATGGACCGAACGATGCCTGCGTAGAGCCTCCGGCAGGAGGCGTCTGGACCCCCTAGGTTCGGCAGGAGCCGCTTGAGCGCAGCCCCAGTCGCATTCAACCTGGGAGCCAGACGTCGGAAGTGCTCCTTGAAGTTCCACCGGCTGTCGAGGACGAGTCCCAGGTACTTCATCGTCGACCCGACGCCGATGTGAACTCCTCCTACCGTTAATTGGGAGCCCGGAGGTGGCGCGCTCCGAGGGCCGTGAAAACACATGGCCTCGGACTTGTGCAATGCCACCTCGAGTCCCAACTGCTGTATCCTCTCCACGACTGTCGCAACCCCGCGCGTCGCTAGTTCGACCGCCGCCTGGTACGACCGTCCCCGCGCCAGGACCAGCGTGTCGTCTGCGTAACAGACCACGCTGACCCCGTCGGGGAGGTCGGCGCGCAGCACGTAGTCGTACCCGATGTTCCACAAGGGCGGCCCTAGTACCGATCCCTGCGGAACACCGCACGACATCTCTCGCCGTTTCAACTCCCCCTGATGACCGGGGTAGATGATGAACCTGTCCGACAGGTAGGCCTCGATCACCCGACAGAGGTAGTCGGGCACCCGGTGGTACCGGAGTGCCCTACCAATGCAACTCCAGGGCAGGGAGTTGAAGGCGTTGGCGATGTCCAGAGACACCGCCAAGACACACCTGCCCCGGGACACCGCATCCCCCGTCGTGAGGGCTCGCACGCGCATGATGGCGTCCACAGTGGAGCGCCTCCTGCGAAATCCGAACTGGCCGTCCGCAAGATCCGGCCCCTTCCGTGCCAGATGCACGACGAGGCGGTCTGCAATTACTCTTTCAAAGAGCTTGCCCACCTCGTCGAGCAGCACAATGGGCCGATACGCGGACGGAGAGTCCGCGGGGCGCCCCGGCTTCGCGATAAGGACCAGTTTCCCCGTCTTCCAGCGAAGCGGGAACTGGCCCCTCTCCATGCATGCGCTGAAGAGCCCTCTCAGTCGAGACCCGAGTTCCTCCATGGCCAGGACCCAGGCTTTTCCAGGCAAGCCATCGGGTCCTGGGGCGGTGTTCTTGGCACTCAGCCTTCGCACCGCCACTCTCATCTCCACCTCGGTCACCTCTGGAGCATTGTTGCCGTCGTTGCCGTCGTGGTCCGCATCGGACACCGCCGCTGGTGGCGGAGCCATAGGCGGGGGAGTATGCTCCCCTCGCGTAGGGAACAGAGCGCTCACCACACCCTCCACGAGCTGGGGCCGGAGACTCTGAGTCAGCGGGGGAGCCCATGGCCGGAGTTTCTCCATGACCATTTTGTATGGGCGTCCCCACGGATCGACGTTCAGAGACTCCAGCCACACGTTGCGGGCCTCGAGTTTGGCCCGCTTTATCTCCGCTCGGAGGGTGCGCTTTGCCGCCCTGTATCCCTCGTACAGCTCCGCCTCTATGGCCTCCGCACCCGGTGGACGGGTGCGGCGCCTGCGGTGTCTAGTATACCGGCGTCGCGCAGCATTGCACGCATCGCGCAGTGCCGCAATCTCTGGCGACCACCAGTGTACTTGGCGCCGGGCACGTCCTGGCCGGACTCGGGGCATGGCCGTGTCGCAGATTTGCGACATGGCCACCTGGAACCAGTCCGCCTCGACGTCGATGTCGACAGGCCTGTCCGGTGCTTGCACCCAGGCCTGTACTATCGCGGCTTCCTGGAGCAGGTCCCTGTCCAGCTGCCTCAGCGCCCAACGCGGACCACACGGGGTCTGTCGGACCGGCACGGTCGAGGTCTGGGCGGAGACGTCAAACCGGATGTACCGGTGGTCGGAGAACGTCTCCACCTCCTCTATAACGCGCCAGTCGACGACGCGCGGTGCCAGTGCAGGGCTGGCGAACGTAACGTCCACCACCGACTCGCCCTGCATCCGCACACACGTGGGGACAGAACCCCGGTTTTGTACGACTAGGCCCTGTCCTAGGGCCCATTCCTCCACCCTTCGACCTCGTTGGTTCGTGAACCGGGAACCCCAAGCCTCGTTCCAGGCGTTGAAGTCCCCGCAAACGACCACGGGGAGGCTGGAGTCAAACCCAGCAACGACGGCATCCAGCTCCAAAAGGGAGTTGTCTAGTTCGGCGAGAGATCTGTTCGGGGACAGGTAGACGCCTACCACCACTATGTCCCCGAACCGTGCCGCCACGCAACCCCGGCCTTTCTTGACGGCCTCGAGTGCCGGGGTACCGGCGGCGGCCGACGAAATGAGTGTCACCGAGCCGGTCAGGTCCTGAACCCAGTCGGCTCTGGGCAGGACAAAGTGCGGCTCGGAGACAACGGCGATATTGATCGACCACTGCGCCATGCTCTGGAGCAACAGATCCTGAGCGGGGGCGCAGTGGTTGACATTCGCCTGGAGGAGACGTAATGGAGCCGTTATTGGCAGTCCATTACAGTCTCCTCCCGGGCCCTCCGTGAGGGTCCTGCCGCGGTGTTAGCGGCGGCGGCGTCTGCGGAGGCGATGGCGGCGGCGGCCAACGGGGCAGCCGCGGCGGTGAGCACCTTCGCGGGGATGGGCCTTGGGACCTTGCCCTTGGCCTTGGCGGGGGGATCGCAGGTCCTGCTCCCAGCCCGGTGGTCGGCCGACTTGCCTGCCGCCGCACATGCGTAGCAGTGCGGCGCTGCACTGCAGGTATCGGCCTTGTGGCCGGGCTGACCGCACTGGAAGCAGCGGTCGCTGCGATCTTCCTCCGCTGCGCAACAGACCCCCACGTGGTGGCCCACGTGGCAGCGATAGCAGCGCAGCGGTCTGGGCTCCAGCAGCTTAACCCGCGCGGAGACCCAGCCCACCAGGAGTCGCTTACCCTCCCCGGTGATGCTCCTGGCCGCTGACAGGGGGCAGTTCACTGTAACCGCCCCCATGCCAGTGCCGTCAACACGGATGGTGCCTGCCCGGACCTGATCGGCAGGGCACCCACCCGTCCTGGCGACAGCGGCCACGACCTCCTCGACCTCGACGGAATCGTCCAGGCCCATAATGCGCATGTCGACGCATCTTGTGGGCCTGGACACCCGGGCCTCCTCCGCGTCCAAGATCGCCCTGATCTTGTCAGCCAGGGCGTCTGCGGTGGGGCCGCTGTTGGCTCCGGGGACCTCCAACATCAGGGCACCAGTTGCGGTATGCCGCATCTGGAAGCCCCCGGTGATCCCAAGGTCGGTGAGGTTCACCTCCTGCTTCGCCTTGCGGAGGACCTCGCCATAGGTCGCACCCTTTTTCAACGCTTCCGGCTGCAGCGTTATTACTACAGCCGTAGAGCGCGGGGCGCGAATCCTGGCCGCAAGGGCCGTCCGCTTCCGCAGCTTTTGCCGCTCTCGTCTCCTGGCGGCTCGAGCCGCCTTGCCAGCCTGCCTTTTGGCTCCGGCCACTTGCCATCCGGCTTCGGCCGGAGGATCTACAGGCTGGGGAGGCGGCCTAGGCCGCCTGCTTGTCGCCACAGCAGGGGCTCCCGCCGTCTTTGTGGCCGGTGCCGACTTGCCCTTCTTAGGGGCAGCAGCAGGGGTTGGCCTCACCTGCTGCTGTTTTTTGGCCTGTGGGGCCGCTCCGGCGGGGTTCGCGACCGTGGCCACGCGCCTGGTCTGGCCTGACGGGCCCGCCTTGGGCGCAGCCGCCGAGGCCGCGGCGGCAGCGTATGACGCCGCCCTTCGCTGGCCGGAGGCCGCTAGTGGGGGGCGCAACACGATGCCCTCCAGCAGGGACAGCTGCTGCTGGATCCGCAGCTGGAACTGCTGCTGCTGTTCCTGCAGCTGCTTCTGCAGCTGCTGCTGGAAAGCAGCCAGCTCCCGCTGCACCAGTGTCAGCAGCTGGCTTCCCGACTCGGCCTGGGGCTGGGGCTGGGGCCGAGGCTGGGGCTGGGGCCGACTTTGCCCCTGCCCTTGCCTGCACCCCCCCTCCACTGGCTTCTGGCTGCTGGCTCCATGGACCGCAGCGAGCTCGGCCTGAAGCTCGGCCCGGAGCCCGGCTCGGAGCTCGGTCTGGAGCTTCGCCACGCTCTTCCTGAGAGCGACGTCAAAGGCCTCCTGCATGGAGGCGGCATGGCGGAGGACCGTCCTCTCCTTTGACGTCCTCTCTCGCTTGCGGCCCATATCGCGCAGCGCGGCGACGACGAGCTCGCCGAAGGACCGACGCGACTCCTCGGCGGAGTCTTCCTTCTCGCTGCCAGATGGCCCCGAGGGGTCTATCGCAGCGGGGTGGCGCCCTTCCGCGGCGAGCCTCTCGGCTCGCTCAGCCACCTCCTGGGAGGTGACTCCTCTACCTCTTCCCGATGCTCGGCCCGCTCCCCGCCCACTGGTGGGGATTTTTCGGGCCGAGCCCTTTTCGGCATCATCGGAGGACGGTCTGTCCTTCGATAGGGAGCGTTTCCGGAAGAAACTTGCGTTTCTTCCGGTGTCGCCTCCCGACTCCACCTCTTCTTCCACCTCCGAGCCTGAGCTCCTTCCGGATGCCGCGTCGGACTCCGACCGCGCATCACTCTCCGTTGTGGTTGTTTTGTAAAATTTCGATTTTTGCATATTGTTCCCACGAGTAAAAACATTCTGCACTTGCTCAAAAACGTGGTCCGCACTAGGGACTAATTTAGCTACCCATTAGTCAAGCTAACAACCTCCCTCACGGTGCGCCGCCGCTTGGAGGTTTGGGGTAATTTTTTATAGAGGTTGTCTTCCTCGCGGCCCGGGCGGTTAAGCCAAGACCCTCGACCCCCATCAAAAGTCAGAAACATGACCTTGGACAATCTCTGGGGCTACGAGAACAACGGTGGCAGAAGGAGGAGAGAGCCTTCCTCCTGCCTGCCCGGTGGCAGGGTGAGTGCACGCCGAGCCCGCTCTTGCTTCGCCACTGTGCCCTCTGCTAGAGCAGAGGGACACGCGTTGAAGCGTACTCCCGACAGAACATTCGCAGACGGCCATCGAGGCCCCTTAGGCAGGAGTGCCCAAGGGGGTTGTTGGCCGCCTCCCAGGGTGCACCGTCCCGCAGACTAGCCTTCGCGACGGACGTATCCGCAAGGGAACTATAGCCTGCGGGCACTCGTGGAGGTTTTCTGTCATGGCACCCCAACTTAGCAAGGGTGCTGGTGTCACCACATTTTTTGTATATTTACCTTAAACTGTATGTACTACCATGTATTTAATGTAAAATGTAAAACTTGATGCAAATAAATTATTATTATTATTATTATTATTTTATAAAGCAATTTAACTAGCAATTCTGCTATGATTTTTTTAGGAGTTTTAGTTCTATATCTTTGAAGTTCATCATCAGATCAAAACAATATTTCTATGGGACCAATTCGGGAGTATAATCTTTCAATCAAAATAAAAAAAAAAAACAAAATCGGTCCACAATTCACTAAGATATCGGTTAACATACATAAAAAAAAAATACATACAGCCGGACATAGAACCTCCTCCTTTTCGAAGTCGGTTAAAAAAGGACTCGAAAATATTTGGGAAATACATTTATCAAATCCTAAACATTGTTGTATTATATTGTTAAACAGAGTTACTGTTTTAAATATTTTAATATGTATTGTAAATCACACTTTTTATCCATTCCCTGCGAAATTTTTAGTGACCGAGTTATCTGAAGCGTGTTGTGATTGGACTACAACGTCACAGCGTTCTCCCACGCCGGTAGGTACTAAGGAATTATATGCGTATCGTATTATAGGTAAGTTATCATAATTGCCGTTTATCATAATTACATATCGGAGAAGTCAATTGTACGGATGCTTGAGAACACATGAATGTACGAGCTGAAACAAACAAAAAGTGTGATTCTGTCAAAATGACACAAATGTCACTTTGACAGAATCCGGGCTGACGTTTGCAAAAATTTTGATAAAAGTTTCGACTGCAGAGGCACGGGGTCTTTTGTCTGTCGGCAGCTGTACGAACAACATCTAGTCTGGGGACTGTCTCATGGCTCGTCGCGAAGTGAGTACGGCTTGCGTCATAATAAACCAGTTAAGTGATCTGGAATAGCTAGTTTATTGCTCGTTCTCCAGCCATTACCCACAAAACAGAGTGTCTGGTGTTCGGCGTCCTGAGCCGACACACACGTATAAAATAAAGATAATAAATTGACTAACTGACTTTGAGATAAATGATAAATGATATTTATTTACCCGACTGCGCCAGAAGGAGGGTTATGTTTTTCGAGAGTATGTATGTAACTAAACTAAACTAAACGTAAAGTAGACATCGAGGGCGTGGAGGTTGAATATGTCCATGAGTATATACTCGTATACCTCGGCCAAATAGTCTCTTTTCAGGCGAGGCAAGACAAAGAAGTTGCTAGACGCACCGAGAACGCCTGGAAGAGCTATTGGTCGATGAAACATTTGATGAAAGGATCTCTTCCGCTTTCCCTTAAAAGGAAACTCATGGACATGTGCATCCTTCCCACCCTCACCTACGGAGCGCAAACGTGGTCATTAACGAAACGTCAAAAGTCCGCACTCGGGGTCTGCCAGCGAGCAATGGAACGAAGTATTCTCGGGGTCAAAAGGACAGATCGCATAAGGAGCACTATACTTCGTTCCAAAATACAAATCGCAGACGTAGGTAACTCAGCCGCCAAACTAAAATGGAACTGGGCAGGTCACATCTGCCGCATGTCGCAACTAAATTGGGCAAAGGCAACTACTGATTGGATTCCGAACAGCAGGAACCGGCGACGCGGCAGGCCCAGAAGGAGATGGCGTGACGAATTGGACTCCTACCTTAGGGATTGGCCAGAAGTGGCTAAGGACAGAAAAGAGTGGAACAAGGGAAGGGAGGCCTTTGCCCTGCAGTGGGACACAACGGGCTCATAATAATGTATGTATGTATGTATAATTGTTTGGCACGCTCTACAGCCTGAACGGCTCGATGGATTTTAGCCTGAGAGGTGTCGTTAGATTCGTATTTACTGTGAGAGTGACACTGGGTATATCAAAATAAAAAAAAAACAAAATGGCGGATTTTTAGCGCTAAATTCAAATGTTTGGCACGCTCTGTGACCTGAACGGCTCGATGGATTTTAGTTTGAGAGGTGTCTTTAGATTCATAATTACTTTGAAAGTGATATCGTTATAAAATAAAACTAAAAAAATAAAAAATAAAAAACGGTAATTTAAAAAACTAAAAATGGTAATTTAAAAAACTAAAAAACCCGACTGCTTTTCTGAGTATTCATGAAAAAGCCCTAAAACAAGAAAGTCGTTGTAGCAGTCGAGATACATCATAGATCTACTGACTAGACGGCTGACTTTCTAGAATGGGTCCCGACTGCTACAACGACTTTCTTGTTTTAGGGCTTTTTCATGAATACTCAGAAAAGCAGTCGGGTTTTTTAGTTTTTTAAATTACCATTTTTTATTTTTTACTTTTTTAGTTTTATTTTTTTACGATATCACTTTCACAGTAATTACAAATCTAACGACACCTCGCAAACTAAAATCCATCGAGCCGTTCAGGCCACAGAGCGTGCCAAATATTTGAATTTGGCGCCAAAAATTCGCCATTTTGTTTTTTTTTTATTTTGATATACCCAGTGTCACTCTCACAGTAAATACGAATCTAACGACACCTCTCAAGCTAAAATCCATCGAGCCGTACAGGCTGCAGAGCGTGCCAAACAATTATACATACATACATACATACATACATACAAACATACATACATACATACATACTCTCGAAAAACATAACCCTCCTTCTGGCGCAGTCGGGTAAAAAACCCGACTGCTTCTCTAAGCATTCATGAAAAAGCCCTAAAACAAGAAAATTGTTGTACCCGATTGCACTTAATTATATAATATTTTAAATACTGGCAGTCGGGACCCATTCTAGAAAGTCAGCCGTCTAGTCAATAGATTGGAGTAATCTGCAATGTAATATAGGTATGTGCTCTCAATTTATTTTGTAAGTAGGTTTTAAAAACACTTTTACATGACAAATTTTTTTGTCATTTTAAACTAGATGAGGCCGGTGTTTCCTAACTGACTACCCTGAGAAGAAACACCGAAACAAACTCAGGGGACAAAGTCTCTTTTAAAGTCCATACAGTAAATATGTATTGGTCAAATCACATGAGGACCATGCAGATTTGTCTGAAATGGCCTTTTGAAGAAAGAAGCATACAGATTTGAGTGGACCTGTCCAGTCAGTACAAGCATTTGTCAGTATTCGCAAAGCTCAACTCAGGACACTAAGGAGCTCAACGATTTGACGAACAATACCAAGGAAAGGACATTTGGGTAGGCCGCAGAAAATACTCAAATTGCCAGACATATGCTAAAAATTACTGAAAAGAAAAGAGAGAAGAGAAGAGAAAAAAAAATAACAAAAACGAATCCACATTATCCTCACGTTCACAATATTAAAAGAAAAAAAATATAGTTTACAAAATGTAATACCTACTTAGCAAAGCATTTATGTCAAACATTAGTTAAAACAAAAAAAAAACAAAATATATATATATACATCTAATTGTAAAATTAAAATAATCTACAATGTCAAATTGTAAAAGATGAACATAAATATCAAATGGTAAAAAAAAAATTAATAATAATAATAAAAATGAAAATAATTGCACAAAAGAAAAAAAACAAAAGAATTGCAGATTACATTTGATGATTACAATATGAAAACTGGTCACATCAAATGTTGAGGTTTAATCGTTCATAAGTTATTTGCTTTGTGTGTTGCCAAGCCCGCTCCATCATATGATCACCAGACGTACGGCGGTCCACCACCGACGCATGGTGAATATGGACATCTCATCCATACGCACAAAAACATTCATTGTACGTACAGCTGAGGAATGGAATTTCCTGCCGGAGTCTGTTTGCTGACAGCTACCACCTGGAAGTCCCGGCGAGCATCCGTAAGCGCAGCAGACAAAGCCCCTGCTTACATTGTGTATTCATCTGTACCTATTTATAAGATGTATGGATCTCAGTTATATGAAAATAAATAAATGTATTATTATTATCTTTATGTAATTATTTTTCACAACCCTGTGTTCCTGAGCCTTCAGAAGACGTACGAGGGGCCGAAGCGAAGTCGCAGAGGCCCCTTACACACATTTCATGGAACATGGTACAAATCGAGGATTAACTATCTGTACACGTTATACATCAAGTGCAGCCAAGGATAACCCCTAATTGGTGGGAAACTACTGCGACATAAGGGAAGCAAAGATATAGCTATGGGTTTAGGATTTTTAAGTGGATTGGTTATCAAGAACTATCCTACTAACCTCACCAAAAACCTCAACAAAAAATAAGTGAAGCATAAAAATTCTTCAAAGTCGATGGTGAGTTTTTGTAAGACAGTTTTATTATTTCCATCTTCTAGGAAATAAGTTTAATGTTAAAGGTGTGTTCATGATTCACATGGCCCTCTCGCGTTCATACACTTTGCTCATTTATGTAAATTACAGTAAGTAGTATCATTCAGCGGGTGTTTTTATACGCGCCGGGCGCCATTAGCGACCGCAACCAAGAAACTTGCCTCATTAACGGGAGCCACCGAGCCGAGCCGAGCGCGCCCGAGCCGAGCCGAGCGGCACACAGCGCAATAAACGCGTAGCAACTAACTCCATTCAGTCGACAGGCGCTGAGACTTGTTGCGCGCCGTGGTCGCGCTCGCGTGCGATTCGGTAGCCCCCCATTATCATTTACATCGTAATCTTTGCATGAAATTGAGCTAGGTAAAGAAAAAAATGCAGATCAAATAATGTTCAACAAATAGATGTTATGTACTTTGATATGCCCTGGCAACAAACACAGAAACACGTTCCCGCCATGTATCATTACGTGTTTGAATAAACATTCATCAGACGAAGAGTATAGTTGTACCAACATTAATGTACTACAAGGGCTGCACGGCGAGCGTCGGCACGGCGCAGCAGTGAGCACCGCGGCGCGCGTTACCGCTATAGGAAGGTTCGGCTCTGGTATGTAGAGCTAATGAGGAACGGGGTGGGCTTTTTAGTCAGTAAATGTCTGACACTATCTCCCGCTCCGTCCGAGGGCGGGAGATGTCATTGGATGTTTTTAGCCCAGCAAAAAAAAACCGCTATCAGATAGTATTCCAGAATGTGCGAGCAGAGAGGCGACTGGAAGCAGCACCCACTCCAGATTTATTGAGTGTGGACGCCACACACCACCAGCTGGCGGGGAGCGGGTCACGGGGTGCCGGGAGCGGGGGGGGGGCGTTATCCGTCACGACTGACTCGACATCCAGTTAATGTGGTCGGTGAATGGATGTGTTAATGGCTCTGTTATTGACAATCAACGAATGGTCCCTCTCCATCAGCAGGCGCCACTAATAGCCAACCCGCCGAGCTCCCTCCACCGGGCTCGACAGCTAATTACTTTAATTATAATTTTCCTGACCGCTTAAACTTGCTCGAACGGCGGCCTCGAGGAACGCAATATTATTATATCCAAATTAAGGTACCTAAATAAATAGTCTCTCAAGTCCTCAAGAAAATGTCGCGAATATTGACTTAAAGCTAATCCGGATCGCTTAATGATCAGTGTAAATATTGACCAAACTCGAGCTTCAGGCGGAGCGGCTGACGGTGGAAATATCTGTTCCAGGAATACGAGGATATTATTACTAGTAACATGATTGTGGGCAGCACGAGCGGCGCGCGCTGGCCCGCCGGGACGCGTGGTCGTGCAGTGCAGGCACTTGTGTTGACACAGCTAAACAAGCCAAATATTTTACGAGTTCAAGTGAAAAGACAAATACGAGTATTTAAACAATTCAATTTTCAAACGGGCAAAACCATTCCATTAAAAACAAAACTAGTTGTAGGTCAACTTATAGCGTCAAGTGCTGAAGCAGCTTGACTCGCACCTCGCCGCTATATACGATGATGATAGTCCTTTTGGAAACTTCTATTCGTATCTTATGGTGTAGTGTGTGCCCATCTTGGGCACACTCTTTTCACCACATTCCCTGATTTTACAATCAGTACGAGGAGTGGTGATACTTTTCCTGCCATAATTTTTCTCTCGCTCTGTTTCAAAAGGTTTGTTCTGATCAGTTTTTATTTCAGTTCTGTCAACTAGCCTGAGAGCTATATCTGTCTGGGCATATTTCGAGTGCAACAACAATATTTGTATTTGTGTAAATTTTCTAGATGTGACGGAAATCTCGCCATACTGAAAATAAGCAATTTTGAGACATATGTGTGGTGATATCTTACGTGGTGATATTCTAACGTATAAACCAACCAGGTATAAAACTTAAAAAAGCGACACAATAAGAAACTTTACTTACGTTTAGACTATTTTGTAGGAAAAAAGTCGTAAAAACCAACCAAAAATATACCAAACCAACACCACAAAAGTATATTTTAACAAAAGTCAATAAAATTAGAAGCCACCTAAAGAAAACCGGGCAAGTGCGAGCCGGACTTGCACACTGAGGGTTCCGTACAAACTAACCTGTGTAAATAGTTCAATTCCCAAATCGAATCTCGAAGATTTTACGAGTATAAAAACATCTTTTTTTGCGATTTTTTCCAGTTTTCACATTTATTTCTATACATGTGCTATAGACTTTGCTTCATGCCAAATTTTAGGTCAACGAGAAGTACCCTATGCACTTTGATTCCCTTGAGAGTGTCGAAATATACGTTTAATATACAGGAAAATTTTTTAACCACTGCGTAATTTTTTTTTGGTGGCTCAGTGTAAGCAATAGAACACATTTCCATTTTTAGTTTATGACTTTTTTTTTTCTCATTTTTCCACTTTGTCCCAATTTGAAATAAGCAAGACATGGATATAATTTAATAGTAATACTATGAATGAGCATGAATGAAAACGCGAAGGCCGCCGGCCGCTGGACCACGCCCAGCGGCCCAGCGCACGAGACGGGGGTGCGGGGGCATGCGGCGCCGGCGTTTGATAAACAAAACGCATGCACATGCAGTGCAGTACGTCACTTACGGAAGTGGAGGTCGGACGTTCGCGCCCTTCGCCGTCCCTGCGCGTGTGCCGCGTACTAGACTAGCGTAGTGACAATGTCTCATTTTACTCACCGCGAGTATTATGAAATGGTGCGAGTGTATTTGTTAAGCAATGAAAATTTACGAGCAGCACGAAGAAGATACGAAAGGGAGAGTGTACCTCGTATGCGAGCCCAAGGGATCCTCAATCCTACGGTCCCTAATGAGAGGACAATTTTAGCAGCTAACCAAAGGCTGCTTGATCACGGCCAGTTCAGAACACCGAGCCAGGCACAAGGGTCTGGCAGACCTCGACTGGCAGTCGAAGCCGATTTTTTTGAACGCAATCCAAGAGCCAGTACCTACGACGCAGAACGACGTTTTGGTGTTAGCCAAAGCGCAGTATGGAAGCTGCTAAATACAGCCGGACTCCATCCATACCACTTTCAGCCGGTACAACAACTCCATGACCCAGACCCAGCAACACGTCGAGCCTTTTAAATCACACCACAATTTTTTAAATACGCCAAAATGCAATTGTTTCAATCTAAATTGTATCATGTCTAAATACCTATCATACCTAAATGTTTTATTTTGAATGGATTAAAACGTATTACCTACTTTCTTACTTATTATGATTTATTTTCTGCATTTTGATGGTCCTAAGCCCATGAAAGTATGAAGGATAAATTGGAATTACGTTAACAAATAACTTTACACAGTCTAAACTTAAAAAATTGTAGCGCTAAACTGGGGTCAATAATCGCACCGCGTAAGTAGGTACCGTCGCATAGAGCGAGCGCGCGTGAGTACTTCTGATACCAGCTGGCGCGTCAGGCGAGCGGTCGACGCGCGGCGTGAATCGGGCGACCAGTCGACGGACTGGCAAGCGACGTCCATAAAATAAATTTCTGAGTAAACAAGTCTCGTAAGCGTTAACTTAATTTTTTACTATTGAAACATATCAAAATAAAAAATACGTGTTTATTAAAATATATTCAAGTTTATTATGTCAAAATTTGCGCACTGGTTAAAAACTTTTCCTGTATAAGTAAGTTTAATTTTTTCACAACTTCAAGGGACCGTAGACCTAAGTTTATGGTTTTAATTTCGACTCGGTACCCGATACAGACCGACAGACGGACAGCGAAGTCATGCTATAAGGGTTCCGCTTTTACCTTTTGAGGTACGGAACCCTTTTTTATCGATGACATCCCCAGCCCGTGGTCGGAGCGGAAGATAGTGACAAAAACCCACCCTGTTTCTTCTCAGCCTTTATACCGAAGCTGGAAAAAAAAGAGTTCACAGTGTTGCCACATATCAAAAATGGTAATAATAATTAAGAAACCACTAATAATACCAAATAAAAAACCTTAGGTAAATGTATTTTTTGCTAAAAAAAAACTGCGTTTTAGTCAATCAGAAATTACATATCGGTGAGTTGAATTTTACATATTCCTAACAATTTGGCCACCGATGGTACATTATTACTCGACTCTGCTGGTAGCAACAGGCTACATGGCTCCGCTACGAGAACTCGTAGCCGTGCTACGGTCCTACGGCGACAAGCCTCAATCATGAATGTGGGTAACGCCTCGGCACATTCGCTCGCGAGTGGGCAGCGCGTCACAATTAATTGCAACTCGCCGGAGCAGCTCGCGCCGCGCCCACTGGATGTGCGACGCGACAGCACTCTCCTACCGGCGATGGCGGAGCAACCCCTTCGTTCTGTGAACTTATACATGTCAAGCTTCTTGAATATTTACCTATCTAGGCAAAAGATTGCTTTTGTAAGCCGGATTACCACATTCAAATGTAAAATAAAATGGCTTAAGAAAATCATAAAGACATTCGCGATTCTCATGACGAGCAGTTTCGCTTGCCTAGAAGAGACATGTTACCGGCAATCTGTATAATTCAGGTATTCCATAAAACAAATAATGCGCAGCCGGTGATGTGTGTATAAGACGAGAGCAGGGATGGAGGTGATGTAATTTTAGGGCAACCGACACGGACTGGTTAGGTTAGGGCTTTTTTTTATCACCACCTGAAAATAAAAACCTTATTTTAAACCGTATTCTATACATTGCCTAGGTAATGTAAAGAAATACCGGATTATATAGTTGCCGCTAACATATACATATGTCGCAGCCATTTGATATAACACGCTGTATTACAAGAAGGCGCGCCGGATTGAACAACTTCGCTGTAATGTTATGCGGCTATTTCACGTTCAGCCGAAATAAGGGGACAACACTTTCTACAAACCGGCGTTTAACGTTCAACTTTATTGTTAGTGTAGGGTGACAATAAATTATGAGGAACCAATCCAAAAGAGGCTTACGTCAAGCTTGTGTCAACGAAGGCCCCTTGCGGGGCCCACTTATTTTTGTCTGCCAGGTTTAATGTGATCTAATACGATGTTAATGTTCTTTTAGCCTAACCTGTCCGTGACGGGGCGCCCATGAATTCCGAGCTCACTTCGCTCACAATTGGACTATGGTCTATAGTAGTATACTACGGAACGTGGCATGCGTGAGTGTGGTGTGCGTGGCTCGTGGGTGCCACGGCCGCGAGCTGGCGCGGCGCGGGACGACGCCTGCTAGCCTCTGGCAAGCCAACACGGGCTTGCCAGAGGCTAGCAGACTTACACACCATGAATTCGATGAACAGATGTAAAGTATTCGCTGTTCAAAGCGTAATAATTGATGCGCCGCTAAAAAACTGAAACGCCTACCTCACTAGCGACCTTCTGACAAACACAACAAAATTTATTGTGAACGTTTTATTTTGCAGTAAACAAGGCGTTGAAACCGCGGAGAGTGTCACTACAACACGCCGCTAGTGCAGCTGCGCTGACGTGCGGCGCGGCCGCAGCGCGAGCAGCGTGCGCGCCACGCACAACCACACCCACGAGATATCTTTGTTTTTTTTTTTCGTTTTTGTTCTTTTTATTTTTTTTACCTTTAGGCAGGACAGACACAACACAACGGTCACAAACACAAAGAAAAAAGAAAACAAAAGTACAGAGTAGCCGAGCGCGGAAAGGGTGACCACCTCAGCAGTTGCTGGGCGACATACACCTAGCGCTGGTTTTCAGGTGGCATCCCGCAGTGACGCACGGACGGTAATAAAAATATGTAATTGAAATAAATATTTATAAAAGAATATTTTTAAACAAGTATATAACTTAGTGCTGTATAATTGCATATTTCAAGGAATCGAATGAGATGAAATGCGTTCTTACTTATGTAAAGCTAATCGTTGTTTAGTGACTAATTAGCGCGCCCTGCCGGGACCGCGGGGGTCGCCGGGCGCGGGCCCGGGGGTCGCCAGGCCCGGGCCGGGGGTCGGCGCTCGTTAACTTACTTTAATATTCTGTTTACGAGCGCGACCGGCCCGTCGCCGGCTCGGGCCGTGTGTTCTAACAGGTCGTCGTGCACGTGTCGTGTGTATCGCCGCTGCTGTTATCTCAGCATCTTGTTTCTGAGACCTTTGTGAACCCATTGCAATTCACAATACGGCATGTGTTTGTGCAGTGAGCTAGCAGACTATACAAACAGCGGCCAGCAGACTGTCAACAAGTGCCACGTTTAAGTTTTCGAACAGTTGGGCGCCGGGCGCGTCCTCCGCGCGCTGTCCCGCGAGGGTGCCGCTCCACAAACTATAAATCGGAGAGTTTGAACGTGACTGTATTAAATTACTTGTATCTCACATCGCAGTGTGGAGCAGTGAATGTTCCGAGACTCGGGCGACCGCTGCGACATGCGACAGTGCGACACGTTCGCTTGAGACGCAAGACGCAACATCAAACAAACCGAGCAGCACGCTGATTGAGCCTTGGTGTTCGTCCTGGCGTGACAGCACGCAGACGCATTACCATCTCATTCATAAATTCGAAATTACTCAGCATGTTCGACTATTGTAAACGTTTTTATTTTTTAAATAAACGTTGTCCTACTCTAGGAATGACTCCTGCACCGTGGACGCGTTCACAACCTCACAGACACAAGACACCCAGACCCGGAACAAATATCTATAAACTGATGCAAATATTGGTTCCGTGCAGAACTGGGATCCGTGACACGCGCAGTCAGTGATTGGCCATCGCTCAACCACTGTGCCAACCACGCTGTCAAATATTATCTAGGTATGACTGACATACTACATACTACATTATGACACTGACATACTACATAATCGAATGTAGTATGTTGGCTTTCAAAGTTGTTTTTTTCCTAACAACTCGTTATTGACCGCGGGCCCGCCTGCTCCACTCGCACCTCCGACGATAACTCGCTGTGGAATGTTTATACAAGTATAATTTGGTTACACTTTTATGAACACTCGACGGCGAGTTATCGCGAACCCAAGAAATAGAATCTTTTACAAACCTGTTGCCTCCGTCTAGCTAATATAATAATAATACATAATTGTCGCTTGTATAATTGTCTTTTAAGTTAACGCAAAAAACGTATATTTTGACACTCTCAATCCGGGAATCAATATTCTTATGGTACTTCTCATTGGCCTCGAGACTTGAAATTTGGCATGAAGCAAGGTCATATAGCACAGGTAATACAGGAATAGGGATAAATCTGAAAACAGTAAAGTAGTGACGTCACAAAAAAAATACTTTCTTCGATTCGTAAAAATGTTCGAGACTCGATTCGGGAATCGAACTATTTACATAAGTTGGTTTGTGCGGAAGCACTGCGGGCTGCGGCATGAAGGAACGGGGTAGGTTTTTAGTCAGTAAGAGTCTGACACTACTTCCCGCTCTACCCAAGGGCGGGACTTGTCATTGGATGATTTTACCTACCATTAAAAAAAAAAAAAAAAAAAAAAAAAAAAAAACTCAGTTTATGTTTCCTTTGCGAGATTAGTCTTTATTACAATACTACACTGTGCGGTATGCTTGCTTATAAACGTGAAATATTTCCATATTGCACTTTTCATTGGAGGAGGCATTATGAATCGGAGTATGGTTTATTACTGATTTGTTATACAACTAACTCGCGTGTAATGTGTGTTTAGAAAACAAACGACTGAGGGAACAAGTGACAGCGTTGTTTTGTTTTGTATGTTCGTTGACAGCAGGACTTAGCGCAATCCTCCTGGATGTCAGCATCAAAAGTCAGCATCGATTGTTGCTGATGCTGATGCAGATGCTGATATTCCAAAACCTGTCCTGAATGCCCACTAAGAGCAAATAGTAAATAATATTTCATACATTGCCCTAACATACCGGTAACATGTAAAGATAAAACTAGGTGCCCTAAACTACTATAATAATTAATATAGTTATCTACGACCACATCGCAGCGCGGCGCAGGCTATGGATGTAAACATGGCACTCATTCGAGTTTAAGTGTGTGCTTGGCGGCGGCGGCCGTCTCGCGGACAAGCGCCGAGTAACAGGCGCTGGGCGCTCGGCGCTCGGCACTCGGCACTCGGCACTCGGCGCTCGGCACTCAGCCTTCCCACACACAATTATTGCTAGTTACCGCTAACTAGCCAGCCTGGACTGCACTCTAAAGTTTATTGAGTGCGAGCCGGCCGGCCCGGCGACTCGCCAGTTGCCACCAAGCTATTTAAGTTGGCTCAAGTTAATAATAAAACCGTGGACGAGCTCGGCCGCATTCACTTTTAATTGGAATTTCTCATTACACAGATAAGGCTGCACGGCACTGCGCAGCGCCCGCGCCACGCCACTCGCCACACTCGAGCGCTCGGAGCGCCCGGAGCGCTCGGAGCGGCGTGAGCTATTCTTCCATTGTGCTCGCGCTAACTAGCTCTAATCGCCTTTGTGTTCACGTTTATTCATCCGGTCACTGACAAAGCTTCGATCTAACTGAACACAATAGCACGCGAGCCGTGAATGCCTCATATCATCAATAAAGCGGCATTACTTGTTCGCCTGGAAAACAGTTTGGTAAAGGTGTATAAGTTACATCCGGCCCCGGTGTGGGTTCGAATCCCGCGAGGCGCCGCGCTATCGTCCTCTGTGGAGCTGCTCCGTCGCCATATTAAACATATTTGTGGTGAATTACGGCGAGCACACATTGGATCTGTCCTAAGTCAACAGCCGCAGCCGACGCGTCGCTCCCGCTCGGAGGGCGGCACACGCGGCCGGCGCAGGTGATTGTTGCTTGGCGCGGCTCGCTAGCCGCCATCGGCCTCCGATTGCTGGCGCTGACATAAAACCGATATGTGCTGACACTTTTTAAATTAATGTTTACAAGAAAAAATAAGTTTGAATGTGTATTTTTATTTTTCAAGATGATATCAGCATGGTCTTGCAGAAGCGTATACTCGTACAGTGGGACTACAGTAATTCTGTTTGGCCGCTTCATACTGTTTCGTATTTTTTGTCTGCTGAATAGTTTTATACGGTGTTGAATGTTGAAGTGGGCCCTGCAAGTGAACACCTATTGATGTTACCTGTTCAACACCTGCACACTTGTAATGGTTATGTCGATGTGTTCGATAGTACGGAAGCCAACTTGACAACGAGACGAAGCGTTGTATAATCTTCGTGACACAAGTTGAGCTATCATGACGATGATGGTCGATATAACCGATTTTCGGGTCGCAATTAAAGTGGGGGCTGCGCGTAACCATAGCAAATGGTTCAAGTTATTTGCCGAATACTATATAGGCTTTGACAGAGTCTGGCTACAAGAAGTGATCAAGAGCTCTCTTGGGCTCAGCGGTGCTCGTTGTGGGTTGAATACTAAAGTTTACATGATTGCGTGCTCTGGAATACTTTGTTTATCAATCGGGCAATCAAATCAAATCAAAATCGTTTGTTTCAAATAGACCAATTACAGGCACTTTTGAATTGTCAAAATATCGGCCAGTCAAAAAAAGAAAATGAAGCTAAATTGCTCATTACAAAGCGTAGATCTCTATGGAGAAGAACGTGCAAGAAACTCCACGGACACTCTTTTTAATCATATTTTGCACATATTATTATTTAATTACTTACATCAATTTTAGTTACATATTTCTTGTCGCTTCTAATATGTGAGCACCAAGTAGATAAGTAAAAAAAAACTAATTTAAAAAATATAAATTGAATTAAGACTAGCAGCTAAGAGATGACCAGTATCAACTGACTGCACCCGTTCACGAGCATGACGCGTGCATCAGCCCCACTAAGCTCAACCATTTTGAAGGGATTCTCGCCCGTCACAATAAGTGTCCCCGCTTATGAGTTAAATACCGGACAGTAAGTAATTATACACAAGTTTTCAATGTAACTATATACTGTACAGGCAACACTATGTATTCTAACAAACTTGCCTACTTCAAATCGTAATTAGCTAGTAGTTGTACATATCTAGTAATGAAGTAACTGCGTACATACAAGTTAATATGAACAATATCCCCAAAAAGTTAATTTTACCTACAATGTAATTTAATTAAGACCAATTTCTCACAATGTAACTGTGGCGGACTAACCCCCGTTAGGAGGTGTTACGCGGTAGCGGGTCGTACCCTGCTAAGCTACCGAGCCCTGGGACAGTTCAACCCAATGTTGACGTACGCTGCCTGACAGATCCGCTGGTTCACGTACGCCACCACGCACCCCTGAATGCGTATCTTCGATAGCTCGTGGACGACGGAGTACTTGCCGACGACTTCAGGACAGAAGACCAAAGAAATAAGACAACGTTTTCGACATAAAGTCCCTAAGGGTTCGGCTAGAAGCCTTTTCCTATTAGATGTTGCCTCTTCGGTGGCACGTTTACGACTGACTCGGACCGAGAAACGGCCCGCCTTTTATACCCGGCTAAGTTCCCTTAGCGGCGACCGCGCGTTTTGCGACACTTTTAATTCTATCTTTTACCTCAGCCGAACCCTTTCAGACAACGTTTTTATTTACTTTCTTTTACAAATCATGACAATATGCACATCAAAATGTTCGTAATGAACTCTACTTTAACATTACTTAATCATATTTTACATAAGTTCACACATAAAAAACTTTCTAGAACATTGATTGCACAAGATTCAATTCTGACCATATTCATAAACACAAAACACGTCATATCCTTTCCAACAAGATTCTAATTGGGATTCTAATTATCATAACATCATTTTATTATAAGATCTCGACTAATTTGATAGTGTTCGTGCTAATTACACCTTAAATAAAAAGTGTCATTTTCAAAATACAATTACGTAAACTAACTTACGAACATTTAAGATTCTTGACTTTATACAAATCCTTTCTAAGTGAATGCTATCATTATTATCAGTCTCTATTAGGCTAAAAAACACTAATTAACATAGCTAGAATCTTATCCACAAATAATATCACAAGATAAAACCTTATCACTAACGTAAACATAGACTTATCGAATTCTTTTACAAGATCGAATTTTCTTAAAAATTCTTACAGAAATCTTACATGTATCATTGTTTTAGACCTTATCAATTAACATATATCCTCAATTACAGTTAAAACAGAGACCTTTTCCTTTATAATATCTTGTCATTCAAAACAAAACATAAAATCTTTAATAACTTATATACAGGCTAATCTTAGTAAAACTCAGTCTTTATATTTAAACCTATCGAGACCTAAGTTTCCTAAACCTATAATTACATGAAACAACAACTTAATAAGTAAAAACATCCTAATTTTAAACTTAAACATAATATCAAATATCTTACGTGCTAGGTGGCACCGCCCACTACTTGCGCCCTGGTGCCGGCAAGGGACCCTCGTCGCCGACAGTAACAGAATCCTTAAACTACGACTATCGACCAATTTTTTCCCCGTACAAGTTTAAAAAATTAACGACCATATCACGGAGGGTTTTTTTATGCCAGGTAAAATCATCCAATGACAAATCCCGCCCTTGGGCTGAGCGGGAAGTAGTGTCAGACTCTTACTGACTAAAAACCTACCCCGTTCCTTCGTAGCCTATCGTGCCGGGGCCGGGTATTCCTTTCGGAAGTTAACCCATGACCCCAGTAGGCTTCGACCCTGCCTGCCTGCAGTTAGCAGGCTGGGCCTCTTCGGCGCGCGGGAACAGAATGCGCCGTTGACGATTTGGGCTCGGTCCGGTCGGTTACCGGACGATCGGACAGCGTGCTACCCATTGCACGCCGTCCGCAAGCCCGCGCCTACGGTGGATATCACGGAGGGTCATGAAAACTCGAAGAATCTTTACATCGACTTCTAGAAGTTGCACAACGCCATCTGTCGAACAAATATGGAACTAATTAAACAAGCCCAAAGTACAGCGCAATCTCTCGGGAAATTGGGTTACAAATTAGACGGGTTATGTATATTGGGTTATCGGTGATTATTTTTCCGACCCAAATATCGACCAATAGAATTGCACCATTCGACGTCACGTGGTACAACCTACATGGTATTATACTGATAATTTTTTGAAAATTTTTAGGTTGTACCACGTGACGTCGAATGGTGCAATTCTATTGGCCGACATTTGGGACGGAAAAATAATCCCCCGAATACCACACGAGCTTCAAAATTATCTGGCATTTCCCTCAAGGTTCCCTGCAAACAAATAAAGTCGTCAAGTTTTTCAGGAAAAATCACTCGCGCTTCGCGCTCGTGATTTTTTAACCTGAAAAACTTGACTCCTTCATTTGTTTGCAACGAACCTATCGGGAAATATCCGATAATTTTGAAGCTCTTGTGGTATTATAAGTGATAATTTTGGATTGGGTGAACCGATTTTAATAATTCTTTTTTTATTTGAAAGAAGATACGTTCAGATTAATAAAATATGTGTAAACTAAGTTAAAAAAAAACTTTATACAAAAAAAAAAACCTAACCGACTTCATTAAAAAAAACACTAAAGGGATTAAAATAACTTTATATTCGGAAGTCAGTGATTCTCGGTATAGTTGATTTCTTATTTAACGCCGACTTCCGAAATTAAAGTTATTTTAATACTTTTAGTGTAATTTTTTTTAATGATGTCGATTTTTTTTTGTTAAAAGTTTTTTATTTCAATACGCGAAATTAATAATTTAGTTGCAATACGCGAAATAGGCACTCTGGTTATTGAGTGCCTATTTCTTATGACAATTTCAATTAACCCAAAAACTGCTAGGATACGTCGTTTTGTTATGAAGTTCTTGTGTCTCCCTTCAACCTTCCGGTTCCATCATCAGATCTGTTTGATGGTACCTTATAGCCAAAGTGCATCTCATTACGATTCTAATAAGTCCAAACACGGCTAGAATACATTGATTAGTTACGGAGTCCCAGTACCTATCTGCCGGCTCCATCATCATCAGGGCACTTCGATGATACCATTTTCAACATAACTATTCACAACCATTTATTTATTTGTGTTGTCATAATCGCTTAACTTTCTTCATTGTGATATCTATGTGAGTATAAAGTTGCTTTGGCCATTTCTGGTCTTCTTCATCAGTTCCACTTCATCAAATGTTACTTTTTGACTGTAAATGTTCTCGATGAAAATACCAAAATCACCATATGGTTGCCTATGATATTTGGGGAGTTCTCTCGATTCCTCATGGATCCCATCATCAGAACTGGATTAACTGGAAAGCATACTTATTCAAGAACAAAAAAAAAATTGCAAATCGGTCCATAAATGACGGAGTTCTGAGGTAACGAACCTTAAAAAAAATACAACCGAATTGATAACCTCCTCCTTTTTTTTGAAGTCGGTTAAAAAATGCTTGCATATACGGTCAAATTTCAAAATTAGTTCAGAAATTATTTTGTACAACTTTTCTAAAACTGTTCAACCCATTAAGTTATATAAATAATTTTCCTAGAAAGTTTTTATAAAGTTCTGCTTTTGAGATTTTTTTCATATTTTCTAAACTTATGGTTCAAAAGTTAGAGGGGGACACGCACACATTTTTTTTTTACTTTTGGAGCGATTATTTCCGTAAACATTAACATTAGCAAAATATTGTCTTATTAAATCCCTGTTCATTTTTAAATACCTATCCAACAATATAGGTACGAGTTTACATATTGGTACCAAATTTCAGATTTTTAGTGCCAACGGTCACCGAGATTATCTGCGGACGGACGGACGGACAGACTGACATGGCGAAACCATACGGGTTAGTTGACTATGGAACCCTAAAAAGGGCAATAGCATCACTTCCAATATTTATAAAAATATTTAAAAAAAAACTAATTAGTAGGCAAAAGTGTCTGTGGCTATGAAGCAGGACCGGTATTTATCCAAGCATTTTTATCTAGGGTATCTTCCAGTTTATAATGTGCTTGTGATCATCATTTGTTACCCGACTGCGCCAGAAGGAGGGTTATGTTTTTCGAGAGTATGTATGTATGTATGTATGTATATATGTATGTATGTATGTATGTATAATTGTTTGGCACGCTCTGCAGCCTGAACGGGACGATGGATTTTAGCTTGAGAGGTGTCGTTAGATTCGTATTTACTGTGAGAGTGACACTGGGTATATCAGAATTAAAAAAAAACAAAATGGCGGATTTTTGGCACCAAATTCAAATGTTTGGCACGCTCTGCAGCCTGAACAGCTCGATGGATTTTAGTTTGCGAGGTGTCGTTAGATTCGTAATTACTGTGAAAGTCATATCGTAATAAAAAAAAAAACAATAAATAAAAAAAAACGGTAATTTAAAAAACTAAAAAACCCGACTGCTTTTCTGAGCGTTCATGAAAAAGCCCTAAAACAAGAAAGTCTTTGTACCCGATTGCACTTATCTATATAATATTTTAAATACTGGCAGTCGGAACCCATTCTAGAATTTATTGAGTGCACATACCTATATTACATTGCAGATTACTCCAATCTATTGACTAGACGGCTGACTTTCTAGAATGGGTCCTGACTGCCAGTATTTAAAATATTATATAGATAAGTGCAATCGGGTACAAAGACTTTCTTGTTTTAGGGCTTTTTCATGAACGCTCAGAAAAGCAGTCGGGTTTTTTAGTTTTTTAAATTACCGTTTTTTATTTTTTATTTTTTTAGTTTTATTTTATTACGATATCACTTCCAAAGTAATTACGAATCTAAAGACACCTCTCAAACTAAAACATTTGAATTTAGCGCTAAAAATCAGCCATTTTGTTTTTTTTTTTATTTTGATGTACCCAGTGTCACTCTCACAGTAAATACGAATCTAACGATACCTCTCAAGCTAAAATCCATCGAGCCGTTCAGGCTGCAGAGCGTGCCAAACAATTATACATACATACATACATACATACATACATATTCTCGAAAAACATAACCCTCCTTCTGGCGCAGTCGGGTAAAAACGGTAATTTAAAAAACTAAAAAACCCGACTGCTTTTCGGAGTAGAAAATGCCTTAAACAAGAAAGTCGTTGTACCCGATTGCAATTAACTATATAATATTTTAAATACAAGACAAATTGTAGCAGTCGGAACCCATCCCAGAAAGTCAACCGTCTAGTCAGTAGATTGGAGTAGTCTGCAATGTAATATAGGTCTAAGCCTCCATTTCTAGAATGGGTCCCGACTGCTACAATTTGTCTTGTATTTAAAATATTATATAGTTAAGTGCAATCGGGTACAACGACTTTCTTGTTTAAGGCATTTTCTACTCTGAAAAGCAGTCGGGTTTTTTAGTTTTTTAAATTAGCGTTTTTTGTTTGTTCACTCATCCGCCACACAGTATGTGCTCTGCTCGGTACGAGGCTCCCACTCTGATCGGTATCCTGAACACACATATATCATTCTTATATTGGATCCTTTGTTTGGACACACAGTCAATTGGTATAGATATGTTCTATCTACAGTAAAATTTCATGAAAACATTATTTAAAAAATTAGCTTGTGTGGAACGGAAGCGAACGAATTCAAACACGCATAGAGCAACCAGCGCTAGTGTCCCGCCTCGGTTTCGCTCGGGCAGCAGTTACGTACCAACCTCGTTTACGGCTCTTTCTATTAGTGAAAACCAGTTCAAAGTCCGTCGAGTGCAGGACGAGCTATAGCACTATAATGTACACAGTACTAGCTGAACCGCGCGTGTCGTATCTTTTGAAAACGCGCCCCTCGGCCTGATTTCGTTTATTCGCAATTGTACTCGTAAGATTTCAAGATTTTCCTTTGATTAAAATAGAATATTTGCTACAGGGAACGGTTTACCGTTTCGTAAGGTTTTTTTTATGATATGTAAAATCATCAAATGACAAATCCCACCCTTGGGTGTGGGCGCCGGTGGAACTTCAAGGAGCATTTCCGACGTCTGGCTCCCAGATTGAACGCGACTGGGGCTGCGCTCAAGCGGCTCCTGCCGAACCTGGGGGGTCCAGACGCCTCCTGCCGGAGGCTCTACGCAGGCATCGTTCGGTCCATGGCCCTTTACGGTGCGCCGGTGTGGGCGCCATCGCTACGAAAGCGAGTGGCGGCCCGGCTAACCGCCTGCCAGAGGGTCATGGCCATCCGGATGATCCGCGGATACCGTACGGTGTCCTGCGAAGCGGCGAGCCTCCTTGCTGGCCTACCACCGTGGGATTTGGAGGCAACAGTCCTTGCACACATGCATGACTTACGCGTGGAGATGCAACGTCGGGGCGAAACTCCGCTGCCGCGACAAGTCGCGGCATGGCGGTCAGAGCTCCGGCGGGATCTCATGGTGAAATGGCGAGAGCGACTGTCGCAACCTCGTGCTGGGTACGCCACGATCGAGGCGGTAAGGCCCCTCTTTGAGGCGTGGCTGGAAAGGCCCCACGGCGTCGTCACCTTCCGTTTGGCGCAGGTGCTGACCGAACACGGCAAGTTCGGTCCGTACCTGTACAAGATTCGTGCGGAGACGACGCCCGGGTGTCGCCACTGTGCAGACCGCCCGGTGGACACGGTGGAGCACACAGTCGAGGTGTGCCCCGCTTGGGAAGAGCATCGCCGTGTCCTCGTGGGGGCGATCGGCGGCGATCTCTCGCGCCGGGGCTTGGTTCAAGCCATGCTCCGGAGCGAGGAGGAGTGGCAGGCGGTCGCCTCCTTTTGCGAAGCAGTAATGCTAGTAAAGGAGGAGGCCGACCGCATTAGGCAAAGGCGGACACGCCGCCGCCGCCGCCGGGTTTCCGATCCCAATTTCCGGCCACCGTAGGCGCGGGCTCGCGGACGGTGGGCAATGGGTAGCTCACTGTCCGTCCGTCCGGTAACAGACCGGTCCGAGCTCAGGTCGTCTGCGACGCGCACCGTTCCCGCGCGCCTCAAGGAGTTGTCAGCAAACTGTAGGGGTCCAGCAGGGCCGAAGCCTACTGGGGCCAAAGGTTATGTGAGACTGTCACCACGGGCCCCAGGATAAAGGCAAGGAATGGAAAGGTAGGTTTTTAGTCAGTAAAAGTCTGACACTATTTCCCGCCCCACCCAAGGGCGGGATTTGTCATTGGATGATTTTACCTACGTTAAAAAAAAAAACCCTTGGGTGGGGCGGGATATAGCGTCAAACTTTTACTGACTAAAAACTTACCCTGTTCCTTCCCTGCCTTGGTTCCCTGGAACCAAGGCAGGGAAGGAACAGGGTCCTGGCCCTGGTATGCATTTCATGCTTCCCCAGAGCCCCAGATTAGGCTTCGACCCTACTAGGCCCCTACAGTTTACTGACAGAACTAACTTGAAGCGCGAGGGAACAGTGCGCGCCGTAAACGACTTACCGTTTCGAAAGGTGTTAAACAAATACAGAATGTGTAGTTTCCCAGTTATTGTGACTTTGGCAAAAAGTTTTAAAGCAGTTTGACTTAGTTTTGACGTTTCATTTGAGTAAATAAATATACACCCCCCGCGCCGCCCCGCGTCGCCCCGCGCCGCCCCGCGCCGCCCCGCGCCGCCCCGCGCCGCCCCGCGCCGCCCCGCGCCGCCTCGCGCCCGTTGGCCACAGCCAGCCGCCTAGCGCACAACTTTGTTGTTACTTTATTACGCAGCTCGTTTATTTTAATTACTCTCACGGAGGTCCCGCGCGTGTGTGCTCGCCACACTGAGTGACAAACAAACAGCGCCGAGAACGTTATCAACATGAAGCGAATGTTTTAATAACAACAACAGCTCACTAACTACCGTGTTTATTTGGCGAACTAGTGGGGCTTGTTGTGAGGTAATCATGTGTGACGGCGCTATGGAAAAACTTTTTACAAAAAAATATACCCGACTTCACTAGAAAAAAAAACCACTAAAAAGATCAAAATAACTTTAATTTCGGAGGTCGGTATTTCTCGGTATTGTTTGTTCTTTACACCGACTTCCGAAATTAAAATTATTTTAATCATTTTAGTGTTTTTTTTGCCTATTTCTCATGCCAACCCAAACACTGCTAGGATACATTGTTTTATTACGAAGTTCTCGTGTATACCTTCCACCTTCCGGCTCTATCATCATCATCAGGTCACTTTGATGATACCATTTTCAACATAACTATTCAGAACAATTTATTTTTTTGTATTGTCATAATCGCTTAATTATCTTCATTGTGATATCTATGTGAGTATGAAGTTCCGTTGGCCATTTTTTTAATTTATTTTTTTATTTTGCAAGTAGGTTTTAAAAACGCTTTTACACGTAATTTTTTTATTTCCGTCAGTTTAAACTAGATGAGGCCGTTGTTTCCTAGCTGACTACCCTGAGAAGAAACACCGAAAAAAAACTCAGGGGTCAGGGGGGGTCTCTTAAAGTAAATACGTATTGGTCAAATCACATGAGAATTATGCAGATGTGTCTAAAATGGTCTTTTGAAGAAAGAACTATACAGATTTGAGTGGACCTATCCAGTCAGTGCAAGCATTTGTCAGTATTCGCAAAGCTCAACTCAGGACACTAAGGAGCTCAACGACTTGACGAACAATACCAAGGAAAGGACATTTGGGTAGGCCGCAGAAAATACTCAAATTGCCAGATATACGCTAAAAATTACTGAAAAGAAAAGAGAGAAGAAAACGAAGAGAAAAAAAAATAAAAACTAATCCACATTGTCCTCACATTCATTAAATTGCAAAATAAAAATAATCTACAATGTCAAATTGTAAAAGATGAACATCAATATTAAATTATAAAAAAATAAAATAATAATAATAAAAAGCACAACTGAAAATAAGAACAAAATAAAAAAAAATTACATCAGTAGTAGTGCGTACTTGAGCAGGTCAATCCCAAGCCTTTTCGTCCTTAACATAGTCCTTTACAGTGTAAAAAGCTTTTTGGCAAAGTTTTAGGAAGTTTATTATAGAAGTGTAATATGTATGATCTCTTGCTAGATCACACACTACTTTTAGATGATGTGGACGAAATAGAATAAAAGACTGTATTGTACCAAAAGTTAAGTAGAATGAGCTAATGAACTGATGAGTGTGAAATGAGTGACACGTGGCCCTTGTTGGCCGCAATGAGAACGCCCGACTTGATGGCTCGACGCGAACTGATGATTATTATAAAGTTAAATAAACATGAGACGTAAATGCTGACTTGCATTATGTGCGGTGTTGCACCGTACAGTATACTTACATGGTATCTAAATGAGCTCCCTTTTTTGAGCCTGGTAGCAGGAACTACAAATTTATGTTTGTTCCTGGTATTAAAATTATGAATATCACTGCATTACTTAAACGGATTTTGAAAAAACGGGACCAATCTGGAAGCATAAAAAAAAAAAAAATTGGCAAATCGGTCCATAAACGACGGAGTTAAACGCGAACAAACATAAAAAAAGCATATTTACGGTCGAATTGAGCAACCTTCTTCTTTTTTGATGTCGGTAAAAAATAAACAAGTATTATTACGTTTGAGCCAGATGTGGTGGAGGAGCGACGTCGCACGTCTGTCTCCGCAGCGCAGCCACGCCGCGCGCCGCGCCTCTCCACCGCCGCTGATTATATCAATCAACCCCTGGTTCCTTAACTCACTAATAAATCGGTCGCTTACACAGCAAAACCCACTTTCTGCAGGCTTTTAAAAACTAATAAATGGACACAAAATTAGTTCGAACGTCCATTTAATTGGACACTTATTTGAAAAGATATCGTTCCTCAGCTGCCGCCGCCCGCGCCTGCGGCAGCTGCGACGCAAACAACTGAAGTACAGTAATAGCCTCTTTTCAACCAGATTTAGGAGTCTTTACTTGTGAAGTAATTGAATGAAAGACACCAGTCGGCAGCGGTTCTACTAAGAAAGATCTGAGCTGAATAAGAAAGCTTCTTATGATAAGCTGAGCTCCAATAGTCTCCTACAGATGGAACAGAGCCTTGATTCCACACCTGGCTTCACGAGTAAACCATTTGCATCACGTGGAGCTATAAGCTTTCCACCCGCAGGTCAAACATAAAATCAAACTTGTTTAACCCTGAAAAACTGACATCATAAAGATAAGCCGTAACATGCGAGCGGCCGCCCTCGAGCCCGCAGCTTCCGCCGCGATGACGCATCGACAGTGATCCCTCAGCGCCGACAGAGCGACAGGCGCCGCCGCGCGAGGGTGGCATGACTCGGTAAACAAGTCGTGTGCCGGGAAAGTCACAAGTGTGTAGAGAGACTGGCGCTGTCCGCGCCCGGCCGAGAGCCGCGGAGTTAGTCGAGGCACCGCACGCCGCCGCAGCACAACTCACACGAGCCGGTACAAGCACTACGAGTAACATATATCGCGCAAAGGTTTCTCGCAAACAGTGAGTTCGCAACAGTTCATTTTAAATTATGTGGAGATAAGGAAATATACGGGAACACATCGAGAGCTTCCGATGGGAATATATTGTGTGAGGGTGCTGAGGGCGTGCGAGGTTTGGGTCGAGGGGAGACGGGGTGTACTCGATATTCGCTCACTTAAATAATGATTGAAACAGTGCGGCCATATGTATGTGCGACACCGCAGGCACGCGAACCGCGCGCGTATGACGCGCGGTGGAGTCGCGTGTCTGACGCGCGCCGTGCCGCACACAGATATTCTTAAAACTTATTTTCAAGTTCGTTTATGTTGTTCAATTCAGACACAGATACACTTTGTACTACGACATGAACTTTACAACTTGGAGTACATGTATACGACTTACTGATTATTAAGTTGTAATAAAGCAACGTCATCTTCCGCCAGTAAGCATATTAGGTTGAAGCGAAAACAAACCGACGAACCTAGACACGAATACGGTTAGGTATGAATTAAGCTGGATTATAAAATTCGAGATTAAGTACATGTGTGTATGCCGCGGTACCTAACTGTATAAGTAGTTTCGTGATTCGTCGATATGGCGTAAACGTGGGATAAGGTACAGCAGACCAATCAATTGTTGAAGATGTTACGTAATGGTGTAAACGCGGCTTAAGGTACCCCACACTAATAAATTGTTGGCATGATGTATATGCGAGGTAACTGAGGTAAGGTAGGTTCTTCACATTAACAAATTATAGAAGTTGTGTTTGTCGACACGGCGTAAACGCGACAAGTACTTCATACTAACAAACTAAGTTGTTTCAACATGGTGTACTATCGGTATACCGTAAATCAATATTTTGAACATCGAGATTTCGTTACACAGGCTGTGCATCGTCTGTTAATGAATACTTTGGAAACTCACAAACAGATAACGCACACAGTGGACAGCAAGGTCTAGAACAAGGTCGACGCCACCAGGCGGGTGCTGGTCGGCCACCAATTTCAACCCCTTTTGAGCTTTGATTGTTTATGACCCCATTCTCAATAAACCAAAAGGCTTTAAAAAAGAATAAAAGTTCGTCATTTATGTCGACGGAGAATCACACTGAGCCCCAAGCTTGGGCTCGCTATTGATTAATGAAATATTTAGAAAAGTAAAATTTTACAAACAATAGAAGTTACAGGATTCGCACAAGCTCCGTACATTGACCGCATCCACCCGCACACGCACCGCGCACATCCGCACACGCCACCCGCCGCGCACACGGACGTCATGCACGCCGCACATGCAACACACACGCTACGCAGACACACACAGCACTGAGCCGCACTCCGCGTACAGACTTCGCCGCCATGCCAGTGGAACACATGTGTGCTCCTCTTCTCCTTCGCAGTACTGCCACACTGTGCTGTCATTAGCTGGGTGTGGGCGCTCGGTTATAACGTCACAATCACTTCAAACGAGGATTAATCAGCTGGTTAAACCATATACGAGATAAGAGAAGCTTTTGGACAAGAGAAGGTTGCCGCCTTGGCAACCCAACTATTTGGCGCCATTTATAAGGTTAGAGAGTAATTAAGTCTTACGTCCACCTTCTACGACAGAGAGCAACCACCTCCAGGTCCATCTCATGGTCGTGTAAGGCCATGTTTATGGAGACGCGGCGCGTTGGGCGTTTCGGCCTGGGTCCTGGCCATGGAGGCTCTCGGGCCTCGATTGAGGGGGCTCTTCAGCGCATGTTTGGAGAGAGGCCAGTTCCCACTTCGCTGGAAGACGGGAAAACAGGTCCTCATAGCGAAGCCGGGGCGCCCTGCGGACTCTCCGTCCGCGTACCGGCCCATTGTTCTGCTCGACGAGGTGGGCAAGCTCTTTGAAAGAGTCATTGCAAACCGCCTCGTCGCGCGCCTTGCACGAGTGGGACCGGACCTTTCGGACGGACAGTTCGGCTTTCGCAGGATGCGCTCCACGGTGGATGCCATCATGCGCGTGCGAGCCCTCACGACGGGGGATGCGGTGTCCCAGGGCAGGTGTGTCGTGGCAGCGTCCTTGGATATTGCCAACGCCTTTAATTCCCTGCCCTGGAGTAGCATTGGAACGGCACTCCGGTACCACCGGGTGCCCGACTACCTCTGTCGTGTAATCGAGGCCTACCTGTCGGAGAGGTATATCATTTACCCCGGTCACCAGGGAGAGTGGAAACGTCGAGAGATGTCGTGCGGTGTTCCGCAGGGATCGGTACTGGGACCACCCTTGTGGAACATCGGGTACGACTACGTGCTGCGCGGCAACTTCCCTGACGGGGTCAGCGTGGTCTGCTACGCGGACGACACGTTGGTCCTAGCACGGGGAGAGTCGTACCGGACGGCGGTCGAACTAGCGACACGCGGGGTTGCGATAGTCGTTGATAGGATCCAGCAGTTGGGACTCGAGGTGGCATTGCACAAATCCGAGGCCATGTGCTTTCATGGCCCTCGGGGTGCGCCACCACCGGGTTCCCAGCTAACGGTAGGAGGAGTTCACATCAGCGTCGGGTCGACGATGAAGTACCTGGGACTCGTCCTCGACAACTGGTGGAACTTCAAGGAGCACTTCGACGTCTGGCTCCCAAACTGAACCGGACTGGGGCTGCTCTCGGGCGGCTCCTGCCCAACCTCAGGGGACCAGACGCCTCCTGCCGGAAGCTGTACGCAGGAATCGTTCGGTCCATGGCCCTCTACGGGGCTCCAGTATGGGCACCGTCGCTGCAACAGCAGCAGAGGGCCCAGCTGAATGCGTGCCAGAGGGTCATGGCAATACGCATGGTGCGAGGGTACCGAACGATTTCCCGCGAGGCGGCGACCCTCCTTGCTGGCCAACCACCATGGGATCTGGCGGCAACAGTCCTTGCACACATGCACGACAAGCGCATGGAGATGCAACGCCGGGGCGAAATTCCACTGCCACGACAAGTCGAGGCATGGCGGACAGAGCTCCGGCGGGATCTCATGGCGAAATGGCGTCAGCGACTATCGCAACCTCGTTCGGGGCGCGCCACAATCGAGGCGATAAGGCCCATCCTTGAGGCGTGGCTGGAAAGACCTCACGGAACTCTTAACTTCCGCACGACGCAGGTCCTAACGGAACACGGAAAGTTTGCCAAGTTCCTGTTCCGGATTCGTGCGGAAGATTCGCTCGGGTGTCGCCACTGTGCGGAACACCCGGAGGACACGGTGGAGCATACTGTAGAGGTGTGCCCCGCCTGGAAGGAGCATCGCCGTGTCCTCGTGGGGACAATCGGCGGCAGCGATCTCTCTCGCCGGGCCTTGGTTCAGGCCATGGTCTGGAGTGAGGAGGGATGGCAGGCGGTCGCCTCCTTCTGCGAAGCAGTAATGCTAGCAAAGGAGAAGGCCGACCGCATCAGGCAGAGGCAACGGGGCGCTCGCCCCAGCCGCCGCCGGGATTCCGACCCCGATTTCCGGCCACCGCAGGCGCGGGCTTGCGGACGGCGTGCAATGGGTAGCACGCTGTCCGATTGTCCGGTAACATACCGGACCGAGCCCAAGTCGTCGACGGCGCGTTCTGTTCCCGCGCGCCTCAAGGAGCTGTCAGCAAACCGTAGAGGCCCAGCCTGCTAGCTGCAGGCAGGCAGGGTCGAAGCCTGCTGGGGTTAAGGGCCGTTTTCTGAGAGGAAGGCTCAGCCCCGGCATGATAGGCAACGAAGGAACGGGGTAGGTTTTTAGTCAGTAAGAGTCTGACACTACTTCCCGCTCCACCCAAGGGCGGGACTTGTCATTGGATGATTTTACCTACCATAAAAAAACCGCCACCACCGCGCGACTGCAGCCAGGATGTGCACCATCTCCTGTAGCAGATTGAACAGACTGTAGAAGCTGATGTACCAGAATTTGACTTTGACAACATCTCTATCGGTCTCCTCTTGTTTAGACGTTATTTGCCTATATGTACGGTATATGACACATCGGCTAGGTCACTTTCTATTTTATTATCTTTGCTTGTATGGAAAGCAGAACGTCACTAATCGCGCAACAAACATTTGAATACATCATCATCTTCCTGCCCTTTCCCATTTTATTTGGGGTCAGCGCAACACGTTTTCTTCTTCCATTCTGCCCTGTCACCTATCACTAACTTCTTTTTCTTTCATATCACTCTTCACACAATCCAACCATCTTTTCTGATGCACAGCTGCAAGTGTTAATAAATTATCCTTTTCAAACTTAGTTTTACAATAAATTCCGTAGCGGATCTCGTAGCCATCTGGCGTAGCCGCGTAGCACTCGGCTACGAGACTTCAGCCATTAAGTAATTCGCAGATCGGCCCCCCTAGCCAAGTTACAATCGTATCGTTTTGCGTGGACGCTTGGAGTTGGCCACGCCCCCAATTCGTTTGTTCGAACAAAGGAGTTGTGAGCGTGATCAACTCCAAGCGTTAATGTAAAACGAAACGATTATAACTTGGCTAGGGGGGCAGATATTGAACTTATGTCGTTACTATTAAAGGTCTGTATTGCTACCCAGGAATGTAGACCTTCAATGTAGAACCAGCCTGTGGGGCAAGAGCTGCGCAGCGCTCAGCCGAGCTGTATGATCTTCGACAGCCAACTGATTTTCTTTTCGTGTTGTTTTTGACTTTTGTCTAGTGCATTGATCGTCGGTACCACTACCTTGTTAACATCCTCGCAGGCTCATGAGTATGGTCGAGTGGTGTGGCTGTGACGTGAGGGTGACGTGAGGGTGCCGGGCACTCCGGACGGGTTCGCTCCGGGCGATGATCTGTCCCTTACATTTATTTCATTAGTTAAGGCTAAAATCTTTGTTTCGACTTGTTGCCATCGGCAAGTTGCTACACGTGGATCTGCAGGTTGGAGGTAACTGTAATGTAAACATTATATTGTATATGTTTACATTTCATGCTACAGTCAAGGGAACTGTATCTCGAAGTTTCAGATTGGTATCAGGCGACAAGAACGTCTCATAACCACTTATAGACAGAGACACTTAAATTAAACGTCAAATGTAATATCCCGCCAATTTCTATTCGCAATTTCTATTCGCCAATTACTAATCACAGATTGTCAAACATTATCTTATAATTGCTATTGTTATCAATTGGTTTATAGTCAAACCGCTTTTAAACGGTTTAAGAGCATTTAAGTAACTCATTAGTACTTGATTTGTGAAAGGATATTAGAAACATCTGACAGTATTGTAATAATCGATTCAAACTATTTATTAGATTAAAGTAGCAATAATATAATCCAGATGAGAGCAGTGGTGGCCGAGTGGTAACGGCCCCGACTTACGAGTTGTAGGTCGCGGGTTCAAACCCAGCCAGGCGCATTACTTTGTGTAATTTATTTCATCACCACTGCTCTCAAACTCAAACGATGAAGGAAAACATCGTAAGGAAACCGGCATGTCCTAAAACCAAAAATTCGAAAACGTAACATCCACCAACCTGCACTGGGCTCGTGGATTACGGCCCATTCCATTTCCCAGAGAGGAGGCCTGAGTCCCAGCAGGGGGAACATTATAAGGCTGATGCTATGCTAATACAATCCAAGATACATCTCAATGATCATTAAACAAATAAATTAACGATGCGACGATTTATAGTCTTTTGTACATGGCGTACCCAAGTTCTGGGTAAGGTCCAAATCAGCAAAATATTTTTATAAGCATAGCGAAATAAATAAACGAAAATATGTATTTGGTGGTTGTGTGCAGCACATGAGATGGACTCAGTCTATGAATGAGAACGTCTTCAGAGGTTTGGAGTAGTAACAAACATTTTTAGCTGTGGTTGTCACGGCTGATGCTGTAGAGTGTCAACGGCAATAATAAACAGAGTAAATTTGAATTAAATGCTACCAGCGGTGGGTACGTGTACGTTCAATTACAATCTGTTGTTTTGTCATCAGGCGGCGTCTCTGCGGGCGCGGCCCTCGACTCCTGAACTTGTATTACTGTTCAATTTAACAACTCGAATACTTTTCATGTGAGTAACATTCAGAGCTCTATTTAAGAAAACTACTGAATATTATGTCGCCGAGATTCTTTGGAATATCTACTTTTATATTTTTCAAATAAGTACACGTCACAGGAAAGAGTAATAATGTATTAATTGTGATACAAGTTTTTAATGTAATTTGCTACCGTCGAGGTGGTTTTAAGACCCGAGCCATGGCGAGGACATGGTGAGCCCAGAACGGTAACCATACATTACTCACGTGTATCATACGACGTTTTTCAATATACTTGTGAAGAAAAATAATTTAGCTAAGCATACAAAACACAACAAACAAAACTAGTGACATTTTTCATAATATGGCGGTAAAAAATTAAATCTGTTTTCATAGGCGAGCATCTAATTTTTTCAAATTTATCCATAGCTGAAGGCTGTGGCTATATAGTCTTTTGATCAAATTGACTAGTCGATGTTTGTTTTCTTGCGTTAAAAAGCGTTAAAAGATTCTACGATAATGTCATTTTTAGTGACAATAGAATGCGGATAAGACATTTTCTAATGTTTTTGTAGTTTTATTTGATTGTATTTAATTATAAATACAGCCAATGAAATTCACTCGAAAAAATCACACCAAAAATGCGCATCGTGGCCATAAACCACAAAGAAAAACCATTTTTATTTGAACGAACGATTTTTATATTAAATGTTTTTTTCAAATTCAAAAATATTTTTATTTCATATATGCCTACATTTAAAAAACTTATAAAACGTCAGAAGATAGTGTACGGTTCGAAATAAGTCGTTTCCTATGGAGAAGAACCAGCAAGAAACTCCATGGTTACTCTTTTAAAAAAATGGTTTGTCTTACAATATTTCCATATTACAGCATTCATAATTATGTAAGGACAGTGTAGACCGGTCAATATTGTACGCAAAATCACAATAAAAATAAACATAATAAAAAAAGTGGGTCGTAAAAGAAAGTACTCTAAGAATTCACGAAGTCTACAGTGTTCTCACATTCACAATATAAAAAAGAGGCTTATACGAAAAGCAACAAAAATATATAATTACAACTATCACTACAACAAGTTTGCCAGTAACATGTTAATAAAATAAATTATTAACGAATATAAAGTGGTTGAGGTCAAAAAAATATAAAAAATATTGCAAAAGCAATGTGTCAAAAAAAAAACCTGTATAATTAAAACAAATATGGAGCAATTAATAGACACGCTTAAACCGTATTAATCAGTTACCAGGAGGCCACATGTACAGAAGCAGTCATTACCAAACAAGCGTGTCCGCGACATAGTCTTTAACCTAATAATATCCTTTTTTGGTTAGGACACGCTTAATATGAGTTTTGAACTTTCCCTTGCTAAGTTCAGTAATCACCTTTGGAAGCTTGTTGTAAAAGCGTATGCTGTTTACTAAGAATGACTTGCTGGTCTTAGCTAATCTCCATTTGGGTAATACAATTTCGTTTTTACTACGTGTATTTTTGTTATGAATATCGCTTCTAATTTTAAATAGTCCCAAGTTTTTACGAACATACAAAATACTTTCTAAGATATAAAGAGAGGGCATAATCACTATATCGATTTCTTTAAATTTATCTCGGAGGGACTCACGAGGACCCAATTTATAAATAGCCCGGATTGCTCTCTTTTGTAAAATGAAAATTGAGTCTACATCAGCAGCAGATCCATACAGTAAAATGCCATAAGACGTAATGCTATGGAAGTAAACATAGTAAACCAACCTAGCTGTGGCTACATCGGTTAATTGCCTTATTTTTCTTACTGCATATGCTGCTGAGCTTAGTCTACCTGAAAGCGTTCTAATATGAGTTAGAACGAATGCACTGCAGTTTAGAATCGATGGTAATACCTAAGAACACGGCACTGACGCCAACTTGAGGGACATTCGGTTATGAAAACTTTATACATTTAGTTTTATTTGTATTTAGTTTTATTTGCATTTAATAATAGCCGCAAACCATTTCGAAAAAACAGCCAGACTGTCGTTCTCCCCCGCTGACTCAGAGTCTCCGGCCCCAGCTCGTGGAGGGTGTGGTGAGCGCTCTGTTCCCTACGCGACGGGAGCATACTCCCCCGCCTATGGCTCCGCCACCAGCAGCGGTGTCCGATGCGGACCACAACGGCAACGACGGCAACAATGCTCCAGAGGTGACCGAGGTGGAGATGAGAGTGGCGGTGCTAGGGCTGAGTGCCAAGAACACCGCCCCAGGACCCGATGGCTTGCCTGGAAAAGCCTGGGTCCTGGCCATGGAGGAACTCGGATCTCGACTGAGAGGGCTCTTCAGCGCATGCATGGAGAGGGGCCAGTTCCCGCTTCGCTGGAAGACGGGGAAACTGGTCCTTATCGCGAAGCCGGGGCGCCCCGCGGACTCTCCGTCCGCGTATCGGCCCATTGTGCTGCTCGACGAGGTGGGCAAGCTCTTTGAAAGAGTAATTGCAGACCGCCTCGTCGTGCATCTGGCACGGAAGGGGCCGGATCTTGCGGACGGCCAGTTCGGATTTCGCAGGAGGCGCTCCACTGTGGACGCCATCATGCGCGTGCGAGCCCTCACGACGGGGGATGCGGTGTCCCGGGGCAGGTGTGTCTTGGCGGTGTCTCTGGACATCGCCAACGCCTTCAACTCCCTGCCCTGGAGTTGCATTGGTAGGGCACTCCGGTACCACCGGGTGCCCGACTACCTCTGTCGGGTGATCGAGGCCTACCTGTCGGACAGGTTCATCATCTATCATACATCCCGGTCATCAGGGGGAGTTGAAACGGCGAGAGATGTCGTGCGGTGTTCCGCAGGGATCGGTACTAGGGCCACCCTTGTGGAACATCGGGTACGACTACGTGCTGCGCGCCGACCTCCCCGACGGGGTCAGCGTGGTCTGTTACGCAGACGACACGCTGGTCCTGGCGCGGGGACGGTCGTACCAGGCGGCGGTCGAACTAGCGACGCGCGGGGTTGCGACAGTCGTGGAGAGGATACAGCAGTTGGGACTCGAGGTGGCATTGCACAAGTCCGAGGCCATGTGTTTTCACGGCCCTCGGAGCGCGCCACCTCCGGGCTCCCAATTAACGGTAGGAGGAGTTCACATCGGCGTCGGGTCGACGATGAAGTACCTGGGACTCGTCCTCGACAGCCGGGTGAACTTCAAGGAGCATTTCCGACGTCTGGCTCCCAAATTGAATGCGACTGGGGCTGCGCTCAAGCGGCTCCTGCCGAACCTGGGGGGTCCAGACGCCTCCTGCCGGAGGCTCTACGCAGGCATCGTTCGGTCCATGGCCCTTTACGGTGCGCCGGTGTGGGCGCCATCGCTACGAAAGCGAGTGGCGGCCCGGCTAACCGCCTGCCAGAGGGTCATGGCCATCCGGATGATCCGCGGATACCGTACGGTGTCCTGTGAAGCGGCGAGCCTCCTTGCTGGCCTACCACCATGGGATTTGGAGGCAACAGTCCTTGCACACATGCATGACTTACGCGTGGAGATGCAACGTCGGGGCGAAACGAGCTCCGGCGGGATCTCATGGTGAAATGGCGAGAGCTACTGTCGCAACCTCGTGCTGGGCACGCCACGATCGAGGCGGTAAGGCCCCTCTTTGAGGCGTGGCTGGAAAGGCCCCACGGCGTCGTCACCTTCCGTTTGGCGCAGGTGCTGACCGAACACGGCAAGTTCGGTCCGTACCTGTACAAGATTCGTGCGGAGACGACGCCCGGGTGTCGCCACTGTGCGGACCGCCCGGTGGACACGGTGGAGCACACAGTCGAGGTGTGCCCCGCTTGAGAAGAGCATCGCCGTGTCCTCGTGGGGGCGATCGGCGGCGATCTCTCGCGCCGGGGCTTGGTTCAAGCCATGCACCGGAGCGAGGAGGAGTGGCAGGCGGTCGCCTCCTTCTGCGAAGCAGTAATGCTAGTAAAGGAGGAGGCCGACCGCATTAGGCAAAGGCGCACACGCCGCCGCCGCCGCCGGGTTTCCGATCCCAATTTCCGGCCACCGTAGGCGCGGGCTCGCGGACGGTGGGCAATGGGTAGCTCGCTGTGCGTCCGTCCGGTAACAGACCGGTCCGAGCTCAGGCGCGCACCGTTCCCGCGCGCCTCAAGGAGTTGTCAGCAAACTGTAGGGGTCCAGCAGGGCCGAAGCCTACTGGGGCCAAAGGTTATGTGAGACTGTCACCAAAGGCCCCAGGATAAAGGCAAGGAATGGAAAGGTAGGTTTTTAGTCAGTAAAAGTCTGACACTATTTCCCGCCCCACCCAAGGGCGGGATTTGTCATTGGATGATTTTACATACGTTAAAAAAAAAAAAAAAAAAAAGCCAGACTGTCGTTGACATGCAAGACATCCCAATCTTTTCTATCCACTTTAAAAATAAGGGAAGTGTCATCAGCAAATAGAATTACATTGGATAAATTAGCCATCATGTAAGGAAGATCATTAATATAAACTAGAAAAAGGAAAGGTCCAAGAATCGAACCCTGAGGCACGCCCATCTTTACTAGAGACCCCGAGGACGTCGCCCCATTAATGTTACTTTTTGTTATTAAATAAATCGTTTTTACAAGTTAAAATGGTTGAAATTGCATGATATAAGTAATAAGACACTAATTTATACTATTGAACGAACGCAATAACGTAATAAATAAATATGTTATTTTTTTCGTATTCAAAATTTGATTTGCGATCAAAGAGGTTGAACAGAAAGGTTATAGCTACATTACAGCGCTAGTGCATAATGGTAATGAAAATGTCACAGTTTGATAACAGGGGCCATTATATACCTAATTGTAGTGTAATAAGAGCCACTTTCTGAGCAAGTGTATTGAAAATATGATTTTTTTTTTCGTCTTCAAAATTTGATTTGCGAACAAAGAGGTTGAAGAAAAAGGTTATAGCTTTACAGCACTAGTGCGTAATGGTAATCAAAATGTCACAGTTTGGTAACAGGGGCCATTACATATCTAAGTGTAGTGCAATAAGAGCCACTTTCTGTGCAAGTGTATTGAAAAATATGTCTTCTGTGTCAATGTTCAAGTTAGGTTGCAGTTGAGTAACGTGCTGCTAGTCCAGTGCGTCCGGCGCCTCGCCGGCCACGCGGGGCGGAGTACCTCGCGGAGTGGCGCGAGGGGCTGCTGCCAGGCGCGCCGGCCTCCGCGTGGGGCGGAGCACCTCGCGGAGCGGGGCGAGGGTCTGCTGCCAGGCGCTGCTTCATTGTTTGCACATCTACAACAGACACAAGTCTGCGAGCCCCCCAGCAGTGCGTGTGTCGGCTCCGTACAGCACCTGAGGCAGACGGCAGCCATGCTGAACCGTTTACTAACTGAGATTAACGACAAGCCATCCGCCCCCCCCCCCCCTCCTCCCCGCAGAGCAAACAAACGGAATTTCTTAATTAAAGCCGTGGCCAGCGTGAGCAGTCGTCAAGTCGTGCGACAGCGGGGCACGGCGGCGGCTAGCAACCAGGTCCGTCATTACCTACTTATACGTATATTTGCTATTGATATTGATAATACATTAATCTGTCCTAGCTCAGAGGACACCGGTGTCCTCTCACATCCACGCCACTATAGGCCTTAATTCCGATGTTTAGAGTCTACTTTTGTATGAACAAGTTGGGTAGTTGTGGATCGAAGTGTTAAATCAGGAGTTCTCTACTATACACAATGCCTCCGTCAAAGTCGCCGGACCGGTGTGGGAATAACTTTACTATAACTGTAAGTTCCATCATAATTCCTGCCGGAGCAGAGATGACATGATGTAATTACGTAGCCTCCCAGCAGGTAGCCACCTAAAATAATAATATGAGAGAAGTCAACTGCAAAACTTTATAATCTTTGTACAAAAGATTTCCCTCGCACTAACATACTACTCATACACATCGTGGACATGGTACTGGTGTGGGGGCGAGAGGCGGCGGGGGGGGGGGAGCACCTGGACGAGATAACTTCCTGATGAATTTGATAATGAGGGACTTTAACTTGCTCCTGGACTACGAATGTCCAGTGGTGCTATTCACTAAGAAAACGCAGCGCTGCGTCAACGACGAACACCCAAATAGAATACATTGGATTGTTAGCCTAATGTGCCTATACATTGGATTGTTAATTCAATGTATCCTATTTGGATATTTGTCGTTGCAGCAGCGCTGCGTTTTCTTAGAGTTACCTACAAGTCCGCGGATCGTTTTCATACGACGAGAATTAAAGACGTTTGCTGTATGCCGATGATTAGCAACTAGCCTTGGCCTTATAATTGTGACTGTTGTAAAATGCAATGGACTCGGTCAGCCGCTGAGGCGTAATTGATTAATTAATATCTACGCAGATTTACGTTCTCAGTTTGAAATAGCAGAAAGCTTTGCAAGAATTTAATATATATTAATACATTACACAAGCACAGAGCGTCGGGAGCGGTAGGACTAGTATGTAGGTATGCATATCTTTCGTCCGAGTCAGAGCGAAGTAAACTACTAACAAGTAAAAGAAAAAGGAAAAACATTAAAGTGACCCGCTCAAAACTTGTAAAGGAAAAGTTACAAACGTCGGGAGCGGTAAGTCGCCATCCCGCATTCGTTGATTTGAAACTCGGCTGGCTGTGGAGCCTCGCTGGCGGCCGCGCTAACAGCTCAGCTAGCTCGGCAACGCGCAGCTGACAGCTACTCGTTTCAGTGTTAGGTATACTGACTGCTGCGAATGTACATACAGACAGATGCTGATGATGATGATGAAATGATGTGCTGTGTACAGACTTGACCAATACTCATTGAACCAGCCCAACTAGCAGCACCGCGCAGCTGAGTCACTACGAGTGCAGTCTCGAGGTGAAGTAGAGCAACAGACTCATAAAATAAATAAAATAAAATATCTGACATAATTTACCAATACATAATAATATTATTATAATAAAATAATGACATGCATACATAATTCAATTTAAATATACATATTACATAGTTTAAAAATAACGATGACAAAAATAAATTAAAATATGTAACATAATTCACCACATAATATTATACACATACATACCTTTTACACTTGTAATTACCTATAATAATAATTAATTGATTACATGAATTGTTGTAGTCTTCGTCCTCTCTCCTAACTTTGCTGTGCCCGACAGGGTCCATATTGATCGTGACAATATTTATACCAGCTATATGTACTATGCAATGCAATAAAATATTGAGTATTGGTAATTCGTCTAAATAGTCGTTCAAGTTATAGTGCACGTAGCAAAACTGACTAAATACATTTAAACTGTGTTATTAATACTTGTTCTGCTGCAAGTAAATAAAATTTCGTTTCATCCTTCTTGGTAAATCATAAGCTGCGATATAATCTATGTCTAGGTTATGGCGGGAACGTGTCGAGCCGGCGCGCAGTGCCCGTTTGCGCGAACGATTTGGAGCCACTTTTGTCCCTTACATAACTCATGTTTTTAACCGATTAGGAGGTAGCCCGTAGAACACTTCAATAAATGATTGTTTATTGAATGTTCAGTTTATTTTTAACACTTTTTAGTGCTATTTGCGGCCACCTAAGGCCTTGTTTACGGAGACGCGGCGCGTTGCGCGGCGCGTTGGGTAGTCCATCGTACATTGCCATATGTTTGCTGCTGCAATGTACGACGAAAGCCCAACGCGCCGCGCCTCCGTAAACACGGCCTTAGACGCAGGCTTGCAGGCAATGAGCCAAGGGGTCTCCATTCGACCATCCGGTAAGGACCAAGCCCGAGTCGACACCGCCGGCACCTGCGAGGGCCGCGCGAGCGTTTGAACCGTGGCCTAAGAACGTAAAGGGCAAATTAACCTTTTGAATAGCTTAATCAGAGACACAATAGAAAAACAATAGGTGTGCGGACACCGGTGTCCTCTTGGGAATTAATGAATGGAATATAAGCGTAAATTTAAGTCAGTAAAAGTCTGACAGGCCCGGTCGCTCCACGTTAGAGCAGGAGAAGTAAATTAATTATTTCCCACTTCGAAAAAAGTCAATGTCAAAAAACGAAAACACAAAACCAGAAGCACCGACTGGTGAAAGAGTTTCTAGAAGCGGTTGAATAATTTCAGCGGTTACCCCGACATGCCTCTCTGTAGTAGTGTAGATTGCGCTCGCCCAATCCCTCCTTCTCTCAATTCTTGATTATGCCGATGTCAGTTATTTAGACCTAACTGAAGCGCAGCTAGATAAGCTTGAGCGACTCCAAAACTTTTGTATTAGTCTCATATTTGGTTTACGCAAGTATGACCATGTTTCTGAATATTCCGTATTAAGCTCAAGTGGCTGCCAATCCGCCTTCGCCAGAATACCCATATTTTATCGTTACTTTACAGTGTCTTGTTTATTCCTACAACCCCCTCTTATCTCAAAGAACGTTTTAAGTTCCTTCATGACACACATAGTAGACATTTGAGATCATCGGAGAACTTGAAGCTTTTGGTGCCCTCGCATTCTTCCAAATCCTGCGACAAGCTATTCACGGTCCAGGCGCTGCGATTATGGAACGCGTTGCCAATGGCAGTTAGGCAAGCCCAATCGCTAGGTTCTTTTAAAAATCTTGAATACATTGGAAGCCAAGAAAGTGTTAAAGAGATGGTTACAAGACCTAACGTATGAGCAAACCGAAAACTTAATCTGTCCATTGAGATGATCAGTATGTGAACACAAACAACTACATAAACACCTATACTATAGTCACAAGTTCACAACACACACCAGACACTGATACACCCTGCTATTTACTTCTTTAACAACAATTATAGTCCTGCTTTGTCTTTTAAACACGAAAAAAAAATGTCTGATCTTCTTTTTGTTTCTTTAAAGAAGTTATGACAAGTAATATTTGTATTATTATTGTTGATTATTTTTATTTTTATTTCATAATAGTTTCATTCGATTTTTATTCATTGATTGACATAGCTACATAGCAATTTGATTTATTTAATTATTATTATTTTCTTTTTATGATATGTGGATTTTGACATTAAATTAATAGAAAGTTTTTGTGATTTAGGAAAAGAATTAAATGATTAATGTAATACGATTTAATTTTAATGTTTGGGGGTAGTGGAACAGAGAGTATCCCACATACCTCCGTTAAAAAGGGAGGATCCTCCGACCAGACGGGTGTTGTGTCTGGTGGGCTACTGCCCGATAGATGATTTCGGGTTTGTTCTATATGTTCCAATCGCGCCGCTAATCTTACTTGCGCGATGCAGGATTAGTTCATTTTGTGACGACATAGATGTCGCTACATCACTCCCCTCCGGAGATCGGAGATCGATGGTTCTTGATGCTTCTTGATGCGTCGTGATGCGTGCCAAGCCAATGGAGGTTCCAGTGAGTCGGAACCGGATTCCGCATAGTTCTCGGTGAGTCGGAACTGTCTGCGGTGATGCCCCAGTGAGTCGGGGTGGTACTATCCCAGTGAGTCGGGATACGATGCTGCAGGCTCCAGTGAGTCGGAGTAGTGCGGCTGGGTCCAGTGAGTCGGAGCGGTGCTGTGCGACGTAGGGCTTGACTGCTGTCGTCGACCAGGAGAAAGCTCTTCATATGACTGGCCGAAGGTGCAAGTACTTAGCCAAGGTCGCTGATGAGGCTGAGGGTGATGACCAGGTATTACCAAGTAGGCATGCTGGTGGTCAGGATACCCATATAGCCGTGGGTGCTGGTTGTATGGCTCGCTGCTCGAAAGCTTGAGGAAGTGATGATGAAGTCACGAAGTAGTTGCTGCACGAAGGCTGCGCTGACGTTCTTTGTCGAGGGTCACCAGTTTGGGATAGAAGAACAAATACAGAGAGGATACAAATGTAATGTTTTGAATTTCATCTGATTTAATTTTAAGTGTAATGTAATTCTGTATTTCTTTCTTACTCATACTTTTTTTTTATTCTTGTTTTTATTTTTATTGTTATTGATTCCTTTCTATTATCTCCTATACCGAGAAACTGTGCTGTCGCAAAAAAAACCACCTGCATAATGTGTTAATCACCTGGGCCACCAAGATTCAGGCTACGCCTAGTTTGAGGCCCACGGCCACTTCTATAGTGATAAATGATGATAAATGATAAATGATATTTATTTTGTAAGTAGGTTTTTAAAAACACTTTTACACGTCAAAATTTTTTTGTCATTTTAAACTAGATGAGGCCGGTGTTTCCTAGCTGACTACCCTGAGAAGAAACACCGAAACAAACTCAGGGGTCAAAGTCTCTTTTAAAGTCCATACAGTAAATATGTATTGTTCAAATCACATGAGGACCATGCAGATTTGTCTGAAATGGCCTTTTGAAGAAAGAACCATACAGATTTGAGTGGACCTGTCCAGTCAGTGCAAGCATTTGTCAGTATTCGCAAAGCTCAACTCAGGACACTAAGGAGCTCAACGATTTGACGAACAATACCAAGGAAAGGACATTTGGGTAGGCCGCAGAAAATACTCAAATTGCCAGACATATGCTAAAAATTACTGAAAAGAAAAGAGAGAAGAGAAGAGAAAAAATAATAATAATAAAAACTAATCCACATTGTCCTCACGTTCACAATAATAAACGAAAAAAAAAAATAGTTTACAAAATGTAATAATAATAATAATAAATTATTTATTTCAGATTCATCTTGCGATTACATCCATATTCGTTAGTACAATGCGAGCTTACAAACTAGTGTTAGTAAAAAAAAAAAAAAAATTATGACTAAACAACACAAAAAAAATAAAATATATTGGTGGCCAGTCCGGGTGGACTTCCCGATGATGGTGGAAAATCACTACACGACTGCATGCAGCCGTATCCAGCGAGCCAGCATCGGAGAGTCCCACCGGTCCGCCAGCGCGCGCAGGATGGTGTTGGGACTGTCGCGTGTACGGCGCATGATAGAAGCGCACCGTTTGCGCATGATGGCCGCGAAGCCGTCTGTGTGGGCCGCCGCGAACATCGCGGAGGCACTGCAGTGGCGCGGCAGCCCCATCAGCACCCGGAACGCGTTATTGTACTGGACGCGCAGATCGCCGTATGTCCGCTGCGTATAGTTAACCCACAGGCTACAGGTGTAAAAGGACTGACAGTACGCTTTAAAAAGTGCAACTTTGACAGTCCCCGTACACCGCGAAAACCTGCGGGCCAACATGTTGCATCGGACAGACAGCGCTCTGCGCTCCCTATCAATATCCACTCTGTCCTTAAGGTCCTCGGTGACCCAGTGGCCCAAATACTTAAATTGCTCGACTTTCTTTAGAGCTGTACCACATAATGTGAAATTCGGAACGAATGTGTATCGCTTGTTGTCTGGCCTGAAAATCATTATCTCACTTTTTTTTACGTTGTAATTGAGCCCATGAGTCACCGCATAGGACTCACAAATATTCAGGAGCCTTCGTAAGGCACCAATCGACGGGCTCAACAGCACCATATCGTCTGCGTAGCTGATGTTATTGACGCATACTCCATCTATATGACACCCGATGCCGGTGCTGCTGAGCTCCTCGATCAGTCGGTTGACATACAGGTTGAAGAGCGTAGGAGAGGTCAGCCCCCCCTGCCTCACCCCGCATTCCAACCCGTACTCCCCCGAGAGCGAGCCTGCCCATTTCACACAATTCTTCTGCTTGTTATACCAATGCATAAATAATAGCATAATTTCTCCAGGTAGACTAGTTTCATCCCTTAATTTACCCCATAGAATATCGTACGATACAAGATCGAAAGCTTTCGATAAATCAAGGTAGCAAGCATACACTGGAGTCTTTCTACTAGTGTAATACTGAACAGTCCGCTTGAGGCACAGGATAGCACTCTCGGTAGAAAGGCCGGGCCTGAAGCCGAACTGCGCGTCGTTTAGCGAGACATGTTTATCCAGGTGCTGACCAAGCAGACTGTCCAGCACTTTGGCAACTACTGTGGCAAGGGAGATTGGTCTATAGTTGTTTACATCTGACGTATCACCAGTTTTATTTTTGATGATGGGTACAACTATAGTATGCATTAAATTATCGGGCAGATGGGAGTGGCCCAAACATAGGGTAAAAAACATAGAAAGCACTCTGGGTAGATGAACACCCGCGTGCTGCAGGTGCTCGATGCTGAGGCTGTCGTGACCCGGGGATTTACCCCTCACCATGCCTCTGATCACCGCACGCACTTCCTTCGTAGTAAAATAAACACTACGCTCACTACCTTCCTCAGCATCGGGCTCCAGCCGCGCTCGCCCTAGAGAAGAGTTCACCCTGAAATGGTGGGAGAACATAGTGGCGATCTCGCTAGGCTCGTGCAATCCCGCCACGCTGACGGGAAGGCTCGGCTTATGGTTCATTTTATTGGTGTTTTTCCAGAACTGACCGAATTTCTTGTTTGAGTGAAGTTCCGCTAAAATATCCATTTTTATTTGTCGTTGATTATTCTGACACCACTTTAACTTTGATTTAAAAGCGCGCCTAGTTTCACACATATCATTATAAAGACGGCCAGCCCCAGGCTTACCCCCATACAACCAAGCTTGAAAACACAGCCGAGCCCTCTCGTGAGCGCCGCGGACGTGCTTGTTCCACCCGGTAATGTAATTACCTCTACGCTTTTCGGTAACATTATAACTATATATAGCAGCTTCCGACAGTATACAAATAATCTTGTTATACATGTTATCTAACAGGATTTTATGACTTTTGTTGCTACACATTTTATCTGAGCAGTTTCTTAATTCCGAAGGAAAATCAATTTCACGAAGTCTAGAGTGACATACATTTTTAAATTTCGCTATTTGAGTCGAGTCACGTTCACCCCAGACTATTCTATTTATGCAAACAGTTGGCATAAAAATTTTAGGCTGAACTAAATTAAAATTACATATTATAGAAACAGGGTAATGATCAGACCAATAGGTATTATATAACACAGAGGCCGCGGACACAGAGTGTCGCGCGGCACTAGTCACAAGGCAGTGGTCGAGCCAGCGCCGACAGCCGTGCGCATCACTGACGAACGTATGACTGTCCGACGGCATTAGTTCCATGTCTACACACGACCACGATTGATCCGCACAAAAAGTTAAAAGTTCCGTAGCAAATGACTCACCAGGGTGTGCATTGTAGTCCCCTAACATAAACACCGACTCCACATTGTGACTGTCAATTATGGCTGTCATTTCACTGAGACACTCTGTGAACTCCACTAGGTTTTCATTGGACTCGGTAGGCATGTATACGGAAAATATCAAAATGGAACGATCACTGAGCTCGATTTTTATCGCGGCGAGACGCACACTATTGCACTTCACTACGGTTACCGTCGGGAACGAAGCCTTTCTCCACAGTATGGCAACTCCGCCGTAAGGCCTACCGCGTAAGACCCCCGCTGCGGTATCCACTGCAGAGGTACCCGTGCAGGCGAAGTCGTCGTCTATCGCAGCCAGATACCCGAGGTCGTGCGGCAGTAGCCACGTCTCCTGCAGCGCCACAACGTCAGCCGAGCGACAAAGTTTCCGCACACATTCCACTGATCTCATCACGTTTTTACAATTAAAGCTTATTAGATTGATGTTATTCATAATTTAGAACTGTCAATATTCTCGCTAGTCACACGGACATTTTCCTTATCACGTCTAATGAAGTTTATAAATCGACGATAGGCTACCCCCTTTGGCCAAAAATCATCACTCAGAAAAGTTATTAACGAATGTTTAGGAACGAATATTTTGTATGATTCGTAATCCTTTGCTAACTTCATGTTCATTTTTTCAATTTTAACATCAATGTTAGTTTTCTTTATAATGTAGTTACTAATATCACACACAGACACGCCCTTTGCTACATTATAAATGTACATGGGAACCTTAGTTTCCGCTGCCATAAAATTACTTCCAGGCTCAGGAATCGCTTTTCCTCGCTTCCCAATGAAACGATTTCGTGATCTTTTGTTTTGGACACGAATCCATTGGTCACTCGGGGCCTGTGTCTTCCATTTTCCTTCTCGGACAATCTCCGCCAACGATTTCTGCTTTGGTGCGATAGGGTTGGTTCCATTTTTGTTGACTGTGTGTACGACGGCCGAGTTGGGTGATGGTGGTAACGGTGCAGCACGGGTAGCCGGACCAGATAGCAGCGGCAGGGGGTCGGGGGGCAGGGGACCACGGCCGCCGGTCGCCACGGGGGACGGCGGCGGCAAAGCCTCGTCGGCCACACAGCGCACCGAAGGGGGAGCGGCCGCGGACTGCGCGGGAGGAGATGCGAGCGACTCGATCAGCTGACTCGCGACGTGAGTCATCGCAGCCGCGTCTCGTAGTTCAACGGTCGGATCAAATTGCTTATTTTGCGGCGTTGATTCAGTACTACCCTCCAATATCCGATGCTCCAAGATATTGTGAATACTAGATTTTAGTGTAGATTCTAATGATATTTGCTCATTGCACTGTAGCGGCAATCCCATGGGACCGCTATCGCACTCATAGCTTGTGAGTCTTGCGGGATATGCACCTCTTCTGGGGTTTACGTTGCACCACCCTGATGAAAGATGCTGCATCTCACTTTTCAACTGGTCTACCTGCTTAACAGTAGCATAGTCTTCTTTCATCATGTCGAGATCTTGCCGTAGCTTAACAATGTCTTTTAATAATCTCGTCACGTCAACATGGTCGAACAGAACTGGGGGTAACTTCTCGAGGTCGCGGGCTACGAAGACTGGGATATCCTCGGAGTCGGTATCGCGGATCAGACAGATGATGTCGTCTATGTCTCGAACATTTTTCCCCGCCTTCCTCCGCGTTATCTTACGTTTCATAGTCGGTAGGGATTCGAACAGCAACTTCTTCGCCGTTACAATATCACTTTCAGAGAAAGCGCTCGCACAGATTCTGCTTATACTTTCATCGTCCATCACGGATATTTTGTTGTGGACGAAGGCTAAAACTTCGTTAATCACTACATTGCAATTCGCACATTTTACCACTGAGGACATTTTTAAATCCCCGATACACACCGTCACGCACAATATTCAACCGATCGCTTGCGCGCGCGCGGCGTGACTGTAATACTTAGCAAAGTATATATGTCAAACATTATTTAAAACAATATATATATATATATATATATATATATATATATATATATATATATATATATATATATAACGGGATATCGGGAGACCGGGCTGTTGCATCTGATTGCTGATTCGTGACTTCGTCAGCGCGGTAATCCATATTGGGCGTTGAACTTCAGGAAACTTTGAAATTAATGCACTGTAGCGATGACTGTTCACTACTTTAAGTATACAGACACCTAAATTACGTAAACAATAGACGATTACAACAATAATTAGCGATTTAGAGCCAATGGGTTTGCGAGTGCTCAAAACATGCAACGGTTGTCAACTACCCTACGTAAAATTGACATCACGTTCGCCCGTCATGACAGACGCAACTCCATTCGGTGTTACCCGCTCTTAGTTAAAATTACCAGTATCTCAAAATCAAATCGACTAATCGCTAAAAATAACAAAATAATGACCAATGATTAAAAAAGTAACAAAACCAATTACGATTCTCCAAATTAACCGATTTTCATTATTTAATAATGTCACGCGCCGTCATATATATATACACATCTAATTGTAAAATTAAAATATTCTACAATGTCAAATTGTAAAAGATGAACATAAATATCAAATGGTAAAAAAAAAAAATATATAATAATAATAAAAATGCAAATAATTGCACAAAAGAAAAAAACAAAAGAATTGCAGACCGTACTGGAGCAGGTCAATCCCAAGCCTTTTCGTCCTCAACGTAGTCCTTTACAGTGTAAAAAGCCTTTTGGCAAAGTTTTCGCTTCACAAATGATTTGAATTTATGTAGGCTTAGTTGTTGAATACGACTAGGAAGTTTATTATAGAAGTGTATACATTGGCATCTAAATGAGCCCCCTATTTTTTTGAGCCTGGTAGCAGGAACTACAAATTTATGTTTATTCCTAGTATTAAAATTATGAATATCACTGTATTTCTTAAACATGTTTTTATTTTTGTGGGCATACAAAATATTCTCGTAAATATACTGCGAAGGTACGGTCATTATATTTATATCGCGTATGCTGCGGAGCTAATTTCTTCGATAATTTGTCTATATGTGGGCCCCATTGACGCTTAGCATCTAAAGTTATGCCTAAGAACACTGTACTATCTTCAGGACTCAACTCTTTATCTTTGATTAGAACACTACTTTCCACTTGCCTTACATTAGGCATGGTAAACTTAATACATTTTGTTTTTTTTTTCATTAAGCAGTAGGTTATTTACATTAAACCAGTGTACTATTTTTGAAAGAGCTAGATTTATGTCATCAGTTACCGGCTGCTGACGTTTAAGTTTAAATAAAAGTGAAGTGTCGTCTGCGAACAACACTATATTATGATTATCTTTTATCAAGTAAGGTAAGTCGTTTATGTAAATAAGAAACAAAAATGGTCCAAGAATTGAGCCCTGGGGGACACCCATTCTAACTACAGATCCTGGAGATCTTCTTCCGTTTACGTCAACTCTCTGAATCCTTTCACTCAGATATGATGTAAGAAGATCCAGGGGGGAGTTCCGGATTCCGTAATGGTGTAGTTTCCTGATTAATGTGTCATGGAGAACGCAATCGAAGGCCTTAGACAAATCGCAAAAAATGCCCAAGGCATCGCATTTGTCTTCCCATGCATCATAAATATGTCCTAAAAGTTCAACACCAGCATCGGTTGTTGAACGACCCCTTGTAAAACCAAACTGTTTGGTATGTAACAATTTATGTCTGTTAAAAAATCTTTGTAATTGCTCTAAAATAAGTTTTTCAAATATTTTACTAAAAGTGGGTAGAACTGAAATGGGTCTGAAATTCGTGGGGTCAGATGTACTACCCGTTTTGAACAATGGTATTACTTTACTATTCTTCATTAAGTCAGGAAACTCACCGCGATCGATACAACTATTAAAAATAAAAGCTAAAGAAGGAGCTACAATGTGGATTATAGACTTAACAACGTCCACAGAATTACCCCATAAATCTGCAGTCTTTTTTACATTTAAGGAGTTAAATGTCTTAATGATATCTACACAAGTCACATGTTCGAAATTAAAATCAGAATCACAAACTTTAACATTTTCTTTAAGCAGAGCCTCTGCAGCACTGGGTGATGAGTTCAGAGATTTTGTTGTTGATATGGGAATCTCTGAAAAGAAGTTCTCAAAAGCCGCGGCAACCTGTGAGTCCGATGTAATCACATTGTCATCAATTACAAGTTTATAGTCATTAGTTTATTGTCTTGTAGACCTGCCAGTTTCACTATTTATGACATTCCACGTAGTTTTAATTATATTATTACTGTTTTTAATTTTGGAACTCAAGTAACGCGATTTCGCTACAGAACAAATTTTTTTGAATAATTTTGAATAATTTCGCACATATAAACTAAATTCAGCAGTATTAACAAGAACCTTTCATCATACAATTCATAAAGCCGAGTTCTACTTTTGTGAATACCAGTGGTTGCCCATTCACTGAACGACACGTTGCTATTAACCGAAATAGTCTTGGGTATAAAAGTAGAATTAAATTGATTACAGTATGTGTTGAAGAAACCTTCATATTGACGATTGGGATCATTATATGTAGACAAGTCTGGTAAATTATTAATGAGTTTAGTTTTAAAAGTTTCTAAACGACTTGCAGTTTTAGGGTTAACAGTGATATTCTTTTTAGCCACTATGCTGTTTTGGTTTTGAAAAGTAATTAATTGCCCGCAATGATCAGAGTCTAATAAATTTATAATTTCTTTGCGGTTTGGTACAACATCTGTATAAATATTATCTATGCATGTGGCACTGGTAGGAGTTATTCTCGCGGGCTCCAAAAATAAGTTAACAAGATTGTATAACTTAAATAGACTTATAACTTTGCTACATAAACCTGAGTTTTCCAATAAATTAACATTAAAATCACCACAAGTGATTATGTACTTGTTAGAATTACAAATAGTGTGCTGTCTGTCTTATTGTTTATTCTAGGTAAGCGCGATCCATCGTCGACCGTATCGTCGCTTTCCATCAGGTGAGATAGCGGTCAAGCGCGAACCTATCACTAATAAAAAAAAAAAAAAATTCTTTATTTTCTTACTAACTTGTGTGTGTGTCAATAAAATTATTAAATTATTATTATTATTGTCAAAGAACATTATCTTTCTCTTTAATATGATTTTGCTTCTACCTAATTTCGTTTCGTGTATCACTATCCTTCATTCATTTCTTGGCTTTTCTTTGTTCACTTCCATTTAATTGTGCAACACATAATTATATATATATGTATATTATATATATATATTATATACACATACTGGTATATAAATATATTAAGCTTATGTATTATTTTTCTATAGGTTTATTTTATTTAATTATAGTATTTTTATTTCTTTGATTTATATTTACTAGAAGTACACCGCAGACTACCCCCCTGTTTAGTTTAAGTTCTTATAGTCCATCCTAAGGTTGTTTGGTAGATATCACTGTCAGCGATAAGACCTCTATTGTACCCATACTTTTAAGTTCCTGTGAATGGTCACTATTTTGGTGTACAATAAAGTTTATTCTATTCTATTCTATTAATGTCCAAAAATCGATCATAATTATGATTAACTGACTGGCAGCGATGCGGAGGAGTTTTCTGACGCCACATTTTAGTTAGGAGTAGCCTTTAGTGTATTTATTAATGTTTTTGTGTAATGAATATAAGATAGAAATAGGAAGGTTTCAATAAATTGACTGATTGGCACATAGATTTAAAACCTTACCTGATCTAAAAAGCTCAAAACGGTGTTTTTGTAGGCTTTCATTATACATAATCAAAGGTTGTAGGTATGTCGAATCATTTTTTTTTTCAATTTTGTAAACGTGACTTGTTTGACATAAACGAGCATGGCAGTTGAGAGTTTGTCATGGCCACTCAAATGTCTCGCTGATGGTGGTGCGTGTGATGGATGATTCGATTCCCTTAAAATGGTTGAAGCTTGTGGTGCTGACATTCGCGTCTTTTCCGTGAACGGACGCTGTCAGATGAGACTGTAGTAGTATTAGGTAACAATTATCGCTTTACAAAATAGTAAAGTATTTTTTTTCTGTTTTTGTTATTTTGTAACTTGTTTCTATATGTGAATTGTAGAAATAAAGCCTCTTCAAAGATTGAAAACAAGATTACGTTTTTTAACAATATATAACATATGATTATGTATGAACCTACATAATTGTGTGACATTGCAGTTTTTCTATGTCACTTATTTCTTTTGCGGCCCAGTGTATTTTGTAGAAAATCATTCTTACTTTCATAACTAAAATACTGAGGCAGCCACCCAAAACTTGTGCAATTTTTTTAGTTAATAAAGTGCTAATTGTTATTGGAATAAATAATGTTTGATATTGATTTTTAGCTGAAACATATAACACGCTGGAGCCGCATCGCCAGCCGAGCGTGACGTCTAGCTCGGGAACGGACTGCTTTCTAATGCACAATACAGAGACTTTCAATTATATTTGACATCTGCCATTCTATATAAACTGTAGCCTGCTCTGCATACTCATCACTGTTCATAAACAATCGCATTTTGAGATAAGTTCGTCCACCTTCGATTCACAACAGACCTGATGTACGAGTACTTAAATGATGACAGTGTGAAGTGCAACCACAGAATGATATAAGAAAGGAGATATGTTACGTAGTGAAAAAAATATTTAAAAAGTTACACGCAAAAAAATTAATTTCGTACATGCGTATATTAATTCGAGTTTTAGAAAAAAAGGTTTTTTTTTTAAATTTTATCTTTATATACCGATAGTGTTTCATGTACCAGATCGACCCTCCACGGGATTCAAACGATCAAAATTTAACAGGGCAGCTTCCGAAAGGAATACCCGGCCCCGGCACGATAGGCAACGAAGGAACGGGGTAGGTTTTTAGTCAGTAAGAGTCTGACACTACTTTCCACTCCACCCAAGGGCGGGATTTGTCATTGGATGATTTTACCTATCATAAAAAAAACACTGTCAAGGGAATCAAAATTCATAAGCTAATTCATAGGTTCCTGTTGACCGAGAAACTTGAAATTTGGCATGGAGCAAGGTCTCGTAGTACAAACTTAGAAAAAGACTGTGTCATTACGTCACAAACAAAAATACTTTTTAGTATTCCAAAAAAATCGTCGGGACTCGATTCGGGAATGAAACTATTTACATAGGTTAGTTTGGAACCCTCAGCGTACGATCCCGACTCGCACTTGCCCAGTTTTTATTTGTTCAACTTAGCTTTATTTTCACTTTTCACAACCCAAGATTTAAATCTAATCTAGAGGATCAAAATACAATCTATGCATCTGATCCAATCGTGAAGTGATGATATGCCAAAGTTATACACCTCAGTATTCTTCTATTTATGTGACAATAAGTCCAACTTATTCATTTCTTTAGGTGTGGCCTTACAAATATCACAACTTTGTGAAGAGGTCTCAGTCAATTCTGATGTCAACTTTCCAGCAATCACCTTTAAATGTAACTTGTGACGAACCCCTAGGACTTCTTGTTGTCTTATTTAAACAATCATATTCGGAATGCATTATTTATTTTTCACTTCTGATTGTTAACTGCGTCTCTTTAATAAATTTAAAAAATAGGTGACGGCAAAAATAAGTGAAATTAGGTGGTTTATTTTCCCACAAAGCTTGTTCTTCACCCGTTACATAGTTTTAAAAGAACTAGGCTTCCCATAAACATACCGCTATCATCTACGAGTACATCCGTCTCACTACTCTGCTTATAATTAGACTGACGCCCTATCAAAACCAACCATTTACAAATTAATTCTCAATTATTTTAATCATATTATTGTTTTTCACCAATTTTGATAAGTCGACTGCAATTAGAAAAAAAAAGACTGAAGACTGCAATTTTATTTGCGCAGAAATATCTGTTATTTCCATGACATTTTTTTATGGATAACATTCACTTTTTGCCTTCTGAATAGAAAAATAAGAGGATAGTGAAACTACGCCTTGGACTTAAATTAATTTTCTCATTTTATTATATTGCCTTTTAGTCATAATTAAAGGTAACGAACGCATTACGATTATTTTTTCAGAAAAATAAATAAATAAAGTCCTTTACTCGTTTTACCTCTTCTGGATTTTTGAACAAATAATTTAATATTTCAGTTATTCTTACCATGCGCCTTTAATGAACGTAAATAAAGATAAGACTGTTCCTCTATTTCCTCGAAAGAAAACGTATTAAATCTAGTATTTTCACGATTTTTTAAATGTTTTGAATCGAAGTTCCAGCTGTTTTATTTGTTAAAGTAGTATGTACTCGTATGTTAGAAGGTCCGGGAATCAAGTGTACGTTTAAATCTAACAAAGAAATATATTTCTTTACAAAAACAACTTTTGTGGTTACAAAAGGGTTCGCTAGAGTTTTTTTTTATGGTAGGTAAAATCATTTAATGACAAATCCCTCTCTTGGGCGGAGCGGGAAATAGTGTCAGACTCTTAATGACTAAAAACCTACCCCGTTCCTTCGTTGCCTATCATATTGGGGCTGAGCCTTCCTCTCAGAAAACGGTCCTTGACCCCAGCAGGCTTCGACCCTGCCTGCCTGCAGCTAGCAGACTGGGCCTCTACGGTTCGCTGAAAGCTCCTTGAGGCGCGCGGGAACAGTACGCGCCGTCAACGACTTGGGCTCGGTCCGGTATGTTACCGGACGATCGGACAGCGTGCTACCCATTGCACGCCGTGCGCAAGCCCGAGCCTATGGTGGCCGGAAATCGGGATCGGAATCCCGGCGGCTGCTGGGGCGAGCGCCCCGTTGCCTTTGCCTGATGCGGTTGGCCTTTGCTAGCATTACTGCTTCGCAGAAGGAGGCGTCCGCCTGCCATCCCTCCTCACTCTGGACCATGGCCTGAACCAAGGCCCGGCCAGAGAGATCGCTGCCGCCGATCGCCCTCACGAGAACACGGCAATGCTCAGGCGGGGCACACCTCTACAGTATGCTCCACCGTGTCCTCCTGGTGCTCCGCACAGTAGCGATACCCGGGCGAATACTCTGCACGAATCGGGAACAGGAACTTAGCGAACTTACCATGTTCGGTAAGGACCTGCGTCATGCGGAAGTTTAAGAACGCCGTGAGGTCTTTGCAGCCACGCCTCAAGGATGGGCCTTATCGCCTCAATTGTGGCGCACCCAGAACGAGGTTGCGATAGTCGCTGACGCCATTTCGCCATTAGATCCCGCGGGAGTTCTATCCGCCATGCCTCGACTTGTCGCGGCAGCGGAATTTCGCCCCGGCGTTGCATCTCCATGCGCTTATCGTGCATGTGTGCAAGGACTGTTGCCTCCAGAGGGTTCGCTAGGGTTCATTTTTTTAAGATTTAAAAAATAATATATGTCCTACTAAACGTTTTGAGAGCTTTATTTGGATCGCCATTCCGTTAAGTGTAATATTGATTTGATTCCAAGTCATCGGTATACCGATGATTTGAGGGTAGTTGCAAAAAAAAACTGTTAATAACCAGCTGCAGATTAATTGTTAAAATGACTACAATAAACACCTTTTACATTTATGGTTCATAACATACTTATAAAAAAAAAAAAATTATAAATAAAAAAAAATGAGGTTCAAAATGATGCGGTTTCGGCAATTTTTGAGACTAACAACTGACAAATTTATTGACATCATAAATCATATTTAGAGATTATGAGAGCTTTTTGAGTAATTTTATTACATTTTTAAATACTTTTTCATGTAAAAAAATAATAAAACGCTCATAACTTTTTAAATATGACTCTAAATGAATGCGCTCAATACAATTAAATACTTGTGTGGACTAGTAGAACAAAACTACATTAAAAAAATAGTCAATTTTTTTATATCGTAATATTATGAGAAATTAAATCCAGCCTTCTGTGGGCGCCCCGGCTCATATTTGGGATGGATCTACCAAATACCAGGTTGATGCGCTTGATTGTCGTCGTAATATTATACTTAAGTTATTTTATCAAATATGTCGCTCACTGAGTAGAATTAATTCTTTTTCAATACACTTACTCGAAAATTGCCTCTTATCGCACTACGATTAGGTTCGATAATAATATGGCATGTATGTCACCCGCGTGCTTTTTTTTTAATTTATGACACTAAGGGCCTTTTTCATACCTATTTCGTCACAGTCAAGGGTGATTATTTATTTTATTTAAACCAAAGCAAAAAAAAATTAAGGTTTTAATATTTAATGAAAATTTAAATTGTGTTTTTGAACAGAATAAAATAAATAAAAATGATTATTTATAAAATAATTTGCGGCGTTCTAAATTTTCAAATATATTTGAATTTCTATTTTTATTAATATTCGGATGTATAACGGTTTGATACCTTTACTTGTCTTTCAACCTGCAAAGGTTAAAAGCGGGAAAAAAAGTCTATTAATGACTATTATCTAACCTATTTATTTGTGTTATTTGTGACAAAAATGTTGAATTTAAGATTTGAAGCTAATTCTTTAGATGCTAGGCCGCCGCCGCCAGATATTGTAATTAAGGTAAACAAATACTTACTATGCAAACAAAACTAAAAAGTATGACAACTTTGACTTTTTTTTTAAATTTGATTTTCTTAGTGGTAGTATTTCTTTTGAAGTGTATTGAAAAACGTCGTTTGATACACGTGCAAATCCACTGCAGCCCTCGGCTCCATAACACACTCGTCTTCGGCTCGTGCGAATTCCGCCTCGGTTGCAATAACAAATTTCCTGCACTTGTATCAAAATGTACTATTCTAATAGCCATAATTTAAGATACTTTGAGAATTAATGTTTCGGTAGGATTTGAATATTGTCAGACATAGCATTAAATATGCGACCACACAATAAATGATAAATGATGATAAATGATATTTTATTTAGCAAATAAGTTCTCAAAAACACTTTTACACGTCAATTTTTTTTTTCGTCAATTTTAACTAGATGAGGCCGGTGTTTCCTAGCTGACTACCCTGAGAAGAAACACCGAAACAAACTCAGGGGTCAAAGTCTCTTTTAAAGTCCATACAGCAAACATGTAATGGTCAAAACATATGAGAACCATGCAGATTTGTCTGAAATGGTCTTTTGAAGAAAGAACCACACAGTTCTGAGTGGACCTGTCCAGTCAGTGCAAGCATTTGTCAGTATTCGTAAAGCTCAACTCAGGACTACTAAGGAGCTCAACGACTTGACGAACAATACCAAAGAAAGGACATTTGGGTAGGCCGCAAAAAATACTCATAACTGTCAGACATTAATTAAAATTAGAGAAAATCAGAAAAAAAGAATCCACATAGTCCCCAAATTCACAATAATAAAATATACAAAAATGTAATTTTACAGAGTTAATATTACAAATTTTAAAATTAAAAAAAAAATATATAAAAGTTATTGTTAGTGTCAAATTGTAAAAATAAACAATATCATAATTGTATAAATAAAAAAAAAATACAATGTCATAGTTGTAAAATAACAATAATCGTCAAATTAAATATAATAAATAAAACAAATAGTAAAGAAGAAGAAAAGGGCAATTTAGAAAAATTAAAAAAAGAAAGTGAAATAACAACAAACACAGTGAGTACTGAAGCAGGTCAATCCCAAGCCGTTTTGTCCTCGAGATACTCTTTTACAGTATAAAAAGCCTTCTGGCAAAGTTTCCGTTTTACAAGTTTTTTTAATTTATTGAGGCTAAGTTCCTGAATAGGACTGAGAATCTTATTATAAAAGTGTATACATTGGCATCTAAATGAGCCTCCTATTTTTCTGAGTCTAGTCGCAGGAACCACTAATTTGTGTTTGTTCCTAGTATTCACATTGTGAATATCACTGTACTTTTTAAACAAATTTCTATTTTTGTGAACATACAAAATATTTTCATACTGAGATGGCACAGTCAAAATATTAATAGTTTTAAATTTATCTCTAAGGGAGCATCTGGGACTTAATTTATAAATTGAACGAATAGCCCTTTTCTGTAAAACAAAAATCGTCTGAATATCGGCGGCATTACCCCACAATAAAATACCGTACGACATTACGCTGTGGAAATAACTGAAATAAACTAAGCGGGCTGTCTCTAAATCAGTTAGATTTCGGATTTGTCTAACAGCATATGCTGCAGAACTAAGTTGTTTTGACAACTTATCAATGTGTGGGCCCCACTGAAGCTTAGCATCAAGAGTTAAGCCCAAGAACACTGTAGTACCTTCAATGCATAGCTATTTTGACTATATAGTGCTATTCTGGGCAAAGCTATTCTGTTTCTGTGCCTATTACTTATTTTACTACTTAGTTTCACCTGTCGCAATGTTTGTTTGTGATCAAAATTTGTAAAATAAATTTGATCCACTTCCCGATTAAGCTGAAAATTTGCATGCCTGTGTATATCAGATGACAATGGAAAATTATTATGACGTGGAGTTGATCTGATGATGGTACCGGAAGGAGGCCATAGGAACTCGGTAATTAAACTACACAACCTCTTCAAGTTTGGGCTCGTGTGATTCGTCTTGACGAGTATTTTGGTGCTAGATGATAGTCAGATGATGATGGAACTGGAAGATGGCCATAGAAACTCGGCAATAAGCGCATAAAATAATCCTATCGTGGTTATACTTTTTGGAATGGTCTTGATGATGAGTACTAATTATATACACCGTGTAATTGACAGGTTGGCAAAAACTGAAACAGTAGCTTCATGACCATGATTATGACTGAAAAACGTTGGAATTTTCTTCAGGAAAATTGTCGAATTTTCCGACCGTTTTTCAACTAGATTTGTGTTTTATTCATTTGTTACAACAAAATCCAGCCCTAAAAACACAATTTTAGTGAAAAAAAGCAAAAAACTTAAATTCGGCAATGTAATCGTAAAAGAAAATTCATTCAACCCGCGCGGAATCAGCTGTTAGCTGTAAAAGTTTACTGGCCTGCGTAGTACCTACCACAGACAGAGACAGCATACCGCTCGCTCGCTCGCTCCTTTTGTATGGTACGCCTTTGCTTACGAGCCGACACTCTAGGGTTGTACCGCGTACGGATTTTAATGCTTGTAATTTTATTTTCTTTATGTAAAATGCTTTAATAATAATTAGATACTCAGGAGTATGATTACTTTATTATTTATTAATTCCAAAAACCTTATTTTAAATCGTTAATGATCTACAGTATCAATTACGAAGCTACCCGAACTGTACACACGCGTTGCATTACAGTAATGTAAATTGTTTGCTTTAGACAATTTAGTGGTACATAAAACATAAAAACATCGTGTTAATATTGCCAGATTCACATTCTTTAACCTGTCAATCCCTGAGCGAAAGCCGGCGTACGCGCGTGTAGTTACGAAAATCTTTGCTTATTTTCGATTTTTACATACTATAAGAAAAACTTCTTATTTACGTTCTTGAATAAATACCCTATAAAAAAAACCTTAATTTATAATCTATGCGAACGCCGACGTTTGTTTAGTGTTTAGAAAATGGTGCAAAATCGCGCGCGTGCTGCTTGGGGATTGACAGGTACTAGGTTTAAACTTGGAAGCAGAACCATGAGTAAAAGTTACAAAAGATAGCGGTTAATAACAATGTTTATCATACGATTACGATACGATTATTTTTCAATACCTAGTTCTTCATCTTTATCTCAATCGCAGGCCGACCACTGTAACTACTGCGCCATGGGCACCTCGACTAACGTACTTACTATTACCGAAATAAAAATGTTTAATTTCATACCATGTGGGCAGCCCTAATTGCTACACGTGTCACACTCTCAAAGGCGTGCCGACAAACGAAGCCGCTGAGGCGCTGAGCCGCCATTTTAGTTTGCCGCGATTGATGGTGCGATCTGGACGTCTATTTCGTTTTCTTTCAACTGTCGAGAGTTCGGGACTGTGTGTTGCGTTCAGTTGAGTTGTGTGTTTTTGTGTTGTGTGGTACTTATCGTCATGAAACGGCGTAATGAAACGTTTAGTACTCGCGAATATGGCCAGATGTTAATCCGCGTTTGGGAACCCGTACTGCTGCAAAACTTTTAAGGCGTAGGTAATAACGGACCCCGTGTTTCACATTGGGCTGTGCACAAAGGCCTTCGAAAGGACAAGCAACGTCCATATCGGATCCATAAAGTGCAGGCTCTGGTACCTGGTGACTCAACGCGTAGACTGGCGTACTGCAGATGGCTGATACATCGGCAGCAGCTAAATCGCCAATTCGTTTCACGGGTGAACGACCCGAGAGACTTTAGGTAAGTGACTATTTTAATTTTTGATAGGTGTTGAATTTGTGTTTAAATTTTTTGATAGGTGTGTTTGTGTGTGTAGTGTACTATGTATTTATTCCAAACAAGGTATGAATGGACATCGCGCGAGGTACAGGGTCGCGCGCGTATCGCAATGTTCGTTATACATTGCGTAGCCGAAATAAAATTGAAAATTGAAAAACGTTCACCTATCATTTCCGGGAAAATATTTCACTATCAAAATATTAACAATAGCAGTCTGAATTCATACTTTTCGTTTTTGCCAACCTGTCAATTACACCCGGTATAGGTATATACCGCGATATAAAAGCTTGCTATGAAAAAAATATTTTCATTGAAAACTTACGTTTCCGGATGACAGCGATGTGGAGGAATACTTCGACGCCTGAGTGTATTTGGTGTTTTTGTATTATATTTGTACATAGTTATGTCTAGTTTACATTCTTAGTTTAGTTTTTGTGTACATAGGTTAAGTATAAATTTACGCATGTATGAAATTGATTTCTTTAATAAATAAATAAATAAGTCTTAAACTTGAAAACTTGTTTTTCATGACACGATTTTTAATTGTAGTACCCCTAAGCCAAACTTAAATAGATACCTTCCGCCATTTGGTTCCATCATCAAATCATCATGGCAATTCTAATAATACCAAACACGACTAGGATACACTGATTTATTACAGAATTTCGGTTCTTATCTACCTTCCGGTATTATCAAAACAGTTCTATGTATCCCCTCCCCTTTTTCCTTCAGTCAGTCACCGACTGCATATAAACAAAGCAATTTACTTGTTACGACAGTTCTGCTATGATTTTTTGAAGAGTTCCATTCTATCTTCGAAGTTCATCATCAGATCAAAACAATATTTTTATGAGACCAATTTCACAACAATATTTCTATGGGACCAATTCGGGAGTATAATCTTTCAATCAAAACAAACATTTTCAAAATCTGTCTACAATTGACCGAGATATCGGTCAATATACATAAAAAAACACATACAGCTGAACATAGAACCTCTTCCTTTTCGAAGTCAGTAAAAAAGAGGATTGGGTCAAAGAAATCGATTACTAGACATAATTTCCGATTCTCAGGTGTTATCGATTTCATTTATTTGTATTTACTAATCGACTACAGTTTTATAGATGCATGTGTTACTGCAAAAGCCCGTTATTGGTATACAAGGTGGTTCAGTGGTTATTCGTTTTGCTAGTCTAAATCTTAACACACAGCAACGTGTGCAGGTGCTTAGAAATGTCAGAATTTTGTAAAAGAGATAATTTTTCGGTCGTTTCAGTTCCGTCCTTGTCTAACCGACATTGTAAATGATTGATATTGAGTTTCGTAGTTTAAACAGAGGTTATATACGAGCTATATTACTTACAAATATTTATTTAAAATAACAATACTTACATAATTATATTTTATTATAACGCCGACCGCAAATAAAACGGGACAAGGGCAGGAAATTGATGATGACTTACATAATTATATTAAATTTGTATAATGCATTTTCGTTTATGGTTGGATGTCAGCTGAAAATTAAGTGATATTCAAAGACATTAAATATAGACTACCAATAGACAGGACATAGCGAACAAAATCCAAAGTGATCCAACACTTGTTACATAGGGGTAGTCAGTCGCTCAGGCTGGTGTGGACGACTAGAGCTAACTTCAGTTTATTTTCGTAAATAGTTTTCGTATTTACTCTGTAATTAATTAGAATTCAATAATTTTCGCAAGTAGTTCTAGAAAATAGCGTAAAAACATATAAATTACAAATTTAATTCGCATATTTACTATTGAAAGTTAGATGACATAGGATGACTGTTTTCCTAAGACATTTCTTCTGATGTCCGCACTATAGTATCTCTTTAAGGGAGAGCTGCTTTTTTAGCGAAGTCTAGAAAAAAAACCTATCTATTGTTTAAATGGGTCATTTTGCTTTCTTTGAAAATTTTTAATTTAAATATGTTGTTCAAAAATTGCATATCTTGACACGCCGCTTTATTAACTGTAGCACACATCGCGCAGCCACGCACACATAGACATTATAAGCGCACATTCACAACAGTCCCTCCCCCTATTTAATGCAAACAGAAAATCACAAAATAATTCTAAAAGAACTGCTTATCGACCCAAGGTACAACAAGGTATAGCAGTTTGCTGGAACATCAAATTCATGTCAATTTTATCTTTTTTTTAAAAGAGTAACCATGGAGTTTCTTTACGGTTCTAATTCATAGGAAACGACCAATTTAGAACCGTGCACTAGCTTCTGACGTTTAATAAGTGCCCATGTAGGCCTATATGAAATAAAAATGATTTGATTGATTGATTGAGAAGCCAGCATACTATTATTTGTATATCCGTATCCTTACCCAGATCCGAAACACATAATTTACATCTCTGGTTTACATAGGTAGGTACCGACACGACAGACTGGATGATATAAGTGTACAAGTTGCTAATGTTATCCTCGTGCCTGTGTTACCGTGAGCCAGAGCACCGACACTAGGACGGAGGATAGTGCGGACCAGGCTTCAACCACTTTGTTTATTGAGTATGCAGAAAATAACACGATTTCCGGGTCCAAAATAAGCTTACTCTCTCCTATAGTATTAATGCTCGAGACGGACTAGCTCCGTGGGGACGTGAGCGGTCGACCGGTGAGCGGGCTGCCCTCCGCCACGCAGCACCGCCGGCAGCGGGCGGTTATCGCGAGGTCAGCTGTTATGGACGATGTTATCAACCGCTCGGCCGCTCCCCGCTCCCCGCTCCAGTAAACACTCCGCAGAGCTCGCTCAGCACTCGTGCAAACCGCTAATCATTTAGCTTCTTCCGGCAGTCAGTGGCTCAGCGGCTCCGGAAACTGGTGCGGGAGGAATCTCTTATTACTGCGGAACTAACTGTTAACTCGCTCAATGTAGACCCTAATTAACCAAAGCGTAGTCAAATTAACCTCCGGTCCTAGTTATTCCTTTATTTTCATTAGTATTTTGAACCAATAGATCCAAATGTACCTACTGGTAGGTTTGGTTTCCCGAGGGGAAAAATAAAAAAAGGAATGAAAAGATGTTAGAAATCAACTACAAATAAAATAACAACAAACTACCGGTGAAGATCAATCTCAAGCCTTATTATCTTTGACTACTCTTTAACGGTACAAAAAGGCTTCTGGCAAAGTTTTCGCTAAACAAATTATTTAAATTTACTGAGGCTAAGGTCTTGAATGTGACTTGGATGTTTAATACAAAAGTTTATGTAATACATTGGTTGCAGGAACCACAAATTTGTATTTATGCCATGTTTTATTTATTTATTTATTATATACTTTATTGTACATACATAATGAAAAACAAAGGAAAACTATTTAAGTAAAGCACATACAATGGGCGGCCTTATCGCATTCCGCAATCTCTTACAGGCAACCAGGAATGTAAAGTAATTTTCGGGACATGATATGGGGCTGTCACAACAAGCACCAACATTTATTACAAAATATACAATAATAGAAACACGGATACATATATGCTATATAATAGATACATAAACACACATACAAAAATATATACAATAAAAAGAAATGGGAACTTTTTTTTGGTTTTATATTATGGATCACTGTATTTTTAAACAGATTTATACTCTTGAGCGTACAAAATCTTTTCATAAAATAATGTACTCGTACATGGAAGGTAGTCATTATATTAATGTCTGATCTGAGAGAATATCTGAAACTTAATTTATAAAAAAAGGCGGCATTTCCCCACGATAGATTACCTAACTTAACATCAAAGATGTTACGGAGGTCTAATTCCGATTCCGAAAGTCCGGAACATTAAGAACGTTGCTCCTGGCCTCGATAGCCGTAGTTGCCCCACACTAGGAATACCTATTGATGTCTGTATCGATCTACTGGTATATATATAGACGTAGCTACTGTAAGGACAATATGTTGAAATTCAAAAGTTGCCTACATTTGACATTTAATGACATTTATTCCTGCAAAGATCCCAATGACGCGTTCAACAAGTTTCACGACACATTTAAACTGTTTTACGATATGTGCTTTCCACTTAAAAAACTGATAAGGTATGCTACACATAAACCTAAGTGGATAAGTAAAGGTATAAAATTATGCTGTAAACGTAAGCGTGAAATGTTATGGCAATTTCGAAAAGACCCCAATTCTAAAACTAAAAATATGCTTAAAACTTATACGAAACGGTTAAAAACTATAATTCGTCTAAATAAAAAATCACAAAATATAAATTATATCAATAACGCGTCTAATAAAAGTAAAGCTACATGGCAAATAATAAATAAATGCAAAAATAATAAGCCAGTTGAAGGAATACCACGGCTTACAATAAATAATAAAGACATAACTGACCCAAAAGCTATCTCCCAAACTTTCAATGACTTCTTTATTGACGAAATTGAAACCGCATCTGACATTCATAATAATAGTAATAAAACTTTAAATTTTGACATAAATCGTGACTCGTTATTTTTAAGACCAACAGTTTCCCCTGAAATTATAAATTTGATTAATTCATTACATAATACAAATAGCTCTGGATATGATGACATCACAACTAAAGTAATTAAATCTGTATCAAATATAATCGCGCCAATTCTTAATTATATAATAAATCTGTGCTTAGAATCGGGTGTGTTTCCGGATAGGCTAAAAGTGGCAGTTATAAAACCACTGCATAAGAAAGGTAATAAAAATGACCCAGCCAACTACCGGCCCATTGCCTTACTACCTATATTCTCTAAAATAATAGAAAAAGTAATATATAATTCACTTTACTCATTCTTTGAACATAACAAACTTTTTGCCGATGAACAGTATGGTTTTAGAAGAAAAAAGAACATAAACATGGCAATTTTTAATCTTTTTGAAAAAATTATAACTGGTATTGATAACAGAACCCCGGTAGCGGTTCATGGACATGAGCAAGGCATTCGATTTTGTGGATCGCAAAATACTACTAAAAAAATTGGAAAGATATGGGGTTAGGGGTAATGCTCTCAAACTTTTAAAATCGTACTTGTCAAACAGAAAGCAGGTTACGAAGATAGATAAGGTCAGAATTACGTCAAAAACCGAACATACGTATCTGTAAAGCCAGATAGATAATAATTATGGTGTACCTCAAGGGAGTATTGTAGGCTCTTTATTGTTCATAATCTACATTAATGACATGCCCAGAGAAATACAGCATCCAATGGTGTTGTTTGCAGATAGCACGGTCGTTTTTAGTGGCATTAATGATGCGGTCTCACTTGAGAGGGAGATAAACCACTGTCTCCAAGTATTAATAGAATGGATGAGCGCGAATAATTAAAAAATTAACATTGACAAGACTACAATAATGACATTTGAGCAAAGGACAAGGAAAGGTCATATAAAACCTGACATTAAATATAAAAATAAAATAATTTCAGAATTATTTTCAGTGTTTTAAGATGTGCTGCCGCCATCGTTGCTTCCTGTTGTATAAACAGATGGAGTGGGGGCAGTCCCAGCATAGCTTCGAACGCTGCAGTCGGAGTGGTCTTCATGCAGCCCGTAGTAGCCATGCAGGCCAGCCTCTGCATGTGTTGTAGTTTGTTTACGGCTGTGGCTAACTTGGTGCGAGGCCACTACATCACAGTGTCGTATGTAATCATGGGCCGAATTACTGCGGTATACAACCAGATTATGATTTTCGGGGATAGGCCCCACCTCTTACCTATCATTTTCTTGCATTGCCAAAAGGTGATGCAAGCCCTGTTTAATTTATTGTCTAGATGAGTGCTCCAGTTTAAGTTACTGTCTAGGGTAACCCCCAAATATTTAACCTCGTTCGACAACTGGAGTTCTGTATTAAACAATTTAGGCAGGTTGAAGCGACCTAGTGCTCGTTTCTGCGTGAACATGACTAATTCACTTTCAGAGGGGTTCACTAAGAGATTAGACATTCTTCGCACCACCGTTCCACGATGCGCAATGCTTGTTGCATAAGGTTAGAGATCGTTCCAGTTACCTTCTCAGGTACAAGGATTGCGAGGTCATCAGCATACCCTATTGTGCAGTAGCGATTTGCATTGAGTATGGTGATGAGTTCATTGATAACAAGATTCCACAGTAGCGGGGAGAGTACCCTACCTTGCTGGCAGCCTCTAGCTATCAAAGCAAACTGTTGCTCTTCTTCAAGGCGAACTACTCGTTTGCTTAGCATGTTTTTAATCCAGTCGATTAATACTTGTTCTACTCCGTGCTTGGAGAGGGCGGCGTTTATGCTGGAGAAGTTTGTTTTGCCGAAGTTTCCTTCGATGTCTATAAAAGTGCCCAAGCAGGTACCTTTTTGGTGAATCGCTTCCTCTATCTGGCTTACCACCAGAAGGTTTGGATGGCCCATTGGAGTTTTTCCAACGTAATCATCCCGTGTGCATCGAGTCAATCATCGTCTGATGGTGTTTGGGTCACATCTAACCATTCTGTTACCTGTGTGAAAACGCAGTCTGGGAAGTGAGCCTCAACTAGGACGCGTCTTGCGTCTTCAGGTGACGTAGTAAGTGTGTTGTCAGGTTTAGGGAGCGTGGTAGGCCCAGGAGTATCCTGTTTTGCCTATACTTTCCTTACCCTGTTTGCTTGTTAGCATGATTTTGATGCTACCACAAAATTTCCGCCAACCTGTGGTACGTCTGAACCTGATGCATTTTGTAGCTGGATTTGGCCGCATAGTAGGCATCCCAGTCCTCATCCGTCATGTGTTTATGCCTTGCTACTCTTGCGCTCCATAAGGGAAGGTTTCTGGACAGGCAGGACAGGTGTGGTAACTGTTTACTAATGATTCGGTGAGTTGATATCAAATCTATATTTTCTCTTATCAATAAAAAAGTTATAATATCAGCGAGTCTTAAATCAGTTCTGTCAATTAGTTGTCTGTCTTTACAATCATCTGGAAAATCATATGTATTCATATAACTTTTTTAAGTGTTTGTTATTCCATCCCAAATTTCAAACACATTATTATTTGAATAACTGTAGTAACCGCCTCTCAATTACATATTAAATTCATTAACATATAAACAATATATGAGACGCTTTAAATATATTATTTAGCGTATAGTATATAAAATGTGGAATTCTATTTAGCCCCCTTTCGCGAAACATCACGTCTTTTTCATCTGTTTTCTTTTCCTCACAGTCAAATCAACAATCATATTATATCATAAGTAAATTGTACTCTTTTTTTCATTGTATTAAATCCAGCAGTTCTTAAGAATGTCTTCGATTGTTTGTTGGTCAAAACTGTAGTCTCTTAGCAAGGGAGCCTCCATCAATGTTTTCCAAAAGTTTTCTCTTGAGTGATGGTTTATCTGTTTCTATTTTGCTAATATTTGAAGGCATCGGCAGCTTGGAGCCTATTGACGGAGCCGGTTTGTTGCTAAAGTATGCCATCTGCAACGCCTGCGTGCAGTCGCTCCGACTGGGTGGGTATAGAGCCAGGAGGCTCTCCATCAGCTGGATCAGATCGTCTGACGTGGCACTGAATATGTGACGCAGCTGCTGGGGTGGAAATATCTTGAACTGCACATAGTCCGTCAAGTTTTTCAGACCAGGCCAAGTTTCTTCACTTGGTGTGCCAAATACTTGGAAAATCCGCGATAGCTGATCTACGTCTGATTCTCCAGGTAAGAAAGGCACTCTTAGTAATAGTTCGATCCAGGGGTTTTGGTAGCTGAAGGCTCGTCCTATGTTCCTCGAGTCCTCGTACACTCCCTGGTCGTCTGGTATTGCGATGCCACAACGCACCCGCTTTAGGATCTCAGACCACAGCTTGAGGACTCCACCGGCATGCAGCGGAACGTCGGTCCGGTTGCTGCTTAGGGGTCCAGGATTCACTGATGATCTTCCTATGGATAGCAGCGAGAACCTGGTCCGATACTCCCTGGCTGATGAACCCTGTGCGGTCGCAAGTGATCGCGATGCTCAGAGTGTCACTGGCAGCGTGGGCGGCTTATTTATTTATTTATTTAAACTTCATGTACAGTAGTGGTACATAGGCGGACTTAATGCAACAAGGCATTCTCTACCAGTCAACCTTTGGGTTAAAAAAGAAAACACTGTGGTAGATTAAAAACTATTTTAGGCCAGTCAATATCAACACAAAAAAACCGGCCAAAAGCGTCTCTGGTAACGCTCAGTGTAGGGTTCCGTAGTTTCCCGTCCGTCACAATAAGTGTCCCCACTATACGTTTTTTTTTTTTTTATATATTTTATAAACTAGCACTTGACTGCAATCCTACCTGATGGTAAGCAGTGATGCAATCGTCGATGGTAAAGCGCACTAGTTTATTAAGAGCCTATTCACTCTAGCCTTGAAGACGCCTAAATTATAATTGGCCGGGAAAACCGCAGCAGGCAAATTGTTCCAGTCCCTCGATGTACGCGGTATAAACGACGAGGCAAAACGCTTAGTCCGGACCGTGGAAGTTTCAACAACGTAAGGGTGGATATTCGCCGTACGCCGGGTTGTTCGATGGTAGAAAGGAGATGGCGGTATCAAGTCATGCAATTCCCGCGCACACTCTCCAAAATGCATCCTGTAAAACACCGAAAGGCTGGCTACTCTACGCCTGTGCTCGAGGCTTTGTAGATTGGACTTAACCAAGTCTGGATCACCAATTAGCCTCTTCGCACGCCTTTCCACCGAGTCCAAAGCTGCCAGGTGGCATTTTGCAGCACCAGCCCATATGTGGCTGCAGTACTCCACACACGAACGTACCAAATATTCTCATTAATAACATTAAATGACAGATAACGAGCAAAAACAATTACCACCAAAGCCAACGAGAGACTAACCGAACAATTTGACAATTTAATAGCTCATACCCGTCCCGACCCTATCAACTCAGGAAATACTTAGCAAGCGTTTTTCAAATATGTTTGCTTTTTTTTTAGATAAATTTTAATTAAAAACTAAATTTGCTAAAGGCAGAAGTTGTGTCACATACTGATGGCGTGCAGAAATAAAACCATCCCGCGTGGAACCAAAGCATAGGTTTAAGGCAAAAAAGCAAAGGAATTGACTGGATATTGGATGCAGTCTGGTCCACCTCTGTTATCTTTGAACAAATGAAAGAAACACAGTTTCACGAGCATTGCGGGAGAATTGCCCATCTTTGGCTGAGTTATCTTCGCAACTAATAGAACTAGAGTGCTGGGGTTAAGCTCAAATTGCAGTAAATTTAGTTATCTTTATTTAATTATAAAGCAAACATACTTGAAGATAGTTATTTCGAAAAAACTGAAAAAAATTCGCAGCTTTTCGAGCACCATGAGGGTAGTACAAGGTTTTCAGGGTGGCAAATTTGGGTGTTAACTACTCTCAAGGGACCTAACAATATATAAAAAAAATCGTAGGTACATGTGCTTTTGCGATGTTCGATGTAAATTTTGACTGGCCTTTTTGTAATTGGTACAAAATAAGTTTCTCAAATATTTTACTAAAGTGGGTAGTGCTCAAATAGGTCTATATTTAGTGGGAGTGGGGTAGTGATTGGAATGCTTGGCTAAATGCCGGTCCTGCTCCACAGCCACAGCCACAATTGCCTACAAATTAGATTGGAAGAAATGCAGGGGCCCCTTTTCGTATTGTTGTTTTCGAAATGTGTTTTTTTTTTAAATACTATTTTTATTTTATTTTATTTGTTTATTTTAATGAAGCTTGTGATTAACTACTTGGTTCCCTAACCATTTGCATAATATTTTAAGATCTAATATAACGTAGCATAATTTTGTTTGGCATCATTATATTTTCGCATAATATAATTACGCCTAACAGCTTACGCATAATTTTTTTAACCATAATTTCTCTAACCATAATAATGATTAAGCATAATATTCTAAAGCATAACTTTTTTAAGCATAATATCCTAAAGCATAAATTTATTTACGCATAATGATATTAAAACATATTTTTATAGGTATAACAATGAAATAATTATTGCTTGCTTCATCCTAGCATGAAGCAAGCAAGCATACAGCATGCAAGCAAGCAAACAGCATGCAAGCAAGCATGCAAGCAAGCATGCAGCATGCAAGCAAGCATGCAGCATGCAGCATGCAAGCGAGCATGCAACATGCAGCAGGCAGGGTTTCTGTCACGGCTCCGGCGCTGCGGGCCTCCGGCGGCCCCGCGCGTGCTAATCGTCGCAGAACTACGCGCCTACGCGATTTTAAATTACACTCTAGGGGTTTTTTTTTTTATTAATGGTAGGTAAAATCATCCAATGACAAGTCCCGCCCTTGGGTGGAGCGGGAAGTAGTGTCAGACTCTTACTGACTAAAAACCTACCTCGTTCCTTCATGCCTATCATGCCGGGGCTGAGCCTTCCTTTCAGAAAACGGCCCTTAACCCCAGCAGGCTTCGACCCTGCCTGCCTGCAGCTAGCAGGCTGGGCCTCTACGGTTTGCTGACAGCTCCTTGAGGCGCGCGGGAACAGAACGCGCCGTCGACGACTTGGGCTCGATCCGGTATGTTACCGGACGATCGGACAGCGTGCTACCCATTGCACGCCGTCCGCAAGCCCGCGCCTACGGTGGCCGGAAATCGGGATCGGAATCCCGGCGGCGGCTGGGGCGAGCGCCCCGTTGCCTTTGCCTGATGCGGTCGGCCTCCTCCTTTGCTAGCATTACTGCTTCGCAGAAGGAGGCGACCGCCTGCCATCCCTCCTCACTCCGGACCATGGCCTGAACAAAGGCCCGGCGAGAGAGATCGCTGCCGCCGATTGCCCCCACGAGGACACGGCGATGCTCCGCCCAGGCGGGGCACACCTCTACAGTGTGCTCCACCGTGTCCTCCGGGTGTTCCGCACAGTGGCGACACCCGGGCGAATCCTCCGCACGAATCCGGAACAGGAACTTGGCAAACTTTCCGTGTTCCGTTAGGACCTGCGTCGTGCGGTAGTTAAGAGTGCCGTGAGGTCTTTCCAGCCACGCCTCAAGGATGGGCCTTATCGCCTCGATTGTGGCGCGCCCCGAACGAGGTTGCGATAGTCGCTGACGCCATTTTGCCATGAGATCCCGCCGGAGCTCTGTCCGCCATGCCTCGACTTGTCGTGGCAGTAGAATTTCGCCCCGGCGTTGCATCTCCATGCGCTTGTCGTGCATGTGTGCAAGGACTGTTGCCTCCAGATCCCATGGCGGTTGGCCAGCAAGGAGGGTCGCCGCCTCGCGGGAAATCGTTCGATACCCTCGCACCATGCGTATTGCCATGACCCTCTGGCACGCATTCAGCTGGGCCTTCGGCTGCTGTTGCAGCGACGGCGCCCACACCGGAGCCCCGTAGAGGGCCATGGACCGAACGATTCCCGCGTACAGCTTCCGGCAGGAGGCGTCTGGTCCCCTGAGGTTGGGCAGGAGCCGCCCGAGAGCAGCCCCAGTCCGGTTCAGTTTGGGAGCCAGACGTCGGAAGTGCTCCTTGAAGTTCCACCAGCTGTCGAGGACGAGTCCCAGGTACTTCATCGTCGACCCGCCGCTGTTGTGAACTCCTCCTACCGTTAGCTGGGAACCCGGTGGTGGCGCACCCCTAGGGCCATGAAAGCACATGGCCTCGGATTTGTGCAATGCCACTTCGAGTCCCAACTGCTGGATCCTATCAACGACTATCGCAACCCCGCGTGTCGCTAGTTCGACCGCCGTCCGGTACGACTCTCCCCGTGCTAGGACCAACGTGTCGTCCGCGTAGCAGACCACGCTGACCCCGTCGGGGAAGTCGCCGCGCAGCACGTAGTCGTACCCGATGTTCCACAAGGGTGGTCCCAGTACCGATCCCTGCGGAACACCGCACGACATCTCTCGACGTTTCCACTCTCCCTGGTGACTGGGGTAAATGATATACCTCTCCGACAGGTAGGCCTCGATTACACGACAGAGGTAGTCGGGCACCCGGTGGTACCGGAGTGCCGTTCCAATGCTACTCCAGGGCAGGGAATTAAAGGCGTTGGCAATGTCCAAGGACACTGCCACGACACACTTGCCCTGGGATACCGCATCCCCCGTCGTGAGGGCTCGCACGCGCATGATGGCGTCCACCGTGGAGCGCATTCTGCGAAAGCCGAACTGTCCGTCCGAAAGGTCCGGCCCCACTCGTGCAAGGCGCGCGACGAGGCGGTTTGCAATTACTCTTTCAAAGAGCTTGCCCACCTCGTCGAGCAGCACAATGGGCCGGTAAGCAGCACAATGGGCCGGTAAAACTCTAGGGGTAGGACAAACAAGACTACGTGGAGTCGGTTTTGCAGCAATTCGGTTCTGTCACTAACTTTTGTTGCACAGCATATTAAATTTTTAACCAACAATATTATTTAATTGTTACAGAAACTAAAGCAAATTCACCACCACCATTTCCACTCATTATTCGCCTACCAACGTTATGCTAATAGTCATTAGGCCTACTAACGTTATGCAAATCAAATTTATGCCAAAACAAATTAGTCTTTAAGATGATTATGCCAACATAAAATGTATGCCTAAAAAAATTATGCCGATTCATTATAATAATGCCAAAACAAATTGTGCCAAAATCGTTATGCCGAAGTTTATTAGGACAAAGAACATTATGCGAAAAGAAGGGATCCTCAACTGCTTATTAATTTTTGTAATTGGAAACAATAAGATTGTATAATGTAGAAGAACTTTTTATTTCTAATTTGTGAATGTGAAGTACCATGGAGCATTTTTATTTTATTAGGTTACAACTTGAATGAAATTAAAAGCATGGCAGTTGAGAGTTTGTCATGCTCACTCAAATGTTTCGCTGATGGTGGCACGTGTTATTGGGTCATTCGGTTCCCTTCAAAATGGTTGAGCTGAGTGGGGCTGAGGCACGCGTCATGCTCGTGAACGGGCGCCGTCAGTTGGGACTGGTCATCTCAATTTCTATTTTTTAATTAGTTTATTTTATTTTTTCATTGCTTATCTACATTGTGCTCACTTAATAGAAGCGACAAGAAAAATTTAATCAAGTTTCATAATATGATTTAAAAAGAGTGTCCATGCATTTTCTTGCACATTCTTCTCCATAGAGATCTACGCTTTGGAATGTGCAATTTAGCTTCACTTTTTTTTATGGACTGACCGACATTTTGACAAAATTATCTGTAATTGGTCTATTTGAAATAAACTATTCTGATTCTGATTCTAATTATTCACCACTGCGTGGAACGCCCGGAGCACCCGGTAGAGCACACAATAGAGGTGTGCCTCGCGTGGGCAGAGCACCACCGTGTCCTCGTGGGGGCGACCGGCGACGGCGATCTCTCACCCCGAGCCTTTGTATAGGCCATGGTCTGATGCGAGGAGGAATGGCAGGCGGTCGCCTCCTTCGGCGAAGCAGTAATGCTAGCAAAGGAGGAGGCCGCATGCGTGAGGCAACGGGCCTCAAGCTCCAGTCGCCGTCGGGACTCCGATCCTGATGTCCGGCCACGTAGCTCGCTGTCCGACCGTCTTGTAACCGTCCGGACTGAGCCCAAGTCGTCGACGGCGCGTACTGTTCCACGCGCGCCTAAGGGAGTGGTCAGCAAACCGAAAGCCAAGGGTCTGTTTGTGGAAGGAAGGCTCGACCCTGGTATGAAAGGCAACGAAGGAACGGGGTAGGTTTTTTAGTCAAAAAAGTCTGACGTTATCTTCCGCTCCACCTAAGGGCGGGAGATGTCATTGGATGATATTCCCCAACAAAAATGATTGTGCTGAAGTAGGAGCTACAATGTGATTTAGCATCGTCTTCAAAATTACCCCACAAATCTGTAATCTTTTTCACATTCAAATTATTCTTCTTCCTGCCCTTGTCCCATATTACTTGGGGTCGGCGCAACACGTTTTTTTCTTCCATTCTATCCTGTCAGCCGTCACACTATCACTAACTATTCAAATTATTAAAGGTAAAAAAAAACATGTCTGGTTAATTTTTGACACCGACTTCCGAAATAAAGTTATTTTGCATGTTCTAGTTTGTTTTTGAAGTGACAGTTTTGAACATATTATATAATAAGTTACATTAAAGCTGGAAGCAGTTTGAATCGTCCCCAGCGGCCCTAACAGGCATCGACCCGACTAGGACTCTTCAGATTGGCTGATATCTGTACAAACTGCGTACCATACTTAAAGATGGAGCACACTGTAGAGGTGTGCCCCGCCTGGGCGGAGCATCGCCGTGTCCTCGTGGAGGTGATCGGCGGCAGCGATCTCTCTCGCCGGGCCTTGGTTCAGGCCATGGTCCGTAGTGAGGAGGGATGGCAGGCGGTCGCCTCCTTCTGCGAAGCAGTAATGCTAGCAAAGGAGGAGGCCGACCGCATCAGGCAGAGGCAACGGGGCGCTCGCCCCAGCCGCCGCCGGGATTCCGATCCCGATTTCCGGCCACCGTAGGCGCGGGCTTGCGGACGGCGTGCAATGGGTAGCACGCTGTCCGATTGTCTGGTAACCGACCGGACCGAGCCCAAGTCGTCGACGGCGCGTTCTGTTCCCGCGCGCCTCAAGGAGCTATCAGCACACCGAAGAGGCCCAGCCTGCTAACTGCAAGCAGGCAGGGTCGAAGCCTGCTGGGGTCAAGGGCCGTTTTCTGAGAGGAAGGCTCAGCCCCGGCACTATAGGCAACGAAGGAACGGGGTAGGTTTTTAGTCAGTAAGAGTCTGACACTACTTCCCGCTCCACCCAAGGGCGGGATTTGTCATTGGATGATTTTACCTACCATAAAAAAAAAAAAAAAAAAAAAAACCATACTTAAAGATATTGTGGATATTATTTACCGAATCAAAATTTGCTTACAAAGTACAAGCGGCCGACTCTTGAAAATAGACGACAATACTTACAGGCCGTGAATTTAATTACATCTATTTTAGTTTGACTGCATAGATTTATCTAACATGATAGCTATGTGGTTCTTAAGACAGTCCATACGCGAAAGGCGCGCGCAGTGGGCCCTTGCAATTGCATCTATGACTTACGTTCTGTCGTTCACAGAATTGTCGATTCCTGCAATAAAACTTTTGACCATCATTTTTGCATGTTCACCGCGTATGTTCAAAACTCGAAACTATTAATGTTTTCTTTTAAGGTACTACCATAAATGTTTCTCTCTCTTTACTCATTTAAATTTGTTTTAAGTATTAGTTCTCTTTGTATTTGTTTTTGATTTTCTCAATGGTTAACTTAATTTTATCATTAATTAGTCGTCTTATTGGTTTATTTATGTCTCCCGCAGCTAATCTTTGAACAGCGCTGTAGGCTATAATATTGTTTAATACGTTGTATATGGTAGGTAGCTGTTCTTTTTTATATAAATAAATAAAACAAAAATCAGTTTGAGGCGCGCGTGGATCACTAAGCGTCGTCGACTTGGCTTTAGTCCTTACTGGATGGTCGGACGGCGAGCTACCTATAGCTCGCCATATGCATATGCAAGCTCGTGACCGCGGTGGCTGGGAGTCACCCTGCAACTCCCGCCGCCCGGACATCTCCTTCGGTTTGGCTGGAGAATAAGGAAGTCCTCTCTCTGACAATTTCTGCCACCGCCTTTGCTTGCAATAAGTACTGCTTTGCTTAGAAGGAGGTGACTGCTTCAAATACTTTCTCAATCCGTACCATGGTCTACACCAGGGCCGGACGCAGAGCCGTAGGGCCGGTCGCCTCCATGCGAAGATGGAGGTGTACCGCTCAAGTGGGTCAGTCATCCTGCTCTGCGGGCGATTCGCATAATTGTGACACCCGGGCGTTTCTTCCCGTCGAATCAGGCACCTCCTGAAACACGAATGTCCAGTGGGGATCTGTGTCAAGTGACAAATTGCGCACGCCGCAGCGGTTCTCTAGCCACTTCTCAGAGGGTTATCGCTGCAATTTGACCTATTCTCCAAAAGCGTCACCAAACTTAAGAAAATTATGTGTACAAGCTTACTGAATTTTTTCAAGATCACTGATCAATAGTCCGTACTGTATGTATTTGCTCCGAGCGTCTTGACTTCTTTCTTTCTATCTGTCTGCTGTCTCTTGTTCTGTGGTGCTATTCTCTAAGAAAACGCAGCGCTGCCTCACCGACGAACACCGAAATAGGATACATTGGATTGTCAACCTAATGTACCTATTCATTGGATGGTTAATTCAATGTATATTTGGATATTCGTCGTTGCGGCAGCGCTGGATTTATTAGAGAATAGCACCACTGTTCTAATATTATCTATGAAAACTTGTTATTGGCTTTCTTTCAATATTTTTCAACCATCTCATCATCCTAGCTGTAAGTTTTCCGAGAATAATAAAATAAACTCATAACGTCCTTATTTTTGGAACATTACCCTCATTGTGCGGCAGTCGGATCAACAGTAATTGTTTGATGCTAATTGGTTGATCGAAGGCGTCAGGTCGCGTCACTTCACGCGACTGAGCGGCGCGCGGCGCGTATGTAATGAGCGTGCGGCCACTGCCCAAGTGCCAACGGGCGGACATTTGTGGACGTGTGTGCGCGCTGCGGTTAAGCGTATTTTACCGGTAAAAATATTCACCAAAAAAGACAGTTTTGGGTCATTCTACCGAGTGAACAAAAAATTAAATAGTTTTTTAATTTCACAAAATGAACTTTATCTTGTGTTATTATATAAAGTTAATGTGTAATTATCTCCGAAAAAATTAAATCAGAGATCAATCATTAGAATTATGAGAAATAATTGCACATTTTAGTTTTATCACGTCGACAGGAGTGATTCTAATTTCTACATAAGTGACAGAATCATTTATAAAACTATTAAATTTTAATAGTAAATAGCTATATAATATTTAAATACAAGATAAATTGTAGCAGTCGGGACCCATTCTAGAAAGTCAGACGTCTAGTCAGTAGATTGGAGTAATCTGCAATGTAATATAGGTAGGTATGTGCTTTCAATTCACTAAGCCTCCATTTCTAGAATGGGTCCCGACTGCTACAATTTAACTTGTATTTAAAATATTATATAGTTAAGTGCAATCGGGTACAACGACTTTCTTGTTTTAGAGCTTTTTCATGAATACTCAGAAAAGCAGTCGGGTTTTTTATTTTTTTAAATTACCGTTTTTTATTTTTTTAGTTTTATTTTATTACTATATCACTTTCACAGTAATTTCGAATCTAACGACACCTAGCAAACTGAAATCTATCGAGCCGTTCAGGCCGCAGCGCGTGCCAAACATTTGAATTTGGCGCCAAAATACCGCCATTTTGTTTTTTTTTTTATTTTGATATACCCAGTGTCACTTTCACAGTAAATACGAATCTAACGACACCTCTCAAGCTAAAATCAATCGAGCCGTTTAGGCTGCAGAGCGTGCCAAACAATTATACATACATACATACATACTCTCGAAAAACATAACCCTCCTTCTGGCGCAGTCGGGTAATAATCAAATTAAGTAAACATATACTCTGAAAAATAAACAATAACTTTCTACAGAAGTGACGCTGTCATTTCCTGTAGAACACTTAAGAGGCAATAATGAATATCTTCTTAGTTCTCTTCATCGGTACATTTAGTATTAATTACGTTTTCTCTAAAGAGTATCTGCTTCCTGATTTGTTTTACAACACTGTAGTTTAATGGTCTGGCATGCAAGATGTCAGGATTAGTCTTATTGTAAATGATTTCATTGTACCTACCAGAACTGCGAATGTTAGAGATGCTATAGCATGAGTATCATCGGTCAGCATAATAACTACATTACATCTTTACTTTTTTCTTGTAAACAATTCACCAATATAGGTACTTAAATAACGTACCTACTTAAATAACGCGCGGTCGCGGCCGCAGCGCGGATGAAGCGCAGCAGTCGGCACTTTGCGACTAATTTAAAGACGTCCTAAGGATGTGCACTATGATTTTGGTTTTGGTACTTTCTCAAAGGGTCATCTTTTGATTTACCAACTTTGGAGTTAACAAAACGATGCCCTCGTTATGTTTTTATATCACAAAATGCAAAATAGTTTGAAACATAATGATACTAAAAGTCATATAAAAGCTTGTTTCTGCTGTTGTCAAATACTGTTAGAGCAACATCAGCTCCGCATGGCAGTGTTCCTGGAGTGCTGGTGCTCCCGAGGGCGGCGCGTGTGGCGCGGGCGGCGGGGGGCGGGGCGCGCGGCCGCCGGCATTGTGCGCCCGACCGCCGCCGTGCCGCCACCTCTGCGCTCTCGTACGCTCCGCACGGCTCCGCGGCTACCGAGTCCTCTCCGACGGCGACGCCGCGCTGGTGCAACCTCCGATCCCGAGTGCAGTGACCATCACAGTGCAGTGCTATACTTACGATCGAGAAAGTTTAGTGACTAGAAAAAGTTATAAAGTTGTGCGCGGGAAAACTTTCAGCGAACTTCAGCAGCGACGGCCTGCAGCCAGCAGTGGCACCCCGAGGTCCTGTTCGCCTACAGGTAAGCTCACCTCTATATTTCTGGATTGCCAGCCCCCTGTGTTCCAATCGAGGAAGCAATTGAATTGATTGAGAGTTGGCGACTAAGTTTACTAACTTTTCACACGGTTCATTGAGCTGAAGACGAGCTGAGCCGAGACAGCACAGTTGCCTATTAGCTACATCAGCTTCATAAATGTGGACGACTATATTATTCCACAAGTATCGCTCGTCGACTTGTAGTTTGTTCACTGAAACTTTCATTTTTGGACGCATGTCAAGTATCGCGGATAGTAATTTTCTTGTAAACATGTCATAGTTATAATATATAATAAGTATACGTAATGATATATACGTAGGTCTATTTATTAGATACTATCTTCTGACAGCGGCTCCGCTAGCTTGAAAGTCGGTTTACCCCTATAGGAGTGGAGTTTCGTAAAATCCGTTCTTAGCGGACGTCTACACTGTCTACACCCTATAAGGTACCCACCTGTCAAATTTTAAGTTTATAGGTAGGTATTATAGTTTCTGAGATTTCGTTCGATATTCTTTTGTTCATAGGTACCTATAGACTAGCCTCTGCCAGCGGCATCGCCCGCGTGAAAATAGGTTTTTCCATACAAATTTTACCCCCCTTTTTCACCCCCTTAGGAAAATAAAACGCTAACAAACTAGCCGTGTCGAAGAGTACAGCCCTCTGTATCAGGCCCTTGATCTCAACGCGCTACTACAGCTTTGGCAGATGGTTGCCTTTCATGGTATCGACAATCAACACAGTGGCAGCCGAGTCCACTTTTCATAATTATGCCGACAATCTCGTGCGCTAAGTCGACATACCTACTTACCTATTTGACTTGTTTATTTTTCTCAGCTTTAGCGAAGTTCTCATCATGATGACATCGACTATCATTGTGCGGGGCGCTATCAGTCTAGCTCCTCTTTACGGCTCATGGGCAACAATGGTCCTATCAGTAAGAATAGACCGATTTCAGTACAATGTAGCGTGGTTATTTTCGAGAACATATCCTACATGCTAGTTAACATTTCAAAGCAAGTTGCTGGTGAATAATTCTGGCCACCAGGTTATGCCTGTGCAAGTACTTGCCGCTAGTTTTAACTAGCGAAAACAACCAGAGAATAGGTACCTACCTATTATTAGAACCACGGATTAGACCCTATTTTTATAATTATGGAAAAAGGATACTGTTTATTAGTGCAATGTCTTTTACCCGACTGCACCAAGCCCAAACGATGAATTATGATTTTATCACTCAAATTGTTTCGATAATGTTATATTAGAAACACATCATAGGACCAAATCGGTTGAGCTGTTAGTGTGCTACAGTGGCACCGACGCGCCGACATGGTCCGGCGGTGCTTCTTCACAACCTATATTGATTCAACCTTGCCACAACCGCTCGCGAGAAGTAGCATTTGATTGTTTTCATTATTAATAGAATCCTCTTCACATGGAAGCGTTTGTTGTTGGGAGACATCTATTATCCCTGAAACCATTGAACTGAAGCTGCCAAACCCAAGATCACTAATTTAATATGCGTACAATGTCAATGTTTAGTTAATAAATAGATCGTATGTTTCTGTCACCGGGATAATAAATTGCGTAAGGTCGTAAACTCTTTCATCTCGATAAGACTCGGATGTTTTGTAAACTATCCGGTTTCAGTGTGATTTATTGTAGGTACCTATTTCGCGTGATTCATAGATATCCGTGGCGTGATCAGTTCACAATGCAAGTATCCAGAGACTCGGGGTTCATAATCCCGCAAGATGTATTGCACACTTACGGAGTTCATTAATGTGACAGTCAAGGTTGAGCATAATGTTTGTCCTGAAAGTGATCGTTCTCAATTCATCGTAGCTCCATGCAGCCGGTAGCTGCCTCCGGGCACGGGTCAGTGGTCGTGGAGCAGCGGCGCCGTGCTCACGGCTTGCTGCAACTCTCACCAGAAACGTAAGGCGTTGTCAGGTGAACGCATACCGCGGCGCGGACGCCGTGCTCGGGTAGATGTTCCAACAATATAATCGTACCAATGACCCGGAATAAATAAATTATCCACAAATAAGTAATACAATCTCAAATAAACATGTTCGCCAACAGCTGATCGTCAGCGGCCGCCGCTGCGCGTGCTGGCGCGGCGTCTCCGGCCGATCTCCGCTCTGCCTCGCAGCTAAATCTATCCCTACGACACCTTACATTTTAGCTTCCTCTCGTTAACTTATAACAATACTTACCTTTTTGTGGCAAAACTTGTGGCTTGATGAATCAGATCCAACAACTGTGTGTAACTGTAGCGCAGATGTAGTCCTACCTCTTTCTTATATCTATGTGTAGTACTCTCTCCTGCGAACTACCCGTTTAACCCTTTGAATACCTTAATTAGAGACACAATAGAAAGAAAATAGGTGTGCGGACACCGGTGTCCGCTTGGGGTTGAGTAATAGGGAGTGTCCCTTTATTGGTTTTTTTTACGGTAGGTAAAATCATCCAATGACAAATCCTGCCCTTGGGCGGACCGGGAAAGAGTGTCAGACTCTTATTGACTAAAAACCTACCCTGTTCTTTCCCTGCCTTGGATCCGGGGCCCTGGTAAACATTTTCATACCTCCCCAGAGCCCCAGACTAGGCCCGGACCCTACTGAGCCCCTACAGTTTGCTGACAACTCCTTGAGGCGCACGGGAACAGTGCGCACCGTAAACGACTTGGGCTTGGTCCAAACCAACGGACAGCGATCTACCCATTGCCCGCCGTCCGCAAGTCCGCGCCTACGGTGACCGGAAATCGGGATCAGAATTCCGGCGGCGGTGGCGGTGTGTGCGCCGTTGCCTGATGCGGTCGGCCTCCTCCTTTGCTAGCATTAGAAAGAAAAAGAAAGAAAGAAAGAAAAACTTTTTATTTGCCGGATAAAGGCAAGTAACTGGTTTAAAATGATAAATTAAAATTGTGAGCCGAACGATGCCAGCGTAGAGCCTCCCGTAGGAGGTTCTAGACCCCCCAGGTTCGGCAGGAGCCGCTTGAGAGCAGCCCCAGTCCGATTAAGTTGAAGAGCTAGACGTCGGAAGTGCGTCCCTTTATTGGGTAATTTTTGAAAAGTAATCATCATAATTTTAAACTATAAATATCTCTAGGTAATAAATATCTCTAGGTAATAAATATCTCGAGCAAGCAAGTGGAATTTAAGTTTAAACACCCCTGTGATGGTCATTTTTAGAATTACTTGTTGTACGAGTAAATCAGCTCTAATCAAATCAGTAATTTTTTTCGGTAGAGACTACATTTATATGTCATGCGAGCGCTCCCGGGAAGCTGGAGTCTTCACAAGAACATACAAACAAACCTATAACCATGTAGAACTATACTCTAGTCGAGGCTGTAGCCTCAGCGGGCAGATAACATTTATTTTCAATACACTTGCTGAGAAAGTGGCTCTTATTGCACTACACCTAGGTATATAATGGCACCTGTTACCAAACTGTGGCATTTTGATTATCATTACGCACTTGTGCTATAATGTAGCTATAACCTTTTTGTTCAACCTCTTTGTTCGCAAAACAAATTTTGAAATAGGAAAAAATTACACATTGGGTTATTGTGTTCAATAGTTTAGATTAATATCTTACTTATCCACTTCATGCAATTTCGGCCAATTTAACTTATAAAAACAATTTATTTAATAAAAAAAAAATATAAATCGTTCGTTCAAATAAAAATTATTTTTTCTTTGTCGTCTATGGCCGCCATTTCAAGCTCGCGGGTTTTGGCCGTAGCCTTCACATTATGGGTAAATTAAAAAAAAAATAGATGCGCCTATGAATACAGATTTAATTCTTACCGCCATGTTTTGAAAAGTTTTATTAGTTTTACTGTTGTAATAATAGCTAAATTATTTTTCTTCACAAGTGTATTGAAAAACGTGTGATATACGTGAGTAATGACTGGTTACCGTTCATGGCTCTCTTAAGAACCTCGCCGAGGCTCGGGTCTTAATACCGCCTCGACGGTAACCACTTATATTACACACTTGTATCATAATGTACTATTATTTATTCACAAAATCCACAGCTCTTTTACAAATTTTACTTAATGGTAAGCTAATGTTACAGTCAATTAGGGATTTACAATTTATTATCCAAACATCTATGCGTTAGAAACAAACAGAAAAAGAAAAAAAAACGCTAATACCATCTCAGCATAGTAGTAGTATGTGATGTGGGTGGGTGTGTTGGAGTGAGTGTGAAGAGATGAAGTGGTGTATGAATTACTGCTACCAATTACTATTAACAATTATCAATCGTATTATTAATTAACTAATTCGTCGCATACGGAAATTACCAACAGTCTCCTGAAGGTATGTTTTTTGGTATTATATACATCGAGATGAGAGAATTTCTTATTTAAGTTTCTCAGTATCCTACCAATGACAGAATTTTGAGCGTAGTCAGTCCTACTGTGCGGTACATCGAAAAGCTGTGTGTGCCTAGTTCGTCGAGGTGGAGCACTTCTTAGAACCAAATCACTCAAAGCAATACTCTCTTTGTTGTCATTACTGATATTATGAATCATACGCCTATTCTCCAATGGTAGCACGTTATGATGTTTGCAAGCAAGCAGATAATCTTCTGAATTGAAACCAGTGCGATAATTAATATATTTGGTGAATTTGGATTGTATAGATTCAATTTGCTGGGTATAAACTAAGTAGTGAGGATTCCAGACAGTATTCTAATATACTGCGTCTGTATGCGTAATAAAGTATTTTGATGCAATCTGTATCAGTAAATAATTTACATGTACGCGTTATAAATCCAAGATTCCTGTAAGCCTTGCCGACGAGATAGGACACTTGCTCCGAAAACAGGAGTTTCGAGTACAAGATCCCTAATGACATTGCAACGTACAATATGATACCAATAAGATTTTAGGTGTAGTTATTAAAAAAATCGCTATCTGACATTTGCTTACGTTTACATTGATTCTATTGATAATATAATGTAATAATTAGATAATAATCTATTTAAGTCGTCTTGTAACTTCTCACAATCGGTTCTGTATCCAATAGTCATAAAAAACTTCGTGTCATCAGCATACATCAGAAGTCTAGCATTAAGAATATGTGCTCCTATATCATATAGGTATACAGAGTATAACAGAGGGGCCAAAATTGAGCCCTCTAGCACACCAGATGGTATGGTTATACCACAGGTTATACAGTTTGACCGCACCCCTCCCAATATAACAATCTGAGATCGATTCCTGAGGTGAGACTCAAACCATCTGAACAACCGCGAATTCCAAGCTCTTGCAACTTACGCAAGAGGATCACGTGATCCACACGGTCAAAAGCTTTTTCAAAATCCGTGTAGCGTCAACCTGTCCCCCACCATCCATATCACGGACATTTTCCAGAAACACTGCCAAATTGGTATTAGTAGAGCGACCTTTAATACGCCCTTGCTGTTGTTGGGAAATCAATCTAGAAATGGTAGAATAAACGAAATTGTGGACTATTCTTTCCATTATTTTTCCCAAGACATTCAAAATTGATATGGGACGATTATATTCTATTAAATTCCTGTAAACTTTTTTATGAATAGGAACAATGTGCGCAGTTTTCCGTATAGTTGGACAGTATCCCTGACGAAAATATCTATTGAAAATATAAGTAATGGGTGAAGCGAGCGATTCAGCACATTTAACAAAGAAAAGGGGTGGTATGCTGTCACTTCCTGGACCCTTTGATGTATCCAGATTCTGCAGTAGTTTCAGGACACTCGCATTATCAATGGTCAGGTTGTGCAGTGTGTCGCCATAATATGTTTCCCGGTCAGTCGACAATGGAGTGTAAATTCCTAGCCTACTAAAAGCATTACATATTTCGGTTAACTCATCCATGGGACTACCGCGACGCTTACCTTGTGGGAAGCCTCCCAGTGCTGCGTCTTCGGGTGCGCGGTCGCGACTCCAGGTGCTGTCGTCCGCATTGACCATCTGTTCTACGAGCAATGTGCCCTGCCCACTGCCACTTGATGCCGATTCTTCGGGTTACGCCGGTAACCTTGGTTTTCCTGCGGATATCTTCATATCTGATGTGATCACGCAAGGAAACTCCGAGCATAACCCAATCACAATACTCAATACTCAATACTTTATTGCATTCCATATTATGTACATAGATGGTATGAAATATTGCAAGATCAATATGGACCCTGTCGGGCACAGCAAAGTTAGGAGAGAGGATGAAGGCTAAGTAACAATTCATGCAATTAATTATTGTGCGTAGAATCTAATAACTACACAACAACAACAACAACACACCACAACAACAACAACAACTCTAGTAAAATTCTTTCACACTCTTTGTGTAGCTTAGGATTAGTTTTTGTCATTATTTCTTTTCCTGTAAAGTTGTTGGTACATGTCATTGACACTGTCTTCACTTCGGCGCGCACTGTTCCCGCGCGCCCGCCGCAAGGAGTTGTTAGCAAACTGTAGGGGCCCAGCAGCGCCGAAGCCTAATGGGGCCAAAGGTAATGTGAAAATGTCACCAAGGGCCCTGGGACAAAGGCAATGAATGGAACAGGGTAGGTTTTTAGTCGGTAAGAGTCTGACACTATTTCCCGCCCCACCCAAGGGCGGGATCTGTCATTGGATGATTTTACCTAACAAAAAAAAAACACTGTCTTCACGTGTTTTTGATTGTGAACATTAATAGAACCTATTTGGCTGAATCCTATCTTTTAAGATACAGGCTTGTCCTAGTTTAAAAGATAGTCTACTATTGCATCATTATGATGATGAAGATATTATTTTCAAACAATGTAAATAGTGCAGTGTTGTTTTTTAGTGAAATGAATATCTACTTTATTAATTATAAAAACAAACTTTTTTGGTTTGTTCATTATTTAACATCATCATCATTTAAGCCGAAAGACTTCCTCTGTTGGACATAGGCCTCCCCCAAGCGTCGCCACAATGAACGGTCCTGTGCGTTTCGCATCCACCGGATTCCCGCAACCCACATGGCATTGGTCCACCTTTTAGAAGGTCTTCCAATACTGCGTCTTCCGGCACTCCTGCGTTGCTCGCTGCCACTTCAGGGGGCTTAGTCTCGAGTTTAATTCCGATCGGTCGACATTGGAATTGTGACGTTAGGTACTCTTGAATTCGATGCTAGAGTCAAATGCTAGCGGGACTGGCATTTTGTAGATACTTGTTTGTTTTAAATAGTAATATACAAAAACTGATCCGAGCCCTGGTTCAGGCTATGGTAGAAAACGAGAGGGAATGAGAGGCTGTCGCTTCCTTCTACGAAGCACTAGCGAAGGAGACGGCCACAACCATCACGGAATGGACGTCCTCATCCGTGAGGGAATGGCCGTCCTCATGCCCCAGCCATCGCAACCGTGACCCCTGAATATCAGCCACGGCAGGCGTGAATTTGCGGACGGCGAGCAATAGGTAGCTCGCCGTCTGGACCAAGCCATTCGGGCTTGGTCCAGACGTCGACGCACGAACAGCGCGTAGTGTTCCTCGTAGGCCTCAATGAGATATCAGTAAAACCGTAGGGGCCTAGCAGGGTTGATGCCCGCTGCGGCCGTAGAGAAAATCTGTCTGTAAAAGTCTGTATTAGTCAGTAAAAGTCTGGCACGCCCTCTCACTTCACCATGGGGCGGGAAAAGTCATTCGATAATTTCTCATCTCAAAAAAAAATGTCATAGGATAGGTACCAACTGATATTGTTTACGTTCCGTTCAACTTATGACAAAGAACTCAGAAAATTTAAAATTGTTGTTGTACGGTAAAAAATATTTTTTTTTTTTTTTAATTATTAAAACTAAATTATTTTTTATACGAATAAAATCATCAATACCATGTAAAGTTGTTACATCGCTGTGCTGAGTCTAATAAATATTTAGTCAGAACGGCGCGTCGTCTGGAATTCAACAAAAATGTTCAACACCGCCGACGCCGACGTGCGTGCGCTCTTGCATGAGCAATCCCACAAAAAAGGTGCAGTATCCTGCATCTGCGGGATTGGATTGCGTAGTGCGCTCGATGTGCTCGCCACTCTAATCTACGTTATTCTATTCCAATCTCCGTTACTCTCTGCTACCTGTACGTATCGGGGTACCCTAAAACTCTGAGCTGGCTTGGAATACTTTTTATACATTTTGTAAGACGTTTTTGTAGCTGATAGTATGAAAATATGTCAGATTTTCACGGTCGAGCAAATTGACAAAAATAAATTAAAATCGGAAGAGGCCAACTCGCGCGCAGGCGCGAGTTAACGAACAAGCCGCCATTGACTGCCATTTTGCACTACTGTACCTAAATATAAAGGTAAATATATTTACGTGAAGAAAGATAACGGTTTTATTGTCCACCAAGTTCAGAAAAATGAGAACGAAATAATAAAACGCACAATGGGCACTCTTATCGGAATACCGATCTTATGGTGGACGAAAACGTTGTGAGAACGTTTGGCGGAGGTGCCCGGACCACGCAAGGTTGTCTTCTAACTGTGAGAACACAGGTGCGGTGACCGATGGACTCAGACTGTGCTCATCACTACGTCAGAAACATATGGGCGGCAGAGGCGCTCGCCGCCGTGCGTCTCCGAACCGGATCGTAATTGATGGAGCTCATCGCTCACGCGAGCACGAGCTACCACAATATTTGTGGCTTTAAAATGTGCCACGATTTATGAATATAGCGATACTGTCATCAACTGTAACCGATACCCCGTGACACATCGTGTGTTTGAGAAAATATAATGTTCAGTGAAAACTGATGTCTATAACATTATTTATAGACATCAGCAATTAACATTAACATATATATATACATTTTCGACATTAAGAATAGGAAAAGAGAACTCAAGAAAGTAAATTTGTTAAAAGAGCCTAGCTATAGTAGCTATATCGTCTCTTTTATTACGTGGAAAATTATCGGATAGGGGTAATTCGACTCTAGGCGGAGTGAGAGGAGTCACAGACTTTTGCTAACTGAAACCTGCCCGTGATCCTTTAGTTGCTCTGTTGAAAAATACCGCAGCGCGAGCAGACGTATTGACGACACCTCTTCGAAGTGCGTGTGAAACACAAGGCGCCTACCGTTGACTCGGGTTTGGTCCTTACCGGATGGTTAGACGGTGAGCTACCGGTTGCTCGCTGTTCGCGAGCCCGCGCCAACGATGGCCGTGAATAACCCGGAGCGTCTACTGTGGTGGTGGCTGCGGCGTGAGGATGTCCTCTCCCACACGGTTTCAGCCACCTCCTCCACTTCCATTACTGCTTTGCCTACACCATGGACTGTACTAGGGCCGCCTACACCGATCTCTTCCATCCTAATTCTTAATTATACATAAAAACATAACATGATTTATGGAGATGCAGACAATTCATGTAAGTACAAAGACGAACTTAACTCAGTAATGAGTTTTCTCCCAGTAAACCTTTGAGTTTATAGAGACACGGTGGTGGTCCGGCTCAAACGGGGTAGACTTCCACCGTATGCTTCAGCTCCACCGTGTCCTCAGGGCGTTTCTTCCTGCTGAATTCGAAACAGGTTTTTATTTTTTATTGGTTATAAACTAGTGCTTGATTGCAATCCCACCTGATGGTAAGTAGTGATGCAATCGTTGATGGTGAGTCGCACTAGTTTATTAAGAGCCTATTCACTCTAGCCTTGAAGACACCCAAATTATAATCGGATGGGAAGACCGCAGCGGACAAATTGTTCCAGTCCCTCGAAGTACGCGGTATGAACGACGAGGCGAAACGCCTAGTCCGGACCGTAGATGTTTCAACAACGTAAGGTACTCGCCGTACGTCGGGTTGTCCGATGGCGGAATTGAGATGGCGGAATCAAGTCATGCAATTCCCGTGCACACTCTCCAAAATACATCCTATAAAATACCGAAAGGCTGGCTACCTTACGTCTGAGCTGAAGGCTTTGAAGATTGGTCTTAGCCAAATCTCGGTCACTAATTAGCCTCTTCGCACGCCTTTCCACCGAGTCCAAAGCTGCTAGGTGGCATTTTACAGCACCGGCCCATATGTGGCTGCAGTACTCCACACATGATCGGACCTGTGTTTTGTATAAAAATAAAAGCTGTCCCGGTGTGAAGTACCACCGGACCTTAGCAAGAACGCCAAGTTTCTTAGCGGCTAACTTGGCTTTGGACTCAATGAACCGCCCAAAATTAAGCCCTGAGGAAATTTCAACTCCCAAGAGCTGAAGGCGGTCGGTGCACTCCACGGATACAATTTAAAAAGCAGGAGCCAAGGTGAACGGGCTCCTTTTGGCGGTGAACAGACACGCTTGTGTTTCGTGGCGTTGAATTCCACCAGATTGGTTCGCCCTACTTGGAGACTGCCTGAAGTGAGACATTCGTACGCTCTACCATAGCCTCTCTTTCGGACCCGATTATCCCCTTACTAGCCCGAGAACTTGGCAGGTATCTCTCTACAACTGTGCTATCATCTGCATACCCATAGATACCGGGCATCACCAGATCGTTGATATGCAGAAGGAAGAGAGTTGCAGAGAGAACAGACCCCTGAGGAACTCCGGCATTAGTCGTCATGAGCTCTGATGAGCATCCATCAACAACAACTCGGAGAGAGCGTTCACTCAGGAAATCTTTTACCCAGTTAATCAGACACGGGAAATGCCGTACGCTGGAAGCTTACTCAATAGGCTAGCGTGCCATACCCTGTCGAAGGCCTTCGAGACGTTTAAGGACATGGCAATCGCTTCCCCATTCTTCTCGAGGGCCTCGCCCCACAAGTGGGTGGCATAAACTAGTAGGTCCCCAGTAGACCGGTTGCGGCGAAATCCGTACTGTCGGTCACTGAGGAGATCGTTACCTACCAGGTATGCCATGAGGCGCGAGTTCAATACACGCTCCATAATCTTGCAGAGTACGGAGGTTATCGAAATCGGTCGATAGTTGGCAGGATCGGCACGACTGCCCTTTTTAGACACGGGTTGCATGTTGGCAAGCTTCCAGGACTTGGGCATTATCCCAGTCTTAAATGAGAGGTGACATGCGTGTCAATACAGGAGACAACTCGGGCGCACAAGCCTTGAGAACAATCGCTGGTATACCATCTGGTACGCTTTATTCACGTCTAGACGACACAGCGCTCTCAGAACCTCTCTGTTCCTTATACGAACCTCGGGCATTAAAGTGTCGCAGTGAGGAAGAGTCGATGGAGTAGCACTGCTAGTATCGAGGCGCGAATTATGGGCGAAAAGAGATGCAAAGAGACCAGCTTTCTCTCTCGCTGCATGAGCCAGTGTTCCATCAGGTCTTACCAGCAAAGGCAATGTGGGCCGACAGAAGTTCGCCTCGACTGACTTGGCAAGGGACCAGAACGCTCTGCTACCAGACGGCTGTGCAGAGAGCTTTGCGCCAAAATGGATAATGCGGTCGAAGCGAGCCTTCCTTAATGCCTTTTTGTAGGACTTGGCAGCATGGTTGAAGGCTCTCTTCCTTGAGTTCAGATCCGGAGCTATACGGTTACGAGCGCCAATCCAGGTGAGAAACGCCGAATGCTTACGCTCTTCAACTTGAACGCAATCGGCGCTGAACCATGGGTGAGCTAAGTCACCGATGGGTACATCGCTGTAAGGGATGAAATACTCCATAGCTTGACGTATCACATCGGATACAGCATCTGCACAGCTCGACGGATTTTCAGAATAGAAACAGACCTGCTGCCAAGGATAAGACGCAAAGTAGTGCCGCATCTCATCCCAATCTGCTGACCTGTAACGCCACATCCGCCGTTCAAAGAAAGATTATACTCTCCCATAGAAATATTGTTTTGATCTGATAATGAACTACGAAGCTATAGAACCGAACTCTTCAAAAAACCTTAGCAGAACTGTCGTAGATAGTTTCGAATCGCAAAAAAGTTTTTTTTTGTTTATGACGACGACTACAAATGACATGGCCGAAATTTGTATAGAGCTGTGTGTGCGCTGACAAAAATGTTCATGTACACAGACATACATTACGTCGTATTAAAGCTTAGAGGCATGGCTTTACAATAGTGTAAGTTTTATGATCAGAAAACAAGCGAGAGTCACTATAAATAAGATACAAAAAAACGCCTAATAATTTTGAATAGCAATGCTGTCGCTACAATAACACGTTAAAGTGACAGTGACAGTAAGTCAGTAAGAGAACACCTCTCAAATTCGGGTATAATTCTATAAAAATGTAGGAAGCACCCTCACCGCAAGTGATACATTTTCATAGAGGCTAATGAAGAGTCAAAAATCAAAATGCCAAGTAAAACGTAATCACATTGATGTATAATATTTTGATAATACTCACTTTCAAATGTCGACTGCACTATAGGCAGGCCACGATAGCAAAGAAAAGCTCATCGTCTAACAGATATTTCTGGATTTTTAAATTATTTAGCGATTTTGAAAAAAATACTATTGGATATGCAATAAAACACTAAAATAGCACTTGAATTTTTATTTAGGTGTTTAAATAAGTAACCCACATACATTTGCTTAAATATATATTATACTTCTTAATCTTCACAGACATTTTAAGAAACACATCATCACTACAATTACTCAGACACAGATACATTCAATGGTTTCATCCACTCATAAGCCTAACTATTCATCTTCAAAGATCAACAAAATGTTATCGAGAAATGAGGCTGCTGCCATTTTAATAGTGAGCTATGATGTGTGATGCTAGGATGTGAGCATCCAACAGCGATAACATGTTTGCAGATTTGTCCTCCGATCCTGTAACAATATTTATCATTTTTTATATACAATACGCAACCTACCTACCTACCTTTACCTACCTTTTTACCTTTTATAGTAATTGTTAAAAATATTTCGGGCAGTCTAATAAATGTGGTAAGTATTCAATAGCTGGTAATTATTAGGGCGCAGTCTCAACTTCAAAAATCTTTCGGATTATGGAACTCAACTGTTTAACATGGCAGGTAAAGTTCGTAAAATATATATGTGGGTACATATCTTTTGTATAGATAACCATTTAGCCAATATTACAGTGTTCAAGTAATTACAATATGTTTTCACACTTGATTAGCGGCCATATTATAATTCAGGCACCTTGACATCGTAAGCGTCAGAATCTAAATCGTAAACCAAAGGCACAGCAGAATATGAATAGTTAATAGAATCGTGAACGAAAGTCCGATAAACGATAGCGTGGGGTTAAGTTTAAATATCCAATACAGTAAAGAAAAGACAATACAGCAATATGTTGTAGAGTCAAGGTGAGCTCCCCTATATTATTATTATTATACTCTTTGAAGGTGAGTCTTCACAGACATATTTGACAGTTCAGTTTAAAATCGCAGAAACCTCAAAATAACTTTAGGATGTTTGGATACACACTCTTGAAAATATTGTCGATTCATAATCTGTAACGTGAGTGTCATCAAGATGCGCGGTAGCTTTGAAACGTGGTACCTTTCTGCGAAAATTGTGGAGCCGTTACCTTTTTTAATGAGTCTGAATAGTACAATTCTAGCATTCACGGGTGTTTTATATTATAGCCTGACATTCAGGCGTACTACAGATAGGTACAGTGTTTGTCTTATGCGTGTATCCAAACGTAGATGCTATATGTATTGATTTATACTCTATGATTGCAATGAAACCAACGACACAAAACCAATTAATGCACATATTTTTTTGGGATTTTTTGTCGCCTGTTCTAGAGAAATGTAATTGTTTTGATTTATTTTTATTTATTTTAGAAATCATTTTCATGTAATAATAATTCATGTACGATATCAATTGATTCTAGGGCAGGATTCGGCCATGTCATTTAAATACTTGTGTTATAAGACCTTGATTCATGCCAAATTTCAGGATTCTAGGTCAACAGGAAGTACTCTATGTATTTTGATTATGTTTAGAGTGTCGAAATATACGTTTTTTGCGACACAGACGCCCTTAGCTTTCTTCTCCGTTACTTAGAAATTTTGATTTTTTTCACAGCTTGTAGTGACCGCAGATTCAAAGTACCTATATGGTTATAATTTCAACTCGATACCTCCATGCGTTCCTGATATAAAGGGTCTTGACAGACAGGCAGACAGACGGAGAACAAAGTGATAAGGGATCCGCTTTTTTCATTTTTAGGTACGGAACCCTAAAAAGTTATAATTCAACATTAAGTAAAAGGTGGTAAAGAAAATAGAAAGCAATTTATTTACGAAACAAATAAAATGAGAAAATCTAAACTCTATGGAGAGTGTGTGTAGTAGCGAATTATTGTAGGTATAACTAGAGTATAACAGTACATTATGTTACCGGCAATCTGTATAATTCAGGCATTCTACAGAATACCTAGGCAATGTATAATAGCCCGGGTGTCCAGGCAATTTATGAAATATTATGAGTATTATTGTGTATTACATACTTTACCTAGGTATCTAATGTATACAATTCCTAGTATTGTAATGGTGTACCTGCTAGTCTACCGGCAATGTGTGAAATAAATACTCGTAGATTTTGGTTTATATTTATCAACCGTGTGTTTTTTTTTTATGGTGGGTGAAAATCATCCAATGACAACTCCCGCCCTTGGGTGGAGCAGGAGATAGTGTCAGACTCTTACCGACTAAAAAACCCACCTCGTTTCTAAATTCAAGGGCGAGATTTGTCATTGGAAAGGGCGGGATTTTACCTACTATAAAAAAACCACGTTCCTAAATTTCGTTTTTTAATTAAAGATAATGTTTGACTGTTGCACTTGTCAAGTGCAAATGTCAAAAATAAAAAAAAAAACTCCAGAAATATGATACCAGCTTTTTGATAAAAATGATGTCTCCGAATTCGATTTTTTTTATACTGACTCTTTTAGTAATACAACCTTTAGGGAAAGTAGGACCAAGATACGATAGTTTTTGTTTATAATAAAGTGTAATACGAATTTAAAATTTAAAATATTTTTATATTTATTATCATATCTTTTTACACTCGGCCTTTTACTTGGGCTAAGAACTTACTAAGCAGTTTTCACCCGCGTCCTCCGCGGTTGCGGGCCCGCAGATTCTGTAGAATGCTAGAGGTATGTGTATGTATAACATTAAAGCACATGTGATCGAGCTGTCCACAATGGGAGCAGCTGTCACTGCGGTCCATCTACGCGGCGTAATAGGCCCCCACGTGGGGCCCCACGCGGCAGCGGTATCGCGTGGTGCGTCACACGGCAGCAGTAGCACGCCGGAGGTCTGGGCTGTTTTACCTGCGTGGAGACCCAGCCCACCAAAAGCCTTCGGCCGCCCCGGTGATTGTTTTGGCCGCCGACACGGGGCAGCTAACCGTCACGACTCGCATACCCGTGCTATCAGCGCGGATGGTGCCCGCCCGAACTTGGTCGGCAGACGGCAGTGCACCCTCCCGCCCTGACGATGGCGGCCACCACCTCGCCCACCCCGACAGTGTCGTCTAAGCCCATGATGCGTGTTGCTGCTCGAGCGTTGTGTTTTAATAGCATCAGCGGGGCGATAAATGAAATACGAAGACTATATAAATTTCCCCCCGGACCTCTGAGGAGTTCAGACGCCTTTACGGAGACTCGCTGTATAATTTTATTTAATAATTAATTTAAAAAGAATTAAATTAAATCGCGACGTAAAAATAGGAGTGCCTAAGTTTCGAGGAGATCGTTGTTAGTTACCCATCCAAGTGACGCACAGCGAAGACTACACCCAGGTCCACCTCGGCAGCTTCCGCCCACTACTGCCTACTGCCCGCCTCCAGGGGCGTGACGAAGATCGTCCACTAACCTGCGCTCGCACAAGACCACAGCTCTGCGTCACTGTAATTCTGGGAGGTACGTATCAGAGCTCCTGGTATACTGCTATTACTGTCTCGCTTTGCACAATAGCTTCGCTGCTCTGTTTGGTTGTCATCTTATACATTGCTGTTATCCTAGTACTCTTGCTCAGAATAATACAAATATGCCGCTGAAAAGAACCCCGCCGCAACAGCCAACTTTATCGGAAACTGATACAGAGAGCATTGAAGGAAACGTACCAGTTGTGCGAAATACTACTTTCCAGAGTAACATAAATATGAGACGTATGAAGCGTAAAGAACAAGAGACGGAACTAAATAGTTTTATGCAGGAAGTTCGCGAGTCTTTCGAAAAATGTAGAAGGGAACAAAACACTAAATTACAGTGTTTGGAATCATCTCTAGCAGAAATAAAAAGCCAGAATGAAAGTATTAACATATCTATGCAGTCTTTGTCCACTAACTATGACGTCATCTTCAAGGAATTAGAAAGCCTCAAGCTTGAACGCAAAGAACACCTATCTTATATTTATTCCTTGGAAAATAAAATAGAAAATCTGGAAAGGCAGTCTTGTTCAGCTAAGATAGAACTGAGGAATATCCCTAAATTACAAAATGAAACGAAAGAAGTTTTATGCACTGTGGTGAAGAAGATAAGCAAAGCTTTGAGTATTCAATTACAAACATCGGACATAAAAGATGTATACCGGCCCCATGCAAAACCTAACGTGTTGAAACCAGTTGTTGTTGAATTCACCTCAGTGCTAACTAAAGAAAGTGTGTTAAATAGTGTCAAGAAACTTACTCTCACAGAAAAGACAGATAAGTTAAATACTAAGCCAATCAGCCCAGATAGTTCTCAAAAGCCGATTTTCATATCGGACTGTCTAACACCCAAGGGCAGGCGCTTATATTTCCTGGCACGTGATTTTGCTTCTACCTATAAATATATTTATTGTTGGACCTCGTATGGCAAAATATATCTACGGAAGAAGGAGGGCATGCCGCATATTCGCATAAACGAAGAGTGGGACCTTACGAAGCTTAAAAACGAAGAGCCGTCCACAGTATGACTATTTGTTCATCATTACGTTATTAATTTATTTTCTTTACCTTTTTATTTACCGTGTATTAATTTTTCACTATTGCATTTTAATTTCTTAAATAATTTTGTTTGCCGTAAGAACATCTTGTCTTACAGTACACAAACACACTATACACAAATACATAGCCACTATCTAAATATACTAATTGATATAATATACTCGTATATAATTGTAATTTCTCTAACATCCCTATACAAGATCTTTAGCTTAAAAATGGTTGCATCCCTATACAGTATAAGAGAATATCTCACCTCCACCGTTATTTATCTGTCATCAGTATGCCGTATCTCTATAATCTGTATGGATTACATGGAATTGACCCAATTGCTTTTATATTTCAATAAAAATGCTTGATACCGTATTAGAAGAAATTGATAAAGTATCGGTGTCTAGATCCGTTACGTGTGACGTTGAGGATTGCATAAGCCTCATCCCACACCCTAAAGATTGTTTGACTGTTGTCACTCAAAATATACGCAGTATAGCTCGTAATTTCGATGCATTTGAGTTATTTCTTACTAGACTTGGTTTTGAGTGTGACGTTATTGTTTTGACCAAGTGCTGGTTATCTTGCAACCCTTTTATACCAAATATTGACGGTTACAGTCATCTTTCGACAAGAAATATTAATAATCAAAACGATGGAGTAACAGTTTTTTATAAAACTAGTCTTCATGTTACTTGCGAGGAGCCACCTTGTCAGGATTGTAATTGCCTAATTTTAAAAATCGGTAATGAAACTGCAATAGTGGCAATTTACCGATCTCCCTCAAATAGAAATACCGAAGGATTCTTTGGTTCTCTTAATAACATCCTAGGTAATCTCTCTTCTTTTAAAAATATATGTGTCACTGGAGACATTAACATAGATATTTGTCGTGAACCTCATTGTCTCAAAACTTTAGAGTACTTAAACTTATGTGCATATCATGGTATTTTGTCTGCACACACCCTTCCTACAAGAGATGGCAAAACATGTCTCGATCATGTGATGCTTAAAACCCAATTTCAGGCACTCACTGTAGTTTTGCACACAACAATCACTGATCATCAGGCTGTTTTGTTGTGCCTTCATCGTAGGCAAGCAAGAACTTTTTCACATGTCTCCATCAATAAAGTGAATGTTGAAAAGTTAAATCTGGGAATATCTCAAATTGACTGGCAGTCAGTCTATTCCAATCCCGAACCCAATTCTGCCATTGAGTATTTTATTACATCAATTCAACGTGAGATTGCGGCTAATACCATGGTTCTTAAATTACCCAAACGTAAAAGAATTAAACCATGGATATCTCCAGGGCTGATCCGTTGCATGAAACATAGGGACAGATTACACTTAAAGTTACGAAAGTCACCAAATAATGACACACTCAAAATTATTTACACAAGGTACCGAAATTTCTGCAACAGTTTATTGAAAAAAGTCAAAACTTCATATGAAAAGCAACTTTTGGAAACAGCGGGCAATAATAACAAAAAATATGGGATGCAATCAAAACTATTACAAACACCAGAAAGGTAAAAGAATGTGCGACTGAATTAATAAATACGGGGTGCGAAAGGGAATCGTTGGATAAGGTGAATCATTTCTTTGTTAGCGTAGGCAAAGATTTGGCAGATAAATCCATAGTCTGTTCAAATCCTGACCATCTTCGCTTCAAAACTAAAGAATTTAGGAGCTCTAACGGATCATTCGTTTTACTGGAAACAGATGAAACCGAAATTCAGTGTTTGATCATGGGACTAAAAAATACCTGTTCTGTTGGGTGGGATTCTATACCTAATGATTTACTTAAAGATAATAGACGCTCCATTGCTGCACCACTTACATATATTTTCAATGCTTGTTTAACGCAGGGAATATTTCCTACTGTTTTAAAAAAGTCAGTGGTGCACCCGATTCATAAATCTGGTGATAAAAGCCTCGTCACCAACTACAGACCCATCTCAATCTTGCCATCGGTCTCCAAGCTCTTGGAACGTATCCTCAATAAAAGACTGACAAGTTATCTGGATACGAATGAACATCTCTCTAGAAATCAATTTGGTTTCAGAGCTGGTATGTCGACAACTGATGCTGCCCATGAGCTCGTTGATTACGTGGTAAAACAATTGGATGCGGGAAGGGAGACCATAGGTATATTCCTGGACTTGGCCAAAGCGTTCGACACTGTCTCAGTGTCTCTGCTTTTACAAAAATTAAAACGTCTGGGCATTAGAGGAAACCAACACAAAATATTTAAATATTACCTCACAAATCGCTCCCAATGTATCCAAATAAATGAGAACCTTAGCTCTGACCTTCCCATTCCCTTCGGTGTGCCTCAAGGTAGTATCCTGGGTCCTACGCTCTTTCTTATCTACCTTAATGAACTCTGCGGCCTAAATTTAACCGGTGGTAAAATTATTTCTTATGCGGATGATACGGTGCTCTTGTTCTCGGCAGATACATGGGAGAATGTGTTTAAAATTGCTCAAAATGGCTTTAATATAGTAAATCACTGGCTACAAAGTAATTGTTTAACCCTCAATTCTAGCAAAACTCAGTACGTCAACTTCTCCATGAATAACACAAATCCACCATCTTCATCTCTAACCATAACAGCTCACAATTGCTGTAATAATAATATATGTTCCTGTCCTACCACCATAAATACAAATAAAGTAAAATACTTAGGTATTCTTATTGATAATAATCTATCTTTTCGTTATCACATAGATATGATTGCTACCAGGGTGCGGAAATTAATATACATTTTTAAAAGTTAAGACAGGCAGCCGACCCAAAACTGATTAAGCGAGTCTACCTAGCGCTTGCTTAGTCAGTAATTCTGTATTGTATTACTGTGTGGGGCGGTGCGTCGAAGACCATTTTAAAACCGTTAGAGGTTGCTCAACGAGCAATATTGAAAGTTTGCACGTTTCAGCCGTATCGGTTTCCGACGTATCTTCTATATCAGTCCTGTGAAGTTCTCACGGTCCGGCAGCTTTTTATACTCCTAGCAGTTATGCGTCAGCATACTCACACATATTATGACAGGCCCACTTATGTATCTAAGCGTAGACAAAATATTATCGCATCAAATAAACCACCGTCATTTAAACATCCATACACTCGCAAGTTCTTTTGTTTTTTGGGTCCTTTTCTGTATGAGAGAATAAATAAGAAAACAGATATATATTCCTTAAATAGAAAAAATTGTAAAACTACTCTAACTAGCTATATTCAAAAGCTAAATTATGAAGAAACTGAAAACCTATTTACAATAGCACAGTAGTTTTCTTTACTCACCCTCCCTCACACACTCACTCAGCCACACGTTACACACAGGAGGACGTTTAATTTACTCTTCACTTAGTAATTTATTTTATTTCATTTCTTAATGTTCCTAATTTTATTTAATTTAATAATTTGATTTCTTTTTTGATAATTTAATCATTTAGTTTAATAATTTCATTTAATTCTTAATGTATTTTAAATTCATATTTTAATTTTATTTTGTAATGCATGAATTTGTTCAAATTTTAAATGCCATTTTTTTTTCTTTGTGTTGTCTTTTTATATATTATAAGTTTGAATCTATTGTTATTACATCCTATATTTAAGTGGTGCACAGATCTAGGGAAGAGCGCTGATGTCTGAAATACAGATTATATTATCTAGTTCAGACACAGATTTTCCTCATAGACACATAATCTTATGTACAAACTGCAACAAAGTTTTTCAATAATTTAATGATTTGTATTTTTTTGGAAACAATAAATTTATTATTATTATTATTATTTCCTTTATTTCTTGTATCACTTTCTTTTTTACATTTTTAAACATTTTTAACATACATATATAAAAAAAAAAACATTTAAAAATATAAAAAATAGTGTCCCACCGGTATCGGGAACAGGGTCCAAGCTACCGGCGGTCAGGGCTCCAGAGAAAGGAACCTCCTAACAATACGAGCCGTGTCCAGGAGTACCGCTTTCTGAATCAAGCCCTTGATCCAGCCGCCTAACGAGAGCCTCCTAAGGTGTTGGTCGAGGCTCTTGGCTATTAAGCCATTACCCGACACGACTATCGGTACAATGATCGCCGAATCCACTTCCCACATGTCGACAACCTCGCGAGCCAAGTCAATATACTTGATTTGTTTATCTTTCTCGGCTTTCACGAGGTTCTCGTCATGCGGAACGGATATGTCAACAATCATTGCACGCCTCTCGTTTCGGTCCACCACCACTATATCAGGCTTATTGGCTACAATAGTCCTGTCAGTGATGATGGACCGATCCCAGTACAACGTGATATGACCATTATCAAGAACTGGGTCGGGCTCATACCTGTAGTACGGCACTTCCGATCCCACAAGAGAGTATTTCAAAGCAAGTTGCTGATAACCTTGGCTACAAGGTTGTGCCTATGCAAATACTCGCCGTTAGCCAGACGAGAACAACCGGAGATAATGTGACGAATTGATTCTCCCGGACGGTGACATGCCCGACAGATGTCAACCGTGCCGTCCTTCACAATAAATCTCCGGTAGTTATTCGTCATGATAACTTCGTCCATTTATTATTATTATTATTATTATAAATTGGTGTATTACGTAAGGACAACAAGCTAGGGCAGACGCGGAATCTTCGTCGTGGTAAAATTACGGCACCTTCTTCCCTGCTTTCGTCTTTACATTACCGGCTGCGCATTCGGTATTGTATGGAATACCCAGGCAAAATGCGTACTGCGATTACTCTTAACTAGCCGCAAAATTGGGTGGGCATTTCGAATAATGAATAAAATTGCAAATTTACCTTTCATTTCATATTTAAATTTTAAAATTAGCTTTAAATTACAATATTAATATTCATTAAATCTATTTCTACATAAAACTTAATTGGTATATGTATATACAAATTAAAAATAAAAATATGTACAAACGGGTAGAAAAAGAACTCATTGGGCATCAAAAAATTCATCAAAGTCAAGTCAAAGTCAAAATGTTTTTATTTCATATAGGCCTACATGGGCACTTATAAAACGTCAGAAGCTAGTGCACGGTTCCAAATTGGTCGTTTCCTATGGAGAAGAACCGGCAAGAAACTCCATGGTTACTCTTTTAAAAGAAGGTTTATATTACAATATTTTCATATTACAGTATTCATTAATAAATTATGTAAGGACAATGTAGACCAGTCAATATTGTACCAGAAAGCACAACAAAAATAATCATAAAAAAGTGAGTCATGATAAGAAGTAATCTAAGAATTTGCGGAGTCTACAGTGTTTTCACATTTACATTATAGGTAGAAAGAGGCTATATAAAAGCAAGCAAAAATAAATCATTACAATTATCACTACAATAATTACATTATCTGATGGTCCAAATAAAATAAAAAATATTGCAAAAGCAATGTGTCAAAATAGAAAGCAAATAAGTGTCACATAATAAAAACAAAGATGGAGCAGTTAATAGACACATTTACACAATATCAAGGAGTTACAAGGGGGCCACATGTGCAGAAGCAGTCATTGCCAAACAAGCGTGTCTTCGACATAGTCTTTAACCTTATAATATGCTTTTTTGGTTAAGACACGCTTAATATTAGTTTTAAACTTTCCCTCGCTAAGTGCAGCTACCTCATTTGGCAGCTTGTTATAAAAACGTATGCTGTTTACTAGAAATGACTTGCTGGTCCTAGCTAATCTCCATTTGGGCAAAACCATTTCATGCTTACTACGCGTATTTTTGTCATGAAAATCGCTTCTAATTTTAAAAAGTCCCAAGTTTCTACAAACGTACAAAATACTTTGCAAGATATAAAGAGAAGGCAGAGTCAGTATATCGATTTCTTTGAATTTTTCTCTGAGGGACTCGCGAGGACCCATTCTATAAATAGCCCGGATTGCTCTATTTTGCAGTATGAAAATTGAGTCTACATCAGCTGCACAGATCCCCACAGTAAAATGCCATAAGACATAATACTGTGGAAATAAGCATAGTAAACTAACCTAGCTGTGGCTACATCTGTCAATTGTCTTTCTTACTGCGTATGCAGCTGAGCTTAATCTTCCTGAGAGAGTTCTAATATGAGCGCCCCATTGCAGTTTAGAATCGATAGTTATGCCTAAAAATACAGTTTCCGTAATAGCATCAAGTTTCTTGCCGTCAAGGATTATACTGATGCCAACTTGAGGGACATTCGGTAATGAAAACTTTATACATTTAGTTTTATTCGCATTTAATAAGAGATTATTGGCTGCGAACCATTTCGAAAGAACAGCCAGACTTTCGTTGACATGCAAGACATCTCCATCTTTTCTATCTACTTTAAAAATAAGAGAAGTGTCATCAGCAAATAGAATTATATCGGAGAAATTAGCCATCATGTAAGGAAGGTCATTTATATAAACTAGAAAAAGGAAAGGGCCAAGAATTGAACCTTGAGGCACGCCCATCTTTACTAAAGACCCCGAGGATGTCGCCCCATTAATGGTTACTTTTTGCTGCCTGTAAGATAAATAGGAAAAAACAAGATCAGCAGCTCGTCCACGAATTCCGTAATGATGTAATTTACAGATCAGAGTATTATGGTCAACACAGTCAAATGCTTTTGAGAGGTCACAGAATATGCCAATTGCATCCTGGGACTTCTCCCAGGATTCCAGAATGTGACTGATGAGTTTCACTCCTGCATCCGTCGTTGACCTTCCATTCGTGAAGCCAAACTGATGACTATGCAAAATCCTATTTGAATTAAAATGAAACAACATCTGGTCGAGCATGATTTTTCATAGATTTTACTCAATGCTGGAAGCACAGATATTGGTCTATAATTAGAGGGATCACTTTTACTACCTGATTTGAAAATTGGTACTACTTTACTATGTTTCATTAAATCAGGGAATGTGCATCCACATCGATATCAATGGGAAAAGTGCCCAGAACGCTGGCAGCATTGCCACGTTGGATGGCAATGCTGATTCGTTGACTGAAGAAAAGCCCAGCCCTCTGGTCACGCGAAGAGTCGACCAGCTGTTTGCTGATGTCACGAACAACTCGATGAGCGCTCGGACCCCATGGCCCTCGTGTTTCAACCCCAAACGGCTCAAACATGTAACTACCGATAAGGTTATTATATTTACGCCTTTAATTTTAAATAATTATCAAAATGTATATAATTAATTACATTAAAAGTTTTTGAGAGAATGTATGATATGACTAGGTATATCAAATCAATTTGATCAGAGATTGCGTGCAAACACCATCGATCAATCCGGAGCGCCGAAGTGACTCGTTGTTTGCGGCTCAACGGACAAACCGACAGTGAAACCTGAACCTAGCAGCTACCAACTGATAGCTGCCAGGGACCAAACGTAAATAAAAAACTTTTCACAAAAAAAATACAACCCACTTCAATGTAAAAAAAAAACATAAAAACGTGCAAAATAACTTTGATTTCGGAAGTCGCTGTTTCTGTAGGTAATAGTTTAGTCTCTTCGTTATCAAATACCGACTTCCAAAATTAAAGTTATTTTGCACTTTTTGTGTTTTTATTTTACATTGAAGATTGAAGTCGGTTGTATTTTTTTTGTAAAATGTTTTTTAATTCACACTTTTTAGTTGTACGAGTAGTTACTCCTCAGCCAAACTTAAATAATTACCTTCCGCCATTCGGTTCCATCATCAAATCATCATGACAATTCTAATGATACCAAATACGGCTAGGATGTACTCATTTATTACAGAATTCCGGTTCTTACCTACCTTCCGGCTTCATCATCAGATCAGTTCTATATATTCCCTTCTTCCTTCAGTCAGTAACCGACTGCATGTATAAACAAAGCAATTTGTAACGACAGTTCTGCTATGATTTTTTGAAGAGTTCCGTTCCATATCTTCGAAGTTTATCATCAGATCAAAACAATATTTCTATGGGACCAACTCGGGAGTATAATCTTTCAAACAAAACAAAATTTTCAAAATCGGTCCACAATTGACCGAGATGTGGCGGTGAACATACATAAAATGAAATACAAACAGAACATAGAACCTCCTCCTTTTCGAAGTCAGTTAAAAAGGGGCCGGGCCGACTAAATATTTATGAATTCAAAGCATCTAACTATCTTTCTTGGCGTTTCGAAAACAAGTTTGCAGAACTTTTCTGTTATTCTAATCCAAATTTTAGCAGGTTCTAATTAAGTATAAATTATTGCTATTTCCGGACAGTGGGAGAATATTATAAACATAGAAGAAAACAGAGTATCTTCCTTACTTCTTTGAATACAAGCTAGAAGAGCTTTCTGACAAGTATTTAAATTTTAGTAATTTCTCGTGATCAGAAGAAAATAATTGGTCTTTACTTATGAAATTGCTGTTTTTTAAAACAGGTTGCTTTAAAGTATACACAGTTAAAGGAGATTGTTCAAAAGCAGTCTCACAAAGTTGCATGTATGAAAATCAAATTAATATATAAATTATTTGCTTATTTTTTGCAAGCTTTTCACTTCAGGAATATTGTTTTCGTATCCGGAATTATGATTTTAAGATAAACAGTAAATTAACGATTGCTAGTTGACATTTTCGTATAAAGTCATTGTCAAGCTAGATGACAGACGGACCGGCCGATAGGGATGGCGATTATTTATTTATTACTACTGCACAAAATCGATTTTTAAATCTATTCGAATCGATTTATTACTGAATTGATTCTTTAGACAAGTCTAAAGAATCGATTCAGTAATAGATTTCCTAAAGAGTAAGGGAATAATCGAGTACAAAATCAATTAAATAATATTTTTGGTTGTAGAAAACAGAATAAATAATCCGATTACGTATAATACCTAGTAGTTGTATTCTGCACGTAAAAACATTGGAGCTCGTTTTCGAGTTTCTAAAATCGATTTAATTCGAATTTATTAATTGTTTAAGATCAATTTAAAAATCAATTCACTTGACCTATAAAATCGATTTCAGTTCGCATCCCTAAATCCCTAAGCCGGGGCGGCGCCTAAGGAAGCCATATTTGCTGTTTATGTGTTGATTGAGAATTTCTCCACTTAAAAGTAATAATTACAAATTCTTTGGTGTGTTTGTTTTAAACAACGTAGCGGGTTTTTATGTAACTTACGACGGGACGTTTTATATCTACTTAGTTGTGTTTTATTACGCCTGAACGTTGTGTTTTGAGTCTTACTTAATCATGTCGATGTTTGATTCTGATCACGGAATACAGAAAGAACATATTCTGATCAACCGATCCTGGTGGTAATGAGAAACAGATGTGTCAATTGTATACTTTTGATACCGAGAAATCACCCGCAGCATTCCTTGGAACAAGCGTCTACGACGATGATTACTATATTGGATATCTCCTACTGAGGTAAGTTTCACTGTATATTACTTCTAGATTATCAGACATGCCAGCATCCTGTACTTATGAAAAGGTAACAACCTGTAAACTTATTGCAGTGCAACTTATAATGAGTATTTTATTATTAGGTCAGACTTCGACTGCCATTTTATTTTTTAATAACTAATCTAACAATGATCCTCTGAAACTTGGAAAACTGCATGAATATCTGTTCAGTACTATTTGAGTTTATCATAATCATAACGACCAACAGAAACAGTGAGGAACTTTGTTTTATAATATGTGAGGATTGGTTTATAACCTGAATTAATATTTCAGAAAAACAGCGGCATTAAGAAATATTTTCTTTTATTTCAGCTTTCATCAGAAAGTGTTCTTTGTACAGAGTGTATGGTAATACTTCAAGATCGAGCAAACACACATTGATGGAGAAAATATCATACCATTGCCTGCTTTTGGTCACAGAAGTATATGCTTTTTTTGTGGACTATTTTATGTGCATTAAGAACACACGCTGTGAGATCTGACTGTCAAGAAAGGAACATTATACTAAGAAGGGTTCCACTCCGCTTGGTAAATATTTATTGATTTACAGATATTTCTAAAATGCTGATATTTTTCCCACTAATAACAATATAATCTTAACATAGTTCCTGGTAACCATTCCACTTAAGACTTCAATAACCATAGCCCTATTATCTTTGTTTTCATATGTTGCAATAGTCTCCCACCAGCCGCGGGTTGTCCTTGAGTGCAAAGCATAGCACATACAGGGATGATCGTTGGTTGGTACCATGTCCCATTAAAAATGTCCAAAGGGCCTCTGCTAGTTGGTTCAGCTCCTCATACGCCTTCTAAAGGTTCAGAACCCAAGAGTTCTTGAGATATACTGACCCATATAATAATATTCTATTAGTAGTACAGTACAGATGTGAGACACACAGAACTGTTAGGTGTATCGACACTTGAAGGAGGTCAATGTCCAACAGTGGACGTCTTTCAGCTGAAACGGTAATGCTGACATTCCATATTGTTTTGTTTTGATATTGAATAGTTAGTATGTCAATTTGTTATTTTATAGGTTTCAAGATTGGAAAGAGTGTGTTATTGGGTGGCAGCTTATAGACTTCTCTATGAGATATCAAAACCACCATGACATCAATCGCCCCATGCTGCCAGAAGTAGGAACAAGTGGAGAATCTAATATACCTGCACCGCCGCCCCTTCCGCATCATACCCCGCAACATTCCTGTGAACCTTCTCCAGCAAGATATAAAATAACATCATCAGTAGACAGACGAGCTGCGAATACAGTTAATCATTGCATATTTGTTGACTGTTTCGAATCAGAACGTCTCCTTATACCTGCTGCCATAAAGGAGCTTGTACTTTAAAATCACAGGTTTTATATACTAGCAGGAGCACCAATATGTAATTATCACTTATATCATGGTCAGTGGTTAATTCCCTCACAGTTAAGAGACTACTGGTATACAGTTGACCAGACAGTTTGTACCGATGTATTAGGGATTTAATCACCTAACCATAGAAGATGTTGCTTCAAGAAACTGCATTAAATACCTAAAGACTACCAACACTTCATAATGGGATATATTGAAATTAATAAATAATCTATCTGACTGAGGTTGTCGTTTTATTTAGATATTGTCACATCAATGTTGCAAGGCCATAAAAGCATTTATTTTACGTTTTAATTTTTAATTTGCAGCTGTTCCGTTTTGTTATTAACTAACATTCATGTTTTGTACCTACATTAGTGATTGTGGTTATTTTAGAAATTGCGAGTAGGTTAGACATAGTTTGTAGGTTATCTCCGTTTTTGTTTAATTAAGTACTTCAAAACTCGGGTATTTGTGTGAAAATGAACACTTTTATTTAATAGTATATAAAGCGTTCTCTATAATAAATAAATAATTATTGTATTTCAACTTGAGACGGATTTCCATACATTGTTGGTCATGATCCTTTTGGCCGTTTTAATCCCGCGGAGGGTCCATTCGGTACATGAAACCCTATCGATTTGTAAAAATAAAAATGAAAAATAAAGTATTTTTTTTAACTCGAATTAATTTACGCATGTACGAAAGTAAACGTCAGCTGATCGAGGTCAGAACGCAGAAATTTTCGCTATCCAGTAAGCTATAATCACATACTTAAAATGCAAAATTTCTAGTCTGTAGGTCATTTAGAAGTTAAGCGAAAGCATTGTTTCGCATTTATGACACTCGCTCACTCACTCATGATCATCAGAATAGAACTAGTACTTCCCATAAACTCAGAGAGCTGAAATTTAGTACAGAGTTAGGGTTTAATGGCCAGATAAAGGGAAAACTATAAAAACTAGGATAATCGAAGATCTGGAGTACCTGGTGACCCTGATTAGAAAACACAAAAGCCCAAGCAAACTATTAGAGATTGACATACCGCCTTTACAAAAAATATTCAACTTGGTGGGCCGCTTCATTTGATGTCAAAAATCGAAGGTCTGAAGTATTTGACGAAGAACTCTCAGCTGGTCTCAACTGTATTAGAGATATGGTAATGCAAGGGGCATTACTACTGTAAAAAATCTAACAAAACTCGCATTATTTTGTAATATGAGTTCTACCGTAAAAACAATTTGTCTCAAGCGGTATGCAATATTGATGATGTATACCGACGTAAAACTGCTAATGAATGGGATGTATATTTTAGTTTCAATCATTTTCACGTGGGTAATTTTATCTCACGAATAATTTTCGTCACAGGGTGGCTACAAGACAAAATTTCCAAAACGAAAGCCATTAAACCAAGAACACAGACTTATTTGTTAAAAAAAAGTCGTAAGTAGGTAAACGTTATTGATATTACTTGTCCTTTGAAATGCATTGCTCGTGTCAGACTTACTGACTATAACCACATCTATGCTCCTTCAGCTGCTATGCGTTCTAGAGTCACGCGCGAGCCGATAACTCGGGCTCAGTCTGGACGTACAGTAGGCCGGACTGCGAACTACCCATTGTTTGTCGTCCGTAAGCTCGCGCTTGCCGTGACTGGTAGTGGGGATCAAGGGCGCGGTGGCTGAGGCGTGAGGATGTCCATGCACTAGCATTACTGCTTCCGAGACTGAGGCGACTGCCACCCACTCTCCTTCACTAAGGACCATGGCCTCAACCAGGGCCCGGCGTGAGAGATATTGTCGAGACCTGGCTACAGCAGGCTCGACTTCTGGGACCGTTGAATGAAGAAAAACAATTCTTTTAACTTTGAATCACTAATACAATAAAATTACTTCATTACATTTCGATGGACAACATAGCACTCTTCAAAACAATATACAAACATTCAAATATATTTTAGAAATGCCAACATCCTTCCAATCATCTAACAAGCCAGTCCCTTAACTAACAACCACGAGGTTGCATGAGATTCCATACAACCTCGTTGCCGACATCACATTAGCTACGCCCGCATGAATAGAAATGTGAGTGCAACAAGCATTTATATTCTAAAAAAACTTTCGAAGGACATAAGCATGACCTACCTAATCTTAAGACAGATATCCCATCCTTTGCAAGGATGAAATTTATTCTGTGGCGTACGTCTCTGGATAACGACCTTAAGTCAGGGCCTACGATAAATATATCATAAAATACTCATATAATTACTGTGCGTCAAACCACGCTCAACAATCAACGTTGCATTTGTTGGAGTTTTTAATGTTTGTAGTTTTTTGTTATCCGGTCTGACTCCATTTCCGGATATTTCATGTCATAAAACCGAAATTGTGTTATAGCCGAAACTGTATTCACTCGGTTTCAAAGGTTTGCTTTCTGTAATCGCATCATGACATCTTCTGTGACTAAAAATTCGGTGTGAAGTTGTTCCCCCACACTAACATATTATCTACATAACAAATAGCCTTTTTATCTTTTCCTGCTAATAATTTATCCATAGTCCTCTGAAAAACAGCTTGACTTGTTTTAAGTCCAAAAGGTAATACGTTGAACTGAACGTTGTAATAAACGCATTTTTATGTTTATCTTTCTCGCATAAACGATGTTGCCAATAGACCGAATTTAAATCTAAGTCTGCGAAGTAACGCGCAATTACTTTTTTATTTAATTTTCGATGATCAACGCAAAATCTCCTTTGTACTAATACAACTGGAGACGCATATTGCGCTTTTGGATTCGCGTATAACTTGAGAGTTTATTATGTCAAGCTGCTTTGGAGAAGCTCTATAAGGTGGGTGATGAACAGGAATATCATCTACCGTTTAATGGTGATTTCTTCTAAGCTACATCTACCTAATTCGGCCGTAAATGCAAAGTTTTCTCTATATGAGAAAAGGAGGTTTCTAAGTGTATTTTTTTCATCACTACTTAATTCTGAATTTATATTAAGCTCTTCTATGTCATTATATTTTTTAGATATATTCGATATAAAATCTTCGTCACGTTCTTTCAAAAAATTTAAAAAAAACCGACTTCATTAAAAAAAAAACACTAAAAGGATTAAAACAATTAAATGAAATGATTTAATTGTTTTAATCCTTTTAGTGTTTTTTTTGTATACTAGTAATTTTTGGAAAAACTAAAAAGCTAAGCCCAGGGTCGGGCCTTCCTGCTAGCGTTGATTTTTTTTTTATGGTAGGTAAAATCATCCAATGACAAATCCCGCCCTTGGGCGGAGCGGGAAATAGGGTCAGACTCTTACTGACTAAAAACCTACCCTGTTCCTTCCCTGCCTTGGTTCCAGGGCCGTTGGTGACATTTTCACATTACCTTTGGCCCCATTAGGCTTCGGCCCTTGATGGATGGATGCATTTTCATACCTTCCCAGAGCCCCAGACTAGGCCTCGACCCTACTGGGCCCCTACGGTTTGCTGACAACTCCTTGAGGCGCACGGGAACAGTGCGTGCCGTAAACGACTTGGGCTCGGTCCGGTCTGTTCTCGGACAAACGAACAGCGAGCTACCCATTGCCCGCCGTCCGCAAGCCCGCGCCTACGTTGGCCGGAAATTTGGATCGGAATTACGGCGGCGGTTGCGGCGTGAGCGCCGTTGCCTGATACGGTCAGCCTCCTCCTTTTTTAGCATTACTGCTTCGCAGAAGGAGGCGACCACCTGCCACTCCTCCTCGCTCCGGAGCATGGCTTGAACCAAGCCCCGGCGCGAGAGATCGCTGCCGCCGATCGCCCTCACGAGGACACGGCGATGCTCTTCCCAAGCGGGGCACACCTCTACCGTGTAGCGTTGATGGTGAGCATGACCCCCATGATATAGCTTGTGCATTCCAGCGGCATTTCAGGGTTAAGTCCCCGCTCGGGCCGGCGTCTGGGCTGCCCGTTGCTGAGAACCACCTCACTTAGTGTACGATTTTCTGCGAAGACTGTTGCTACTATTATTAATAAAATGGTGAGGGGCAAGTCTCCCGGTCACGATTATCTCAGCATCGAGCACCTTAATTTATTATTCCCCAAGAGGACACCGGCGTCCGCACACCTATTGTCTTTCTATTGTGTCTCTAATTACGATATTCAACAGGTGTATGCGGGACGCTTACTTAAAGAAATTAATTTCGTACATACGTAAATTAATTCGAGTTTAAAAAAAGTACTTTATTTATTTTTTAATTTCCTCTTTATAAATCGATAGTGTTTCATGTACCTAATCGACCCTCCGCGGAATTAAAACGACCAAAATTTAACGGTGTATTTATAAAAAAAATTGACTTAGGACCAATTTTTGATTAATGTCCCGTATGATCACAAATTCATTAATAAAAACTCGTGAATCTGCTATAAAACTGATCTTCATTTTCACGACGATTTTTAGGTATGAAGCTGATTTTGATTTCATACTCGTAAAATGATTCGTCCCGTCACTGGCACATGGCAACTCAACTCAATTCAAATATTTTTATTTCACACAGGCCTACATGGGCACTTATAAAACAGAAGCTAGCGCACGGTTCCAATTGGTCGTTTCCTATGGAAAAGAACCGGCAAGAAACTTCATGGTTACTCTTCTAAAAAAGTGATTGTTTCATATTACAGTATTTATAGATAAGATAGGACAATGTAGACAGCTTTGTACCCAAAAGTACAATAAAAATGATTAATATTTTCAGCTTGAGATCCATTGCTAATTGCTCTGATGTACACGAAATTGATGCTCCATTGTCTATCAGCGCAGTATAGGCCTGTTCAGCTCGTTCAGCTATAAAAATATTAATAAATGGAGTAATATCACCAATATATTTTTTCTATCTTCTGTCCGGAGTTGCTCTCTCTCGGACACAGCTTGCAACAATTTGTCGAGACCTGGCTACAGCAGGCTCCACTTCTGGGACCGTTGAATGAAGAAAAACAATTTTTTAAACTTTTAATCACTAATACAATAAAATTACTTCATTACATTTTGATGGACAACATAGCACTCCTCAAAACAATATACCACTCTTTTCCTACAAATATTCAAATGTATTCTAGAAATGAATGAAATCCTTCGAACCATCTAACAAGCCAGTCCCTTAACTAACAACCAAGAGGTTGCATGACATTTCATACAACCTCGTTGCCGACATCACAATATTATGTGACGGGGGTTGCTTCCAGCAGATGTATATATCACTATCAGACCAGTGTCAGACTCGGGTTTACGAGTATGAGCAGTTCGGACTGTCAAAGACCTATTAATAACGATCGAAACCACTATGCTATCCGCACGGAGCAGCAGCACAAGGGTTTCCTCCAAATGATTACTCCAATTAACACCGCAGTTACCGGCCACCGCGGGCGACAGCCGACGAGTCGCGCCGCCTGTTATACATTGTATGCAGATGACGCAAATATTAATTAAACCTTTATTGCGAGATATTCCATACTGTTTGTCAATATTGGCAAACAATATTACGAATTTCTTTGAATTGGTAGTCTCCAGTCACCCAGAGAGGACATCTAATGCGCAGTCAGGAAACGAAGACCAGCAGCAAGGCATCACGCGCAATAACGGCGGGGCGGGAGCGGGCAGGCCACTGTGACACATCTCTAACGTCACGTTATAAAGTGTTCAAGCATTGTAAAGAACCTTTCAGTAATTGTACTTGAATCGGTTAAGGTCGAGTAGATATTTTGTAAAACGACAGTGTTTTCTGCAGTAGGCAGGTACTTACCTACTACGGAAAACTCGTAGTATAGTGACGTGGCGGCACGCGTAGGCCGCCTCATTCACGGCCGAGTGTGGCTGCGAGCGGAGCGCGCCGCCCCGCGCCGCGTCACGCGCTGCTTGTTATATTTTACGGCCGCTTGGCTTCCTACCAGTGTTATTTGTATTCGCGTTCGTTTGCCAAATATATCGCGCCAGTCGGCAGCGCGGCTGTCGGGACCCGAGTCACTCGTAATAACGACTGTTGGGACCACTTGTTGTATGATTGCGGCTCATTTACTTGCTAAGTTGCTATTTAAGAAGATGTTATGTCTGATAATATAAAAAGTAACAAAGTATTGTAAAAACGTTATGTCACACGCAACAGTGTGAAAAGTGTCGCGTACACCGGAACCGTCGGTCAGCGTCAGCGCTGACGCCAGCACATTCCGTTGTCTCGCAGCAGGCGCGCCACCCCGACCCTCTCGGACACTTATCCGGTCCACTGCGCTGAGAGAGCTCGTTTAGCTCGCACATTACGCTGTCCACCTTGAGGACATTCCGATGTCGTAAACGCGACGACCACGTCCAAATTTGTTCATAAAGAGCGAGGGTGAAGCTAAACAGCCGGCTCGGCAGATGGACGATCACGTAAATCGAACGGTTCGAACCACTGTGGAGCCCACACACGCAGAATATTGAGTTAAAGACTTGCCTTATCGCCGAGCGTATATCCGCAATAAATTCGGCAACAGTTGGACGGGTGAAGCTCGTGAGAACTAAGCGCACCCACTCAGCAATCAAAGTTTACGACAAAATGAAGACCTTCGCGTCACGAGACACGAACGTCCTCCAGCATGCGATCATACACATTTAGAATAAGTGTACCGGGCCATTTCAATGCTTATAAAAATAGTCGACGCGTGGATTGTGTCGTTGCATGTTACGTGATTAAAGAGTTGTTCTTAGACTTGTAGCGGTACGTGGAGGATCGCCAAGGTGATAGCGAACGCGTCGCGCGTCGCGCTGGACGCACGGGCTTCAACATACAATTATTTTATTGACTATGAGCTCATTCATAAGATCTTTAAATAATTTCACACCTAAGTTATTCGCCCGGATTAGTCATTGAACCAGCATGATTAGTTCGATGTCGCCGCCAGTTAGAGCTGTCGTAATTACATTGACGATGTCTCCAGCGATGGAGATGTTGATTACATGCCTACATTCAACAAATTAGGCAGTGACACGCCGCGCCGGCCGCGTGCTCCGCACTCCTCACGAGTGCGCGTGCGCCGTTCTGTCCGCCACATTAGTCGTAACGACCACGCGCCTGGCTTTATAGCGCATTGTTCAATACCTTCCACGTCCACGCCATGACCTTCTCATGCGCGTGCGACGACACGCGTGGGTGCTGGATAACTGGCTTTGTCGGTGCGAGCTATTACAATGACCACATTAAATGTGCAGATGCTCGTTAATGACAGTGTAAGCCCATACCTGTACGACGCGTGACAACTGCTGGCGCGCTCGGACTACGATGTACGGACTCTAAGTAATAAATGTCCCACTTCCGTGCGAGCGAGCACTTGCAGGAGGCCGCGAGGGCGGCGATCACTTGATGCCCTCGGCGATTGATTTAAAGTGACCAATGATGGCAAGTGTCGGAGATCGTACTGGCGAACTCTGGCGGGAGGCGCGCGTCGCTTAGACACCCGCCGCTTACAATCTCACGTATTCGTCAATGTTTGTTTTTATAAAATGATGAAAGTATCACTATTTTTTTTTGTTAATTAAAATTTTATATAGCGAGCAGCCGACTACACTGAAAAGAAGTACGGAAGCAAATTCAATGCAGTTTATTAAGTTCTAGGTAATTAATGCATTTGAAGAACACATAAATTCGAATGGACCTGTTCAGAATCCAGACACACAAACTACTTTAGTGTTATAGCAAGACACGTTGACGCTCTTGTAGTCTTGTCGTTTGTAGTATAGCTACAGTTATCACGCGTTAGTTCTTATCATAAAATTTAATTGAAAAATCTGAATGAACTCTTATATGTTCTGGGCTATATTATTATGATGAAAATATGAGACTAATTTATTATCCATAATAATATATTAAAGATTTGATTGAACACATACATTTTATTTCTCGGGGGGCAGGCATTGATTTACAAAAAAATAAACCGGTTGGCATCTATGTCCAACAGTGGACGTATGTACCAAAACTCCTACGTTTAAATTCAGTTTTCAAACCAAAATCTCTTTGAGTAAACGTCAGCTGGGCGATTCCAATGACCTGTAGGTAGTTAGTACGCAACGACAGGTCTGTCGTTGCGTACTAACTAAAGTAAGGTCATTGACTTGTTAACTTAAAGAAATTATAATAATTTCGCATTTTAGAAAAATACTACTTTTTTTTTATGGTAGGTAAAATCATCCAATGACATCCCGCCCTTGGGCGGAGCGGGAAGTAGTGTCAGACTCTTACTGACTAAAAACCTACCCCGTTCCTTCGTAGCCCATCGTGCCGGGGCCGAGCATTCCTTTCGGAAATAAACACATGACCCCCTTACTTTATTTATTTATTTTATCTTTACCAACCGATAAGGTAGAAGTACGTATTCCCGGTAGTGTCCCAGTACCCGTTAAAAAGTCAGTTTTTTATTTTTTGCGTCTTTCTACCAAAATTAAATTAAAGTTTGCAAATGGCAATTTATTCTTGGTACTATTTTATACAATTTTAATGGCAATACTCACCAAAAAGTTTAAAGGCTTAAAAACTGTGTCAGTTTAAAAATACGTTATAGTAAAATTATCTATAAGTTCAAAGTTCTGTCAGTGAACTACGAGAGCACCCGGTCGCAGAGATCATCTAGCCATACTTCGATGGATAAAATTAAGGTAAAAGTGTTAATCTTTATAAAAAATTGTGTGTATTATTTAACGATGTAGACTATAAATTAAGGTAAATCTCACCGAAAAATAAATGTTTTTGCATTTTACATCTATTGGTACTCACAAACCCCTACTAGACCTAGTACCCGGTAAATTCGGATGTTTTTTACCGGATACTGGTACACTATCATCCCGTTGCACCGAAACCCGTTATTGTATCCTTATTGCTTTGAAATAGGTCTCATTTTCCTTTGAAACTGTAGTTTATATTAAATATTTTCTGCCGGATACTGGGACATGCATTAACAGTTGCATTTAAATCCGTCACGGTTCTTATTGCCTTGAGTTAAGTATTATTTTCCGTTGACTCAATAGAATGTAGTTACTAGGTGTCTGGTTTGTTTTGGCTGCAGGTCTGCTTCTCTTCTGAAAGTCTGTCGAGCTGTGCGGATGCTATATCCAATGTGATACGTCAAGTTATGGAGTATTTCATCCCTTATAGTGACGTAGTCATCGGAGGCTCACCTCGCCAGTTCAACGCTGATTGCATTCAAGCTGAAGAGCATAAGCATTCGGCGTTTCTCACCTGGGTTGATGCCGTGACCGCAATGCATTGCATCTGAGTTCAAAAAAGAGAGCTGCGAAGTTCTACAAAAAGGCACTAAGGAAGGTTCGACCGCATTACCCATATCGGCACAAAGTCTCTGCACAGCCATCCGTTAGCAGAGCTTTTTGGTCCCTTGCCAAGTCGGTCGAAGCGAATTTTTGTCGGCCCACACTGCCTCCACTGGATGATGGAACACTAGCTCATACCGCGAGAGAAAAAGCAAGTCTCTTTGCATCTCTCTTCACCCATAATTCTCGTCTTGACACTTGCGGTGCTACTCCACCGACTCTGCCTCTCTGCGACACCACGATGCCTGAGGTTTGTATAAGGAAAAAAGAAGTTCTGAGAGCACTGTGTCGTCTTGACGTGAATAAAGCTAGTGGACCAGATGGCATACCAGCAATAGTTCTCAAGGCTTGTGCGCCCGAGTTGTCTCCTGTATAGACGCGCTTGTATCGCCTCTCATTTAGGACTGGTATAGTGACCAAGTACTGGAAGCTGGCCAACGTGCAACCCTTGCCCAAAAAGGGCAGTCGTGCCGATCCTGCCAACTGTCGGCCGATTTCGGTAACCTTCATACCCTGCAAGATTATGGAGCATGTATTGAACTCGCGCCTCATGGCATACCTGAAAGGTAACGATCTCCTCAGTGACCGACACTACGGATTTCACCGCAGTCGGTCTACTGGGGACCTACTAGTGTATGCACCCACTTGTAGGGCGAGGCCCTCAAGAGGAATGGGGAAGCGATTGCCGTTTCCATAGACGCCTCTAAGACCTTTGGCAGGGTTTGGGACGCTAGCCTTTTGAGTAAAATTCCAGCGTACGGCATTTCCTCTGGTCCGATTAACTGGTAAACGACTTCCTGAGTAAATAGTCTCTCCGAGTTGTCGATGGATGCTCATAAGAGCCCATGACGAGTCGGGGTTCCTCAGGGTTCTGTTCTCTCTCGGCGGCAGCGATCTCTCTCGCCGGGTCTTGGTTCAGGCCATGGTTCGGAGTGAGGAGGGATGGCAGGCGGTCGCCTCCTTCTGCGAAGCAGTAATGCTAGCAAAGGAGGAGGCCGACCTCATCAGGTAAAGGCAACGGGGCGCGTTTGCCCCAGCCGCCGCCGGGATTCCAATCCCGATTTCCGGCCACTGTAGGCGCGGGCTTGCGGGCGGCGTGCAATGGGTAGCACGCTGTCCGATCATCCGGTAACCGACCAGACCGAGCCCAAGTCGTCGACGGCGGGTACTGTTCCCGCGCGCCTCAAGGAGCTGTCAGCAAACCGTAGAGGCCCAGCCTGCTAGCTGCAGGCAGGCATGGTCGAAGCCTGCTTGGGTCATGGGTCAGTTTCTGAAAGGAAGGCCCGGCCCCGGCACGATAGGCAACGAAGGAACGGGGTAGGTTTTTAGTCAGTAAGAGCCTTTGTCATTGGATGATTTTACCTACCTTAAAAAAAACGTTGTTGAAAATTCTATGTTCCGGACTAAGCGTTTTACTTCGTCGTTTATACCACGTACATCGAGGGACTGTAACAGTTTGCTTGCTGCGGTTTTCCCGTCCAATTATAATTTAGGTGACTTCAAGGGAGTGAATAGGTTCTTAATATACTAGTGCGCATCACCATTAACGATTGCATCCCTGTTTACCATCAGGTGGGATCGCAGTCAAGCACTAGATTATATATATTAACAAAGAAGTTCCTGGTTTTACCTATTTATAATGACTGATAAGAAAATATTTAGGCTCAAATAAAAACTTATGTTTGTTTTTAAACGACTGTTTCTAATTAAAAGTTGTAAATATATTTATGTTAGTGATATTTTTTATACCAAAGGTTACTCAAGATGAAAAAAAAAATTACTAGTGTTAACCTATAATTTGTACAACATAAATTAAAAAAAGAAACATTAAAAGTTAAAACGAATCATGTTTTTTTTTTTGTTAAATACAGACCCTAATTATTTTCACCTCTTTTTATTTGAAAATATTTTATTTCTGTGAACTTTAACGTAAAGGAATAGAGTTCAAATTCACGGTTAAAATTACCGGATTCAGGGACAATTTAACGTTAACTAGTACAACTCTACCGGGTACTGGTACAATCAGCCCTTTTTGATTTATTTTTGGTTTATTGATAATTAACATTTACACTAATTTAATAGAAGTATAATATACTAAAAGTATATTAAATTATCTAACTAGTCATATAAAATTTATTTATATAAGTCCACTAGTTTTAGCCTAGCACGCATGCAAAGTCAGGGAAGTTCAAAACTTCACGGTTATTGGGCCCTTTACCTTAGTGTTTCATGTACCGGATCGACTCTCCACGGGATTAAAACGATCAAAATTTAACGGTATATACCTAATACACATCACATTTAATTTTGGGATTTATATAAACAGGTACCTATATAAACATACCTATCTATACATAAAACCATCTAAATAATCTTGATATATATTTTCAAGTCACTCATCACGATGACTCAAATTTTAGAAATCTTAAGATACTAACATTTCTTTTGAAACTGCGAGCGGGCCACGGGAGTACTTGTCAATGTGTGCGTAATGATGACTCACACAGCCAGCGCACTGCAGTAAAAACCTATTTTCCGTGCGCCTTGTTTCCTCGATGCACTCAATTCTTTTGACTGTTTAATGCTATTATTGTGACTGATTATTGTAAGATTATAAGTGATGATTTTTAATCCAGATGAATTTGACTAGGTTTAAGTAAAAAGTGACCTGACGTATTTTATTTTAAACTAGTCATTTATTTTATATTTATTGAAATGGATATATAAATTATGTCAATTTCAATAAATATAACACTAAATATGACAATTACATTGGTAATTGTGATCAGGAATATATTTTATTTCAATTGAAATTGATATGTGAAAATTATAATTAGTGTAATTGTGTCCAATGATGTATTTTACATATTATTATTATAAATATTGCACACCTCATGGGCATGTTTCAGCGAGATAGACAAATAATTATAAGAACTGACAATACACCTGTAATAACCAATAAATGAATTTGAATTTGATTGTGAGCGTCATAGTAATGTTACGACGACCATTTCGTTACAAGTAATACCTTGGAATAGTTTCAGTGCAGCAATAACAAACTTTATCGGTCCATAGTTTAAGGCCGGGTTGTCCTTCGGGTCATTAAGAGCGCGGAGGCTGACTGGCGACCGGGGAGCTGCCAGTAACGTCAATAGATTTCGAATGAGCTGGCGACCGAGCCGGCTGCCGTAAATACGATGTAGCCATTGAACAGGTCTCACACGTCCTGTAACTTGTTTCAGCACAAAAGTTTTAATATATTTGTATCTACCTTCATATCGTAAAGTTCTTAAGTTCGTTTGTCAAGTATTGTAAAGTTGTTTTATATTTTATACCACACCTTCTCTAACAAAATAATACTTTAATAGTACATTATGATATAAGTGTGTAATGTAGGAGGTTACCGTCGAGACGGTATTAAGACACGAACCTTGGCGAGGGTCTTAAGAGAGTCAAGAACGGTAACCATTCATTACTCACGTGTATCATACGACGTTTTTCAATACACTTGTAAAGAAAAATAATTTAGCTAACTGATATTACAACGGTCTGATATTACAACGGTCTGATATTACAACTGATATTACAACTGATATTAACTGATATTATGCTAACTGATATTACAACTGATATTACGACGCTCTGACGTCGGACATTCAGGAAGAGGCTCCCTGGTGTATGCTTTTCGCCGATGACATTGTGCTGGTTGCCGAGAGTGGCCTAGAGGTCCAGAATAGATTGGAGGTGTGGTGGCACAGATTGGAGAGTGTTGGCCTGAAATTAAGTAGAACCAAAACGGAGTACTTGTTCTGCGATTTCGGCGGTCTTTCCGGTCCTGTGCCCTTAGCTCTCGCCGGAACGCCCATACCAATCTGCTCCGACTTTCGGTACCTCGGGTCGCTCGTTCAAGGAGATGGTGAGGTAGACCGAGACGTAACACATCGAATCAACGCCGGATGGATGAAATGGCGACAGGTCACGGGAACAACTTGTGACCCACGGATGCCACTCAAGTTGAAGGGTAAAATTTACAAGTCCGTGATAAGACCTGTCATATTGTATGGATCAGAATGTTGGGCTGAAAAGATGGATGAAAAAAGACTGCATGTAGCGGAGATGAGAATGTTGAGATGGATGTGTGGTGTGACAAGAATGGATAAAGTGAGAAATGAGTATATTAGAGGAAGTTTGAAAGTGGCGCCAGTGACTGAAAAGTTGAAAGGAAATCGTTTGTCTTGGTATGGTCATGTGAAGAGGAGGGATGAAACATATGTTACTAAAAGAGTTCTGAGTTTACAAGTTGATGGATGGAGAAGAAGAGGGAGGCCGAAGAAATCAGAAATCAGAAGCGTTTATTTCAAATAGACCAATTACAGGCACTTTTGAATTGTCAAAATATCGGTCAGTCCAAAAAAAAAAAGTGAAGCTAAATTGCACGTTCCAAAGCGTAGATCTCTATGGAGAAGAACGTGCAAGAAACTCCATGGACACTCTTTTAAATCATATTATTAGTTACATAATTCTTGGTTACATAATTCATGTTGCTTCTACTATGTGAGCACAATGTAGATAAATAATGAAAGAAAATACTAAATGCAAATATTTTAACAGAAATTGAAATAACAGAAATTGAAATAAGCCACTGGCAGCTAAGAGATGACCAGTCTCAAATGACGGCGCCCGTTCACGAGCATGACGCGTGCACCAGCCCCACTCAGCTCAACCATAATGAAGGGAACTGAATGACCCAATTACACGTGCCACCATCAGCGAGACATTTAAGTGAGCATGACAAACTCTCAACTGCCATACTCGTAAATTCAAATATATTTGTAACCAATTAAAAATAAAAATGCTCCATGGTACTTCACATTCACAAAATTTGAAAAAGTGCTTCTACATTATACAATGCTATTGGTTCCAAATACAATAAGTAATCAATTGTCAAAAGCTTCATTAAAATAAATAAATTAAAAAAAAAAAAAACATCTCGAAAATAACAATACAAAAAGGGTCATCTCATCTTGTATATTTATATATTTAAAAAAACTAATTAGGCAAAAATGGCTGTGCACGTGGAGCCGGACAGGCATTTAGCCAAGCATTTTTATCTAGGAGATAATCTTCCAATTTATAATATGCTTGTCTACATAGCGTGCGTTTAATGCATGTTTTAAATTTTGACTCATTGAGATTGAGAATCTCAAGTGGTATTTTATTATAAAATTTTACACAGTACCCCATAAAAGAACTATGTACTTTAGCCAATCTGAATCGTGGTTGATCTAATTTGTCCCTATTTCTAGTATTAAAATTGTGCCTGTCACTTATCTTAGTAAAAAGATGAATATTTTTCCGAACATACAAAATATTCTCATAGATATATTGACAAGGGACCGTCATAATGTTTATTTCCTTAAATAGTTCCCTAAGAGAATCGCGTTTGCGAAGTCTATATATGGCTCTGATGGCTCTCTTCTGCAGAACAAAAATAGACTCTATGTCTGCAGCCCTTCCCCATAGCAAAATACCGTAAGACATGACACTATGAAAGTAACTAAAATAGACTACCCTCGCAGTATCTACATCAGTAAATTGACGGATTTTTCTAACAGCATATGCTGCTGAACTAAGCCGACCTGCTAGAGATGTTAAATGAGGACCCCATTGTAGCCTCGAGTCAAGCGTGATTCCCAAGAAAACCGTGTTCTCGACGAATTCGAGAAGAAGAAGAGATGGATGGATTGTGTGAGGAGTGATATGAAAGAAAAGGAAGTTAGTGATAGTGTGACGGCTGACAGGATAGAGTGGAAGAAAAAGACGTGTTGCGCCGACCCCAAGTAATATGGGACAAGGGCAGGAAGAAGAAGAAGATATTACAACGGTAAAACTAGTAAAATTTTTCATAACATGGCGGTAAAAAATTAAATCTGTTTTCATAGGCACGCGCTAGGCTATGGCTATATGGTCTTTTGATCATATTGCCTAGTCGTCGTTTGTTTTCTTGTGTGAAAAGTTTTTACGTTAATGTCATTCGTAGTGAATATGGATGTAACATTTTATAATGTTTTTGGAGTCTTTTATTTTATTTAATTAATACAGCCCATGAACTTCACTCGAAAAAATCACGCTAAATAATGCGCGCATCTTAAAATGATGGCTGTAGACCATAAAATTTTTTTATTTATTCAAAATTTGTTTCGAAAACAAAGAGGTTGAACAAAAAGTTTATAGCTACATTACAGCACAGTAATGGTAATCAAAATGTCACAGTTTGGTAACAGGTGCCATTATATACCTAAGTGTATTGCAATAAGAGCCACTTTCTGAGCAAGTGTATTTTTTTTTTTTTTATGGTAGGTAAAATCGTCCAATGACAAATCTCGCCCTTGGGTGGAGCGGGAAGTAGTGTCAGATTCTTACTGACTAAAAACCTACACCGTTCCTTCGTTGCCTATAGTGCCTTCCTCTCAGAAAACGGCCCTTGACCCCAGCAGGCTTCGACCCTGCCTGCCTGAAAAAAATGTCTTTTTCGCTGTGGTCTATGGCCGCCATTTTAAGTCGCGCGCGGGTTTTGGCGTGATTTTTTGGAGTGATGTTCATTGGCTGTATTAATTAGATAAAAATCAACTATTACAAAGCCATTAGAAAATGTTACATCCGTATTCTATTGACACTAGGAATGACATTATTATAAAAACTTTTCACGCTAGAAAACAAACGGCTACTAGGCAATATGATCAAAAGAATATTATAGCCTTAACATAAGGTTAAATTGAGATGCGCGGGCCTATGAAAACAGATTTAATTTTTTACCGCCATGTTATGAAAATTTTATTAGTTTTACTGTAGTAATAATAGTTAGATAAATTATTTCTTCACAAGTGTATTGAAAAACATAAGTTTCGATTGACATTGACAAAAAAAAAAAATAAAAAACTATAAAATTCAATTTAGTAACATTCCAAAATATTTTGGTCTCTGCTTCGTTATTAAACACCGACTTCCGAAATTAAAGTTATTTTGTGTACTTTTCTGTTTTTTTTTTACATTGAAGTCGGTTGTACTTTTTTTTTTTAAAGTTTTTTATTTCACACTTTTTAGCTGTAGTATCCCTCAGCCAAACTTGAATAGATATCTTCCTCCATTCGGTTTCATCGTCAAATCATCATGACAATTCTAATAATACCAAACACGGCTAGGATACACTGATTTATTACAGAATTCCGGTTCTTGCCAGAAGGTCTTTCGGCTTCATCATCAGATCAGTTTTATGTATACTCTTCCATTCTTACTTCAGTCAGTCACCGACTACATGTATAAACAAAGCAATTTTACTTGTTACGTCAGTTCTGCTATGATTTTTTGAAGAGTTCTGGTCTATATCTTCGAAGTTCATCATCAGATCAAAACAATATTTCTATGGGATCAACTCGGAAGTATAATCTTTCAATCAAAAGAAATATTTTTCATTCAAAATCGGTTCACAATTGACCGAGATATCGGTGTAAATACATAATAGAACCTCCTCCTTTTCAAAGTCGGTTAAAAAATAGGTAACAGCGATACCAATATTAAAACATCAGGATAAGGCATTCACTGTCCAGGCCGCTCGTCTATGGAATGCATTGCCTGTGAAAAAACACGTGCGAACACTGCCTGTGTAAGTAAGTAAGGCTTGTGAAGGAACATTACTTGTCATTGTGATCTTGTATTCGTCGAACCACTTATTTTCTTGCCTGTATATATTTATATGTATGTATATACTCGTATGTATCAGTTTTTTTTTTTGCTTTTATATTTGCACCAAGTGCAAGCCCATTTTGTGTCCTGGCGATTTCTATCCATACCAGGTTGCCTGGAAGAAATTATCGAGTGCGATAAGACCGCCGATTGTATGTTTCCTTTACTATAAGGTTTCTTTTTATATATAAATATTATATAAACAAATATTATATATATTATATAAATAAATAAATACAGCTATTCGTCAGCGCAGAGCGCTAAGGGCCTTGACTACCCTTTTCTCTTTTCTAGACAAGCCTTCTTCCCCTTCTCATCTGATGTCAGAAATTAAATTTCTTTGTTCTGAGCACAACAAAAATCTTCAGTCTACAAATAATCGTCTTCTACGATGTATCACACCGCTCTGGGCTTATCCACTCCTTCTTTTTTGTCCAGGCGATATCACTATTGAATGCGCTCCCTCTGAATGTCAGGTTGGCAACCAGCCGATTTTCCTTTAATGTGAAGGCACGTGAGTTCATTCGCAAGAAGTTGGCAGAATAATCACAAAACTGATTAGTTGGAATTGTTTTTTACAATAACATTGCTTATTTAAAAAAGTTATATTGTATATTTTTTCTTTTCTGTTTGTTTATTTATTAGTTGCACTTACCATGTTCTTGTGAGGGGCGATCGGTGGCGGCGATCTCTTGCACCGGGGCTTGGTTCAGGCCATGCTCCGGAGCGAGGAGGAGTGGCAGGCGGTCGCCTCCTTTTGCGAAGCAGTAATGCTAGAAAAGGAGGAGGCCGACCGCATCAGGCAACGGCGCACACGCCGCCGCCGTCGCCGGGATTCCGATCCCGATTTCCGGCCACCGTAGTCACGGGCTCGCGAACGGCGGGCAATGGGTAGTTCGCTCTCTGTCCGTCCGGTAACAGACCGGTCCGAGCTCAAGTCGTCTACGGCGCGCACTGTTCCCGCGCGATTGTACCACACTATTCCGACAAACGAAATCCCGACGAACGCTATCCCGACAGATCACTATCTCGACCTGCATTAGATCGACAGAACACTAAGTCGATGGAGTTTATCTCGACAGAACGCTATCCCGACAGTCATTTGGTCGACAGAACACCAAATCGACTAACTGTTGGCCGACTGAATGCCATTCCGACGTGCAGTAGCCCGACAGAACGCTTTGTCGAAATGTTTTATCTCGAACAATATCCACAGATATACAACGGGACGTCAAAACAAAACAGCAACAAGCGGAATAACCCAGAATTTAGAAAATAAGGTTCAATCATAATTCAGTGAGCTTTTATTGTAGATGTAGCGCAACAGTCGCGCGTTTTTATATTTAAGGAATAACACAAAGAAGAAATTACTTTGTGGCAGCCTGGAGGTCGAAAGTTTTGGTGAGACACCACACCTGTGCTTCGAAAAGCCTTTGGTCTTGCGCCTGATCTCTTCCCAGTTGTGCTGGAATACAATCTCATTGGACTCGGAGAGTAAAGGAACCAAGATTGCACATGTGCTTGCGCGTAATAATATGCTTGTGCACTTTAATATGTTTTGCGTGGTTGGTCAGTTTCCATTGACTACCATGATCCGAATTGGATCGGGTGGAATATTTTTTTATAATACCCAGATTTCAGTTATCGTGCAGTTGGATCAACGAGAGGGCATTACTTTCTCTCGTTGATTCCACCACCGCTTTGTACCTATAATAGATGTTGTTCTTAATACCCATTATTATAACGGTAGTAGGTAATGAACAAAAGCGGAAACATCATATTTAAAGTATAATTTTAGAGTGCAGAGATAATTCACGATTTGTTAACGTTTGGTACGATGATTTTTATGATGAATCCATACTAACAATAAAGATGAGAGACGTGTACCAATAAAAATTTTAATCAATTGTTTTCCATTGTTTATATATTTTTTCGAATGTCAAACAATTTCTGTAACATAGAAAAAAGGCCAATATCCTGTTAAACTATTCGATTTATTGATATCTATATCAAAAACTAAAACATTGGATAAAAAATATTCGTCAAGCCAATCATTACGTAGTATTTGGCACATGCTTTGTCTTGTTGGTAGGTAAAATCATCCAATGACAAATCCCGCCCTTGGGCGGAGCGGGAAATAGTGTCAGACTCTTACCGACTAAAAACCTTGCCCGTTGCTTCGTTGCCTATCATACCGGGGCTGAGACTTCCCCTTGGAAAACGGCCCTTGACCCCAGCAGGCTTCGGCCCTGCCTGCCTGCAGCTAGCAGGCTGGACCTTTACGGTTTGCTGACAGCTCCTTGAGGCGCGTGGGAACAGTACGCGCCGTCGAAGACTTGGTCTCGGTCCGGTCTGTTACCGGACGATCGGACAGCGTGCTACCCATTGTACGCCGTCCACAAGCCCGCGTCAACGGTGGCCGGAAATCGGGATCGGAATCCCACGGCGTGTGGGGCGAGCGCCCCGTTGCCTTTGCCTGATGCGGTCGGCCTCCTCCTTTGCTAGCATTACTGCTTCGCAGAAGGAGGCGATCACTTGCCATCCCTCCTCACTCCGGACCATGGCCTGAACCAAGGCCCGGCGAGAGAGATCGCTGCCACCGATCGCCCCCACGCGGACACGGCGATGCTCCGCCCAGGCGGGGCACACCTTTACAGTATGCTCCACCATGTCTTCCGGGTGTTCCGCACAGTGGCGACACCCGGGTGAATTCTCTGCACGAATCCATTTATGTTTATTGGAGGAACCTTTGACTCCAAGAAAGGTAAACCGCTTTTTATTTCACAAAAGTACGTAAATTCGTTGGTTCCAGCTGACATTCGAAGACCTTCGACAACCACAAGCATAGCAAAATAACACAAATTCTCTATTCAAATTAATCACTCATTATTTCAAATTAATCTATTCCTTCAGCCAACAGAGTGAGTCAAACAATATTTTTGTTGTTCATTCACTTTTTAGTTGACAAATTCGGTGAGTCACAATAAAAACTCATTAATTTATTATTAAATCTTAATTTTCTAAATTCCTGGATATTCCGGTTGCTGCTGTTGTGTTTTGACGGCCCGCTGTATAATCTATCTGTGGATATTGTTCGAGATAAAACATTTCGACAAAGCGTTCTGTCGGGCTACTGCATGTCGGAATGGCATTCAGTCGGCCAACAGTTAGTCGATTTGGTGTTCTGTCGACCAAATGACTGTCGGGATAGCGTTCTGTCGAGATAAACTCCATCGACTTAGTGTTCTGTCGATCTAATGCAGGTCGAGATAGTGATCTGTCGGGATAGCGTTCGTCGGGATTTCGTTTGTCGGAATAGTGTGGTACAATCTTCCCGCGCACCTCCAGGAGTTGTCAGCAAACTGTAGGGGCCCAGCAGGGCCGAAGCCTACTGGGGCCAAAGGTTATGTGAAAATGTCACCAAGGGCCCTGGGACAACGGCAATGAATGGAACAGGGTTGGTTTTTAGTCAGTAAGAGTCTGACACTATTTCCCGCTCCACCCAAGGGCGGGACTTGTCATTGGATGATTTTACCTACCATAAAAAAAAACCTACCATGTTAAGTTTCTGCACCACCCTAAGGTCGACTGGTAGACGCAACGTAAGTATTATACTGAAATTAACATCAAATAGTCAGGTCTGCTACCCTTAGAGCAGGCAGATAAAACCGTTTATGGCTCATATGTTTTATTTTATACTAGCAGAGAAACAAAACCTGTGCGGTACTTCCCGTTGACCTAGAATCTTGAAAGGCAGGAAGTAAGGTTTAATAGCACAAGTACAAGATAAAAGACTGAAAATCGTGAAGTACTTTTTGTGATCTTTGGAGACTATTCGGGAATCGAACTACACTCCCGAGTAGCTTTAACTGTAAGTGCACACTCACCGTGTTTCTTTAATAAATTCTGAATTGTTATTTAAAACGGCGTTGACAGTGGCGAGATACCCATGTTCTATCCCTTCTCTATTATAATTATATTAGTGCATCCGCTTTATTTTTGGCCTTCGCAAATACGATCATGTGTCAGAGTTTCGAGCCAGATTAAAGTTGCTGCCGATTCGGTTCGGCGAGATACCCATATTCTCTCCCTTCTCTACACTATCCTCCACAGTCCCAATGCTCCTCAATACCTTCGTGAACGCTTTAAGTATTTTATTCCGAGAGGTAAACCCTGCCGCCCATCAATTCTCTTCTCCTTCGTACTCCGCGTCACACTTCCAGCCGCTACGATGGCTCCTTTTCTATAACTGCAGTGCGTCTTTGGATCTCTCTTCCACATTCCCTTCGTGACAGCTCATCTCTGGAAGTCAAGAGGGAAATTAAAGAGCACTTCCTTTCACAACTGACATAATAATGGTATTTATTTGTTTTTATTACATACTGTACATATATTTTTATACATTAGACTTATTATGTAGGTTTATATTTGCAAACTTGATTCTACCCTTGATTGTTTTCTCTCTCTGTCACTCAAAGGTTTGCTGGAAGAAAACTCATTGTTGCGTTAAGCTTGCCTTTGTACATGCATAGTCAAACTACTGTGTACTATATTAAATGTTTTGTGCACAATAACTTTATAAATAAAAAAATAATATACCGTTCAATATCTCAAAACTTCAGCCAAAATTTAGTATCATTAAAACGAAAATTGATTCCGTACTCTTTTTACCTTCTCTCTGCCTAGCGTTTGTGGACTACGAGAAAGCCTTTGATATCGAGACTTGGGCAGAATCAGAATAGTTTATTTCAAAATTGTCAAAATGTCAGTCAGTCCATAAAAAAAGTGAAGCTAAATTGCACGTTCCAAAGCGTAGATCTCTATGGAGAAGAACGTGCAAGGACACTCTTTTAAAATCATATTATGAGTTGCATAAATCTTGGTTACATTTTTCTTGTCGCTTCTATTATGTAAGCACAATGTAGATAAGTAATGAAAAAATAAAATAAACTAATTAAGAAATAGAAATTGAATTAAGCTACTGCAGCTAAGAGATGACCAATCCCAACTGACGGCGCCCGTTCACGAGCATGACGCGTGCCTCAGCCCCACTCAGTTCAACCATTTTGAAGGGAACTGAATGACCCAATAACAAGTGCCACCATCAGCGAGGCATTTGAGTAAGCATGACAAACTCTCAACTGCCATGCTTTTAATGTCATTCAAGTTGTAACCTACTAAAATAAAAATGCTCCAGGGTACTTCACATTCACAAATTAGAAGAAAAAAGTGCTTCTACATTATACAATCTTATTGTTTGTGCCATGCTTTTAATGTCATTCAAGTTGTAACCTACTAAAATAAAAATGCTCCAGGGTACTTCACTTTCACAAATTAGAAGAAAAAAGTGCTTGTACATTATACAATCTTATTGTTTCCAATTACAAAAGTATTAAGTAATTGATCACAAGCTCCATTAAAATAAACAAATAAAATAAAAATAAATACATAGTATAAAAAAAACACATTTCGAAAACAACAATACAAAAAGGGCCCCTGCATTTCTTCCAAACTAATTTGTAGGCAAGTGTTGCTGTGGCTGTGAAGCAGGTTCGGCATTTAGCCAAGCATTTTTATCAAGGATGTAATCTTCCAATTTATAATATGCTTGTCTATATAGTGTGCGTTTAATGCATGTTTTAAATTTTGACTCATTTATAATTTGAATTCCAAGTGGGATTTTAATATAAAATTTTACACAGTACCCCATAAAAGAACTATGTACTTTAGCCAATCTGAGTCGAGGTTGATCTAATTGGTTCCTATTCCTAGTATTAAAATTGTGCCTGTCACTTAATATTATTATTTATTTATTTAAAATTTCAGTAACAACATCTTAACAGCTAATGCCAATGCGAAGCTATTACTTACACACATGCCTATATTATTAATTACACTTACACAAAATTATTATAAATGAATACAAATAAACATCAATAAAAAAAGACATATTTAGGGTCAGTGGAAATAAATAATATTAAATGCTCTGCATATTCTCAATGCATTTAAGTGCTACTTGAGTAAAAATCTTAGTAAAAAGATGAATATTTTTCCGAACATGCATAATGTTTTCATAAATGTATTGACAAGGGACCGTCATGATTTTTATTTCCTTAAAAAATTATATACGGTTTTAATAGCTTTTTTCTGCAAAATAAAAATAGACTATGTCTGCAGCTGGTCCCCATAGTAAAATACCGTAAGACATTATGCTATGGAAATAACTAAAATAGACTAGTCTCGCGGTATCGACATCAGTAAATTGACGGATTTTTCTAACAGCATATGCTGCTGAACTAAGCCGAACTGCCAGAGATGTTAAATGAGGACCCCATTGTAGCCTCTAGTCAAGCGTGATCCCCAGGAAAACCGTGTTCTCGACGAATTCGAGTTTCTCCTTGTTCAATGCTATGTCGGAGTACTACTTTTAACATTCGGTAACGCAAATCTTATAAGCACTTAGTTTTTTTTCCATATAACACTAAATTATAAACAGTGAACCAGTTGTGGACTTGCTGTAGAGAGTTGTTTACATCATCAAGGTTTGTGGAACGTCTAATGATCTTAAAAATTTACAATGTATCGTCAGCAAACAATACAATGTGCGGTTGTTTTTTGAATAGATGCTGTAGAACATTAACATATACTAAAAAGAAGAAAGGACCCAATATTGAGGCTTGTGGAACACCCATTTTGACTTTCAAACCCTGAGAATTTGTACCGTTTATTTGAACTTGTTGTTGCCTGTCATTTAAATATGATTTCACCATGCTGAGTGAAAGTTTACCAAGCCCATAATGTTCTAGTTTTAAAAGCAAGGTCTCGTGATTATCACAATCGAAAGCCTTTGTATGGTCACAAAAAATCGTTATCGCATCTTGGGCTACCTCCCACGCTGCAAATTTATGTTTTGATAAAGTGACACCAGCGTCAGTCGTACAACGTCCTTTTTTGAAACCATACTGCTGATCGTGAAAGATTTTATTGCTTTTAAAATGGTAAAGCATTTGATTAAGCATAAATATTTCAAACACCTTACTGAAAACTGGCAATACCGATACAGGTCTGTAATTATTAGTGTCACTATGGTCACCGGATTCAAAAAGTGGTATAACCTTCCTGTACTTCATTATATCTGGAAAGACTCCTTGGTCCACACACAAATTAAATATTAAAGTTAAGTATGGTGCTATGGTCTCAATTATGGATGTGCATAACTTAATAGACATTCCCCACAGGTCTTCAGTTAATTAGATTTTAATTTGCACAAAAGCCTTTATGACCGTCATAGGGTTTATATGTTTGAATTAAAATTCAACCGGACAGCCTGTGTGTGTGACAATTGAAGCTTCAGGGGAGTAATTTAGAGTTTCCGTAATTCTAAGAGGTATATCAGTGAACTAATTAACAAACTCTTGGGCTACTTCTATGTAAGAGCTTAAGGAACCATGTGAAGTTTCCAGTAAAAAATCTGTGTTGTGTACCTAATTCCTACCAGTTTCACTATTAATAAATTTTGCACACAGTCTTTATTTTATTGTCAGCCGATTTGATCTTTTTACTGATGTGCAGGGCCTACGCTGCCTTGCAAATCTTTCTAAAAAGTTTAGAATATCTGTGCAGCAGTCTCACCAACGGCGCCAGATTGACTATCGGTACATTGAAGTGCTGAAGTAGTTTGTACGAAAATGCTACTATGTCAGTCCGACTTGAGGAACACACCTCGAAAACTATCCTCCTGCAGCGGGGTGTGAGGTAGGGAGAGGTCATTTCTCCGAAACTGTTCACGGTCGCAATGGAGGATGTCTTCAAGGTTCTGGACTGGAGTGAACTAGGCATTAATGTCAATGGTGAGTATATGTACATTGTTGTAACATCACTAGTATAATTTCATGTACTTGTTCTGAGTCTATTAAGCCAAGTATTCACCACATCAAATTTTTCATTACAAACATTACATACATCACCCACCTTCGGTTTGCCGACGACATAGTAGTCATGGCTGAGACTACGGAGGAGCTCAGCACAATGCTCAATGACCTCAGTAGTCCTTCCGAAAGAGTAGGTTAAGATTGAGGTCCGCGAGCATATTTGTCAGAAATTGGCAGTAGTATCATCACAACGTTACTGTCTCTCAGGTTGTCGACATAGCACGAAGAATCGCTAAACTAAAGTGGCAATGGGCAGGGCTTGCTCGCAGAACAGATGGCCGTTGGGGCGGAAGGTTGTACAGTAGCGACCGCGTACCGGAACACGCACCGTTGGAGGGTCTCCGACAAGGTGGACCGATGACCTGGCAAAGGTTACAGGAATCTGATGGATGCGAGATGAACAGGACCATTCATTGTGGCGACATTTGGGGGAGGTCTATGTCCAACAGTGGACGTCTTTCGGCTGAAATGATGATGATGAGGATTCATTTCCGGGCTTAGCGCTGGCCAGTCCATAGTCCGTGTTCCCACATCCTCCAAACGGAACTTCAATTCCCGAGACTTACACGAAGCGTGACAGTGGGTGTAATCGTGCGTCAACCGAAGTCATCCTAAACAAATCCTGCGTTCATGAAGCAGGTTGTTTGCTTCATAAACGAGACCGATCGCGATTGCGCGATTCTCTAACCGTGGTGTAGGCGTGCTTGCCGGTGGCGGGTCATCAATTCTCAGCCCCTGGCAGCCCATTTTGGGGTAAGGCTGGTTTTTCTTAAAACGGCTTCTTTTTAAATACCAAACAGCTCAGGATCCTTTGAAGAAAACACCTCCAAGTGCGCAATTGTCGGTTATGTCAAACTGGTTGTTCGCGAGTGTACTTACAGGGGTAGTTTTTTACGGAACTATCGGTGCGCAAGTCCAGCTTGCCCTTAACAGTTTTTTTTTTGTTTTTTTTTGGGTAACCCTAACCACCTATCCAGTCATTATCTATTTACAAGGTCTTGGCTTCGCGAAGGCACTCCCGACAAGTCCGCAGTCATCGATGCGTAGCGCCACTAATGAGTGCGCCGACACGGTCATGCAGCTGCTCGCATCTCGGCTAGTGGCTAGTGCTAACAAACAATGCATAGCGCCACCACAGCGGCCACTAATGAGTGCGCCGACAGATACCTATCATAAGTTCGAAAAATGTTTGACCGAATTTCATTTCACCTAAAACTTTTCAACTATTATCGTTTCGTTTTTTTTTATTTCATCGAAATCTCGTCTGCTATTGTATTAATTGACCTATTCTCAATCCGATTTTTTCCGTTAGGTACTCCAACGTTTCATTTGGTCGAAAAACTATTCACCGATGTTACACTTAGCCGAAATAACGTTTGTTCGAAGTATTATCCTTCCGAACCTTCATTATACCAAAATCCATAAACGACGGAGTTATCCGCGAACAAACATAAAAAAGTATACATACGGTTAAATTTAGAAAACCTCCTTTTTTGACGTCGGTTAAACGTTTAAAGCCTTCGGTCAATAGCAATTCGGTAAAATGGTAGATGATTTAAAAATTGACATATTTTAAATCATCGAAGTATATGACTCATGATACTTCGATGATTTAAAATATGTCAATTATGGCATATAGCAAAAGACGTCGGTCTATAGTTTTCGATCAAAGGAAATTCGAACAATAAAAATTCGGAAAAACGATCGGTCCCCGGCCCGCCATGACTACTGGCTAGTAAAGTTGTCCGGAGCGAGCGCAGTAAGAGGCCACAATCCCGACTGGCGGCGGCCGCGGAGGCGAGCGTCGGCTGATCGTAATCAGCTACTTATTAACTGAGCGCCCTCAGCTACGCTTGCACCACATTCTGATTACATTTATTATCTACGAGTCTAGCGCCGCTGGTTTGTGCCTGCACATCCGAAGCCAGAAGTCTACCCTCATCTGATAACAGATGTCACGTCTTAATGTATGACGTTCCTAACTTAAATTCTGTAAAGCGACGCGCGTAACAATTGAACGTGCTGCGGCTCCCGGCTCTCGTCTGCTCATCCGTTGAGCTGTATAATCCGGTGTGCGCCGGCTCCCGCTCCTAATCCCGGGTTACGACACTAACAGATATAGAGAAAGGGTAACTTAAAACTGTACGGAATACCATTGTGTATTGCACTAGACTTGCTTAACAACATTCAGAACTTCACGAACTTACTGCGTCCCATTGATTCTCAGTCATATGTACAACATGAAATAGGTGCGATTGAATTACATGTGCCTGGTAGCAAATGTGACAGCACTGGGCTCTGGGCACTGAGCACAGGGCAGTGAGTGGAAGCTACTGGCGAGCTGCGCACGCGACGGAGTGACAAGACGCGACAGCTGCGAGTGTCGTCACCCAGCGGCACGGCGCACGGTGGGCTTAAATAGCGTTTTATTTATTTATATTTAGCGTTTTGTGGAATAAGGGAGAAAAAACTACAGAAAGGGGTTGGGTCGCGGACTGCGCTCAACATCAGCGACGTGCAGCGTATGACGTCACAGCTAATTGAAAGCTCATTTATTAAATTCCTCTTAACTGCTCCAGTGGGTGCAGGCTGTACGAGACAACAAGCTCTCCATTTGGAACAATGTCTTCTTATTTTTTTCTCTGGTTTTGTAAACAGTGTGTTGTCAATGTCTATTACGTTTTTTTTGCGGTATGTCGGGCGGGAAATGCCTACAGCGGCTCGTCCTCTCGTCACTCCGTCACTCGCTGCTAGCGCGACCGCACTCCCGCGCCGGCCGCGTGCGCCCTTTAGTGACAGTCTATTAATACCTGGTGCCCGCTCGGGAGTCTGTTTGTACACTTTGTTATATTTATAGTCAGCGAAAGTTGCCGCGAAAATAATTACATGCTGGTGTCGTCACCTTGTACAATGCCCGAATGCTTCCGAACGAGTGTACGAGCTCTTCCGAATCGTCGCTTGAGTTCTGCGATGGCATAATGATGAAAGTAATGGTTTCAGTAAAGTTACAGTTCCTGAAACTGTAAGAGAGAGCGAGTGTGCTTTATATAGAGTGTGCTATATATTTAACGGATCAGTTAGCACCGCAGTGTGTCGGCAAACAAATAGAAACGAAGTATTTATTTTGTCTTAGTGGTCAGCAGCATAATAATAATAAGGGCTTGATTCAGAAAGCGATACTCCTACACACGGCTCGAATAGTTTGGAGGTCCCTTTCTCTGGAGCCCTGACCGCCGGTAACTTGGGCGCTGTTCCTGATACCGGTGGGATATTATTTTTTATATTTTTAAACGGAATAATATATATATATATATATATATATATATATATATATATATATATATATATATATATATATTATGTTCTTTCTAGCCTTTCAATTATTGTCATAGGAAATTATATATATCTGCAGTCATAACAGAAATACAGCAAATGAATCGTGATTGAAGTTTTTGGTTCGCTATCTTGGTGACCTATATAAGTTCCTAGAATGTGCTGATGACAGTCGTAAACGAGAAAACCCGACGGAGCTCCGCTATGGAGTTCTTCTAATATTGTCTGCAGGGTTTAAAAACTTGATATGAAAGGGACGATTTCATTCGCCCATTTAGCTTGTTTAACTTGCTTTCCTGTCCCCTTCGAACCTCATCAATTCCAGGTGTCCTAAGCTTCTGGAGATTATTATTATCCTGCTGACTAAATAATAATTTTATAAGTACTGAAGAAAAAAAATATTATTATCTGCCTCTTATTTATTTCCTTCCATAAAGACTGAGTGCAATGTGTACCGATCGCGAAAGCATACAGCAGTGGCACAGACGCTGCACCGACGCCACACAGGCGCCGCGCAGGTTGCTAAACAGACGCCACATAGCCTTTACACAGACGCTACACTGACGCCACACAGGCGCCGCGCAGTTGCTACACAGACGCCACATAGCCTTTACACAGACGCTACACTGACGCCACACAGGCGCCGCGCAGTTGCTACGCAGACGCCACATAGCCTTTACACAGACGCTACACTGACGCCACACAGGCGCCGCGCAGTTGCTACACAGACGCCACATAGCCTTTACACAGACGCTACACTGACGCCACACAGGCGCCGCGCAGTTGCTACACAGACGCCACATAGCCTTTATACAGACGCTACACTGACGCCAGACAGGTGCCGCGCAGTTGCTACACAGACGCTACATAGCCTTTACACAGACGCTACACTGATGCCACACAGACACCACACAGACGAGACAACATACATTTTGCCATAAAGTATACTCCACAGATTTAAAATAACTAAAATTAACGGATAACATTCATTACATTATATTATAATATTTGAGAAACGAAGGCACTGACCAGCATCATCGCCACATTTCCTCTTCTAGAGAGGAGGCCTGTGTCGTAGCAGTGGAAATATTAAAATTAAAAAAGGATGATAACGATGATAAAGGAACTCTTCTATTTCGCATGGATCCCATCATCAGAACTGGATTTAAGACAAAAAGAAACTAATCTAAAGCATAGCCTCCCAGGTAAAAAATAAATTGCAAATCGATCCTTACGGATCGACGAGGGAGTTCTGAGGTAACAAAAATAAAAAAAATAAACGTACAACCGAATTGAAAACCTTCTCCTTGTTTTAGTGGGTTGCAAACAATAACATCCTAGGTCTCATCGGTGCAGGCTACACGAGCAACAAGCTCTCCATTTGGAACCACAACTTCTTATTTCTCTATCTGATTTTTTAAACAGACTGTTGTCAACTTCTATTGTGTTTTTATTATTCTATGACGACTTTATAAAAGCTTAAATGAAACCTCATGGCCTGTAAATGGTCTAAAACTTCCTGATTAAGGTTTGTCCGAGAACAAATCCTATGAATAAATCGCTCCTCCTACCGAATAATATCATTATCGATAAATTCAAATTTTACAGAAAAATAAAACAGTGTTTTTTTACGATTATTGTAAAAATTGTCCAAACTAAGAGAATGAATTATATATCTAACGAAAGCTATTTTTTTTTATAGAATCATTCTAAATAAACTTATTTATTTTTTATTGTTTACAATTAAGTTATTAAAGAAAATATATTTTACTGAAAACGCTAGAAAATCATTATTTCGCAAAATAACATAAGGATATTATCCGCGTAAAAACAAAAAGACTGCGTGCACAATAATATTTTTTTTTTTTTTTTTAAACAAAGGAACAGCAAACAGCTACAACATAAAGCTTAGGTACTACAGATACACAAAACATAGTATAAACAATATTGTAGCCCACAGCACTGTTCACAAATTAGCTGCGGAATACTTCAATAAAATCACTAGGATAAAAAAATTGTAAATTATCGTAACCCTCGGACATGTTAAAAACAAATACAAAAAGAAGTAATAAAATAAACTTAAAAGAGTGTAGAGAGAGAGGAAAAAGAAAAAAATAAAGAATTAAATAAGAATAAAAACAATTATGTTAGCTCCTTAAGAATTAGACTTTTGAACATACTTGGTGAGCATGCGAAAATATCTATATGCTCAAAAGTCTCATTGTAGGCATCGACCATCCTACGAATAGGCGAGCGCAATCCAGAGTTGGACTTGCAAGGGCCCACTGAAAATAATTTGCCAGCGCGCACCTTTCGCTTATGGACTGTCCTAGGAACCACATAGCATAACATGTTAGATAAATCTATGCAGTCAAACTTATTTCTAACAATATTATACAAATTCATAGCCTCTAAGTATTGTCGTCTATTTTCAAGTGTCGGCAGCTTGTACTTGGTAAGCAAATTTTGGTAAGATGAATAATATCCATAACATCTATAATGCATGGTACGCAGGAATTTGTACTGAACACGCTCAATCATTTCATTATACTTCTTGTAATATGGACTCCAGACAGACACGGCATACTCCAACTGAGAACGCACAAGGGACTTATACAAGTAGATATAAGAAGACGCTTTTTTAAAATCTGTTGTAGAACGCATTACAAATCCGTACAGTTGATATGCTTTGTTGACAATTTTCCCTATGTGTAGGTCTAGGCAAAGCTTCGAGTCAAAGATTACACCGAGATCACGAATAGAGTCCACTTTAAGCAGAGGGGCATCGCATAGTGTATATGTATGTTTGATGACAGTTTTATTTTTGGTGAAATTTATGAAGTTACATTTAGGTAGACTTAGTTGCAATTTATTTTTCTGGCAATAGGAGGAAAGTCGGTCCAAATCCTGTTGAAGAAGAAGGCAATCATCCGTTTGCTGTATGGTTATGTAAACCTTGAGGTCGTCGGCATATAAAAGAAACTTGGTATTTTGAAAACATTGACCAATGTCGTTTATATACAGAATAAACAAGAGGGGACCAAGAATTGAGCCTTGAGGGACCCCAGAGGTCACCTGTGCAATATTTGATTGATGACCATTAATAACAACCCTCTGACTCCGATTAGTAATATAAGAAGCAAACCATCTCAGAAGATTGCCACGAATTCCGTTGAATGAAATTTTGTTGAGGAGTATTTCATGATCAACTTTGTCGAAAGCCTTACAGAAGTCTGTATAAACTGCATCCACTTGTACACGGTTGTCAACGCTATCAAACAAAAAACTTGAAAATAGCAAAAGATTAGTATTAGTCGAACGCCGTTTGACAAAGCCGTGCTGCTGTTGTATGATGATATTGTGAAGTACCGGATAAATTTCGTTATGAACTAACCTCTCAAATAGTTTCGACAAGACAGACAGGATGGAAATAGGACGATAATGTTCAACGTTGCGTTTAGAACCACTTTTATGAACGGGTATAATATACGCGTGTTTCCATTGCGTAGGTACAACTCCCTCAGAAATACATTTATTATAAATAATAAATAGAGGCTTACAGATGGTAGTTGCAGTATTCCTAAGGAAGTGAGGCGTAAGTCAGGTCCGGGGCCTTTTGCTAGGTCTAAAGATTTAAGCTCCTTCAAAATTTTATCTTCATTAAAAGAAAGGTCACAAATTGATACATCGTATAATGCATTATGATCATGCGGAGGTTGCCATTGTGACAGCAAAGGGGACGCAGGTTCATATACCGAATTGAAAAAGTCAGAAAACATGTTGCAGACCATACTGGGATCATTTGTTTCCGCATCTTTGTATTGAAGCTTAGCTGGTATTCCAGGTTTGTCTTTCCGATTAGAAACATATGTCCAGAAATGTTTTATGTTTTTCGTCAGATTATCCTCTACAGATCCAATGTATGAAATAAAGCACTTATGACATAAAGTCTTGAATTGTCTTCTGTAGTTGACAAATGATTCATAATCGAGATGCTTCCATACTTCTTCCACTTGACCCATGCCTTTTGCTTTTTCTTGGAAATTGTTATTACAGCCCGAGAGAACCATATGGGATAGCTAACTGGCCTAGGATGGGCAATGGGAGTGTCTTGTTTAATGATAGCATCTAACTCATTTATTACGATAACAGTAATACGTAATAATAGTACGAGTACAGTACAATGTTATTCGTTAAACAAAGATAACTAAACATAAACTGTAATAGACTGTAGCTGGGTTCTTCGCCGGTATAATGCATATTATAATAATAAAATACTGTTTCATCATCATCATCAGCCTCCCGCTTCGCTGGAAGACGGGGAAACTGGTCCTTATCGCGAAGCCGGGGCGCCCCGCGGACTCTCCGTCCGCGTATCGGCCCATTGTGCTGCTCGACGAGGTGGGCAAGCTCTTTGAAAGAGTAATTGCAGACCGCCTCGTCGTGCATCTGGCACGGAAGGGGCCGGATCTTGCGGACGGCCAGTTCGGATTTCGCAGGAGGCGCTCCACTGTGGACGCCATCATGCGCGTGCGAGCCCTCACGACGGGGGATGCGGTGTCCCGGGGCAGGTGTGTCTTGGCGGTGTCTCTGGACATCGCCAACGCCTTCAACTCCCTGCCCTGGAGTTGCATTGGTAGGGCACTCCGGTACCACCGGGTGCCCGACTACCTCTGTCGGGTGATCGAGGCCTACCTGTCGGACAGGTTCATCATCTACCCCGGTCATCAGGGGGAGTTGAAACGGCGAGAGATGTCGTGCGGTGTTCCGCAGGGGTCGGTACTAGGGCCGCCCTTGTGGAACATCGGGTACGACTACGTGCTGCGCGCCGACCTCCCCGACGGGGTCAGCGTGGTCTGTTACGCGGACGACACGCTGGTCCTGGCGCGGGGACGGTCGTACCAGGCGGCGGTCGAACTAGCGACGCGCGGGGTTGCGACAGTCGTGGAGAGGATACAGCAGTTGGGACTCGAGGTGGCATTGCACAAGTCCGAGGCCATGTGTTTTCACGGCCCTCGGAGCGCGCCACCTCCGGGCTCCCAATTAACGGTAGGAGGAGTTCACATCGGCGTCGGGTCGACGATGAAGTACCTGGGACTCGTCCTCGACAGCCGGTGGAACTTCAAGGAGCACTTCCGACGTCTGGCTCCCAGGTTGAATGCGACTGGGGCTGCGCTCAAGCGGCTCCTGCCGAACCTAGGGGGTCCAGACGCCTCCTGCCGGAGGCTCTACGCAGGCATCGTTAGGTCCATGGCCCTTTACGGTGCGCCGGTGTGGGCGCCATCGCTACGAAAGCGAGTGGCGATCCGGCTAACCGCCTGCCAGAGGGTCATGGCCATCCGGATGATCCGCGGATACCGTACGGTGTCCTGTGAAGCGGCGAGCCTCCTTGCTGGCCTACCACCATGGGATTTGGAGGCAACAGTCCTTGCACACATGCATGACTTACGCGTGGAGCTGCAACGTCGGGGCGAAACTCCGCTGCCGCGACAAGTCGCGGCATGGCGGACAGAGCTCCGGCGGGATCTCATGGTGAAATGGCGAGAGCGATTTTCGCAACCTCGTGCTGGGCACGCCACGATCGAGGCGGTAAGGCCCCTCTTTGAGGCGTGACTGGAAAGGCCCCACGGCGTCGTCACCTTCCGTTTGGCGCAGGTGCTGACCGAACACGGCAAGTTCGGTCCGTACCTGTACAAGATTCGTGCGGAGACGACGCCCGGGTGTCGCCACTGTGCGGACCGCCCGGTGGACACGGTGGAGCACACAGTCGAGGTGTGCCCCGCTTGGGAAGAGCATCGCCGTGTCCTCGTGGGGGCGATCGGCGGCGATCTCTCGCGCCGGGGCTTGGTTCGAGCCATGCTCCGGGGCGAGGAGGAGTGGCAGGCGGTCGCCTCCTTTTGCGAAGCAGTAATACTAGTAAAGGAGGAGGCCGACCGCATTAGGCAAAGGCGCACACGCCGCCGCCGCCGCCGGGTTTCCGATCCCAATTTCCGGCCACCGTAGGCGCGGGCTCGCGGACGGTGGGCAATGGGTAGCTCGCTGTCCGTCCGTCCGGTAACAGACCGGTCCGAGCTCAGGTCGTCTACGGCGCGCACCGTTCCCGCGCGCCTCAAGGAGTTGTCAGCAAACTGTAGGGGTCCAGCAGGGCCGAAGCCTACTGGGGCCAAAGGTTATGTGAGACTGTCACCAAAGGCCCCAGGATAAAGGCAAGGAACGGAAAGGTAGGTTTTTAGTCAGTAAAAGTCTGACACTATTTCCCGCCCCACTCAAGGGCGGGATTTGTCATTGGATGATTTTACCTACCCAAAAAAAAAAAAAACATCATCAGCCTTTTAATGTTCCCACTGCTGGGACACAGGCCTCCTCTTTAAGAGAGGGAATGGGCCGTAATCCACCACGCGGGCCCAGTGCGCGTTGGTGAATGTCACATGTCTTCAAATTTTTGGTTCTAGGACATGCCGGTTTCCTCACGATGTTTTCCTTCACCGTTTTAAGAGCAGTGGTGATGAAATAAATTACACAAAGTAATGCGCCTGGCAGAGTTTGAACCCGCGAATTACAACTCGTAAGTCGGGGCCGTTGCCACTCGGCCACCACTGCTCTCTAAAAAAAATACTGTTTAATACAATTTATTTCTTCAATTGCCTGTAAAGTAATATCAATGAATGGAAATATTTTCAATAAAACTATGGGTTTGTGATAAAAGAAAACTGCTTATTAATAAAATGAAAAAAAAAAAAACATAATAAATTGTTTTGAAAAAAAATATTACAATTTAAATGAAGCTTGGGTCTGTCATAAACACCTCAGTACTCTAATTTAGTCTGCGTCATTATCATCATCATCGGAATCCGAAGCTGGTTGTGGGTTTTCATTACAGCTTCGGAGCGAATTATAAAACGAATGATAGTAAGTAGGTATGGCTTCCGTTCTTCGTAATCTGAGTAAATCTGCTAGCAGAGCTTTGCTGACAGTAAGGTAAACGGCCCAATAACCGTGAAGTTATGAACTTCCCTGACTTTGCAAGTGTCCTAGGCTAAAACTAGTAGACTTATATAAATAAATTTTATATGACTAGTTAGATAATTTAATACACTTTTAGTATATTTTACTTCTATTAAATTAGTGTAAATTTTAATAACAATAAAACAAAGAAATATACAAAAAGGGCTAGTTGTACCAGTACCCGGTAGATTTGTACTAGTTAACGTTAAATTGTCCCGGTATCCGGTAATTTTAACCGCGAATTTGAACTCTATTGCTTTACGTTAAAGTTCACAGAAATTAAATATTTTCAAATAAAAAGAGTCCTCAAAATAAATAGGGTCTGTATTTAACAACAAAAAAAAAAACATGATTCGTTTTAAATTTTTTTAATGTATGTTGCACTCTCCAAAATGTGCATCCTGTAAAAAACCGAAACATACATTTTACAGGATGCTTGAGCACAGGTGTAGAGTAGCCACTCTACGCCTATGCTCAAGGCTTTAAAGACTGGATTTAACCAAATTTGGATCACCAATTAAAGCGTGTGGTGGTGGTGGCATTTTGCAGCACCAGCCCATATGTGGCTGCAGTATTCCACACATAACCGGACCTGTGCTTTGTGTAACATTAGAAGCTGTCCCGGTGTGAAGTACCGTCGGACTTTTGCAAGAACGTTGAATTTTCTAGCAGCTACCTTGGTTTAATGAGGCGGTAAAAAGAGGGGACCTCTTTGAGGCATGACTGGAAAGACCTCACTAGGCGTACATGGCAAGTTCGGGAAGTACCTGTACAAGATTCATGCGGAGGTGACGCCCGAGTGTCGCCACTGCGTGGACCTCCCGGAGGACACGGTGGAGCACACGGTAAAGGTGCGCCCCGCTTGGGAAGGAGCATCGCCGTGTCCTTGTGGAGGTGATCGGCGGCGGCGATCTGTCGCGCCGGGACTTGGTACAGGCCAGGGATCTTTTTCGGTTAAGGTATATAATAAGGTTACGCTACCGGTATTAAAATACGGTATCGCTTTATTTTAAAGGTAGACCGAAACATGTTAAGATTTGCGGTTACGCTACCGGTATAAAATAACGATAGCGCTATATTTTTTAGGTACCGCTATACCTTTATTAGGTACCGCTTTAGCACCGTAGGCGTGGGCTTGCGGACGGCGGGCAATGGGTAGCTCCCTGTCCGTCCGTCCGGTAACAGACCGGTCCGAGCTCAAGTCGCTTACGGCGCGAACTGTTCCCGCGCGCCTCAAGGAGTTGTTAGCAAACTGTAGGGGCCCAGTGGGAACGAAGTCTAATCTGGGGCTCTGGGGAGGTATGACAATGCATACCAGGGCCCTGGAACCAAGGTAAATAAGGAACAGGGAGTTTTTTAGTCAGTAAGAGTCTGGCACACTGGCGGGATTTGTCATTGGATGATTTTACCTACCATAAAAAAGCTACCTTGGCTATGGACTGAATGAACCGCCCAAAGTTAAGGTCAGAGGAAATTTCGACTCCGAAGATTTGAAGGCAGTCGGTGTATCCCACATTGGAAAAAGCATGAGCCAAGGTGAATGGGCTCCTTTTGGCGGTGAACAGACACGCTTGTGTTTTGGGGGCGTTGTATCCCACCAGATTGGCTCCGCCTTACTTGGAGACTGCCTGAAATAAGACATTCGTACGCTCTACTATAGCCTCTCTTTCAGACTGGATTAGCTGCTTTCTAGCCCAAGCACCTGGCAAGTATCTCTCTATAATTGTGCTATCATCTGTATAGATACCTTGCACTAGCAGATCGTTGGTATGCAGCAGGAATAGAACTGCAGAGAGACCAGACCCCTAAGGAACCCCAAGTCGTCATGAGCTCTGATGAGCATCCATCGATAACAAGGCCAAGCCAAGGAGAGACCGACTCAGGAAGTCTTTTACCAGTTAATCAGACCAGAGGAAATGACGTACGCTGGAAGTTTCCTCAAAAGGCTAGCATGCCAAACCCTGCCGAAGGCCTTAGAGACTTCTAAGGAAACGGCAATCGCTTCCCCATTCCTCTCGAGGGCCTCGCACTACAAGTGGGTGCATACACTAGTAGGTCCCCAGTCCCGATTGCGGTGAAACCGGTACTGTCGGTCACTGAGGAGATCGTTACCTTCCAGGTGTGCCATGAGGTGTGAGTTCAATACACGCTCCATAATCTTGCAGGGTATGGAGGTAACCGAAATCGGCCGACAGTTGGCAGGATCGGCACGACTGCCCTTTTTTTTGGGCACAGATTGCACGTTGGCCAGCTTCCAGTACTCGATCGGGGGCGATCGGCGGCGGCGATCTCTCGCGCCGGGGCTTGGTTCAAGCCATGCTCCGGAGCGAGGAGGAGTGGCAGGCGGTCGCCTCCTTCTGCGAAGCAATAATGCTAGTAAAGGAGGAGGCCAACCCCATCAGCCGCCGGGATTCCGATCCCGATTTCCGGCCACCGTAGGTGCGGGCTCGCGGACGGCGGGCAACGGATAGCTCGCTGTCCGTCGGTCCGGTAACAGACCGGTCCGAGCTCAAGTCGTTTACGCGCACTGTTCCCGCGCGCCTCAAGGAGTTGTCAGCAAACTGTAGGGACCCAGTAGGGCCGAAGCCTACTGGGGCCAAAGGTTATGTGAAAATGTTACCCTGGGCCCTGGGACAAAGGCAATTAATGGAGCAGGGTAGGTAGTAATAGTCTGACACTATTTCCCGCCCCACCCAAGGGCGGGATTTGTCATTGGATGATTTTACCTATAATAATAAAAAAAGAAGCTTCCAGTACTTTGGCACTATACCAGTCCTAAATGAGAGGCGATACAAGCGCGTCCATACAGGAGACAACTCGGGCGCACAAGCCTTGAGAACTATTGCTGGTTTGCCGTCTGGTCCACCAGCTCTATTCACGTCTAGACGACACAGCGCTCTCAAAACTTCTTTGTTCCTTATACAAACCTCGGGCATCGAGGTGTTGCAGAGAAGCAGAGTCGGTGGAGTAGCACCACAAGTGTCAAGACGAGAATTATGGGCGAAGATTGATGCAAAGAGCAATGCTTTTTCTCTCACGGTATGAGCCAGTGTTCCATCAGTTTTAACCAGTGGAGGTAATGTGGGCTGACAGAAGTTTGCATCGACCGACTTGGTAAGGGACCAAAAAGCTCTGCTACCGGACGGCTGTGCAGAGACTTTGTGCTGATATGGGCAATGCGATCGAAGCGAGCCTTCCTTAGTGCCTTTTTGTAGGACTTGGCAGCTTGGTTGAAGGCTCTCTTTTTTGAACTCAGATCTGGAGCTTTGCGGTCACGGCATCAACCCAGGTGAGAAACGCCGAATGATAATGCTCTTCAGCTTGAATTCAATCAGCGTTAAACTAGCGAGCTGAGCCTCCGATGGCTACGTCACTATAAGGGATAATATACTCCATAACTTGATTGTAATAATATACTCCATGACTTGTATCACATCAGATATAACATACGCACAGCTCGACGGACTTTCAGAAGAGAAGCAGACCTGCAGCCAAAACAAATAAGATACCTAGTAATTACATTCTATTGAGTCAACGGAAAATAATACTTAAGTCAAGGCAATAAGAACCGTGACGGATTTAAATGCAACTGGTTAATCCATGTCCCAGTACCCGGCAGAAAATATTTAATATAAACTACAGTTTCAAAGGAAAATGAGACCTATTTCAAAGTAATAAGGATACAATAACGGGTTTCGTATCATCGGGATGATAGTACCAGTATCCGGTAAAAAACATCCGAATTTACCGGGTACTAGGTCAAATAGGGGTTTGTGAGTACCAATAGATGTAAAATGCAAAAACATTTACTTTTCGATGAGATTTACCTTAATTTATAGTCTACATCGTTAAATAATATACACAATTTTTTATAAAGATTAACACTTTTACCTTAATTTTATCCGTCGAAGTGTGGCTAGATGATCTCTGAGACCGGGTGGTCTCGTAGTTCACCGACAGAACTTTGAACTTATAGATAATTTTACTATAACGTATTTTTAAGTTGGCACAGTTTTTAAGCCTTTAAACTTTTTGGTGAGTGTTGCCATCAAAATTATATAAAATAGTACCAAGAATAAATTGCCATTTGCAAACTTTAATTTGATTTTGGTAGAAAAATGCAAAAAATAAAAAACTGACTAGTTAACGGGTACTGGGACATTAACGGGAATACGTACTTCTACCTTAATTGGTTCAGAGTATGCTGGCTTTAGATCAGTCACTTCAACATTACCTGTTCAACTTGTCCTATTAATACAACTTTCCGTGTTAAACTCAAGGTATTGATCATCATAATTATACTTAAACTGAAATATATTGGGATTGGAATTTGACACCTTCTACGATTTTAGTCCATGCGATTGTACTGCCTTGAGTATCTGTAGTCCAGCTTTTACCAGCGATGAGGTCTTTAATATTGTAAAAATCAGTTTGTTCCATTTCTAATAAATTATGTTTACCTCTAGTAATTTTGGCAGCAATACTTTATTTTTCATAGGTCGTTCAATCAACGAATGCATACTGTCACCTTCGTTTTGGCTGTGACCCGTTTAAAAAAAAAACGGTGTGTAATAGTTTCTCTACAACCTTTTTTTACTATACGAGATTAGGATGGCTCTGAAGCAGCTTAATAACAACGAGGTGCGGAGTGATGACGGAATTACGGCTGAACTCTTGAAGATGGTTGGGAAACCGATCCTTAGGGCCTACTCGAAGGAAAAACACCACAGGCATGGGGCAGAGGTGTGATGGTACATGTCTACAAGCTGTTCTGTCCAGAGTCATCACGAACCATCTCGCGCGCAGGTTCGACGATTTCCAACCTCCTGAACAAACCGGATTCCGAAAAGGCTTCAGTACCGTAGACCACATACATACGTTACTGCAGGTTATACAGAAGATCGAGGAGTATAATCTGCCACTCTGCCTAGCGTTTTTGGACTACGAGAAAGCCTTTGATTCGATCGAGGCTATGCTGCAGTCTCTCCAACGGTCCCAGATTGACTATCATCGTACATCTGAGTGCTGAAGTGTTTGTACAAAAACACCACTATGTCAGTCCGACTTCAGAACCGGACCTCGAAACCCTATCCTCCTGCAGCGGGGTGTGAGCCAGGGAGACGTCATTTCTTCAAAACTGTTCACGGCTGCAATGGAGGATGTCTTCAAGGTTCTGGACTGGAATGGACTGGGCATTAATGTCAGTGGCGAGTACATCACTCACCTTTGGTTTGCCGACGACATAGTAGTCATGGCTGAGACTAAGGAGGAGCTCAGTATAATGCTCAATGACCTGGGTGGTGGAGGTGGATACCATCTATGTATACTTATGGATTGCAATAAAATATTGAGTATTGAGTGGGGCTTAAAATGAACATGGACAAAACCAAAGTCATGGTAAACAGCCATGTAGCACCCACTTCTTTGCCGACATAGCACGAAGAATCGCCAAACTTAAGTGGCAGTGGGCAGGGCGCATTGCTTGCAGAACAGATGGCCGTTGGGGCCGAAAGGTTCTGGAGTGGCGACCATGTATCGGAAGACGCAGTGTTGGAAGGCCTCCTGCAAGGTGAACCGATAACCTGGCAAGAGTTGCGGGAATCTAATGGATACGAGATGCACAGGACCGTTCTTTGTGGTGACATTTGGGGGAGGCCTATGTCCAACAGTGTACGTCTTTCGGCTGATATGATGATGATGATGATGAACCTTTTTTGTGGTATATAGGTAAAGTGCAAACACCTACAGTTTTTATTCTGGCCTGCGCAACCATCCGAGTAAAATGGTATGTATTTGAATCCTCGTTGTCCTTCCATATTTATGAACTAAGCAGCTCCCTATTTCATTAGAGCCTCTTTTAGCTATAGAAAGGTGCCACAAATAGCCATGTCCAGATTAATTTAAAACATTGTAGACTGTTAAGTTATAAAATGGGAATTTCCTTTTGTAGAGAAAAATTCCCACTTCTGATTGAGGCACATTGAGCACTTTCTCTAAATCAAAAATAGCTACTGTCGTACTCGTATCATCCTTATCTGCGGTCGCTTTATCTTCTTCTTTTATTTGACGTACTTTAGTTATCTATACTAATATTATAAAGAGGTAAAATTTGTAAGTTTGTATGTAGGGGGTAATCTCTGGAACACATGATCCAATTCTAAAAATTGGCAATTTTACACTGGTAGAAAGCTACATTATTCCTGAGTGCTATAGGCTATAAATTATTTTTATAACATGTACATTAACCGAGCTATCACAATTTTTGTCTTGTAAGTCGGAAAAAAAATACCTCATAAAACAGAATTATTTGCGTGCGCTGCCTAGAGAGTTGCTTAAAATTAAAAACAATGTATGGCAACCTGATTCGTCTTAATTATATCTACAAAAAAGTCCGCGATACCATATTTCTAGTTTTTATATGTTATCTTTTATACTTCTTTATTTGCATTAAAAAAGTATTTTTTCGGCATACTTACGTTTGGTTGATTATTTGAGCAACGAAATATTAATTCTTGTCACAATAAATTATTTCAGTATCACAAGGACATCATACAGATAAGATTTGCCATTTACAGTATGTCAATTGGTCATATAGTTTCGGAGATAATATAAAATTACTAAAACGCAAAATGCCACTAGCACAACTTTCATTCGTAGAGCTCTAGATTTGTCATGCTTTGTGCGGACGTTTTATCCATTTGCCCATAGATGGCGTTCAGCAAATACGACATTTTTGGAATCGCGGTGTTAAGATTTTCCGTAGATTGATGACGCTCTCGAATTATTGTGCCCACGTTGTCGTTAGTTGGTGTTCAAATTGTTGCATGTCTGTCTGTTGCTTATTGGTTTCGGTTGTTTCGTTCGTTTGGTTTTTCGTAGTACGAATCAACGAACAACCAAATTTCGTACTCCTAATCGTAATAATCGGATATATCGTAATTTCGATTTATTTCGTTGTATGTTCGTACTTCGTTCTATCGTAATATTCGTAATTTCGTTGTACAAATTATAAAAGGTGGATGGGTGTCGAGTTCCTGATCCCTCTCCCTTTGTTCATAATTGTTTTTAAGTCTGTGTAGTTTTTTCATTTGTTGACTAAGAGCATGCCTAAAAGGAAATCGCAACTGTCCCGGCAGACATCACAGACAAGAGCAGCTCGAGTACGCCGTTCGGAAGAATCTGCCCTTGAAAATGAGCAGCGCCTCTCGAGAAATAGAGAATATATTTCGCAAGCACGTGCTAGAGAATCTAGCTCTGAGCGCTCACAGCGGCTCGCTAGCCAAAATGTGAGACCGTCGCGGACCCGTGCTCGAGAAACTAGCGCTGAACGTGCGCAGCGTCTATCTGACTTAAGGCAGCATGTTTCTGAAACAAGGGATAGGGAGACTAGCGCTGAGCGCTCGCAGCGGCTCGCTAACCAAAATGTCATAACATCGCAGGCCCGTGCTCGGGAATCTAGCGCTGAAGGTGCACAGCGTCTATCTGACTTAAAGCAGCATATCTCTGAAAAAAGGGATAGGGAGACTAGCACTGAGCGCTCACAGCAGCTCGCTAACCAAAATGTCATAACATCGCAGGCCCGTGCTCGGGAATCTAGCGCTGAAGGTGCACAGCGTCTATCTGACTTAAAGCAGCATATCTCTGAAAAAAGGGATAGGGAGACTAGCACTGAGCGCTCACAGCAGCTCGCTAACCAAAATGTCATAACATCGCAGGCCCGTGCTCGGGAATCTAGCGCTGAAGGTGCACAGCGTCTATCTGACTTAAAGCAGCATATCTCTGAAAAAAGGGATAGGGAGACTAGCACTGAGCGCTCACAGCAGCTCGCTAACCAAAATGTCATAACATCGCAGGCCCGTGCTCGGGAATCTAGCGCTGAAGGTGCACAGCGTCTATCTGACTTAAAGCAGCATATCTCTGAAAAAAGGGATAGGGAGACTAGCACTGAGCGCTCACAGCAGCTCGCTAACCAAAATGTCATAACATCGCAGGCCTGTGCTCGGGAATCTAGCGCTGAACGTGCGCAGCGTTTATCTGACTTAAGGCAGCATGTCTCTTGAACAAGGTATAGAGAGTCTGACACTGAGCGGTCGCAGTGCCTAGCAACAGAAAGACAGCGAGCAGTACTAATGGGAAGGCACAGTAATGTCGAGTGTAAACTTATGTTAAAACAAGAAATTTTCCGCGGACGAAGTCGCGGGCAGAAGCTAGTTTGTAATAAAAGCTGTTGATACTACAGGAATAGTATTGTTAGAATACTTTACTACAAAATGAGTTTGTTGTTGTTACTCAAATAATATCGTAATCGTAACATATTGGAAATCTTATTTGCAGTGTAACCCGTAGTCACGAGTAGTAATAAGTACAACAAATCTATAGCGGAATAAAAAGGCTATGGTGTTCTTTTTTTGTTTTTATTCATGATAGGTTCGCGCTTGACCGCTATCTCACCTGATGGAACGCGGCGATGCGGTCGACGATAGAGCGCGCTTAACTAGAAGTAACCTATTCACATACACAGACTCCGGCAAAGAAAAAAGGAAAAGGTTATTATAAAAATACTAGTTTGTAATATACCTACTCATAGGAAAAATATGAAAAAAATTGACAAGGTGTAATTGAATATCTATACTCTAAAATTTTGGTCGTTTTAATCCCGCGAACGGTCGTTTCGGTACATGAAATACTATCGATTTGTAAAGAGATTTTTTTTTTAATTCGAATTAGTTTACGCATGTACGAAATTAATTTCTTTAAGTAATAGTCAGCTGATCGAGGCTAATGAACTGTGATGTCGTTGCGTACTAACTACGCAACGACCGGCAACTACCTACAAAGTCATTGACTCGTTTACTTAAAGAAATTAATTTCTTACATGCGTATATTTATTCGAGTTTTTGAAAAAAAGTACTTTATTTTTTAATTTTTTCTTTACAAATCTATAGTATTTCATGTACCGAATTGACAGTCCACGGGATTAAAACGACTAAAATTTAACGATGTAAGTATATGACGAATATGCAATAAAACGCAAAGTATCGTTATATCACGTTACGATATTCTTCGGTGGGAGGAGCGAAATGATTTATGAGCGTCCAGCAGACTAGGGCTATGTTTTCCTGTTGTGCCTCAAGGTTTTGTTTGTTTACATATCATGGGAGATGAAGAGTATTTACAGCACAAGCAGAACGGTATCATCAAGCGTGTTTTGAAGAGAGGTAAAATGTACAATATAAATGGATAGTATTACATAATCAGAGGCGATCTATGACTACCTAGCTAGAGCGTACCTCTGGGTTGTAATGACGTAGTGCTCGTTGAGATGTCATGTTAGAACTGCTCGTGTCTGCAGAGGGAAGAGCAGCGAGAACGTCTGCTCCGTGAGCGTGTCGTGCGCCTGGTGCCGGCGGTCGATATTTATTTCTGTCTGCTGGTGACTGACAGCTGCGCGCGAGCCGCAGCGCCGACCTCCTCGCACGAGTGCACGGCCCTCGCGACTATCTCAGATAGTTCCACTACTGAAACAGAATCACAATTAAGATTGATTTGCCAGCGATGGTAGTATAATTTTAAGATAATTCAGAATTGGATGTGTCCGCGACATTCTGCTTAACGGCACGCAAAATTATCGACTGCCAAGTGCATGATATTTAATGTATTGTAACTTTCAACCATATTATAATGAACTCGCTTCTGCCAGCGGCTTGCGTTGAATCGGTTTCTCCATACTAACTTCCAACCCCTGGTTTACCCCCTTAGGGGTGAAGGTTCATAAAAATCCGTACTTAGCGGATGTCTACACCCCACAAGGCCGGATGTCTACACACCTGCCAAATTCTAAGTGTGTAGGTGTTATGTGGGTGTTATGGTCGCTGAGATTTCGTGATTAATCAGTGAGTCGTATTTCGCTTTTACATATAGATTAATTCATTCCAATAATATCTCAAACTACATATCTTGATATCAAAATTCATATAAATAAGTCGATTGTCAATTGCAAGTCAATAAGCTTACCTAGAAACTACTTATAATAAATTATTATCATTTAAAATGTTCTGCTCCGCCGCCGTCGCCGGGATTCCGATCCCGATTTCCGGCCACCGTCGGCGCAGGTTGCGGACGGCGGGCAATGGGAAGCTCACTGTCCGTTTGTCCGGTAACAGAACGGTCCGAGCCCAAGTCGTTTACGGCGCGCACTATTCCCGCGCGCCTCAAGGAGTTGTCAGCAAATTGTAGGGGCCCAGTAGGGCCGAAGCCTACTAGGGCCAAGTCAAAATAAACCCCGGGACCCAGGATCGAAGGCAATGAATGGAACAGGGTAGGCTTTTAGTCAGTAAGAGTCTGACACTATCTCCCGCCCCACCCAAGGGCGGGATTTTTCATTTGATGATTTTACCTACCATTAAAAAATAATCGTATTATTTTTTAATGGTAGGTAAAATCATCTTATAATATTCTTGATATTAGGTACGTTCTGCAGATCCTCCTTACGTACACTTCAGTGGCCACCGCGGCAGAAGGTACATACGCGCTACAGTACTAGTACCTCAAAATCTGCCTATGCGTAATAAATAAAGAAATACCGCGTTTATTTGACGACGGTCGAGTCCCGCTGGTGACACTTCCGACGTTTCGGCAACCGCTATAATTATCTGACAGATCACCTTCGTAAAGAAATAATTAGAATAGTAGTCCAACATTCCAAATGTTATGTGTTTATGACGAGAGCTCGCGCGCTAGTGTTCGTCACCGCGCCCCCCGCGCCCGCCGCACCCGCCGCGCCCTCTGCCATCTGTGTCAGGTATCTGGTCATCAATTTTCAATATGTGCCACATTAGGTGTCGCCGGGAGATAAATCGCATAATGTGCGCCCTTCGGTAGTTCGAGCGCGAGTCATGCTCACGAGGCCGAGCGCGGGTCGCACGTTCGCGGCTCCGCGGTACACTCTTGCAGTACTCTATAGGATGAGAGTGTGCGCGGGAATTCTGCCATCGCCTTTCAACCATCGGACAACTCGACGTAAGGCGAGTGGGCACATTTACATTCATCTCTATGGTCCGGAACAAAGCGTTCGCCTAGTCGTTTATAACGCACACATCGTAGGACTGGAACAAATTGCCTGCTACAGTCTTCCTGTACGATCATAATTTAGGTGACTTCAAGGCTACAGTGAATAGGCTTTTAATGAAACTAGTTCGCTTCACCATCAACGATTGCATGGCTGCTTACCACCTTACCACCAGGTGGGATCGCCGTCAAGTTTATGTCAATTAAAAAAAAACACGTTTCTTTCTACTGCTAGATTACATAATCATCGTTGATATCAACCGTTAGACTTCTGGAGTTAGATATGTCCTAGCCAGGTCTTAGAATTGATCACTTCATGATGGGACCGGCCATATCATGCAATGGTGGTATTTCATTACATAGAACCTCGTTCGCTGGCCCCATCATGATATGGGCAAGCCAAACAATGAACACTCTGCTTTCGATACGAACAGCTAAACACATGATTATTTCATGATATAGCTGATCATATTGCAAAATAGTTACATTATCATTATCAAACATACCTAATAGGTGATAGGAGAGAAGCTGATGTTGTTTTATTAGGGTACCGTAGCCAAATGGCAAAAAACGGAACCCTTATGGATTCGTCATGTCTGTCTGTCCGCCCGTATGTCACAGCCACTTTTATCCGAAACTATAAGAGCTATGCTGTTGAAACTTGGTAAGTAGATGTATTCTGTGAACCGCGTTAAGATTTTCACATAAAAATAGAAAAAAAATTAGGGGTTCCCCATACTTAGAACTGAAACTTAAAATTATTATTTTTTCATCAAACCCATACGTATGGGGTATTTATGGATAGGTCTTCAAAAATGATTTGGGGTTTCTCATTTTATTCTAAACTGAATAGTTTGCACGAGAGACACTTCTAAAGTGGTAAAATGTCCCCCCCTCTGTAACTTCTAAAATATGACAGCGACAAAACTAAAAAAAAAAATACACCGAAAATTGGTTTGAACGAGATCTAGTAAGTAGTTTATTTTGTTATGAATCATGGCGGCGGACAGTTATTCTTGCGGTTATTCTGATAAAACTGATAGAAATAATGTGCCAATTGTTAGTAATGATATAGTGAAATGTCATTACGATGAAAAAATACTTAAATTATACGAAAGCCATTCCAAAAACGGGCGCAACGAGCCTTGGGGTTCGAAACGTATTTCACAGGTTAGTAGATTTCAATCTCTAATTAATTCAAGGAAGCCAACTGCAACAATTTTTTGTGCTTAGCAAATAAATATATAAAGTTCCTTCTTTATTTGGAATTTTTATTAAACCCTTGATGTCACGGAAACCCTACGTTATGATATGGCCAAACGTTGATTAAAATATCATGAAATGCAACCATGGCCGGTCACAAGTCATGAATTCTACGATCTGGCCACGACAGATACATAATATGTACTCCTATTTATGAAAAATAACAATGGTATTTTCAAATCGAAGTTTTAAACATCTTAACTATAGATACAGATATTGTATTCTTCTTTTTTTTTTGCAATATTTCGCATTTTTAAAGAGACTCGAGTCTTGTGTTTCAAAGAAACTCAACTGATTCTTCCAGTCTCAAAGGGTTAGCCACACTTGCTTTATGTAACTGTCGCAGCCATATCACACAAACTGCCCTATTACAACTCGGGGCGCCGGATTGAAAAATATAGGTTACTTGTAGGCAAGCGTGCTGCGTCTTCGGCCACACCAACGCTTACCATCAGCTGAGATAGTGGGCAAACGCGAGCCTATGTATAGTAATAAAAAAATATATAACTGTAGTAACTTGCGGTTACCTCATGTTGAGTCAGATTATGGCGGCGATACGTTTCTCAAAATAGCGAAGAAACTATTTATTAGTGAAACCTCAAAACTATTATGCATGGTCGATGGACGCCTCACCTAACACGAAGGGGTAACAGGGACAGACGCACGGCAAGTGGCAGCCGAGGTCGCAAAGTAAATGGCGGCGCACCAGCCGAGCGTCTTACTACACTAACTACGAGTAATCCATGTTAAATATAGCTAAACGAATACTGAAACTCACAAATGATGTCATCCTATTGATGAATGCTATTTAATTACACTTTTTTATGTTGTAAATTCATTAAATTACTTAAGTACATGCCGTCAATTTCATAATTTGACGGCACGATTGGCGAAGTGGTTGGACTTATTGACTGCTACGCTGCGTTCGCGGGTTCGATCCCCGCACGTAATAAATATTTGTATGACCTGCAGATAAGTGTTCCGGGGCTGGGTGTCTTGTGTATGTGAGTTGCATGTTACGCACGCACCCGCGATACACAAATCATTCCTAGTGTGGGGCAAACATTAAAAAAAAAAATAACATTAAATTGGTTATTAGCATAGACGTAATTATAATAGTAGGTCTTTACCTATGTTTTCGTTTTTCATGAAATAAGTTAAAGCCCTTTTTGTCTATATTTTTTTAATTTTATTAATGAAATTAAGAAAGAAAAGAAGAGAAAATTCAAGGAATGGCAGTGCGTAGAACCAGAAAATGCTAGTTTAAAAGCTGAAAAAATGATTGAATATGACATTTTAAAGAAGAAAGCCAAGAAAGCCGTGGCAAAAGCAAAAGTCCAGGATAAACTGTATGACACATTAGACAGTCCTGCAGGCCAAGAAGAGCTGTACCGGCTATCTAGAAGAAGAAAGAGAAAGGCGAGGGATGTGCCAGGTAAGAGATGCCTTTGTGTTGCATAAAGTTTAAATAAATAAATAAATAAATAAATAAATGGTTCTATCGGATGATGGAAAAATATAAGAGAGGTGGAAGGACTATTTTGAAAGACTTATGCGTGCATGGAGTGTTGCCTCCAGATCCCATGGTGGGCCGCCAGCTAGGAGGCCATTGTGGAATTGTGATTGATTAGCAAACATTTATAAAACTATCTAGACTTTCACATTGACAGGCTGATTTAAAGGTACTTAAACATAGCAATGCGTATAGTGCGCGGCAAATAAGTTTGAACTAAAATGGCCGTTGCTGTGGATAAGCGCAGTGCCGCACATCGATTGAGAACCGAAAATCGGTTACTGCGCATTGAAGGACGATCGCCATTTTGGTTCAACTTATATGCCGCATATTTATATTCACGAAAAGTAAAAATGCTAAAAGTTCTTAAGACAACTTGTTTGTATCTCACGGTTAAAAAAAAAACACCCTGTATACGAGTAAATCGTACAAAAATGCGGATAATGGACCACTACAGTGGATTTTATCATGATATAAATTTTATATAGGTATATGAAGCTTATTTACGACTTGACATATTATTTTAACGACTTGTTATGAAACGCGAAGCTAACATTTTTACGAGGTCGCTTAGCGGACACAAGTTCTATCTGATATGCGGCTCGCGCGGCCGCCGCCGCCGGACCGGGCCGCGTCCGGCGCCGTCCGCGTGCAACCGGACGCCGGATGCCGAACTCACGGTTGGCGCTAAGCCCGGATATCCACTGTCATATTTTTATCCGCTAAAGTTTTCGTGCGCCTCGTAGTGCGAGGCAATATGAGGCGGTTCTTATACCTATCCCGAGTGATGCGGCGTGAACGAATAAAATAATGTGAGTACACCGTAGCATACCATGACCGCGCTAGCTAGGTACGTACCAAGCATGGAAAGAAAAACAACACGTAGTAACTTATCAACAGCGCAACATATCCGTGCTTCGGACGGTCATCATGAGCGGTTATAATCAGTGTGCTCGCCATGTCGCGCATCGGTTTGGCATGCATGCTTGGCGGCCCGTCGCAGTCGATCTCGATCGCGATCAAAATCTATGATCGCGATCCAGATTGATAATGTACGAATTAGATTGACGCATTGATGCATCTAATCACAAAATATCCAGATATTTTGAAATTAGATTGTGATCCGCTGAACGTGGATCGAGATTGAGTATTTATGGGCTGCCTTATTTTGCTGTTAAAGATAAGCTCCGTGTATGACACGTGACGATGTTGATCGTGGTATCGTACGATATAATAGGCACACTCCTTTAACTCTTTAAAAACAAGAAGACATTTTAATCTGCTTATGATACACATATAGTAGAACTTTAAATAGGTATCGATTTTTGTAGGGAAAAAGAAATATGAGATTATTTATCGGCATTTACTTATTGCCATAAGTATAATATTCTTAATGATAATATATCTTTATGACACAAACCCAGAAATTAATATTAATAACTGAAGTTATGGCTCGCGAGATTGGAGACACGTGGGATATTGCCTCGGCGACTTTTATACTTACTGAAAGTCGTGTCTACCAATGGTTTTGATTACCGTAATTAGAGACACTATAGATTGACAATAGGTGTGCGGACACAGGTGTCCTCTTGGGGCTTCACAGTTTAAGCATAATGTACCTCATCGGTTCTCGGTCCTCGAAGCCAGGTCGAGGCGAGTGCGAAGGTCTCGACGCGCATGCGTGCGCTTTGCGCTTACGCCGCTCATCGCTGACAAAAATGAAAACGTTACATTCAATGAAACTCAGGAAACTTTTCACTTAGCCGAGAGGTCTTTTGAAAACGCATACGTGACGTTAACGTCAATAATTAAATGTCATTAACATAGGCGTTTTGACAGGTGGCTGGACCTGGCGACCAGTGCTGCCACCTGATGAACGATGCATTCTTATATCTATGCTCTGAAGAATTGGGGAGCCAAAGCGTACTCATGTTGTGATTGTTTCACCCGTCGAAGCACTCCCGAGATCGGCTCGCCTCGTGTCGCCGCCGCGCCGCCGCAGACGGCTCGCTGCCCGCCTGCGGACATATCCATTTGTCGGATATGATATATCCGAAGAAAGCGGTTAAAAGGTTAACTAAAATTGGTCCAGCAGCTTAGAAGAAGTTCAGTGACATTCACTTGTCCGCGACATTGTAACAAGCGGGCCTCCGAAATTACTTCAGTAAACTAACGGTTGTATGCGCATCGCATGCTAAAACAAGCTATGAACTGTCATTACATAGAAATTAATGCTGTTTAGATATTATCGCAGTGATAGGATTTGATGGCAGGAGTTGACGCAGCAGGCGCCTGCGGAGAATGGGCGCGGTGGGGCTCGAGAGGGCGCGGGTAGGGGGGCGGCCGAGGAACGAAGCCTTCCGCGGTAATTAGTGGCGCGTCACGGAGACAATGACGGACGTCCCCAGCTCTAATGAAAAAATAATGACGTCAACGCGCTCTCACGTGCTGCCAATCAACGTAGCCCGTGATGAGCGTGGTGCGACACTGCGACTCTCCCGCGCTGTGGTGAGGTCGGCGCCGAAAGATACTGGTCAATATATTTTCAATACACTTACTAGAAAACTCACTCTTATCTCACCGCTTTTAGGCACGCAATTGACTGTTTATCGCACTAGTGCAGAAAAGTGCGCGTGCTCGCCTCCGCCACTATTTTATTACATTTAACGTATCAAGCTGCGCGGGCGCCGAACCCCAGAAATCGCTCGTCAACCCCTGTTTATTTATTACTTTGTAAGTGTATTGAAAAACGTCGTTTGATACACGTGCAAATTTGCCACTGCCAGCCCTCACTATTTCCTACCCACCCAAGGGCGGGATTTGTCATTGGATGATTTTACCTACCCAAAAAAAAAAGCCCTCCACCAGAATTCCAACTCGGTCGCAATGACAAACTTTCTGCACTTGTATCAAAATGTACTATTTCAATAAACTTAAAAACTTACTCGAAAACTGCCGCGTGGTTTTTTTTTATTTATAAAAACAAGGGCTTTTTCAGTCCTATTTCGTCACGGTCATGGTTTTTTTTTTTTTTTTATGGTAGGTAAAATCATCCAATGACAAATCCCGCCCTTGGGCGGAGCGGTAAGTAGTGTCAGACTCTTACTGACTAAAAACCTACCCCGTTCCTTCGTAGCCTATCGTGCCGGGGCCGAGCACTCCTTTCGGAAATAAACCCATGACCCCAGTAGGCTTCGACCCTGCCTGCCTGCAGTTAGCAGGCTGGGCCTCTTCGGTGTGCTGACAGCTCCTTGAGGCGCGCGGGAACAGAACGCGCCGTCGACGACTTGGGCTCGGTCCGGTCGGTTACCGGACGATCGGACAGCGTGCTACCCATTGCACGCCGTCCGCAAGCCCGCGCCTACGGTGGCCGGAAATCGGGATCGGAATCCCGGCGGCGGCTGGGGCGAGCGCCCCGTTGCCTCTGCCTGATGCGGTCGGCCTCCTCCTTTGCTAGCATTACTGCTTCGCAGAAGGAGGCGACCGCCTGCCATCCCTCCTCACTACGGACCATGGCCTGAACCAAGGCCCGGCGAGAGAGATCGCTGCCGCCGATCGCCCCCACGAGGACACGGCGATGCTCCGCCCAGGCGGGGCGGCGCACCTGCGTCGTGCGGAAGTTGAGAACGCCGTGAGGTCTTTCCAACCACGCCCCAAGGATGGGCCTTATCGCCCCAATTGTGGCGCGCCCCGAATGAGGTTGCGATAGTCGGTGACGCCATTTCGCCATGAGATCCCGCCGGAGCTCTGTCCGCCATGCCTCGACTTGTCGTGGCAGCGGAATTTCGCCCCGGCGTTGCATCTCCATGCGCTTGTCGTGCATGTGTGCAAGGACTGTTGCCTCCAGATCCCACGGCGGTTGGCCAGCAAGGAGGGTCGCCGCCTCGCGGGAGATCGTTCGGTACCCTCGCACCATGCGTATTGCCATGACCCTCTGGCACGCATTCAGCTGGGCCCTCGGTTGTTGTGTCAACGTCGGTGCCCACACCGGAGCCCCGTAGAGAGCCATGGACCGAACGATTCCCGCGTAGAGCTTCCGGCAGGAGGCGTCTGGTCCCCTGAGGTTGGGCAGGAGCCGCCCGAGAGCAGCCCCACTCCGATTTAGTTTGGGAGCCAGACGTCGGAAGTGCTCCTTGAAGTTCCACCAGCTGTCGAGGACGAGTGCCAGGTACTTCATCGTCAACCCGACGCTGATGTGAACCCCTCCTACCGTTAGCTGGGAACGCGGTGGTGGCGCACCCCGAGGGCCGTGGAAACACATGGCCTCGGACTTGTGCAGTGCCACCTCGAGTCCGAACTGCTGGATCCTGTCAACGACCATCGCAACCCCGCGTGTCGCTAATTCGACCGCCGTCGGGTACGACTCTCCCCGCGCTAGGACCAACGTGTCGTCCGCGTAGCAGACCACGTTGACCCCGTCGGGGAAGTCGCCGCGCAGCACGTAGTCGTACCCGATGTTCCACAAGGGTGGTCCTAGTACCGATCCCTGCAGAACAGCGCACGACATCTCTCGACGTTTCCACTCCTCCGATAGGTAGGCCTCGATCACACGACAGAGGTAGTCGGGCACCCGGTGGTACCGGAGTGCCGTTCCAATGCAACTCCAGGGCAGGGAGTTGAAGGCGTTGGCAATGTCCAAAGACACTGCCACGACACACCTGCCCTGGGACACCGCATCCCCCGTCGTGAGGGCTCGCACGCGCATGATGGCGTCCACCGTGGAGCGCATCCTGTGAATACCGAACTGTCCATCCGACAGGTCCGGCCACGGTCATGGGTGATTATTATTGTTTTTAAAGCAAAGAGGCGGATATTTTTACGGTTTTAATATTTAATGAAAATTTAAATTTTATTATAGAACCGAATATAATAAATAGACATGATTACGTAAACAATAATTTGTTAATACCAACAAATTAACAGTTATCTGTGTGCTAAATTCAAAAATATTTGAATTTTTAATATTTTTAATATTAGGATGTATACAGTTTGATATCTTTGCTTCTCCTTCAACCTACAGAGGTTATGCGCGGGACAAAAGTACTAATATTAACTAACTTATTCATTTGTGATGTATAAAAGAAGATTAAAAGAGAATCTTTTAGATGCTACGCTGCCAGATTATGTGATTGAGGTAAAAAATACTTGCGATAGCCTGCTGTCATCAAATCAAAACTAAATTGTAAGGTAACTTTGGAAAATTTTATTCAGTATAAAATGAACAAAAAAAAATGGTAATTTAAAAAACTAAAAAACCCGACTGCTTTTCTGAGTATTCATGAAAAAGCCCTAAAACAAGAAAGTCGTTGTAGCAGTCGGGACCCATTCTACAAAGTCAGCCGTCTATTCAGTAGATCTATGATGTAATGGGTCCCGACTGCTACAACGACTTTCTTGTTTTAGGGCTTTTTCATGAATACTCAGAAAAGCAGTCGGGTTTTTTAGTTTTTTAAATTACCATTTTTTTATTTTTTATTTTTTAGTTTTATTTTTTTAGTTTTATTTTATTACGATATCACTTTCACAGTAATTACGAATCTAACGATACCTCGCAAACTAAAATCCATCGAGCCGTTCAGGCCGCAGAGCGTGCCAAACATTTGAATTTGGCGCCAAAAACCCGCCATTTTGTTTTTTTTTATTTTGATATACCCAGTGTCACTCTCAAAGTAAATACGAATCTAACGACACCTCTCAAGCTAAAATCCATCGAGCCGTTCAGGCTGCAGAGCGTGCCAAACAATTATACATACATACATACATACATACATACATACTCTCGAAAAACATAACCCTCCTTCTGGCGCAGTCGGGTAAAAAGCGTCGTAATTTTCCGATAGAAGATAGATTATTGGTGGATTATTCATCGTATTTCTTCGTAAGTGTATTGAAAACCGTCGTTTGATACACGTGGAGATTTGTCACTGCAGCTCTCGGCTCCATAACACCCTCGCCTGTACGGCTCGAGTGAATTACGCCTCGGCTGAAATGACAAACTTCCTCCACTTGTATCAAAATGTACAATGTATACCTACCCTAAACTTTAGTAGTAGGTAAATGGCTATATTTCCATGTTTTAAAATTAATGTTAACAGAACTCCGGCACCGAAATACAGCCGAACACCGAGTACAGATTAGTTCGAGGACCAAAAATTGTTTAGCATATATAGTGCAGCCGCAATAACTTCTGGGTACGTCGTCCATATTGTGTCAATACACACTGACAGCTGACAGCTCACAACGTGCGGCTGCTCCACAGCTCGAATCAGTTTTCTTCTAACTTGCCACTTTTCATGTATCGTTCGCACCTTGTTATTGTTGGCCTGAGCTCGACCAGAATGTAACAACGTTAAGAAACAGCGGCTTAACGTACCGTCTGAAATAGCAAGCGGAGCGGAGGGAGCAGGCTAACCTCGTTTTCGTTTTTCATTTTCAAATCAGAATTATTTGTTTCAAATATACCAATTATAGGCACTTTTGACTTGTCAAAGTTTCGGTCAGTCAAAATATAAGTGAAGCTAAATTAAATTGCACGTTCCAAAGCGTAGATCTCTATAGAGAAGAACATGCAAGAAACTAAATACTCCTTTTAAATCATAATATTATTATGAGTTATATAAATCTTGGTTCTTGATAGAAGAAGAGAGAAGAGTTAAATATTTCTTGTCGCTTGTATTATGTGAGCACAATGTAGATAAGTACCTAATAAAAATAAAAAAAATTAGAAATTGGATTAAGCCACTGGCAGCTAAGAGATGACCAGTCCCAACTGACGGCACCCGTTCACGAGCATGACGCATTGGTCCAGCCCCACTCAGCCATTTTGAAAGGAACTAAATGAAGGTAGATTGCTAGATTGCGCGGACGTCCGCCACACACACCGATCTGGGCGCTTCCGCCTCCATATATTCTCTTATATTCTTTAATGTACACAAATTATAGTCAATGAAAACAATAGAAAAGGTGTACACAGGCGAGCTTAACCCAGAAGAGACTAAACTATTATAGAAACACCGACTTCCGAAATTAAAGTTATTTTGCACTTTTTGTGTTCTATTTTTTTGTGTAATCGCTATTCCTCATGCAACGCAGTAACCCTCGTATGATCCAAGGTTTTATAATCTTTTTTCGTTGTGGTAGGGTAATGACTTTGTTGTTATTTTTAATGGCAGTCTGAATACACTGCCGTCCACTAACTAAAACGCAGCTGAGTGCATAAAGTATTTTTCGAGAAAACGCAAAAATAAGTGGGAATTGATGTCTCTTGAAAAGTATGCTACGTAGGAACAAGGTTGCAAGTTATATATGTAGGCATAGTCTTTGTGCACAATATGTGTTATATTTCATTCATTTATATTTATTATATTTTATTTAAATTCATTTTCTAACTTTTAGCTAAGCAATTTTTTTCATTTTTACATAATATACTGCACTTTAAGGCCGCTAACCATACCTTAAATGCTTTATAGTAAAGCAATTTCTTGTAGCCGCCACGTCATGTACTTACAGTATAAGTTATCAAAATATAATTAGTTATAAAGCAGTTAAAGGATTTTAACAGACTTTTAGCCTAGTCGCTAACACTTGGAAGACCTAGCTTTGCTTACTTAGAAAGCAGTTATGGGATTTTAAACGCTTTTAAGCTCGGCATTGTAAAACATACTTTTATACTGGTTCTCCTATTGCTTAATTAGAAGGCAGTTAAAGATATCTCGCTCGCAATTAACTGCCTTTTAAGTGAGCAATTCCGGGTGAAAAGTTGAGAAGTTAAAAACTATTTTATGAAAATCAGAACTTTATTTATTAAAAGAGAATAGACAATCAGAACTTATCAAATAACTTTTTATTAATTAAACAATAAAAAAAAAAACAAGTTTAATCAAACTTTTACAAATCTTATTAAGTAATGAGATCACATTTACCTACATGTTTAATAATAATCAGTATTCGAAAAAAAGTTAGAATACATAAATGTAATATTAATTTCACTGGCCAAATAACGACAATTAGGAGTTGTTCACGACGATAGAGCGGTGCAGCTGGATTGAAAGATTCAATATGGTCTGTAATAATATATCTCTATTAAAAGCTGAAGTCTTTACGTGCTTGCTCCTTTTATCAATATCTTTGAATTAACCAATATTTTATCTTTTTTTTGCATTATATATATACACGCTTTCCACCACCACCACCTTATATACACCTATATATACCTTAATTAAAACTCCATCACTCTTTTGTTAAGTAAAAGCGTTTTTTGCATTTCTCTTAGGCTCCTGAACATATTTTCTCTTAGAAACGGCTGCCGTATAATTACTTCTTATAAATAATCTTCTTTCAGAATGTGTCATCATCCAATACTTGTTGTTAATATCCGATTGTTCCTCGATATAGTTAAACAACATTTTGTACACTTCATATCACAGCCTGTTTTTACATTGTACTTGCTTCTGCGTTCCTTTTTCTTCTCAACTAATCTATCTTTGAAGCTAGTATCATATTTCTTTCTCTTTGTGGAAGATGGTGGTACTAAATTTACTAAAACCGTAGAAATAGAGAAATCAATAATATATAAAGATGTACGTCTTTTCTTAGGTAACCGATATCCAATAATCTCATCTGTTATTGTAAATTCTTGAGTATGTCGTCGCGTTTTAATTCTTTGGTAAAAATTTTAGTTATTGATTGTTTTCCTTTTCAATATTGGGTTGCTTTTAGGGTTTGAAACTGTATTTTGTCTTTGCATGTCATAACCATATTCAGTATCATCACTAAAAACTTCATCACATGGTTGGCAGAATCTTAACGAAGATAGCATCGTAGAAGGATATCGATTCGTGGCAGTATAGAGAGTATGTTTCAAGCTCTTGAGCTATTGTAAGCTTTACAGTTTCTTCTGGTTGGCTGGAATTATATGTTGTTTGTGTTTCATTTTATTTTTGAAACACTTGTGATTGTCATCGAGTAAGGTTCTTGGTAGAGAACATTTACTAAATCGTAATTGTTCATGTGGACGTACTTTGATTCTTTTTGGCTCTAATATTAGAGCACAAGTGGAATTGCGTGTAGATGGCATGCTGTTTAGTTTCAAGGTGTTGTGTTGTTGGAATTTCCTGGTCTACCAACACACTATTCATCATAGTTTGGATACTTGATGATACTCAGGAACGTCTAAAATACAATGAAATATAATCAGTTAACTAATAAACCAATTATACGACGCATCTCTCTTACACTAGTTGGTATAAAACAATCAACAATCGAAACAGATACCTACAACAACAATTACGATGAACTTAGAAACAGTAGATATTTTAAAACCCTTTTGAAAAAGGTAGGTAAATAATGAAAACTAGCAGCACGCATTTTACCTGTGCAGGTATTGCGGAATACAGAAAAAAATATGGTAATAAAAACAGGTATTTATAAAGTTAGATAAATTAAAAACCATTCATTCCTTTTTTTCTTAAAAGAGTTACAAACAGTCAAACATACTTTCGCATTTATAATAATATTACAAATAACTATTTATTACAATAAATGAAACAATAATGTCAGCTTACCTTTATGCCATTATACATTATATATTAATTGTGGCGCCAAAAAGCAAGAGACGCGCCGCTCGTCCGTCCGCTATTAGCACCCGAAGTGAAGAAATTATAGCCTGAGCTGGTCAATCGCAAACGAAAATCACGAGCGTTTAACTTCTATTTAGTCTAGTACTGTCGTTTAGCTGCTCTCTAGCGATTGATATTTAGCCAATACTAATTTCAATACATAACTTAAAAGCCGCTATTGGCGTATAACTGCTTTCTAGTGTAGTTTTTCTTTATAACTGCTTTATAGTTAAGGTACGATGTTCAGATGGTTATTTGTATCACACAATACATGAAGGTTGTTAAAGACGCTTAGCTGCTTTTTAGTCAAGCATGACTAGATAACGTACTTTTAGTTAAGTAAATTTAGAAAAAATGATACCTTAATTTGCCGGTAAAGTGTGTTAACGTCTTTCTAGAAAAGTATTGTGGCTTAGCCGCTTTTTAATTAAGGAAGTAACGAAATTTATGTGGTTTAACTGCTCAGCAATATTCTGTATCTTTAAAACTATTAATCATAGAAAAATGATTCTTAGATCAAAAGATAGAGAATCGCAAGTTGTATAAGACTACATTAAAAAGTGAAAAAACGACCAACTGTGGCTTAACGGCCTTTTAGTTAGTGGACGGCAGTACAGTACTAATCAGTAGTAATATATACTAGAGAAATATTAGGATCATGTGTCTTAAATACTAAAGAGAAGTAAATTTTTGCCATTTCATCTTTCAGGCCATCTTCGTTAGTTCGTATAATAGTTGATGTCGCGAGTTGTTGAGTTTATTTAGAGTCTAGGGACTAATAGTAGGGGTAGTAAAACCGGGTAATGGTCAGTCAAACTTGCTAATGGTATAATTGTGTTGTAGATACTTTTTGTTTTATGGAGTGTATGTTCGATACATGTTTTACTTTCTGGACGTGAGGTAGCATGCCATGGCTCGCAGCCAGATTAAGGTAACGATGGGGAACGATATATTGCAATAATTGCAATTTGATTATTTAGCGTAGCGATCAGACAGTTACCCTCACTGAAATTTGGTAAATCGAAGGTGTTCCTTATAGAATATGACGACACCGTCATTTTCTTTCCCATTATTTTTTGTCGCAGACGATCGATATCCTATTAAATCAGGTATTGAAGTTGTGCGTGAGAGCCAGCTTTCTGTAAAGACAAGCACATAACATTGTAGATTTAATCTAGTTAATAATAATTCTAAACCATTCATATTGCACTTAATACTACGTATAATCTGGGTGAAAACCATAAGACTTTCAGAAAAGGGCAAAATTATTTTGTGACAATCTTCGACGTCGGCATACAGTGATTCAGATACTTTTACCTTATCAATATTTTCTGGTAGATCATTTAAGTTATCGAATGTTAGAACGGTGCTTAATATAATTGTCAAATATAGATTTAATAGAAATAAATATTAAACTTAAGATAGTCATACGAAGATCGCCCATATGAGTTCCTAATGAGAATAAAATAGCAAAGTGGTGATTATGCGAGAAAGTTGTATCAGACAAGTAAGGCAGTGTTAATTTACATTGTTGTATTAATAAATTAGTTGAGTTTTTAAAGTATTTTTCATTACTCATAGTCTGAAAGTAGGTCTGAAATTGCCTGAGAAGCGGGTTGAAAGTAATATTTTTCATCCCTAGGGAGATCCACTTTCAACTGACAGCTGTCAAATTATAAAAAAAAACTAGTTCTATCTTTGCATTTCTATTGAATTAGGTCCCAACTTTCTCTACAGCCAGTTAATTACAGCGCGATGTAAAATTGAAATAACTGAAAGATAAATACCTACATATTTTTTTTAATGATTTAATTATAATTTAGTTTTTTCGAGTTTTAGAGTTTTGTTTACTTTACATAATCTCATATGAGATTTTGTAATTACACTGTAAGTGCATCTGATTCAGTTAAGAATTAACACCTGATTCTGAGAAGAGGCAAAAGCGGTAGTGGAAAACCTTTTACCGCCTAAATCAAAAGTAACATACATAATATCATACGACGACCTTTGACGACGACTCAGGTTTTTATTTTTCTTTTATTCGTAATGAAAAGCACAGTGTTTACCTCGGGTTAAAGACTTATTTAGTCCCTCGAACTATTAGCGACCTCGCTTCGCTCGGCCGCCAAACTCCTTCTCGGGACTAAATAAGTTACTTTCACCCCTAGGGCAACAATGTACTATTTCATTACTCATACGCTGAAAGTAGGTCTGAACATGCCTGAGAAGCGGGTTGAAAGTAATACTTTTTATCCCTAGGGAGAATCACTTTCAACTGACAGTTGTTAAATTATTTAAAAAAAAACTAGTTCTATCGTCGCATTTCTATTGATCTAGGTCTCAACTTTCTATACAGCCAGTCAATTACAGCGCGATGCAAAATTGAAATTAAGAGATAAGTATCTATATTTTTTTAAATTACATCATTAGGTATTTATAATTTACTTTCAATTAATTATTTAATTTTTTAAAACTAACATAGATATGAGAAATATTTACCATTTTTCACTGATATAGGTAAATGAAAAATGATGGCTGAAAAGCCGACTGACCACAGAAAAATGGCGGGAATCTTGTTGTAGAATTTTGTTTCTAAGTACTTTACTAAATCTCTGCTGTAAGATTTTTTTTAATTACACAATAATCAAAAATGATTGTGCAACATTACGATGCCTCCATTTGTGTTTTTAGTCCATAGGTATTTATAATTATTATTTTTTGTGTCGGTCACTCGATTTTTTATTACTTTTGACATTTTTGTTTCGTTGTTTATATCTTGTTGAAATTTTAAGTTTTGACGTTTCTTTTTCTTTCGTAAATGTCACTAATGTCACTTGATGTTTCGTTCGGAAACGTATAAACGAGTAATTTTTTATGTAGTATACTGGCTTTTTATCTCGCCATTAATGTAACTAAATAATGTCAGCGAGTGCACCTAGGTTTGAATACAACAATTAATTTTGTTTGTAGTCTTATTAAGGTAGATTTATAGATTACTTTTAATTTTAAGCTATTTATTCGCATTTTTTTTTTTGGTTTTTTATTTTTGTTTATTTATTTATAAGTTATTATGTCTAATAACCTCATTGATGACAGCTTCTTCTCGTGCTCATCCTCTTGTGCGTCTGACCAGAGCTTTGCTAGTGCTTCCAGTGACGACAATAATTCTCTGAATCTACGGGACGATCTTTCTTCTATATTTTTAAATTGTCGCAAATTCTTCAACGTGGTTCATATAAATGCTCAAAGCGTTCCTTCCCATTACTCTGATCTGTTATCGTCCTTCGACTCTGATCTTGTTCACGCTGTCCTTGTTTCTGAAACATTTCTGAAGCCTGCACTTCCTTCCACGCAATATTCTCTACCGGGATACAAGATTTTGCGCAATGACAGAACAGGCAAGGGATGTGGAGGGGTTGCCATTTATCTCCGTGGTGACATCACTTACAAGATTGTCGACCAATCTCCGAGTATCTACTCAAGATTTGCTGAGCACCTTTTCGTTGAGATAGACTTTCAACATATAAAGTTGCTTCTAGGTGTATATTATAGTCCCTCTTGTCAAATTGATTACTTTGCCTCCTTCGAATCTAAATTAGAAAATCTTTCCACAATATATGATCATGCACTTATACTCGGAGACTTTAACACTTGTTTGCTCAAGGGAGACTCACGCAGCCGTAAACTCCAATCACTTGTCTCTTCTGTCAATATGCACTTGCTTCCACTTAATGCTACTCACAGGGCTCCTCACAGTACTCCTTCTCTCTTAGATCTAATTCTTGTTTCTGACCCTATGAAAGTAGCCACACATGGACAGCTTCCTGCTCCTTTTTCCTACCATGACCTCATTTATCTTTCCTACAAGATTCGACCTCCAAAACGCAAGGCCAAATTTCTCTTTCTTCGTAGTTTTAAAAACGTTAATTTGGAGCGTTTGAGGGCTGATGCAGGGGGGATCGACTGGTCATCTGTATTTACCGGCGAGGATGTAGACACTATGGTGTCAGTCTTCAACAGGACAATGTTGCAATTGTACGAGACACATGCCCCTCTTAAAAAAGTGAGGTTGAAGCACCTTCCTGCACCATGGTTATCCCCAGTCATAAAAAACCAGATGGCTAAGCGTGACAAGGCCAAGCAGTTGTACAGGAAGCGGCCCACTGAGGAAAACTGGGAGCTGTATAAGAAGATGCGGAATCGTTGCAGTCGTTTGTGTAGGAATGCGAAAAGACGCCACATTCACAGTTCAATTGAAAACTTCAACCCAACACAAGTATGGCAATTTTTAAAGACTCTTGGTATTGGCAAAGCCACTAGCAAGAGTTCTCCTGATAAAATGGACCTCAATGCACTTAATGCGTACTTTTCTAAGTCACCAATTATACTTGATGACCAAGTGAAATCTTCCACTCTCTTTGATCTTTCCAATGTTTCTTTGCCTACAAATACTTCTTTCTCTTTCCACCCAGTTACTAAGCTAGATATTAAGAAATGTATCAATATCCACTAAGGCGTTAGGTGACGATGGCCTTCAACTCCAAATGCTCTTACCTATTTTGAGTGAAATAGTTCCTGTCGTAACTTATATTATAAATTTTTCTCTCTTCAGTAACACCTTTCCTTCTGCTTGGAAGAAGGCCCACGTCATACCGCTTCCCAAAGTATCAAATCCCTCCTCAATTTCCCAGTTTCGTCTAATATCAATCCTCCCTATCCTTTCCAAAGTCCTCGAGAGTGTTGTTCAGAAGCAACTATCTCAATATCTGTTCTCTAACAGCCTGCTGAGTCCTTACCAATCTGGTTTCAGACCTGGTCATAGCACTGTGACAGCTCTTGTCAAAATAACTGACGACATAAGACTGGCTATAGATAATAAATGCTTAACAGTATTGGTTTTACTGGACTTCAGCAGTGCTTTTAACTCAGTTGACTTTGACATCCTCTTAGGAATCCTTTCCTTTCTTAATATCTCAGGACCAGTAATTGAGTGGTTCAAATCTTATCTTCGGGGACGCTCGCAGTCTGTCCGATCCAATGAGGATTCCTCTGAATGGTGTGAGTTGGCTGCGGGTGTCCCTCAGGGTGGCGTCCTCTCTCCTCTTCTCTTCTCGATTTTTATAAATGTTCTCACTAAGGTCCTACTTTCGAATTATCATCTCTATGCAGACGACTTGCAGTTATATCGTCATTGTAAAGTAGACGAAATCACTGAAGCTGTAGCTGCCATCAACAATGATCTTGAAAATATTCACCAATGGGCTAAATCTTTTGGACTTTTACTAAATCCAACTAAATCCCAAGCGCTCATAATTGGTGGCAGATACATGCTCAATTTATTGGATCACCAGTCGCTTCCGCCTGTGGTGTATGATTCTGTGCCCATATTGTACTCTAAAAGCGTTAAAAACCTTGGCGTGCATATGGACACTAACCTATCCTGGGAGGTCCATGTTGCTGATGTGAGTAGGAGGGTCTTTTACTCTTTTCAGTCTCTTAAACGTCTCCAAAAATTCCTACCATTTCACACTAAGGTTAATCTTGCACAATCTCTTCTTCTACCGCTCATAGACTATGCGGATGTCTGTTTTCTTGATGCTACGGAGGTACTTCTAAATAAACTCGAACGACTGCAGAATTTGTGCATCCGCTTTATTTTTGGTCTCCGCAAATACGACCATGTGTCGGAGTTTCGGGCCAGATTAAGGTTGCTGCCGATTCGGCGTCGGCGAGATATACATATTCTATCTCTCCTCTATACAATCCTACACAATCCTAATACTCCTCAATACCTTCGTGAACGCTTTGAGTACCTCGTCCCGAGGGGTAAACTCTGTCGCACCACCTCTTCTCTTCTCCTTCGTACTCCGCGTCATACTTCTAGCCGCTACGATGGCTCCTTTTCTGTAACTGCAGTGCGTCTCTGGAACTCTCTGCCTCACTCTCTTCGCGACAGCCCTTCTCTGGATGTCTTCAAGAGGAAACTTAAAGAGCACTTCCTTTCATCTTTGACATAATATTAGTGTATTTAGTATGTATTAATATGTATAGTATGTATTTAGTATGTATAATATAATTATACCTATATTAGTTAGACTTAGTTATTTAGAATGATATTGTGCACACCCCTATATTAGTTAGACTTAGTTATTTAGAATGATATTGGATCCTACCCTCGAATATGTTTTCTCTCTATAACTCAAAGGTTTGCTGGGAGAAAACTCATTGCTGAGTTAAGCTCGCCTTTGTACATGAACTGTTTGTATCCCTATATGATATGTTATGTTTTTTTTTTTTTTTTGTGTACAAAGTATTAAGAAATAATCAGATTCAGTTAAGGATTCAATGCCTGATTCTTAAGAGAAAAGGTTAAAGCAGTAGTTGGAAACTTTTTACGGCCTAAATCAAAAGAAACATACCTAAAATCATACGACGACCTTTGACGACGACTCAGGTTTTTATTTTTATTTTCCTTTTATTCGTAATGAAAAGCACAGTGTTTACCTCGGGTGAAAGGCTTATTTAGTCCCTCTAATATTAGCGACCTCGCTTCGCTCGGACGCCAAACTTCTTCTCGGGACTAAATAAGTTACTTTCACCCCTAGGGTAACAATGTACTGTAAGGTATCTCATTGAGTTTGATAGTGTTAAGGAAGACGGTTGAGTAATATGTAGATAAATCTGTTTATTTTGTATGGTAAATAAAAAATTTAATAAAGTTAATAATATATTGTAGAATGTCTTTATACATGGTGGTTTGAGGTTCTTGAAAACGTTTCTCTTGATCTTTAGATAATTTGAGAGAAGAGATCCTGTCGCTGTCTGTGAACTTCCTTCTGTTACGCTCTGTAACGTTAGCCGTGAGTGTCTGTAGATTAGGTGCAGATTCACAGTGATGCAATGGTGATTTTTTGGTATTTTCAGTGGCGATTAAAGCAGTCTGCCGACTACTTTCTTGGTCGTTTGTTTGCATCAACGCCGAGTGACAAGACGAGGCGGGTGGTGTTCGATTTAGTGGCATGGTTAACGCTGTGGCGGTACTGCACTCCGAACCAACGCGTTGTTGTGTGTTTATTGTCAGTGTATTATAATAGTTACTAACTTGATTTCGGTGCGCAGGAGAAGGCAACACTGACGTTGGCGTTTCTTTCTGTGTTCGTAGCCCGAGCGCCACCGGAGTAAACCGAGCGGAGCCGAACAAGCCGAGCGTGTTTCTTCGAGCTTCCGAGTTAGTCCGAAGCAAGACAAGTGGAGGCCCGTCGCAAAGAGTATGTAAGCACTACGTTTAAGAGACGGGACTCCCATAGAAAAAAATGCTCAACACGAAACGTCAAAACGTGTACTAAGATTCAATACCAACTTTGACACGACCAAATACATGAAGGGGCTGCCAACATCCAAAAAAAATTGAAAAAATACCGAAAATAGTAGTGTGTTGAAGTATATAGGTGCTCATGGTGATTTTTATCGATAGTTTTATAAAAAAAAATATAGGTCCCTTTGTTGGATCTGAATTAAGGTCTATTTACGCCAACGTTATCCACCAATTTAACTTAGGTGGAATATTCCATATCAAAAAATAAAACCCAAGGTTTCATTAATTAATATGGAATATTCCACTTACCAGCGAATTTACGTTGGCGCAAATGAGGTTAATTATTAGGTTTCAAAGGTGGGGTAGGGGTGTGGTTAACGCTAAAGGAAACACCATTTTACAGATTTTAATAATAACAGTTTATTCACTTTTTCTTTAATATGGTTAAACAAGTACAGAAACTATATCCTATTTGCCTCTTCTCTATACTGCATAAACCTTAAAAAGTATCATTATCTTGCTTTATTACTTCTGATTCTGCTCTTTATTAGATCTATAATTGTAAATATAACAAAGTTTACACTTTTGCTCTAATGAAGAATCTTACCTTTGTGTTTAAGAGTCGAATCAGTATCAGTTTTGCCATTGTGTAGAGGAAATCCAATCATCTCCATAAGGTTCTACAGTAAGTCCCACAGAAGGAATTGCAGATTTTTTTAGTTGTATCTTCGTAAAATCCCTGGCAGAAAATGTTTGCCACAAACGTGTTTTAATTGATGGAGCTTTTTAATGGGTACATCCAATCCAATGTTTACATCTAGAAGAAAAAAATGTGTTCCATTACTTATTAGCATTTCATATAGAGATACCTGTATTTGTTGTTCGAATAGCATGACCGTTCTATTTGAATTATACTAAATAAAGTTTAAATTATAAAATTATCGATAGTCGATTAAATAATTATGTTAAGAGGCGTATTACAAAAAAACACGAAATTGCAGGTTTCCTACGTTGAAATTTAAGGTTTTATGTTCGTTGTATGAAATAACGATTTCCTGGTTAAAATAGTTCGTTTTCTCTACTACAATCTCCTCAGAACCGATTTTAGATAACTAATTTAATTATGTAGTAATAAGCTTTCTCCCGATGCATGTTTAGGCAAAAATTCACGGAAGACATCATTTCAGGGCTCTAATTTTGAGATTCTACTAAATATCAGCCAAAAACAAAAACTCAAATATCCTATACTTCAATTATAACAAGTTTTATTTTCGTTATATGCCTTTTATGTAAAGAAAAAAAAATCTACGTAATTCAATTATCTACCGAAAAGGCTTCAAAACAAGCCCCAATATCTCCAAAGTTCTACATTATTTAGACTTAAAATTTATACCAAAATAATCATCAACATTTGCTTAAACGATTGTATTATATTTATTTTTTAAACAGCTACTATTATTTTTTAATTAATTAAATAAAAATACTATATATCACTGCGCCGGCCATCTGCGATTAATACCGCGCGAGCGCTTGTCGACGTAGGACCTATGTCAGTTTGTTTCCCGCGCTCATTCGTTCCGATATTACCGTCGTGTGCGCCGACTGTCACATAGACACTACCGCATTGCTATTGTGTGCGTGTGAACTACGAACGCAGTTTTTGATCTTTGTAAATATTTATTTTCGAACGGTATATTTCGATGAATATAAAGTTCACTCCTTGTTAATCTACCAGATACTAAACTTATTATAGTTGAAGTTATCGACTCTAGAAAAGCTCAATGAATGCCTTTGCGGAAAATATTTTTCTGATGCAAAAATGTAATGTTTGACTGTACCAAATAATAAAATAAATAATACATTTGGTGGTTTCATTTACTGGACTAGATTTCAACCATACTACTATATACTAAGGTTAGAGTGAACAGGAACTAAATAAACTATTTCATCAATGATTGCATCATTGCATAACATCAGGTGGGATCGCAGTCAAGCACTAGTTTGTATCACTTAAAAAAAAAACTACTGGTATACCACTATGCTATGAACAGTAGATATTATAATCGACTACTGCATAACAATTAAAATATTTAAATGAACACGCTTCAACAGTAAAGTTCATAAATAATAAAAAATGTAACAAATTGATTAATTAAATAAAATTAAAATAACTCGTCAAAAATTTCAACCTCTATCTGAAATATTTAATTTCGGAAGATCAAGATCGTTTAGTCGTCGTATTTGCAATATCATAGTACGAGCGTGACTGCAAGAAGCATGAATGAAAATATCGCTCACGTAGTTCGCCGCCCGCTCGATGCCTAAAATACCTAAATTTGCGTTAAGCCGAAATGTGAAAGGGCTCTTAAGCAGTAGTGATAGATATTTTTTTTTTTTTTACGAAACTGTAAATATCGATAGTTTTATAAATTCATTATTAAATAATGAATTTATAAAACTATCGATATTGTCGATAAAAATTCCACTACACAGCACTGTTGATAGGTTATTTTATGGATTTTCGACAGATTTTTATTAAAATTGATTTCTAAATCTACAAATCCTTTTCTTGTAACTGAAAATTAACGTTTATTTACGCTTACCTCTCTTCATGTAATGGATATTTAGCCATGAACATTTGCTTTTGACCATTTGACCGGCTGGCTCATAAACCACATATTTCACAGATTTTACAGTGCATATCAACAGATTACTTTACATGGGTACACGTAAACGTCCTATTAATATGAATTTTCGCTTAAAATTCACGAAACACATATTAAAAACAAAAATTTAACTATGTTTACAATTTACCTCTTGAGAAGCTAAAGACAAATATGGCGGATGGATGGCCGCGACAGAGTCGAATAGATGTTAAAGCGAGACAGATAGCCGCCATTTTGGCCGCCATTAAAATTAGTACGCGTTTCATAAATTTGGCGAAGATCATTTTTTTCTTAGGGAGTTTCGCCAGACTGGCCCGTCGTTCACTGACGTCACTCCGCTAGATAACAGCTGACTAATTTGTAATTTGAAATGGTTACTTAATACTTAGTATTCTTCTTAAAAGCTAGTTGGATTAACGAGCTGATTTGTGCACTATAAAGCTTGTACACTTAGCTACACATTAATATATGTCTTTGAAATAATTCTTCACTTTCGACACTAGTAAGTAATTTTAATTATGCGAGCATATAAGAATACTTGCGGTCGCGCGCACGGTGCGAGGGTAGATGATTGAAATGGCATCATAAATCATATTTGGAGATTATGGGAGCTTTTTGAGTAATTACATTTTTAAATATTTTTTCATGCAAAAAAATAATTAATCTCTCATAACTTTTTAAATATGACTCTAAATGAATGAGCCCCATACAATTAAATACTTGTGTGGACTAGTAGAACAAACCTACATTAAAAAAAAATTTAAATGATAGTCAATTTTTTGATATCGTAATTCTATGAGAAATTAAATCCAGCCTTCTGTGCGGCGGCGGCATGTGCGCCGTTGCCTGATGCGGTCGGCCTTCTCCTTTGCTAGCATTACTGCTTCGCAGAAGGAGGCGGCCGCCTGCCACTCCTCCTCGCTCCGGACCATGGCCTGTACCTAGGCCCGGCGCGAGAGATCGCCGCCAACGATTGCCCCCACAAGGACACGGCGATTCTCTTCCCAAGCTGGGCACACCTCTACCGTGTGCTCCACCGTGTCACCGTGTCCTCCGGGTGGTCCACACAGGTGCGACACCCGGGTTTCACCTCCGCACGAATCTTGTACAGGTACTTCCCGAACTTGCCATATCCGGTGAGGACCTGCGTCATGCGGAAGGTGAGGATGCCGTGAGGTCTTTCCAGTCGCGCCTCAAAGAGGGGCCTACCGCCATAATCGTGGCGTGCCCGGCACTGGGTTGTGACAGTCGCTCTCGCTATTTCACCATGAGATCCCGCCGGAACTCTGTCCACCATGCCGTGACTTGTCGCGGCAGCAGTTTCGCCCCGGCATTGCATCTCCACGCATAGATCGTGCAGTAAACCGTTTGTGTTGCCCTCAAGCGAGCAAAACAAGAAATATATGTATATAAGATCGCTTTCATGTGGTTGTCTGCACGGCCAGCACCCGCCGCGGCGCATGGTAATATGTGGGTCAAGGCTTGCGGCCGGCATGTCCGCGATGCTAATATAACACCGTACTCGCGTCTTCTTAGCTCTCGACCGACTTCTGCTACTCGAGCAGTAAACTGCGACTCAGGCTCGCATACGATGCGGACAGTTGAGAGCTGGATACTGCGGGCTGTACACGCGGCCTGTACTGCACAACTCGCAGCAGGACCTGAGTGCTGGGTGACTGAGCGTGTGTTATTTAATGTGATTTAATTCAGGACATTTTATTTTATTAGTTTATAATTTGTATTCCAATGGAGATCACCCACGGTCCATACATTTTTGGTCCAAATTTAAAAGAAAAAAAAATACAATATTCTGTTAGAACTTGTTCTTACGAACATTATTATGGCAACAATGCTATGGGAGCATTAGCCTCGGTATTATTTAAGTTCAAAAATGATTAGTTTTCAAAGAAAAACGTTCTCAAAAAATGAAATATCCTGTACATGACAATAGTTTTAAAAAAATGCAGCAGAAAAAAAACAGCCAGTCTGTAGTTGTGTCTTTATTGCGTTATTTTTTTTATTTAATTTTTTATTGTATTTGTTGAGATTTTCGAAGAATAAAAATATCGGTATATGTAATGCTCAATCCTTTAATTGTTTAGAAAAGTCATAACAAGTACCTATATATCTATCTTTTAGAACCACTGTAATATTTTCTAAAACCAAAAGCATAATAAAAAAAAAATCATATGACGGCGAATTTCGAAAATGAGTGGACGGTCAGTACCAGAAGGCGGGGTTGCGGTGTTTCATTGCAGTGTTAAAGAAACGCTTGGAAAGCGTTTCATGAAATGCTGGATGATGGGGATTTTATGATCTCCCGTGAAAATCCCCTTTTGTGATCAAAAAGAACTCTCAATTCAGACATGATAGGCTTCGCGGATTTTTAGGAATCGCTATTGAAGTATTTGCCTTCTATGGAGATGGCGGGGCTTTGCATCTGCGAAGAGTAAGCGTATTAAAAATGCGACCATACCTACGGGTTGGCAGAATTTAGTGGAGCCTGCTTTGTGCGAAAACGGCACGCGTACGTACAAGTTTGCTTTATGTACTCAGCTAAGGTCAAATGCTGATCTAGGATCACACCGAGCTTGCTTCTCCCAAGGGATGGAATTGGTATACATAGGTACGTGGTGATCTGAGGGAGAACCTTGAAGAACTCCTGCTGCGTATGGGTGGAGATCTCCCCACTATCGCATAGAGGGAGCGCTACCATCTGGTAGTCAATAGTGGAAGGTAAGATTCAACTAAAAGTTTCGCAAGATGAGTACTAGACAATCTGGCACACCGAGTTGATATAGCTTAAATGATAAACCATTATGTTAAACTTTGTCAAAAGCTTTCGCTGAGTCAAAAAACTAGACGTCCATCATCGCGTTATGCTGGAAACCAGCACATTGGTGTTCAACGATTCGCTGGACTTGTTCGATTTGGAAACCAAACTACCGTTGGGAATAACACTCTTAACTTCAGCATAATCTCTGCGCCGCTTGTAAATAACCCTCTCGTAGATTTTATCGAGGACATTGAATGGACTGATGAAAAGGTAGCTGGAGGGGTCAAACTTGACTTGGACTTGCATGGTTTAGGAATACCGATATTAGTGACCTTTTTCCACACTTGGGGGAACATGTTATTCCTTAATGCACCATTGAAGATGACGGTCATTAGTATTATGAGTTGGGATGGGAAGAGTTTAAACCCCTTGTTGATGACACCGTCGGGAGCCGAGATCTTTCCAGGGCTGGAGCTTTTTGGTGATATTCCCTACCTCCTCTGAGATAAAGGGGGACAATGGATCATTAAGATCTTCGATGAGTGCGAGGAATGCTCTACGTTCAACTTTAGCGTCTCTCATATCAAGGTGAGTTTTGTCTATTGGTTGAGGGCTAGGGAAACAATGGAACTGTAGGCTGTTGGTTAAGTATTTCGCTTTGTCAGAGTTATCGTGAGCGATACTTTTATCGGGGCGAATAAGAACAGACAGAGAGAAATAGAAGCCTCTACTTCCTCTGAAGGTGCTAGAAGGCGAGGTGAATAGGTTCTAGCTCACATTTTATCCCAGCGCGCGGCACGCTGCTCTGTTGAAGATATTCGAGGTGGGGCGAGCGTTCAGTGGCTAGGGGAGGTTGTGTGGCAGCTACCTGGAAGTTTCTATTCAAGCTCTAACTCTTTGTTTTTACAATTCATGTTACCGAAACTGTACGGAAAACGATTTTTATAAACTTAAATAAAACCCAGGGCAATGGTCCTACAGTTTTGGTGCGTTAATAAAAAAGGCTCAAGGGGTCAAGCTCTAACAGATTGCCTTGATTTTTATTTTCTTGGGACTTTTGAATTTGGACCAAAATAAACGATCTCTAGTTTGTCATGTGTATACTTTTATTTTGACATTATTTTTATTTTACTCTTTTAATTTTTTCGCATGTCTGCAGTCATGTTCACTCGTTCATGCACAAGCTGTTGTGGTTGGTTGCCTATAATTGAGTGTGCATTTTAGGCCTAGGTTACGTGTACCAATTATTTATTTTTTAAGTTTTTACTATGTAACACTCGTTGGTGATCCTTAAATAAATAAATAACTTGCTAAGGTCACAGTGGTTCAATTGACTAACAAAAGTGATATCACTAACGCGGAGTCCTACTTGAGTGGCTCTACACGAAGGTTGTAAAGCAATCTGATGCGCGACACTACAATTCATATACCCAGAATTTCAAAACCTCAAAGCATAAATCGATAATTTTCATTCATATACGATTTTGTTAACTTTGTTCTTGGGAGCCGTCGATTAGTTATAATATATTTATTTAGGTACTCATAAGAAAGTAAACAAACAGATTTAATTAGATGTTATTTTCATTATAATAATTATTATAAAAAAAAGTCATGAGAACTTTGTAAATCTTTTTTGAATATCTAGTAGCACTATTAGCATCAGAATACATGCTAGTCTTTATCAGGAGAATCGGGAGACCATTGTAAATTTAAGCTTTGTTAAATTATGTGCTGTGATATATGCATTATCCAGTACTACTAATTGATTCGGTTGTAGATTTGGCACTATTTTTGTTTATCCATCGCATGAAGTTTGCAGAATTCATATCGTCATGATAGTCACTTTATTATGATTTAAATACATAGTAGCGGTCCAATTTCAACAAACTCTGTTTTCCTGCCAGGAACCGCTCAGGTACGAATATGTAGGGGAATTTCAATAATGAATGATTGTCATCATCAATTAGATCTGGTCTCAGTTCATTGTACTTATAATGGTGTAATTGTTGTATATTTATGTAATTTAATGTCAGTTTTGTGTTGTTATGATAATGTAATTTGTCGTGTATTAATGTATGTTTGTAGTGTTGTTGTTAAAATTGTGTATTTGTGTATAAAATAGGACGTAAAGGCGTGTATTTTGGTACTAACCTGCCAAAACGGTTTACTGATTTCTCGCGGAGGAAGCGCCAAATTGTCACAACGGGTTGTTACTGAACATCAGCATCGTTGATAGCTGGATTTGCCTAGCTTCACGGTATACGCTGAGCAATGGCCCATTCTTGCTTCAATGCGACGCACAAATTGTATTTATAGATTTTAAATGTCTCTTTTTCTTTATTTTGGTTATTTGTTGGTTATGTTTGTCTCTGCTGAGGCCAGTGACAGCCGGCGTCGCGGATGTAGTAGACAACCTAGACGACTTGGTTGTCTATGGTCGCCCGTTTCACACATGGCCTGACAGGGAAACTGTTCTTTTGTAAATAATTTGTGCGTCTATTTTAAGTAGAATAAACGTATTTTCTTTCTTTCTTTCAATTACAATACTTTCACATTTGAATATTTATCAGCTGACATTGCATTCATTTTTTCAGTTTGGTTTTTTAAATTAAATTTTGTATTTGTACTTATCGTCTGAACAGATTCTATTTTCCTTAGTATTGGATCATATTCAGGTTGAATAGCGCGTTCTGTCTCTGAATCGGTATGGTTTTGAATCGTTACACTAGTATCATCGGTTACTTGCGTCCCTTTCGTTTGCTCCATTATAATCATTTCGTTTTCTTGTGTTTTGTTCATCACATTGTCACTGTTTACATTCCTTACTGATTCATTATCAATAAGTTGGTCTTCCTTATCCTGTTCAATTATATTTTGGTATTTTTTTGGGAATGCAACAAATTCTCAAAATTTTCTTCCGATCTTAATGGTCCAATCATATCTTTAGAAATGGCTGACGTCGCAATGCCCTTTTTCATTGGACTACCAGACATTGCTTCGCATTTGAATCCCTCATGATATGCTCTATTTTTCATGGCTTGGATGAATTTAAGTCTGTTAACTTTGATATCTGATTGGTTTCCATCCACATACTGAGCATATTTTTGATGTCTTGATTGGCACGCTCCACTGATTGACTCAACTCTGACTACTTGACTTTGGCTCTGCCTTGGCTTTCCATGAACGATTTTGACTTCTGCCACATAGAGCATAAATTGTCAATTATTTGATTACTGAATTCCCAACCATTATCGGAATGAAGGATGTTCGGCGCTCCAAAAGTGGTAAAAATATCTGATAGATGATGTGCGACTTCAGTTGCGCGTTTAGTTTAAAATGCACCAAGGATCATGAATTTAGTGAGATGGTCTTCATAAACTAATATAAATTTATTATTTCCGTCAGGATTAGTTTGTAGATCTATGAGACCTACTTGACAACGTGAGTTCATTACACTATAAAGCTTGATGACTGTCCTTTATGAATGATATTTTTCAAAGTTTTCTGTTTCTTTTGACAAGGTTGGCATAGCTTCACGTATATCATGATAGCCTCAATTGTTATGTTTTTATATTTGCGGTTACATTCCTCGTTCTCCACCTTTTCCAACAGCAACATGCGTTTCGAGAATGTTAAATAAATCGTCGTAACAAACGTAATACTTGATTTCTTCATTTTCTTCCTTCATCGGTGCAATTAGCTTTTCTTCGCCGCCTATTGTCAAAATATCATAGCGCTTTATACGCCTGTAATGAACAGCTTCCTTATTTTTAACGTTCTTTTCTGTTTTTACTTCCTCTAAACATTTTACGTACTTGTCCTTATCGAGATAAAAGTTATGTTTCTTGTTTCACCACAAGCTCGTCTTGCTATTGGCCGAAGCCTCTCTTGAACTTTTTTCATTTGCCAAATGATTTATATGCCATATTTTCATCACACCGAAATAACAGTTTACAGAATTTTGGTCACAAATATATAGACGGTTATAGTACGTGGTAAATAACTTGAACCATTTGCTATGGTTGCGCGCAATCCTCCACTTTGATTGGGACCCGAAAAGCGCCGCGGCCGCGTGCTCTCCTAGAGAGGAGGCCTGAGAACACTAGCTGTGGGAACATTATAAGGCTGATGCTACGCTATGCTGTACGGAACAGACCATGAATTTGAAGATGTTTTATTTTTGTGGCTTTAGCACAATAAGAAAAAAAATTAGGAAAAGAAAATACTGGGTTCACATATAAGATAAGATAAGATAAGATAAATTTATTTGTCAAAAACATGTGTACAAATTGATTGGAAAGATTACAAAAAAAGAGAAAAGTCTCAACATGTTTTGCCTAGACAGGCGTACAAATCATAAAATTTCATTAAAATAAATTAAAATAATAGTGAAAATGTCCAGATTATATAATTTAAATAGGTTCACGTCAACATAAATACAGTAATAATACAATTCAAAGAGTAAAAATTATAAAAAAAAAATGTCAAAATTACGTCATTTAATCACAAAACTCGTCAACATAAATTCATACAAAATACAGTAATAATAAGATACAAAGCGCAAAATTATAAAATTATGTCAAATTAATTAAAATAATAATAAAATGTCTAAATAACATCATTTAAATATTCGTCAACATTATAATAGCATTTATTAATTAAAAATGTCTTCATGCTTTTATTAAAACTATTAATATCCAGATCTTTGAATGCCTTAGGTACCTTGTTATATAATTTCGGGAATAGTTGGGGATTCTTTTTAACAAATAATACCGTTTCTAATATGTACAAGGAAGGAAGTGAGAGAATTTGATTTTCAATAAAATATGGTTTGCAACTATCTGTAATTTTAAGACCAAACATAGCTCTAATGCATCGCATTTGCCTTCTAAAAATGATGTCTTTATTTGTAGAGTTTTCCCAGAAAATAATTCCATATCTAAGGATCGATGAAACAAGTCCGTGATAAGCAGTAAGCAATGTATCCTTATTAACGATTGGGGCGAGTATATGCAATGCGTAGGAGGAACTACTAATTTTCTTACAAATTTCCTCAATGTGATCTTTCCAGTCAAGTTTTTTGTCAATGGTTAGTCCAAGAAATTTAGCACTACCAACGCTGCGTACGGTGTTATTATTATAAATTAAGTTAATGTCATTTTTTACTGGTATTCTTTGACTAAAATGCAAGATTTGTGTTTTATTTAAATTAATTTTTAGATTATTATTATCTAACCAGTAAATTATAGAAGCTAAAGTATTATTAATGTCAAATTCATAAGTGTCAGTATACTTTAGAAGAAGTTAGCGAATATCATACTTTAGTCAGATTTGGAATTAGATTCGGATATTTGGATTAATTCATGAGATAGTAAAAGATAATTATGATATTTACGTGATGATATAGAAGCTCTGCTTAGTCCAAAGACTAGATGGCGTGGAGTGATAGTTGTAGAATATTATATTACATTACTAGCTGATCCGGCAAACTTCGTACTGCCTAATAGTCAATGAATACTATTTTTTCCTTTTAAACATTCCCTGGATAATTACGAATATTTTAAGACCAAAATGAACTAAATCGGTCCAGCCGTTCTCGAGGTTTAGCGAGACTAACGAACAGCTATTCATTTTTATACGAATATATAAGATAATATATTCATTTTTTGGATTCCGTTCCCAAAGTGTAAAAACGGACCCTTATACTCCCGAACTTAATCATATCCGGTGAGAACCTTCTTCTTACGGAAGGTGAACATGCCGTGACGTCTCTCCAGCTACTGTTCAAAGAGATCATTTTCAAATAGAACCTCTTGCCAGTAGGCTGGGGATATTGAGCATCCCCAGCTAATGGTATCAAGCAAAAGACTTCGAGGCCTGCGGTAGTAGGTACCATCTTTTACGGCTAGAGATGTATCTGACGCTATCTCGAGAATGACTAGGGGTAAGTCTCCTGGACATGATGGAATTAGTATTGAGCATCTGCAGCATGCGGGGGTTCATTTGCCTAGGGTTCTTGCAATGTTTTATACATTTTGCCTAAGAAACTCGTACCTGCCGGATGATTATATGAAAACCGTGATTGTAGAAATTATAGGCCTATCTCTTTGGCTACGACCGTGGCGAAAGTGCTGGACAGTCTGCTTGATCGCCAATTGAACAGTCATAGAAAGCTGAGTGACTCTTAGTTCGGTTTTAGGCCGGGGTTGTCGACGGAAATGGCTGTTCTGTGCCTCAAGCATACTGTTCGGTACTACACCGACAGGAAGAATCCTGTCTACGCCTATTTTTTTAAATCTGTCAAAAGCCTTCGATTTGGTGTCCTATGATGTTCTATGGCACAAAATGAAGACGGAAACCAGTCACCCTAAAGAAGTCATTAATGTTTTTGATTATTGGTACAACAACCAAATTAATATTGTAAGGTGGGCAGGAGTGACCTCCGATGCGTACAGGTTGGGGTGTGGAGTAAGGCAAGGTGGATTAACCTCGCCTCGTCTCTTCAATCTGTACGTCAATGGACTCATTGAGGGACTCAGCAGCGCCAGTGTCGGATGTTCCATAAATGGAACATACAACAATAATATAAGTTACGCAGACGATATGGTGTTGTTGGCTCCCTCTATAAGCGCTATTCGAAAACTGCTCGCCATTTGTAAGGATTGTGCTGGGGCTCATGGGCTCAGGTATAATGTAAAGAAGAGCGAGCTCTTGGTTTTCCAATCTCCTGGCCAGAAGGTCACACACGTACTACCCATCTTCTTAGATGGAGTGTCGTTACCAAGAGTTTCTCGTTTCAAGTGCCTGGGTCACTGGGTCTCGGATAACCTCTCAGACGGCGAAGATATTGAGAGGGAGCGCCGTGCGTTGCTGTCAGATGCAATATGTTGGCTCGTAGATTCGCACGCTGCACGAAGGAAGTAAAAGTGACATTGTTTCGGGCGTTTTGCCAATCTTTTATACGTGCAGTCTATGGGTCAATTATATGCAGAAGACAGTCAACGCTTTGCACGTTCAATATAACAACGCGTTTAGTAAGCTCATGCGGCTGCCGCGGCACTGTAGTGCATCTGGTATGTTCGCCGATGCACGTATTGATGGCTTTCATGCCATCCTTCGTAAGAGGGCCGCATCGCTGCTAAGTCGTGTCCGCGGCAGTAGCAACAGCATTCTTAGCGTTGTGGCCGATCGAGCTGACTGCCCAATATTGTGGCATTGTATACAGATGCATGTGAAGTAATGTGTTTTATTTAATTTTAATTTTAGGTTACTAACATAATTTTTAGGTACAACTAAGAACAAAAATATGGATCATTTCGTATCTGAGGCAAATAAAAATTATTATTATTATTAAAGAGGGGACTTACCGCCATGATTATGGCGTGCCCACCACTGGGCTGCGGGGCTGCAGGATCTGATTGTTTGATTCCACCCAGGGGCTCCGACTCCGTGTGTTTATAGGTAAGTTTGCTCGGAACCCTCAGTGGGCGAGTCCGTAAATCTTAGGTTTTTACCGTAGTTCGAGCTTTTACAGTAACATACAGTAACGTATATGATAATACTTAGAATCAATAATTATTTTGTAATTTTTACACAGGGAGCCTCAGCAGAAGATGTATTCGTATATCGATATCGTAACGTTGATTCATGTACGTGTGAAATGACTTATGACTTGACTTTCATGCCAGTGGAATGACCAGCAGTTAAAGCGGTCGACGGCGACGCGAGAGCTAGGTACTCGGTAGGAATAAGTTTGCTGATTACGGGAACTCTCATGCATTATACTATTTCAATAGCCCCGCGTCATTCAATGTCCAGAACAGCTCCCTTTTTCATTTTGTGGTGAATGCTACACCAATAGGAAATTGTCACTTAACGCCTAAAGAATTGCGATCAGGAAGGGGCATAGAGATAGCGGCAAAACACGTGCTGAGACGCTTGTGATAACTGAATGTCTCGCTGCTTATTGCTGACGCGGTCCGTTTGGCTCACTGGGCACAGCCGGCACTAATATACCACCAGACTTTACTAAAAGCACCGTACAAAGGTCTTATAAAGACATGAAGTCATAGTGTAGGTCTAATATAATCAATGACTACAGCGGGCCGACCATAAATTGTTTATTTCGTTGCGGTATTTACACCTGTGCCTGAGCACCGCTCCACACCGCCGCGCCGCGCCTACAGAGGGGTAATGACGTCGTTTTGCTGACAAACGACAAGCGGGAGTTGTTGCCGCTCTGAATAACTGCGATCGGTTCGAGATAACCTCCTACTCTCCCAGGGGGATAAATACACAACTAATGACTTTCTCCCCTGGTATCTGCCCAGGGGTCACAAGGAGAGCTCCACAAGCACACAGGTACTCAAAGCACATGACACGCTACTGAGAACCTAAGCTTTTATACACGTGAAAATAGACGCGCGGTGCACCGCGAAGCAAGGAGAGGCCACGCACGTGTATTAAGCTTCACTTTGTTAGAAAATGTATGTGGTTGTGTCCACTGCAACCCACGGAGAGGCTACACATGAATCGACGAATCATTCTCCTTGATACATGCTTGGCTTGCTCGAATAGGTAGTTACATAGCTCAAAGCTGTCAACGGGGTCTACGTTTCCACTGGAGTACACGAATATGAGCCACGACTATGTACAGCTCGCCTATTGCAGTGCAATTTGATTGCAGTGGTACGTGCGTCGCCTCCCCGTGCCTTCGTGTACTCCAGTGGAAACGTAGACCCACGTTGTCAAACAAATCAATGAATTGCGCCGCGTGCCCGTGCACAGCATGCGCCGCGTCGGTCCGGCGCCTTAGGTTCTGTCAGATCGCTCTGGGATCTCGAGATAGGTACAATATTGTAATGACTATCTCTCAAAAAATCTTGATTTTGAGAAAAAAAAGTGAGCTCAAAGCGGAAGAAGTTGGTAGGAAACTACTGATCTAAAACCTAATAATATTTGCATGTAGGTACTTTTGCAGGATATATTAGAAATAATTACTGTATCATCATATTAACCTTTTGGGTGACAGAATGCGGGAACTCGATGGATGCGAGACGCGCAGGACCGGTCATTATGGCGACACTTGGGGGAGGCCTATGTCCAACAGTAGACGTCTTTTGGTTGAAATGATGATGTTCATCCTCATCATATTACCTGTGTTCACGAATAATAAAATATCAAATGATTTCATTCAATAACGTAGTCACAGCAATAAGCTCATTGGTACCTATATTATGTATATTTCCTTTGTTGCAGATCTCACCCATGCGCATGCGCCGGCTCGATGTGTTAGTAAGTACCGCTGCGCGGTTTACCCATTTTTTTTAGCACTTCATATAGTTATTATTTTTTAAACTTGAATACCCTCCTAACCCTCTTTAGTCTTTGAATTCAATTCAAAATTCAATTCAAAATATTTTATTTTATATAGGCCTACATGGGCACTTATAAAACGTCAGAAGCTAGTGCACGGTTCGAAATTGGTCGTTTCCTATGGAGAAGAACTGGCAAGAAACTCCATGGTTACTCTTTTAAAAAAATGGTTTGTCTTACAATATTTCCATATTACAGTATTCATAATTATGTAAGGACAGTGTAGACTGGTCCATATTGTACGCAAATCACAATAAAAATAAACATAATAAAAAAAAATGGGTAAAGAAAGTACTCTAAGAATTCGCGAAGTCTACAGTGTTCTCACATTCACATTATAAAAAAGAGGCTATATAAAAAAGCAACAAAAATATATAATTACAACTATCACTACACAATTTTACCTATAAGATGTTAATAAAATAAATTATTAACGAATGCAAAGTGGTTGAGGTCAAAATAATATAAAAAAAAATAAAAAATTGCAAAAGCAATGTGTCAGAAAAAAAAACCTGTATAATTAAAACAAAGATGTAGCAGTTAATAGACACGCTTAAGCCGTATTAATCAGTTACCAGGGGGCCACATGTACAGAAGCAGTCATTGCCAAACAAGCGTGTCCTCGACATAGTCTTTAACCTTATAATATGCTTTTTTGGTTAGGACACGCTTAATATGAGTTTTGAACTTTCCCTCGCTGAGTTCAGTAACCGACTTTGGAAGCTTGTTGTAAAAGCGTATGCTGTTTACTAAGAATGATTTGCTGGTCTTAGCTAATCTCCATTTGGGTAATACAATTTCGTTTTTACTACGTGTATTTTTGTTATGAATATCGCTTCTAATTTTAAATAGTCCTAAGTTTTTACGAACATACAAAATACTTTCTAAGATATAAAGAGAGGGCCTGGAAGTGAGGGACTCGCGAGGACCCATTTTATAAATAGCCCGGATTGCTCTCTTTTGTAATATAAAAATTGAGTCTACATCAGCAGCAGATCCCCACAGTAAAATGCCATAAGACATAATGCTATGGAAGTAAGCATAGTAAACCAACCTAGCTGTGGCTACATCGGTCAATTGCCTTATTTTTCTTACTGCATATGCTGCTGAGCTTAGTCTACCTGAAAGAGTTCTAATATGAGCGCCCCACTGCAGTTTAGATTCGATGGTTATACCTAAGAACACGGTTTCCGAAATAACATCTAGTTTTTTGCCGTCAAGAATTAGACTGACGCCAACTTGAGGGACATTCGGTAATGAAAACTTTATACATTTAGTTTTATTTGCATTTAATAAAAGGTTATTAGCTGCAAACCATTTCGAAAGAACAGCCAGACTTTCGTTGACATGCAAGACATCCGAATCTTTTCTATCCACTTTAAAAATAAGGGAAGTGTCATCAGCAAATAGAATTATATTAGATAAATTAGCCATCATGTAAGGAAGGTCATTAATATAAACTAGAAAAAGGAAAGGGCCAAGAATTGAACCCTGCGGCACGCCCATCTTTACTGGAGACCCCGAAGACGTTGCCCCATTAATGGTTACTTTTTGCTGCCTGTAAGACAAATAGGAAAAAACAAGATCAGCAGCTCGTCCACGAATTCCGTAATGATGTAATTTACAGATTAGAGTATTGTGGTCAACGCAGCCAAATGCTTTCGAGAGGTCACAGAATATGCCAATTGCATCCTGGGACTTCTCCCAGGATTCCAAAATGTGACTGATAAGTTTCACTCCTGCATCCGTCGTTGACCTTCCTTTCGTGAAGCCAAACTGATGACTATGCAAAATCCCATTTAAATTAAAATGACACAACATCTGGTCGAGCATGATTTTTTCATAGATTTTACTCAATACTGGAAGCACAGATATTGGTCTATAATTAGAGGGATCACTTTTACTACCTGATTTGAAAATTGGTACTACTTTACTATGTTTCATTAAATCAGGGAATGTACCGCTGTCTAAACATTGATTAAATATGCCTGTCAGGACAGGAGCAATTGTATCAATAATATCTCCAAGAATCTTAACGGATATACCCCATAAGTCCTCAGTGTTTTTTATGTTAAGGCTTTTGAATGTTTTTTTAATTGTATCAACAGAGATACGCTTAAATTTAAAGGTTGGTATATCCTTAGTGAAATTTTTTTTTTAAAAAGATTCATCTAGCAAAGATGATGACGAGAGAGATTTCGTAACTTCTATTGGGATGTTGGTGAAAAAGTTTTCTAACGTCTCAGCCACTTTTAACCTATCAGAGATGATTTTATTATCAATTTTTAGCGACAATTCATTCCGATCTCGTTGGTTTGTCTTTCCAGTTTCTTTGTTTATCACCTTCCAGACAGCTTTTATTTTATTATTGGAATTTCCAATTTTCTTACTTATCGATTTAGATTTAGCTTGGGCGCAGACTCTTTTGAATATCTTTGAATATATTCTGACATGGTTATGCAAGTTAAGATCAGACGACAAAGATTTATCATGGTATAGCTGATATAAAGTATCTCTGCTTATTCTTATTCCAGCAGTAGCCCATTCATTAAAATTTGATTTATTATTGATTTGAACTTTTTTAACTGGACACGCCCTATTAAATTCTTGACATACTGTAGAAAATAATGTACCATAGTTTACATTGGGGTCTTGTGAATCAAAATTGGCTGTTGAGAGACTACTAAGAACATTTTTATTAAAATAATTTAATTTAGTTTTAGTAATCGGTCTTAACTCTGCAGTTGAATCTATTGGTAACTTTTTGACTAAATCGAAGGATACGAGTTGACCAGTATGGTCAGACCTGACGCCACTAATTAGGGAAGAGTCTTTTATATTACAATTAGTAAATATATTATCTATGCATGAAGCTGAAGTAGGTGTTATTCTTGTAGCTTCATTAAAAATACATTTTAGATTAAAGGAACTGAACAATGAGAGAAGTTTACATTTTTCTGGTGAATTTACTAGTAAATCAATATTTAAGTCTCCACAAACGAAAACTAATTTGTTATCTCTAATAAGTTTATTCAGTATTTCTTCTATTACTATCAAAAAAGATGTTAAGTTTGATGCAGGTGGTCTGTAGACACATAAAAAAGTTCGGCCTTCAACCTCTGCACATGCTACCTCACATAGGCGATCAACAGAGCAAGCAGTGATATCTTTCCTTTCCTTATATCTTAAAGAATTCTTACATAATATCAAAGTACCACCCCCTATTGTTGATCTATTGTTCGCACTGGCAACTGAAAAATTATTTACATTGAAAAGCATTCTATCTGATTTTAACCAGGTTTCACAAAAACATAAGATATCCATATGATATTTGTCTATTAACATTTCCACATCTAGAATTTTGCCAGAGAAGCCATTTATATTTTGATGGTATAATAAAATATTATTATTAGGCTTCCCTTTTGTCGCTTCTAATAGTTTAAAGAATTTATATCAGTATTATTAGGTATACTAGATAATACTGATTCATCACTTAACCAAATCTCAGTTATATTATCAATAACTGCGTGTATATTATAAGCTAACAAAGTAGCCAATAAATGTCGACTTTTTTTGGGAATAAACATATGTTCCCGAATCAAAACAAAATCTCTAACAAAATTGTTAGTATCAAAATACAATATACGGTCACTATGACGACATGATAAAATATGCATCAAGTTATTTAGGCTAAAAATATAATCATTTTCATGATTATGTAAACTGTTTGAGTAAGGCAATGCATATTGACGGAAAACGAATATTGACAACCTTTAATATTTGTTTCGGTACGTGCTCATGAGTGCCTAGGACGATAAGAAAGGAGAAGATATTTTATTAATTCTTTATTCACAAAACATTTAATATAGTACACAGTAGTTGGACAATGCATATACAAAGGCGAGCTTAACGCAACAATGAGTTTTTTTCCAGCAAACCTTATAAAAATATATGTACATACTAATTAATAAAAATAAATACAAATATTATGTCAATTGTGAAAGGAAGTGCTATTTAATTTTCCTCTTGAGGATCTCCAGAGATGAGCTGTCACGAAGGGAATGTGGGAGAGAGATCCAAAGACGCACTGCAGTTACAGAAAAGGTTCGCCGCTACGATGGCTGTAGCGGCTGGAAGTGTGACGCGGAGTACGAAGGAGAAGAGAATTGGTGGGCGGCAGGGTTTACCTCTCGGAATGAAATACTCAAAGCGTTCACGAAGGTATTGAGGAGCATTGGGATTGTGGAGGATAGTGTAGAGAAGGGAGAGAATATGGGTATCTCGCCGACATCGAATCGGCACATGATCGTATTTGCGAAGGCCAAAAATAAAGCGGGTGCACTAATTCTGCAGTCACTTGAGTTTATTCAGAAACACCTCCATAGCATCTAGAAAACAGACTTCCGCATAATCTATAGGCGGTAGAGGAAGAGATTGAGCAAGAGTAACCTTAGTGTGAAATGGCAAGAATTTATACTCACATCAGCAATATGATCCTCCCAAGAGAGATTAGTATCCATATGGACGCCCCCACGAGGACACGGTGCTCGTGTACTATCGGCGGCGATCTCTCGCGCCGGGGCTTAGTTCAAGCCATGCTCCGGAGCGAGGAGGAGTGGCAGGCGGTCGCCTCCTTTTGCGAAGCAGTAATGCTAGCAAAGGAGGAGGCCGACCGCATTAGGCAAAGGCGCACACGCCGCCGCCGCCACCGGGATTCCGATCCCGATTTCCGGCCACCGTAGGCGCGGGCTCACGGATGGTGGGCAATGGGTAGCTCGCTGTCCATCCGTCCGGTAACAGACCGGTCCGAGCTCAAGTCGTCTACGGCGCGCACTGTTCCCGTGCGCCTCAAGGAGTTGTCAGCAAACTGTAGGGGTCCAGCGGGGCTGAAGCCTACTGGGGCCAAAGGTTATGTGAGAATGTCACCACAGGCCCCGGGACAAAGGCAATGAATGGAAGGGTAGGTTTTTAGTCAGTAAGAGTGACACTATTTCCCGCCCCACCCAAGAGCGGGATTTGTCATTGGATGATTTTACTTACCATAAAAAAACAAATGGACGCCTAGGTTTTAGCGCTTTTAGTGCGCTTGTAGACGTCCGTTTTTTTCAACGGAGAACGGACCGTTGTCCTTTGTCCGTTGCGCGGTGGTGTATGGGTTACAATGAATGTGTGTACACGCACCGGACAAAGGTCCGGCGAAAAATCAAACCCGAATAAACCATCGCACTACGTACATCGGTCCGGCAAAAGAAAGAGCGGTCATCAACGCCAGTCTATTGGTACTTATTGGTTGGTTTTCTTCAAATTGAGTGCCCTCTGGGCAGACGGTCCTTTAAAAAAAAGGTTTTTAAAAATGGATGATGGTTGCGCAAATAAGCTTAATGGACTGTATGTTTGAAAAAGCGATCTAAGGTTTGTTAACAATATGCAGGTACTGTGCCTGGCCTTTATTGATGGATAGATGATTTAGGGAGGAACACTGACCTTTTGACCTCGAAGGTTCCACGTGGCGCCGGCCGGCGAACCCTGACTTCGCACATTCAATCACTGCCAGGTCCTGTATTGCACTACACTGCACTATTGTTGAGTCTTTGAATGGTTGGATCACGAAATAGTCAATTTTCTTGTAATTTCGAGCGGGCGATGTTAGCGGAGCGGTCACATTCACAATCGATGCACAAACACGTAATGTCATTTCATTTCTTGAGGTCGTGCGGGGAAGGGAAACGGAAGGGATAGGATTGCTAGGCCAAAAAATAAATTACAAAAAACAAAATCGCGGATCATAGCAAATTGGCGCAACCAGATGACAAATTATAAAAAAATTAATTGTTTTGATCCTTTTGATGATTTTTTTTAGTGAAATCGGTTATTGCGTATATTTTTGGTATGCATGTATTTATGTATCTATTATATAGAATATGTATCTGGTGAGTATCTATATAGTATATCGTAATAAATTTTTATTGCAAAACATGTTCTGAGAATCCGGTCCATTCCAGGTTGCCTGGAAGAGATTGCGGAATGCGATAAGGCCGCCTATTATTTGTATTTTAAACATGTTTTTCTAAGTTGTGTTTCATATAAGTGCCAACAGTAAAGTTATTGATCGGCGGCAGCGATCTCTCTCGCCGGGCCTTGGTTCAGGCCATGGTCCGTAGTGAGGAGGGATGGCAGGCGGTCGCCTCCTTCTGCGAAGCAGTAATGCTAGCAAAGGAGGAGGCCGACCGCATCAGGCAGAGGCAACGGGGCGCTCGCCCCAGCCGCCGCCGGGATTCCGATCCCGATTTCCGGCCACCGTAGGCGCGGGCTTGCGGACGGCGTGCAATGGGTAGCACGCTGTCCGATCGTCCGGTAACCGACCGGACCGAGCCCAAGTCGTCGACGGCGCGTTCTGTTCCCGCGCGCCTCAAGGAGCTGTCAGCACACCGAAGAGGCCCAGCCTGCTAACTGCAGGCAGGCAGGGTCGAAGCCTACTGGGGTCATGGGTTTATTTCCGAAAGGAATGCTCGACCCCGGCACGATAGGCTACGAAGGAACGGGGTAGGTTTTTAGTCAGTAAGAGTCTGACACTACTTCCCGCTCCGCCCAAGGGCGGGATTTGTCATTGGATGATTTTACCTACCATAAAAAAAAAAAAAAAAAAAAAAACAGTAAAGTTATAATCAGTTATATAAATAAATAAATAATTAGTTTAAAATTAGCGCTTATAGACCACACTTCAAGCTGACATTCATCCGGCGAAAAATTTATACGTGTACAAGGCTTTGATTATATAATATAATCAAAGGTACAAGGATATCTGATTTGAGGCGGTCCGTTGTCCGTTGAATAAAAACGGACGTCTACAAGCGCACTTAGAGTATTATATGAGTATAGAATTATACACAGCTGGTGAAAGCGACTGGTCGTCCAATAGGTTAGCGTGTATCTGCCACCAATAATGAGCGCTTGACTTTTAGTTGGGTTCAGTAAGAGTCCAAAACATTTAGCCCACTTTTTGATGTTTTCAAGGTCATCATTGATGGCAGCCAGTCTCAACTAGTTCATCTAAAAACTCTTCTCAGTGCGTGCGTAATAAAAGGTAGCCTTGTAAAAAATCTTATTTTCCTGCTTCCAGCAGTTTCGGCTGTACGTTGATCGTCAGACAGTTTCTCCTTTTAAATAAATAGATTTCGGTCTATATTTTGGGAGTTTTGTAAGGGCTGTTACTATGTTGCTTTCCTCGGGTCCTGAGTTCCTCACTTTATTCCAACTAAACAATTTATCAACATTTTAGCTTAGTTTCACTGCAAGAACAATTTGAGTATGAACCTATATGTTTATAGTAAAAGTTTTAAGGAAAAAATATATTTTCTTCTTTTTAGTTCATTTAATTAAATTTTAGTTTTTTTAAAAAGCTTTTTCATTTTAAAATTATTATTTTTATTTTTAGTTAATACCTTTTTGAACGCAATCTTTTCATTTGATACCCATATTGTAGAAGTACATTACAAATAAAAAGTTCACCGTCTTGGGTATTCCGCCATGTTAGACTTAAAATACTTTCAAATATTTAACCATGCATTGTCATCTAAACTGAACGTGTATATCAATTCTCAGCTCAATCGCTTGAAGATATCTGCTTCAAAGTTGTGTTTCGAAATTTCACCCGAACAAACACAGTTACGTTCGGATTAGGTGCCGGAGCGCAACGCCAGATTCGCATAATGACACATTGGATTTTCGCAAAATGCCATATTCTCAAAATATCATATTCTCAAAACGTCACATTATCAAAATGCCATAATCGCAAAATTACATTTTCGCAAAACAATTTTTCGCGAAATGATACTTTCGCATAATGCCAAAATGTCACTTCGAACAGATTTTTTTTTTAATTTGGATATACTAACCGGTACTTCCAATCGGATCAATTGAACGGATCAACTGGTTGATCGGAATGGAACTTGGTAAAGGATTTTATTCCAATCTAATCAACTTTGAAACGGATCAACTATTTTCTTTCTCAACGGTTCAACTTTTTAGTTGATCCGATAGGAATATTTTACTTTGTTTAAATTTTTTCTATCTACACAACTTTGGTACTTTTTAATTTATGTGGTGTGTGTAATTTACGGGTGGAAAAACACTCGAGTTAAAAACACTTGTGATTTTTTTTATGGATGAAAAAACACTCAAGTTTCATAAGTGTTTTTAACTCGAATGTTTTTCAACCCTTAAAAAATTTCCCAAGTGTTTTTAACTCCCATGTTTTTCCACCCCTAAGAAATTTCCCAAGTGTTTTTACCTATAGAGTTTTTCTACCACTAAGAAATTTCACAAGTGTTTTTAACTCGAGTGTTTTTCCACCCTACAGAAGTTTCACAAATGTCTAAAATAAAAGTGGAAATATTGATAACCAAAATACTAAATTAGTTCCATTAATTTCAGATTCTTTTAAAATGGTAACTTATAATTTAAAAAAAATCAGAAGCTTTATCATGGAACTGTTAATGGTACTAGTGATAGTGATCCGATTGAATTCCATTCAGTTGATCGGTTTAGTTGATCGGAATGGAAGAATAGAAGGTGATCCGATCGAGTTCCAATCCGATCAACCAGTTGATCGGTTCAGTTGATCGGATTGGAAGTACCGGTCTGATGGACTCACCCAGTCGATGGCATGCCCGACACACGTCAACCGTCCCGTCCTTCATAATATGTCTTCGGTAGTTGTACGTTAGAATAACTTCGTCCATAATCGCACATACAAAACCTTCAGTTTCTCCGAAGAAGTCGCTGAAACGTAACCAGGCCACGGACGCCGTGAAATCTACATCGGGCTCATGAAGAGCCCGGTAAAAGCGCCCATGGAGCTCCTTGCCTTTCCATGCTTCCTTGCGGTCATCAGTAGTAAGTACCACAGGTTTGCGCCAGTTCTCTTTAGCCATGGACAACGGGGTGAGTCCCTTATCCACTGTGACCACATCGCGGTGCATACCCACGTCGGTCTTGAGAAAATATTCTCTGAGGTTGCACACCTCACGGTTGTGTAGAGTCTTTGCGTTCAAAAAGCCCCGACCTCCACACTTCCGCGGGATGTACAGTCTCATCACCGATGATCGTGGGTGATGCATCCGATTTGCGGTCAGCAATGTACGGACCCGCCTATCCAGGGCATCTAGCTCGGTCTGAGTCCATTTGAGTATGCCGAAAGAGTACATTAAAATCGGCATGACCCAACCGTTGAAGGCGCGCACCTTATTTCCCCCTGATAGAAGGCTGTCTAAAACCTTCTTCAGGCGTCCAAAGAAACGCTCCTTCAACGTTTGCTTCATGTCAATGACGTTAATGCCTAACGCTTCCGACATACCCAAATACTTATAAGTTTCGGTCGAGGGGAGGGACCTAAGGTGTATGGAATCCGAGAGTTAAATTCCCTCGGATTCCACAATCTCACCTCGCTTTACATGCATGACTGCATATTTGTCCACACCAAATTCCATCCATCAAATATTGATGGCACTACTGAAAGTTTCAGTTTATTATTATTCCATTTATTTACATTACACATCATATTTTATACACTTTTAAATATTTCTTTATAAAAACATTATAAAAAAAAAACATTTAAAAATATAAAAAATAGTAGCCCACCGGCATCGGGAACAGGGTCCAAGCTGCCGGTGGTCAGGGCTCCTGAGAGAGAAACCTCCGGACAATGCGCGCCGTGTCCAAGAGTACTGCCTTCTGAATCAGGCCCCTGATCCAACTGCCTAACGAGAGCCTCCTCAGATTTTGGTCGAGGCTCTTGGCTATTAAGCCGTTGGCCGTCACGACTATCGGCACAATGACTGCTGTGTCCACTTCCCACATGTCGACAACCTCGCGAGCCAAGTCAAGATATTTAGTTTGTTTATCCTTCTCAGCTTTCACGAGGTTCTCGTCATGAGGGACCGCTATATCAACAATCATTGTGCGACGCTCTAGTCGATCTATCACTACTATGTCAGGCTTATTGGCAACAATAGTCCTGTCAGTGATGATAGATCGATCCCAATACAATGTGATATTGCCATTTTCGAGAACTGGGTCGGGCACATACCTATAGTATGGTACTTCTGACTCCACAAGATTGTATTTAAGAGCAAGTTGCTGGTGGATAATCCTGGCTACGAGGTTGTGTCTATGCAAATAGTCTCCGTTAGCCAGATGAGAACATCCAGAAATAATGTGTCGGATTGATTCTCCGGGCCGGTGGCATGTCCGACAGATGTCAACCGTACCGTCCTTCACAATATATTTCCGGTAGTTGTTCGTCATCATAACTTCGTCCATTATCGCACAGACAAAACCTTCGGTTTCCCCGAAGAGGTCACCAAAACGCAGCCAGGATACGGACGCTAATAGGTCTACAGCGGGCCCATGTAAGGCCCGGTAAAAGCGTCCGTGAAGCTCCTTGCTCTGCCATACTTCTTTGCGGTCATTAGTATCCAGTACTATAGGTTTGCGCCAGTTCTCGTTAGCCAAGGAGAGCGGAGTGAGGCCCTTGTCCACCGCTACCACATCTCGGTGCATACCCACGTCGGTTTCTAGGAAATATTCCCTGAGACTGCACACCTCGCGGTTGTGTAGGGTCTTAGCATTTAAGAAGCCGCGACCCCCGCACTTCCGCGGGATATACAGTCTCATCACCGATGACCGTGGGTGATGCATTCGATTTGCGGTAAGCAGTGTGCAGACCCTCCTATCCAAGGCGTAAAGTTCTGTCTGAGTCCATTTGAGTATGCCGAAAGAGTACATCAACACCGGCATGACCCAACCGTTGAAAGCGCGCACCTTGTTCCCGCCTGATAAAAGACTATTCAGAACTTTATTCAGGCGGCCGAAGAAGTGCTCCTTCAACGACTGTTTCACGTGATCAGCATTGATGCCTAACGCTTCCGACATACCCAAATATTTGTAAGTTTCAGTTGAGCAGAGGGATCTAAGGTGTATGGAATCCGTAAGTTGAGTTCCCACGGATTCCATAATCTCTCCTCGCTTTACATGCATGACTGCACATTTGTCCACACCAAATTCCATCCTAATGGCACTACTGAAGGTTTCAGTTACCTTCAGTAGCTCCATCAGTTGCAAGTCGTTGGGGGCAAAGAGTTTCAGATCATCCATGTAAAGAAGGTGAGATATGACCTGACCACCTCTTTTCAACCGAAAGCCTAAGCCAGAACCCTCCAGCAATGTGCTGAGAGGGTTCAAGGCTAGGCAAAACCACAGTGGACTCAGACTGTCACCCTGGAAAATGCCACGCTCAATCCTTATCGGTTCCCTGTTCACCTGAATTTGTCGACATCCTGGATAGCGAAGGACTGTTCACCACTGCCCCATACACGTCAACAGGAAGGTGCGCAGAGTTGTATCAACTTTGTACAGTTCTAGCACCCTCATGAGCCATGTATGAGGAACAGAGTCATAGGCCTTCTTATAATCTATCCAACATGCCGACAAATTCTTTCGAGAACGTCGAACCTGTTGGCTTATGGCCATATCGATGAGGAGCAGCTCCTTAGTACCGCGTGACCCGTTCCTACATCCATTCTGAGAGGCCGACATGATAGAATTTGTCTCAATATGACTATTGATTTTAGCTCTTAGAATGGATGTAAGAACTTTATAGACCGTCGGCAAACACATGATCGGTCTATAGTTCTTAGGATCCGCAGTACTACCCGATTTGTAGAGCAGGTGGGTTATTCCTGTTGTTAGGAACTGGGGTAGCGACCCTGACTCTAAGGCAGACTGGAACTGAGATGCCAAGCGAGCATGCGACCTTTGAAACCATTTCATCCAGAAATTGTGGAGCCCGTCCGGCCCAGGAGATTTCCAGTTAGGCAACGGACGGACTGCACGGGCTACATCTTGGGGGCTGATGGTAATTGCCCCCATTTCTGGTAAAAGATCACATGTTCGCTCGACCTCTCGGATCCAATCACCCTCGATGTGACTGACAGGCGCCGAACAGATGCTGCGCCAAAATGAACACATGGCGTTATCATCTGGCGGGCGCGTATCAGTCACATCTTGGTCCGGTCGCTCCCAAGCCCTATAAACCCACCTTTCGTTACTTTGGAATATGCGATTCTGAGTGTACCGCTCCACTCGCCGCTTGTACCGACGAATACGGTTTGCCCATGCATAGATCTTCTGCTTCAGGAGGTCGATACGCTCTGTGACGCGGGGCAGATAATCTTGAGGACTAATATCAGTCCCCGAGAACGCCCGCCTCACAAAGCGCATCACCCTAGGGCGAGTGTTGCCTCCCCTGAAGCAGATAAGCTTGCCGATGAGTGCTCTAGCTTCACCGATACGGCGCTCTATCCTGCACTGCCATGCTGGCACGGCTGGTCGTGTAGCTCTGTCACAATTAGGGAACTTAACGTGAGCTACACGACATGCCGCTGCAGCCGCACAGTACAAGATCGAGTGGGTATCAGTGAGGTCTTCGCTGCTATCGAAAAAATCTGATAGCTGCGAATCTAGAGCACACACCAGCGCCCTATTTCTCTTGTGCATGGGCAAACGAGGTAGACGGGGTCTAAGCTCCGGCGGTGTGGAGCGGTACTCTCGAAATGCGTCCTCCAAAGCACTCCTCAATCGTACATTGCATTGGGTACTCACAGATATAGCCGCATCATCAACGGCGTCACTAACGTAATCGGGTCGCGGTGAAGCACTGGGTTGAAGTTGCACCGCGGCCGGTGGTGTAGCAGTTGAAACACGGCTACTCTGTGATTCCAAGCGCAATCTATCAAGCACGGTGTCATCCAACATACGATTACGCTGGATGACCCGCACCTGATCCGACAGTCGCCGGTGTGGGCGCCATCGCTACGAAAGCGAGTGGCGGCCCGGCTAACCGCCTGCCAGAGGGTCATGGCCATCCGGATGATCCGCGGATACCGTACGGTGTCCTGTGAAGCGGCGAGCCTCCTTGCTGGCCTACCACCATGGGATTTGGAGGCAACAGTCCTTGCACACATGCATGACTTACGCGTGGAGATGCAACGTCGGGGCGAAACTCCGCTGCCGCGACAAGTCGCGGCATGGCGGACAGAGCTCCGGCGGGATCTCATGGTGAAATGGCGAGAGTGATTGTCGCAACCTCGTGCTGGGCACGCCACGATCGAGGCGGTAAGGCCCCTCTTTGAGGCGTGGCTGGAAAGGCCCCACGGCGTCGTCACCTTCCGTTTGGCGCAGGTGCTGACCGAACACGGCAAGTTCGGTCCGTACCTGTACAAGATTCGTGCGGAGACGACGCCCGGGTGTCGCCACTGTGCGGACCGCCCGGTGGACACGGTGGCGCACACAGTCGAGGTGTGCCCCCGATCCCAATTTCCGGCCACCGTAGGCGCGGGCTCGCGGACGGTGGGCAATGGGTAACTCGCTGTCCGTCCGTCCGGTAACAGACCGGTCCGAGCTCAGGTCGTCTACGGCGCGCACCGTTCCCGCGCGCCTCAAGGAGTTGTCAGCAAACTGTAGGGGTCCAGCAGGGCCGAAGCCTACTGGGGCCCAAAGGTTATGTGAGACTGTCACCACGGGCCCCAGGATAAAGGCAAGGAATGGAAAGGTAGGTTTTTAGTCAGTAAAAGTCTGACACTGTTTCCCGCCCCACCCAAGGGCGGGATTCGTCATTGGATGATTTTACCTACGTTAAAAAAAAAAAAAAAAAAAACCTGATCCGACAGTCGTTGGGCCGAAACATTGACAGCTGGTTCAAGTACCTGAAACAGAGAGAGCATCCGACTACGGTACGCAGTCAGGTTAATTCCCCCCTCTGTAGCCCCAAAGTATGAGCGCATGACGTTTTCATTAATGGATTGTGTCCATCGCATGCGCTGCACACTTCCACCGGCAGCGGGGACCCTATCAGAAGCCGGAGGGCCTCGAGGTCCCAAGCTGGCCGGAGGCCGGCCTATTCCCCGTCGACGCGCAGGTGGTGGTGTCGTCGGCGGCGAGAAGTATTCGTCGCTCGAGCTCGACGCAACTGCAGCGACCGGAATCTCTTGACTCACGGTTGGCGTTGGTCCTGGCGGCTGCGAGGCGGAGCTGAGCGACGAATCCGATGGTGTTGGGTGTGTTTTTATGTTTTTTGCCCGGCTTCTTGTCAGCATTTCGGTTTCATTGGTAGTTTATGCCATGTTGTCAGGTAATTATTATTATTATTATTATGTGTATCCATCTCCTGAAATCAGTGGTTGCTACCGGCTTTATTGCGCACTATGAATTATTATGAGAATTAAAAAAAAAACTAATAGTACAAAAGAAGGACGTAACATTTCCAGAATCATGCGCTACTATAACCTTAATGCCATTTAACGATACGATACCTACTGTATGGAACGCTCTAAATAACTCACCCGATACACCAGAAATGAAAAGGTTCCACACTTATGACGTATGTCAGTGGTATCCAAAATTACTTTTATCCGTTTTGAGCTGTGCAAACCAAAGACACAGAACAACAAACGCTCTCTCAGAAGGCTGGCATCAACGCATCAACAGACGTATCCCTAAATAACCTTCATTATTCCCTCTCTTAGAGGGGAGGCCTGTGCCCCAGCAGTGGGAACATTAAAAGGCTGATGATGATGATGTTGATGATTCGAACACAAATTGCTACAAGAAAGTAAATACTGGGATAATATATCAACAATCTTTATTTCACAAGTTCCGACACAATCGGAAAAGCAAAGGCATCCATTTTGATGAACAATACCCCGTTAAATTTTGATAGTTTTAATCCCGTGGTGGGTCGATCCGGTACATAAAACTCTATCGGTTTGTTGACAACTTCTTGAGGCGCGCGAGAACAGTACACGCTGTCGACCACTTGGGCTCGGTCCGGAAGGTGACGGCACGCGCGCACACAGTTTTGGACTCCCTTGCGTGCTCTATCTGTCTGCTGTTCGATGTAATCTTTGTTCCTCTGGTTGTAATATTGCTAAGTTTGTTAATTATTTTTACAAAACTCATGTTTTTTTTCCTTATTATTAAGAACTAATTTCTTAATATTTGATTACAATCTAGCCTAAAAGACTAATAAGTAATTTTACTGTAACTTATTATTTTATATAATACAGGTTTTGTTAAAACTAAGAATAGCGTCCTTTAGCACTTTTATAGAAGTCTCTATAAAAGTGCTCTTCTATGAGTCTGATATTGATAAAAACACTTTTTTCATGTGTTATGTGCTTAGCACAGCATTGATCACTATTATACTCTAATTTTAAACACTACACTAACTCAAAGGGTAGTTCTTATTAGTCTACGCACTAGGTCCGTGTTGTCTAACAGCTGGATTGCCTCAACATTCAAATGTCGGTGAAGTCTGTGTTCATGGGCTTCAGCAAATTTTTGAATGATGGTGGTGACGAGTTCCATTTTAAGGTCACGGTGGCGGTCGTCATTTCTGATGTACCAGGTTACTTTTACAGCATCCCTGAGTACTTTATTTTGGAACTGTTGTATTATTTTGATGTTGCTCCGTTTAATACAGCCCCAAAGATACTAATACGTCCAAATTGGCATGGAAATATGCTTGTACAGTATTATTTTATTATGTATTGATAAACAGGATTTCCTTCCAAGTAACCAATTCATACTTTTATAGCGTATGTCAAGTTCCTGTCATTTCTTCTTGACGTGAGCTTTCCGACGCAGCTTGGCGTCGAGAGTTATGCCGAGGTATTTGGCTATGTTAACATAAGGCACTTGTGTACCGTTTATGTAAATTGGATAATAAACGCATTGTTTCTTTGTAAAGTGAACGTGAATTAATTTTGACTCATTTAGCTTGATCTTCCATTTTTTTTGTCCAGTCATAAACTTTCTTAACAGCCAGTTGGAACTTTTTCTACTGCTTCCTTGCTGGCCTACCACCATGGGATTTGGAGGCAACAGTCCTTGCACACATGCATGACTTACGCGTGGAGATGCAACGTCGGGGCGAAACTCCGCTGCCGCGACAAGTCGCGGCATGGCGGACAGAGCTCCGGCGGGATCTCATGGTGAAATGGCGAGAGTGATTGTCGCAACCTCGTGCTGGGCACGCCACGATCGAGGCGGTAAGGCCCCTCTTTGAGGCGTGGCTGGAAAGGCCCCACGGCGTCGTCACCTTCCGTTTGGCGCAGGTGCTGACCGAACACGGCAAGTTCGGTCCGTACCTGTACAAGATTCGTGCGGAGACGACGCCCGGGTGTCGCCACTGTGCGGACCGCCCGGTGGACACGGTGGCGCACACAGTCGAGGTGTGCCCCCGATCCCAATTTCCGGCCACCGTAGGCGCGGGCTCGCGGACGGTGGGCAATGGGTAACTCGCTGTCCGTCCGTCCGGTAACAGACCGGTCCGAGCTCAGGTCGTCTACGGCGCGCACCGTTCCCGCGCGCCTCAAGGAGTTGTCAGCAAACTGTAGGGGTCCAGCAGGGCCGAAGCCTACTGGGGCCCAAAGGTTATGTGAGACTGTCACCACGGGCCCCAGGATAAAGGCAAGGAATGGAAAGGTAGGTTTTTAGTCAGTAAAAGTCTGACACTGTTTCCCGCCCCACCCAAGGGCGGGATTCGTCATTGGATGATTTTACCTACGTTAAAAAAAAAAAAAAAAAAAACCTGATCCGACAGTCGTTGGGCCGAAACATTGACAGCTGGTTCAAGTACCTGAAACAGAGAGAGCATCCGACTACGGTACGCAGTCAGGTTAATTCCCCCCTCTGTAGCCCCAAAGTATGAGCGCATGACCTTTTCATTAATGGATTGTGTCCATCGCATGCGCTGCACACTTCCACCGGCAGCGGGGACCCTATCAGAAGCCGGAGGGCCTCGAGGTCCCAAGCTGGCCGGAGGCCGGCCTATTCCCCGTCGACGCGCAGGTGGTGGTGTCGTCGGCGGCGAGAAGTATTCGTCGCTCGAGCTCGACGCAACTGCACTATTATACTCTAATTTTAAACACTACACTAACTCAAAGGGTAGTTCTTATTAGTCTACGCACTAGGTCCGTGTTGTCTAACAGCTGGATTGCCTCAACATTCAAATGTCGGTGAAGTCTGTGTTCATGGGCTTCAGCAAATTTTTGAATGATGGTGGTGACGAGTTCCATTTTAAGGTCACGGTGGCGGTCGTCATTTCTGATGTACCAGGTTACTTTTACAGCATCCCTGAGTACTTTATTTTGGAACTGTTGTATTATTTTGATGTTGCTCCGTTTAATACAGCCCCAAAGATACTAATACGTCCAAATTGGCATGGAAATATGCTTGTACAGTATTATTTTATTATGTATTGATAAACAGGATTTCCTTCCAAGTAACCAATTCATACTTTTATAGCGTATGTCAAGTTCCTGTCATTTCTTCTTGACGTGAGCTTTCCGACGCAGCTTGGCGTCGAGAGTTATGCCGAGGTATTTGGCTATGTTAACATAAGGCACTTGTGTACCGTTTATGTAAATTGGATAATAAACGCATTGTTTCTTTGTAAAGTGAACGTGAATTAATTTTGACTCATTTAGCTTGATCTTCCATTTTTTTTGTCCAGTCATAAACTTTCTTAACAGCCAGTTGGAACTTTTTCTACTGCTTTCGTTCCTGTAGCCAAAATAGCAGTGTCATCAGCAAAGGTCGCAATGGTGTTGTTTTCGAGCTTTGGGATATGTCACATGTGCACAACAAGTCGAGGATTGGGCCTAGCACACTTCCTTGAGGTACCCTTAGCATTTATAGTTTTAAGCTCGGAATATGCATCATCTTGCCTTATCCTAAACATTCTATTGGTTAAATACCACTCCAGAATATCTGCAAATTCTGGAGGCAACATACATCTGAGCTTGAATATTAGGCCCTCATGCCAAACTTTGTCAAAAGCTTGCGCGACATCTAACAAAACGGTGGCGCAGACTTCCTTATTTTCGAGCGTTTTTTCAATAATATTTGTTATTCTGTGTACCTGGTCTACTGTAGAGTGTTTTTCTCTGAAACCGAATTGATGATTTGGGATGAGGTCTTTTTCTTCTATTATTGGCATTAACCGTTTCAGTAACAGTTTTTCAAATAGTTTTGATCTTTAACCTAACATTTCAAAGAAATGTAAATATCGTTCTTTTCTTATCATGTGGCTTGGAGGAGCTTGGAAGACAGTATACAGCCGCTATGGACACCTGACAAAATTTGGTTTTGACAGATATTACCATAGCTTAGATATACGACTGAGACTACCTCTTCATACTTGCTCTGCTCGTAATGATTAATATTGTCTTTGATTATTATGATAGCGCTATCTTCTCTAGCGGAGTTGTCAGGGTGGAGCAAGTTATACACTGTATATCCTCTAAAGGACAATGGACTAATTGGTACACCCCTCCAACAGCAATGAGATATATATCGTTAGATAGGTCTTTTTAACTGGAACAACATTTACTATGAAAGCTTTGTTGAAATGTTTGTCCGTTCTGAGTTTTAGGTTAAAAACAAAAGTTAGGTTAGGTTAGGTACTAATTGGAACAACAAACCAATAGCAAAGACATATATGTCGTTGGATAGGTATTTTTAACTGGAATAACATTTACTATGACAGCTTTGTTGAAAGGTTGGTCCGTTCTGAGTTTTAGGTGATAAACAAAGGTTAGGTTAGGTTAGATGTTAAAAACAAGGTAATTGATATACCCCACCAATAGCAAAGACATATGTGTCGATGGATAGGTCTTTTTAACTGGAACAACATTTACTATGACAGCTTTGTTGAAATGTTTGTCCGTTCTGAGTTTTAGGTTAAAAACAAAAGTTAGGTTAGGTTAAGTGCTAATTGGTACACAAAACTCAGAACGGACAAACCTTTCAACAAACCTGTCATAGTAAATGTTGTTCCAGTTAAAAAGACCTATCCAACGACATATATGTCCTTGCTATTGGTGAAGTGTACCAATTAGTACCTAACCTATCCTAACTTTTTTTAACCTAAAACTCAGAACGGACCAACCTTTCAACAAACCTGTCATAGTAAATGTTGTTCCAGTTAAAAAGACCTATCCAACGACATATATGTCTTTGCTATTGGTGAGGTGTACCAATTAGTACCTAACCTAACCTAACTTTTTTTAACCTAAAACTCAGAACGGACAAACCTTTCAACAAAGCTGTCATAGTAAATGTTGTTCCAGTTAAAAAGACCTATCCAACGACATATATGTCTTTGCTATTGGTGAGGTGTACCAATTAATACCTAACCTAACCTAACTTTTTTTAACCTAAAACTCAGAACGGACAAACCTTTCAACAAAGCTGTCATAGTAAATGTTGTTTCTGTTAAAAAGACCTATCCATCGACATTATATGTCTTTGCTATTGGTGGGGTATAGCAATTACCTTGTTTTTAACATCTAACCTAACCTAACCTTTGTTTTTCACCTAAAACTCAGAACGGACCAACCTTTCAACAAACTTGTCAGAGTAAATGTTGTTCCAGTTAAAAAGACCTATCCAACGACATATATGTCTTTGCTATTGGTGGGTTGTACCAATTAGTACCTAACCTAACCTAACTTTTGTTTTTAACCTAAAACTCAGAACGGACAAACATTTCAACAAAGCTGTCATAGTTAATGTTTTTCCAGTTAAAAAGACCTATCTAACGATATATATCTCATTGCTATTGGAGGGGTGTACCAGCTTCCATACATTTTTGCCCATTGTCCTTTGACAAAGGATTGTTTAGTAAAGTGCGTTTCGGATATCAAACTCACGTCAATGTTTTCTGTATCTAGGACCGCCTGTAACTCATTTTGATGTTTAAGGAGCCCATTTGAGTTCCACGCCTTTATTTTAAGTGTTATTCATTTTTGATTATTTGAAAGAGCTGTTTTGGTGCTGCATTCTAGTTTTTCAATCTTTTATCAAATGTAGTAATGCAATTCAATATCTGATTATTTTATCCTTAATATTCGAAGATCCTTGCTCTGCAGCTTTGGACATAGGAGCAAATGTTAGTTCCTTGTGTAGCTGAGGGTTTTGGAGTTGCCCGAATACTTGCTTTCTGGCTTGTTTCTCATGTCTCATCAGAGGAAACTGTTGAGAAGTTGTCACATCAAGTTTCTTCTTAATATTTTTGTTTTTTTTTTATGAGTTGCATCTCTTTAGCTACTTCACACCCTCTGTAGTTTGCAGGGTGAGGTAGACCACAGTGCGTCTCACTTTGGCTTATCTTGCGGAGATTTGGTACAGTTGGCTGTAAGATGTTTTTCAGTACATTTTACACACCTTGGCTCTCTTTTACAATGTTTATGAGTATACCCATATGCCTGGCATTTCTTACATTGAGGAACAACTTTTGGATTTTTAAGTGGGTGTATTTCAATTTATCACCCTAATATGTGCTTAATGCTATAGATTTCGTTGAAATCTTCGTCATTATGGAAAGAAAAAACGAACATATTGAGTGGTTATTTACTCTTCTAGCTCAATTTGTAGTCAACCTGTTCTATTTTTAGCCCTTGCGTTGTAAGGTCATCTAGTGCGATTTGGGTGACAAGAAGAATGTAATTTTTTCACCACAACTCTTACTTGTCTAGCCTGTTTATTGTCATATGAGTGCCAGTGGTAGACTTTTTTTTTCAGTCAAAAACTTGGATATTGCTCCGTAAGAGTCTTCTGATTTAGCGTTAAATGATAAATTATTAGCGATTCGTCGAACGTTTCATAGTTTTTGGCTCCCTCTATAATGATTGGTTGCAGGGGAGGCATTTTTTTAACTGGCGGCTCTTTTGCATATTTTTGTTGCTGGGCGCTTGTTCTGGGTTGTTGTTGAGGAGAAAGTGAGTTGTTAAGCTTCCTTTTCTTCCTGGTTTTAGCCCTAATCCACTCAGTTTCTTTAGCGAGTTCAATATTCGACGTTTTCTTTTTCGAATTGAGCAAATTGGATACACTGAAAGCTCGCAGAAAGCTCTTGGATTTAAGAATCGCATATAAACTGCTCAATAACACCATTGACTGCCCACAACTAGTATCTAAGTTCAATTTCAGAGTACCCCGTAGACCACCTCGCAAACCTATAACACCATTAACTCCACCTCTTCGCCGTACAGTGTTTGGTGCTAATTCGCCTATACCCCGCATGTGCAAACTTATAAACGAACGCAGCGACCTGGTTGACGTCCACGCAGACTCAATATCGGTGTTTGTCAGATGCAATTAGAATTAGTATTTGGAATTATGTTCATTACTACAGTATTTGTTATTTAGTGTCTAGAATTTAAGTAGGTACAAGTCAGGTAAAAACAATATTACATATAAGTAAATTAATGTTAATTACAAGAAACATTTTGCATGTTTTTTTTTTTATGGTAGGTAAAATCATCCAATGACAAATCCCGCCCTTGGGCGGAGCGGGAAGTAGTGTCAGACTCTTACTGACTAAAAACCTGCCCCGTTCCTTCGTAGCCTATCGTGCCGGGGCCGAGCATTCCTTTCGGAAATAAACCCATGACCCCAGTAGGCTTCGACCCTGCCTGCCTGCAGTTAGCAGGCTGGGCCTCTTCGGTGTGCTGACAGCTCCTTGAGGCGCGCGGGAACAGAACGCGCCGTCGACGACTTGGGCTCGGTCCGGTCGGTTACCGGACGATCGGACAGCGTGCTACCCATTGCACGCCGTCCGCAAGCCCGCGCCTACGGTGGCCGGAAATCGGGATCGGAATCCCGGCGGCGGCTGGGGCGAGCGCCCCGTTGCCTCTGCCTGATGCGGTCGGCCTCCTCCTTTGCTAGCATTACTGCTTCGCAGAAGGAGGCGACCGCCTGCCATCCCTCCTCACTACGGACCATGGCCTGAACCAAGGCCCGGCGAGAGAGATCGCTGCCGCCGATCGCCCCCACGAGGACACGGCGATGCTCCGCCCAGGCGGGGCACACCTCTACAGTGTGCTCCACCGTGCGCACCTGCGTCGTGCGGAAGTTGAGAACACCGTGAGGTCTTTCCAACCACGCCCCAAGGATGGGCCTTATCACCCCAATTGTGGCGCGCCCCGAACGAGGTTGCGATAGTCGCTGACGCCATTTCGCCATGAGATCCCGCTGGAGCTCTGTCCGCCATGCCTCGACTTGTCGTGGCAGCGGAATTTCGCCCCGGCGTTGCATCTCCATGCGCTTGTCGTGCATGTGTGCAAGGACTGTTGCCTCCAGATCCCACGGCGGTTGGCCAGCAAGGAGGGTCGCCGCCTCGCGGGAGATCGTTCGGTACCCTCGCACCATGCGTATTGCCATGACCCTCCGGCACGCATTCAGCTGGGCCCTCGGTTGCTGTGTCAACGTCGGTGCCCACACCGGAGCCCCGTAGAGGGCCATGGACCGAACGATTCCCGCGTAGACCTCGATCACACGACAGAGGTAGTCGGGCACCCGGTGGTACCGGAGTGCCGTTCCAATGCAACTCCAGGGCAGGGAGTTGAAGGCGTTGGCAATGTCCAAAGACACTGCCACGACACACCTGCCCTGGGACACCGTATCCCCCGTCGTGAGGGCTCGCCCGCGCATGATGGCGTCCACCGTGGAGCGCATCCTGCGAAAACCGAACTGTCCGTCTGACAGGTCCGACCCCACCCTTGCAAGGCGCGCGACGAGGCGGTTTGCAATGACTCTTTCAAAGAGCTTGCCCACCTCGTCGAGCAGCACAATGGGCCGGTACGCGGACGGAGAGTCCGCAGGGCGCCCAGGCTTCGCTATGAGGACCAGTTTCCCCGTCTTCCAGCGAAGTGGGAACTGGCCCCTCTCCAGACATGCGCTAAAGAGCCCCCTCAATCGAGGCCCGAGAGCCTCCATAGCCAGAACCCAGGCCCTCCCAGGCAGGCCGTCAGGTCCTGGGGCGGTATTCTTGGCACTCAGCCTTCGTACCGCCACTCTCATCTCTACCTCGGTCACCTCTGGAACATCGTCGTCGTCGTCGTGGTCCGCGTCAGGTACTGCCGGTGTTGGCGGAGCCATAGACAGGGGGGAGTGTACCCCCCGCGTAGGGTACAGAGTGCTGACCACACCCTCCACGAGCTCGGGCCGGAGACTCTGAGTCAGTGGGGGAGCCCATGGACGGAGTTTCTCCCGTACCATCTTGTATGGGCGTCCCCACGGGTCTGCATTCAGAGACCCCAGCCAGACGTTGCGGGCCTCCAGTTTGGACCGCTTAATCTCCGCTCGGAGGGTGCGCTTCGCTACCCTGTAACCCTCGTACAGCTTCACCTCAATAGCCTCCGCATCCGGCGGGCGGTTGCGGCGCTTGCAGTACCTGGCGTACCGGCGTCGCGCGTGGTTGCACGCATTGCGCAATGCCGCAATCTCCGGCGACCACCAGTACAACTGGCGCTTGGCACGTCCTGGACGGACTCGGGGCATTGACGCGTCGCAGATTTGCGACATGCCCTCCCGGAACCACTCTGCCTCGACGTCAATGTCGACAGGCCTGTCCGGTGCTTGCACCCAGGCTTGTACCGTCGCGGCTTCCAGGAGGAGCTCCCGGTCCATCTGCCTCAGCGCCCATCGCGGACCACAAGGGCTCCGCTGGACCGGCGCGGTCGAGGTTTGGGCGGAGACGTCAAACCGGATGTACCGGTGGTCTGAGAACGTCTCCACCCCCTCCATAACACGCCAGTCGACGACACGTGGTGCCAGATCGCGGCTGGCGAACGACAGGTCCACCACTGATTCGCCCCGCATCCGCACACACGTGGAAACATAGTCCCGGTTTAGGAGGGCCAGGCCGGAGTCCTCAGCCCAGGCCTCTACCAACCGACCCCGCCCGTTCGTGTAGCGGGAACCCCAAGCCTCGTTCCAGGCATTGAAGTCCCCGCAAACTACCACGGGCAGGTCCCTAAACCCAACGACGACGTTTTTCAGCTCCATAAGGGAGATGTGGAGATCGCCGAGAGATCTGCTCGGGGATAGGTAGACGCCTACCACTGCAATGTCCCCGAACCGTGCTGCAACGCAACCTCGTCCCTTCGTGACGCGCTCGAGGGGCGGGGTACCGGCGGCGGTCGACCTAATTAAAGACACCGAGTCGTCTAGGTCCTGAACCCAGTCTGCACTGGGCAGGACATAATACGGCTCGGAGACTACGGCGACATTGATCGACCACTGCGCCATGCTCTGGAGCAACAGATCCTGAGCGGGGGCGCAGTGGTTGATGTTCGCCTGGAGGAGACGTAATGGAGCTGTTATTGACATTCCATTACGATCTCCTCCTGAGTCCTCTGTGAGGGTCCTGCCGCGGCGGCTGTGGCGGCGATAGCGGCGGTGGCTACGGACGCGGCTGCGGCGGTGAGGACGTCACCGGGGATGGGCCGGACCCTGTGCTTCACCTTGGTTGGAGGGTCGCAGGACCTGCAACCAGCCTGGTGGACCGCCTTTTTGCCTGCCGCCGCACATGCGTAGCAGTGCGGCGACTCACGGCACTCGGCGACTTTGTGACCAGGCTGACCACATCGGAAGCAACGGTCGCTGCGATCCACCTCCGCGGCGCAAAAGGCCCCCGCGTGGTGTCCCACGCGGCAGCGGTAGCACCGCAGAGGGCTGGGCTCCAACAGTCTCACCTGGGTGGAGACCCAGCCCACCAGAAGCCTTCGGCCCTCCCCAGTGATGGTTTTGGCCGCCGACACGGGGCAGCTGACCGTCACGGCTCGCAAAGCATTTTGCATGTGGTGTTTGCCTGTAATTGGTTGTACAGTTAGATTTAAGACACAATTGTTTATAAGTTCCTATCTATAGAATATCTGTAACAACTGTTGGTGAACCTTAAATAAATAAATAAACAAATTTAATGTTACCCCAAGCCAAGTCTTTGGGCTCACTACATTTTTGACCCTTGGAGCATTGATTTTCTTGGAGCATTGAGGCTTTGTACCTGAACCTTTTTGTCATTAACAAAGACTTCCAGCTTTTCTCTTTCTGACTTTTCTCGGAGATAACAGTCATATAACTGCCTATCCAAATCAGTTTTAATTTTAACCGTTGTTGCACACATTGTTACGTAAGTTAAAACTTAATACTTACTATAAAATAATTACTTAATTGCACTTGTTTACACTATAATTAGTAACATGGTCATCGCGGAGGCCTTGATAGACCGATTCGCAATTCCGTGATGACGGCGTTTTCGCAACGCTAGCAAATTTATTTATTTAACACAGCTTGGAAGACATACAGCTTATAAAAAAAAACTTATTAAAAAGAAAAACAACAATAGACGGCATTTAGCCAATTAGAAGTCCTCACGTGTAGTGGCAGAATTAAAATTGAGAAGTGAGCATAAACAAAATTTAACACAATGAACTTATTAAAAGGTTACAATTAAATACACAACATCAAAATTCAATAGTTAAAAACATATTACAGAAAGATAGGGAAGCAATTAGGTTACTTAAAAAATCTGAGGCCTATACGTCTTCTGGCTGACGTCACACTAGTCATAAAAGGGTCCAAGTCATGCTGTTTACATATATTATTGAACTGTCTACTTGCTGGTATAATAAAACTATTCTGTATAATTAGTTGATGCTAGAGGTACACGTAAGGGTTGATTATAGCGGAATATTTTTTGCGGCACATTAAAATAAAAAAGTTCGGGCTGTCAATATTGTTATTGAAGATTTTCAAAACGTACAAAAAGTCAGCAATGTCACGTCGATCTTCGAGAGGCAATAAATGGATTTTTTTACAGAGCCGAAGATAATCGATGGAGTGATAAGGAATTTTCTGATGAAAACATAGATATTTAATTAAACGCCTTGGATGTTTTTTTAGAGGAGCTAGTTGATGAATAAAAGGCTAATAATGATCTGTGCGGTTTATCTGAAATCACTGCTTATATAGGTACATTACTGGGCGAATGAACTATATCTATAGAGGGTACATAAATAAACTTAGTTCTAAGACGATTTGATTATTGAGAAATATGACGGTAGACTGCTGGCTCCCTTCGACGAGCAAGCGCGATGGTACAGGCGGCCAGCCCGCATTCCTTTCACTTGGCCGTATGCTCCTCCGATTTGTATGTTTACATACGTAAGTATGAGCCGCTACATTTTCAATGCGATCGATGTATTTATGATAACGCGGGTTCCATATTTGTGATGCATACTCTAGCTGACTTCTAACAAAGGTGCAATACAAAATTTTCAGAGTTTTAGCATTGTTGAAGCACTTAGAGAGACGCATTATAAACCCAAGCAGTTTAGAGGCTTTTTTGACAATGGCGTCAATATGGGTGTCAAAAACTAATTTGCTATCTTGATGAACGCCTAAGTCACGAACAGTATTACACCGGCGAAATATTTTATGTAGTGTATAAATGAAAATGTATAAATGTGATTAAATACTAGAAAAATTAGGTTGGTATTATTTTTTAATAATAAATTTATTAAAAAGCCCATTGCAATTAAATGAACAATTTCATTGTCATTTACGTAAATCATACACTATGTGATAATTAAGTTTCCTGACTTGTTGAAGTATAGTAAAATAATACCATTGTTTAAAACGGTAGTACATCTGACCCCACAAATTATAGACCCATTTCAGTGCTTTAAAATATTTGAGAAAATTATTTTACAGCAATTACAAAGATTTTTAATAGACATAAATTACTATATACTAAACAGTTTGGTTTGGACAAGGGGTCGTTCAACAACCGATGTCGGTGTTGAACTTGTGTGTGCATGTCCTGGGCATTTTTTCCGATTTGTCCAAGGCCTTCGAATGTGTTCTCCATGAAACATTAATCAGGAAACTACATCATTATGGGAACCGGAACTCCTCCCTGGATCTTCTTACTTCTTATTTTAGTGATAGGATTCAGAGAGTTGACGTAAACGGAAAAAGATCATCCGGGTCTATAATGTCAATGGGTGTACCCCAGGGCTCAATTCTTGGTCAATTTTTATTTCTTATTTATACACTAAGCAGCACATCTGAGCTCACAACAACCATGAGTAGCCAAAGATTGCGGTCGCTGTGGCCGAAATCGGCTAGATGGCATCATCATCATCATCATCATCATCATACACTAAACTTCTTCTTCTTCTTCTTAAACTTCTATCACTAAACTTTAAAATTTATTCTCCTTTTTTGTTTGCATCCATTTAATTGTGTAACACATAGCTATATATATATGTACCTATATATATATATATGACGGCTCGTTCAGGATGGTTCGAGCTCTGGTCATCTACCAGGTGGGCCTACGTGGGTATCGTGCAATGAATAAAAACGGTTAGGAACTGAATCAGTTTACTTCTCAATACATTTCGGTACAGTGCACTGTTATTAGGTAGGTACAAACAACAAAACGGACAGTTTCAGAACGTCTTGACTCTGCGACGGCCTGGCTTAGAGTGTCCGCTGTACTCGGCGGATTCTCCCTATCCAAGCTCGTACCCAAAGCGGAAACGGCTGACTCTGTCTAGGCGCGCCACCTCTATTTCTTCTAGTCGCCACTAGATGGCGTGCCTTGTTTTGTTGTCAACAAATCAACGCTGGATGCGGCACGGCCATCCTGCGAGACACACGTCCCCGTGTGTTAGTCATCATTACCACCTCAGCTGGAAGATGTCCACTGACGAGAAGTTCCAACAAGGCGTCCATCTCTGTGTGTTACTCTGAAACAAAATACATCTCGCAGTATCATATAGCTCGGTCACTCCTGACAAACCCTAGGAACCACTCTCGCATCGTGAGTGCGCCCCCAAGCACGCAAACTCACACATATAAAACCATCAATTCACATCTTGACTATGAGTGACCATCTACAGGTCACACAAACGTCTACTCCGTGCGGAAATCGAACCCGTAACACGCAGTCAATCGTTCAATGTTAGAACAATTCACACTTTACTCAATAAACCAAAATAAAAAGAACTCGGGTAATAGAAATTGTCATCCAGTCATGTACCAACGTTCATTGTTCTCATTATAAAGCCTTAGGAGCCCCCACAAGTAAACCACTCTAACGCCACGGCACTCATTGCCGAACACCAATCACAATTGCTCTCTCACATGTGCATCCACCACCGGCCAACGCCGTGGATCACATTGTGTATCACTCAATATGACTTCCGTCAGAGCTAAACGCGCATGTACTAGCCACTAGAGCCATCCTGTTGACCACGTCAACTACTCACAACGGTCACTACAGACCATGACTACCATCAGAGCTAAGCATAGCTACTGGAACCATCAACTTTACTACGCCCGACAGAGAAACTTACCCGCGTGCTCCACACAACTTAGGCTCGCTCATCACCACTGTGATCACTATCTACTTCGACTGGTACATGACTTTCTGACATCTTTCTTAACCTATCGTGGTAGGTACCTTTACAATACACACAACCAATAAAAATAATCCAGAACATTAATTATTTAGCTTTACGTGTGATTTTTGGCTACTCATAGCCCAGTAACCTCTAGTTACTCAACCATACCTGCACATCCCTCCAGGATCGCCAAGTCACTGATTTAATCGCAATACTGCGTACTCACAGACTATTGTGACCACTAGATATTGATTTCTATTAAGCTACGGCTATAAATCAAATCTCCTAAAGTCTAATCATCGTGTGAACTTAATTATCTCATTATATCGACTACTTTACTTTACCCCAATTTTATCAGTTATGCGCTGATTTTCTTCCTGTCTTTATTACTTCAAACGAATCTTTAAATGGATCTAACTTAGTTTAATTGCTCTCTTCGTCTCTAATCTAAACAAAGGCCCTTACCAAAAATGCATCTACTTCTACCTTCGTCAAATCAAACCTACCCTCTTATTAAGATACTACTCATTTTAAATTGCGTAACGCAAAATCTCTCACGATATTTAAATTTACCTAGGGGTCTACATCATGTTTCGTCATCAAAGGTAGAGAACGCGCGACTAAAATCGATAAGAAATGATTTCGTGACAAGAAGTCGCATGTGGCACTATTACAGGGCATCATCCGCTTTGGATTCAGGCATATCCCATGATCTCACCCGCCTTGGATCTAGTCTCCTTACTTGGCATCACCAGTCAAAAATCTAGTCACACACAGTGAAATCACACGTATAGGATCTAGCCACATCCAGTGGCATCACCTGCTAGGATCTAGCCGCACCCAGTGGCATCACCTCACCTTGGATCTAGCCTCGTAACGTGACATCACCCGCCTAGGATCCAACCATACCGAATGGCATCATCCGCCACGGATCAAACCGCGCAACTTAAATTTCATCATCAAAAACAAAGTTCCACTATTTCAAATGTAACGTTAATCCGGCTTTAGTCGACGTTCTCAAAACTACTTCAAGTCTCCCGACGCGATCGCGAACTCAACAGTTTCCAAAATAATCAAAATATCGACAACTCAAACTATTAAGTAGGTATTTACCGATTAGCTTAGGACAATAAAAATTGTCCGTTAGAAAACTCAGATCGCATTTCTAAACTTCAAATGTTTGTACTGGCCGTCCGCCGTCAGAAGCCCTACTGAAAGCCTGATACATAATCTAATTTTGTAAAATAAGGCGCACTATGTAAACGAGTTATTTTGTCTCAGATCATTGGTAACGAATACCGGTTATGCACGATTTTATTTAGTTCACAGCAATCTTTGCACATTATATCAGACCCGTCGTTTTTTTTTTAATCAAAAGAACTAAACTAACAAATACCGAATTACTTGATCGAATAATTTGCACACAATAATTCATCAACCGTTAACGCATTATTTTTAATTTATCTACCCCCTCACGCATTACTTTTAATTATTTTACGCTAAACCACTACTGTCGTCTTTATACAGTCAAAGATGAGTCAATTAAACGAATGAGTTTACTTTTTGTTACACGCGTTTAACGCCTACCGGTTATAAAATAATCCAAATAACCGACGATTCAACATCGAAACAACAGCAGATTTATGTCCTACGACACGTAGAAGTCAATAACGTCACGGACTATCACGTTTGTTTTTAACCGAAAGAGCTGGACTAGCAAACACCACATTACTTGGTCAAATAATAATTACACACAAATAATTGGCCTACCCGTATACTCATTAATTTTTCTTCCACGAGCAACTGAGGGTTGTTTTGATTATTATAATTGTTAACGTCGTGAACTAAGCAATTTTAAAATGTATCGCGGTCACACTACTGGAACTAAACTCTTGCGACAATATTTCTCGACCAAAATCGCAAATGGATGTTGGGCAATACACGCAATAAAATCTCGATTAAGCTATTATCAATTTTAACTACAAAATTAATGAACAGTACTGAGTATCTACACTAGACTGTCATACGTTATCTAAACCTGTTAATATTGCCATCCTTTGTATTACGTCTACCCCTAAATTTATATCACAGAGGGTGTCATCTTTAACGAAAGAGCACTCAGCTCCAGAATCAAAATGGAATGTGAATACCTGACCTTTTTCTGATGAAGGATCGACGACCCATACTCCCGTTGCTCGCTGCGTAATGCCTTGGCGCCATTGTTGCTACCACGCCTCTTCCATCAGGGCTCTGGATCTCCTCCCAGACATCTCCATATGACTTTGTTTTCCAGGGCCAATCCAGGCCTATCTTGCTGCCTCGTTGCCGGAGGTCTTGAAGCTTGAATATTCTTATTTTCAGCCTGCCTACGTCCAAATTTTCCATAGTGATTTTTGATCTGCTACTTGTCTCTCCGGGTCGAATTCGGGTAGATTCACAATCTGGGTAGAACGTTGTAGTTTGCTCTCTGGGGGTACAACGTTACCATGGTCCAACATTTGTTGCTCAGGATTAGGGAAAAACCCCAGAAAAAACCTAATCAGACCATTCAAGTCCATGCTTCGATCCGGGTCTTCATTTTCGATTTCGAATAATAACCGCCAATTTTCTTCAGTGTTTCGTAACTGTTGCTCACACATCTTGTCGATTCATTTGCACGATTTTATCCCAGTTCTGATGACGGCTCGTTCAGGATGGTTCGAGCTCTAGTCATCTACCAGGTGGGCCTACGTGGGTATCGTGCAATGAATAAAAACGGTTAGGAACTGAATCAGTTTACTTCTCAATACATTTCGGTACAGTGCACTGTTATTAGGTAGGTACAAACAACAAAACGGACAGTTTCAGAACGTCTTGACTCTGCGACGGCCTGGCTGAGAGTGTCCGCTGTACTCGGCGGATTCTCCCTCTCCAAGCTCGTACCCAAAGCGGAAACGGCTGACTCTGTCTAGGTGCGCCACCTCTATTTCTTCGAATCGCCACTAGATGGCGTGCCTTGTTTTGTTGTCAACAAATCAACGCCGGATCCGGCATATATATTTAAGCTTATGTATTATCTATTGTATATTTTTTATCTATGTAGTGTTTATTTTATTTATTATTTATTTTGTTTTGCTAGGAATACATCGCAGATTACCCCCTTTTTTAGTTTAAGTTCTTATAGTCTATCCTAAGGTTGTCTGGTAGATAAGACCGCCATTGTACCCATAGACATAAGTTTCCGAGATTTTTTTTATTATTATTTTTGGTGTACAATAAAGTTTATTCTATTCTAAATGACTTGCCTTACATCATAAAAGATAACCATGATATAGTGTTAATTGCAGACGACACTTCGTTTTTATTTAAACCCAAACGTCAGCAGCAGGTTACTGATGATATAAATATTGCCCTTTCAAAAATAGTACACTGGTTTAATTGTTAATAACCTGCTTCTTAATGAAAAAAAAAACTAACTTCGTTAAGGTTACGATGCCTCATGTTAGGCAAGTGGAAACTAGTGTGCTAATAAAAGGTAATGAATTGAGGCCTGAAGATACTACAGTGTTCTTGGGCATAACTCTTGATGTTAAGCTTCAGTGGGGCCCACACATAGATAAGTTGTCAAAAAAACTTAGCTCTGCAGTATACGCTGTTAGACAAATTCGAAATCCAACTGATTTAAAGACAGGCCGTTTAGTTTATTTCAGTTATTTTCATAGTGTTATGTCGTACGGTATTCTGTTATGGGGAAATACCGCCTATGTATAGACGATTTTTATTCTGCAGAAAAGGGATATTCGTGCCATTTATAAACTAAGCTCTCTCAGAGATAAATTTAAAAATATTAATATTTTGACTGTGCCATCTCAATATATCTATGAAAACATTTCACACATATTTCACACAACCCAGTTCTGATGACGGCTCGCTCAGGATGGTTCGAGCTCTGATCATCTACCAGGTGGGCCTACGTGGGTTTCCTGCAATGAATAAAAGCGGTTAGGAACTGAAGCAGTTTACTTCTCAATACATTTCGGTACAGTGCACTGTTATTAGGTAGGTACAAACAACAAAACGGACAATTTCAGAACGTCTTGACTCTGCGACGGCCTGGCTGAGAGTGTCCGCTGTACTCGGCGGATTCTCCCTCCCCAAGCTCGTAGCCAAAGCGGAAACGGCAGACTCTGTCTAGGCGCGCCACCTCCATTTCTTCTAGTCGCCACTAGATGGCGTGCCTTGTTTTGTTGTCAACAAATGAACGCCGGATCCGACATATATACGTATATTTTTTTTATCTTCTTTTTTTACAATTATGAGATTGCTTAATTTAAAATTTGACATTGACAACTACTTTTATTTATATTGTTTTTACAATTTGCTATATTTACTTTTTAAAATTACTTTTTTGTAAATTTTATTATTGTGAATGTGGGGATTACTTTTTCCTTTTCTTTAATTTTAACATAATGTCTGGCAGTTATGAGTACTTTTTACGGCCTGCCCAAATGTCCTTTCTTTGGTATTGTTCGTCAAGTCGTTGAACTCCATAGTAGTCCTGAGTTGAGCTCCACGAATACTGACAAATGCTTGCACTGACTGGACAGGTCCACTCAAAACTGTGTGGTTCTTTCTTCAAAAGACCATCTCAGACTCCAATCTGCATGGTTCTCATATGATTTGACCATTACATGTTTGTGTATGGACTTTAAAAAAGATTTTGACCCTGAGTGTTTCGGTGTTTCTTCTCAGGGTAGTCAGCTAGGAAACACCGGCCTCATCTAGTTTAAACCGACGAAAAAAAAAAAATTGACGTGTAAAATTGTTTTTAAAAACCTATTTGCAAAAATAAATATCATTTATCATTTACGATTTTTGGAGAATGTTGCATTTTAAGAATGTGTCATTTTAATAATGTGGCATTTTGCTAATGTGGCATTTTGAGAAAATACATTTTGCTAATATGGCATTTTGCTAATTTGGCATACTCTGAAATGTGTTTATGGGAAAGTGTCATTGTGCGCCTAATCTTTCTAAGCTTGGTTGGTACAATTTTTATAGATTTAATAAAACAAAGGACACTATATTAATATTTTTTAATCATCTTACCAAATAGGATTAATATTTTTATCCAAAATTTATCCATGAAGCTGTATCATGACGTAGGTCACTCCAAACCTGGAAACAAATGCTTCGATTGTCCGGATCAATTTAGACTAGAACATGAATTAATTATAACTCTCATTTTACATTCACTGGGAAGTTACATAAACAATGAAATATCTTAATTTTAGATACCCTGATTTTACCAATGGTCTTGAATTTATTGATTTTCTCTGTCCACTTTCAGCTTCCCTAACTTTCCCGGACCTTTCAGAAAGTGGACAATTTCTGCCCAGGATAAATGTTTGATAATGTAATAAGCAAGATCATTTGTTCGTGTCTGGGTGTAATTTAGTATCTGGCTGGCTTATCTATAGTAAGTATTGTATTTATAAAATATACAACTATGTTTATTAGTTGTCCAGTACTCATAGCACAAGCTCTGCTTAGTTAAGACTAGATGGCATTGTGTGAAAATTGCCTGCGGCTTCGCTCCCGCTCTACGCTACTCTATCCTACTTTACCCTACTCTACTCTACTCTATCCTACCCTACCCTACCTAAAAACCTTTTCCTGCCAATAACGATCACAACAAAAAAAGAATATGCGAAGTTGGTCCAGCTGTTCACGAGATTTGCGCTTAGCATCAGGAACAGGGTCCAATATACCGGTGGACAGGACCATGAAACCTCTTTTAGGAGTACACACAATCTCCGGATAATACGCGCCGTGTTCAGGAGTACTGCATTCTGGATCAAGCCCTTAATCCAACTACCTAACGAGAGCCTCCATAGATGTTGGTCGAGGTTCTTGGCTATTAAGCCATTGGCCATCATGACTATCAGCACAATTACTGCTGTGTCCCTTACCACATGTCAACAACCTCACGAGTAAAGTCAAGATACTTAGTTTGTTTATCCTTCTCAGCTTTCAGGAGGTTCTCGTCATGAGGGAACGTTATATATATCAACAATCATTGCGCGACGCTAGTCGATCTATCACTACTAGGTTTATTGGTAACAGTCTTTACAGTGATGATAGATCAATCTCAATACAACCTGATGCCGCCATTTTTGAGAACTGGGTCGGGCACATACCTATAGTACGGTACTTACGATTCCACATAGTTGCTGGTGGATAATCCTGGCTGTAAGGTTGTGATGCAAATAGTCTCCGTTAGCTAGAGGACAACACCCAGAAATAATGTGTCGGATTAATTTTCCGAGACTTACGATCGCGGGTTCACAAACCCCGACTTACTGAATTGCAGATCGTTTTGGTCAAACCCAGCTAGGCCGTGAAGCTCCTTCTGCCATACTTCCTTGGAGTCATTAGTATCCATTACTATAGGTTTTCGCCAGTTCTCGTTAGCCGAGGAGAACTGCGGGAAGCTTTTGTCCACCGCCACCACATCTCGATGCATCCCCACGTCGGTTTCCAGGAAGTATTCCCTGATACTGCATACCTCACGGTTGTGAAGGGTCTTAGCATTTAAGAAGCCATGACACGCTCTTCCGCAGGATATACAGCCTCATCACCGATGATCGTGGGTGATGCATCCAATTTGCGGTAAGCAGTGTGCGGTCTTCACTAGTTTAGGTGTCGAGTTTCGTCGTGAGTCCATTTGGGTATGCCGAAAGAGTACATCAATACCGGCATGACCCAACCGTTGAAGGTGCGTACCTTGTTCCCTGCCTTGTGCCTGTGCCTGATAAAAGACTCTAAGGTGTACAGTGACACTACTGTAAGGTGATCAACGTTCAACGAATTTTTCACGTCAGAAGCATTGATGCTTAACGCTACCGACATTCCCAAATGTACAAGTATTTATAATATATAGTAAGTTTCGCTTGAGCAGCTCCATCAGTTGCAAGTTGTTGGGGGCAAAGAGATTTAGATCGTTCATGTAAAGAAGGTGAGATATGACCTAACCCCCTCCTCTCAACCGGTAGCCCAAGCCCAAGGGGTATACTATATATATACGTAAAACTTTATTCCGACAATCACAAATACGAATTTCAAAATACCGATTATATACCGAATTTTGAACCATTCTGAATTTCATAATTCCGAATGTTTCAAAATTCCGAATATAACAACTCCGACTTATCATTACTCCTATTTTTATAATTCCTAAATTTCAATATTCCTAACGTTTATAATTACTATTCTCAAAATACCGAGTTTCAATAGATCGATTAACAAAAAGTCAGACTTAATGATAATTCGAAACATCAAAAATACGAATTCTGATTATTAAAATACCGATTAATACAATTCCGAAATAAAAACTCCTTATAAAACTGAATAGCAAGACAAACACAAGTGTACAAGCATACATGCAACATGCAAGCAGGCATGCAGCATGTAGCAAGCATTGTTTCTGTCGCGGCTCCGGCGCTGCAGGGTTTGGGCGGCCCCACGCGAGCTTATCGTCGCAGATGGTTTTAACGCTCACCACCGCAGCTTCGGCTTGATGGCCGGCTTCGCAGGCCAGCTTCAGCCGCGGCGACGGGACTTCAAACCGCCTGCTCCTCAGCTCGCGGGCCGCCCCACCTCTCCGCGCATACGCGGACTTACATTATACTTTAGGGGTAGGGCAGACAAGACTGCGTGAAGTCGGTTTTGCAGCTATTCGTTTCTGTCACTAAATTTTGTAACACAACATGTTGATTTTTAGTTTATTCGAAGTATTGAAAATCGGAATGTCGATCGTTTTTCGGACCATAAACCCTTCGAGCATTTAATTCTTCGAACGTATGAAAATCGGAAAACTAACAAATTGCATTTACGACTTTCGATAAAATAAATTTCGTTATTTTTAATAATAGACATTATAATTCTTAGGACTTTTGAAAATCGAAACATCGAAATTCAGAATAAAATATTTCGGCGTATTTGGGTGTTCCCAAGCCCAAGCCCTCCAGTTGTGTGCTGAGAGGGTTCAAGGCTAGGCAAAGCCAAAGTGGACTCAGACTGTCGCCCTGGAATATGCTGCGCTCGATCCTTATCGGTTCACTGTTCTCCTGGATTTGTCGATATCCTAGATAATAAATAACCGTCCTTCACTGCTCCGTACACGACATCAGGAAGAAGTGCAGAGTTACATCAACTTTATACAATTCCAGCACCCTCATGAACCATTTATGCGGCACTGAGTGATAGATCTTTTTATAATCTATCTAACATGTCGACAGATCTCTTCGAGAACGTAATGGCGATATCAATGAGGAGCAGCACCTTAGTACCACAGGACCCGTTTCTACATCTATTCTGAGAAGCAGACATGATGGATTTTCTCTCAATATGACTATTGATTTTGGCTCTCAGGATGGATGTAAGAACTTTTTAGACAGTCGCGTCAGTAAAAACGTGATTGGACTATCATTTTAAGATTCCACTGTACTACCTAATTTATGGAGCTGGTGGGTTATTCCTGTCGATAAAAACTGGGGCAGCGACTCTGACTCAAGGGCGGACTAGAATTGAGATGCCAAGCGAGCATTCGAACTTGAAACCATTTAATCCAGAAATTATGCAGCCCGTCCAGCCCTGGAAATTTCAGGTTGGGTAACGGAGGAACTGCACGAGCTATATCGTAGGGGCTGATGGTAATAAAACCGCCATTTCTTGCAAAAGATCGCACGCGCGCTCGTCTTCCGGAGTCCAATTACCCTCGGTGTGACTGACAGGTACCGACTAAATTCTGCACCAGAATGAATTCATGGTGTCTTCATACGGCAGGCGCCCATCAATCGCTCCTTGGTCCGGTCGCTCCCAAGCCCTATACACCCACCTTTCGTTGCTTTTGAATACATGATTCTAAGTGTATCACTCCATTCGCCGCTTGTACCGACGAATACGGCTTGCCCATGCATAAATTTTCTCCTTCAGGAAGTCGATACGCTCGTGGCGCTGGGCAAATAATCTCGAGGAATAATATCAGTCCCCGAAAACGCTCGCCTCACAAAGCTTATCACCTTAGGGCGAGTGTTGCCCTCCCTGAAGCAGATAAGCTTGCCGATGAGTGCTCTAGCCTCACCGCAACGGCGCTCTATCCTGCCCTGCCAAGCTGATACAGCTAGTCGTGCAGCTCTGTTACAATTAGACAACTTACGAGAGCTACACGATATGCCGCTGCAACCGCACAGTACAACATCGAGTGGGTATCGGTAAGGTCTTTGTTGCTATCAAAACAATTTGCTAGTTGCGAATCCAGAGCACACATTAGCGCCTTATTTCTTTTATGTATGGGCAGACGCGGTAGACGATGTCTAAGCCCTGGCGGTGTAGAACGATACTTACGGAATGCATCCTCCAAAGCGCTCCTCACACGTTCAATGCACTACTATAGGACTCACGGATATAACCGATCATCATCATCCGCGACCCGACCACATTGGTGTGGCCGGGTCGCGGTGAAACGCTGGGTTGCAGTTGCACCGGCCGGCCGGCCGGGTGGCGGATCAGGTGGGACACGGCTACTCCGTGATACGAGTCGAAGTCTATCAAGTACGGCGACATCCAGCATACAATTACACTGGATACCCCGCACCTGATCCGAAACTCGTTGGGCCGAAACGTTAACAGCAGTAAGCTGTAAGCACGGCGTCGTCACCTTCTTTTGGCGCAGGTACTAACCGAACACGGCAAGTTTGGGACGTACCTGTACAAGATTCGTGCGAGATGACGCCCGGGTGTCGCCACTGTGCGGACCACCCGGCGCACACAGTTGAGGTGTGCCCCGCTTGGGAAGAGCATCGTCGTGTCCTCGTGGGGGCGATCGGCGGCGGCGATCTCTCGCGCCGGGGTTGGTTCAAAAGCAATGAATGGAACAGGGTAGGTTTTTAGTCAGTAAGAGTCTGACACTATTTCCCGCCCCACCCAAGGGCGGGATTTGTCATTGGATGATTTTACCTACCACAAAAAAAAAGTAAGTTACAGCTTACTTTTTTTTGTGGTAGGCAATAAACAATTATTGTGTAATAGTACATTTTGATACAAGTACAAAAAGTTGTCATTGCGACCGAGGCGGAATTCGCATGAGTCGAAGACGAGTGTGTTATGGAGCAAAATTGCACGTGTATCAAACGACATTTACACTTACGAAAAAACACTTTCTCTGAAAATTACAAAGCATTTTTGTTAATTTTATACCGAAGAAAATTTTTAAAAGTTGCCATACATTTTAGTTTTGATTTAGACGGCAGCAGGCTATCACAACAATATCTGGCGGCGGCGGCGTAGCATCTAAAGGATTCCCTTGAAATCAATATTTTTATCACAAATAACACCAATAAATAGGTAATAATTATAATAGTATTTAATAGATTTTTTCCCGCGTTTAACCTTTGCAGGTTGAAGGAGAAGCAAAGGTATCAAACCGTTATACATCCTACTATTAATAAAAATAGAAATTCAAATATTTTTGAATTTAGACCGCCGATAAATGTTAATTTGTTAGTAATAACAAGTTATTGTGTAAGTAATCATGTTTAATTATTATATTCTGTTCATCAATTTTTCTTATGATTTTTTAAGTTTTGTTCTATATCTTCAAAGTTCATCATCAGATCAAAAAGATATTTTTATGGGACCAATTCGGAAGAATATACTTTCAAACAAAATAAGAATTTTCGAAATTGGTCTACAATTGACGGAGATATAAGTGAACATAGAACCTCCTCCTTTTCGAAGTCGGTTAACAAAGTCGCTTCCCGCTGTCTGTCCCTATGTATGCTTATATCTTTAAAACTACGCAACGGATTTTAATGCGGTTTTTTAAATAGATAGAGTGATTCGAGAGGAAGGTTTATATGTATAATACACTAAACCACACTACACTAGCGATACTGATCGCTAGTGTAGTGTGTGTGTAGTGTCGCTCCTACTGAGGAGCGACACTATCGAGGTCTTCATCAGTCAAACAATATTCGTGATCAGTACTTTCTTCCAGAGAAAAAGAAACAATTCAATAAATAATTTTACCTTTCTATAATATTAATGTGGATGACTATCTGAAAGTAGCTGCGAGCGCGGGCGGGCGGCTTGCTTCAACTGGCGACGCGGACGAACAGCATGGCGGCGGCCAGGGGCGCGGGCAGTGCCGGCAGCGCGCACGTCCCGGCGTCCGCGGCCGCGGCCCACGTCATGCGGCGCATGCGCAGCACCGATTCCGTGTCGTGCATAGTGGCATTCACTAAGTCCGAGTACTGGTACAGCGACGTGAAGACGCTGGTGGCGCTCTCCGGTGGGTCGGCGGTAGCCGCGGCGCACTCCATTGGGCCCATGGACGTGACGCCCACCTGCACACCACGGAATACCACGGGCCCGCCGGAGTCACCTGCGCACACACCGCGCGCACCTCCTGACCTCTTTGGCTGCCCCACACCGCACATGCAATGCTCCCACGTGCTGCGCTCGCATGACGTCGCTCGCAGACGTACCTCAAACAGCTCCTCGCCCAGCGCCGTGTGCTCTGTGCCCCCAAAGCCCAACACCTGCACACCAGAGATACAGCTGTGACCACAAGTTTACCAGGCAGCGACACGTGCTCCTGCAAGTTCCTAAAGCGCTGCGCTGGCTTAGTTGTTACCCTACAGTATACGAGGACTGGTCAATACGTCTGTTACTTTTCGAATTTCCCGCCTCTAAATTGAAAGAGCAACATTGCCCCTGTCAACAGGCATCTGTCAGTTAACTCCTTTGAAAATTTGAGCAAGCTGCGTCATTTAGTCTGTTTGACAGCAGTTGATAGCAGACTACTGCGTGCGGGAATAGAAAAAGTGAATATCGTGTACCCGTTAAACATTATTTATTGCCAAAAAAAAAAAAGCCATCATTCCAACCAAATCTAAACCTGATAAACACTATAGGGACTCAGCACCATAAATTCCAATGGTATAAAAGTCGTTGCTGAATTTCGTTGCGGCTGTACAAGCACGGAAGATGCCGAACGTTCTTGACGCCCAGTTGAGATTTCCACACCCGAAACAATCGAAAAAATTCACGACATGCTGTTGACCGATCGGAGATTGAAAGTGCGAGAGATTGTGAAAGCCATATACATCTCATACGGCTCGTTGGTTTCAATTTTGAATGATCACTTGGGTTTAAGAAAGCTTTCCGTAAGACCACAGCACACCAGAGATCAAACACCAGTCAAAACAGTTAGTTTCTCGGGTTGAATCGGCGCCAAAGAAAGCCAAGTGGGTTTGTCAGCCAAGATTTGCATTTGCATTTGGTCAAAAAGTTCTTTTCCAGAAAAATAATGCAAGGGTACACACGTGCAGTTTCACTGGGTAAAATCCATCAATAAGGCTACAAATTGGTCCCTTATCCACCCTATTCCCTTGATTTAGCTCCAAGGAACTATTTCTTGTTTCCATACATAAAGAAATGACTCGGCGAAAAGATTTGACACAAATAATGAAGTCATCTCTCAAATAAATAGTTTTTTGATGATCTTCACAAAACTTATTTTTTGGAAGGGATAATAAAATTGGAGATTCGCTGGACAAAGTGTACAGAGCTCAAACAAGACTATGTTGAAAAATTATATGGGGTTTTATCCAAAAACCCCTGTTACATTCAAAATGTCTCGGACTTATTGACCCTCCCTCGTACGTATAAATAGCCTAATAACATTCGGTAAACCGTGTATGTGTATGGTCTATCATATAGTTTACCGTTCATCAGTTAGATGTTCACTGCTTGGCTACACGGGGAGCAATATCTATTATTGCTGTCACCTGTACTTCCTGGTTTTCGAGGAACTTGAGGTTATACAAGTGCAAGCTGCGAACAGGATCCATCGGGGGCTCCACCTCGGGCCGAGTTGTGAGCTTCATAGCCAAGCTCGTACGAAGCAGCCCCACGTCATGGCGCAGGATTGTCACGTCCACGCCACGGCCCTCGTCCTCTTCCAGCACCTTGAAACTGCAAAAAACAGCGGTGAAAGTGAGACGGAACACGAAGTAGCAGTAGTCAGCTTCGGGGATAATAATAATAATAAATAAATAATAAGACGACGTGGTGGGGCTTGCGCACACCAATAAACCCTAGGTAGTATTGGTAGCGTTTGCTTCGCCGTAACATGCCTAGGATGAGGGGCCAGACTAAGAGATATACAATCCACAGGGCAGGTATGTGACGAACTGTTAGGCATTAGTGACCCCACGGACCTGATCTCCCGGAAGAATTCTCGTTCTTCATCTCTGTCTTACCTTTATTGGTCGGCCGTAGTGAACACAGACGAGGAACAGAGCTCCCACCTCTCTCTTGCCTTTATTGGCTGGTTTGAGTGGAGATTCGCAAGAGCAAACGTGCTCGAAAGAAGGATGTATAATCCAGTAAGGTGCTTGTAGGGATTCTGGCCGTACTTCTAGGATTGTCCTGATAGCCGTGGTATACCTCTCCATTCCTCAAGCACCTCAGGGGATGTTGCCTTCTTGCTGCTACGTCACTTCGTGCTAGCGGCCGTTTTTAGGGGCCCATTTATTGACTGTGCAAGTCACCCCCTGCCTGTTTATCGATGAATATTAATAACATTGTTTAGGCAGGGGCCATAGTTTTAGCATAGTTCCTAGTAACCAGTCCACTTAAGACTCCAAAAACCATAGCCCTATTGTCTTTATTTTCAATATGTCACAATAGTTTTCACCAACCAGGGTTTGTCCTTGGATACACTAGCATTGCGCGTACAGGGATAATCGTCGGTTGGCATCACGTTCGATTAAAAGTATCTAAAGGGCCTCTGCGAGTTGGTTTCGGCTCCTAGTATGCCTTCTAAAGGAACAGGACTTCAGGGTCCTGTGATATATTGACACATATACAAATAATAATAATAATATTTCACAATTAGCCCACAACGCTGTCTAGCCTAAAGATAAGCAGAGCTTGTGTTATGGGTACTAGACAACTGATAAACATATTTATATAATTTTTAAATACATTCATATTATAGATAAACTACACACAGACACAGAACAAATGATCGTGCTCATCACACAAACATTTGTCTTAGGTGGGATTCGAACCCACGACCTCCGGCATAACATTCAGGGCCACTAACCACTAGTCCAATAGGCCAATCAAATATAGGAAAATATAGGGATAATATGAACTTACTCGGGATGGCGGTACATGTAGATCACAGCGGCTACTTTGCTGTCACGCGAGGACGGGCGGCGCGTGTCGTACAGGACGTAGGCGATTTGCGCCGTCACACAGTGTGCGGCCGTCAGCACCCAGTGGTCCGCAAGCACGGCGCCCGAGCAGCGCGTGCCCCAGTAGCGGTCCAGTAGCATGCACGTCGGCGGGAACGTGCTCAACGCTGCCGATGCCCCGCCAAACACACGCCGCGTGCCTACCTCTGGCCGCTTACTCGCCGCCGTCGCGTTCCCCATGAAGCGGTAGAACCGGTGCCGGCTGCCAACCACGTCCGTCGCGCCCGCCGCGCACGCCAGCACCAGCACCGCCTGCAGCAGCGTATTCAGCATCTCGATTCAGGACACTTTAGTCGGCGCCTGACACATTCTGTCACCGCTATGTGATACGCTCAAAGATTTTATAAACTATCCCTAGGATATATAAGATCCTCAGATACGCTACGGACTAGTGACACGGTGGGACGAGAATACGTGACAGTCGTGACGTGTACTTGTTTCTGTAAATATACAATGAAGGTTACACTCGTTTATTGAAAAAGTTCTTAGAATTTTTTTTGAAAGAAAGTTTAAAGTGAAAGAGGTAAAAAGCAAAGAGTCTGTCTAACGAAAGCGCGACCTGAGAAAATGAGGTCAAATCAAAAAATATTGAATATGGTATTACTGTCATACTAGGAGAATTTTTTTTTGATACTTGAGTATTTTTTTGTATTTGCGACAATCGTATAATTCTTTTTGACGAACTAGATTCCTGATATGAGGAACACAAAATGTTTAGAAATAAATATACTCAACCAATACGCTTTTAACAGCATCACACACTCAGAAATATTCAATTCCCTTACAAAACAAAAAATAGAATCCACACATACTTCTTCCAGCAAGTTAGAGAGATTAGATCCTATGTTTCAAACAGAAATGAGTCAAAAAGGGCGTCCCGTTGTCCTCAAAGTTATTAACCACTTCTTTCAGACATTAGCAGTCGAATGGGAAAAGAAGGGCATTGTCATCAGCGAAGCTAAGTAATTTGCGTTTCTCTGATAATATTGTCCTGTTCTCTCCTACAGCCACAGGACTAGAGCAAAGTGCTGGTTGGTCTACATATAAAAATGTTGAAGACCAAAATCATAACCAGCAGCTCCAAAAGGAACGTACACGTAGGCGGACAGAATATAAATACGTCTTAAAATATATTATTGTCCACTTGGGCCAAGTAGTCTCTTTCTGGGCCAGGTAAGACAAAGAAATAACGTGTCGAACAGAAAATACCTGAAAAAGTTACTGGTCCATCAAGGAACTATGTAAGGGCACTTTGCCCATATCACTAAAGCGTAAGCTTATGGACATGTGTAATCTCCTCATTTGACCTATGGTGTATACAGACTTGGTCTTTGACTAACATCCAAAAGTCTAAACTCAAGGTTTGCCAACCGACCTAGATGTCTTTCTTAAGAAATGGAATGTGAGTAAGGGACTGAGACCATTAGAAAGAGTGGATGGCTTTTGCACAGCAGTAGAACAATACTGGATAGCTATAATAACCAATACAATACAAAAACGAGTAAAGATTTATTTATAGGTATAATTACTATTCTATCAAGAAAGTCACTGGAAAAGGTGAATAACACAAAATGTTGAATTTTATCATCCTCAAAGTATGCTATTTCATCACATCAATGTATAAAGTGCGGTAGTGAATATATTTCTTCTTAAAGCTTAGTTTTAAGTGTAAAGGTTTTTTCTCCAAATTCCTTAACGATTCAATGTTTTATTATTTATTTCGCGCAGTCCTTGAATATCTTCAAGATTATCTATATACATAAGAAAAATTATTATCATATTGTAAAATATATCTAATAGTCAGTCAACAATGATCAAGATTATAATGTCATACTAACTTAAAAACCCGAGATCAAAAACAACTACTTTCTCTTCTTGTTTTTCTTTAAACTTACTGATCATAATATTTCACAGCTTTCCTACATAACTTTTTATTGTTTTACCCATGATAAGCAATTATATTTTTAAAATCAATCTGTTACAAATTACTGACAATTACAATCATAGACTTTGACGTGCTTTTGACGGCAACATAATATTATTGCCAATTTAATTAAAAAAAAAAAAAACTCCAGGTCGCGCTTTCGTTAGACAGACTCTAGCGACTTCAAAGAAAGAAAGAAAAACATTTTATTTAAAGGAAAAAGGCGCAAAGTTAGGACTAACAAATTATAATTATACTTAGTGAAAAATACGCGTCACGTCCGCGCAAAACGGCCGAATGCTCAGTATAATACCGTGACCACACGCAAAATGCGGTGAGTCTACGGCGCTGGTTTTCAGCGTGGACCGGTGACGGCCTCGACATAAAGATGGACGGTATTGTGAGTATAGATTTGAAAAAGATAGATAAATAAAAATAAAGGACGATGCGTCAAAACGCCCAACCAACTCCTAAATCGACCTACATATTTGAAATGTATTTCAATCAAAAGATCTTGGAAAGGCAAGAATTTATTACTATTGCGACCTCTCTCAAAAGTATGGTTTCTGTTATTATTTGGTTTAGGTTTTATAACGTGAACTACCTCTATAATTATCTGTATATGTTTCTGTGTAATGTAGATGTTTACTTAAATTTCTTTATATTTTTTGTCTTCGTCTTTCATTCATTCTTTATTGTACATACATACAGTTTAAACAAACAATAAAAGGTCAGTGGATGTACATAGGCGAGCTTAACCCATAATTGGGTTTTCTACCAGCAAACCGAATACATAAAAGAAAAAATGAGAAAGAACCTTACATTTGAGGATATACAATAATGCACAACACAACTTAATTATATAAATAATTACATCTAACTTAAAACTAAAAGTATACTAAATAGATATGTGTACAGCATACTATACATAAACATAATATATACAACATATATATAAATATATAAATAATAATAAAACATATACATACATATTTACGGGTCATGTTGATAGGAAATGTTCCTTAATTCTTCGCCTGAAAACCTCTAACGAAGGGCTAGCCCTCAATGTGTGATTGTTTTAGATTAAATTTTTCTACTGTTTTTGGATAATAGCTCGCCTGTGACTATACTGTGTATATATTTAATCTAACGTCTTCTATGTTTTCTTTTTTTTTGTCAATACTGTGCACCTCTGTAAGTGACGAATTCACTATGCTTAAAACTGTATGCGTTTTTGTTTGTGTATGTCTTAGTGGATAAGTCGTTGAGGTGCCTACTCAATAAATAAATAAATAAGATATTTTTATGCCTAGAAACTTATGTAACCTAACCCAAGTGTTGCAAACCTTAAATATATTCATAACATAGTAGTAACTATTTAGTGATCTGTAACATAGTACTCGTACTATCATGCATTTTTGAAAACGGCTCGACGAGCTCTGTACGCTTTTTTTATGGTAGGTAACATCATCCAATGACAAATCCCGCCCTTGGGCGGAGCGGGAAATAGTGTCAGACTCAAAAAAATCCGTTCCTTCGTTGCCCATCGTGCCGGGGCCGGGGCTTCCTTTCGGAAGCTGACCCATGACCCAAGCAGGCTTCGACCCTGCCTGCCTGCAGCTAGCAGGCTGGGCCTCTATGGTTTGCTGACAGATCCTTGAGGTGTGCGGGAACAGTACGCGCCGTCGACGACTTGGGCTCGGTCCGGTCGGTTACCGGACGATCGGACAGCGTGCTGCCCATTGCACGCCGTCCGCAAGCCCGCGCCTACGGTGGCCGGAAATCGGGATCGGAATCCCGGCGGCGGCTGGGGCGAGCGCCCCGTAGCCTTTGCCTGATGCGATCGGCCTTTTCCTTTGCTAGCATTACTGCTTCGAAGAAGGAGGCGACCGCCTGCCATCCCTCCTCACTCCGGAGCATAGCCTGAAACAAGGCCCGGCGAGAGATATCGCTGCCGCCGATCGCCCGGCGGGGCACACCTCTACAGTATGCTCCACCGTGTCCTCCGGGTGTTCCACACAGTGGCGGCACCTGGGCGAATCCTCCGCACGAATCCGGAACAGGAACTTAGCGAACTGGAGTTCTGTACGCTTGACAACTGTTTAAAATCTGACGGCGAGTACCAACCGATTTGAAACAGGTGTCCTTTCGAAGCGCCTAATTGAACACAGTTTTTTTTTATTATGGGAACATACCTTGAAGTATTGGGTTTAGGTTTTATAAAATATTTTTTTAACCTAACCTAACATCAAAACGACCCCCAACTCTTTTTTTACCAACAAATTTGAAATGTATCTCAATCGGAGGATCTTAGCAAGGCGAGATTTTTGTAATGTGGCGATATTTCCCCAAAGTAAGGGGTTTAGATTTTATGAAATACTAGCTTTTGCCCGCGGCTTCGCTCCCGCTCTTACGCCCTACTCTATCCTACTCTACCTTACTCTACTCTACCCTACTCCAACTTTTTTTTTTACTTAACGGGATAAAAAATATCCTATGTCCTTCTCCTGGTACTAAGCTACCTTCCCGCCAATTTTCAGCCAAATCGATTCACCCGATCTTGAGTTATAAATAGTGTAACTAACACGACTTTCTTTTATATATATAGATAGATTTTATTTTGACCTAACCTAACCTACCCCAAGTGTTTTTCTCACGGTCATACATTTTTGAATGGGGCTCGGTATATCATTCGAAAGATCTTAGTTATAGGAGAATTTTTTACTACGACAATATCTCTCAAAATTGCGAGATATATCGGGAAAATCACATATTAATATTATTATTTTGTGCATTTTGTAGAATCGTAAAAAGCTCGCCGAGCAAAGAAGTAAAACACTGGCGTTAGTTTAAAATATATTTTTTTATAAAACTTACACCCCATACTTTTGAGGTATGCCGCCTTGATAAAAAAAAAAAAAAACTCTAGTCAACTAGATGCTACGCTTGACACCTGTTTCAAATCTGTTAATACTTGTCAATAGATTTGAATCAAGTATCATTTTTGGGGATAGTTTTTACGCAATGCTCTTTGTCAAATGTTTTTGTAAAACCGTACAGAGATATAATTTTTTTTAAATAAAATAAAATATATGTAGGGCATGCCATAATTATGACGATAAGTCCACTCTTTAAAGAGTGGCTGGAGCGGCAACACGGCGCACACTGGGACCCGTCCATACAACGTAATGCTCAAAACTCGATTTTCAAAAAGAGGGAATTTAAAAAAATAATCTATGTAAGGGTAGACTTAAGAATGCGTCACATCACTTCTAGAAATACTGAATCAGTAACCGCTATCTGCTGCCCAGTGCATCAGCTTAATGTTTACTTTCTATCCACATCCGCTAACATTCGTGAGTTTGTAGAGAATATTAAAACATTTATTTCCGCAAGTAATCGGCATATTTAATTGAAGTGCATCATGGCTGCAACTAGGCAAGGTATGGTTATTCTAATATTGTTTTATTTGAACGTTAACGATTATTACTTTTGGATTAATGACTAATTGTATGTGATAGTATGGTTTTTCATGTACTGAATCAAACATTTCTTATTTTTTCCTTTTTGCGCAAAGTTCTATTGCTAATCTCTTCAGTTCATTACTAATCAACACCTCGTAGATATTGTAACAAATATTTCAAAAATAGAACTTTGCGGCAAAAAGGAGAAAATAAGAAATGTTTAATTCAGTACATAAAAAACCATACTATCACATATAATTAGGCATTAATCCAAAAGTACTAATCGTTAAGGTTCATAATAACAATATTAGAATAACCATACCTTGCCTAGTTGCAGCCATGATGCACTTCAATTAAATATGCCGATTACTTGCGGAAATAAATGTTTTAATATTCTCTACAAACTCACGAATGTTAGCGGATGTGGGTATAAAGTAAACTTTGAGCTGATGCACTGGGCAGCAGATAGCAGTTACTGATTCAGTATTTGTAGAAATGATGTGACACATTCTTAAGTATAGCAAAGTAGGTGGCCGCCCTCATTAGGCAACGGTGCAGACGCCGCCGGGATTCCGACCACCGTAGACGCGGGCTTTCGGACGGCGGGCAATGGGTAGCTCGCTGTCCATCCGTTCGGTAACAGACCGATCCGAGCCCAAGTCGGTTACGGCGCGCACTGTTCCCGCGCGCCTCAAGGAGTTGTCTGCAAATTGTAGAGCCGAAGCCTACTGGGGCCAAGGGTTAGGTGAAAATGAAACCCGGGGCCATGAATCGAAGCCAATGAATGAAACAGAATAAGTTTTTAGTCAGTAAGAGTCTGACACACCCAAGGGCGGGATTTGTTATTTGATGATTTTACCTATCATAAACGATAAAAAAACCTCATCATTGTGCACTTTGCAGTCACTTGGCACAATCAGGCACTAAGCACATCGTAATTGGCATTTGGTTCTTGGCACTTAGCTCTTGGACTTGGCACTTTGCTCTTGGCACTTGGTAAGGTAAAGGGCCCAATAACCGTGAAGTTTTGAACTTCCCTGACTTTGCATGCGTGCTAGGCTAAAACTAGTGGACTTATATAAATAAATTTTATATGACTAGTTAGATAATTTAATATACTTTTAGTATATTATACTTCTATTAAATTAGTGTAAATGTTAATTATCAATAAACCAAAAATAAATCAAAAAGGGCTGATTGTACCAGTACCCGGTAGAGTTGTACTAGTTAACGTTAAATTGTCCCGGAATCCGGTAATTTTAACCGCGAATTTGAACTCTATTCCTTTACGTTAAAGTTCACAGAAATAAAATATTTTCAAATAAAAAGAGGTGAAAATAATTAGGGTCTCAATTTAACAAAAAAAAAACATGGTTCGTTTTAACTTTTAATGTTTCTTTTTTAATTTATGTTGTACAAATTATAGGTTAACACTAGTAATATTTTTTTCATCTTGACTAACCTTTGGTATAAAAAATATCACTAACATAAATATATTTACAACTTTTAATTAGAAACAGTTGTTTTAAAACAAACATAACTTTTTATTTGAGCCTAAATATTTTCTTAATCACTCATTATAAGTAGGTAAAACCAGGAACCTCTTTTTTAATATATATAAACTAGTGCTTGACTGCGATCCCACCTGATGGTAAACAGGGATGCAATCGTTAATGGCGAGGCGCACTTGTATATTAAGAACCTATTCACTCCCTTGAAGTCACCTAAATTATAATTGGACGGGAAAACCGCAGCAGGCAAACTGTTCCAGTCCCTTGATGTACGCGGTATAAATGACGAAGTAAAACGCTTAGTCCGGACCATAGAAGTTTCAACAACGTAAGGGTTTTTTAAGGTAGGTAAAATCATCCAATGACAAATCCCGCCCTTGGGCGGAGCGGGAAATAGTGTCAGGCTCTTACTGACTAAAAACCTACCCCGTTCCTTCGTTGCCTATCGTGCCGGGGCCGGGCCTTCCTTTCAGAAACTGACCCATGACCCAAGCAGGCTTCGACATGCCTGCCTGCAGCTAGCAGGCTGTGCCTCTACGGTTTGCTGACAGTTCCTTGAGGCGCGCGGGAACAGTACCCGCCGTCGACGACTTGGGCTCGGTCTGGTCGGTTACCAGACGATCGGACAGCGTGCTACCCATTGCACGCCGCCCGCAAGCCCGCGCCTACAGTGGCCGAAAATCGGGATTGGAATCCCGGCAGCGGCTGGGGCAAAAACGCGCCCCGTTGCCTTTGCCTGATGAGGTCGGCCTCCTCCTTTGCTAGCATTACTGCTTCGCAGAAGGAGGCGACCGCCTGCCATCCCTCCTCACTCCGAACAATGGCCTGAACCAAGACCCGGCGAGAGAAATCGCTGCCGCCGCCGATCACCCCCACGAGGGCGATGCTCTGCCCAGGCGGGGCACACCTCTACTGTGTGCTCCACCGTGTCCTCCAGGTGTTCCGTCAACGTGAGGGTGGGTATTCGCCGTACTTCGGATTGTCCGATGGTAGAACGGAGATGGCGGGATTAAGTCATGCAGTTCCCGCGCATACTCAAATGTGCATTCTGAAAAAAAAGAACCGAAAAACACATTTTACACGATGCTTGAGCACAGGCGTAGAGTAGCCACTCTACGCCTGTGCTCAAGGCTTTAAAGATTGAACTTAACCAAATCTGGATCACCAATTAGCCTCTTCGCTCGCCTTTCCACCGAGTCCAAAGCCGCTAGGTGACATTTTGTAGCACTAGCCCATATGTGGCTGCAGTACTCCACACACGACCGGACCTGTGCTTTGTGTAACATTAGAAGCTGTCCCGGTGTGGAGTACCGTCGGACTTTTGCAAGAACGTCGAATTTCCAAGCAGCTACCTTGCTAATGAGGCGATAAGTCTCGTCTTTGAGGCGTGGCTGGGAAGACCTCACGGCGTCTTCACCTTCCGCATGACGCAGGTACTAACCGCACATTGCAAGTACGGGAAGTACCTGTACAAGATTCGTGGGGAGGTGTCACTCGGGTGTCACCACTGTGTGGACCGTACCGAGGACTTGGTGGAGCAAACGGTAGAGGTGTGCCCCGCTTGGAAAGAGCATCACCATGTCCTTGTGGAGGTGATCGGCGGCGGCGATCTCTCGCGCCGGGCCTTGGTACAGGCCATGCTCCGGAGCAAGGAGGAGTGACAAGCGGACGCCTCCTTCTGCAATGCAGTATTTCTAGCAAAGGAGGAAGCCGACCGCATCAGTAACGGTGCTCACGCCGCAGCCGCTGCCGTAATTCCGATCCCGATTTCCGGCCACCGTAGGCGCGGGCTTGCGGACGGCAGGCAATGGGTAGCTCGCTGTCCGTCCGTTCGGTAATAGACCCGACCGAGCCCAAGTCGTTTACGGCGCGCACTGTTCCCGCACGCCTCAAGGAGTTGTCAACAAACATAGGGGCGCAGTAGGGTCTATGATAAGGACGATGCATACCAGGGGCGTGGAACCAAGGCAAAGAAGGAACAGGGAGGTTTTTAGTCAGCACACTGGCGGGATTTGTCATTGGATGATTTTACCTACCATAAAAAAGCTACTTTGGCTTTGAAATCAATGAACCGCCCAAAGTTAAGGTCGGAGGAAATTTCGACTCCCAAAAGCTGAAGACAGTCGGTGCAACCCACATTGTGAAAAGCAGGAGCCAAGGTGAACGGGCTCCTTTAGGCGATGAACAAACACGCTTGTGTTTTGGCGGCGTTGAATCCTACCAGATTGGCTTCGCCCCAGTTGGAGACTGCCTGAAGTGAAAAATTCGTATGCTCTACCATAGCCTCTCTTTCAGACTGGATTAGCTCCTTACTAGCCCGAGCACCTGGCAAGTATCTCTCTATAACAGTGCTATCATCTGTATACCTATAGATACCGGGTGCCAGCAGATCGTTGGTATGCAGCAGGAATAGAGTTCCAGAGAGAACAGAACCCTGAGGAACCCCGACTCGTCATGGGCTCTTATGAGCATCCATCGACAACTCGGAGAGACTATTTACTCAGGAAGTCGTTTACCAGTTAATCGGACCAGAGGAAATGCCGTACGCTAGAAGTTTACTCAAAAGGCTAGCGTCCCAAACCCTGCCAAAAGTCTTAGAGGCGTCTATGGAAACGGCAATCGCTTCCCCATTCCTCTCGAGGGCCTCGCCCTACAAGTGGGTGCATACACTAGTAGGTCCCCAGTAGACCGACTGCGGTGAAACCCGTAATGTCGGTCACTGAGGAGATCGTTACTTTTCAGGTATGCCATGAGGCGCGAGTTCAATACATGCTGCATAATCTTGCAGGGTATGAAGGTTGCCGAAATCAGCCGACAGTTGGCAGGATCGGCACGACTGCCCTTTTTGGGCAAGGGTTGCACGTTGGCCAGCTTCCAGTACTTGGGCACTATACCAGTCCTAAATGAGAGGCGATACAAGCGCGTCCATACAGGAGACAACTCGGGCGCACAAGCCTTGAGAACTATTGCTGGTATGCCGTCTGGTCCACTAGCTTTATTCACGTCAAGACGACACAGTGCTCTCAGAACTTCTTTGTTCCTTATACAAACCTCAGGCATCGTAGTGTCGCAGAGAGGCAGAGTCGGTGGAGTAGCACCGCAAGTGTCAAGACGAGAATTATGGGTGAAGAGAGATGCAAAGAGACTTCCTTTTTCTCTCGCGGTATGAGCTAGTGTTCCATCATCCAGTGGAGGCAGTGTGGGCCGACAGAAATTCGCTTCGACCGACTTGGCAAGGGACCAAAAAGCTCTGCTAACGGATGGCTCTGCAGAGACTGTGCCCTTCCTTCTTTCTTCTTTCTTGTGTCTGTGGCCTTCCTTAGTGCCTTTTTGTAGGACTTGGCAGCTCTCTTTTTTGAACTCAGATGCGGTGCATTGCGGTCACGGCATCAACCCAGGTGAGAAACGCCGAATTCTTACGCTCTTCAGCTTGAATGCAATCAGCGTTGAACTGGCGAGCTGAGCCTCCGATGACTACGTCACTATAAGGGATGAAATACTCCATAACTTGACGTATCACATTGGATATAGCATCCCCACAGCTCGACGGACTTTCAGAAGAGAAGCAGACCTGCATCCAAAACAAACCAGACACCTAGTAACTACATTCTATTGAGTCAACGGAAAATAGTACTTAACGCAAGGCAATAAGAACCGTGACGGATTTAAATGCAACTGTTAATGCATGTCCCAGTATCCGGCAGAAAATATTTAATATAAACTACAGTTTCAAAGGAAAATGAGCCCTATTTCAAAGCAATAAGGATACAATAACGGGTTTCGGTGCAACGGGATGGTAGTGTACCAGTATCCGGTAAAAAACATCCGAATTTACCGGGTACTAGGTCTAGTAGGGGTTTGTGAGTACCAATAGATGTAAAATGCAAAAACATTTACTTTTCGGTGAGATTTACCTTAATTTATAGTCTACATCGTTAAATAATACACACAATTTTTTATAAAGATTAACACTTTTACCTTAATTTTATCCATCGAAGTATGGCTAGATGATCTCTGCGACCGGGTGGTCTCGTAGTTCACTGACAGAACTTTGAACTTATAGATAATTTTACTATAACGTATTTTTAAGTTGACACAGTTTTTAAGCCTTTAAACTTTTTGGTGAGTATTGCCATTAAAATTGTATAAAATAGTACTAAGAATAAATTGCCATTTGCAAACTTTAATTTGATTTTGGTAGAAAGACGCAAAAAATAAAAAACTGACTAGTTAACGGGTACTGGGACACTACCGGGAATACGTACTTCTACCTTATTTGGCAATTGGTACTTGGTAATTTGCATTTATCACTTGGCGCTTGCGACTTGGTAGCTGGACTTTGGAATTTGGCACTTTGTACTTGGCTTTTGGCTTTTGGCACTTGGCACTTTGTACTTGGCTTTTGGCTTTTGACACTTGACACTTGGCACTTGGCTCTTGGTACTAGGTACTTGGCAATTGCCACTTAGCCCTTTTCATTTATCACTTGGCACTTTTCATTTCTCACTTGGCATTTTTTATTTATCACTTGACATTTCGAATTTGGAACTAGGCACATTTTGCACTTGGCATTTGGAATTTAGCACTTGGCACTTTGTTCTTGACGCTAGGCACTTTTTTTTTGCACGTGGTACTTGGCTATGGGCACTTTGCACTTATCACTTGGCACTTGGTAATTGGCCCTTAGCATTTGTAACTTGGCACTTTGCAGAGAGCAGTGGTTGCCGAGTGGTAACAGTCCCGACTTACGAGTTGTAGGTCACGGGTTCAAACCTAGCCAGTCGCATTACTTTGTGTAATTTATTTCATTACCCCTGCTCTCAAAATGGTAAAGGAAAACATTGGAAGGAAACCGGCATGTTTTAAAACCAAAAATTTGAAGATATGGGACATCTACCAACCCGCTCTGGCGGATTACGGCCCATTCCCTCTTCTAGAGAGGAAGCCTGGGTGAGACTCGGGCAGTGGGAACAGTATAAGGCTGCTGCTATGCTATGGTACTTGGCACATTTGGCATTTTCTTTTAGGCGTTAAGGCCGCCTTTGTACAATGTTTCATTAGTGCATTAAGTTTTAAATAAATAAATTTGGCACTTGGCACTTAGCCCTTGGCACTTGGCACTAGGTACCTACTTGTCGTTTTTATAGTATATCACATACTTATTTATCACTTGTCCTATAATCGTATGATATCAACCGTCGAATCCGACTCGGCTGGGCGGCTTTTAGAAAGCTGCGCAGTATCTTCTCATCTAACATAACAGAGTGTCTCAAGACAAAACGCACCTTTAAAGTAAAACCGTTACTAAACGAAATTATGAAATTTTATAGGGGAGCCAAAATTAGAAAATAGTCACTGTTTTTTCTAAATAAAATCTGAGCTCATGGTTTTTTAAGATGTTTAATGAGTTTCTATGATAGATCTCTGTTTATATTATGACATGCCATTTAAAAAAGTTATTTTTAATATTTACAGCTTTATTTATTTTGATTTATATTATTATAGTAACACTTTACCATTAATTTTATTTGTTCGTTATTGTAAAATTACTATGAAATTACAGTGCAACTAATGTTACTAAATAGAAAATTAATTGAAACTTCATAATTTAATAATATTATTATATAATTAAATTAAAAATCACAATTTTTTCATTATTGCGATGCAATAATGAATATATTACTAAAAAAATAAATAAAAAAACTTTCGAATTTAAAAATGTTTTATTACAAACTAGAGATCCATTCAATCACTTGGAATAATAAATTATTGATCAGTCTTGATAAATTTGTACCTTTAAATCACAGCTAGTACGTATCTTACTGTCTTAACTTTTAATTATCTTATCCTATAACATTTTACAACACTTCGACTAAAAACAAATCAACTGGAAATAGCAATATAAAAAAAAATATATATAAAAAAATAAACATAGTAACAATCACAGCCTCATTTCTCTATCCACGAAAGGTACTTTGAGCTAACAAAAGTAATGTTCACTTCTATCACTTAATTAGAATAATAGGTAAGTCAAACCTATTGACATAATAATAATTTTTTTTTATCAAAAATAAACAAAATCTCTTTAAAAATAATGACATTCTAAAAATTGTGTTTATAAATCAATAATCATCAGTATAATAATATTAGACAGCAATGCTAAAACAAGATGTGATTGTAATAAGACAATGCGTAACTTTGTGGTATGATATTACTGTCAATTAAGCTTTTTAAATCGCTGTTTTTTCTGTCACTTAATTTTAATCTTGACTGATATAAAGGCTTGAGCTGAAAATTTTGAAGATTAGTGCTAGTACGTGTTCGCGACGAACGATTATTATGGAATTTTATTTCTTTGAAATCTGTATCTAAATTGGAAGTTTTATAATAAATGCTAACGTGGTTCGAATCTTGAAGTTTTTCAAATTTAATTATCTTAATGTCACTTGTTTTAACTGTTTCTCCTTCAGTATTCTTTGAAAATTGACCACCGCATGTCTCTGTAAGATTTTTTATATCAAAGAAATCTGAATAGCACATTTCGGTAACATTGTAGGGATTGCCTTTCTTTCGTGCAGTTCTGATTATGGTCACGTATTGATCTGGTGTGTACACAGGACCAGAACGTAAGCACTTTGTGACGGCTTTTTCTATCACAGAGTGAACAGAGTCATTTTCGTTTTGTGTATGGCCACTAATTAAATATTTGTGTGTAATGGACTTTATTTTAAGAACAGTTAAGGCAATATACATACATAGAAAACATGAGCTTGTTCTTTTGCTGGCCACAGCAATTATCTGAATAAAATGTGATTTGCAAATTATTATCATTTATTTCTGACGCCTTCTTTGTCAGATATCTCCAGACACACGTTGCTATTTCGTTAGCTCCTCTTAGTGCCTCGACCTTGCTCCAAACAAAACAATCACAATAGTCTTTTGCTAATTCACTTATTGTAAAATTACAAACATTGAGCTTACATTTGTAATATAAAGTAGATACATCTCCTTTCGGAAGAGGCAGTACTGCCTGTAGGTCATAAACAGGCAACAATGTAGTTTTCTTGAACCATTGTTTTGTCGTTTGATTTTTCCTGGCGACATAATTCTTTTTCAAGCTGGTGTTGGTCGTATCTGGTCTTTAACTCTACTGTTTTATTAACAGCATTTTTAAAGCTGATGCATAGTTCGCACTGGTCTTTTTTAGGTCTGTGAAAGCCGATGTTGTAATCTTCATTGAATACTCTCCTGTAGGTATGAATTTTAGCAGCTTCAACACCATCATTCAAGCATTTCGTTTGGTAGTCGGTATATAGATCTGTAATGCTTTTACCCCCATCAATGAATTCACGAGTCGTTTGCTGTCTTAGGTAATGTGAATCTATTCTTGGTATTGTGTCTATATGGTTTTTTATTCCTGTAATGATATCTGAACTTATTTTGTATTGTTTTCCATGTTTACCCTTTTTTTCTTCTTCAACCGTTCCTGCTTGGTTTTTTTTTACTATGACAGTTGCAACAGGTCGATTATTAATGGCCAATGTGTTCCTAAAGAAAAATTTACAGATGCGATGCTTAAAATTGTTAATCTCGAATGAAAATAAATGTTTAGGTCCTCTATTACTATCATGAACTTTATATTGATATTTAGGTTTAATAACATCAATACACTTTGCAATATAATCTCTTTGTCTAGATAAATCTCCCATTTTCCAATAATTGTCAAAAATAATTTCTCTGTCTTCCTGTTTGATTATTTCGCTGCACTTTAGTCTACATTTTTCCCCACATGGTGGTCCTATCTGCTTCTTTGGCATGACTTTTTTAGACTTAGACACAGTTTTATATTGCTGACCACTATTACGAAGTCTTTTAGCATCTTGCCTCACGGATAGATTTTTAAAACCTTTACGCCTTCGTTTGATCGGAGTTCTGTTTTCTTCTGGAGGACTCAAATTAATTTCTTCAACCAGTGGCGCAGGAATACTACTTTGAGGCGTTGGGCTAAATGATACACGCCGTGGTGGGGTTTCCGGTACGTAATCAGGATCACAATCTGCTTCATCAGGGGAAAAATCCTTACCCGATTCTGACGCAGATGAAGATGATGAGCTTGAGCTTATTGATGATGAACTCGAAGATGGTTCTGAGCTAGTTGAATGGGATCTTGCTCTACTGCTAGGACCTGGTACAATATCATCTTCTGGAGCTACTTCTGGAAAACCAGTATCGCTCAAATGTGGGTTTGTCATTTCGTCATCAATTGGATGAGCATAACATTCAGCTTCCATAGTCTGACTAGCGTAGACTGAGGACGGTGGTAGCGTTTGCTCTTGCAATAAAGAAGGAGTATCAATATTTATTGGATTTGCATCGCGTGAAAAATTGTTATCCAGATCGTCCATGGATATTTGCTTGGGGTTTTCAGTGTTTACAGTATCTTTTTTAGATTCCATAGCCTCTAAAATACGTGACAAACGCGGGTTTCGGAAATGCGCCATGACCTGAAACAAATAGTTTTATTATTTTTATCAATTATTAATATAAATGATATTTTAACAGAAATAAATTCAGTTATTATTATGAAAATGTTAGTAGTAAAGTGATACTATAACAAAAGGTGTAATATGACATTATCAGTTTCATACATTATGGAGTCAATTTAAATATTAAATAGAGTTTAAACAAAATGTAATATTTTACTTCTTAAATGTTAATACAAAAGGTACGTTGCTTAAAGAAATAAACCGTGACTAATATAAATGTCCCACTATTGTCATTAAGTGTATGATTTAATTTACTCATAACTCATCGAAAAACTGTGACTAAAGAAATGGTAACACTCTAGAGATAAACGTTATTGGATTAATATCTAAAAAAATAAAGGCAAACTGTGACTATACAAACTGTAACATTTTATCAATGAAATTGAATTGTAAATTGCGTAATTTCATAACACGAAAACTGTGTCTAAATAAATGGAAACACTTTACCTATTTAAAAAAATCAACAACTTACCTTTCTGTGACTTCAAGCCGTATTTATCCAAATAATAACACTGTTGTTTTAAACTTCCGTCATCACTCTACCACGATCATGTTCTTACTGGTATAGACACAATATTGTATTTAGCGAGCCGATCATAACTCGGTTTAGTAACGCTTTGATTTACTACTAGATGGCGCAAATCACAAAATTGTACAAAAATAACAAATTTATCTTGTAGTTTACGTTTATTTTAGATAGATGGCATTGATACCTTAATTCATGAAAATTTTCGTTTAGTAACGGTTTTACTTTAAAGGTGCGAAAAGTCAATGATCAGTGCGTTTTGACTGTGATGACATATTATTATGGCTCTGAAACGTGGTCGCTTACAATGGGGCTCATCAGCAACTAAGCTATGCTCGGAGTTTCCTTGCGTGATCGAATCAGGAATGAAGATATCATATGAAGATATAGAGAGAACCAAGATTGCCGACATAGCACGAAGAATCGACAACCTAAAGTGGCAACACGGTGGAGCACACTGTAGAGGTGTGCCCCGCCTGGGCGGAGCATCGCCGTGTCCTCGTGGGGGCGATCGGCGGCAGCGATCTCTCTCGCCGGGCCTTGGTTCAGGCCATGGTCCGTAGTGAGGAGGGATGGCAGGCGGTCGCCTCCTTCTGCGAAGCAGTAATGCTAGCAAAGGAGGAGGCCGACCGCATCAGGCAGAGGCAACGGGGCGCTCACCCCAGCCGCCGCCGGGATTCTGATCCCGATTTCCGGCCACCGTAGGCGCGGGCTTGCGAACGGCGTGCAATGGGTAGCACGCTGTCCGATCGTCCGGTAACCGACCGGACCGAGTCCAAGTCGTCGACGGCGCGTTCTGTTCCCGCGCGCCTCAAGGAGTTGTCAGCAAACCGTAGAGGCCCAGCCTGCTAACTGCAGGCAGGCAGGGTCGAAGCCTGCTGGGGTCAAGGGCCGTTTTCTGAGAGGAAGGCTCAGCCCCGGCACTATAGGCAACGAAGGAACGGATTTTTTTGAGTCTGACATTATTTCCCGCTCCGCCCAAGGGCGGGATTTGTCATTGGATGATGTTACCTACCATAAAAAAAAACCTAAAGTGGCAGTGGGAAGGGCACATTTCTCGCAAAACAGATAGGCATTGAGGCCGAAAGGATCTGAAGTGGTGACCGCGTACCGGAAGACGCAGCGTTGGAAGGCCTTCTATAAGATGGACCGATGACCTGCTAAAGGTTGCGGGAATCCGATGGATGCGAGACGCACAGGATCGCTCATTGTGGTGACGTTTAGGGGAGGCCTATGTCCAACAGAGGATGTCTTGGGGCTAAAATGAGGATGATGATATCGCATAATTGTAATTTTTGTGTATAATTGTAAAAAAAATTAATTGATATTCAATTCTCAAAGTCAAAACTGCAAAGTCTTGAGCATCGCCGTCGAGTTGCTGGCCTGTCGGTTTTCTTCTGTTTGCAGTTCGGGGAGTGTGCCACCAAGTCCGTTCCATCATCAGATCACTAGACGTACGGCGTTGCACCTTCAATACAGTGGACATCCCTCCTATACGTAGAAAGCGTTCTGGGAACACATTCATTATGCGTACAGCTAAGGAGTGTAATTCCCTGCCGGAGTCTATGCCAACCGGTCTTTAAGTCGAAAGTGAATAGGTTACTTCTAGGCAAGCGTGCTTCATCGTTGGCCACATAATCGCTTACCATCAGGTGAGATACTTGTATATGTGAACTTGCTATTGTTCATACCATAACATATGTACTGTAAGACCTGGGCCTTACAATAAACCCTTGATAGCGATGACGTTCCCGTTGCGAGAGTGCCTTTAAAGTGTAAAAAGTAAATACCCACCATTTGGGAAAAAAAACCCTACATTTGGGTAGATTGGATATTTACCGGCTAGAGACCCATCTCTACTCACGATACGATTACAACCACTTCTGAAAGCTTGTAAGCTATTTACCGAAATAAAAATTTACTTGTAAACAGATATGCTAAAAATTTTTTCGAATGTATCGATTTTAATAGTTATTAGATGTGGATCCCTCGACTAGCCAATGATTTTTTTTTTCAATTATGATTTCATAAATGTTGTGCTTGTAGGTATATAAATATTATATGTCTCTAAAAAGAAAACAGGGTTTATGTTACATATTGTATACAGGGTGTCCAGTAAATAGCACGACATACTGCAGGGGGTGATAGCTAGGGTCACTACCTCTCAATACAACACAATATATGTTCAGCAAAATCTTACGTATTTACAGTTTTACAAAATTTTCCGAAATACCGAAAAATCTCTACCTTGAAACAGATTTTTAAGCATCTCGTAGTGAAAAAATCCTTTTCTAGTACTTTTTTTTACATCAAATTATTCGTGAATAGTTACTTTACTCGTTGATAAGTCTTTTTTCTATCAAAGACAAGAATGTTTTCAAGAAATACTATTTTTTGTTTAAATTTGCACAGAACTATTTTCTTATCACTTAAGTTTAACCTACAGTGGTGAAAAAAAAATGTATGTGGCTGTTTTGTACAACAAACTTAAAAAATAGCTTGTTTAATGGTGATTTTGGAAAGATACAATACTAGTACATATTCATTTTAAATAAAAAATGGTAATTTAAAAAACTAAAAAACCCGACTGCTTTTCTGAGCATTCATGAAAAAGCCCTAAAACAAGAAAATCTGGCAGTCGGGACCCATTCTAGAATTGAGAGCACATACCTATATTACTCCAATCTATTGACTAGACGGCTGACTTTCTAGAATGGGTCCCGACTGCCAGATTTTCTTGTTTTAGGGCTTTTTCATGAATGCTCAGAAAAGCAGACGGGTTTTTTAGTTTTTTAAATAACCGTTTTTTATTTTTTATTTTTTTAGTTTTATTTTATTACGATATCACTTTCAAAGTAATTACGAATCTAAAGACACCTCTCAAACTAAAATCCATCGAGCCGTTCAGGTCGCAGAGCGTGCCAAACATTTGAATTTGGCGCAAAAAATCCGCCATTTTGTTTTTTTTAATATTTTTATATACCCAGTGTCACTCTCACAGTAAATACGAATCTAACGACACCTCTCAAGCTAAAATCCATCGAGCCGTTCAGGCTGCAGAGCGTGCCAAACAATTATACATACATACATACTTACATACATACACACATACATACATACATACATACATACATACTCTCGAAAAACATAACCCTCCTTCTGGCGCAGTCGGGTAAAAATACGAAAAATAAGCTATTTTAGTTAATAAGAGCATTTTATTTTAAATGCAAGTAATGTGACTTTGAATTCGAATCGTTGTAAGGTCGTACTACGGTTCGAATTACAAATAATTAATCTACAGCCGACCGGCCGGCCGGTCTGTAAATGACATCTTGAAGGATAAGGTGATAGTAAAAAAAAAAGTTGTCGGGTCTTGTTCTCGTTCCTGAAGCACTATGTCTTCGTCAACAACTTGAGGCCGTCCACCGCCACGTTGACCAGGGAGTCTGCCTTCCATGTAGGAGTTATGCACTCTGGTAAACATTTCATGGTGTGGATGTCTCCTATCGGGAAACCTTTCCCTGTAGAGGGTTTTTTTTTTTTTTTTACGGTAGGTAAAATCATCCAATGACAAATCCCGCCCTTGGGCGGAGCGGGAAATAGTGTCAGACTTTTACTGACTAAAAACCTACCCTGTTCCTTCCCTGCCTTGGTTCCAGGGCCCTGGTATGCATTTTCATACCTTCCCAGAGCCCCAGACTAGGCCTCGACCCTACTGGGCCCCTACGGTTTGCTGACAACTCCTTGAGGCGCACGGGAACAGTGCGCGCCGTAAACGACTTGGGCTCGGTCCGTCTACGGTGGCCGGAAATTTGGATCGGAGTTACGGCGGCGGCTGCGGCGTGAGTGCCGTTGCCTGATACGGTCAGCCTCCTCCTTTGCTAGCATTACTGCTTCGCAGAAGGAGGCGACCGCCTGCCACTCCTCCTCGCTCCGGAGCATGGCTTGAACCAAGACCCGGCGCGAGAGATCGCCTCCGATTGCCCCCACGAGGACACGGCGATGCTCTTCCCAAGCGGGGCACACCTCTACCGTGTGCTCCACCGTGTCCACCGGGCGTTCCGCACAGTGACGACACCCGGGCGTCACCTCCGCACGGATCTTGTACAGGTACGGCCCGAACTTGCCATGTTCGGTTAGTACCTGCGCCATTCGGAAGGTTATGACGCCGTGAGGCCTTTCCAGCCACGCCTCAAAGAGGGGCCTTACCGCCTCAATCGTGGCGTGCCCAGCACAGGGTTGCGACAGTCGTTCTCGCCATTTCACCATGAGATCTCGCCGGAACTCTGTCCGCCAAGCCGCGACTTGTCGCGGCAGCGGGGATTCGCCCCGGCGTTGCATCTCCACGCGCAGATCGTGCATGCGTGCAAGGACTGTTGCCTCCAGATCCCATGGTGGCAGGCCAGCAAGGAGGCTCGCCGCTTCGCGGGATACCGTGCGGTATCCCCGAATCATCCGTATGGCCATGACCCTCTGGCAGGCGTTCAGCAGGGCCGCCGGTCGCCTTCGCAGCGTCGGCGCCCACACAGGCGCCCCGTAAAGGGCCATGGACCGAACGATGCCAGCGTAGAGCCTCCGGCAGGAGGCGTCTGGACCCCCCAGGTTCGGCAGGAGCCGCTTGAGTGCAGCCGAAGTCCGATTAAGTTGGGGAGCCAAACTCAAACTCAAACTCAAACTCAAAAGCATTTATTTCAAATAAACCATTTACAGGCACTTTTGAAAGGTCAAGGTGTCAGTCTGTCAGAAAAAAAAATGATGCTAATTGCACATTCCAAAGCGTAGATCTCTATGGAGAAGAATGTGCAAGAAACTCCATGGACACTCTTTGCAATCATTTTATGTATAACAAATATCTCTGTTACATGTTTCTTGTCGCTGCTATTATGTGAGAACAATGTCAATAAAATAAAGTAAAGACAAAAAAAAGGCATTCTAAATAAAGATATTAAAATAAACCACTGGCAGCTAAGAGATGACCAGTCTCAACTGACAGCGCCCGTTCACGGACATGACGCGCATATCAGCACCACTCAGCTCAACCATTTTGAAGGGAACCGAATGATCCAACACACGCGCCACCATCAGTGAGACATTTGAGTGAGCATGACAAACTCTCAACCACCATGCTCATTTATGTCAAACAAGTCCAATATCCAAAAACCGTAAATTGCTCCATGGTACTCACATTTACAAACTTTGAAAATAAATGCTTCTACATTATACAATAATAATTTAATATTAAATAAAAAGATAAAAAAGTATTTTCCAATCAATTTGTACGCCCTGCTGGTAGTGGAGCTGGACCAGCATTAACCCAAGCATTTTTATCTTGAATATAATCATCCAAGCTATAATATGCCCGTGTACATAGTGTGCGTTTAATACAAGATTTAAATTTTGTTTCATTGAGTTCTAATATGTGAGGAGGTATTTTATTGTAACATTCTAAACAGTACCCCATGAAAGAAGACGCTACTTTAGCCAGTCTGAAACCTGGTTGAACTAAAAGGTCCCTATTCCTTGTAACATAATTATGCCTATCGCCTCTTTTACTAAAAAGGTGAAGATTCTTTCTAACGTACATGATGTTTTCATAGATATATTGACAAGGTACCGTCATGATGTTAATATCTTTAAACAGTTCCCTTAGAGAATCGCACCGGCGGAGATTGTATATGGCTCTGATGGCTCTTTTCTGTAATATAAAAATAGAGTGGATGTCTGCAGCCCGTCCCCATAGTAAGATACCGTATGACATGATACTATGAAAATAACTAAAATAGACTAGTCTAGCGGTATCAACATCCGTAAATTGGCGGATTTTTCTAACAGCATATGCAGCTGAGCTAAGCCGTCCTGCAAGAGATGTTAAATGAGGACCCCACTGTAGCCTTGAGTCAAGCGTTATCCCCAGGAAAACCGTTTTATCGACGAATTCTAGTTTTTCGTTGTTCAATACTATGTCACATTCACTACTTTTGACATTCGGTAAGGAAAATCTTATGCATTTAGTTTTCTTCCCATTTAAAACTAGATTATTAGCAGTGAACCAGTTTTGGACCTGCAGTAGGGCGTTATTTTCGTCGTCAAGATTATTAGTCCTTCTATTTACCTTAAAAATCAAAGAAGTGTCGTCGGCAAACAACACCATATTAAGTTTATTTTGCAACAAATGGGGTAAATCATTAATGTAAACTAAAAATAAAAAAGGACCTAAAATCGAACCTTGGGGTACTCCCATTTTAACATTTAACCCCGACGAATTGACACCGTTTATCTGAACTAATTGCTGTCTATCATTCAAATAAGATTTTAATAAGTTTAACGCTGTTTTGCCTAGTCCGTAATGCTCAAGTTTCAGGAGTAATGTTTCATGAACTACACAATCAAACGCCTTAGACAGGTCGCAGAAGATGCCTATAGCATCTTGTGCCTCTTCCCACGCATTAAAAATGTGTTTTAGTAAGGAGACACCAGCGTCAGTTGTACAACGTCCTTTGGTGAAACCATACTGTTTATCGTGTAAGATGTTATTTGTGTTAAAATGATTAAGCATTTGATCTAACATCACCTTTTCAAATATTTTGCTAAAAACTGGCAACACGGACACTGGCCTATAATTATTAGAGTCTTTACTGTCCCCGGATTTAAAAAGTGGTATAACTTTACTATATTTCATTAGATCCGGAAAGACACCTTGATCTATACACAAATTAAATATTAAAGCTAAGTATGGCGCTATAGTCTCAATAATTGAGGTACAAACTTTGATAGACATACCCCAAAGATCTTCAGTTAATTTAACCTTGATTTGTTTAAATGCTTTTATTACTGTTATGGGGTTTATATGCTTAAAGTTAAATTCAGTGGGGCAGGCTGCAACATTAGCCTGTAATAAACCAAAAGCATGAGATGGTGATGAATTTAGGGCTTCAGTAGTTTTTATTGGTACACTGGTAAAGAAATTTACAAATTCTTCCGCAACTACTTTGCTATCGCTAATAAGACCATGATGAGTCTCTAATATGTAATCATTATTATGTATTTTGTTCCTGTTGGTTTCATTATTTATGATTTTCCAAACCGTTTTTATTTTATTATCTGCTGTTTTAACCTTGTTGCTAATATATAAGGCCTTAGCTGCCTTACAAGTATTTTTAAACATTTTTGAATAGGTAGCAACATACTTATTAAAAGTCTCAGTTTTAATAATAGGCTTAAGGCCATACTGCTCGAAAAGTCTTTCCCTACTTATCCTGATTCCTTTAGTCGCCCAGTCACTAAATCTAAACTTAGGGCAGATACTTATAGTTTTCTTCTCAAAAGTCTTATTAAATTCGGTTTGGACTATTGAAAAAAAATCGTTATACAAAATATTACCATTGTTCACTGCAAGGTTCCAATCACCTAACTTGTTAATTAAAGTGTTGTTAAATTTATTCAGTTTACCGGATGTTATTGGTCTGGATTATATTTGCACTTGTTGTATTGGTATAATGGATTCAAAAGTTACCAACAGGCCGCTATGATCAGAAGGCAGATAATCTACAATGGCCTTTTCTAAATAGTCACAGCAACAAAAAACATTATCAATACATGTAGCAGAGGTAGTGGTAGTTCGAGTTGGTTCTATGAACACATTTGATAAATTAAATGATTTGAAAAGATTTAAAAATCTATTGCTATCTGAATTATTTTCTAAAATATTAATGTTAAAATCTCCACAGATAACTACTAGTTTGTTACCAGTTGCAAGTTTTGCCATAACATCTTCCATGACTGACTCAAAAACAGAGTAGTTTTGATAATTAGGGGGCCTGTAAACGCACACTATGACATGCCTATCCAGCTCAACACAAGACAGTTCAATGGTATGTTCAATGGACAGTGCAGCTATGTCTTTACGGGTTTTAAATTTAATACATTTTTTAATTAGTATGAGTGAACCCCCACGTAACATTGATTTTCTGTTAAAACAACTGCCCACATTATAATTATCATTACTAATTAACATTTCAAAATCCTTTAACCAATGCTCAGTAATACAAATAATATGAAACATTGTTTTTTCTAAAAATAATTCAATTTCTAATTGTTTTGAAGAAAAACCCTGAATGTTCTGAAGGAACAAAGTAAATGACTTCTGCTTAGCCCCTTTAGTTTGTATGCTAGAAGGTACTTTATTGTAAAGTTGTGCTAAATTGCCAATGGTACCTTCTGTTGTCTTCTTAGTCAGTTTAAACTATCGGAGCCAGCAGACTTATCATTAGTACTACTACTAACTGTGGGACTAATACATTGATACTTCGACATACTAGCTATGTCTGTGTTAATAATAAAAGCTAATAGCTGTGCTATTTTGCGTCTAAAAGTAATAGGTAGGTACACAGTATACCTAGTCGACAAAAGTTTATCAACAAACTTGTTGATGTCAAAAAATAAAAACTTATCACTATGATGATGAACTAAAAACTGCATATGCATATTTAGCAAATGAATGTACTTATTTTGCCTATATGACAAGTGCTCAAAGTAGGGAAAAGCACACAAAATAATCTTCTTACAGTTTATCTTCAATAACTCTGTGACATTATTTGTGATATCATCTTTCTTTACATTTGAGCTATTACCCACAAATACAGTTAAAATGGCATTGGGATCATATTCTCGTTCATTAACTAATGACATTATGTTATGATAGGAAGCTTGAGGTGTACAAAGATTTAGTGAAGAGAAAGGGAGGCACCCACTAACTAATTGCCCTAAACCTCTTCCTATACTATCAGAAAACATAATTGATTGATAATCCCCGCTGTTATCAGAGGAAAAAAACCAAACGTCGGAAGTGCGCCTCGAAGTTCCACCGGCTGTCGAGGACGAGTCCCAGGTACTTCATCGTCGACCCGACGCCGATGTGAACTCCTCCTACCGTTAGTTGGGAACCCGGTGGTGGCGCGTACCGAGGGCCGTGAAAGCACATGGCCTCGGACTTGTGCAATGCCACCTCGAGTCCCAACTGCTGGATCCTCTCCACGACTGTCGCAACCCCGCGCGTCGCTAGTTCGACCGCCGCCTGGTACGACCGTCCCCGCGCCAGGACCAGCGTGTCGTCCGCGTAGCAGACCACGCTGACCCCGTCGGGGAGGTCGGCGCGCAGCACGTAGTCGTACCCGATGTTCCACAAGGGCGGCCCTAGTACCGATCCCTGTGGGACACCGCACGACATCTCTCGCCGATTCCATTCTCCCTGATGACCGGGGTAGATAATGTACCTGCTCGACAGGTAAGCCTCGATCACACGACAGAGGTAGTCGGGCACCCGGTGGTACCGGAGTGCGCTCCTAATGCTACTCCAGGGCAGGGAGTTGAAGGCGTTGGCGATATCCAAAGACACCGCCAAGACACACCTGCCCCGGGACACTGCATTCCCCGTCGTGAGGGCTCGCACGCGCATGATGGCGTCCACCGTTGAGCGCATCCTGCGGAAGCCGAACTGGTCATCCGACAGGTTCGGCCCGACCCGTGCTAGGTGCGCGACGAGGCGGTTTGCAACTACTCTTTCAAAGAGCTTGCCCACCTCGTCGAGCAGCACAATGGGCCGATACGCGGACGGAGAGTCCGCAGGTCGCCCTGGCTTCGCGATTAGGACCAGTTTCCCCGTCTTCCAACGAAGCGGGAACTGGCCCCTCTCCATACATGCGCTGAGGAGCCCTCTGAGTCGAGGCCCGAGAGCCTCCATGGCCAGGACCCAGGCTTTTCCAGGCAAGCCGTCGGGTCCCGGGGCGGTATTTTTGGCATTCAGCCTTTGTACCGCCACTCTCATCTCTACCTCGGTCACCTCTGGAGCAATATGGTCACCGTCGTCGCCATTGTGGTCCGCGTCGGACACCGCAGGTGGCGGAGCCATGGGCGGGGGGGTGTGTTCCCCCCGCGCAGGGAACAGAGAGTTCACTACACCCTCCACAAGCTGGGGCCGGAGACTCTGCGTCAGCGGGGGAGCCCAGGGGCGGAGTTTATCCCGCACCGCCTTGTACGGGCGACCCCACGGGTCCACGTTGAGAGTCCCCAGCCACACGTTGCGGGCCTCGAGTTTGGCCCGCTTTATCTCCGCTCGGAGGGTGCGCTTTGCTGCTCTGTATCCCTCATACAGCTCCGCCTCTATGGCCTCTGCATCCGGTGGACGGATGCGGCGTCTGCGGTGTCTGGAGTACCGGCGTCGCGCGGCAGTGCATGCGTCACGCAGTGCTGCAATCTCCGGCGACCACCAGTGCACCTGGCGCTGGGCACGTCCTGGTCGGACTCGGGGCATAGCCGCGTCGCAAATTTGCGACAAGACCTCCCCGAACCAGTCCGCCTCGGCGTCAATGTCGACAGGCCTGTCCGGTGCTTGCACCCAGGCCTGTACCGCCGCGGCCTGCCGGAAGAGATCCCGGTCCAGCTGCCTCAGCGCCCAACGCGGACCACACGGGGTCCGTTGGACCGGCGCGGTCGAGGACTGGGCGGAGACGTCGAACCGGATGTACCGGTGGTCCGAATACGTCTCCACCCCCTCTATGACGCGCCAATCGACGACACGCGGTGACAGAGCAGGGCTGGCGAACGTTATGTCCACGACAGACTCACCCTGCATCCGCACACACGTGGGGACAGAACCCCGGTTTATGACGACCAGGCCCAACTCCAGGGCCCAGGACTCCACCCTCCGACCCCGCTCGTTCGTGAACCGGGAACCCCAAGCCTCGTTCCAGGCGTTGAAGTCCCCGCACACGACCACAGGGAGGGAGGAGTGAAACCTAGCGACGACGGCATTCAGCTCCATAAGGGAGTTGTCTAGATCGGCGAGAGATCTGTTCGGGGACAGGTAGACTCCCACCACCACAATGTCCCCGAACCGTGCTGCCACGCAACCCCGCCCCCTCGTGACGGCCTCGAGGGACGGGGTACCGGCGGCGGCCGACGAAATTAAGGTCACCGAGCCGCTCAGGTCCTGAACCCAGTCGGCTCTGGGCAGGACAAAGTGCGGCTCGGAGACCACGGCGATATTGATCGACCACTGCGCCATGCTCTGGAGCAACAGATCCTGAGCGGGGGCGCAGTGGTTGATATTCGCCTGGAGGAGACGTAGTGGTGCCGTTATTGGCAGTCCATTGTCTCCTCCCGAGCCCCCTGTGAGGGCACTGCCGCGGTGGTTGCGGCGGCGACAGCAGCCACGGTAGCGGCTGCGGCGGTGGGCCTACGGACCTTGCCCTTGGCCATTGTTGGGGGGGTCGCAGGGCCTGCTCCCAGCCCGGTGATCGGCCTGCTTGCCAGCCGCCGCACATGCATAACAATGCGGCGACTCACGGCATTCTGCAGCCTTGTGACCGGGCTTGCCACACTGGAAGCAGTGGTCACTGCGATCCACCTCCGCAGCGCAACAGGCCCCCACGTGGTGCCCCACATGGCAGCGGTAGTACCGCAGAGGTCTGGGCTCCAGCAGTTTCACCTGCGCGGAGACCCAGCCCACCAGAAGCCGTCGGCCCACCTCGGAGATGGTTTTGGCCGCCGACACGGGGCAGCTTACCGTTACGGCTCGCATCCCCGTGCTGTCAGCGCGGATTGTGCCCGCCTGAACCTGATCGGCCGTGCACCCTCCAGCCCTGACGATGGCGGCCACCACCTTGTCCACCTTGACTGAGTCATCCAGGCCCATTATGCGCATGTCTATGCACCTGGATGGCCTGGACACTCGTGCCTCTTCGGCGTCTAGAGACGCCCTGATCTTGACGGCCAGGGCATCCGCTGCAGCGCTGTTGTCCGTGCCAGGGACCTCCAGTATGCGGGCTCCGGTTGCAGTGCGTCGCATACGGAAGCCCCCAGAGGCTCCGAGCTCGTCAAGGTGGGGCAACACCGCCCGCCTTGCCTTCTCCATGACGTCGTCGTACGTCACGCCCCTCTTTTCCGCTTCTGGCTGCAGCATAATGACTACAGCCGCGGAGTTCGGGGCGTGAAGTCTGGCCGCCATGGCCCGCTTCCGGCGCTCCTGTCGCTTCGCCCGTTTCTTGGCCGCCCTTGCGGTCTTGCCCGCCTTCCTTTTGGCGCCGACAACAGTCCATTCGGCGCCAGCCGAGGGTTCTTCCGACGGAGGAGGCCGTCGGTGCGGCCCAGTCACCGTCGCGGCAGGTGGTCCCACCGGTGCCGTCGAAGGAGCGGTCTTCCCCTGCCGCTGCCGTTGCGTAGCAGCTGGGGCTGGCTTTGCAGGCGCCGACGCCATGGCCCCGCGCCTGGCTTGGCCGGGTGGGCCCGCCCTGGGTGCAGCAGCCGTGGCCGCGGCGGCGGCGGCATAAGACGCCGCGTTGCGTTGGCCGGTGGCCGCGAGCGGGGGACGTAATACAATGCCCTCCAGCAGGGACAGCTGCTGCTGTATTCGCAGCTGGAACTGCTGCTGCTGTTCCTGCAGCTGCTTTTGCAGCTGCTGCTGGAAAGCAGCCAGCTCCCGCTGCACCAGCGTCAGAAGCTGGCTTCCCGACTCGGCCTGGGGCTGGGGCTGGAGCTGAGGCTGGGGCTGGGGCCGACTTTGCCCCTGCCCTTGCCCGCACCCCCCCTCCACAGGCTTCCGGCTGCCGGCTCCATGGACCCCTGCGAGCTCGGCCTGAAGCTCGGCTCGGAGCCCGGTTCGAAGCTCGGCCCGGAGCTTCGCCACGCTCTTTCGCAGGGCGACGTCGAAGGCCTCCTGCATAGAGGCGGCATGACGGAGGACCGTCCTCTCCTTCGAGGTCCGTTCGCGCTTGCGGCCCATATCCCGCAGCGCGGCGACCACGAGCTCACCGAAGATCCTGCGCGACTCCTCGGCGGAGTCTTCGCGTTCACTGCCAGATGGTCCCGAGGGGACCATCGCAGCGTTGGCCGCAGCGGGGTGGCGCCCTTCCGCGGCGAGCCTCTCGGCTCGCTCAGCCGCTTCCTGGGAGGTGACTCCCCGTCCTTTTCCCGGTGCTCGGCCCGCTCCCCGCCCACTGGCAGGGATTTTTCGGGCCGAGCCCTTTTCACCATCGGAGGACGACTTGTCTCTCGACAGGGAGCGTTTCCGGAAGAAACTTGCGTTTCTTCCGGAGTCGCCTCCCGACTGCACCTCCTCTTCCATCTCCGAGCCTGAGCTCCTTCCGGATGCCGCGTCGGACTCCGACCGCGCATCACTCTCCGTTGTGGTTGTTTTTTTAAAAAATTTTGAATTTTCCATAAGATTCCCACGAGTAAAAACTTCGGGTACTTGCTCAAAAACGTGGTCCGCACTAGGGACTAATTTAGCTACCCATTAGTCAAGCTAACAACCTCCCTCACGGTGCGCCGCCGCTTGGAGGTTTGGGGTGATTTTTTATAGAGGTTGTCTTCCTCGCGGCCCGGACGGTTAAGCCAGGACCCTCGACCCCCATCAAAAGTCAGAAACATGACCTTGGACAATCTCTGGGGCTACGAGTACAACGGTGGCAGAAGGAGGAGAAAGCCTTCCTCCTGCCTGCCCGGTGGCAGGGTGAGTGCACGCCGAGCCCGCTCTTGCTTCGCCACTGTGCCCTCTGCTAGAGCAGAGGGACACGCGTTGAAGCGCTCCTTCAGACAGAACATTCGCAGACGGCCATCGAGGCCCCTTAGGCAAGAGTGCCCAAGGGGGGTGTTGGCCGCCTCCCAGGGTGCACCGTCCCGCAGACTAGCCTTCGCTCCGGACGTATCCGCAAGGGAACTATAGCCTGCGGGCACTCGTGGAGGTTTTCTGTCGTGGCACCCCGCCCTGTAGAGGGTGGCAGCAGCTCGGGAACTTTGGCCAGCTTCTCCGTAAATAAGGTGCATCTCAGCATACTCTCGCTGCGTATAACCAGGAAAAACGTGGCGGTTGGCCATGTTATAAAACACAAAAGTCCAGGTGGTCGCCAAGTCGTCGTAGTGATCACAATAAAAAATCCAAATCGTAAGGCAAACAAAGTCCGGGGTCCAAGGCACAAAACAGTCGTTAGTACGAAACAATAATTTGTGAACACAGAGATGCGTTGCGCACGGTTTAAGGTAGCGTACTGACAAGTGTCGCAAATAAGGTTGAGAGTGAGACACAAAATCACAATGCAAAAAAGAGCGGGATAGCACATGCGCTTCTTTTGTTAGACAGTAACCGGTCGGGTCGGGTCGGTCGGCGAGCAGGTAAAAACCTTTAGTCATTACGCGTGCATGTCGCATTTTACGTGGCACAACTAGTTTTATAATAATTCGCGTAAATGAGCAGCTATTACTTATTCTCATAGTGGTTTTTGTCAAAATTACGTTAATTACATTTTCAACAAAATCAGCTTCTCTGGAACTAAAATAGCATTTTTTTGTATTTTTTTAATGAAAATGCACTAGTATTGTATCTTTCCTAAATCACCATTAAACAGGCTATCTTTTAAGTTTGTTGTAAAAAACTGCCACATACATTTTTTTTTCACCACTGTATGTTAAAGTTATGCGAACAGAAAATCGTTCTGTGAAAATTTTAACAAAAAAAACTATTTCTTCAAAACTTTCTTGTTTTTGATCAAAAAAAAACTTATAATGAGTAGAATAACCTATTCACGAATAATTTGATGTAAAAAAAGTTCTAGAAAAGGATTTTTTCATTACGAGATGCTTAAAAATCTGTTTCAAGGTAGAGATTTTTCGATATTTCGGAAAATTTTGTAAAACTGTAAATCCGTAAGATTTTGCTGAACATATATTGTGTTGTATTGATAGGTAGTGACCCAAGCTATCACCCCCTGCAGTATGTCGTGCTATTTACTGGACACCCTGTATATTAAGAAATTAACTATGGATAGTCTATGAATGCGATGACGTAAAGCGTGTAAAGGATATGATGCGCTTGGTGGCGCGCTACCGGCGCTACCTCCGCTACAACGCTACCTCTCTCTAAATTATTTTTACAATAAGTTTTTAACTTACTTTTCAAGACACATAATAAAAAATACGCTCCTATCCTTACCGCTTTTGGGCACGCAATTTAGTTTTTCGCACTAGTGCGAAAAAGTGCGCGTGCTTGCCACCGCCAAAATTTTATCACATTACATTACATTACATTTAACGTAGCAGGCTGGACGCTACGGAGTCACGTGTAGGGTTGCCAACCATATAGTATTATACTATATTTTGGGTCTGTGTACTATATACTGTTGAAAAAATATATAGTACGCAAAAATACTATATTTTCAACATTTGACCAATGCGGTAGCGTGTAACCTATCTATCTTACTGCATTTTGAACTTGTCTATGTCAAACGAATGTTTGGTCATTGGTCTGCTATGTGTATGTTCTTTGATTTTGGTAATTATTTTCAATTAAAAATTGTTCTTTTCTATAAGAAGTTAAAATCCTAGATAAATTAGTTATAAAAAATAGTAGCGATAATAAAAGTGTGTCGCAAAAAGGAAAACCCACAAAAAGCTTAATAGTACATTATGCTTAATGTAATTGGTTACCGTCGAGGCGGTATTAAGACCCGAGCCGTGGCGAGGCCAAGAACGGTAACCATTCATTACTCACGTGTATCATACGACGTTTTTCAATACACTTGTGAAGAAAAATAATTTAGTTAACTAATATTACAACGGTAAAATAAGTAAAAATTTTCATAACATGGCGGTAAAAAATTAAATCTGTTGCCTATGAGCACGCGCTAGGCTATGGGCTATATGGTCTTTTGATCATATTGCCTAGTCGTCGTTTGTTTTCTTGTGTGAAAAGTTTTTACGTTAATGTCATTCGTAGTGATAATAGAACATGGATGTAACATTTTATAATGTAGTGTTAGATTTTATTTAATTAATACAGCCCATAAATTTCACTCGAAAAAATTATATACCAAAAACAATTTTTATTTTTTCGTATTCAAAATTAGTTTTGCGAACAAAGAGGTTGAACAAACAGGTTATAGCTACATTATAGCACTAGTGCGTAATGGTACAGGTGCCATTATATACCTAAGTGTAGTGCAATAAGAGCCACTTTCTGAGCATGAATTGAAAAAATATAAACCTGTAACAAAAATAATTATAGATTTTTTAAAATATTTATTTATAAATTAATTGTAATAAAATATGAAACTTTTATTTTAGAATTTAAATAGTTAAAAAATGCAAGAAGAGCTATCAAATATAGTTTAATAAAATCTAATTAATAAATAATATTTTTGTCTATGTTTTGCTTTTTCCATAAAATACTATATTTTTTTGAAGTGTACTATATTTTCATAGTTTAGTTTGAAAAATACTATATTTTGTCGAAGATATGCTGGCAACCCTAGTCACGTGTAAAACCCCGTTTATTTATGTCGTTGTAAGTCTATTGAATAACGTCGTTTGATACACGAGGGTCATTGCAGCCCTCGGCCGCCTCCGTCGCAAAGACAACCTTCCTTTACTTATTTTTCGCTAGCGTATCAAATTTCATTAAAATCGGATCATTTAATATTTCCAAGAATACACGTTGTCATTTTGTGGACTACCTTTACTAAATTGTTTGTTTCCACTTAAAATACATCTAGGCTATGAAAATGGCAATGATGAAATGAAATCTCAAAAACGGATTCGTATTTTCAACTCTATATGAGTGGAAAATTCGAAATCGACAATATTACAGGCAGGAACGTATAGTAGGGCCGACGGTTCTTGGCGAGCCTGAAGTTAGGCTTTGAAAATTTTACGCGTTTATGTGCACTGCCAGTAACAACTGTTATTGGCATACTTATTTTTCTATAATCATTTATTTTTTTACGAGTGCACAAGCGCTAAAGTTCGCAGAGCCTAACTTCAACTCGCCAAGATCCGTCAGCCGTACTGTCACTAGGAGTAACTCCGGGTATACAACGATTCGAATCTTAACGCTGTGTTAACAGGTAGAAAACGCCTGCCTCTATAGTTTTAGGTGCATAGGGAATTAAATAAATAAATATAAGGCTTGAATGTTGACAATAAAAATATGCTTTCTCATTGGTCACAGGTGGGAAGCGCGGGCGCCGCGGGCGGCGCGGGCGGCGGGTGCTGAGCGCGGGGGCATGTGCGCCGCCCCCGCACCATGAGCAACGACACGCACAACGCAACGTACAACGCGACGCTCGACGCGGCGCGTGAGGGCTGTGCCTCAGACGCGGGCGTGGAGCCCGCCGACCAGCTGTTCCGCTTTGTTGTGCACGGCGTGCTGCTCAACGCCATCGGCGCGGGGGGGCTGCTGGGCAACGCACTGTCCGTGCTGGTGCTGTCGCGCCCGCAGATGCGCTCGTCCATCAACTGCCTGCTGGTGGGACTGGCGGCCTGCGACACCGTGCTCATCCTCACCTCCGTGCTGCTGTTCGGTCTCACCGCCGTCTTCCCGTACACGGGCCACCTGCGCTACTACTACTACCACGTGTGCCCGCACATCACGCCCTTCGCTTACCCCATCGCCAACGCCGCGCAGACTATGTCCGTGTACCTCACGCTCATCGTGACAGTGGAGCGCTGGGTGGCAGTTTGCCACCCCTTTCGTGCCAAGGCGCTATGCACGTCCTCGCGCGCGCGCTGGTACGTACTGGGCACGGCCGCCTTTGCGTTCGCCTACAACGCGCCCAAATTCTTCGAAGCAGAGGTGATCGAGAGCGTCGCAGACGGCGAGCCCGTGTACTGCGTTACTGCTGACCTGGAGTTCCGAACAGAGTCCTACATCGTGGTCTACATTCACTCGCTATACATGATAGTGATGTACATTGTGCCGTTCTCGGCGCTGGCGGCGCTCAATGCGTGCATAGTGCGGCAAGTGCGCCGCGCGCAGGCCGAACGCGCGCGGCTCTCGCGTGTGCAGCGCCGCGAGCTTGGCTTGGCCACCATGCTGCTAGTGGTGGTGCTGGTATTTTTTCTGTGCAACCTACTGCCGCTCGTCACCAACTCGTTCGAGGTGTTCTACGGCGACCAGTTCGACAAGCTGGACCCACTCGTCAAGACTAGCAACCTACTGGTCACGATCAACAGCAGCGTCAATTTCGTCATCTATGTAATATTTGGCGAGAAGTTCAAGCGTGTATTCCTGAAAATGTTCTGCGCGGGAAGCATGCGCGTCCGCGGAGGCACTCGGGACTCGCCTGAGCACACACGCGATGACTCATTCGCGTCGTGCGGCGAGCGCGTGTCGCTGCGGCTCGCGCGGAACGGCACGCTGCGGCGCTCGGAGGCACGCAGCTCGCGCGGCGCCAGCATGCCGAGCGCAGGCACCGGCCGGGCGCGCCTGACGCCGGCGTCCGCGCCCACCGTGTACTACCCGGCGCCAGTTACGGAGCTCACGAGCACGTCGGACGCGCGCTGGAACGGGAGTGCGCGCGCGCACTTCTAACAGCGATCGCGCGCGCCTCCCGCCGCCGCGCACATCCCCTCGCGCGCGTCAAGCGCGCTTTAGATTCGTGCTCTGAGCTGCTCAAACATTCATAGAACTTTAATATTACCGTATAGGTACCGCTCTCGTTTGCTGCGAGTCTATCTTTCGAGGCATTGTTAAATTGTGTTTATAGAATCTGTGTAAACTGTGCTACAGAATCAAATGACACTGACAGTTAGAAGTGCGCGAGTAGAATCACCTGACAGTTATTTTCTAAGAGACTATTGTTCCACTGATCATGTTTCCTGTATATATGTGTAAATATTAAAGCTGCCCTCGATGGGGCCCGACCCTAATGAAATACGGCTTAGATACTGACTACGAACTACTTTAATGATGTTACGTTGGTATAAAATTGTAAATATTGTAAGTAGTAGGTAATTGAACATAATCTAAAGCGTAATTTAGACGGTACGAGTTTCTCGAACGTTTTGTTCGAGAAAATCGTACGCAATAATCGTAAGCAATAATCGCCATGACATTATCGTATCAAAGTGTTTAGACACAGGTAAGAAATAAATTCGAGTCGAGAAACTCGAACCGTCTAGGTATGAATGTTTAGACGGAGATGCTTTTTTGTTCTTACGATTATCGTACGTTCGAGACGAGAAACTCGCACCACCTGGGTATGTGTTTAGACGATGACATTTTTTCTATGCTCTTACGATTCTCGTATGTTCGAGGCGAGAAACTCGTACCGTCTAAATTGCGCTTAAGTTGGCAGTCGTGTCAATGTGCCGGTGCAACGTGCAGGTGCGCGCCGCCACGGTCACGTTCGTGTATAAATTCTCTATTAATAAAATGTCATTAAATGTCTGTCTGTGAATTTTTATTAGTGTCACTCATAGATATCCGTCACTCCTGCTTGTTCCTCCTCCTCTTCTAGCCAGAGCGGAGCGGTGCCATGCTGTACCAGAGGCCGTAGTGTAGGTAACGACATGCGCTTGTAAAGAAGGTAACCCAAGGAACTACTGGGACAGTCAAAACTGTCCGCATGTATTTTACACTCGTAGACTCATTTAGAGGAACGTAAAAAAAGGATTTTTCATTAAGTACTCATACGCCGAAAGTAGGTCTGAAGTTGCCTGAAGAGCGGGTTGAAAGTAATACTTTTCATCTCTAGAAAGAATCACTTTCAACTGATAGTCTCAGAAGTCCTTAGACAGACTGGAAATGGACTTATGTGATGCATCACCACCAACAGTTTTCAAATCCTTCTTATACTGCGTCATTCTTGATTCAAATGCTGCAGAAAGCTCCTCCATACAGTTCAACAATTTCGAATACTGGTCGGTATAGAGAAGTGTAGTGCTGACAGTGTAGAGAAGATTTATGAAGGACAGTTGATGAATAAGTGTTTTGCATTAAATAGTTTTTTTTAATAGAAGCGTTTTACCTCACAATAAAACGCATATTAATTTACTTACCTTATTCGAAGCTTATTTAATTGAGATAGGCCCTGCGTTTCTCGCTCTCCGTATTTCTATATATCTGTCTCTTTCTAGTACGTCACTTCCGCTTGGCAGTGGTAGGGAGGCTCGTTAAACGAGACGCGCCATTTTGAATTCATTGAGTCTAATTACCAGGCAGAGCTTGAACATAAGCTTCGAATAAGGTAAGTAAATTAATATGCGTTTTATTGTGAGGTAAAACGCTTCTATTAATTTGACTTGACCGTTATTCGAAGCTTATTTAATTGAGACGTGTTTGTTATCGCCTGGTGGAAGTGACGAAGACGCCAATGTGAGCTAGTATGACTATTAATAAAATGTACTGCAGGTATGATTTAGTAAAACAGTTACTCGGATTTGGAGACATTTATTTATTTAAGATAAAGAAAGTTTAATTAATAGAAAATATATATTTGATCCCAACACAAACACCTTTTATAGGTAATAATAACGGTAAAATCAGGTCATTAATTACCAACATATCATTTCTAATCAACTGGATTAAATAAAGCGGTCACAGAAATAGGATTAACAGTGGGTCTAACCTCACGTCTATAAAATTTGCAAAACGTATTTTGTGATCGCCAGTTACCTCTGGCTAGAATTTCCTGAAGGGGATAATTATCTACCCAATTTTTTGAGGCCACCGCTGACCTAAAACTCCCCGGAGATGCCTTAATACCGGCTTCTACTAATAAGGACTTAATCCAGCCAGCAATCAGGGTTCTCGATGCAGGTTTAGGTTCACCTCTAATGTTAATAAACAAATTACTGCAATTTGCAGCATTTCTACGATTCTCAAGAAGTGAGATCGTATGCTTGGCCCAGTAGACCAGTAGAGTAGTCTAAGTTTTTGTTATCTTCATTAGAAATAAACCTCCAACCAGATTGCCTGTAATCTGCAGAATCAGTTTTTGATCCAAAAATTGGCCAAAAAACTAAAGCATCATTTTGATTACAGTAATTATGAGAATCAACTCTGAGCAAAGTTAAATCGTGGATTCTTCTCCCGGAACATAACAGAAATAGAGCAGCTGTATGCCTCTGCACTTGATAAATGTTATTTTCATCAATGCGTTTACTTTCTAGGAAATTAGCAAGGTCGTCTATGTTCCAAACAGGAGGCTTGACGACACTGCTGACCGGTTTATGTAACGCGATCGATTTTAGCACATGTTTTACTAGGACATTTGAGCTTAACTGGCCGGATGACTCTGGGTTGCAAAGGGTTGCGACTACAGATTTGTGTAACAAAATCGAATTGTACGATAAGTTATTAATTAAATGGAGGTCAGATAAAAATCTAGCCAAATCGCTCCCCGCCGGAGTTGAGGGGTTAACTTGGTGCGTTTCGCACCAAACTAGCTATCTTCTCCAAGCAACACTATAATCTTTACGTGTTGAGGGACGCCATGACTTCTCAAGAAGTTCTAATTGACTACTATTCCAGGATGTTAGCATCCCAGACCACCCCCACATTTCCACACTTCCAGAGTCATGTCGTGGACGTTCGGTGGAGGCAGTCCTGTTGTCGTGTCGATTAGGACTTTGTCTAGGTGGTATAGTGTAAATGGGGCTGCTAGGGCACGCAATTTGATGTCGGGTCGCCAAAATACTCGCTCCCATCGTGGAACTACTAGCAGGTACGTTCCCTGTGCTTGATTGAGATAACCTAGCACCTTGGGAATCAGAAAGGGTGGAGGGAACACCCACGCTAGGTTGTAATTCCATATCTGGGAGAACGCGTCGCAAAACAGGGCTTGGTCGTCGTTTTGGTCTAAGGACACGTAATTCGTCACTACATGTGCTTGGTTGGACGCAAATAGATCGATCAGTGGAACTCACCATTTGGAGAATATTTTGTTCGTGCATTCCGCGGACAGATGCCACTCTGGAGTCAGACGAAGCCTCGACAAGTGATCCGCATGGCCGTTGTATATACCTGGTATATAAAAGGCGTTCAGGTGAATTTGATAATTCTCCGTTATTTGGAAGACTTTGTAAGTCAAGTCCAGGAGAGGAGCCGACTTGGTGCCGCCCTCGTGGCGGAGATATGCAACTACTGACTTGTTGTCGCTCTGAATCAAAACTGTCTTGTGTCTCAGGAGCTGATAATGATCTTCCAAAACTCTTAGGATTGCTAACATTTCCTTTTGGTTGCAATGAAGATCTTTCTCGGCTCCTGACCACAGACCTGAGAGAGAGAGATTGTCCAGGCGAGCTCCCCAAGCGATGTCTGACGCATCTGTTGTGAGGAAATGAGCTGGAGGCGACATGTGTATGTCCGATGGAAGATGACAATTCTGGCTCCACCATAACAGATTGTCTATGGCAGCACGAGGTAAGATGTGTAGTAGCCTGTGGTCTGACTTCAAGATTTCGTTCAGAAAGTTCAGAAGCGCTCGAAAGTTGAGTCTTCCTTTCGGAACTACAAAGCTGGCAAAATTGAGTAGACCAACTACGCTCTGGAGCTCTTTGAGCGTCGTGCTCTGCTTCCACAACAAATGATTGATTTTGTCTGAAAGACCCGGAATCTTCTCTTCGGGAAGGCGCTTCTGATTCGTCCATGGATCCCAATGTATGCCTAGGAAGACTATGTTTTTCGACGGTGTGATTATCGACTTTCTGTAATTGATCAGCCAACCTAATTTTTCTAGAGTGTCGAGCACAATTTTCACATGACTCCAAAGCTGGTCTTCGTTCTGATGAGCGATCAAGAAATCGTCGAGAAAAACTACTATTCTGACCCCTCGTTGTCTGAGTGTCTGAGCTATCCAATTGGTAAGCGCAGCAAAGGTCTTGGGCGCTGTGCTCAGGCCAAAAGGTAAGCAGGTCATTTCTAGCAATTCGTTGCGATAAATCAGGCGCAGAAACCTTCTGTGGCTGTGAGCCACAGGTAAATGAAAATACGCCTGTGAGAGGTCGATTTTGCACAACCAATCCTGTGGTTGTAGAAAATCGGGAATGCGATAAGCATTTATTAGCTTGAATCGATCTGTTATGACGTAAGAATTCAGAGCTTTCAAATTGAATACTGGCCGATGTGAGCCGTCGCCTTTGGGGACAAGAAACATCGATGAGAGGAAGCTTGGCGAAACAACAGCTCGCTCCAGAACACCCTGTTCTATCATTTTGTTTATGACAGATGTCATTACGGCAGATTCTGGAACGTTTAGGTTGGTTCTGACCACGCTTGGATGTAAAAGCGGTGGTTTCCGGCAAAAGGGTATGCGATACCCTGTTATTATTTTTAGAATGTAACTTGGTGCATTCATTTGTTCCCATTGGCCTCGAAACTGAAGGAGACGGCCTGCTCTGAACGAGTCAATACTTACGTCGTTTGCTGTCATTATTGTGCTGGGGGGGCGATGACGCGCGCTTTCGCCCATGCCTTGGTTGATTATTTTGCCGAGATCGGCCTCGAAAGCTATTGCGATTATTCGGTGCGACCGAATTATATTGAACAGCATGACCATGAGCGTTACAGCCACCTTGCGGAGGTGGGTTACCGCTGCTGCAACCACCTTGCGTAGGTGGGTTACTGCTAGCACATTGCGAATGTGCATTATTGTGTTGACAAGCCTGAGCTGTATGAGCAAAGCCCTGCGAGGACTTATTGTGCGGCTTTGACCCCTGAGGGGCCACGAAACTTTTTTGCATCCACCTGCGAGGTAGAAGTTGTATGAGCCTTTTGCAATGGCCAAAAACATTTTCTTACGCCACCAGCTTTCTCTACAGCAGCAGTAAACTTCTCAGCATTGAACAGGTTGGTACATGTCGGTGGAATTTTCTTTAAGCTGGCCTTCATCAAAGGGTCTTTTGCCTGTTTAATAACACAATCTCTCCTCATTTGGAGAATCTCAGCACGATGTCCACAAACAATCTGTAATAAGTCTGAAGAACACTTATTAAAATCCCCTGTGGAAAAAAGGTCATTTACTTTTTGAAGCAGAGTGTCAGACTTGACAGAGTCATTACTCCTTGCCCATAATAACAGTTCCTGAAGAGTTCCTTGCAAAACCTCTCTTTGTTTGAGCACACACATGGTCAAGGCTGCGAAAGCCTTATCAGCATGAACGAGGTGACGAGGAGACTCGTATGCTTTAACTTCCTCATTCATTTCATATCTGTATAACCCGGCGAATAATTATACAATTTTTGGGTTTCAGAATACCTAATTTCATTCCAGTCACTTTTATCTAAATGTTGCAAATCACATAACAACTTCAAATAGTTCTCGGAAGTCTTAGGTACCGTAGGCTCCTTAAGCTTAGTTTCAAAAGTTAAGGTAAATTCTTGATCACCACGTGCACTAGCATTATCAGGTTCAACATCAAGCATTTGTTCGTAACGGTTTTCACTAACACCAAATTAGTACTCACGTGTTGACCGGTGCCTTTGCAATCCATTTGCCGTCGAAGGTTACGTACCTCTTTGGCTAATTTTCGAACCTTATGTTTAGAACTCCGCTTGTGTTTGCCTCCCCTTTTTTTGTAGCGGCGACTTCTCTTTGGGTTGCCTCCGCTAGATGAGGAGCTATTACTGGAACTTGAACTACTAGAACTTGAGCTACTGGAACTACTTGACCGGGCTCGCCGCTTCTGCGGCGAAGAAGGTCCTGGAAGCACATCACTAACCGCCCTATCGGCGTTTTCATACGAATTTTCCATACTGAATATCGAAAGATTAAACTTTATTCACTTTTTAAATCGAATAAAAACCGTTAGGATTTTTCCACGCACTTGTGTACTTTTAAATTATATTATAATACTTGAAGGTAGCTATGTGTCGGTAGGACACGACCGTTCGCGGCGAGAAACAAGACGCCAATGAATTCAAAATGGCGCGTCTCGTTTAACGAGCCTCCCTACCACTGCCAAGCGGAAGTGACGTACTAGAAAGAGACAGATATATAGAAATACGGAGAGCGAGAAACGCAGGGCCTATCTCAATTAAATAAGCTTCGAATAACGGTCAAGTCAAATTAATTATTTTTAAAATAAAAATATATAAGCTCAAAAAAATTTTAAGTGAGAGTTGGACTACCCTCAATTTTATTTTTGTGCACATAACCTTGACTCTTTATCACAATACACCGAATCCGACACAATAATACGATAACATATATCTTTACCCATTCATATCATAACTCATAACACTTCTAAACAAACTTTTTACGCGGGAGAATAGTACATTGTTACCCTAGGGGTGAAAGTAACTTATTTAGTCCCGAGAAGAAGTTTGGCGTCCGACCGAAGAGAGGTCGCTAATATTCGAGGGACTAAATAAGCCTTTCACCCGAGGTAAACACTGCTTTTCATTACGAATAAAAAGAAAATAAAAATAATAACCTGAGTCGTCGTCAAAGGTCGTCGTCAACTACTGCTTTAATCTTTTCTCTTAAGAATCAGGCGTTGAATCCTTAACTGAATCTGACTATTGTGTAATTAAAAAATTTTGTTACAGCAAAGATTTAGTAAAGTACTATCATGAAATCAAACACTTCAGCTTCATTTATATAAATATTTTATTCACTTTGATCAACATAGTTTCATATTTATCATTCTATTAACAATGAGTTACAAATACATTGTTTAGTAAGACATGTTCACTGTTCAACCACTCAAAGCAGACTACCTCTGCCTAAAATTACAGTTACAAACTCAATGTTTCCCCACCACAAACTTTCACAAACACTCGATCAACTAACTGCCAATCAGGGCGAAGTAAATAGTACGTAACATCAATTGACTTTGACCAACTAATATACATTAAGGTTTTTCTATAATTAACTGCAAGTAAATATTTAATTTAAATAATTATAATATATTTATAGTTAACAAATACATAAATTCTCATACTAAAATATTATTACTTAATGTCTATAGTTCGTGTAACAACTAGCGCCATCTATCGCTTTTAGACAGAAGTCAAACGATTTATGAACATTTTATTTTAAAATCATTACAGTACCGATAAACAAAATTCTACAACAAGTTTCCCGCTATTTTTTTTTTTGTGGTCAATCGGCTATTCAGCCATCATTTTTCATTATTTTATTTATTTATATTAAGGTGCTCCAACGACTTATTCACTAATTAATAAAAATTAACTTATAAAAAATAATAACTTATATTTATATTATTATGGTGAACTTGTCACTCAATCAAAAAATACATACAATTGATGAGATTCTTAGAGTAATTTTAAAATAAACTAATTTGAGGTAGCAAAAAAAGAGATAGATAGATATATTCTTTATTGTACACCAAAGATAAAATTACAATAGGAACTTAAAATTAACAGGGTGTCACAATGGGCGGTCTTATCGCTAAAAGCGATTTTTTACAGACAACCTTTGGATGGATTTGGCGGAGAAAAATATACGCAGGTAATTTGTGGTGTACTATTTACATATATACAATACATAATTAAGATAGAATCAGAATAGTTTATTTATAAATAGACCAATTACAGGCACTTTTGAATTGTCAAAATGTCGTTCAGTCCAAAAAAAAGTGAAGCTAAATTGCACGTTCCAAAGCGTAGATCTCTATGGAGAAGAACGTGCAAGAAACTCCATGGACACTCTTTTAAATCATATTATGAGTTACATAATCTTGGTTACAAATTTATTGTCGCTTCTATTATGTGAGCACAATGAAGAAAAAAAAAATTAAATAGCAATGAAACCACAAATAATGAAAAAATACAATAAACTAATAAAAAAATAGTAATTGAATTAAGCCACTGGCAGCTAAGAGATGACCAGTCCCAACTGACGGCGCCCGTTCACGAGCATGACGCGTGCCTCAGCCCCACTCAGCTCAACCATTTTGAAGGGAACCGAATGACCCAATAACACGTGCCACCATCAGCGAAACATTTGAGTGAGCATGACAAACTCTCAACTGCCATGCTCGTAACGTCAAACAAGTTGTTACCTAATAAAATAAAAATGCTCCATGGTACTTCACATTCACAAATTAGAAAAAAAAAAGTGCTTCTACATTATACAATGTTATTGTTCCCAATTACAAAAAGTAATAATTGATCACAAGCTCCAATAAAATAAACTAATCAATTATAATATATATAAGAGAGGGGAGTCTTCACGAATAAAAAAATCATCTTCATCACTTATTGTTTTATTTATAACTCACTTTTGTATAATTAAACTTGACAATTATATAACATAAACGTTATTAAATCTATTTCAAAGTAATATAATAATAAAATACACTCCTACAACGTCTGATCAACTCGAACGTCGACGAACGAACGCCCGCTCACGCGCTGCGCACGCCTTTTATAAACTCCTTTGCCTTTCACTTTTGACTGGCGGGGCGCCGATGGTGGGGCGTGCCACAAGAGTAGTTCGTAACGTTTCGTTGCACGTGCACTCTGCGCGTTGTTAGGAATATTTGCGCCGATACGGCCATTCTGATGATGGGTGCGTCCCTGCACCGTCATCTTACAGCAATCTGCAAAAACAACTTCATTAGTTCTTAAATACAAGTCTCGTTGATTGCCAATCATCCTCATAGCCTCAGCGCTAATTTTGGTCACACGTTATAGAACCTCATAGCCTCAGCGCTAATTTTGGTCACACATTATAGAACCTCATAGCCTCAGCGCTAATTTTGGTCACACGTTATAGAACCTCATAGCCTCAGCGCTAATTTTGGTCACACATTATAGAACCTCATAGCCTCAGCGCTAATTTTGGTCACACGTTACAGCATCTCACATCATCAGCATCGCTCATTTTAGTATTACCTCAACTCATCGTTTACTTAACCTTCACGTGATTATAATTCTGTACTTACAACGTTAACTGGATTTAAGTACTATTATTCTCATCAGATGTCTCGTTTTCATTTATGTCTCTAATCATTGCCGATACGGCCACGTTACTTTGAACTCCAAAGTGGAGCTCTTCTTGAATGTTCATAACAAACCTTTCGGTATCAACCACTACTATTAATCCGACGAAATTCATTTCTGTCGTGTGGTAAGACCTTCCCAACTTTGAACGGTCCGTCATACTTTTAGTTGTGTTTAGTCCTGTAGGTTCTCGTAAAAGAACATATTCATCTTGCTCAAATCTCTTAACATTAGCTTCACTTTTATCATAGCCCATTGTCTTTTTTCGTCTTGACTCTGCGACGGCCTGGCTGAGAGTGTCCGCTGTACTCGGCGGATTCTCCCTCTCCAAGCTCGTAGCCAAAGCGGAAACGGCTGACTCTGTCTAGGCGTGCCACCTCCATTTCTTCTAGTCGCCACTAGATGGCGTGCCTTGTTTTGTTGTCAACAAATGAACGCCGGATCCGACACAGCTATCCTGCGAGACACACGTCCCCGTGTGTTAGTCATCATCGCCACCTCAGCTGGAAGATGTCCACTGACGAGAAGTTCCAATAAGACGTCTATCTCTGTGTGTTACTCTGAAACAAAATACATCTCGCAGTATCATATAGCTCGGTCACTCCTGACAAACACTAGGAACCACTCTCGCATCGTGAGCGCGCTCCTAAGCACGCAAACTCACACACATAAAACCATTAATTCACATCTTGACCATGAGGGACCATCTGCAGGTCACACAAACGTCTACTCCGTGTGGGAATCCCGTACCGAAACCCGTAACACGCAGTCAATCGTTCAATGTTAGAACAATTCACACTTTACTCAATAAACCAAAATAAAAAGAAATCGGGTAATAGAAATTGTCATCCAGTCATGTACCAACGTTAAATTGTTCTCATCATAAAGCCTTAGGAGCCCCCACAACCACTCTAACGCCACGGCACTCATTGCCGAACACCAATCACAATTGCTCTCTCACATGTGCATCCACCACCGGCCAACGCCGTGGATCACATTGTGTATCACTCACTATGACTTCCATTAGAGTTAAACGCGCACGTAATAGCTACTAGAACCGTCCTGTTGACCACGTCAACTACTCACAACGGTCACTACAGACCATAACTTCCATCAGAGCTAAGCATAGCTGGATCCATCAACTTTACTACGCCCTATAGAGAAACTTACTCGCGTGCTCCATACAACTTAGGCTCGCTCATCACCACTATGATCATTATCTACTTCGACTGGTACATGACTTTCTGGCATCTTTCTTAACCTATCGTGGTAGGTACTTTTACAATACACACAACCAATCAAACTAATCCAAAACATTAATCATTTAGCTTTACGTGTAATTTCTGGCTACTCATAGCCCAGTAAACTCTAGTTACTTAGCCACACCTGCGCATCCCTCCAGTATCGCCAAGTCACTGATTCAATCGCAATACTGCGTACTCACAGACTAATGTGACCACTGGATATTGATTTCTATTAAGCTACGGCTATAAATCAAATCTCTTAAAGTCTAATCATCGTGTGCACTTAATTATCTCATTATGTCGACTACTTTACCCCAATTTCATCAATTATGCGCTGATTTTCCTCCTGTCTTTATTACGTCAAACGAATTTTTAAATGGATCTAACTTAGTTTAATTGCTATCTTCGTCTCTAACCTAAACAAAGGCCCTTACCGAAAATGTAACCACTTCTACCTTCGTCAAATCAAACCTACCCTTTTATTAAGATACTACACATTTTAAATTGTGTAACGCAAAATCTCTCACGATATTTAAATACACCTAGGGGTCTACATCATGTTTCGTCATCAAAGGTAGAGAACGCGCGACTAAAATCGATAAGAAATAATAATAATAATAATGATTCGGCGATCATTGTACCGATAGTCGTGTCGGGTAATGGCTTAATAGCCAAGAGCCTCGACGAACACCTGAGGAGGCTCTCGATAGGCGGCTGGATCAAGGGCTTGATTCAGAAAGCGGTACTCCTGGACACGGCTCGTATTGTTAGGAGGTTTCTTTCTCTGGAGCCCTGACCGCCGGTAGCTTGGACCCTGTTCCCGATACCGGTGGGACACTATTTTTTATATTTTTAAATGTTTTTTTTTAAAGAAATATTTAAAAATTTATTTATTTATTTATTTATTTATTTATTTATTTGGATCTCCAACAAAGGTCACACAGATACAGTAGAAATATTTAGTCATGGGGTCCTTTAACGTGTGCTCCTTCAGTTACAGGAGATCACAGCATGCACATATAACTTGGTGTAAACTAGACAATTAAAAAATTTACAAACTAAATACCAAACAGATAAACCAAAAACACATTCCAATAAGTTATGTCAAATTAAAACTAAAAATTAGGGTCAAGATACAAAGGTCAAAGGGGATACATAGTCATTGGTCAATTTGGATTAAAACTGAATTAAAAAATTCGAGTAACAATAATAAATAGGTCATTGGTTTCTTTGTAATGGTATTATGAATCAATAAATTATTGTCAATAATTAAATTTATAACTTATAAAATAATAATTAGAATTATAAAATTAGAGTAAAAATAAAAATGATAAAATTAAAATTGAAAAATTGAAAAAAATAAAACATAACTTAAGATGACTAATTAATTAATAAGGACCTAGTTACGAGAAAGGAACTATGGTACAAACATTGTTATTTAGCGGTGGTCAGGCTTTTTTTGTACTTTAAGAGTGGCAGGGTTATGTCCAAGTTGAACCGTTTCGACAAATCGTTGTATTGCCTACAGAGTCTTGGAAGAGAGGCAAAGTGTCCCAGATTGGATTTTGAGCCAGGGACGTAAAATAAATTGTAACACTTTTTCCGTGGCAGGCGAGATGGCGCGTTTACGTTTACTTTACCGAGTAGTTCACTACAGTCTATGGCCCCATTAAATATTTTGTGCAATAGCACCAGATCTGCCGTTTTTCGTCTGTCAGCAAGTGAGACCAAATTGTAGTGCTCCAATCTATCCCTGTAGCTTATTAATTTTTTGGCTAAGCGATCTTTGTAGCAAAGATGATATACGAAACGCCTCTGAACACTTTCCAGATGCTTAATATAAATGTCATAGTGAGGATTCCAGACTGGACTGCTATATTCGAGTATGGGGCGAATTAGAGTATTAAATAGTTTTATTTTGGTGGAAGCCTTTTTAAAATCTTTACTGTTACGTAAGATGAAACCAAGTATTTTAAACCCCTTCGATGATACGTGTTGGATGTGCTTATCAAATTTAAGTTGTTTGTCTAAAATGACTCCCAGGTCACGTATTTGTTCTACTTTTTTTAAATTTTGTTGGTTTATTGTGTAGAAGTTTGGTTTGACAATTTTGTTACGGCTAAATTGCATGTAGTAACACTTAGAGACATTGAGAAACATGTTATTGGTTTGGCACCAGTTCGTCAGTCTGTCCAGGTCCTCCTGTAGTAAGGCAGAGTCAAACTCAGTCACTATTGGTTTCATTAGTTTTATGTCATCGGCAAAAAGATAGAAATTTGAATGTTTAAAGCAATGTATGATGTCATTAATAAATATATTGAATAGGATTGGGCCTAAACGGGAACCTTGCGGAACACCGGATGTAGCTGCAAATGACTTAGAATGGTGGCCACTCATAACAACTTTTGATGCCCTTTTAGTAAGATAGGACTGAAACCAATCAAGCAATGATCCTCCTATTCCCATACCCTGAAGTTTTGTTAGAAGAAGAGCATGATCCACTTTATCAAATGCTTTACTGAAGTCAGTGTATATAGTGTCAACAGGAATTCGTCTATCCACAGAATCTGAAAGGGATGATATGTAACACATAAGATTAGTGGTGGTAGATCTGGATTTGACAAAGCCATGTTGGTGAATGCTTATGAGGTGTTTAACGTGGGATGAAAGACGTTCAGTTATGAGTTTCTCAAAAACCTTGCCAAAGACGACCAAGATAGAAATGGGTCTGTAGTTAGTAACTAGTTTTCTCTCTCCAGCCTTGAAAATAGGTACCACCAATGCTTTTTTCCATTGCTCGGGGAAGATACCATCTTGAAGAGATTTATTATAGATAATTTTAAGAGGCAAAGCTAACGCTTTTGCGCATCTTTTTATGAAGATAGGTGGAATATCGTCATCTCCTACACTTTTGTGTTCGTCTAAACTTTTTAGGGTTCGGAATATTTCACCAGCATTGAGTTCTAGCTTACAAAGAGCCAGCGGGTTGTCATTTGTGTTGATATTTGGTGGCAGTGACGTAGTTGTAGTGTTGTAGACATCTGCGAAGCTTTCAGCAAACAGATTACAAATATCGTGACCAGTTGATGCGATTTGGTCTTTATAACACATAACTGCGGGATAAGCACTGATGGATTTTCTTTTATTTTTAATAAAGGACCAGAAAGTTTTAGGATCTTTTGAGACCGCGGCTTCTAATCTGTCGATATAATTTCTGTAACAAGTTGTCCTTAGTTTGCTACAAGTGGCGCGCAAACTTTCGAACGATATGACGTCAAGGGGGTTATTATATTTTTTTATCTTTATTCGCACTTTGTTCTTTTCTTTAAAAAGACGTTTGAGTTTAGGCGTGTACCAAGCTGGGTATTGTTTCTGAGATATCGTTTTCAAAGGTACGTGTAGCTTGATAATGTCATGCAGGATATCGTAAAAAATACTAACCATGTCATTAACCGAGGAACCACCTCTCAGTGAACTTTCCCAGTCAATAGAAATAAGGGATGTCAAAATTTTGTCGTAGTCTGCTTTAAAAAAATTTGGTTTAGTAGTCGGTTTGTTTAATAAGTATTTTGTGTTGATGGTTATAGGAATAGAAAACTCGAGAGGGGGATGCAATGGATCTTCTTGTGTCAAATGTGTTTGGCAATTCGTCAGATTATGAACCGCTGTGCTACAGAGTACCAAATCTAATGTTCTAGATTTATTGTTTGTTACAAAATTAAACTGGCCTAGGTCATTCATCGAAATGTAATCCAAAAATAGTTTAGTAATATCGTTGTTATGGGTTGGGCAAGGAATAGTAGGACCAACCTGTCTTTCCTCATTGATTTTCCACGTTATACTACTAAGATTGAAGTCAACAATGACAAGTGTCCTTTCATTTTTGTCCAGAGCTTTTTGAGCAGCGTCTAGGAAACTTTTGGTAGTTTCATATGTTGTTGGGGGGGGTAAGTATATAAAATATATTTAATATGTAAATTGAGTTAATAAAGAGAATAATAATAATAATAATTTTATTTATTCAGACATCATTGATCCAATGGTTAGTAGAAAACTCATCATCTAGGTGTTAGAAATGTTTTCGTGACAAGAAATCGCATGTGGCACTATTACAGGGCATCATCCGCTTTAGATCCAGCCATATCCCATGGACACAAATAAGGAGACTAGATCCAAGGCGGGTGAGCGCCTTGGATCTAGTCTCCTTACTTGTCACCAGTCAAAAATCTAGTCACATAAAGTGAAATCACACGTATAGGATCTAGCCACACCCAGTGGCATCACCTCACCTTGGATCTAGCCTCGTAACCTGACATCACCTGCCTAGGATCCAACCATACCGAATGGCATCATCCGCCACGGATCAAGCCTCGCAACTTAAATTTCATTATCAATAACAAAGTTCCACTTTTTCAAATGTAACGTTAATCCGGCTTTAGTCGACGTTCTCAAAACTACTTCAAGTCTCCCGACGCGATCGCGAACTCAACAGTTTCCAAAATAATCAAAATATCGACAACTCAAACTATGACGTAGGTATTTACCGATTAGCTTAGGACGATAACAATTGTCTGTTAGAAAACTCAGAACGCATTTCTAAACTTCAAATGTTTGTACTGGCCGACCGCCGTCCTAAGCAGTACTGAAAGCCTAATACACAATCTAATCTTGTAAAATAAGGCGCACTATGTAAACGAGTTATTTTGTCTCAGATCATTGGTAACGAAAACCGGTTATGCACGATTTTATTTAGTTCACAGCAATCTTTGCACCTAATAATTCATCACCCGTTCAGGCATTAATTTTAATTTATCTACCCCCTCACGTATTCCTTCACACTAAACCGCGGTGGTCGTCTTTACACAGTCATAGATGAGCCAATTAAACGAATTAGTTCACTTTTTATTACACACGTTTAACGCCTACCGGTTATAAAATAATCCAAATAACCGACGATTCAACACCGAAACAAACGCAGATTTATATTCTACGACACGTAGAAGTCAATAACGTCACGGACTATCACGTTTGTTTTTAACCGAAAGAGCTGGACTAGCAAACACCATATTTTTTTGGTCAAATAATATTTACACGTAAATAATTGGCCTACCCACTCACTCATTATTTTTTTTTTTAACTGAAAGTTGTTTTGATTATAATTAGTTAACGTCGTGAACTTATACTTGTCACGTAAACATTGAGTTCCCACAACAAAATTTCTTTAAAATAGTTAAATGTACAGTATCTACTCAAATACATTAAAAAAGTGGAAATAATAGTGTTATATTTGTGTGGAAAGGTTATCCCAACTGAAAATTCACTGTGGACTGTGTATACATAACATTTAAATATGGATAGCATTTGGTGTTAAAAACAATTTTGTAGTGATATTCAAGACTTTTTTTGCCATGTAAACAGCCCCATTTAGCAAAAAGTGGTTGTGACATGTTCAAAATATAAACAAAAACAATGAATAAAGTGGATTAAAAAAAGTGACTCAGTGAAAAAATATTCAAATTATAAATTGACAACCAGCTTATAACGAACTTTTTATTCATAAAAGCCTATAGATCAGCAATTTCAACTAACCACGTAACAGTCGCGGTAGCAAAAACGTCAAACGGCCCTAGCTACACCGCCTATGACTAGAGATGGGCGGTGGGTAAATACCCATCGGGTATTTACCGGGTAAATACCCAATTTGGGTATAAACAGGGTTTTTACCCGGTAAATACCCAAAAGCATGGGTATAAACTAAAAACACTTTATGGAACGTTTTATTTAATAAAGTTTAGGTGAATTTTAGCCCGTTTAGTTATTTTTAACACATCCATGTTATAAGTTCGGCTACTTTCATATGTTTTTCGTTTCATAGCCTGATTAAATTGCTTTATTAACTGATAATAACTGTAATTTTAGCATAAATGTAAAATTTCTTAATTGATTTGATGAAGTTTCTATATAGTAAATGACATAATATAGGGTGACTGGTAATTAGCGAACGACACTTAAACACCTGATTGTAGTCATGAAAACAAACAACTTTTACTATGGGACCAAACCTGAAATCGCGAAAAAAAAATTTGCTGGTCAGTACATTTGTGTTCGCGTAACTGGTTAAAATGTACTAAACTTGGCTGATTTTCCTCCTTATATAATGTCCTTTCATTTAATTTGGAATCGGAACTCCCTTTTTAGGGTCCCATAGCAAAATGGCCAAAAAACGGAACCCTTATGGATTCGTCATGTCTGTCTGTCCGTTCGTCCGTATATCACAGCCAGTTTTTTCCGAAACTATAAGAACTATACTGTTGAAACTTGGTAAGCAGATGTATTCTGTAAACAGCATTAGGATTTTCACACAAAAATAGAAAAAAAAAACAATAAATTTTGGGGCTTCCTCATACTTAGAACTTCAGTTTAATTTTTTTTATGGTTTAAAAAATAACAGGTAAACAGGTATCATAGTAATCAATGTTGTTATATCAATTTATAAACACGCATTTTAATACTCAAAAATGAATAATATGAATTTGCTTAATTTTTTAACACTACTAAACGAAGATGATTATTATCGCTGGCTATTTGTTTTTTTTTTTTTTTTGCTTAATTTACACGGTTCTATATTTTTTTGTCTTGATTAGGTATATCTAAGAAATATTCAGTGTTTTTATTGTTTTATATGACATAAAATATATATTTCTATATTTTTTCATCATGATTACAGAATTAGACCCTGAGAAAAAAAAAGCTTCAAAGTGTTAATGACGTACTTCTATTACAAAATACTTAAATTACTTTCTTTGGTATATCTACTTTAGTTTAGTACGAGTATATTTTCTAAGGTTTAACGTAAATTGCATTCAATTAAATATACATATATGAATACAATATATTAATAATTCAAAAAACCAGTTTTAGACGTCAGCACCAGCAATTTTGAATCCTGATCCAAAATGAAACAGTATGAGATATCACTTCTACGTGCGCACTCTTTAGTAATACAAAAACAAGTGGAAGTAGTAAGCATAATACGTATACGCGGAGAGAAGGCGAAGAAGCGGGAAGGGTTGATGTGCATATTTGTAAGGATTGAGGGACCGCTGGCCAGCTAAATGCGTCTAATGACGGACCTGTTTTATCAATTGAAAGTCAACTTTAGAAACTTTAACGTAAGGTTGAAACGCCGTGAGCTGCACCACGTTAGCATTTTTTTAATATTAATTTCAATCTTATACGCTAATGTAGTAGATTTTTAGTTAATAACAAAGTATCTTCATCGTCACTAGTTCTGAGAATATACGCGAGTTTGCCAGATTTTAGTTCTTCATCTTACATACTCAAGAGTTTGATGATTCACGTTTATTTAATGTATTTCATCAATAAATATTTGTTACGACATGCTATGATATTCAAATAGTCTTTAATTTAAAACTACTATAATCCAATGTAATATAAACCACCTAATATAATACGTAAAAATACAGACGTACAATTTTTATATGATTTGTTAGTAGAAAACTATTCTTTGCTGACACCATTTACACTTCATGCATGAAACACATTTTATAACCATTTTTATTGCTTAAAGTGTATAAAAGACTTAAAACAATAATGAAAAAGAAAATACCCACCATTTGGGTATTTACCCGGGTAAAAACCCTGCATTTGGGTATTTTGGGTATTTACCCGGTATTTACCGGGTAGAAACCCATCTCTACCTATGACCCGAGTTCGATCTCGGCACAATGTTTCACTTTTTGGAATGTTTTCAAACTACATAAAACTGACTAGAAGATAGCAATATTACAAGTTTCGATACTGCTTACAAATACCCGCAAATTATCCAACAAATAGTATAAAATGAACTTCCTCGAAAACATTACGTTCCGTCGCACGCGAACAACATCTGACTCCAATACAAATAATATTGAAGTGTTGAATGAGACTTCAGATGATACAACCAACAGTTTACCCGATACTTCTGTCGACAGCTCCTATAATGAAAAAATATTAAGGCTAAAAGAACAAATAACTAAACTCGAACATAATTTAAGCATTGCTCATCAAAAAATCGACTCTCTCTCTCTTCAGAAAACAACGCACTCAAAATACAATGTAAAGACTTGTTACAGGAAAATGAATCATACAAAAAAAATACCTGCAGCCCAGAATGCCTTAAAAGAGACAAAACTCGTTCGTCAACGAAACAGCAAAACAGAAACAAACAAGCGGAGACTACACTTGAACCACTCCTTACAAGTAATTTAGATAGCATTGATGTGATTACCAAAAAGACAAAACATACCGTCTGTCCACGAAAGAAAAGTCCAATGAAGCGAAAACTACAAATAAATAATTAGTAACTGTAACTATAAAGGCGTCCTAGAAAATATAGAAAATACTTTCAGAAAACAATTTGAATATTGCCATTATGTATCACCAGGTAGTGGATTGAGAGAAATGCTGATAAACATCACTAAAAAAGTCCAAAATCTTTCATTAAACGACTACTGCTTGATTATGATCGGAGAAAAGGATTTTAAAAGCGCTGGAGACTGTAACGAGCTGGTCAAACAAATTAGGGAATCGTTAAAACCGATAAATAATACAAATGTAATCATATGTTGTCCCACGTACGTGAGAGGAGCTCTAATTTATAATTATCGTATAGAAATGTTTAATAATCTACTTCACTTGGACATACAGCACCACAATTATGCATTTTTCTTTGACACGAACCGTGACCTCCCTCTGGAAATGTTTTCCCCTCAAACTGGCAAAGTAAACAGACAGGGAATAAAACGTATTTTTGAAAACATTTACGATCGTTTGACTGTTGACATTGAAAATTATCCTATTGACACTTCTTATAGTGATTCGCCAGAGAACAGTGATTTTTTTCGTCTTTAATAGTTTAAAAATTCTTCAAACTTCTTTCTTCAAATTCTTCAACATTGCTGGACTGTTGAATAAATCAGACGTACTTACCGTTCACCTTCAAGAACTGTCACAGCAGAAAAAAGACGTAGATATCATCTGTATCACAGAACACTTTATTATGGCCAGACATGAGAAATTATTGAACATAACAAACTACAAATTAGGAGCAATATATTCAAGACCATCACAGAAACGAGGAGGGGCATGTATTTTAATAAAAAACTGCATTGAGTACAAAGAACTTTCGGGTGTTTCGTGTCACTCTATACCTAATGTTATTGAATACTGTGGCATAGAATTAACGAACCAAAATTTGATTATTGTTTGTATTTATAGGCCACCTAAGTTAAGTAATTTACTTGTTTTTTATGAAAAGATGGAAATTATTTTGAAAAAGCTATATTACAAATCAGATAAGAAAATAGTTATATGTGGGGATTTCAATATAGACACGCTTAAAAGAAATAGCCTGACTCTTGACTTTGAATACTTCCTATTGGGCTACAACCTTAAATTAGAACTACGACAGCCAACCAGGCCAGCCAGCAATACTTGTTTAGATAATTTTGCATGCAGCTCACAATTAAAATGTAAATCGGAAATTTTGGATTTTGCTTTATCTGATCACTCTGCTCAGTTATTAGAAGTAAAAGTATTGAAATCATATAGGATAAATTCTTGGCGGATTAAAAAACGCGACCTATCTTGTGAAAATATGACTAGGTTAGGTTAGGTTAGGTTTTTTTTTTTTTTTATGGTAACATTATGCCGTAGACATGGTAGTCCACGCTTTTGTTTGGTACATTAGTTTTATTTGAGTACAGTGATTTAATTTATTGCAGTTGTGGTGCTCCTGTGTCGGACACACATTTGCTTTACTTTTTATAAAGTATTATTATTTCCTTTATTCATTCTAAAAGCTTATTAATTATATTTTTAAATATTTTTTTAAAAAACTTACAAAAAATAAAAAAAAATACATTTAAAAATATAAAAAATAGTGTCTCACCGGTATCGGGAACAGAGTCCAAGCTACCGGCGGTCAGGGCTCCAGAGAAAGGAACCTCCTAACAATACGAGCCGTGTCCAGGAGTACCGCTTTCTGAATCAAGCCCTTGATCCAGCCGCCTAACGAGAGCCTCCTAAGGTGTTGGTCGAGGCTCTTGGCTATTAAGCCATTACCCGACACGACTATCGGTACAATGATCGCCGAATCCACTTCCCACATGTCGACAACCTCGCGAGCCAAGTCAATATACTTGATTTGTTTATCTTTCTCGGCTTTCACGAGGTTCTCGTCATGCGGAACGGATATGTCAACAATCATTGCACGCCTCTCGTTTCGGTCCACCACCACTATATCAGGCTTATTGGCTACAATAGTCCTGTCAGTGATGATGGACCGATCCCAGTACAAAGTGATATGACCATTATCAAGAACTGGGTCGGGCTCATACCTGTAGTACGGCACTTCCGATCCCACAAGAGAGTATTTCAAAGCAAGTTGCTGATGGATAATCTTGGCTACAAGGTTGTGCCTATGCAAATACTCGCCGTTAGCCAGACGAGAACAACCGGAGATAATGTGACGAATTGATTCTCCCGGACGGTGACATGCCCGACAGATGTCAACCGTGCCGTCCTTCACAATAAATCTCCGGTAGTTATTCGTCATGATAACTTCGTCCATAATTGCACAGATAAAACCTTCGGTTTCCCCAAAGAGGTCACCGAAACGCAGCCAAGCTACGGACGCCAATTGGTCTACATCGGGCCCGTGAAGGGCCCGGAAAAAGCGTCCGTGAAGTTCCTTGCTCTGCCATACTTCCCTGCGATCGTTAGTGTCAAGCACTACCGGTTTGCGCCAGTTCTCATTAGCCAAGGAGAGCGGGGTGAGTCCCTTGTCCACTGCCACTACATCTCGATGCATACCCACGTTGGCAGCTAGGAAATATTCCCTGAGACTGCATACCTCGCGGTTGTATTATTATTATTATTTACATCATTTTTTGTTAAATTTCTTATATCTACCCATAAAAACATTTCCGTATAAGAATACAAGACCTATTTCTAAGTGCAGACATTTCATTTTGTTAATTTTCTCTGTTACTTGCTTAAATTAGTAGCTTAAGTCTAGGTGAGTCCATCCTCATGCATATTCATATTATTATAGTATATATATATATATATATATATTTTTTTTCGTTATTATTAATTATCAGTTACACAGGCATTACAAGTTTATATAGCTATTTAAAATATACTATACTGTATCTTACAGACTAATGACTTATGACTAGGACCTCATGGCAGCGCGAACCGACCAGTTCCGATCGACGGCATCCGTTCACGGACATGACGAACGCATCTGCATCGTTTAGCTCAACCATATCTTAGGGAACTCTGCGACCAGACGCGCAGCGCCACCATCGGCGGAACCTTTGCGTGAGTTTGCCGGACTCGCGCTGCCATGAAGTCTCACATTTCTATTTCTATTTCAGGGTCTACAGGCTGGGTTATGGTCCTGGTGAGGATAGGAATGAATGAATGTGGTGTGAATGGGAATTGGAAAGGGGTTTTGTTTTGAGTTTTTATTGGGGTTTTCTGACCAAGGATTTCGCTAGCCCCAGCAGAGCGTCTACAACGGCAGAGTCTCGATGCTGCATGGCCGTCTTTAAGTTATAATCGACGACCATTTTAGTCGACGCATTCATCGCTCTCTTTGCAAAGCGGCCCGTTGCATCATCGGTGTCGTCGGAGTAATAGACACAGCTGACAGTATGTCTCGACACCGCCACCACTGCATGGGAGATACTGTCGTGAATTTTGAGCCTCCTGGATTTTGTGTTAATGATGATGACACTGTCGTAGGTCAACCCCTGAGATTCGTGTATAGTTAAAATCCGCGACCCTTCGCCGGTCCCATATCCCTGGCTGATAAGAGCAGACTTCTCTTCCTGCGTATGAACCAGGAACAGAGTGTTTCGGGCGGTGCCCGAAATTTGCGCTCCTGTGTAACTTTTCACTTGCAGAGAGTGAACCCGCGACAGCGTAGACTTGGAAGAGTATATACCAGAGTATATCTCACTAAGCGTGAACGCCACATCCATTGGGTTGCGATGTGTGCAAAGTAGCTCCTGGGTGATGCCAGTCACCAGGTTTGGACGGGTATACCTTAGTTCGAATAGGTTTTCTCTATCCAAAAATGGAAGCTGGTTTATGTCTCCGACGAGGACAAGCTCGCTTGCTCCAGACAACTTTACTGCCATAACTATGGCCCCAAAGTGGTTCATAAGAGCCTCATCTACCGTAAGACGGTAGCATTTCTCGTGGTTCTTGAACCCGTTGACTAAGATTGAGGCCATAGTGCGCACCTTCGATTTTACTCGGTCTCCTAAGCGGTGCGAAAGCTTTTCTCTTAGATCTTTGGCAGCTTCAGTTGTCGTGGTGGCTACGACGTCCTTCTCCTCGTCAAAGTGCTTTACCACCCAGGTTGTTTTGCCGCAGCCCGGTACTCCATTTATCCACCTGATAATGGGTATCGCCCAACTTTCCTGCGATACTGACGTGTTCGAAGTTCTCGTAATGGACTGTGCCATTTCCAGAATCTTATTGTCTAGCATGACTTTGGTACATTTGGCGGTAACCACTATCGGGTCGTCTTCCGGAGTTTTAAAAGTTTTCTTGCCTGAGCGCTCCGTTTCCTCCACGTCCAAGACAACAAAACCACATTTCGCGCTGTAGGCTGCCATGTACGACCCCACCATTTCTCCTTTAATGACAAGAGAATTAGCGTTGTCGTACACCGTTGCCTCTGCCTCCTCGAGCAGTACCTTCAATAGTCCCTCATTTTCTCTTTGGAAGGTCAGATAGATTTTCTTGCATGTCATAAGATTGACCTCTATGGTCGCTCTCACGATTGCAACGTACTCGAGGAAGGCACTTTTTATGTGATCTATAGTGCCTGAGTTTACTGCGAGGGTCGGCGGGCTGACATGCCCTTTGTCGGCTCTAGTTGGTGTAGGCTTCTGTGGTGTTGGTTCTTTTTCATTCCTTCTGAAAAATCTCTCCACTGCCGTTTCTTGCTTTTGCGATGGTGATGCGCGGCTTGTACTTGGAAGCAGTGCACTGAGGAAAGTGCCAATGGCTTTTAAGCGACTCCTCGATTTGGCCCGATACTCCGGGCTAGTTGTTTTATTCTGCTCCTTTGCAGCTTTGTCGGCGGCCGCCTTCTGCTGAGCCCTTTCTGAACCGCTTTGGATGGTCGGGCTTGTTACGGAGGTCGTCGCGGTGGCTGTTAGGTGTCTTGGGGCTTTAAGAAAATTTAGAGATTCTCCTCTGTCCTCATAGACGACAAGCTCGTGATGTTCAGATGCTTTTAAACAGCCATAGCGGTCTGCGACGTTTCCTCTCTCTCCTCCGACCATCATCGCATCAACACTTATGGTACGGGTCGTAACCGCCGCGCATTCTCCTGCCTCTCTGATCTTTTCAAGCAGCACGCTTGCCTGAGCGAAGGGAGTCTCCTCTCTCCACTCTAATAATACGATCGTCTTTTTTTTCGACCGCATTAGACGGCATTGGTGCGTAGCCACTTCAACTTGAGGCAGTGCAGCATATTTACTGCCTTTTATCGTATTTTTGGAAGTGTTTCCATTGATCAAGGCGGCAAGGCCTGGAGATATGGGAATACGGGCTTTAGGTCGGCTTGAGCCTATGCAGAAACTTATGCCTAACTTTTCCTCTTCCCTATTCATAAACAGGGCGACACCTCGCAGTCTGACGCCTGGCGATCCGTTTCCTCCACACGCCAGTAATTGTGTTATGGACATGGTGCTAGGGGCCGGTTGCAGTCGAGTATCTGCTGTTACCGCTGGGACTGATTCTTGGATGATGTTTACGCGAGTGGCCTGTGTTACTTGTGTGAGTGATGTTTGTGGTGTGTTTTGCATCGTTACTGTTTGTGTGGTGGTTGCAGTGGTTGTCTGTGTGGACGTGACTATTCGAGCAGATGGTGGTCGGTTTCGACTTCGAAAGGTAGCGTCCGTCTTGTCTGCCCCTGCGGCGACGATGGCGACTTTGCTCGCGAATGCCAAAAATGGTGTTCTGGTGGCCGGTCTTGCCATAATGGTGTGAACCGTGGACTGGCTCAGCTGGATTTGAATCTTTACTTCCAGCTCCATTCTGTCATGACTAAACCTCGGGCATTCGAAAAGCAGATGCCACACTGTTTCCTCGCGATCGGGGTCACACACGCACGAAGGGCTATCTTTGAGATGAAAGCGATGGCGATACGCTGAGAACCCTCCATGTCCTGTTAGGATTTGTACATGAACCGGTGAGAGAGCTAAGTCTCTGAGTGTCCTTTTCGCCACAAGGACGTCTGGGAAAAACACTTTTGTAACCGCTGCTGTACTTGAGGATTCGTATCGCGCTTGCCACTTCTTTATAGTCCCCTCCCGTATCATCTTTCTCACGAACGATATGGGTACCTTGTTGTAATCTGTGGATACCTTGGTCAGTGCTGCCTCCTTCGCCAGCTCGTCCGCTCTTTCATTGCCGGCGGTTCCCACGTGGGCCTTAAGCCAAAAGAACCTCACATCTCTATCCTCCTCTCTGATCTCGCGAATGTATTTTTTTATTTGGAGTGCCAAGTGGTGAGTGACAGACGGGCTCCGCAGCAAATCAAGTGACGATCTAGAGTCACTTAAAATGTTTACGGAGGCCGCCCTAGATTCTCTTGCCATCCTGACAGCTCGGAAGAGAGCGTACATTTCTGATTGGAAGACCGTGTTGTGGGACTCAAGGCCAAAAGTTCTAAAATCGGACTCTTTTCCGTTTTCCCACCAAGTAAGGGCAGCTCCAACTTTTCCCTCTATCTTGCTGCCATCAGTGTATATTTGGGGACCAATTACATGGTGGGTTTCCAGAGTTCCAGACGTGCGTATTCTGTTATTGTGAGTAGCGCTGGGTGGGGGTTTTGGGAGTGACTCACTTTACACTCCAGCTCACGACCGGGGGGTATGAACTCCCGGGAATGTCCTTTTCTGACCTTGAAGAGAGTTGCGGCCTCGATCACCCGTAGATCTAGGGGGAGTTGGCCTGACAAGATAAGTGCCGATGTCAGGGATACCGTTCGGTATGCTTTGCAGATCTTCTGCGCAAAACCTCTCTGCAGTGAATCAAACTGATTTCTTGTCATCTGTTTATCAGCTGCGGGAGCCCACGCACTCGCTGCATACATCACGATGGGCTCTATCACCGACACGTATATTGTTCTTATGATCTCTCTGTTCAGACCCCAAGTCACCCTCGCCGCGCATGCCAGCTGTTTATAGATGTCTACAGCCTTTTTACAGGTCGCAGACACATGCGCGTTGAAGGTTAGCTTAGAGTCTATGGTGAGGCCTAGTATCTTGACCTCTTGGACTAGGTTCAGCGGCGTGCCCGACATATGTAGTACTGGAACATCGTATTTAAGCTTTTTAGTTAACACCATCGCATTGGTTTTGTGCGCGGCGAAATGTAGCTTATTTTTGACGCCCCATTCCGATACTATGCGTAGCGTGTCGTTAGCCGATTGCTCCAGGGGACCGGCCGTGAAGTCTGAGAACACCAGGACAACGTCGTCCGCGAAGGCTTGGCAATATACACCCATGCTAGCCATCCTGTGAAGGAGCGGGTCTAGGACAAGGTTCCAAAAGGTCGGGCCAGTAATGGATCCCTGGACGCATCCTTTCGTGGTTCCCTTCTCGCTAGTCGCTCTGGCATAATTGACCCTGACATTGCGGTCCTCCAAGTATGAGGTGACGAAAGCGTAAAGATTTTTGGGGCAGTTTCTGACCACCAACTGTTTCTTAAGTGCTGGCCACCACGCGTTGTCAAAGGCACCCTCTATGTCTAATGATATCAGAAGCACGATCTTTTTGGCCTTGATTTCGGTTCTTATGTGTTCCACCAGAGCATAGAGGGCGTCCTCAGTCCCGCGCTGCGGCATGAACCCGTACTGGTTTGTGTTTAGTGTTGGGAGGAGGTGCCATTGGAGTCTCCCTGCTAGGAGTTTCTCGACGATTTTCCCCAGGACCGAGAGTAAACCTATTGGCCTGTATGACTTTGGGTTGGTGTAGTCATCTTTTCCAGGCTTGCGTAGTATGCATACGTGGGCGACCTTCCACTGCTTTGGGAAGTGTGACAGCGTCAGACATCGGTTGGCTATCGCTAAAAACACCTCCCTGTCACAGTTTATTGCCGCTGTGCAAATGTCCGCTGTTAATCCGTCGGGACCGGGTGCTTTTTTCGGATTTTGATTTAATAGAACCATTTCCAGCTCCGCGATCGTAAAAAGAGGATCGTCAGCGGACAGTCCTTGTGGGTTTCTTTCTTCCGCTAGCCTCCTGAGACTTGTGTGGTAAGGTTGATCGGCTTCTGTTGAGTCGTCAGGGTAGAAGGTCTTAGCCAGAAGGTCCGCGGATTGCTCTGGGCTGAGAGTCTCACCCCTGGTATTTCTCAAGAGCGCGTCGTCTTGTCTTCTGGCTGTCTTCCTTAGTACCCTATAGATGCCATCCCACATACTTTCTCGGTCCTGCTTCGAGCAAAACTCCTTCCAATTGGCTGTGGCTGCTGCCGTCGCTGCAGTGGTGTATGTATTTTTGGCCAACACGTACTCTTGGATGACAAAATGTCTCCGGCTTGGAGCTGCATTTCGGATCCTTCTCTTCTTTGTCATAGCCTCTTTTTTAAGACGGTCCAAAGAAGGAGTCCACCAGGGGGGCTTACCATTGTGTTTTGGCAACCCAAGTTTCGGCATGGCTACCTCGCAAGAGTGGTGGATATAGTTGGTATATTTTGTAATGAGTGACTCCAGATCCTCCGAGTTCGAAACGTTCGAGACTCTGACCGGTGTGATGTCATTGGCTGCTAGGCTGGCCTTGAAGTTCGCTCTAAAGTCGGACCAACTCGCCTTCTTTGTGTTTTAGATGCGCGTCGAGATTGGTCTTAACTGTTCTAAGGCCTTTTCTAAGCGCATCGAAAAGGTTATTGCGTTGTGGTCAGAAGTTGTAAGACTCCTTTCCACCCGCCACTCCTCGACCTTGCCTAGTAGCGACGAGCTGCATACTGTCACATCGACCATACTTGTATACCACCGGTCACCTCTATAGGTCTCGAATGTCGGCGTTTGACCCGTGTTAAGGATGTGGAGATCCCGCTCGTTGAGGAATAAATTGTATGCAGCTCCACGAAGATTTTCAGAGACACTCCCCCACCACTGGCTCCAGGCGTTTATGTCTCCTCCCACTATGATGTTGTTAGTATGTAGTTTGTGTATTATGTCGTGTGTATTGGAAAGGTAAGGTTCGATTTCTTGGTCACCCTCAAAATAGACCGATAACACCCCAAAACTGAGTTGGCCCACCTTTATTAAGACGGCGGCGATGTTTTCGGTTACAAGTTGGGGATCGTGAATGACCTCCACATTGTTCCCGAAAACAATGATCGCCGCTTTTACTGGTTTTTGGCGATTAAGGCTGCACTGGATGACTTGCGTGCCGGGGCTTTGTTTCATCACACCTATTCCTCCCACGTAGGGCTCTTGAACAAGTGCTATTGAAACGCTCTTTGCCTGAGCCACCATAAGAAGTTCTTCTGTAGCCAGTTTGGAGCGCTGAAGATTTGCTTGGATGAACTGCAATCTTGCTGTCGGTCTTGTTGTGTTTTGAGTAGTGACAGGTTGGTTAGTTGGATCTTGGTCGCCCTTAGCAGTAGGCTATGCGTGATCTTGCTATACCATCCCATTTTTGGCGCTCCTGGCAGTCCTCGCTAAAGGCCGCGTGCGCCAAGTCACTGCCAGTCCTGTGTGCTATCTTACAGTTTATGCAAGTGGGCGGTTTACCATCGGCTCGAGTCGAGCAGTTTCTTATATTATGTGCTCCACTACAGAAACCGCAGACTTCTTTTGCAGCTTTGCATATGGACTTGTTGTGTCCATACCCAAAGCAATTTGTGCACTGGACTAGTGGGGACTGGTCCTCAATTGAGCATCGCTTGATACCCACATGGACTTTTTGTGCCTCCGTGCAGCTTTTCCAAAGTAACGGGGATAACTCCAAAACAGGGTGGCATTCATGAGGGTTCCTTGCACGTTTTCTGTAGCGCACCCTTATGGTCTGTCCATCTACAGCAACATTTTGCAGAAGGTGTTTATTCTGCGCTTTTAGGAGATCAACGATCTCCGCGTCGCTGTAGCTGGACAGCACTCCCCTAATGCAAACAAGAGGATTTTGGGGTTTCGGCTCCTGAACTTTGAGCCCCTGGTTTGATTGGACTTGGTCCTTTATTATTTTCAAGTCCGACTTACTCGCGCATCTGAGAATTACTTTTTGGTTACGTGCTTTGCGAACCGTGTCGACTCGGGCTCCACTGGCTTTGAGGTCCAGGGTGGTCCTGATCCTCTCAATAACGTTGTCCCCAGTGTGCTTGGGGTCCGTCGATGAGACGATCAGGGTATGGTTGGGTCGTGTGGGAGGTTTGGCGGGCTTGGGCATACTGGCGACCTGAGCAAAGGTTTTAGGGCCCTGCTGTTGTGGAAGCGGTCTATCCGCTTTAGTCAAGTCCGCCACCCCCTTCTCTATATTTTGGAGCCTTTTTTTCATCTCCCCGACTGCTAGTTCCGCTTCTAGATTCAGCGCAGGAAGCGCCTGGATCTGCGGCTCTTTGTCACGCAAGTTTTCTACAGCCGGATGTGGCATCTGCAGTGCCGACACCACTCGCTCGATCTCCCGGTCTCCTAGCGCTGGATGGGGCACCCCTCTCTTGGCCTCGTAGAGCGAGGCTGCCTCCTGAATGCGGAGATCAAGAGGGAGTATCCCAGCCAGCACCAGTGCTGAGTTTAGGGAGACCGTGCGATAGGCTCGGCACAGCTTCTGCGCGAAGCTCCTCTGGACGGCGTTCAGCTTCTTCTGCACCCCGACTTTCTTTGCAGCCGGCGACCACGCGCTCGCTGCGTACAAGATGATGGGCTCCACTGCAGCCGTATAAATACAGCGGATTACCTCTGGATGGAGACCCCAACTGACCCTAGCTGCCCGCGACAGCTGCTTGTAGATGCCGATGGCTCGGGAACAGACGTTTGCGACGTGGGTGTTAAATGTCAACTTGTGGTCGATGGTGAGACCGAGCAGCTTGATTTCGTCCGACATGCCAATGTCTACCCCGCCCATCCTGAGACATGGGGTGTCATGCTTCAGTTTGCGCGTGACCAGCATTGCTTTCGTCTTATGCGGCGCAAACCGAAGCTTATTCGTGACACCCCACGCTCGCACGTACTCAAGGGCGACATTGGCATCCCGTTGGACTTCAAGTGCAGTCTCTCCATCGAACACAAGGACAATATCGTCCGCAAACGCCTGGCAATAGACCCCATTCGACTCTAGACCCCTCAGCAGAGGATCCAGCACTAGGTTCCAAAATATGGGACCACCGATAGACCCCTGGACGCATCCCTTCTCGGTCCTGGATTCATGCTCCACTCCCGCGTACCTGACCTTCACCACCCTCTCGGACAAGTAGCTGTCTATGACCCGTCTCAAGTTCACAGGACACTTTTCCTCAGCCAGACGGACTCGTATAGCCGGCCACCAGGCGCTATCGAAGGCTCCCTCTATATCCAAGGACACAACCGTGACAAGTCTTTTTGCATTAAGTTTGCCACGAATGTGTCCCATCAGAGTATAAAGGGAGTCTTCGGTGCTTCGCTGGGGCATGAAGCCGTACTGGCGAGTACTCATCCTGGGTAGAAGATGAAACTTGAGTCGGGTCACAAGCAGCTTTTCGAAAATTTTGCCGAGGACAGGCAAAAGCCCAATCGGCCTGTACGATTTCGGGGTGGTGTAGTCATCCTTCGCGGGCTTGCGGAGCACGACGATAGTTGCCTCTTTCCAGGACCGTGGAAAGTATCCATGCGCCAGGCACTTGTTCACCAAGTGCAGAACAAGTTCTGGGTCTTGACGGATCGCGTGGTCCCATATGTCCGCCGTCAGACCGTCGGAACCGGGGGCTTTTTTGGGGTTGAACGAGGAGACAGCTCGCTCCAGCTCGTCGAGTGTGAAGGGAGGGTCCAAAGGTACATCTTCGTTCCCCCCGTTCACCTCTTCAGCTCGTTGCCGCACCCTTCTGTGCTCCTCGTTATCCCCCTCCGAACGGTCCTCTGGGTAGAACGTCTGTGCCAGATACCTCGCCGAGGCCTCCGGGTCTAGGGTCCTGCCATCCCTCACCATCGGCAAATCCTCCTCTCTCTTCTCCGTTCTACGGATCACCCGGTATATGCCTTCCCACAGGCCTTCTCTGTCTTGCTTCTCGCAGAACCCCTTCCAGCTCTCGATCTTAGCCTGGACTACTGCACGCTCGTACTCTTCCTTCTGTTTCAGGTACTCCTCGACAACCTTTGGTCTACGAACTGGCGCTGCACAGCGAATCCTCCGCTTTTTGGTGACCACTTGCCTCTTCAGACTGGCGAGTTCATCGGACCACCACGGCACGTTCAACTTCTCCATGTTCTTCTTTTTGGGCATCACGCATGCACAGGCGTCTTGCACTGCCGTCGTAAGTCCCTCGACTACCAGGTCTAATTTATCCTTGCTGTCGATTTTTTCGAACAGCCTTACTGGCATAATTTGACGCAGTTTCTTACGAAACCGCGCCCAATCAGCTTTCTTGGTATTGTAGATCCTGGTAGTCCGGTTAACCGTGATGCCCAAGGACTTCTGGAGGTAAACGTTGAACTCTATGCCGTTGTGGTCCGACCCCGTCAAGTCATCAACGACTCGCCAGCCGTCGGTCACCGTCAGCATATCCGCCGTGCAGGCTGTGACGTCGACGCAGCTCGTGTAACGCCTGTTACCACGAACTACGTCGAAGGTTGGAGTTTCCCCTCTGTTTAGTACCTGCAGTCCAAGCTGATCGAGAGCTCCTAGCATCTCGTCGCCTCTGCTGTTTGTCTCACTGCTGCCCCACCAGATACTCCAAGCATTGGCATCCCCTCCCATAATGAGCTTATGCGGGCCGGTCTCGCTTTCCACCTTCCTGAGGCTGTCCAGGTATGGCCCTAAGGGCTGGTCTGGCTCAAAGTAGAACGAGACCAGAGTCAGTCTCCATGCACCAGTTTGGATTCCCACCACGACAATATTGTTCGTGGTGAGTTCCGGGTACTGTCTGACGGCAATGCGAGGGTCAAAAACGGCTATTGCCGCTTTGACAGTCCCATCTCCATTCCCGGTGCTCTGAAAGATTCTGACACCTCTGGTCCCGCTCATCCTCTTCGCGCTGCCCACGTAGGGCTCCTGGATCAGCGCTACTGTGGCTTTGCGCTGCTCGGCCTCAATCATAAGCTCGTGGGTTGCCAACTTTTTTCTTTGAAGGTTTACCTGGAGTATCTTGTGCGGCAGTGTGTTCACTGGGACCACCTTAGCAGTAGGCGACGGACGCACGCGCCAGCCTGTCCCACCTGACTCGAACAGGACACTCAGGGTCAAACGCGTTGTGGTCGGTCTTCCCCATCTTCGCCTTGACACAGTTCGGGCACTGAGGTGTTTCCGCCTTCAGCCACCGGTCGCATTCTGCTTTGAGGTGTGCGCCCCCGCAGTGGCTGCATAAGTCGGCAGGTTCTTTACAGAGCCGCCGACTATGCCCGTAAGCTAGGCACCTCGTGCACTGGACCAGTGGCGACTGGTCATCGACGAAGACGGTCTGGAGATCAATTCGCGCTTTCCCCTTTTCGAGCATCCTGTTCCAGACAGTAGGTGACGTGCTGACGACCACATTTTGTGTCTGGGGGTTCCGCGAGTTCTTCTTGTATTTGACTGCCATTCGATCCTCCCCGTTGTCGAGGCCGCGGAAGACATCCCGGTTTTGGTTCCGCAGCGCCTCCAGCAGTTCCTCATCGGAGTGTATGCGGAGGACGCCACGGAATACAAAAAGTGGGTCCTTGTTCTTTACGTCCTCGACAACGAGGTGGTCTCCTGACTTCTCTATCCTGTCTCTTACTCTTTCCCTGTCTTCTTCCTACCTACAACCCATAACAATCTTCCTGTCCCTTGCCTTTCGCACTCGTTCTATTTCGATTCCCCCTTCCTTGGCTTTAACTGCCTCTCTAATCTTATTTATTATTTCCTCTCCTGAATCCCCTTCATCCTTGGACGTGACAACTATCGAGTGCAGCGCGGTCCTTCCTGGGGTCTGCCTTTTCGGTGGACCCGCTGCTACACCCGCATAGGTGGCCGTCTTCTCCAACAGTTCCCCCTGTCTCTCCATCGCCTGTTTCAGCTTGTCCATCTTCTCGCTGCTCTCCTTCACCAACGCGCTATGCTCCGCTAGCGAAGCGAGCAACGAGTCAACCTCCGGAAGGCTCTTGGGTGCTTCTGGCGGAGGAGGTGTTGCCTTAATGGCTTCGTCCCCCGCCAGCCCAGCCCCTTTTGCTTGTTCAGCAGCCGCCGCCTCCTCCTTAACCAGCTGGTAAAGCCGTTCCACCGATTGGGTGATCCCGGCTTTCAGGTCTGCCCTCAAATTGCGCGAATCACCTAAGTGTGATTTCGCGCGCAGAAGGCAGTTGCGAGCCTCGGTCACCCGATCGGTGGGTTTGTTCTGCAGCAGCTGGCTCGTCCCAGGTGACGCTCCCAGTGTCTCAGTAGAAGTGCGGCGCACTGCTGCCTTACTGTTCGGCTGAGGAGCAGCGCGCCGTGTGGACTTCTGGGAAGCTGTCACGATTGGGGCTGCCTTCTTGGGTGAGTGCAAGGCGGCTGACGGAAGAGGCTGAGACTCCAGCATTTTGCCATTCTCCCACTCTCCAATGCTTCGCCTCACACTAGAGGCTTGAGTTGAAGCACTGGGAGGGGAGGTCTCCCCCTCGAAGGTGATAGAGAGTGCCGCATTCGATGGAGAGACACGAGGACCCATGGAGCCTTTTTTAGCGGGGGTTCTGGAGAGGAACATGATAGAGGGGAAATAAAAAGAATACAATCAGAAATAAATTAAATATTTTAAAATTAACTAAGAATATATTAAATCTAAGGTCTGGTCCCTGTAAAGGGGGGCCAGTAATAAAATAAATAAATTCAATAACAAGTCAATATTAAAACTAAAGAACTGGTCCCTGTAAAGGGGGGGCCAGTACGTCAAACAAAAATAAAACAATTACACGTCAATATTTGTTGAAATTAAAATTTTTGCGCAAGAAAAGATCCTAGCGCGTCAAAATGACAATCTATTATCCTTCCCGGAACAAAAAAGGAACAAAGGATATAAAAAACAAAATTAAATTTTTTGAAAAAAAGTTTTGTTTACTCCCTTCCTACATATAGAGGGCGGGTGGGCGGTATTTTGGGTTTTCGAAGAAAAACCTGTTTTTTGGTCGAAAAATGAAAATTTTGAAAGAGAACCTAGATTCGGGTTCGTGAAACCGCTCGCCAGAATATAGGTTCAGATGATATGAATATGTTGCCGAAAAATGAAGTCCAAATAATAAATAGATTTAGAGATAAAAATATTTAAATTTCGAATTTTGATGAAAATTTCACAAGTTCCAGGGAAGAAAATCAATGTCGCGAAAAATGAATTTTCACTGTACGGATAATAGGTACTAGCCTATTTAACGTCAATTACGCCGAAAACCGTGTCAAAATCGGTCTCCAGGAGACAAAGTTATTGGGTTAGGTTAGGTTAGGTTAGGTTTTTTTTTTTTTATTAAATTTTAAAATACGCCACTCCCTACCCTGAGCAGGGTCGTTAAATACTCAATACTATATGGTATGTTCTGGAAAATATTTAATTTAATTTATTTCTTTTTTGTGTTATTTCTATGTACTATTATTATTATATTATTATTCCGTATATATTGTATTATGTGTTGGTTCTGTTCTCATTTCTCTCCCTTCCTCAAGGGTTGCGCAAACGCTTGGCTTTTTTACCAATATTTTGCGCTTGCTTGAGGCCTTTTTCACCGTTTCAACTTTCCTTCCTACTTTATCAATATATACTTGTATTTAATTTATATGAGCATATCTATATGTTATTTATTTTGTTTTTGTATATGTAGATTGTTTTACTTATTATTTTTTATTACTACCTCTGCTACTTGTTTTGCATATTTTAAAAATACTGTCCGCTTCTTTCCTTCAGCTAAAATGTCTTTTAGTGTGTCTTTGCTAATTCTTTGTCCCATTTCCTGTTCACTATCATACCTTGCTCGACCGAAGATCGGACAGTCGAGCAAGATATGTAGGACAGTTTCTTCGACCCCAAGGGCACAGGCGCACGATGGGTCCTCCTTACACTTGAATCTTGTCAGATATCCGGAGAACCCACCGTGCCCTGTCAATATTTGCGTCGTGATGCCGTCCAGCGTAATCTTTTTGACGATTCTGTACCCCTCAATGGCGTCCGGAAAGAAGACTTTTGTAGTCCCGGCAGTTTCCCCCGACTGATACCTCCGGTTCCATTGGTCAAGAGACTCCCGTCTGATTTGCCCCCTGACAAATGAAACCGGGCACTTGTCGTAGTCAGGGGCACGTTTCAAAGTGAGGGCGGCCATTTTGGCTAGGCAGTCGGCGCGTTCGTTGCCCGCAAGCCCTGCATGGGCCTTCAACCAGAACAAGGACACAGTTTTGCTCTGGTCAAAGGCCCTCCGGAGGTTTTTGCGGGCCTCGACCGCCAGGGGGTGCAGAGAGCCGTTATTGACGACAGTCTCCAGCGCGGATCTTGAGTCGCTGTAAATTGCGAAGCTCTGCTGAGCACCCCGAACAATGTCCCCAGTGGCTCTGCATACGGCCAGGAGTTCCGCCTGATAGACGGTGCCGTACGATGGCAGTTTAAGTTTGACGGTTTTGGTTTCGGCCGCGCCCTCCCAGTAAGAAACTGCGGCGCCCACCTTGCCGTCGATCTTACTGCCATCTGTGAAGATTTTAACGGCGTAGTCGCTGTTTGCGTCCAGCTCTTCCTCGTCCATCAGGCTCTTGAACTCCAGGTGCATATGCGTTGCCGGGTGTCCATTTTCGGTGTACCCCGCTCTCCGCTCGACCTCCCTGCCCGCCAGATCCAGCCGGGGTACTCCTCTCTTTGCTTCGTACAGGGCGGCTGCCTCCTGAATACGAATATCGAGTGGGAGTATCCCGGCGAGAAGCAGCGCAGCGTTCAAGGAGACCGTGCGGTAGGATTTGCAGAGTTTCTGCGCGAATCCACGCTGGATGGCGTTCAGCTGCTTTTTAGCTCCCACCTTCCCTACTGCCGGAGCCCAGGCGCTCGCCGCGTACACAATCACTGGTTCTATTACGGCGTTGTAGATGATTCTTATGACATCTGCGTGGAGGCCCCAACTGATCTTGGCCGCCCTCGACAGCTGCCCGTATATTTTAACTACTTTTTTACATATATTTGAAATATGCTTGTTAAATGTCAGGCAGCTGTCGATGGTTAGGCCGAGGATTTTTATTTCTTTTGACATGCCAATACCGACCCCGCCCATGCTCAGGAGTGGTTCGTCATATTTGAGCTTCCGCGTAACCACCATCGCTTGGGTTTTGTGGGGTGCGAACTTTAGCTTATTTTTGACTCCCCACTTCCCAACATAGGCGAGGGCAGCATTGGCCTGCCTTTGAACCTCCAACGCAGTGTCTCCGTCAATAACCAGGACTATGTCGTCGGCGAACGCCTGGCAATAGATGCCCCTGCCGGTCAGCTCCTTCAGAAGCGGGTCAAGGACGAGGTTCCATAGGATTGGACCTCCTATGGAACCCTGGACACACCCTTTTGTCGTGCTTAGGGAGTGCGTCTCCCCGCCGTATCTGACCTCGACCCTTCTATCCTGAAGGTAGCTGCCGACCACTCTTCTAATGTTGCCGGGACAACCTTCCTCCTCGAGTCTGACTTTTATGGCCGGCCACCATGCGCTATCGAAGGCTCCCTCTATGTCCAATGAGATCACAGTTATTAGCTTTTTCAGCTTGAGCTTGCTTCTTATGTGTCCCATCAGGTCATAGAGGGAGTCTTCGGTGCTCCTTTGGGGCACAAAACCGTACTGGCGGGCGCTCATTTTGGGGAGAAGATGCCACTTTAATCTCCCCACGACCATCTTTTCGAGCACCTTGCCCAAGACCGGGAGCAGGCCGATTGGCCTGTAAGACTTTGGCTGGAAGTAGTCTTCTTTGGCGGGCTTCCGCAGGACAACGACGGTCGCTTCTTTCCAGGGCTTCGGGAAGTGGCCCAGCTGTAGACACTTGTTAGTGATGGCCAGGAAAGTTCCTGGATCCTGCGAGACCACTCGCACGCAGATATCTGCCGTGAAACCATCCGCACCGGGGGCCTTCTTCGGGTTAAAGCTTTCCACGGCCACCCTCAGCTCGTGCTCCGTGAAGGGGGGGTCATGGTTGCTATCATGTTCCCCGCTCACGGTGTCAGCTTGCCGTCGAGTGGCCCGGTGGTCTGCGTTATCCTCACTTTCACGGTCCTCCGGGTAGAAGGTTTCAGCGAGCAGTCTCGTCGACTCCTTCAGGCTCAGGAACTTTCCGTTGTGTTTTAAGGGGACGTCTTCCTGCCTTTTCGACGTGCGACCGATCACCCTGTAAATACCTTCCCAAAGCCCTTCCTTGTCCTGCTTCCCACAGAACTCCTTCCAGCTTTGAGTCTGGGCTTCCCTAGTCCTAGCAAGGTACTCTTCTTTTTTCTGCAGGTACTTGTCAATCACCCCGGCCTTTCGGGAGAGGGCCGCGCAACGTATTCTTCTCTTCCTGGTGGCAACCTCCTTCTTCAGGATGGCTAACTCGTCGGACCACCACGGCAAGGTGAGTCTTGTGTGTGATTTAATGAGTGGTATGTGTTCAGTGCATGTCTTGTGTATATTGTTTGTGAGTGTGTTTATGGTGTTTTCAAGTTGTTGAGTGTTTGTGATAGCTGAAACTTCCGACGGGCTGATTTTATGTTCTGCATTCAACTGGGCCAGTTTCTCACGAAACTGGCTCCAGTTTGCCTTCTTTGTGTTGTAGAGCCTCGTCGTCCGTTGTGTGTATGTAGACTCACCTCTTTTCAATTTCAAATTGAAAGTTATGCCGTTGTGGTCCGAGTTTGTCAGGTCTCGATCCACTGTCCAGTTCTCCACCAGGTCGAGCATGTCTGTCGTGCATGCGGTAATATCGACGCAGCTGGTGTACGTAATCCCCCCCCGTACAGTTTCAAAGGTCGGGGTGTCCCCGACATTTAGTACCTGCATATCGTTTTGGTCTAGAGCGCCCGCCAGTGCATCTCCCCTGGAGTCCGTTCTCCCACTGCCCCACCAGACGCTTTTGGCATTTGAGTCCCCCCCAACAAGGAGCCTCGTCGGACTCGCCGTCGCCACTCGCCTAAGCTGCTCCAGGTATGGCTCTATGGGTGTGTCTGGCTCGAAATAGAAGGAGGCCAGTGTGATTTCCCAAGCAGCCGTGCGGATTCTCACGACCACGATGTTGTCGGTAGTGAGATTTGGGCACTGTATAACTTCAATGTCTTTATTGAAGACGACAATTGCCGCCTTTACAGTGCCCCCCGGACAGCTGCTGTTCTGGAAAATCCTGGCCCCCCTATACTGCTTTAGCGTTCCGACACTACCCACATATGGCTCCTGAAGCAGCGCAACCGTGATTCTGCGACTGGCGGCCTCCAGCATGAGCTCGTCCGTGGCTAGTCGCATTCTTTGCAGGTTGGCCTGGACGAACCCATGCCTCGCTGCTCCTCCCCGGAGAGGTACTCCTGGCAAGTTGATCGCAGTGGCGCCCTCAGCAATACGCGACAGTGGATCGCGCAATTGCGTCCCACCGCTTACGTAGCGGGCAATCCGTGCTGAACCCATTGTGTCCTAGGTTGTCATAGCCCGCCTTCTTACAATTGCAACATCTGGGAGGCTCCCCGGCTAGACGCGATGGGCATTCCGCTCTCAGGTGAGCGTCGCCGCAATGTGAGCAGAGGTCATCCATCCCCGTGCATTGCTTCCGGCCGTGGCCGAAACCAAGGCATTTCGTGCACTGCACAAGGGGAGTTTGGTCAAACACTTTCACCCTTTGCAAGTCAATATGTGCACGACCTGCCCTGGTCAAGACCTGCCACACCGGGGGGGAGACCTGTACCACTACGTGACTCTCGTGTGGGTTTCGTGCTCTTTTCCGATATTTTACGGCGACCCTCACCTCCTCCTTCTTAAGCTCGCCCAGGAGGTGTTGGTTTTGCTTTAGGATCGCTCTGGTGATGTCGTCGTCTGTGTTATAGGATAAGACATCCGTCAACACCACCAGAGGATCCTTATTGATGGCCTCCTCGATTTTCAATCCGGTCGCGGAGCCCCCCAGTCTGCTTTTAATTATGTCTAATTCCTGGCGGGTTTGACAACCCAGGACCACCTTCTGGTCCCGTGCTTTACGGACCTTGTCCACACGGATACCCGTCTCCTTAGCGTCCACCGCGATCCTAATTTTTTCGACGACTTTGCAGCTTGTGTCCGTGCTATCCTCGGAGCTTATGATGATCGAGTGCAGCGGGCGCGGCGGCACGTATGACTTACCCGCCCCCGCGGCGACACTCGCGTAGCTCTGACTGCCGGTTACTGGGGAGTGAGGAGCAGGAGGAACACTCGCGCAAGTGGTCGTCCTCTCCAATAGCTCTCCTTGTCTCTCCATCGCCCGCCGCAGACTCTCCATCTTCTCGCTGCTCTCCTTCACCAGCGCGCTATGCTCCGCTAGTGAAGCGAGCAACGAGTCAACCTCCGGAAGGCTCTTGGGTGCTTTTGGCTGAGGTGTTGCCTTAATGGCCTCGTCCCCCGCGAGCCCAGTCCCTTTTGCTTGTTCAGCAGCCGCCGCCTCTTCCTTAACCAGCTGGTACAGCCGTTCAACCGATTGGGTGATCCCGGCCTTAAGGTCTGCCCTCAGGTTGCGCGAATCGCCAAGGTGCGATTTCGCGCGCAGAAGGCAGTTTCGAGCCTCGGTCACCCGATCGGTGGATTTGTTCTGAGATAGGTGGCTCGCCCCAGGTGACGCTCCCAGCGTCTCCGTAGATGTTCGGCGTGCTGCAGCCTTACTGTTCGGCTGTGATGCAGCACGCCGTGTGGACTTCTGGGAAGCCGTCACGATCGGGGCTGCTGTCTTTGGTGAGTTCGCGGCGGCCGACGGAAGGGGCTGGGTGTCCGCCATCTTCCCATTCTCCCACTCTCCAATGCTTCGCCTCACACTAGAGGCTTGAGTTGAAGCACTGGGAGGGGAGATCTCCCCCTCGAAGGTGATGGAGAGTGCCGCATTCGATGGAGAGACACGGGGACCCATGGAGCCCTTTTTGGCGGGGGTTCTGGAGAGAAACATGATGGAGGGGACAAAAAGAGTAAAATCAATAAATAATTAAAAATGACAACACCAATAAAAATAATTTTACAACTACAGTCTGGTCCCTGTAAAGAGGGGGCCAGTAAAATAAATTATAAGATTAAATATTATTATTATTACTATTAATTATTCTAAAAGAAAGTACTGGTCCCTGTAAAGGGGGGGCCAGTAAGTCAATTAATAAAATGTCAAGTGCCTAGTATATATCTTGCGCTAGAAGGCTCCTAAGCGCGTCAAAATAACAAATTTTCGTCTTTCCCTAAATCCAGTAAGAATTAAATAAAATGTGAAATTTTCAATTTTTTTGGAAGTGTTATTCACTCCCCTTCCTATAGTATAAAGGGTGGGTGGGCGGGCAATTTTTTGTGTGAGCTAGACTCGCGTGCGAGGTGTCGTTAGACGCGTCTCGGCGAGCCCTAGCGAACTATGCAGAAACTAGATTTTTAGCCGAAGAAAAATTTTGGGTTTTCGAAGAAAAACCTGTTTTTTGGTCGAAAAATGAAAATTTTGAAAGAGAACCTAAATTCGGGTTCGCGAAAACGCTCGCCAGAATATAGGTTCAGATGATACAGATATGTTGCCGAAAAATTAAGTCGAAATAATGAATAGATTTAGAGATAAAAAATATTTAAATTTAGAATTTTGATGAAAATTTCACAAGTTCCAGGGAAGAAAATCAATGTCGCGAAAAATGAATTTTCACCGTACGGATAATAGGTACTAGCCTATTTAACGTCAATTATGCCGAAAACCGTGTCAAAATCGGTCTCCAAGAGACAAAGTTATTGGTTAGGTTAGGTTAGGTTAGGTTAGGTTAGGTTAGGTTTTTTTTTTTTTTTTTTTTTTTTTGTGGTGGCAGGAGTGGGAAATCTATCATGGACACCCAGACTGCCCCGCAATGAAGGCAGTCTGGGTAGTGCCGGACTCTTACCGGCTAAAAACCACTCCTGCCATGCGAAGGGCCCCTGCCACCAAGTTACGCAGGGTCCTTGTTTAGGGATGTAGGTTTCAAAATTCATTTATTGATTTTTAAGTCAAATAAAATATATATTATGGTTGCGCGAATTTTGCTGATGTTTTAATGGACTGTATGTTTGAAAAGCGATCTTAGGTTTGTTAACAATATGCAGATACTGCGCCTGGCATGGAATAAATGTATTGGGAAGGAGCACTGACCTTTAGACTTCGAAGGTTGCACATGGCACCGGCCGATCCTCGTCTTCGCACATTTAAATCACTGCCAGGTCCTGTTTTGCACTACACTGCACCACTGTTGAGTTCTGAATGGTTGGATCACGAAAATAGTCAATTTTCTTGTAATTTCGATCGGGCGCGGTTAGCGGTGCGGTCACATTCACTCGATGCACAAACGTCAATGTCAAATCATTTCTTGCGGTCGTGCGGGCGGAAAACGGAAGGGATAGGATTGCCAGGCCAAAAAAATAAATTACAAAAAACAAAATCGCGGAACATAGCAAATTGGCGCAACCATTCCCCCCGGGTTTGAAGGGTTACCTTCAAAGAAAAGAAAAAAAAACAAAAGCGAAACTAAACCCTATTACTAATCTAAACTATCAATACTAGGTAGCGAAACAACTTATAACTAACTATGCCACTACTACTGATTAGGCAGAGGGCAGAGGCGAATAACCGGACGCAGGTACGATCCAGTTGCGGTTTTAACCTTTACGACTCGCGTTATTCCGTTCGAACCCGGAAAAACTTCTTCCACTACACCAAGAGGCCAGTGCAGAGGAGGCGCACTCTCAGTCTTCAGTATCACCACAGTACCGACTGTGACTGGATCTGAAGGAGTGTTCCACTTTTGACGCGACTGCAGCGTATGCAGATAATCTGTCCTCCATCGCTTCCAAAAGGACTGAACTAAGCTATCTAGCAGAGCGTGACGCGGGTGGAGCTGCAGTTTGTCAGTCTCGACATCTAAAGCGGGCAAATATTTAAGAGGAGTCGTCGTCAAGAAGTGAGCCGGCGTCAACGCTAGTGGATCACTAGACAAAGTCCGACACAACGGACGCGTATTCATCAACGCCTCTACCTGAGCGAGTACGGTGCTCAACTCCTCGTACGAGAGAATCTGTTCGCCTATGACCCGAAACAGGTGCGACTTAAGGCTTTTAATATTCGCCTCCCAATTGCCACCAAAATGACTAGCCGCTGGCGTATTAAAACACCAATCAATGCGATTCTCAGCTAAGACATGGGCGAATTCACTTTGGTAGTACTTGGAGCGTAAGAATGTATGTAATTCCGAAATATTGCGTCGCGCTCCAACATAATTTGTGCCGTTGTCAGAGTATAAGCGCTTAACGGGACCACGGCGAGATAAAAATCGTTTAAATGCAGACATAAAACCCTGCGTACTCAAATCACTGGTTAACTCTATGTGAACCGCACGAGTTGTCATACAAACGAATAGGCAAATGTATGCCTTTGTGGAACGTATACCACGACCACGGGCAATAGTGACTTTAAACGGTCCAGCATAGTCCGTCCCAGTATGTATGAAAGGTTTCACCGTCTGTACAACACGACAAGAACGATGGTCGGCCATTTCCGGCGCGTTGAAACGCGGGCGGAGCTTAAAGCAGGGCACACATCTGTGCACTCTAGCGCGTATCAAATTGCGAGCGGAAAGTATCCAGTACTTCTGTCGAAGAATGGACATTAATAAATCGGGACCAGCGTGACAATTCACCTTATGGTGATAGTCCACCAACAAATCCAAAACGTGATCCCTGCGTGGTAGAACTACTGGATGCATTTGTTCAAACTCTAACTTAGCATTTCGCAGACGGCCACCGACACGAATGAGTCCGTCTTGCAAAAATGGTTTCAAATGTTGAAGTGCGGGACTACAAGGTTTATGTGATTCTAAACTACGAAATTCTATTGAAAAATAAAATTTCTGCAACTCTCGAAGTACAACTGATTCAGCTCTATCCAAATCAGCTGCGATTATAGAACCACGCGATGGTAATAATCTCAAAAATCTTAGGACGTAAACTACACAGCGTAGTAGTCTCGACCAAGACGAGACTCGATTAGACAACAACAAAACAACTGACTCTTCACGCGGAACTGATACTACAAGCGTATGTTTCTTCTCCTCGGGTGGTTCTGAAACAGTAGCGGGGTTAAACGGAGCATTTGGCCACTCGTTAGGAGTGGTATGCAGCCAGGGAGGGCCACAAAACCAAAGCGGATGATTTAAAATTTGCGCGGGAAGCAAACCACGTGAGAGACAATCAGCTGGGTTTTCTGTTCCAGCGACATGGAACATATTTTCCGGTGACAATTCAGCTTGAATCTTAGCCACCCTATTTGCGACAAACGTGCCCCATCGATGGGGTGAAGAGTGGGCCCAACATAGAGCAACGGTTGAGTCTGAAAACGCTACAATTCTCTCTATATTAATGCGAGGACGACAAGTTTTGACTATAGATGTAATCAATTGAACCAACATAAGAATAGCGCAGAGTTCGAGACGAGCAAGAGAGACAACCTTACGAGGAGATACCTTTGATTTTGCGCTAATGAGGAAAACTGAAATGTTATCGCCATTTTGGACCTGAAAGTAAACCACTCCCCCGTAAGCCCTCTCACTGGCGTCTGCGAAACCTACCACATTAACAACAGTGTCTGGTACTATACCAACATGGCGAGGAATCTGTATCTGATCGAGCATTGGAAGCTCTTTCCTATAGCGAGCCCACAACTTGGCAACACTGTCAGGAGCGGTGTCGTCCCAATCACAGTTGGAAAGCCAAAGCTCTTTTATAAGCAGCTTTGCATACAAAACGACCGGAGCTACAAAACCCATTATATCCCATATCCGAGCTACACATGCTAGGATAACGCGTTTGGTACAAGTTGGCGGAGTCGAGCTAATTTTAAGACTGAACATATCAGTTGCGGGTGACCAACTTAAACCGAGGATCTTATGCGAATCACTATCATCGAATTCCTTTACCGAAGTCAACCGGTGTGACGGTGGAATCGACTCTAATGTAGCTTGCGAGTTGCTTGTCCATTTCACCAGATCAAATTGACCGGACTTCATGAGGCTGATTACTTGAACAGCGGTCTCTATAGCCTCTGCTTCACTAGGTACACTGTACACAAAATGGTCCATGTACAATCCGGTTTCAATAGTGGCCCTTGCTTTCGGGTATGTATCACCCTCGTCAGCGGCCAACTGCTTGATAGTGCGAAGAGCGTGAAAGGGACTAGACTTAAGCCCAAAACAAACACGATTGAATTCGTAAACCTTCAAAGGTTCCTGCGGAGAAAATCTATACAAGAAGCGTTGGAATCTACGGTCACATTCTCTGATTCCAATACTAAGAAACATCTGCCGAATATCGGCAGAGAGCGCAATAGCAAACAAGCGAAAATTTACTATTATTTCAAATAAGTTACCCTGGAGGTTCTGACCACAATACAAGATATCGTTAAGCGATATGCCAGTACTAGTTTTAGCGCTACCATCCATAACCACACGCAGTTTAGTTGTAAGTTTGTCTTCTCTAACAACTCCATGGTGCGGGATGATGTAAAACGGGTAATCACGTGTCTCCTCAGTCTCGGCAGGCGCTGATGAGATATAACCTTTATCTAAATATTCGATCAGCACATCATCATAGGCTTGCTTCAACTTAGGAGACGCCTGCATCTTACGTTCCAAGCATAGAAAGCGTTTTTCTGCGGAGGCACGGGAGCCACCGAGCGAAAAAATATCACCCTTGAAAGGGAGCGCTACAACATAACGACCATCTTTATCACGAGTAGTCGTGCGGGTATAAATCTCCTCAGTGACCTGATCCTCAGGGCTGAGAATAGGCGGGACATTGACCTCTTCAATCTCCCAGAACTTGCGGATGGTAGACTCAAGCGGCGGCTCGACGGTGCAACAGTGCGACACAGTCGAGTAACTATTTAAATAAGCGGGTGCGGAACCAACTATAACAAACCCGAGAACTGTTTCCAGTGCGTGCGGAGCGGGGTACATCGGAAGACCTTGAATTTTACGTGATAACTGGAGATGCGGGAGAATCGAAGCACCGATCAATAGATCGATATCTCCAGGGAAAGCGTAATTTCCGTCGGCTAACTGCAAGTTCTTAAACTCCGTCAGCATGGACGTGTCAACCGGTACCGTGGGCAACCGTTCCGTAATCTTATCTGCGACTAGCGAATCCATTTCAAACGAAATATTACGATTAAAACGTGAACTAAATATTATTTTAATGGAACCGTGAATGGTTGCCTTTAAACCTCCAAAACCTTTCACTTCTGAGCGGGATGACCAATTATTAAAACTAAAACCAAGGCGTTGACAACAATCCCGAGTAATAAAATTACTCTGGGAAGCGCCATCTAGTAGCGCTCGAACGGTGTGCGGTTTGCCAAAGGCATCTACAATGACAACTTGCGCGGTCGCAAGTAAAACGGTAGTGAGTTGAGTACCAGCGGCGGAAAGCGAACACAATGTTACGTCGTTTGCACTTGCAGCTGGCCGCGCGTCACAAGCGTCGCGCGTCTGCGCAGGCTGCTGCTGCGAGGGCAGCTTACTACTCTCAAAATGTAAGAAGGTATGATGTCTAGCTAGACATTTACGACAGCTAACACCACTGTTACATGACGTAACCAGATGTTTGTCACTTAGACAATTAAAACACAAATTATTAGTGCGGACAAACTTGTAACGATCACTAGGCGATAATCTCTGAAATCCCGAACACTTGTACAGCTGTGTATGGCTACCCTTACACAGGGAACAGTCAGGTGTTGAGGCGGTATTAACTAGCGTATGTGCAGTCTTGACTGACTTCGATGACGCGTCTATACGGCGATCGGAACCTGTCCTATTCGTGACTTCATGACGTGCCGACGTGCGCTGCAATACCTTAATATGATCGCGAATAAAAGATTCTAAATCTTCGAACTTAGGTATTTCTTTGCCGCGCTGAGTCGTTTCAAACAGACGAACAGTTTCAGGATCTAATTTATTTAAACCGATATACAAAAACAAAAAGTCACAGAGGTCATTGACCTTTAGGTTCTTTACTGCACGAACAGATGATGCGAAAATATTTAAAAACTTCTCTAAATTATGATCGTTACAAACGGAAAAACTTTTCAAATCGAATAATTGATCTAAATATGCGGTGGCTACTAATCGCTTATCTTCGTATTTTGTTTTTAAAGTGTTCAAAACTAAATTGTAATTTTCAGCGCTAAACGTAATTCCAGCACAGACAGCCTTTGCCTTACCGGTCAATTTTTCTACGAGATAATGCAATCTCTCGTGATCTGTCAGCGATGTGTTCCTATGTATTATATTTTCGAAACTATCTATAAATAAATTCCAATTTCGAATGTCACCATCAAATTCAGGTATTTGAATTGGCGGCAATCGTGGGCGTTCGCGAGGAGGGTTGGATAAACCACTCGCGGGGGGGGGAGTCTCTAAACTCCTAGCAATACGTTTGATACGACAATACAAGTCATCAAAGGACGACAATGCCTGATAACTCACACAGTAATCAGGATTTAACTCCAACTCTAAAATGTTTATATTCTTAATTGTAGATTTAAAATCCGCGCGCAAACTATCTAAAGTTTCCAACGAACACAAGAAAGCATCTCTAATCATCAGATCCGAGATTTGCAAAGATTTATCACAAATTGATTGAACACGTGAAAACTGTGAGTCCCTTTCAGCGTATAAAAGCTTTAACTGAACCTTTAAATCAGTACTAACCTTGGTTCCCTTAAGAGACATCTTGTCTTGATATATTCACACTATACACTCAAACAAACACTTAACGAATTATTAAGTAAGCGATAATTATCAGATAACAATATGGTAGTATTGTAAACAACAAAGCGAACGGCGAACGAACGGAATAACCTGTCTATATAATCTATGGTTTATCCGTTTCCTACAAATATTCACTCAACAATGAACGGGTATTTTTGAAATGCGTCTACCTACATGCAATTTGTAGGACTTCCGAATGAATTTTGTCAAGAAAAAGAATGCGATCGATTTATATCTACGCTGATATTTACGTAGCTAACTATAATTATGCGGTGCGGTTGACGGCGTATGTACCGTAATTATCAATGACTCCCCAACTATACGAGCGAAATAACGTATAGCTGCCCAAATGCCTAGATGCGGGTTTTCTACTATTATATCTAGGTAAACAGGCGCGTTGCGTTTATTCCCTATGGAACAAATACTATATTGCGAAATTACAAGAAAATGATTCACGATCCGGCTCGTATGGACCAAAAAGTAATGGTTGCGCGAATTTTGCTGATGTTTTAATGGACTGTATGTTTGAAAAGCGATCTTAGGTTTGTTAACAATATGCAGATACTGCGCCTGGCATGGAATAAATGTATTGGGAAGGAGCACTGACCTTTAGACTTCGAAGGTTGCACATGGCACCGGCCGATCCTCGTCTTCGCACATTTAAATCACTGCCAGGTCCTGTTTTGCACTACACTGCAACACTGTTGAGTTCTGAATGGTTGGATCACGAAAATAGTCAATTTTCTTGTAATTTCGAGCGGGCGCGGTTAGCGGTGCGGTCACATTCACTCGATGCACAAACGTCAATGTCAAATCATTTCTTGCGGTCGTGCGGGCGGAAAACGGAAGGGATAGGATTGCCAGGCCAAAAAAATAAATTACAAAAAACAAAATCGCGGAACATAGCAAATTGGCGCAACCATATTATAAATAATTATTGCTATAATTTTGTAAAAACTCTAATTAAAATTTATTAATTCTTAAACTAGTGTTGTAAATTCTTTTAAATAAATAAGTAGTGGTTATAAATATTTAAGATTTGTCATTATTATCATTTTTATTAAAAATATTAATTTATCATTCATTTATTATTATATTTTAATCAATTAAATTTATTTATTCCGCTTATTCACGGATGCCACAATTTTCACAATAAAATCGATGAATTTCGATCGATTCTTACTGTCCGCTATAAGAATGCAGAGATTCTCTGTATTGGCTGGCATATCGACGCTCATCTCAAGGTCGTGCCTGTGGGAGGAATACACAGGGCACTCCGTCAGGAGGTGGAGGACTGTCTCCTGCTTGTCTGGGTCGCAGGCGCACGCTGGGTTCTCCTTGCATTTGAAACGAGTCAAGTACTCGGAGAACCCACCGTGCCCTGTTAGGGCCTGGGTCAGCTCCCCGGTCATCCCTATTTTCCGCACCGTCCTGTACGCAGCGATCGCACACGGGAAGAATAACTTCGTCGTGGCCGCCGTTTCCCCAGTACGATACCGCCGGTTCCATTCGCTGAGGGTATCCATTCGGATCATACGCTTAACGAATGAAACCGGGCATTTATCGTAGTGGGGTTTCCGCTTGGACCTTAAGGCAGCCTCCTTAGCGAGCGAGTCGGCTCTCTCGTTACCCTCCAGCCCCGCGTGAGTTTTGACCCAGAACAAGGAGACGCTCTTGTTCTGGGTATTACTGCGGCGGATGGCGTCCCTCGTTTCCACTGCGAGGGCGTGGAGGGCTTCGGGGTTCACGACTGCTTGGAGAGCTGCCATGGAGTCGCTGTAGATAGCGAACGCCGTCTCAGTCCTTCTGAGGACTTCCTTCGCGGCTTCGCAGAGGGCGAGGAGCTCAGCCTGGTAGACGGTACTATAAGACGGCAGCGCAAGCTTGAGGGCTCTGACCTCGGTCTGGTCGGACCACACGGACAGTGCGGCCCCGACCTTGCCCTCAATTTTGCTGCCGTCTGTAAAAATCCTCACCGCGTAATCGCGGTGGTTGTTATATTGTTCCTCGTCTACCAGGCGTTTCAGTTCAATGGCCCTCTGTTCAGCCGGATGTGGCATATCCAGTGCCGATGCCACTCGCTCGATCTCCCTGTCCCCCAGCGCTGGGTGGGGTAATCCCCTCTTGGCCTCATACAGTGAGGCCACCTCTCGAATTCGGAGGTCGAGAGGGAGCACCCCAGCCAGCACCAGAGCTGAGTGTAAGGAGACCGTGCGATAGGCTCGGCACAACTTCTGCGCGAAGCTCCTCTGGACGGCGTTCAGCTTCTTTTGGACTCCAATTTTGGTTGCGGCCGGCGACCACGCACTCGCCGCGTACAGGACGATGGGTTCGACTGCAGCTGTGTAAATGCAGCGGATGATTTCCGGGTGCAGACCCCAGCTGACCCTTGCGGCCCTCGACAGCTGCTTATAAATACCGATGGCTCGGGAGCAGACGTTTGCGACGTGGGTGTTAAAAGTCAACTTGTGGTCGATGGTGAGGCCCAGCAGCTTGATTTCCTCTGACATGCCAATGTCTGCCCCGCCCATTCTGAGACACGGGGTGTCATGCTTAAGTTTGCGCGTTACCAGCATTGCTTTGGTCTTATGCGGCGCAAACTTAAGCTTGTTCGTGACACCCCATGCACGCACATACTCAAGGGCGGTATTGGCATCTCTTTGGACCTCAAGTGCCGTCCCCCCATCGAACACAAGAACGACATCGTCAGCAAACGCCTGACAATAGACCCCTCTACGTTCCAGCTCTTTCAGCAGCGGGTCCAGTACCAGGTTCCACAATATGGGACCACTTATTGACCCCTGGACGCATCCCTTCTCGGTCCTGGATTTATGCTCCGCTCCCGCGTACCGGACTTTCACCACTCTCTCGGTCAAGTAGCTGTCCATGACCCGTCTCAAGTTTACAGGACACTTTTCCTCAGCCAGACGGACCCGTATAGCCGGCCACCAGGCGCTATCGAATGCTCCCTCTATATCCAAGGACACAATCGTGACAAGCCTCTTTGCATTGAGTCTGCCACGAATGTGCCCCATCAGAGTATAGAGGGAGTCCTCGGTGCTTCGCTGGGGCATGAAGCCGTACTGGCGAGTACTCATCCTGGGCAACAGATGGAACTTGAGTCGGGCCACGAGCATCTTCTCGTACATCTTGCCGAGTACAGGCAAAAGCCCAATCGGCCTGTACGATTTCGGAGTGGTGTAGTCCTCTTTTGCGGGCTTGCGAAGCACAACGACTGTTGCCTCTTTCCAGGACCGTGGAAAGTGTCCATGCGCCAGGCACTTGTTCATCAAGCGCAGAACTACGTCTGGGTCTAGCTGGATTGCGTGGCCCCATATGTCCGCCGTCAGACCGTCGGAACCGGGGGCTTTTTTGGGGTTGAACGAGGAGACTGCTCGCCTTAGCTCGTCAATAGTGAACGGAGGGTCCAAGGGTTCAACTTGGTTGCCCCCGTTCACCTCTTCCGCTCGTTGCCGCACTTTTTTGTGCTCCTCGTTGTCCCCCTCCAGACAGTCTTTCGGGTAGAAAGTTTCGGCTAGGAACCTCGCTGACTGCTCGGGGTCTAATGCCTTTGCATCTTTCACCATCGGTATGTCCTCCTCTCTCTTTTCAGTCCTCCGGATCACCCTGTATATCCCTTCCCACAGGCCTTCTCGATCTTGTTTCTCACAGAAACCCTTCCAGCTCTCGACCTTTGCCTGGACTACTGCTTGTTCGTACTCAGCCTTCTGTTTCAGGTACTCCTCAACAACCTTTTGTCTACGGATCGGCGCTGCACATCGGATCCTACGCTTTTTAGTGACCACTTGCCTCTTCAGGCTGGCGAGTTCATCGGACCACCACGGCACTGTTAGTTTCTCCACTGTCTTTTTCTTGGGTATCACTTGGGTACAGGCGTTTTGTACCGCCGTCGTCAGTTCCTCGACTACCAGGTCTAAATTGTGCACGCTGTCGATCTGATCGAGCAGACTTACTGTCAAATTGGTGTTCTGCATAATCTGCCAGTTTCGTAAGAAACTGGCCCCAATTCGCTTTCTTGGTATTGTAAGACCTGGTAGTCCGGTGTACCGTGATACCCGCAGACTTTTGGAGATTGAGATAGAACTCTATGCCGTTGTGATCCGAGCCCGTCAGATCATCGACGACTCGCCAGCCGTCGGTCACCGACAGCATGTCCGAAGTGCAGGCTGTGACGTCGACGCAGCTCGTGTAACGTCTGTTACCACGAACTACGTCGAAGGTTGGAGTTTCCCCTCTGTTGAGTATTTGGGTTAGGTTAGGTTTTTTTTTTTTTTTTTTTTTTTTTTTTTTTTATTATTATCTCTACCCCTGACTTCATCAGGGCCTATTTTAAGCTAGTTCACTTTCATACCAGTTCTCGCTAACTTTCCTCTCGCACTTTCATTCCGCATACTGTTTCTTTCTTTCATCCTTCTTCTTTTAATCCTTTTATGGGTGGGACTCCCATTATCTGACTATTCTCTCTATGGTCTTACTTTTTACTATGCCCATACATTTTTGTTTTCCTTATTTTGTACAAGGGTAAATAACACTCCAACAACTTTTATTTTCAGATAATTTCTTACTTACATACTAATGTACATTTATATTGCTTATACTAAACTTATTATTTACTCCTTAAGTATGTTGACCTTCCTGTTTACTCTCTATCATTTTTCGAATATATTTATTTATTATTTAAGGGGTGTTTTTCAATCTTTTCTTACACTTATGATAGGGTCGGGGTTCTTACATGCTATAGACATTTGTACATCTTATTTTACTAGTTCCTTACTTTCTACTTTTATTTTAGTTTACATTTCTAATATTTGTCCTACTGCTCATATTTATTTTGTATACATTTTCTATCTTATCAATATGCATAACTAATATATCATACAATATAGTGGTTGCATACTTTACTGATCTGTTTTGTTTCTTTTTATAACTCTTTTTAAGATTTTTACACAGTAGTCCAGAAATTTTCTTCTTCTTTCACTTGCCATTATTACGCCTATATTTTCTTCGTTTAGTTCTGTGTCTAGTTCTTGTTCTAACTGATTTCTTTCGTAGCTATATGCAGGACAACGAATCAGCAAATGTGGCACTGACTCTTCGACATTTGGGTCGCAGATGCACGATGGACTCTCCTTACACCTGAAACGATACAGGTATTCAGAGAACCCACCGTGCCCCGTCATCACCTGAGTTAAGTTCCCGTTTATTTGTAGCTTCCTTATGATCCCGTACGCCGCCACCGCATCCGGGAAGAATATCTTGGTAATAGAGGCCGTAGTTCCAGTTCTATATCTGTTGTTCCATTCGTCGAGCGTCGCCATACGTATGCTTCGCTTGACGAATGAAACAGGACAAAGATCGTACTCCGGCCTCTTCTTGCTCAGAGTGGCAGCCTCTTTAGCCAGCTGATCCACCCTTTCGTTGCCCTCGATCCCTGCGTGAGCTTTTATCCAGAACAAGTTTACTATCTTGTTCTGGAGAGAAACGGCTGTTAAGTTTTCTCTTGCTTCTACTGCTAGGGGATGAAGGCAACTGTGGTTTTCCACCGTCATGAGGGCTGCCATCGAGTCACTATATATACCAAAGCTGGACGCCGCGCTCTCCCGAATTTCCCCAGTTGCCCTGCATATCGCCAAGAGCTCCGCCTGGTATACTGTGCAGTAATTTGGTAACGCCAGCTTGAGGGTACGTGTTTCGGTCTCGCTGTTCCACATGGACAACGCAGCACCGACACGCCCCCCAATCTTGCTCCCGTCGGTGAAGACTCTCACCTCCGGTTTTGCACTGGCGTCAACCTGCTCCCGATCTACCAGACTTTTGAAGTCCAGGTCGATACGCCTGGCGGGGTGCGGGGACTTTAACGCAGACACTGGCCTCTCCATCTCCCTGTCCCCCAGCATCGGCAGTGGCACCCCCCTCTTGGCCTCATAAAGTGAGGCCACCTCACGAGCTCGGAGATCTAGGGGGAGTATCCCAGCCAACAGAATTACTGAGTTCAGGGAGACGGTACGGTATGCCTTACACATTTTTTGTGCTATTCCGCGTTGTACGGCGCCCAGCTGCTTTATAATTCCCAGTTTTCCTGCCGCTGGCGCCCATACGCTGGCAGCGTACAGGATAATCGGTTCTATTGTTGCTACGTATATAATTTTAATAATTTCGGGGTTCAGTCCCCAGCTAACTTTCGCTGCCCTGCACAGCTGTTTATAGACCCCAATTGCTTTTTTGCAGACGTTCCTGACATGCGTGTTAAACGTCAACTTGTCGTCGACGGTGACACCCAGAATCTTTATTTCTTTAGACATAGCTACTTCGACCCCGCCCATGCTCAGTCGTGGGGTGTCGTACTTCAATTTTCTTGTAATTGTCATCGCATTTGTTTTTTGCGGTGCAAACTTTAACTTGTTATCGACACCCCACGCTTGAACATGTTCGAGGGCGGTGTTTGCTTTATGTTCTATTTCCAATGCTGTGTCACCGTCGAAGACAAGGACCACATCGTCTGCGAACGCCTGCACGTATATGCCTTTACCTATCAAACTTTTTAGGAGGGGATCCAACAGCAGGTTCCAGAAGTTTGGGCCTCCTATAGAGCCCTGTACGCAGCCTTTGCTCGTGCCTTTGGAGAATTCTTCGCCCGCATACCTGACCCTGACTCTTCTGTCCCTTAGGTAGCTGTCGATGACTCTCCTCAGGTTCAGAGGACACTTTTCCTCTGCCAGCCGGACCCTTATAGCTGGCCACCAAGCGCTGTCGAAGGCTCCCTCTATGTCCAAGGATATTAGCACTACTATCTTTTTTAATTCTAGTTTACTCTTAATGTGCTTCACTAGATCATAGAGGGAGTCTTCGGTGCTCCTTTGAGGCATGAATCCGTACTGGCGAGTACTCATCCTTGGTAAAATGTAGAACCTGAGGCGAGCCATCAACATCTTTTCAAATACCTTGCCTAAGACCGGTAAGAGACCAATGGGCCTATAAGCTTTTGGGGTGGTGTAGTCTGTTTTGCCCGGTTTCTTTAACACCACCACCGTAGCCTCCTTCCAGGTCTCCGGGAAGTATCCGAATCTCAGGCATTGGTTCAGCAGAGCCAGGAAGGCACCGGGTTCCCCTCCAATGGCTTGGCTACATATATCGGCTGTGAGACCGTCAGCTCCTGGAGCCTTCTTGGGATTGAAAGATTCACAGGCTGTTCTCAATTCAGTCAGCGTGAAGGGTGGGTCGTCCGGGTCTTTTTCCTCGTCTTTGTTAACCTCTTCAGCTTTTGCTCGTATACTGCCGTGATAGGTACTGTCGGTGCTTGTGAGATCGTCTGGATAGAAGCTCTCTGCTATCAATTTAACGGAGGCTTCTGCATCAAGCACCTTGCCGTTTTCTATCATCGGCACATCCACCCCTCTTTGCGCTGTTCTCCCAATTACCCTGTATATCCCCTCCCAAACCCCCTCCTTGTCCTGCTTACTGCAGAACTCTTTCCAGCTCCTGGTTTGGGCTCGAGCCACCGCCGCCTCATATTCCTCTTTCCTCTTCAGGTACTCTTCGACGACCTTCTGTCTCCGGACTGGAGCAGCGCATCGCACTCTCCTTTTGTGGGTAGCGACGCCCCTCTTCATTTTAGCGAGTTCCTCCGACCACCATGGCATAGCTATTTTTTCCTTGGATTTCTTAATGGGAATTGCAGCGCGACATGATTCCTGGATAATTTTTGTATAGTTTTTTGTTGTTATTTCTAATGTCTCTATGTTACTAATTTTTTCTATTACAGTTTTTTGAAAATTGTATTCTGTCCTTAATTGGGTAAATTTCTCACGAAATTTAGACCAATTGGCTTTTTTGGTATTGAACATGCGCGTGGTTCTTTCTATTTGCTTCCCATTTGCTCTGTCCAATCTCATGTCAAACAGTATGCCATTGTGGTCGGAGCTCGTGAGACCTTCGTCGATTCTCCACTGGTCTACCAGGTCTAGGATGTTGTCAGTACACGCGGTCAGGTCAACATAGCTGCTGATACGCTGGCCGCCCCTGATAGTGTCGAAGGTCGGAATTTCCCCAGTATTAAGGATATTTAGCCCGAGCCCTCCAAGAGTTCCACACACTTCTTCACCCCTACGGTCAACCACCATGCTCCCCCACCAGGTGTTCTTCGCATTGGCGTCCCCTCCAACGAGAAATGGTTTTGAGCCGTTAGCTGTACTTATTTCTCTGAGGTAGTTTAAATAGGGTTCCACTGGCTTATCCGGCTCAAAATAAAAGGAGGCCAGTGTGATCTCCCAAGCACTGGTTTGGATTCCCACCACGACAATGTTTTCCGTGGTGAGATTCGGGTACTGTGTCACTTTTATGTTATGGTCGAAGACGGCAATAACCGCCTTGACAGTCCCGTTTCCAGCACCAGTGTCTTGGAAGACCCGCACTCCCCTCCGACCTTTCATCTCTCTTGCACTACCGACGTATGGCTCCTGCAGGAGTGCCACAGAGATCTCCCGTTTCTCTGCCTCCAACAGCAGCTCGTCGGTTGCAAGCTTTTTTCGTTGGAGGTTAGCCTGTGCGAATTTAAAGGCGATTTTTTCCCTTGGTGCGCCCTTAGCAGTATGCAGTGGTTGACCGCGCTATAGCATCCCATTTGCGGCGGACAGGGCAGTCGGAACTGAAGGCATTATGCTCTTTGTTGAGCATATTTGCTCTCTCACAGTTTTTGCAGACCGCCGTGCCCCCCGCCGTCCAGTCAGGACATTCAGTTTTAAGGTGAGGACCGCCGCAATGACTACACAAGTCCGCTCTCTCTGAACAATGCTTCCGCCCGTGCCCATAAGCCAGGCAGCGAGTGCATTGCATGAGTGGGGTCTGATCTTCGACCCGGACTCTCTGGAGGTCCACGTGGACGTAGCCTCTTTTCGTCACTCGCTGCCATAGTTCGGGGGACGTGCTCAGCACTATGTGTACAGAGTGCGGGTTCCTTGTTTTCCTTCTATACCTCACTTCCATTCTATCTTCCCCATCGCGGAGGCCGCGAAACACCTCCCGATTCTGATTCCTCAGGGCTTTTTGGACGTCTTCATCTGTATTTACTGCCAAGACGTCTCTGAGTATCAGCATCGGGTCTTTGTTTTTCACGGCCTCCACGGTGAGGTTGATGCTTTCCCTTTCTAATCTTTCTTTCACTTTGTCCCTCTCACCTTCTGTCTCAAAACCCATAACTATCTTCCTATTTTTTGCCTTTCGCACCCTTTCAACTTTCACCCAACCTTCCTTAGCTTCCACCGCTTTCCTCACCCTCTCCAGCACTTCCTCCCCAGACTCTGTCTCGTCTTTCGAGGCGACTACCACCGAGTGCAGAGTGTTACGTTTTCCTAACGCCCCATCTGCACCCCAGGACGCAGCCACCTTGGCGTACGAGGGTATTTCATTTTGAGATTTTTGCACCTCCAGTGCTATTTTCAGCTCTTCCATGCGCTTATTGTTTTCTTCTAGCAGCATGGAGTGCATCTCGATTTTCTTTATTAGGAACATTACATTTTCTGACCTATTTTTATCAGTGACTTCCCCTTTGTCTACCCTCTGCGTCAAATGTTCTCCTACTTCTAATTGGCAAGATTTTTGTTTAAGTGCATCGATCTCCACTCCAGCGTCCTTTATGAGTTTGTACATTGACTCGACTGCCAGAGTGATCCCCGCCTTTATCTCTGACTTCAGGTTCCGCGATTCCCCCAATTGGGTTTTCGCCCTCTGAAGCCAGGTACGGCCTTCGGTCACTCTGTCAGTCGATGCAACTGTCCTTTGCGATCCACCCGCGGCTTCAGTTGAACTTCGCCGCTTTGTCTCTTTTGCGACTTGAGGTAGCGTGACCTTTACCGCTACCTTCGGGAGGGTTGTCGGGATCTGCGCTAGCTTTTTTGGGGATACAGTGAAGGTGGTAGATGACGCTGTCCTTTGGTCCTTAGCCCTACTATTTTCCCACTCCCCAATGCTCTTACGAACACTTGGGGTGGGTGTCGTCTTAGGAGATGGTCCTGCCTTCTCTCTGTTGTCTGGGGAGTTAGTCTCTGGGGTAGTTTGCTTACGGGGTGTGTGTGCGAGTGGCATAATGTCTCGTCACGGGGTAGATCGTCGTCTATTAAAACTATATATATCCTAATACCTAGGCTTGGTTTCCCTGTCCCTGTTTATGGGAGAGGGTTCAGGTTAAAATAAGATTAATAAATGTAAACACAATAAAAGGCTGAACTATCCTTGTAAAGGGAGGATAGTGAGCAGTCGTAATTGGAATATTTTATCCCTGTACAAGGGGGATACCGTCTAATGTAGATAAGAGCCACTATCAGTAAAGTATGCCGCCCTATCTTACAATTTGCTTAGTCACAAATTTACATATAAACTTAAAAATAATTGATGCAGGTGTGTCTATGATAGAGACACAACTTTGATCGGGTTTCGCATATGTCACAGTCTGTTTTTTATTTAGAATTAAATAAAACGTACAAAAAAGAGCAAAAAATTTTTCAGCTCTATGTAGAGCAAAACTCTACCTGCGAAAAGAAGGCCCTCCCCGAGCCCCTCCGAATGAACCCAAACACGGCAGCTCTACTTCAAAGGGTTCCGGAGATATGGTGCTTTGAAATTCTGGTTAAAATCCAAAATGGCAACCAAAAGAAGGTTAATTACGGTTTTCTCCGGAACTGTTCGACCGAATACCACCGTCCTTGGGCTCCCCAGACTTGGCCCGACGAGACCTATCCTCCGCGGCAGGTTTCAGGCTGAAAAATTCTTCCCACCAGGATTTCAGCAAAACCACGTCAGGCCGAAAGAGCAAGCCCTGCCAACACGTCCCGAGAAAGTCCGAGTCTTCTACGACCCCCGGTTCGGAAGCTATCCGAGCCCGAAAATTGGTTTGACAGTCCTAGAACTGTCAAAGTCAATCTTCCACCCGGTATAACCTCCCCCCCAGCGATCGCAGAGTACCCGTGCTTGGGCTCGTTGTACTTGGCTCGTCCCGCTCCGACGCGTAAATTGGTTTTCAGGCTCCTGAAAATTCTCAGCTCCAAAACGCCTGAAACCCAGTGGATCGGACAGAGGCTGTCTCCCCAGATGCCACTCTGAAAACGGCAAGTCTCTGCGACTCCCGGATCCGAAGCTATGCCAGGCCAAAGTTTCCCAAAGAGTGGGGATAAATGTCAAAAGCCAACTTTGGGTGGCTATAACTCCACAACCGTTTGTCCCAGAGAAACGCGGTCTGGAATGCTGTGCCTGGCTCCACTTCCTCTATTCGCCAAGAATGGTTTCAGGGCTGAAAAATTTCAGGTCCTGAAAACGCCTGAAAATTTACAACAATGTTCCCCAAAGTGTCCCAGTTCTAGCTGTGAAAACGCGATACTTCTGTGATGTTTGGTTTAGGAGCTATGGGACTTCAAAATCTTCAACCTAAGAACCAAGATGGCCGAAAATGGATTTATTTCGCGTAACTTTGTCCCTGGTCGAACCAGAAACGTGAGATTTCGGCCAAATAGGCTCCCTATGGCTGGTTGGGGACTTCTACGGTGGAAAAAGCCATGTAATTTTATTATTTCTAATTAATTTAACAAAAAATTTTCAAAATTCCACAGCTCCGGAACCCATAAACATAAAAATCTATAAAAATGTGCTAAAAATATGTTAATTTAGTCTCTTTGCAATCACAACAAAGAAATCAAAAAATATTAAAATTTTGGGGGGTTTTTTGAATGAAAACCGGTTTTATTGGTCAATTTCGAATATCTCGGGAACCTGATAAGATAAAAGGTTAGGTTAGGTTAGGTTAGGTTAGGTTAGGTTAGGTTAGGTTAGGTTAGGTTTTTTTTTTTTTTTTTTTTTATAAATTTTTCGTGTCCCCTTGACGTGGTCAAAGATCTTCTGAGCTTTTGAATTTTTTATGAACGTCTTTTCTTTTAATTTTGATCTTTATTTATTCTAACATTTTAAAAACATTTATAACTTTTTACTTTATTTCCGTTTATCTAAATTATTTTGAAAATTTCCTATTTCTCTATGCTTAACACACTATATAATTTTATGTATATATTGTAAGCATATCTTATACATCTTCATTATTTTTTAAAACTCTTTTGGCTATATTTATACAAAATTCTATTAATTTTCCCCTAGTTTTCCCGTTTCTTAATAATTCCACAACACTGTTCGAATCTAACTTTATTTCTAGCTCCTGTTCCAAATTATTTCTTTCTTTTCCGAATGCTGGACAACTGAAAATAATGTGCGGAACCGACTCTATTTCGTTCGGCTCGCAGATGCACGATGGGCTCCCCTTACACTTGAAACGATGCAAGTATTCGGAGAACCCACCGTGCCCCGTCAGAACCTGTGTCAACACCCCTGTAGGCTTTATTTTTGTGACCAGCTTGTAGGCGTCTATCGCGTCCGGAAGAAAGATTTTAGTTACCGAAGCGGTTGTGCCATTCTTATATCTCCGATTCCACTCGCCAAGCGACTCCATACGGATCTGCCGCTTGACGAATGAAACCGGGCAGAATTCATAGTCCGGTTGCTTTTTAAGTTTTAGAGCAGCATCTTTTGCTAGGTAGTCTGCACGTTCGTTTCCTTCCAGTCCAGCGTGTGCCCTTATCCAGAACAAAGAAACATTTTTGCCCTGTGATAAGGCCACAATGAGATTCGCTCTCGCCTCCACTGCTAAGCCGTGGAGGGAACCCTGGTTCGTGACTGTTTCGAGTGCGGCCTTTGAGTCACTATAGATACCGAAGGTTCCCTCCTTTCGCCGCAGTATGTGCCGTGTTGCTACGCATATGGCAAGGAGTTCAGCTTGGTAAACAGTACAGCACGTCGGCAGGCAAAGCTTTACGAACTTAATTTCGGCATCCCTGTCCCACAGGGACAGTGCTGCTCCGACTTTGCCCGAGATCTTACTGCCATCAGTAAAAAATCTTATTTCCTGGCTGTTGTGGGACTCCACATGTGACTGGTCTACCAAGTTCACGAACCCCATGACCGTATGTTTCGCCGGGTGTGGAGTCTCTGCGAACGCCACCATACGTTCTACCTCCCGACCCGCAAGTGATGGCTGGGGTACTCCTCTCTTTGCCTCATAGAGTGCGGCTGCTTCTTGAATTCGGAGGTCGAGTGGGAGTATCCCCGCCAGCACGAGGGCGGAGTTTAACGAAACGGTACGGTAGGATCCGCAGAGCTTTTGAGCGAATCCTCGCTGAACTGAATTTAGCAGTTTTTGGACCCCTACCTTTCTAGCTGCTGGTGCCCAGGCACTAGCCGCGTACAGGATCACCGGCTCCACCACCGCTGTATAGATACTGCGGATCACCTCCGGGTGCAGACCCCAGCTCACCTTTGCAGCCCTGGATAGCTGTTTATAGAAGCCTATGGCTTTCCTACACACGTTAGCTGCATGGGTGTTGAAGGTGAGCCGGTTGTCTATGGTGAGCCCCAGTACTCTTATTTCCTCGGACATGCCAATATCGACCCCGCCCATGCTCAGGTGTGGGACATCATATTTCAGCTTCCTAGTGACTACCATTGCGTTTGTTTTATGTGGAGCAAATTTCAGCTTATTCTTGATGCCCCACCTCCGAACATGCTCGAGGGCGACATTGGCCTGTCTTTGGACCTCTAGTGCCGTATCCCCGTCGAAAATGAGCACCACGTCGTCAGCGAATGCTTGACAGTGGTAACCCCGCTCTTCAAGCTCTTTTAAAAGAGGATCCAGCACCAGGTTCCAGAGGATTGGACCACTAATCGATCCCTGCACGCAGCCTTTGGTCGTTTTCCTTTGGCATTCTGCTCCAGCGTACCTTATTCGAATAATTCTATCATTCAGGTAGCTATCTAGCATCCGTCTGATGTTTATCGGGCACCCTTCCTCCGCCAGTCTGGTTCTAATAGCCGGCCACCATGCGCTGTCGAAGGCTCCCTCTATATCAAGTGAGACAACAGTGATCAATTTTTTCTGTTTTAGTTTTGTCTTTATATGCTCTATCATGGTGTAGAGGGAGTCTTCGGTGCTTTTTTGGGGCATGAATCCAAACTGGCGAGTACTCATTCGCGGGATCAGATGCCACTTTAGTCGAGCTACCGTCATTTTCTCTAGAATTTTTCCTAGCACCGGTAAGAGGCCGATCGGTCTATACGATTTTGGGCTGGTGTAGGTCTCCTTCCCTGGCTTTCGGAGTACCACCACCGTTGCGACTTTCCAAGCACCAGGGAAGTGGCCCTGTTCAAGACACTTATTTGCCAGCGCGAGGAACATCTCCGGATCTCGGAATATAGCTTGAGCGCAAATCTCGGCTGTGAGACCATCCGCCCGGTTAGGTTAGGTTAGGTTAGGTTAGGTTAGGTTAGGTTAGGTTAGGTTAGGTTAGGTTAGGTTAGGTTAGGTTAGGTTTTTTTTTTTTTTTTTGTGGTAACATTATACCGTAGACATGGTAGTCCACGCTTTTGTTTGGTACATTAGTTTTATTTGAGTACAGTGATTTAATTTATTGCAGTTGCGGTGCTCCTGTGTCGGACACACATTTACTTTACTTTTAATAAAGTATTATTATTATTATTTACATCATTTTTTGTTAAATTTCTTATATCTACCCATAAAAACATTTCCGTACAAGAATACAAGACCTATTTCTAAGTGCAGACATTTCATTTTGTTAATTTTCTCAGTTACTTGCTTAAATTAGTAGCTTAAGTCTAGGTGAGTCCATCCTTATATTTAATCATGCATATTCATATTATTATAATACATATGTATATTTTTTTTTTTTTTTTTTTTTTTTTTTCTTTTATATATTGTTTTGTAATTTTTTTTTTTTTTTTTTTTTTTTTTTTTTTTTTTTTTTTTAATTATCATTTACACAGGCATTACAAGTTTATATAGCTATTTAAAATATACTATACCGTATCTTACAGACTAATGACTTATGACTAGGACCTCATGGCAGCGCGAACCGACCAGTTCCGATCGACGGCATCCGTTCACGGACATGACGAACGCATCTGCATCGTTTAGCTCAACCATATCTTAGGGAACTCTGCGACCAGACGAGCAGCGCCACCATCGGCGGAACGTTTACGTGAGTTTGCCGGACTCGCGCTGCCATGAAGTCTCACATTTCTATTTATATTTCAGGGTCTACAGGCTGGGTTATGGTTCTGGTGTTGATAGGAATGAATGAATGTGGTGTGAATGGGAATTTGAAAGGGGTTTTGTTTTAAGTTTTTATTGGGGTTTTCTGACCAAGGATTTCGCTAGCCCCAGTAGAGCATCTACAACGGCAGAGTCTCGATGCTGCATGGCCGTCTTTAAGTTATAATCGACGACCATTTTAGTCGACGCATTCATCGCTCTCTTTGCAAAGCGGCCCGTTGCGTCATCGGCGTCGTCGGAGTAATAGACACAGCTGACAGTATGTCTCGACACCGCCACCACTGCATGGGAGATACTGTCGTGAATTTTGAGCTTCCTGGATTTTGTGTTAATGATGATGACACTGTCGTAGGTCAACCCCTGAGCTTCGTGTATAGTTAAAATACGCGACCCTTCGCCGGTCCCGTATCCCTGGCTGATAAGAGCAGATTTCTCTTCCTGCGTATGAACCAGGAACAGAGTGTTTCGGGTGGTGCCCGAAATTTGCGCTCCTGTGTAACTTTTCACTTGCAGAGAGTGAACCCGCGACAGCGATGACTTGGAAGAGTATATACCAGAGTATATCTCACCCAGCGTGAACGCCACATCCATTGGGTTGCGATGTGTGCAAAGTAGCTCCTGGGTGATGCCAGTCACCAGGTTTGGACGGGTATACCTTAGTTCGAATAGGTTTTCTCTGTCCAAAAATGGAAGCTGGTTTATGTCTCCGACGAGGACAAGCTCGCTTGCTCCAGACAACTTTACTGCCATAACTATGGCCCCAAAGTGGTTCATAAGAGCCTCATCTACCGTAAGACGGTAGCATTTCTCGTGGTTCTTGAACCCGTTGACTAAGATTGAGGCCATAGTGCGCACCTTCGATTTTACTCGGTCTCCTAAGCGGTGCGAAAGCTTTTCTCTTAGATCTTTGGCAGCTTCAGTTGTCGTGGTGGCTACGACGTCCTTCTCCTCGTCAAAGTGCTTTACCACCCAGGTTGTTTTGCCGCAGCCCGGTACTCCATTTATCCACCTGATAATGGGTATCGCCCAACTTTCCTGCGATACTGACGTGTCCGAAGTTCTCGTAATGGACTGTGCCATTTCCAGAATCTTATTGTCTAGCATGACTTTGGTACATTTGGCGGTAACCACTATCGGGTCGTCTTCCGGAGTTTTAAAAGTTTTCTTGCCTGTGCGCTCCGTTTCCTCCACGTCCAAGACAACAAAACCACATTTCGCGCTGTAGGCTGCCATGTACGACCCCACCATTTCTCCTTTAATGACAAGAGAATTAGCGTTGTCGTACACCGCTGCCTCTGCCTCCTCGAGCAGTACCTTCAATAGTCCCTCATTTTCTCTTTGGAAGGTCAGATAGATTTTCTTGCATGTCATAAGATTGACCTCTATGGTCGCTCTCACGATTGCAACGTACTCGAGGAAGGCACTTTTTATGTGATCTATAGTGCCTGAGTTTACTGCGAGGGTCGGCGGGCTGACATGCCCTTTGTCGGCTCTAGTTGGTGTAGGCTTCTGTGGTGTTGATTCTTTTTCCTTCCTTCTGAAAAATCTCTCCACTGCCGTTTCTTGCTTTTGCGATGGTGATGCGCGGCTTGTACTTGGAAGCAGTGCACTGAGGAAAGTGCCAATGGCTTTTAAGCGACTCCTCGATTTGGCCCGATACTCCGGGCTAGTTGTTTTATTCTGCTCCTTTGCAGCTTTGTCGGCGGCCGCCTTCTGCTGAGCCCTTTCTGAACCGCTTTGGATGGTCGGGCTTGTTACGGAGGTCGTCGCGATGGCTGTTAGGTGTCTTGGGGCTTTAAGGAAACTTAGAGATTCTCCTCTGTCCTCATAGACGACAAGCTCGTGATGTTCTGATGCTTTTAAACAGCCATAGCGGTCTGCGACGTTTCCTCTCTCTCCTCCGACCATCATCGCATCAACACTTATGGTACGGGCCGTAACCGCCGCGCATTCTCCTGCCTCCCTGATCTTTTCAAGCAGCACGCTTGCCTGAGCGAAGGGAGTCTCCTCTCTCCACTCTAATAATACGATCGTCTTTTTTTTCGACCGCATTAGACGGCATTGGTGCGTAGCCACTTCAACTTGAGGCAGTGCAGCATATTTACTGCCTTTTATGGTATTTTTGGAAGTGTTTCCATTGATCAAGGCGGCAAGGCCTGGAGATATGGGAATACGGGCTTTAGGTCGGCTTGAGCCTATGCAGAAACTTATGCCTAACTTTTCCTCTTCCCTGTTCATAAACAGTGCGACACCTCGCAGTCTGACGCCTGGCGATCCGTTTCCTCCACACGCCAGTAATTGTGTTATGGACATGGTGCTAGGGGCCGGTTGCAGTCGAGTATCTGCTGTTACCGCTGGGACTGATTCTTGGATGATGTTTACGCGAGTGGCCTGTGTTACTTGTGTGAGTGATGTTTGTGGTGTGTTTTGCATCGTTACTGTTTGTGTGGTGGTTGCAGTGGTTGTCTGTGTGGAAGTGACTATTCGAGCAGATGGTGGTCGGTTTCGACTTCGAAAGGTAGCGTCCGTCTTGTTTGCCCCTGCGGCGACGATGGCGACTTTGCTCGCGAATGCCAAAAATGGTGTTCTGGTGGCCGGTCTTGCCATAATGGTGTGAACCGTGGACTGGCTCAGCTGGATTTGAATCTTTACTTCCAGCTCCATTCTGTCATGACTAAACCTCGGGCATTCGAAAAGCAGATGCCACACTGTTTCCTCGCGATCGGGGTCACACACGCACGAAGGGCTATCTTTGAGATGAAAGCGATGGAGATACGCTGAGAACCCTCCATGTCCTGTTAGGATTTGTACATGAACCGGTGAGAGAGCTAAGTCTCTGAGTGTCCTTTTCGCCACAAGGACGTCTGGGAAAAACACTTTTGTAACCGCTCCTGTACTTGAGGATTCGTATCGCGCTTGCCACTTCTTTATAGTCCCCTCCCGTATCATCTTTCTCACGAACGATATGGGTACCTTGTTGTAATCTGTGGATACCTTGGTCAGTGCTGCCTCCTTCGCCAGCTCGTCCGCTCTTTCATTGCCGGCGGTTCCCACGTGGGCCTTAAGCCAAAAGAACCTCACATCTCTATCCTCCTCTCTGATCTCGCGAATGTATTTTTTTATTTGGAGTGCCAAGTGGTGAGTGACAGACGGGCTCCGCAGCAAATCAAGTGACGATCTAGAGTCACTTAAAATGTTTACGGAGGCCGCCCTAGATTCTCTTGCCATCCTGACAGCTCGGAAGAGAGCGTACATTTCTGATTGGAAGACCGTGTTGTGGGACTCAAGGCCAAAAGTTCTAAATTCGGACTCTTTTCCGTTTTCCCACCAAGTAAGGGCAGCTCCAACTTTTCCCTCTATCTTGCTGCCATCAGTGTATATTTGGGGACCAATTACTTGGTGGGTTTCCAGAGTTTCAGGAGTCCATTCCTCCAGACGTGCGTATTCTGTTATTGTGAGTAGCGCTGGGTGGGGGTTTTGGGAGTGACTCACTTTACACTCCAGCTCACGACCGGGGGGTATGAACTCCCGGGAATGTCCTTTTCTGACCTTGAAGAGAGTTGCGGCCTCGATCACCCGTAGATCTAGGGGGAGTTGGCCTGACAAGATAAGTGCCGATGTCAGGGATACCGTTCGGTATGCTTTGCAGATCTTCTGCGCAAAACCTCTCTGCAGTGAATCAAACTGATTTCTTGTCATCTGTTTATCAGCTGCGGGAGCCCACGCACTCGCTGCATACATCACGATGGGCTCTATCACCGACACGTATATTGTTCTTATGATCTCTCTGTTCAGACCCCAAGTCACCCTCGCCGCGCACGCCAGCTGTTTATAGATGTCTACAGCCTTTTTACAGGTCGCAGACACATGCGCGTTGAAGGTTAGCTTAGAGTCTATGGTGAGGCCTAGTATCTTGACCTCTTGGACTAGGTTCAGCGGCGTGCCCGACATATGTAGTACTGGAACATCGTATTTAAGCTTTTTAGTTAACACCATCGCATTGGTTTTGTGCGCGGCGAAACGTAGCTTATTTTTGACGCCCCATTCCGATACTATGCGTAGCGTGTCGTTAGCCGATTGCTCCAGGGGACCGGCCGTGAAGTCTGAGAACACCAGGACAACGTCGTCCGCGAAGGCTTGGCAATATACACCCATGCTAGCCATCCTGTGAAGGAGCGGGTCTAGGACAAGGTTCCAAAAGGTCGGGCCAGTAATGGATCCCTGGACGCATCCTTTCGTGGTTCCCTTCTCGCTAGTCGCTCTGGCATAATTGACCCTGACATTGCGGTCCTCCAAGTATGAGGTGACGAGAGCGTAAAGATTTTTGGGGCAGTTTCTGACCACCAACTGTTTTTTAAGTGCTGGCCACCACGCGTTGTCAAAGGCACCCTCTATGTCTAATGATATCAGAAGCACGATCTTTTTGGCTTTGATTTCAGTTCTTATGTGTTCCACCAGAGCATAGAGGGCGTCCTCAGTCCCGCGCTGCGGCATAAACCCGTACTGGTTTGTGTTTAGTGTTGGGAGGAGGTGCCATTGGAGTCTCCCTGCTAGGAGTTTCTCGACGATTTTCCCCAGGACCGAGAGTAAACCTATTGGCCTGTATGACTTTGGGTTGGTGTAGTCATCTTTTCCAGGCTTGCGTAGTATGCATACGTGGGCGACCTTCCACTGCTTTGGGAAGTGTGACAGCGTCAGACATCGGTTGGCTATCGCTAAAAACACCTCCCTGTCACAGTTTATTGCCGCTGTGCAAATGTCCGCTGTTAATCCGTCGGGACCGGGTGCTTTTTTCGGATTTTGATTTAATAGAACCATTTCCAGCTCCGCGATCGTAAAAAGAGGATCGTCAGCGGACAGTCCTTGTGGGTTTCTTTCTTCCGCTAGCCTCCTGAGACTTGTGTGGTAAGGTTGATCGGCTTCTGTTGAGTCGTCAGGGTAGAAGGTCTTAGCCAGAAGGTCCGCGGATTGCTCTGGGCTGAGAGTCTCACCCCTGGTATTTCTCAAGAGCGCGTCGTCTTGTCTTCTGGCTGTCTTCCTTAGTACCCTATAGATGCCATCCCACATACTTTCTCGGTCCTGCTTCGAGCAAAACTCCTTCCAATTGGCTGTGGCTGCTGCCGTCGCTGCAGTGGTGTATGTATTTTTGGCCAACACGTACTCTTGGATGACAAAATGTCTCCGGCTTGGAGCTGCATTTCGGATCCTTCTCTTCTTTGTCATAGCCTCTTTTTTAAGACGGTCCAAAGAAGGAGTCCACCAGGGGGGCTTACCATTGTGTTTTGGCAACCCAAGTTTCGGCATGGCTACCTCGCAAGAGTGGTGGATATAGTTGATATATTTTGTAATGAGTGACTCCAGATCCTCCGAGTTCGAAACGTTCGAGACTCTGACCGGTGTGATGTCATTGGCTGCTAGGCTGGCCTTGAAGTTCGCTCTGAAGTCGGACCAACTCGCCTTCTTTGTGTTGTAGATGCGCGTCGAGATTGGTCTTAACTGTTCTAAGGCCTTTTCTAAGCGCATCGAAAAGGTTATTGCGTTGTGGTCAGAAGTTGTAAGGCTCCTTTCCACCCGCCACTCCTCGACCTTGCCTAGCAGCGACGAGCTGCATACTGTCACATCGACCATACTTGTATACCACCGGTCACCTCTGTATGTCTCGAATGTCGGCGTTTGGCCCGTGTTAAGGATGTGGAGATCCCGCTCGTTGAGGAATAAATTGTATGCAGCTCCACGAAGATTTTCAGAGACACTCCCCCACCACTGGCTCCAGGCGTTTATGTCTCCTCCCACTATGATGTTGTTAGTATGTAGTTTGTGTATTATGTCTTGTGTATTGGAAAGGTAAGGTTCGATTTCTTGGTCACCCTCAAAATAGACCGATAACACCCCAAAACTGAGTTGGCCCACCTTTAGTAAGACGGCGGCGATGTTTTCGGTTACAAGTTGGGGATCGTGGATGACCTCCACATTGTTCCCGAAAACAATGATCGCCGCTTTTACTGGTTTTTGGCGATTAAGGCTGCACTGGATGACTTGCGTGCCAGGGCTTTGTTTCATCACACCTATTCCTCCCACGTAGGGCTCTTGAACAAGTGCTATTGAAACGCCCTTTGCCTGAGCCACCATAAGAAGTTCTTCTGTAGCCAGTTTGGAGCGCTGAAGATTTGCTTGGATGAACTGCAATCTTGCTGTCGGTCTTGTTGTGTTTTGAGTAGTGACAGGTTGGTTAGTTGGATCTTGGTCGCCCTCAGCAGTAGGCTATGCGTGATCTTGCTATACCATCCCATTTTTGGCGCTCCTGGCAGTCCTCGCTGAAGGCCGCGTGCGCCAAGTCACTGCCAGTCCTGTGTGCTATCTTACAGTTTATGCAAGTGGGCGGTTTACCATCGGCTCGAGTCGAGCAGTCTCTTATATTATGTGCTCCACTACAGAAACCGCAGACTTCTTTTGCAGCTTTGCATATGGACTTGTTGTGTCCATACCCAAAGCAATTTGTGCACTGGACTAGTGGGGACTGGTCCTCAATTGAGCATCGCTTGATACCCACATGGACTTTTTGTGCCTCCGTGTAGCTTTTCCAAAGTAACGGGGATAACTCCAAAACAGGGTGGCATTCATGAGGGTTCCTTGCACGTTTTCTGTAGCGCACCCTTATGGTCTGTCCATCTACAGCAACATTTTGCAGAAGGTGTTTATTCTGCGCTTTTAGGAGATCAACGATCTCCCCGTCGCTGTAGCTGGACAGCACTCCCCTAATGCAAACAAGAGGATTTTGGGGTTTCGGTTCCTGGACTTTGAGCCCCTGGTTTGATTGGACTTGGTCCTTTATTATTTTTAAGTCCGACTTACTCGCGCATCTGAGAATCACTTTTTGGTTACGTGCTTTGCGAACCGTGTCGACTCGGGCTCCACTGGCTTTGAGGTCCAGGGCGGTCCTGATCCTCTCAATAACGTTGTCCCCAGTGTGCTTGGGGTCCGTCGATGAGACGATCAGGGTATGGTTGGGTCGTGTGGGAGGTTTGGCGGGCTTGGGCATACTGGCGACCTGAGCAAAGGTTTTAGGGCCCTGCTGTTGTGGAAGCGGTCTATCCGCTTTAGTCAAATCCGCCACCCCTTTCTCTATATTTTGGAGCCTTTTTTTCATCTCCCCGACTGCCAGTTCCGCTTCTAGATTCAGCGCAGGAGGGTTAGGTTAGGTTAGGTTAGGTTAGGTTAGGTTAGGTTAGGTTAGGTTAGGTTAGGTTAGGTTAGGTTAGGTTAGGTTAGGTTAGGTTTTTTTTTTTTTTTTTTTTTTTTGGCAGGAGTGGGAAATCCTCATGGACACCCAGACCGCATTACGAGTAGTGCAGTCTGGGTAGTGCCGGACTCCTACCGGCTAAAACCACACTCCTGCCACGCCTTTGGTCCTCTGACAGTGTCAAAGACCTTTTTTAGCGATTTTATGAAGTTCTTTTCTTAAATATAAGGTTTCCGTCTGAGTGTGAACAAAAAGGAGGGAACAGATTTTGGGTTCGGCACACATAACGAGTAAAAACTTAATATAAATTATAGCCGCTATTCTATTAATAAATTTGCTTCTACTGTTTTTTTTTTTTTTTCCTTAATTTATTGAGGTACTTAATTTATATATTTAATATATATTTAAGTATCCTACCTTTTCTTATGCTAACTTATTCCTATTTAATACTATTGAACCTATTTTACTACAGTACTCTATGAATCTTTGTCTTCTTTTACTACTCATCAAGTTAGGTAGATTTTCGGCAACCAGTTTTTCGTCGAGGTCCTGTTCCGCTTCGTACCGCATTCCAGCGGTAATGGGGCACTCTAACAAGACGTGCAAGACTGTTTCGTCTACTCCAGGCTCACAGGCGCACGATGCATTCTCCTTACACCTGAAGCGTTTCAGATATGCGGAGAACCCACCGTGCCCCGTGAGAATTTGTGTTAATATGGCAGTGTGCCCCACTTTCCGCACGACCCTGTACGCCGCAACCGCATCAGGGAAGAACAGTTTTGTGCCGGAGGCTGTTTCCCCGGATTTATATCTTCCGTTCCATTCGTCAAGCGACCTCATACGAATATATCGTTTGACGAATGAAACGGGGCACAGATCGTAGTCCGGCCTCTTCTTCGACCCCAGGGCGGCCTCCTTGGCGAGCTGGTCGGCTCGCTCGTTTCCCCCCAATCCTGCATGGGCCTTTATCCAGAACAGGGACACCCTCTTGTTCTGAAGCTCACAGCGGCGTAGGGTGTCTCTGGTTTCCACTGCCAGGGGATGGGGGGAGCTTACATTAACCACCGACTGGAGAGCCGCCATAGAGTCGCTGAAGATGCCGAACGTGCCTCCCTTGTTTTTGAGCGCTTCACCAGCCGCCCTTTGAAGGGCCAGTAGCTCAGCCTGATAGACGGTGCAGTAAGACGGCAACGCAAGCTTGAGGGCCTTTATTTCGGTAGCGCTATTCCATAAAGATAGCGCCGCTCCGACCTTGCCCTCAATCTTGCTGCCGTCTGTGAAAATACGCACATCGAAATTACTGTGGTTACTATATTGTACCTCGTCTATCAGGCTGCCGAAGTCCAGATTAGCCTGCTCTGCAGGGTGTGGGGCCTCAATCGCTGGAGCCATCCGCTCGATCTCCCTATCCCCTAGGACGGTCTGGGGCACCCCCTTCTTGGCCTCGTACAACGCAGCCGCCTCACGGATGCGGAGATCAAGTGGGAGTATCCCAGCCAGTAACAGAGCCGAGTTTAAGGAGACCGTGCGGTAAGCTTTACACAGCTTTTGAGCGAAACCCCTCTGGACCACGTTCAGTTGCTTTATGACCCCTAGCTTTTTAGCGGCTGGTGCCCATGCGCTTGCGGCGTACAGGAGCGTCGGCTCAACCGCTGCGTTATATATAATGCGGATTACTTCCGGACTTAGACCCCAGTTGACTCGAGCCGCTCTCGCCGATTGTTTGTATATAGCTATCGCCTTTTTGCAGGCGATAGCTATGTGTTTATTGAAGGTCAGCTGTGAGTCGATAGTGAGGCCCAGAATTTTCACATCTTGGGACATCCCAATGTCGACCCCGCCCATGCTCAAGCGCGGCGTGTCGTATTTCAGCTTTCGCGTCAACACCATCGCACACGTTTTGTGGGGCGCGAATTTGAGCTTACTTTTTACACCCCACGCTCGAACATGTTCAAGGGCGGCATTGGCCTGTCCTTCGATTTCTCCTGCCGTTTCGCCTTCGAATACCAGTATTACGTCATCGGCGAAAGCTTGGCAGTACCAGCCTCTACTCTCTAGCTGCTTCAGGAGCGGGTCCAGCACTAGGTTCCAAAAAATAGGACCTCCAATGGAACCTTGGACGCAGCCCTTGTTAGTCGACCTACTGCTCTCTTCCCCGGCATATCTTACGTTGACCCTCCTGTCACTGAGATAGCTGCTGACCACTCGTCTCAAATTTACAGGACAATTTTCCTCAGCCAACTGTACTTTAATGGCGGGCCACCATGCACTGTCGAAGGCTCCCTCTATATCAAGTGACACCAGCGTGACGATCTTTTTCTGCGCCAGTTTTTCACGGATGAGCTGCACCAGTGTATAGAGGGAGTCCTCGGTGCTTTTTTGGGGCATAAAGCCGTATTGGCGAGTACTTATCCTGGGGAGCAAGTAGAATTTGAGACGAGCGACCAGCATTTTCTCGTACACTTTCCCCAGGACAGGCAAAAGCCCAATCGGCCTGTACGATTTTGGTACGGTGTACGAGTCTTTGCCTGGCTTTCTCAGCACAACCACCGTAGCTTCTTTCCAGGCCTTCGGGAAGTGGTGGTATGCCAGGCATTTGTTTAACAGTGCCAGGAAGAATTTAGGGTCACATCGGACAGCCTGAGAACAGATGTCGGCAGTAAGGCCGTCCGCTCCCGGGGCCTTTTTTGGGTTGAACGACCCCATGGACCTGTCGAGTTCGCTTTGGGTAAACGGTGGGTCATGCCGTTCATCATGACTCCACTCGTTTACCATTTCTGCCAGTTGTCGGGTTTGGCGGTGGTCCATGTTGTCGTCCTCCTCACGGTCCTCGGGGTAAAATGTCTCGGCCAGCAGCCTCACCGAATTTTTTGCGTCCAGTATTTCTCCTCCCTTCTGTAGTGGCAGATCCTCCTCCCTTTTCGAGACCCTCCCCATGACTCTGTAGATTCCTTGCCAGACCCCTTCTTTGTCCTGTTTTGTGCAGAATTTTTTCCAGCTCTCTTCCATGGCCTCTTTTACAGCTGACTCATATTTTTCTTTTTCTTGCAGGTACAGTCTGACCACCATCTCTCTCCGGACCGGCGCTGCGTTCCTGACCCTGCGCCTCTTGGTGGCGACCAGCTTCTTCAGCCTCGCGAGTTCTTCGGACCACCACGGCATGGTAAGTGTTTCTTTTACTTTTTTAGTTGGAATTGTGTGTGTACATGTATCGGTTATAGCTTGAGTGTAAGTGTTAATTGTGTATTCTATTTGCTGTATGTTGTTTATGTTTTCAAGTCCTGTAATTGTTAGATTTTTATCGAACATAATTTGAGACAGTTTCTCATGAAACTGTCTCCAATTTGCCTTTTTTGTGTTGTATTTTCTTGTTGTGCGCTCAATATTAATACCTTTAGATTTATTTAATTTAATGCTAAAAGTGATGCCGTTATGGTCAGAACTCGTGAGGCCCTCCAAGACTCGCCAGCCGTCCACCAAGCTCAGCATGTCCACCGAACAGGCCGTCACATCCACATGGCTACTGTACCTTTTACCTCCTCTCACGGTATCAAAAGTTGGGATACAACCGGTATTTAGGATCTGAAGGCTCATTTCGGTTAGGTTAGGTTAGGTTAGGTTAGGTTAGGTTAGGTTAGGTTAGGTTAGGTTAGGTTAGGTTAGGTTAGGTTAGGTTAGGTTAGGTTAGGTTAGGTTTTTTTTTTTTTTTTTTTTATATAAATTCTGACACGCCACTCCCTGCCCTGAGCAGGGTCGTTGTGCAATCATATTTTTATTATAAACTGTGGGTTTTGTTATTATTTGTCATTTATGTAATTTATTGCTTTGTTTTTTATTTGATTCTTTGATGGCCTTTCTATTTAAGTTTGATTTTTGTAGTATGTATATTATTATATTCATTTCATTTTGTTTTTAATATAATTATATGCGTATATAATTATGTTGATACATATTTATTTGTTTCCTTCTTTTTTACTTCTCTCCTTCCTCAAGGGTTGCGCAAACGCTTGATTTGCATCAATACTTTGCGCTTGCTTGAGGCTTTCCTTTTTTCTAACATCTTTCATCTTTTCCTTAGTAATTTAATAGTTGTGCTTATTAATATTTTTGTGTATTTGTGCTGTAGTTTATATTTGTTTATATATGTATGTATTTTGTTAACAATTTATATTACTTTTATATGTCTTATATTTGTTTTTATTTATTCCTTTTTATAACAATTTCTGCCACTTTTTTGGCGTATTTTAAAAATATATTTCTTTTTTTCCTGTCGGCCATTATTTCACCCACAGCACCTCTTCCTATCGTCAGTCCTAGTTCCTGCTCGCAATCATACCGTGCTCGACCAAAGATCGGGCAGTCGAGCAAGATATGTAGAGCGGATTCATCGACTCCGGGGGCACAGGTGCACGATGGGTCCACCTTACACTTGAATCTGGCCAAGTATTCGGAGAACCCACCGTGCCCCGTCAGTATCTGAGTCGTGATACTGTCCAGTGTCATTTTCCGAACGATTCGGTAACCCTCGGTGGCATCCGGGAAGTAGAACTTTGTGGTCCCGGCAGTTGCCCCTGACTGATACCTCCGGTTCCATTCGTCAATAGACTCTCGTCTGATTTGCCTCTTGACGAATGAGACCGGACACTTATCGTAGTCAGGAGCGCAATCCAAAGTAAGGGCGTCCATTTTGGCCAGACAGTCGGCACGTTCGTTGCCCGCAAGCCCCGCGTGGGCCTTTAACCAGAACAAGGACACAGTTTTGCGCTGGTCAAAGGCTGTCCGGAGGTTCTTGCGGGCCTCGACGGCCAGGGCATGCGGGGAGCCATTATTAACAATGGCATCCAGTGCAGATCGGGAATCACTATAAATCGCGAAGCTCTGCTGAGCACCTCGAACGATGTCACTCGTGGCTCTGCATATGGCCAAGAGTTCCGCCTGATAGACGGTGCCGTATGATGGCAGTTTAAGCTTGACGGCTTTGGTTTCGGCCGCGCCTTCCCAGAAGGATACTGCGGCCCCCACCTTGCCGTCAATCTTACTGCCATCTGTGAAGATTTTAACGGCGAAGTCGCTGTTTGCGTTCAGCTCTTCCTCGTCTATCAGGCTCTTGAACTCCAGGTGCATATGCGTCGCCGGGTGTCCATTTTCGGTGTACCCCGCTCTCCGCTCGACCTCCCCGACCGCCAGATCCGGCCGGGGTACTCCCCTCTTTGCTTCGTACAGGGCGGCTGCCTCCTGGATACGAATATCGAGTGGGAGTATCCCGGCGAGAAGCAGCGCTGCGTTCAAGGAAACCGTGCGGTAAGCTCTGCAGAGCTTCTGCGCAAATCCACGCTGGATGGCATTGAGTTGTTTTTTGACTCCCAGCTTCCTTACTGCCGGTGCCCAGGCGCTCGCCGCGTACATAATTACTGGCTCAATGACTGCGTTGTACATTATTTTAATGACGTCAGTGTGAAGGCCCCAACTGATCTTGGCCGCCCTTGACAGCTGCCCGTATATATTAACAACTTTTTTGCATATATTGTAAATATGTTTGTTAAATGTCAGGCAGCTGTCAATGGTTAGGCCAAGGATTTTTATTTCCTTTGACATGCCAATGCTGATCCCGCCCATGGTCAGGAGCGGTTCATCGTACTTAAGTTTTCTAGTGATCACCATCGCCTGGGTTTTATGGGGTGCAAACTTTAACTTATTTCTGATTCCCCACTCCCTAACATAGGCGAGGGCAGCATTGGCCTGTCTTTGGACCTCCAACCCAGTGTCTCCGTCAATAACCAGGACTATGTCGTCGGCGAACGCCTGGCAATAGACCCCCATGGCAGTCAGCGCCTTCAGGAGCGGGTCGAGGACAAGGTTCCACAGGATTGGACCTCCTATGGAGCCCTGGACACACCCCTTGGTCGTACTTACAGAGTGTGTCTCTCCACCGTATCTAACCTCGACCCTTCTATCCTGAAGGTAGCTGCTGATTATCCTTCGGATGTTGCCGGGACATCTTTCCTCTTTTAGCCTCACCTTTATGGCTGGCCACCATGCGTTATCGAAGGCTCCCTCTATGTCCAATGAGATCATGGTCATTAGCTTTTTACGCTTTAGTTTACCTCTTACGTGTCCCATTAGGTCATAGAGGGAGTCTTCGGTGCTTTTTTGGGGTACGAAACCGTACTGGCGGGCGCTCATCTTGGGGAGGAGATGCCATTTTAGTCTCCCCACGATCATTTTTTCGAGCACCTTACCTAAAACTGGAAGTAGGCCAATTGGCCTGTAAGATTTTGGCTGGAAGTAGTCGTCCTTGGCGGGCTTTCGCAGGACAACGACGGCCGCTTCTTTCCAGGGCTTCGGGAAGTGGCCCAGCTGCAGGCACTTATTCGCCATGTTCAGGAAAGTCCCTGGGTCCTGCGAGACCACTCGCGCGCAGATGTCTGCCGTGAAACCATCGGCACCCGGGGCCTTCTTTGGATTAAAGCTTTGCACGGCCACCCTCAGCTCCTGTTCCGTGAACGGGGGGTCATGGTTGTCATCATGTTCCCCGCTCACGGTTTCGGCTTGCCGTCGAGTGGCCTGGTGGTCAGCGTTGTCCTCACTTTCACGGTCCTCCGGGTAGAAGGTCTCGGCGAGCAGTCTCGTCGACTCCTTCAGGCTCAGGAACCTTCCATTACATTTCAAGGGGACGTCTTCCAATCTTTTTGACGTGCGACCTATCACCCTATAAATGCCTTCCCAAAGCCCTTCCCTGTCCTGTTTCCCACAAAACTCCTTCCAGCTTAGAGTCTGGGCCTCCCTGGTCCTGGCAAGGTACTCGTTTTTCTTTTGCAGGTACTCGTCTATCACTCCGGCCTTTCGGGAGGGGGCCGCGCAGCGAATTCGTCTTTTCCTGGTGGCAACTTCCCTTTTCAGGTTGGCTAACTCGTCGGACCACCACGGCAAGGTGAGTTTGGTGTGTGTCTTTATGCGTGGGATGTGTTCAGTACATGCTATGTGTATGTTGTTCGTGAATGTGTTAATTGTGTGTTCGAGTTGTAGAGTGTTACTGATTTCTAAGACATCCGACGGGCTGATTTTATGATCTGCGTTTAACTGAGCCAGTTTCTCATGAAACTGGCTCCAGTTTGCCTTTTTTGTATTATACAGCCTCGTCGTCCGCTGTGTGTGTGTTATCTCACCTCTCTTCAATTTAATATTGAAGGTTATGCCGTTATGGTCCGCGTTTGTTAGGCTATGATCGACCTTCCAGTCGCTCACCAGGTCAAGTATGTCCGCTGTACACGCGGTAATATCGACGTGGCTGGTGTACGTCCTCCCCCCCCGCACTGTTTCAAAGGTCGGTGTGTCACCGACATTGAGTACCTGCATTCCGATTTGATCGAGAGCGCCCACCAGGCTGTCTCCCCTGGAGTCTGTTCTCCCACTACCCCACCAAACACTCTTGGCATTCGAGTCTCCCCCAATGAGAAGCCTCGCCAAGCTCACCACCGCTATTCTTCTAAGCTGCTCCAGGTATCGCTCTATGGGCGTGTCTGGCTCGAAGTAGAAGGAGGCCAGTGTGATTTCCCAGGCAGCCGTGCGGATTTTCACGACCACGATGTTGTCGGTCGTGAATTCTGGGCACTGTGTGACTTCTATATTTTGATCAAAGATGGCAATTGCTGCCTTTACAGTGCCCCCCGGACGGTAGCCGTTCTGGAAAATTCTAGCCCCCTTATACTGCTTTAGAGAACCGACTCCGCCTACATACGGCTCCTGGAGCAGCGCAACTGCGATTTTTCGATCGACGGCCTCCAGCATGAGCTCGTCCGTGGCCAGTCGCATTCTTTGCAGGTTGGCCTGGACGAACCCATACCTCTTAACCTCTCCACGGGGGAGTACTCCCGCCATGTTTATCGCTGTGGCACCTTTAGCAATACGCGACGGTGGAACGCGCTATTGCGTCCCACCGTCTGCGCAGCGGGCAATCCGAGCTGAAACCATTATGACTTATATTGTCGTGGCCCGCTTTTCTGCAATTACAGCATTTGGGGGGCTCACCGACCAGACGCGATGGGCAATCGGCTCTCAGGTGAGCGTCGCCGCAGTGCGAGCAAAGGTCATCCTTTCCAGTGCATTGCTTTCGGCCGTGGCCGAATCCAAGGCATTTCGTGCATTGCACAAGGGGAGTCTGGTCAAACACCCTCACCCTTTGCAAGTCGATGTGTGCACGACCTGCCTTGGTCAAGACCTGCCACACCGGGGGGGAGACCTGTACCACAACATGGCTTTCATGTGGGTTTCGTGCCCGCCTGCGGTATTTTACGGCGACCCTCACCTCATCTTTCTTAAGCTCGCCCATGAGGTGCTGATTCTGTTTAAGGATTGCCCTGGTGATGTCGTCATCTGTGTTATAGGATAAAACATCCGTCAACATCACCAGAGGATCTCTATTAATTGCCTCCTCAATTTTTAATCCGGTCGCGGAGCCCCCCAGTCTGCTCTTGACCAAGTCTAGTTCTTGGCGAGTCTGGCAGCCTATGACAACTTTTTGGTCTCTCGCCTTACGGACCTTGTCAACTCGTATGCCCGTTTCCCTGGCGTCCACAGCGGCTCTAATTTTTTCGACGACGGCGCTGCTGGTGTCTTTTGTGTCATTAGAGCTTATTATAATTGAGTGTAGCGGCCGCGGCGGTACATATTGCTGACTTGCCGCGACATTTGCGTAGCTCCGACGGCGGGGGGAGGAAGGAGGAGCAGGGCACGTCCTAATTTCTTTACGATCAAGCTTTTCGCATAGTGTGCGTGTAAAGAGCGCACACTCTGTTATCTGCCTCCTGCTCTCCCTTACCTCCTTTAACACATCCACCATGGTTGGCACTTTGTCACCGTCGCCCCTACCGGTTTGGATGGGCCTTTCCTTGCCACCATCACTGACCTCTCCCTCCTCTGGACAGCCCCTCGCCAGGGCAACCAGGGTAGCCATGATCTGCAGTATCTCCAATATGTTTTTATTTATGATGGATTTTATCTCGCGTTTCAGGTTCCCCGATTTGCCCATGGCCTCCTCCATCTCTGCACCCATAGTCTTGGCTCGAGTGAAAAGACTCTCGGCTCGCTCAGCCTGGCTTGTACTTGCAGACGTCCGTTTTTGCTGGGAAGGCATGTCGGGTGTCTTGCTCGTCTTTTCACTGCCAGCGGCTACGGTAGCAATGGTGCCAATGTTACCAACAGCACCGTCTGCACCGCGATCCGGCGAGAATACGCAAGGTGGTATGTTGAGGACAGATGCTGCAGCAGAGGGAGAGATGTTTTTCTTGGTAAAGGTTTTTCGTCCAACGTCTGTTGACATTTCTGTCCTTTTAGCTGCTGGTGGAGTTGAGAACATTTTTATATTTGCTAGTTGACTAGGACAGGTACGTGGGCTAAAAAATGAGATAATTATTATTAATTTAAAATGTGTATAAATATGAATATAAATAAAATTTTAAATAAAGCACTGAAACAGGTAAAGTAATAAAAGTTCTTCCTAAAAGCTATTTAACTTATATACTAGTAACTCAAAGGGAGTATCGATACTCTGTAAACTTAACTGTTCCTCAAAGAGATGTCAATAAACAAGTACCTCAAAAGAGGTGTCAAATAATAAATAAAAAAGAAAAAATTGTTTTATTTGACGGGGAGCCTCAACAAAGGCGACTGTCAAAGACTTAAATAAGGATAAAAGTTTGTCTATTTGTTCCCGCCACATAAAAGGATTAAGTGTGTCAAAATTTTCTACAGTGTTCCAGGTGTCATATAAAAATAAAAATATCAATTTTTTATTTTTATTATTTTTTTTTTTTTTTTTGAAGTTTTCAAATAAATTGTTTACCTCTTTCCTATATATAGAGGGTGGGTGGGCGGGCAATTTTTAGTGTGAGCTAGACTCGCGTGCGAGGTGTCGGTTAGGTTAGGTTAGGTTTTTTTTTTTTTTTTTTTTTTTTTTTGTTGGCAGGAGTGGGAAATCCATCATGGACACCCAGTCCGGAGCGAAGGCTAGCCTGCGGGACGGTGCACCCTGGGAGGCGGCCAACCACCCCCTTGGGCACTTCTGCCTAAGGGGCCTCGATGGCCGTCTGCGAATGTTCTGTCGGGAGTACGCTTCAACGCGTGTCCCTCTGCTCTAGCAGAGGGCACAGTGGCGAAGCAAGAGCGGGCTCGGCGTGCACTCACCCTGCCACCGGGCAGGCAGGAGGAAGGCTTTCCCCTCCTTCTGTCACCGTTGTTCTCGTAGCCCCAGAGATTGTCCAAGGTCATGTTTCTGACTTTTGATGGGGGTCGAGGGTCCTGGCTTAACCGCCCGGGCCGCGAGGAAGACAACCTCTATAAAAAATTACCCCAAACCTCCAAGCGGCGGCGCACCGTGAGGGAGGTTGTTAGCTTGACTAATGGGTAGCTAAATTAGTCCCTAGTGCGGACCACGTTTTTGAGCAAGTACCCGAAGTTTTTACTCGTGGGAACTTTATGGAAAGCAAATTTTTTGAACACCCATCGGAGAGTGATGCGCGGTCGGAGTCCGACGCGGCATCCAGAAGGAGCTCAGGCTCGGAGGAGGAAGATGTGGCGGAGGCGGGAGGCGACTCCGGAAGAAGCGCGAGTTTCTTCCGGAAACGCTCCCTATCGAAGGACAGACCGTCCTCCGATGAAGCCGAAAAGGGCTCGGCCCGAAAAATCCCCACCAGTGGGCGGGGAGCGGGCCGAGCATCGGGAAGAGGAAGGGGAGTCACCTCCCAGGAGGTGACTGAGCGAGCTGAGAGGCTCGCCGCGGAAGGGCGCCACCCCGCTGCGATCAACGCTGCGATGGACCCCTCGGGGCCATCTGGCAGTGAGCGCGAAGACTCCGCCGAAGAGTCGCGCAGGACCTTCGGCGAGCTAGTGGTCGCTGCGCTGAGGGACATGGGCCGCAAAAGGGAGAGGACGTCGAAGGAGAAGACGGTTCTCCGCCACGCCGCTTCTCTACAGGAAGCCTTCGACGTCGCTCTCAGAAAGAGCGTGGCGAAGCTCCGGGCTGAGCTCAAAGCCGGGCTTCGGGCCGAGATCCAGGCCGAGCTCGCTGGGGTCCATGGGGCCCGCAGCCAGGAGCCCGTGGAAGGGGGGCGCAAGCAAGGGCAGGGGCAAAGTCGGCCCCAGCCCCAGCCTCAGCCCCAGCCTCGGCCCCAGGCCGAGTCGGGAGGCCAGCTGCTGACGCTGGTGCAGCGGGAGCTGGCTGCTTTTCAGCAGCAGCTGCAGAAGCAGCTGCAGGAGCAGCAGCAGCAGTTCCAGCTGCGGATCCAGCAGCAGCTGTCCCTGCTGGAGGGCATAGTGCTGCGCCCCCCACTAGCGGCCTCCGGCCAGCGAAGGGTGGCGTCCTACGCTGCCGCCGCGGCTGCGCCCACGGCGGGCCCGTCGGGGCAGACTAGGCGCGGGGCTGTGGTGTCGAGCCCCGCTGTGTCTGCCCCGCAAGGCAAAAGACAGCAGCAGGGGAAGCCAACCCCTGCGGCTCCCCCCAAGAAGGGCAAGGCGGCACCGGCCCCTAAGGCGGCAGGAGCCCCTACCGTGGTGGCTAATAGGCGGCCTATGCCGCCTCCCCAGCCTGCGGAATCTCCGGCCGAAGCCGAATGGCAAGTGGCCGGAGCCAAGAAACAGGCAGGAAAGGCGAGTCGGGCCGCTAAAAAACGCCAGCGGCGGCAGCGGCGAAAACGGATGGCTGGGATTCGCGCCCCGCGCTCCACGGCTGTAGTGATAACACTGCAGCCGGAGGCAGCGAAAAAGGGTGCGACCTACGGCCAGGTCATCCGTAAGGCGAGGCAGGCGGTGGACCTAAACGAGTTCGGGATCACCGGGGGCTTCCGGATGCGGCATACCGCGACCGGTGCCCTGATGCTGGAGGTCCCCGGGGCCAACAGCGGCCCCACCGCAGACGCCCTGGCGGAAAAAATCAAGGCGACCTTGGGTGCGGAGGAGGCCCGGGTGTCCAGGCCCACAAGATGCGTCGACATGCGCATTATGGGCCTGGACGATTCCGTGACGGCCGAGGAAGTCGTGGCCGCTGTCGCCAGGACGGGGGGGTGCCTTACCGACCAGGTCCGGGCGGGCGCCATCCGTGCTGACGGCACGGGCATGGGGGCAGTGACGGTGAACTGCCCCGTGTCAGCGGCCAGGATCATCACAGGGGAGGGCCAACGGCTTTTGGTAGGCTGGGTCTCCGCGCGAGTTAAGCTGCTGGAGCCTAGACCGCTGCGCTGTTACCGCTGCCACGTGGGGCACCACGTGGGGGTCTGTTGCGCAGCGGAGGAAGATCGCAGTGACCACTGCTTCCAGTGCGGTCAGTCCGGCCACAAGGCCGAAACTTGCAACGCAGCCCCGCACTGCTACGCATGTGCGGCGGCGGGCAAGCCGGCCGACCACCGGGCTGGGAGCAGGACCTGCGATCCCCCTGCCAAGGCCAAGGGCAAGGTGCCAAGGCCCGTCCCCGCGAAGATCCTCACCGCCGCGGCTGCCCAGCTGGCTGCCGCCGCCATCGCCTCCGCAGACGCCGCCGCCGCTACCACCGCGGCAGGACCCTCGCAGAGGGCACGGGAGGAGACTGTAATGGACTGTCAATAACGGCTCCATTACGTCTCCTCCAGGCGAATATCAACCACTGCGCCCCCGCTCAGGATCTGTTGCTCCAGAGCATGGCGCAGTGGTCGATCAACATCGCCGTTGTCTCCGAGCCGCACTTTGTCCTGCCCAGAGCCGACTGGGTTCAGGACCTGAGCGGCTCGGTGACACTTATTTCGTCGGCCGCCGCCGGTACCCCGGCACTCGAAGCCGTCAAGAAAGGCCGGGGTTGCGTGGCAGCACGGTTCGGGGACATAGTGGTGGTAGGCGTCTACCTGTCCCCGAACAGATCTCTCGCCGAATTGGATAGCTCCCTTTTGGAGCTGGATGCCGTCGTTGCTGGGTTTGACTCCAGCCTCCCCGTGGTCGTTTGCGGGGACTTCAATGCCTGGAACGAGGCTTGGGGTTCCCGGTTCACGAACCAGCGGGGTCGAAGGGTTGAAGAATGGGCTCTAGGACAGGGCCTACTCGTCCAAAACCGGGGTTCTGTCCCCACGTGTGTGCGGATGCAGGGCGAGTCGGTGGTGGACGTTACGTTCGCCAGCCCTGCACTGGCACCGCGCGTCGTCGACTGGCGCGTCATAGAGGAGGTGGAGACGTACTCCGACCACCGGTATATCCGGTTTGACGTCTCCGCCCAGACCTCGACCGCGCCGGTCCGACGGACCCCGTGTGGTCCGCGTTGGGCGCTGAGGCAGCTGGACAGGGACCTGCTCCAGGAAGCCGCGATGGTACAGGCCTGGGTGCAAGCACCGGACAGGCCTGTCGACATCGACGTCGAGGCGGACTGGTTCCAGGTGGCCATGTCGCAAATATGCGACGTGGCCATGCCCCGAGTCCGGCCAGGACGTGCCCGGCGCCAAGTACACTGGTGGTCGCCAGAGATTGCGGCACTGCGCGATGCGTGCAATGCTGCGCGACGCCGGTATACTAGACACCGCAGGCGCCGCACCCGTCCACCGGGTGCGGAGGCCATAGAGGCGGAGCTGTATGAGGGATACAGAGCTGCAAAGCGCACCCTCCGAGCGGAGATAAAGCGGGCCAAACTCGAGGCCCGCACCGTGTGGCTGGAGTCTCTGAACGTCGATCCGTGGGGACGCCCATACAAAATGGTGATGGAGAAGCTCCGCCCATGGGCTCCCCCGCTGACTCAGAGTCTCCGGCCCCAGCTCGTGGAGGGTGTGGTGAGCGCTCTGTTCCCTACGCGAGGGGAGCATACTCCCCCGCCTATGGCTCCGCCACCAGCAGCGGTGTCCGATGCGGACCACGACGGCAACGACGGCAACAATGCTCCAGAGGTGACCGAGGTGGAGATGAGAGTGGCGGTGCGAAGGCTGAGTGCCAAGAACACCGCCCCAGGACCCGATGGCTTACCTGGAAAAGCCTGGGTCCTGGCCATGGAGGAACTCGGGTCTCGACTGAGAGGGCTCTTCAGCGCATGCATGGAGAGGGGCCAGTTCCCGCTTCGCTGGAAGACGGGGAAACTGGTCCTTATCGCGAAGCCGGGGCGCCCCGCGGACTCTCCGTCCGCGTATCGGCCCATTGTGCTGCTCGACGAGGTGGGCAAGCTCTTTGAAAGAGTAATTGCAGACCGCCTCGTCGTGCATCTGGCACGGAAGGGGCCGGACCTTGCGGACGGTCAGTTCGGATTTCGCAGGAGGCGCTCCACTGTGGACGCCATCATGCGCGTGCGAGCCCTCACGACGGGGGATGCGGTGTCCCGGGGCAGGTGTGTCTTGGCGGTGTCTCTGGACATCGCCAACGCCTTCAACTCCCTGCCCTGGAGTTGCATTGGTAGGGCACTCCGGTACCACCGGGTGCCCGACTACCTCTGTCGGGTGATCGAGGCCTACCTGTCGGACAGGTTCATCATCTACCCCGGTCATCAGGGGGAGCTGAAACGGCGAGAGATGTCGTGCGGTGTTCCGCAGGGATCGGTACTAGGGCCGCCCTTGTGGAACATCGGGTACGACTACGTGCTGCGCGCCGACCTCCCCGACGGGGTCAGCGTGGTCTGTTACGCAGACGACACGCTGGTCCTGGCGCGGGGACGGTCGTACCAGGCGGCGGTCGAACTAGCGACGCGCGGGGTTGCGACAGTCGTGGAGAGGATACAGCAGTTGGGACTCGAGGTGGCATTGCACAAGTCCGAGGCCATGTGTTTTCACGGCCCTCGGAGCGCGCCACCTCCGGGCTCCCAATTAACGGTAGGAGGAGTTCACATCGGCGTCGGGTCGACGATGAAGTACCTGGGACTCGTCCTCGACAGCCGGTGGAACTTCAAGGAGCACTTCCGACGTCTGGCTCCCAGGTTGAATGCGACTGGGGCTGCGCTCAAGCGGCTCCTGCCGAACCTAGGGGGTCCAGACGCCTCCTGCCGGAGGCTCTACGCAGGCATCGTTCGGTCCATGGCCCTTTACGGTGCGCCGGTGTGGGCGCCATCGCTACGGAAGCGAGTGGCGGCCCGGCTAACCGCCTGCCAGAGGGTCATGGCCATCCGGATGATCCGCGGATACCGTACGGTGTCCTGCGAAGCGGCGAGCCTCCTTGCTGGCCTACCACCGTGGGATCTGGAGGCAACAGTCCTTGCACACATGCATGACTTACGCGTGGAGATGCAACGTCGGGGCGAAACTCCGCTGCCGCGACAAGTCGCGGCATGGCGGACAGAGCTCCGGCGGGATCTCATGGTGAAATGGCGAGAGCGATTGTCGCAACCTCGTGCTGGGCACGCCACGATCGAGGCGGTAAGGCCCCTCTTTGAGGCGTGGCTGGAAAGGCCCCACGGCGTCGTCACCTTCCGTTTGGCGCAGGTGCTGACCGAGCACGGCAAGTTCGGTCCGTACCTGTACAAGATTCGTGCGGAGACGACGCCCGGGTGTCGCCACTGTGCGGACCGCCCGGTGGACACGGTGGAGCACACAGTCGAGGTGTGCCCCGCTTGGGAAGAGCAGCGCCGTGTCCTCGTGGGGGCGATCGGCGGCGATCTCTCGCGCCGGGGCTTGGTTCAAGCCATGCTCCGGAGCGAGGAGGAGTGGCAGGCGGTCGCCTCCTTCTGCGAAGCAGTAATGCTAGTAAAGGAGGAGGCCGACCGCCTTAGGCAAAGGCGGACACGCCGCCGCCGCCGCCGGGTTTCCGATCCCAATTTCCGGCCACCGTAGGCGCGGGCTCGCGGACGGTGGGCAATGGGTAGCTCGCTGTCCGTCCGTCCGGTAACAGACCGGTCCGAGCTCAGGTCGTCTACGGCGCGCACCGTTCCCGCGCGCCTCAAGGAGTTGTCAGCATACTGTAGGGGTCCAGCAGGGCCGAAGCCTACTGGGGCCAAAGGTTATGTGAGACTGTCACCAAAGGCCCCAGGATAAAGGCAAGGAATGGAAAGGTAGGTTTTTTAGTCAGTAAAAGTCTGACACTGTTTCCCGCCCCACCCAAGGGCGGGATTCGTCATTGGATGATTTTTACCTACCACAAAAAAAAAAAAAAAAAAAAAAAAAAAAATCATGGACACCCAAACTACCTCTCAATTAAGGCAGTCTGGGTAGTGCCGGACTCCTACCGGCTAAAAACCACCCCTGCCGTCACGTTTCGCAGGGATACGTTATGGGCTGTATATTTATTCCTTTTTCTCGTTATATTTGAAATAGTCATTAGAATAATAATAAATAATTAAATGTAATAAATAATAGGGTCATTTTGTATATTTCACAATTTTTTGTATTTTTGTCATTATAATTAAGTCATAATATTTCTTATAATAATTTGAAGTAATTTATAGTAAAAATTTTTTTTTTTTTTTTTTTAATTAATAATATAATATAAAAGTCAGCTATTTATTCCGTCTATTGACGGACCTTACAATTAGGGTAATAAATTCTATAAAGTTCTGTCTGGTTTTCCGATCTCCTATAAGTAAACTTAGGTTTTCCTTTTTTATCACCATTTCGGTCAACATCTCTACATCGTGCCTGTGGGAGGCATACACCGGGCAATCCGTGAGGAGGTGGAGGATTGTCTCCTGTGTGTCGGGGTCGCAGGCGCACGCCGGGTTCTCCTTACACTTGAAGCGCGTCAGGTATTCGGAGAACCCGCCGTGTCCTGTTAGGGCTTGAGTCAGTTCCTTGGTGATCTCCATCCTCCTCACCGTCCTGTACGCAGCGATCGCACAAGGGAAAAACATCTTTGTCGTGGCCGCCGTTTCTCCTTCACAATATCTCCGGTTCCATTCGCCCAACGTCTCCAATCGGATCATACGTTTGACGAATGAAACCGGGCATTTGTCGTAGTCGGGTTGCCGCTTCGACTTCAGGGCAGCCTCCTTTGCGAGCAAGTCGGCTCTCTCGTTACCCTCCAGCCCCGCGTGAGCTTTGACCCAGAACAAGGAGACGCTCTTGTTCTGGGCGTTGCTGCGGCGGATGGCGTCCCTTGCTTCCACTGCAAGGGCGTGGAGGGCTTCGGGGTTCACGACTGCTTGGAGAGCTGCCATGGAGTCGCTATAGATAGCGAACGCCGTCTCGGTCCTTCGGAGGGCTTCCTTCGCGGCTTTGCAGAGGGCGAGGAGCTCTGCCTGGTAGACGGTACTATAAGACGGCAGAGCAAGCTTGAGGGCCTTCGTCTCCGCGTCGCCAGTCCATACTGACAGTGCGGCACCGACTTTGCCCTCAATCTTGCTGCCGTCTGTGAAGATACGCACCGCATAATTGCGGTGCTCATTGTATTGTTCCTCGTCTACCAGGCGTCGCAGTGCAATAGCCCTCTGCTCAGCCGGATGTGGCATCTGCAGTGCCGATACCACTCGCTCGATCTCCCGGCCTCCTAGCGCTGGATGGGGTACCCCTCTCTTGGCCTCGTAGAGCGAGGCTGCCTCCTGAATCCGGAGATCAAGAGGGAGCACCCCAGCCAGCACCAGTGCTGAGTTTAGGGAGACCGTGCGGTAGGCCCGGCACAGCTTCTGCGCGAAGCTCCTCTGGACGGCGTTCAGCTTCTTCTGCACCCCGACTTTCTTTGCGGCCGGCGACCACGCGCTCGCTGCGTACAGGATGATGGGCTCCACTGCAGCCGTATATATGCAGCGGATGACCTCTGGATGGAGACCCCAACTGACCCTAGCAGCCCGCGACAGCTGCTTGTATATGCCGATGGCTCTGGAACAGACGTTTGCGACGTGGGTGTTAAATGTCAACTTGTGGTCGATGGTGAGACCGAGCAACTTGATTTCGTCCGACATGCCAATGTCTACCCCGCCCATCTTGAGACGTGGGGTGTCGTGCTTCAGTTTGCGCGTGACCAGCATTGCTTTCGTCTTATGCGGCGCAAACCGAAGCTTATTCGTAACACCCCACGCTCGCACGTACTCGAGGGCGACATTGGCATCCCGCTGGACTTCAAGTGCAGTCTCCCCATCGAACACAAGGACAATGTCGTCAGCAAACGCCTGGCAATAAACGCCCATCGACTCTAGACCCTTCAGCAGAGGATCCAGCAGAACGTTCCAAACTATGGGACCACCGATAGACCCCTGGACGCATCCCTTCTCGGTCCTGGATTCGTGCTCCACTCCCGCATACCTAACTTTCACCACCCTCTCGGACAAGTAGCTGTCCATGACCCGTCTCAAGTTTACAGGACACTTTTCCTCAGCCAGACGGACTCGTATAGCCGGCCACCAGGCGCTGTCGAAGGCTCCCTCTATATCCAAGGACACAACCGTGACAAGTCTTTTTGCATTAAGTTTGTCACGAATGTGTCCCATCAGAGTATAGAGGGAATCCTCGGTGCTTCGCTGGGGCATGAAGCCGTACTGGCGAGTACTCATCCTGGGTAAGAGATAAAACTTGAGTCGGGTCACGAACATCTTCTCAAAAATCTTGCCGAGGACAGGCAAAAGCCCAATCGGCCTGTACGACTTTGGGGTGGTGTAGTCGTCTTTAGCGGGCTTGCGGAGCACGACGACGGTTGCCTCTTTCCAGGACCGTGGAAAGTATCCATGCGCCAGGCACTTGTTCATCAAGCGCAGAACTAAGTCTGGGTCTTGACGGATCGTGTGGCCCCATATGTCCGCCGTCAGACCGTCGGAACCGGGGGCTTTTTTGGGGTTGAACGAGGAGACAGCTCGCTCCAGCTCGTCGAGTGTGAAGGGAGGGTCCGAAGGTTCATCTTCGTTCCCCCCGTTCACCTCTTCGGCTTTTTGCCGCACCCTTCTGTGCTCCTCGTTATCCCCCTCCGAACGGTCTTCTGGGTAGAACGTCTGTGCCAGATACCTCGCTGAGGACTCCGGGTCCAGAGTCTTGCCATCCCTTACCATCGGCAAATCCTCCTCTCTTTTCTCCGTTCTACGGATCACCCGGTATATACCCTCCCACAGGCCTTCCCTATCTTGCTTCGCGCAGAACCCCTTCCAACTCTCGACTTTTGCTTGGACTACCGCACGCTCGTACTCTTCTTTCTGTTTCAGGTACTCCTCGACAACCTTTGGTCTACGAACTGGCGCTGCACAGCGAATTCTCCGCTTCTTGGTGACCACTTGCCTCTTCAGACTGGCGAGTTCATCAGACCACCACGGCACGGTCAGCTTCTCTACACTCTTTTTCTTGGGCATCACGGATGTACAGGCGTTCTGTACTGCCTTTGTAAGTCCCTCGACTACCAGGTCTAGTTTTTCCTTGCTGTCGATTGCGTCGTGCAGGCTTACAGGAATAATTTGACGCAGTTTCTTACGAAACTGCGCCCAATTAGCTTTCTTAGTATTGTAGATCCTGGTAGTCCGGTTAACCGTGACGCCCAAAGACTTCTGGAGGTGAACGCTGAACTCTATGCCGTTGTGGTCCGACCCCGTCAAGTCATCAACGACTCGCCAGCCGTCGGTCACCGTCAGCATATCCGCCGTGCAGGCTGTGACATCGACGCAGCTCGTGTAACGCCTGTTACCACGAACTACGTCGAAGGTTGGATTTTCCCCTCTGTTCAGTACCTGTAGTCCAAGCTGGTCGAGAGCTCCCAGCATCTCGTCGCCTCTGCCGTTGGTCTCGCTGCTGCCCCACCAGATACTCCAGGCGTTCGCATCTCCCCCCATGATGAGCTTATGCGGGCCGGCCTCGCTTTCCACCTTTCTGAGGCTGTCCAGGTATGGCCCTAAGGGCTGATCAGGCTCAAAGTAGAACGAGACCAGAGTTAGTCTCCAAGCACCGGTCTGGATTCCCACCACGACGATATTGTTCGTGGTGAGTTCTGGGTACTGTCTAACGGCAATGCTTGGATCAAAAACAGCTATTGCCGCTTTGACAGTCCCTTCTCCTTGACCAGTGCTCTGAAAAATTCGGACTCCCCTGGTCACGCTCATCCTTTTCGCACTACCTACATAGGGCTCCTGGATCAGCGCTACTATGGCTTTGCGCTTCTCGGCCTCAAGCATAAGCTCCTGGGTTGCCAATTTCTTCCTCTGCAGATTTGCCTGGAGGATCTTGTACGGCTTCGTGTTTGCTGGGACCACCTTAGCAATAGGCGACGGATGCACGTGCCAGCCGATCCCACCTGACTCGAACAGGACACTCGGGGTTGAAGGCATTATGATCGATCTTCCCCATCCTCGCCAGGACACAGTTGTGGCATTTCGGTGTTTCAGCCTTTAGCCACTGGTCACATTGTGCTCGGAGGTGCTGGCCCCCACAGTGGCTGCATAAGTCGGCGGGTTCTTTACAGAGCCGCCGACTATGGCCGTATCCCAAACACCTCGTGCACTGAACCAGTGGCGACTGGTCCTCGACGAGGACGGTCTGGAGATCGATGCGCGCCCTTCCCTTCTCGAGCATCCTGCTCCAGACAGCGGGGGACGTGCTAATAACCACGTTGGTTGTTTGGGGGTTCCGCGCGTTCCTCTTGTACCTTATCACCATTCGATCCTCCCCGTCGCCGAGGCCGCGAAAGACATCACGATTTTGACTCCGCAGCGCCCCCCACAGTTCCTCGTCAGAGTGAATGCGAAGAACGCCACGGAATATCAACAAGGGGTCTTTGTTTTTCACGTCCTCGACGACAAGGTGGTCTCCTGACTTTTGTATTCTTTCTTTCACCCTATTTCTTTCTTCTACTGATTTACACCCCATAACAATTTTTCGATCTTTAGCCTTCCGCACGCTTTCGATTTCAATTCCTCCATCTTTTGCTCTTATTGCCTCTCTTAATTTATTGATTATTTCGTCCCCCGAGTCCCCCTCATCTTTGGACGTCACCACTATGGAGTGGAGCGCGGTCCTTCCTGGGGTCTGCCTTTTCGGTGGACCCGCCGCTACACTCGCGTAAGTGGCCGTCTTCTCCAAAAGTTCCCCCTGTCTCTCCATCGCCCGCCAGAGCTGCTCCATCTTCTCGTTGCTCTCCTTCACCAGCGCGCTGTGCTCCACTAGTGAAGCGAGCAACGAGTCAACCTTCGGGAGGCTCCTGGATGCTACTGGTGGAGGTGTTGCCTTAATGGCCTCGTCCACCGCCAGCTCAGCCTCTTTTGCTTTTTCAGCAGCCGCCGCCTCTTCTTTCACCAGCTGGTACAGCCGTTCCACCGATTGGGTGATCCCGGCCTTCAGGTCTGCCCTCAAATTGCGCGAATCGCCTAAGTGCGATTTCGCGCGCAGAAGGCAGTTGCGAGCTTCGGTCACCCGATCAGTGGTTTTACTCTGCTGCAGCTGGCTTGTCCCCAGTGCTGCCCCGGCCAACTCCGTAGAGGTTCGGCGCATTACAACCTTACTGTTCAGCTGAGATACAGCGCGCCGAGTGGGTTTCTGGGAGGCTGTCACCGTAGGGACTACCCTCTTGGGTGAGAAAGCGGTGGCTGATAGTGGGGGCTGAGATTCAGCCATCTTACCGTTTTCCCACTCACCAATGCTTCGCCTCACACTAGAGGCCTGGGTTGAAGCACTGGGAGGGGATTGCTCACTCCCGGAGGTGATGGATAGGCCCGGGTTCGACGGCGAGACCTGAGGAATAGTAGAGGACTTTTTAGCGGGGGTTCTAGCGAGGAACATAGTGGAAGAGTTAAAATCGATAAATAAATATTTAAAATCAATAAATAATTACAATAATTCAGTAAAATTCTACTTAAATTAATAAAACTGATCCCTGTAAAGGGGGGATCAGTAAGTCACAAAATAAAGAAAAATAAAAATTAAAATATGTCCTCAAAAGAGGTGTCAACAAATTAAATCTTAAAGATAGCGTTTAAAATATTTAAAATAAAGTTAAAATTAAGCCTCAGTAGGGGCTGCTGTCAACGACGCAAGTACTAAGTCTTCTGACCCCCGTCTAATGGAGGAATAAAACGTTTTTCTAAATTTCCTCGTGTTACAATTAAAGGGGTGATGAAATAAATAACATGTGAAATTTTCAGATTTTTGGAAATGTGCTGTTCAGTTCACTACCTTCCTATATATAGAGGGCGGGTGGGCGGGCAATTTTTTGTGTGAGCTAGACTCGCGTGCGAGGTGTCGTTAGACGCGTCTCGGCGAGCCCTAGCGAACTATGCAGAAACTAGATTTTTAGCCGAAGAAAAATTTTGGGTTTTCGAAGAAAAACCTGTTTTTTGGTCGAAAAATGAAAATTTTGAAAGAGAACCTAAATTCGGGTTCGCGAAAACGCTCGCCAGAATATAGGTTCAGATGATATGAATGTGTTGCCGAAAAATAAAAACCAAATAATGAATAGATTTCGAGATAAAAATATTTAAATTTCGAATTTTGATGAAAATTTCACAAGTTCCAGGGAAGAAAATCAATGTCGCGAAAAATGAATTTTCACCGTACGGATAATAGGTACTAGCCTATTTAACGTCAATTACGCCGAAAACCGTGTCAAAATCGGTCTCCAGGAGACAAAGTTATTGAGGGTTAGGTTAGGTTAGGTTAGGTTAGGTTTTTTTTTTTTTTTTTTTTTTTTTTTTTTTTTTTTTTTTTATTCTTGTATCTCCAACATAATTGGAGCCTATGCTTAGCTATCACATTCATACCAGTTCTCGCTTTAATTTTTCTCGCACTTTCATTCTGCATACTTTATCTTTCTGGCATTCAGTCATCTTTCATTCTTTAAGGGTAGGACGCCCTTCTTCTTTCTATCTATTCTACTTCGTTATCTTCTTTTTATTTTTTTATTTTTTTGGGAAAAACTCAACAACATAACTTATATTTATTTATCATTTACATGTATCTTATTCTTACTTATCTCTATTTCTTAATACTATTACATGCTGGACTGCCGTTTTTAGCATCTTTCTGTTCAATTGTTGTTTGTTTTACTTTATTTAGGCTTTTTTTTTTTTTTTTTTTTTTTTTTTTTTTTTTTTTTGTCTGTTTTTCTTTTGCTTGTCTTATTTCTACTTATTTTATTTCTTAGTGCTATTACATACTGGATTACAGTTTAAACATCTCTCTAGTCTATTTTCTAATTACAATTATGCTTTAGTATACAACTTTCTTATCTATTCTTATATCTACTTACAAGTTTCTTAACATTCTACTTTACTTTCAATTTCTATACATATTTGGGCAACTTAATTTAGCTATTTTTATGTTCTCCTTGCTCAATGCTTGACAGTAATATCACTCAAAATATTATGTAAGCATCTTTTCTTATGCACTTTTATTTCTTTTTACAACCTTCTTACATATTTCCACGCAATATTCCAAAAGTAGCTCTCTATATTTGCCTGCTATTATTTGAGATATGTTCTCGGCATCCAGTTTGCTATTAAGATTTTGCTCAATTTCGAATCTTTCCCTGTCGAAGACCGGACAGCTGAACAATATATGTGGCACCGTTTCATCAACATCAGGGTCACAAATGCACGATGGGCTCTCTTTACACTTGAAACGGTGCAGGTATTCTGAGAACCCACCGTGCCCTGTCATAATTTGAGTGACGATGCAGTCGATTTTGCACTTCCTGATTGTCCGGTAGGCCGCCACTGCATCCGGGAAGAAAAGCTTGGTCACTGAAGCAGTCTCTGCAGACCCGTATCGTCGATTCCACTCGTCTAATGTTGACGCGCGAATACATCTCTTGACATACGAGACTGGGCACAGATCATAATCAGGCCTTCGTTTGGAACCCTCAGCGGCCTTTTTGGCTAATTCATCAGCCCTCTCATTGCCATCTATACCCGCATGAGCCTTGATCCAGAACAAGGTCATAGTCTTGTTCTGAATTGAGAGAGACCTAATATTGGCTCTAGCCTCCACTGCCAGTGGGTGGTGTCGGTCGTAATTTTGTATGGTTTGGAGGGCCGCCATTGAGTCACTGAAGATTCCAAACGATCGCGCACTGTGTTTTAGCGTCTCCCTGGTTGCGACGCATATTGCCAGGAGCTCTGCCTGGTATACGGTGGAGTAGTGTGGGAGAGCGAGTTTGAGGGCTTTGGTTTCGGCATTACCGTTCCAAATGGAGAGTGCCGCCCCAACCTTGCCCCCAATCCTGCTTCCATCCGTAAAGATACGAACCTCAAGTTCGTTCTGGGCATCTAGTTGCTCTTGAGTTACCAGACTTATGAGCTCCAGCTCAGTTCGCTCCGCGGGGTGTGGGGCCTCAATTGCCGATGCAGCCTGCTCGACCTTCCTGTCTCCAAGTGCTGGCTGAGATATCCCCCTCCTGGCCTCGTATAGCGATGCCGCCTCACGAACACGGAGATCGAGAGGCAGTATACCAGCCAGCACAAGTGCAGAATTTAATGAGACCGTTCGGTACGCCTTACACAGTTTCTGAGCAATTCCACGTTGTACCGCTCCTAACTGCTTCGCGACGCCTAACTTTCCAGCTGCCGGAGCCCATACACTGGCAGCGTACAGTACAACCGGCTCCACGGTAGCCACATATATTGTTCTTATGACTTCGGGATGAAGTCCCCAGCTGGTCTTTGCCGCCTTAGCTAGTTGGTTATAAATTCCTATTGCCTTTCTGCAGACATTTGCGACGTGTGAATTAAATGTTAGCTTGTCATCAACGGTGACACCCAGGATTTTGATCTCTTTGGACATGGCAATGTCGATCCCGCCCATGCTCAGGCGTGGGGTGTCATATTTTAGTTTGCGTGTGACAACCATAGCATTAGTTTTCTGCGGAGCAAATTTGAGCTTGTTTTGTACACCCCACGCCCGAACATGTTCGAGAGTGGCATTGACACGTCCCTGGATCTCCAGTGAGGTGTCACCGTCGAAGACCAGTACAACATCGTCTGCAAAAGCCTGGCAATATTCATCTCTAGCTTCCAGGTTCTTTATAAGTGGGTCCAGTATAAGATTCCAGAATGTTGGTCCCCCTATGGAACCCTGGACGCAGCCCTTATTTGTGGCCTTGCTGAACTCCTCGCCTGCATACCTGACCCTGACCTTTCTATTTTTGAGGTAGCTGTCGATGACCCTCCTCAAGCCAATCGGACACTTTTCCTCAGCCAGACGGACTCTAATAGCTGGCCACCAAGCGCTATCGAAGGCTCCCTCTATGTCCAATGATATTAATACCACAATTTTCTTCAGCAATAGTTTGCTGCGTATGTGTTGCATCAGTGCATAGAGGGAGTCCTCCGTGCTCCTCTGGGGCATGAATCCGTACTGGCGAGTACTCATCCTAGGGATCAAGTGGAACTTGAGCCGGGCCACCAACATCTTCTCATATATTTTGCCTAATATTGGCAAAAGACCGATTGGTCTGTACGCCTTGGGGTTGCCATAATCGTCTTTCCCTGGTTTCCTTAGCACGATCACAATCGCCTCCTTCCAGGCATCAGGGAAATGGTGGTACTTTAGGCAGCTGTTTAAAAGAGCAAGAGCCACGTCGGGTGCAACTCCGACGGCCTGACAGCAGATATCGGCGGTAAACCCATCTGCTCCTGGAGCCTTTTTGGCGTTGAAAGACCTGCACACCGACATCAGTTCAGTCATCGCAAATGGTGGATCGCACGAGTCATCGTGTTCTCCCACATTCACAACGTCGGCTTTTTCCCTAATGAGGGTGTGGTATAAACTGTCACTGTCCGTGTGGTCTTCAGGGTAAAAAGTGTTGGCTAATAATTCGACTGAGCTTTTCGCATCCAAAACCACGGCATCCTTTACCAAAGGTTGATCCTCTGTCCTTCCCTTAGTCCTTCCTATCACCCGATAAATCCCTTCCCAAACCCCCTCTCTATCCTGTTTGGCGCAGAAGTTCTTCCAACTCTCGATTATGTCCTTATTAGCTTCTGTCTCATACTCAACTTTCTTTTTCAGGTACTCTTCAACGACCATCGATCTTCGGGTTGGTCCAGCGCATCTGATCCTGTTCTTCTTGGTAGCGACTTCCCGCTTCATCCTCTCAAGTTTCTCGGACCACCACGGCAAGGTAAGCACTTCTTTATTCTTTCTCATAGGAATTGATGAGGTACATGCGTCTCTTATAATTTGTGTGTACTTATTGATCACTATATTAATTTGGTCTGCTGATTTTAACTTTTCTATTTCTGATTTGTTAATTTTATTTTCTTGCATTAATTGTCTGAGTTTCTCACGAAACTCAGGCCAATTTGCTTTCTTGGTATTAAAAATTCTAGTTGTTCTATTGATTTTAATGCCTTTAGATCTTCGTAATTTGATGTTAAAAATAATGCCGTTGTGATCCGAGCTCGTGAGGCCTTCATCTACCTTCCAGTCATCTACCAGGTCCAGGATATCCGTCGAGCATGCTGTGATATCTATGAAGCTGGAGTAGCGTTTACCCCCTCTGATCGTATCGAAGGTCGGAATTTCCCCTCTGTTGAGTATGTTAAGACTAAGCTCATCGAGAACTCCAGACACTTCTTCGCCCCTACCGTCGATTGACAAGCTTCCCCACCAGGTACTTTTAGCGTTCGCATCTCCACCAACAACCCACATTCTGGAACCAATTTCTTCCTCGATTCGTTTGAGGTGCTCAAGGTATGGCCCTACTGGCTGGTCCGGCTCGAAATAAAAGGATACCAGCGTGATCCTCCAGGCACTGGTCTGGATTCCCACCACGGTGATGTTGTTCGTGGTGAGTTTCGGGTACTGTATGACTGTAAGGTCTTGATCGAAGACCGCTATTGCGGCCTTAACAGTCCCACTTCCAGTGTCAGTGCTCTGAAAGATTCGAACTCCTCTGTGGCTCCTCATGACCTTAGCCCCTCCCACGTATGGTTCCTGGAGGAGAGCGACGGCAACTTTGCGCTTAACGGCTTCCAAAAGAAGTTCGTTTGTTGCAAGTTTTTTCCGCTGGAGGTTGACTTGTATCATCTTGTAAGAGTTTGGGTTGCCCTGGGTGCCCTTAACAATACGCCACTGTTGATCTGGCGATTTCGTCCCATTTACGGCGTGTGGGGCAGTCGGGATTAAAGGCATTGTGGTCAGCACCATCGAGCTTAGCCCTTGTGCAGTTCTGGCATTTGGGCGGGACGCCCGCGAGCCAGTCGGTACATTCTGATTTCAAATGTGGACTACCACAGTGACTGCACAGATCAGCTGGTTCCTTACAGAATCTTTTGCCATGCCCGTAGCCCAGACAGCGCGTACACTGAACCAGTGGGGTTTGGTCTTCCACCCTAACGCGCTGAAGGTCCACGTGCAGGCAACCGATCGCTGTAGCCCTTCTCCAGATGGTCGGAGAAGCGCTGACCACGATGTGGTTAGTATGCGGGTTTCTAGTTCTTCTTCTGAACTTTACTTCTACTCTGTCCTCCTCTTTGTCGAGGTTATGAAAAACGTCTTTGTTCTGATTTCTCAATGCTTTAAGAATATCCTCATCTGAGTTAGCAGAGAGAACGCTTTTGAGGATCAGTAGTGGATCCTTGTTTTTCATTTCCTCGACATTGAGGTCCGGTCTTTTTCCTTCTAATTTATTTTTAATTTTGCTCCTTTCTTCCCTGGTCTCAAATCCCATTATAATTTTTCTGTCTTTTGCCTTCCTCACTTTTTCGACTTTAACCCATCCCTCCTTTGCATCCACCGCCTTCCGTATTTTATCTAGTACTACGTCCCCTGATTCTGTATCGTCTTTTGAGGTAACCACTATGGAGTGCAGCGTACTTCGAATTGGATTCGACTTGGCACTGTGATTCGCAGTTACACTCGCGTACGTTGTCGTCGTTCCTTGTTCCATTAGAGCTTTAAATTCCTCCATCTTTTTGTTACTTTCCTGTAACAACTTAGAGTGTTCATCTATTCTGGTTATCAGTAGACTTTGTTCAGCGTATGTTGGAGGAGCGGCGTCGATAGTGGCGGCAGTTTCGGGTTCAACTCTTTCCTTCCCCCCACCCGAACCTTTTACTTTTAACTCTCTCTCTGACTCCTTCACTAGCTGGTATAGCCGGTCCAGCGCTTCAGTGATGCCGTTTTTTATTTCGGTCTTAGTATTCCTAGAACTACTAAGATTGAGTTTTGCTCTGTTTAGGCAGGCCCTTGCTTCTGTTGACCGATCCGCGTACTGTAACTTTGGCGGGATATGGTCCTCTGTCCTTTTTGAATTCGCTGAGGGATTTTTATTCTCCTGCGACTCAGGAGGTTTCTGAATTACTTTTGAAGGGCCAGCCTGTATCGTCTTGGTGTTTGGGGGAGGAGTTAGATTGGTGCTTGTAGGCTTGACAGCTTCCCATTCTCCGATGCTACGTCGAACACTTGGAGGTGACGTTCTGGGTTTTGGTGATTTCTCACTATCCGACTTTTTAAGTGGAGTCCTTATTCCGAGCATGTTGGAGATAGGCGTCAAAAGATGTAAAAAAGATTATAAAAGTGTAAAAGAAATGTAAATATGTATAAAAGAAATAAAAGTGCGTCAAAGATCGTAAAGATCTCTTGTAAATATTTCGGTGTTTCCTGTAGAGATAACACGGTCTACTTTTCGTTCAATAGAACTGGTCAAGCGTCAAACAAGTAAAACAAATTTGTTTCAGAGTATCAATGTATACAAGCAACCTTATATATTAGTTAATAATACCGATTATTTTCGGTATCGTCACTCTATTTCTAGATTTATGGTCCAGACCTTTATCTAGCGTCAGAGAGCTTTCATGAACCAGGTTCTTTAAAGATTAGAAAAAATAAAAAATAAAAAAAAATATTCAAAATTTTGAGACTCTACATAGAGTCGATCTCTACTCACGGCCAGACAGGTCTCCCCAAGCCCTCTCCAATGAACCCAAACACGACTACTCTAGCTCAAGAGGTTCCCGAGAAAACCCGGTCCAAAATTCTGGTTGCCAGAGCAAAGTGGCGCCCAGAATCCGGTTATCGGTGGTTTTCTCTGGAACCAATTGTCCGAACACAACCGTGCCTAGGCTCCCCTGAATGGGCCGGTCGAGACCTATCTAATGAAGTAGGTTTCAGGCCTGAAATTTTATGGTTCCTGAAAACTCCTGAAAAATATCTTGTCGGTTAGGGAGCGGCCAGACAACATCTACAAAAGAAACCTGAATCTTCTACGACCTCTGGTTCGAAAGCTGCACGAGTTCGAAAAACAGTTTGACAGTTTGACAACTGTCACAGTCAATCTTCAAACCGCTACAACTTCCACCCCTTCGACCGCAAAATAGTCGAGCTTAGACTCTTTCGGTCTGGCTCGTCCCGCTCTTTCAAGCAGAGCGGTTTTCAGGCGCCTGAAACTTCTCAGCGCTAAAGTGCCCGCAACCAGGTGGATCGGGTAGAGTTTGTTTCCCCAAACACGACTATGAAATCGCCAACTCTCTGCGACCCCCAGATCCGGAGCTATAGTGGGCCAAACTTTTTCAAGATGGCCGCCCTGCTGTCAAAAGCTGACTTGAATTGACTATAACTCCGCAACCGTTGGCCACACAGAATTGCGGTTTCGAACGCGGTGCTTAGCTTGACTTTCCCAACCCGCGCAAAATGGTTTCAGGCCTGAAAAATTTCAGGTCCCGAAAACGCCTGAAAACAAGTAAATAATAATCGAGCTTCAATTCCAGGGAGACCTGTGAAAACCCGAGGTTTCTATTACCAATAGCTCCGGAGATAATCAAAGTTTTGTGCGGCAACCAAAGAAACCAAAATGGCCGCTATATGCTATCTTCTTTGTTTCTGGAGCTATTGGGGACAAATTTGGGCTTAAACCATTCACAATATGCAATCTGAGGATGATCCCGGGGTCAATTTTAATTTATTTCTATTATTTTAATAATTATGACACAAATTTAGAAAAAATTTAATATCTCTGTGACCGTTACAAATAAAATTTTGGAAAAAATTTCACAATTAGCCTTAATTATTGACCTTTCTAATAAAAACATAAAAATTTAAATTTTGAATACTTTGTAGTGAAAATTTTTTGAAAAATTTAAAATTTTTTAAAAACTTTTATATCTTAGAAAATAAAATAGATAAAAATCTTAACTTAACGCAGGCCTCCTCCACAGATGAGCGCGCAGCAGAATCGGCAGTAAAAAAGGGGGGTCCTGCCTGAAGATTTTTCAGGACAGAGTGTCAAAGTTTCAGCCTTCTATTTCGAATATCTTCGTTTCCAGTAAAGGTAAAATTCTGGTTTCAACGGTTTATTCCTTGTTTAATAGAAGTATGTCTTCTGCCAAAAAATCAGGTCTCTATATCGTCTGGATCGACGACCTCGTGGTCCAATTTGAGGTTATTTTTTGAAGTTTTCCCCAATTTTCTCCGGACTGGGTATATGGATTTTCACTGGATAGGTGTCAAAAGATGCGGCAAGGCACTCTCCAGATATGTGATTAAGAAAAGGTTTGACTTCGAATGAGACTTCAGAGTTATATAGCTCCGAAACCTTTTTAACTCATGTGATCTTCGGTTTTTCTGAATTTTCTCTTGAGTGCAAGTTTTCTGAGAAGAACTGTTTTCACCATAGGATGCGCCGCTCAAAACCACAACTTTTAACATATAACACAACACGATAGGACGAAAATATACCACGTTTATGAATTTTTAACTACGGAGCGACTCTAAAAACGATCCGACCACCACGAGGGTTGGTGGGAAACTCAGGTTAGGTTAGGTTAGGTTAGGTTTTTTTTTTTTTTTTTTTTTTTTTTTTTTTTTTGTGGTGGCAGGAGTGGGAAATCCATCATGGACACCCAGACTGCCCATAAAGGCGGTCTGGGTAGTGCCGGACTCCTACCGGCTAAAACCACACTCCTGCCAAGCGAAAGGCTCCCTGCCGTCAAGTTTCGCAGGGATTTAATTTGGACTGTAGGTTCCTTGATACTCATTTTCTTTTCAACCTATAATGTTTTAAAATAATAATAAATAATTTCTAAAATAATTGTTAAAATTGGCTTGTTTTATTGTTAAAATTTTTAATTATAATTCTTTATATAAATAAAATAAAATAAATATTTGTATTGTAAAAATCCATCATAATTTATTTAAAATGTTCCCTATTTGTTCCGTCTATTTACGGATCTAACAATCCTCGTAACAAACTCAATAAAAATCATTCGTACCTTTTTGTCTCCTATCATGAGACTCAGGCTCTCCTTCACAATTTTCATCTCGACCCTCATTTCTAAATCATTTCTTTGGATGGCATACACCGGGCAATCCGTGAGGAGGTGGAGGACCGTCTCCTGCGCGTCGGGGTCGCAGGCGCACGCCGGGTTCTCCTTACACTTGAAGCGCGTCAGGTATTCGGAGAACCCGCCGTGTCCTGTTAGGGCTTGAGTCAGTTCCTTGGTGATCTCCATCTTCCTCACCGTCCTGTACGCAGCGATCGCACAAGGGAAAAACATCTTTGTCGTGGCCGCCGTTTCTCCTTCACAATATCTCCGGTTCCATTCGCCCAACGTCTCCAATCGGATCATACGTTTGACGAATGAAACCGGGCATTTGTCGTAGTCGGGTTGCCGTTTCGACCTCAGGGCAGCCTCCTTTGCGAGCAAGTCGGCTCTCTCGTTACCCTCCAGCCCCGCGTGAGCTTTGACCCAGAACAAGGAGACGCTCTTGTTCTGGGCGTTGCTGCGGCGGATGGCGTCCCTTGCTTCCACTGCAAGGGCGTGGAGGGCTTCGGGGTTCACGACTGCTTGGAGAGCTGCCATGGAGTCGCTGTAGATAGCAAACGCCGTCTCGGTCCTTCGGAGGGCTTCCTTCGCGGCTTTGCAGAGGGCGAGGAGCTCTGCCTGGTAGACGGTACTATAAGACGGCAGAGCAAGCTTGAGGGCCTTCGTCTCCGCGTCGCCAGTCCATACTGACAGTGCGGCACCGACTTTGCCCTCAATCTTGCTGCCGTCTGTGAAAATACGCACCGCATAATTGCGGTGCTCATTGTATTGTTCCTCGTCTACCAGGCGTCGCAGTTCAATAGCCCTCTGCTCAGCCGGATGTGGCATCTGCAGTGCCGATACCACACGCTCGATCTCCCGATCCCCTAGCGCCGGATGGGGTACCCCTCTCTTGGCCTCGTAGAGCGAGGCTGCCTCCTGAATTCGGAGATCAAGAGGGAGTATCCCAGCCAACACCAGTGCTGAGTTTAGGGAGACCGTGCGGTAGGCCCGGCACAGCTTTTGCGCGAAGCTCCTCTGGACGGCGTTCAGCTTCTTTTGCAGGTTAGGTTAGGTTTTTTTTTTTTTTTTTTTTTTTTTTTTTTTTTTATACTTCTACCTCCGTTCATGCGGAGCCTATGCTAGCTAATACAGTTCTCAGTCATTCCAGTTCTCGCTTTTATTCCTCTCGTACTTCCATTCCTCATACTTTATCTTTCTTTCATACATTCTCTTTTGTGTCTTTTTTGGGTGGGATTCCCAACTACTGCTATTTCGTCTAATCTATCTATATTTCAGTTTTTTCTTTATTTACATTTTGTCCAATGGGGTGTAATTAAGAAGTTAGGGAGACAGTTTTTTATTTTTCAAATTTTTACACATTTTGTTGCTTACATTCTAGGTTTCTTTTAGTTTCTTAATACATTTTGTTTCTTATTCTATACTTATATCATTTATTCACTATTTAGTTTTCCCATAAGGGAAAAGGCAAGATATTTTTAATTCACAATTTACCTTATATTTAGCATAAACTTTTAGTCCTTAAAACGAGCGTTATTTTTCCTTACTTAAAGCCGGAAGGGCACAATACACTTCTAACCATTACAATTATTCTAAACTTATTTTAATTTACATACTACATATATTTTTATCCTATGTTACATTTACAATTTAAAACTTATGACTATGCTAGACTTAATATAATTTACTATATTATGATAGCATATTTACTTATGCGGTTTGATTTCTTGCAATAACTTTTTGTGCAATATATCTGCTGTATTCTAGGAAAACATCTCTATCTTTACCCTTCATGATGTATTTCAAATTGTCACTTGTTATTTCCTCATTAAGTGTATGTTTGACCTTGAAGCGGTGCCTATCGAATTGAGGGCAGTCGAAAAGTATGTGCGGGATCGTTTCCCTTGCATCTGGGTCGCAGATACACGATGGACTCTCCTTGAGCTTGAAACGGTTCAAGTACTCGGAGAATCCACCGTGTCCCGTCATAATTTGCGTGTTTATAGCGCTAGTTCCCAATTTTTTAACTACCCCATAAGCTGCCCACACATCTGGGAAGAACAATTTCGTGACAGATGCCGTGTCACCAGTTACGTACCTAAGGTTCCATTCGTCAAGCGAAGCCATACGTATGCTTCGCTTGACGAATGAGACCGGACACTGGTCGTAGTCGGGTTTCCTTTTGGAACTTTCAGCGGCCTCTTTTGCCAGCTGGTCGGCTCTTTCATTCCCCTGTAGCCCCGCATGAGCTTTAATCCAGAACAGGGTTACCACCTTGTTCTGGCGGGATGCGGATCTAATATTTTCCCTAGCTTCCACGGCGAGAGGGTGGCGTGAACCGGGATTTGCTAGTGTTTGAAGAGCCGCCATTGAGTCGCTGAAAATTCCAAAAGTAGATGCCTTGAACCTGGTTATCTCCCTAGTCGCCCTTGCAATTGCTAGGAGTTCAGCCTGGTAAACCGTGCAGTAGTTTGATAGGGCAAGTTTGAGGGCTCTGGTCTCAGCCTCACCATTCCAAATAGATAGTGATGCGCCGACCCCTCCTCCGATCTTACTTCCGTCCGTAAAAATGCGGACGTCGAAATTGCATCTATCTAGCTGTTCTTGGTTCACCAGGCTGTCGAACGACAAGATATCGCGTGCTGCAGGATGGGGATCGTCTACCGCAGCGGTCATTCGCTCAATCTCCCTGTCCCCTAGTGCTGTCTGGGGCACTCCCCTCTTGGCTTCATACAATGATGCCGCCTCGCGAACTCTAATGTCGAGGGGGAGCAGTCCAGACAGCACCAGTGCGGAGTTCAGGGAGACCGTGCGATATGCCTTGCACATCTTTTGGGCAATCCCACGCTGAACGGTTCCAAGTTTCTTTTTAATGCCCAGCTTTTCAGCTGCTGGCACCCAGACGCTTGCAGCGTAAAGTATTATGGGCTCTATTACCGCCACATACATCGTACGTATCACCTCTGGGTGTAACCCCCAACTAACCTTTGCAGCTCTGCACAGCTGTTTGTAGATCGCGATTGCCTTCCTACAAACGAGCGAGACGTGTTTATTAAAGGTTAATTTTTCATCAATCGTTACACCCAGAAGCTTCATTTCATTCGACATTTCGATGTCGATCCCCCCCATGCTCAGGCGTGGTGTGTCGTGCTTCAGTTTTCTGGTTATTACCATAGCAACTGTCTTGTGTGGTGCAAATTTAAGTTTGTTCTCGACACCCCACGCCAGTACACGGTTGAGAGTGACATTGGCATACGCTTCTATTTCTTGTGCAGAGTTTCCGTCAAAAACTAAAACGACGTCGTCTGCAAAAGCCTGGATGTACGCTCCCCTATCCTCTGCGGCCTTTATGAGGGGGTCTAGGATAAGGTTCCAAAAAATAGGGCCCCCAATCGAACCCTGGACGCAACCCTTATTTGTGGCCTTTGTGTATACCTCCCCACCGTACCTGATCGAGACTTTACGGTCTTTAAGATAACTGTCTACGACCCGCCTAAGATTTATCGGACATTTTTCCTCCGCCAGACGGATTTTTATCGCTGGCCACCATGCGCTATCAAATGCCCCCTCTATGTCCAAAGATACGATCGTTACGATGCGTTTTTGGTCGAGTTTCTTATGGACATGCTGCATGAGGTCGTAGAGGGCATCCTCTGTACTTTTTTGTGGCATAAAACCATACTGACGGGTACTCAGCTTTGGCATGAGATGGAACTTTAGGCGGGCCACCAGCATCTTTTCAAAAATTTTCCCCAATATAGGCAACAGCCCAATCGGCCTATATGATTTGGGGCTGGCGTAATTCTCTTTTCCAGGCTTTTTGAGAATCACGACTGTTGCCTCTTTCCAGGCAGTGGGGAAGCAGTGACATTCCAGGCACTTATTAAAGAACCCCAAAATCAGTTCCGGGTCATTACTTATGACGTGACGACAAATGTCGGCCGTAAAACCGTCTGATCCTGGTGCCTTTTTCGGGTTGAAGGACTCCACCGAATTTTTCAACTCTGCCATCGTAAAGGGTGGGTCGCAAGGATCATTTTGCTTCCCAGAATTCACGGCTTCGGCCTTTGTTCGTATGGATCGGTGATGTGCGGTGTCGCATTCCGCAAGGTCTTCCGGATAAAATGTTTCCGCCAGAAGCTTCACGGAACCTTTCGTATCCAGCACATCACCATTCCTTTCCAGAGGCAAGTCCTCCTCTCTACGTTGTGTTCTACCTATTACCCTATAAATTCCCTCCCAAACCCCCTCCTTATCCTGTCTCCCACAGAACTCCTTCCAACTCTCGGTCTGAGCTTTGGCGGCCTCTAACTCATACTCCTCTTTCTTTTTCAGGTACTCTTCTATGACTTTCGACTTCCGAACTGGGGCGGCACAGCGAATCCTGCGCTTCATAGTGACGACGGTCTTCTTCATCTCAACGAGTCTCTCGGACCACCACGACAAGGTAAGTTCTTCTTTTGCTTTTTTGGTTGGTATGGTTAGCTTACATGCTTCGTCTATTGCTTTTGTAAGGTTTTCTGTTACTTCTTCTATTTGCTCTATATTGTTAATTTTTTCTATTTCGGATTTGGTTATTTTAAAATCTATTTTCAACTGGCCGAATTTCTCATGAAAATCGGTCCAGTTCGCTTTTTTGGTATTATATTTGCGAGTAGTTCGCTCAATTTTGACGCCCTTTGATTTTTGCAAAAGAATTTTAAACGTAATGCCGTTGTGATCCGAGCTCGTGAGTCCTTCGTCAACCTTCCAGTCATCTACCATGTCTAAGATATCATTGGAGCAAGCGGTGATATCTACGTAGCTACTGTACCGCTTCCCTCCCCGGATAGTGTCGAATGTCGGAATTTCCCCTCTGTTGAGTATATTCAAGTTAAGCTCGCCGAGAGTTCCTGCCACCTCCTCCCCCCTAGGATCGACCGTTGGACTGCCCCACCATATACTTTTGGCATTGGCATCGCCTCCAACTATTAGTTTTTTGGAACCGACTGTATGCTCTATTTGTTTGAGATGTTCCAAATAGCTCTCAATTGGCTGGTCTGGCTCAAAGTAAAAGGAGACAAGCGTGACCTCCCAAACACTGGTCTGGATTCCCACCACAACGATGTTGTTTGTGGTGAGTTTTGGGTACTGCTTGACTATGAGGTCACTGTTAAAGACAGCTATTGCTGCCTTTACAGTCCCGTCTCCTGTTCCAGTGTTTTGGAAGATCCTAACGCCCCTGTGACTCCTCATTACCTTGGCCCCACCGACGTAAGGTTCCTGTAGAAGCGCTAGGGCTATCCCACGTTCCGTGGCTTCTATGAGAAGCTCATTGGTTGCTAGCTTCTTACGTTGGAGGTTTGCCTGTATTACTCCGTAGGGAGTATTTTCCTTTAAGGTGCCCTTAGCAGTAAGCAACGGTCGATCTAGCTATATCATCCCATTTTTTCCGCAGAGGACAGTCATGGCTAAACGCATTATGCTGTATACCATGCTCGAGTTTAGCCTTCACACAATTCCGGCAAACAGGCGGTGAACCCGAGAGCCAGTCCGAACACTCCGATCTCATATGAGGACCTCCGCAGTGGCCACACAGGTCTGCAGGCTCTTTGCAAAACCGCTTACCGTGTCCAAAGCCCAGGCAGCGGGTGCATTGAACCAGCGGGGTCTGATCTTCGACCCTGATGCGCTGAAGATCAATGTGGACAGTCCCAATATCCACCGCTCGCTGCCAGATGATGGGCGAGACACTGACTATCACATGACCAATGTGAGGGTTTTTTGTTCTTCTTCGGTACCTCACTTCCACCCTGTTCTCCTCAGTGTCGAGGCCATCAAAAACACGCTGGTTCTGGTTTCGTAACGCCCTAAGGATGTCTTCGTTAGTATTTACTACTAAAACATTCCTTAAGATCAGAAGCGGATCCTTGTTTTTGACTTCCTCGACAGTGAGGCCAACACCTTCTTTTTGGAGTCGGTCTTTTATCTTACCCCTTTCCTCCTCAGTTTGTAAACCTATTATTATTTTCCTATCCCTTGCTTTCCTCACCCTTTCCACTTTTATCCATCCATCTTTTGCATTCACTACTTTCCTAACTTTATCGAGCACCTCGTCCCCCGTTTCTGTTTCATCTTTGGACGTGACCACAACCGAGTGCAAGGTGTTACGCTTTGGCATCATTCCCGCTCCCTGGGCTGAGGCCACGTTCGCATAGGTAAGTCCTTGCTCGAGGGCTTTCTTCTGACAGTCCATTGCGTCCTTTAACTCCACTACCTTCTTGTGGTTTTCCACAAGGAGATTTGTTTGAAATTCTATTTTTTGTAGAATTTTAGCAGTGTCAGGACATTCGCAGGGCGTTTTGTCAGTTAATTGAGGCTCAGGGAGTATGGGCCTTTCCCCGGTCATTTTTTGTTTAGCTAGTTTTAGCTCCGTTTCGACTTCCTTTACTAGCTGGTAAAGTCGTTCAGTATGGTTAGGTTAGGTTAGGTTAGGTTAGGTTAGGTTAGGTTAGGTTAGGTTAGGTTAGGTTAGGTTAGGTTAGGTTAGGTTAGGTTAGGTTAGGTTAGGTTAGGTTAGGTTAGGTTAGGTTAGGTTAGGTTAGGTTAGGTTAGGTTAGGTTAGGTTTTTTTTTTTTTTTTTTTTTTTTTTTTGGTGGCAGGAGTGGGAAATCCATCATGGACACCCAGACTGCCCCACAGTGGAGGCGGTCTGGGTAGTGCCGGACTCCTACCGGCTAAAAACCACTCCTGCCATGCGAAAGGCTCCCTGCCATCAGGTTTCGCAGGGATTTTCCATGAGGCTGTAGGTTTCATTTCATATCCGTTTGTTTATAACGCTGTCGTAAAAAATGTGTATATATGTTTATATTTCAATAAATAGTCAAATCTTTGTTATATTAGATTCACTACGGTTTAAAAATTTTCTTTACAAATTTATAATAAATAATTTAAAATAATAGTTGCAAGTTAAAATCTTTTAATAAATAATTTAAAATAATAATTAAATGTTAAAATTTCCAATAAATAAATTTCGAATAAATAGAATAAAGAATAAATAGTATTTATATGTAATAATAAGATTCTATTGTAATTGATTTTTAAACTCATTTGTTCCGTACATTGACGGACTGAACAATTTTTCTAATAAACTCTATGAACTCTATTCTACTCTTCCGGTCTCCTATCAATGGGCTTAAGTTTTCTTTATTAACACACTTTCCAACTTTCATCTCAAAATCATACCTGTGGGAGGCATAGACCGGGCAATTCGTCAGGAGATGGAGGATTGTCTCCTGCGTGTCGGGGTCGCAGGCACACGCCGGATTCTCCTTACACTTGAAGCGCGTTAGGTATTCGGAGAACCCGCCGTGTGGTTAGGTTAGGTTAGGTTAGGTTAGGTTAGGTTAGGTTAGGTTAGGTTAGGTTAGGTTAGGTTAGGTTAGGTTAGGTTAGGTTAGGTTAGGTTAGGTTAGGTTAGGTTAGGTTAGGTTAGGTTAGGTTAGGTTAGGTTAGGTTAGGTTAGGTTAGGTTAGGTTAGGTTAGGTTAGGTTAGGTTAGGTTAGGTTAGGTTAGGTTAGGTTAGGTTTTTTTTTTTTTTTTTTTTTTTTTTTTTGTGGTGGCAGGAGTGGGAAATCCATCATGGACACCCATGCTGCCCCACAATGTGGACAGTCTGGGTAGTGCCGGACTCCTACCGGCTAAAAACCACTCCTGCCATGCGTAGGGCCCCTGCCACCAAGTTACGCAGGGTCCTTGTTAAGGGATGCAGGTTTTAAGATTCCATTCACTGTAATTTTTTAATAAATAATTAAAATAAGGATTATAAATAATGATTCATATAATGTTGTACTGTTCTTGTTAAAATAGATGTATTCTTAAATATTATTGTAAATTCTTTTAAAAATCATGTTAATTTATGTTAATATAAAATAATAATATAAAATTTTAATTAGCCACCAATTACTTGTTTCGTCTGTTGACGGAACAAACAATCCCTACCACGAAATCAATAAAAATTTTTCTTATTTTTCGGTCGCTGATGAAAAGGCTGAGATTGGTTTTATTCACTGGCATATCGATTCTCGTCTCAAAGTCATACCTGTGGGTGGAATACACAGGGCACTCCGTCAGGAGGTGGAGGACTGTCTCCTGCTTGTCTGGGCCGCAGGCGCACGCTGGGTTCTCCTTGCATTTGAAGCGAGTCAAGTACTCGGAGAACCCACCGTGCCCTGTTAGGGCCTGGGTCAGCTCCCCGGTCATCCCTATTTTCCGCACCGTCCTGTACGCAGCGATAGCACACGGGAAGAATAACTTCGTCGTGGCCGCCGTTTCCCCAGTACGATACCGCCGGTTCCATTCGCTGAGGGTATCCATTCGGATCATACGCTTAACGAATGAAACCGGGCATTTATCGTAGTGGGGTTTCCGCTTAGACCTTAAGGCAGCCTCCTTAGCGAGCGAGTCGGCTCTCTCGTTACCCTCCAGCCCCGCGTGAGCTTTGACCCAGAACAAGGAGACGCTCTTGTTCTGGGTGTTGCTGCGGCGGATGGCGTCTCTCGTTTCCACTGCTAGGGCATGGAGGGCTTCGGGGTTCACGACTGCTTGGAGAGCTGCCATGGAGTCGCTGTAGATTGCGAACGCCGTCTCGGTCCTTCTGAGGACCTCCTTCGCGGCTTCGCAGAGGGCGAGGAGCTCAGCCTGGTAGACGGTACTATATGACGGCAGTGCAAGCTTGAGGGCTCTGACTTCGGTCTGGTCGGTCCACACAGACAGTGCGGCCCCGACCTTGCCCTCAATTTTGCTGCCGTCTGTGAAAATCCTCACCGCGTAGTCGCGGTGGTTATTATATTGCTCCTCGTCTACCAGGCGTCGCAGTTCAATAGCCCTCTGTTCAGCCGGATGTGGCATCTCTAGTGCCGATGCCACTCGCTCGATCTCCCTGTCCCCTAGCGCTGGATGGGGTAACCCCCTCTTGGCCTCATACAGTGAGGCCGCCTCTCGTATTCGGAGGTCGAGAGGGAGCACCCCAGCCAGCACCAGAGCTGAGTGTAGGGAGACCGTGCGATAGGCTCGGCACAACTTCTGCGCGAAGCTCCTCTGGACGGCGTTCAGCTTCTTCTGGACTCCAATTTTGGTCGCGGCCGGCGACCACGCACTCGCTGCGTACAGGACGATGGGTTCGACTGCAGCTGTGTAAATGCAGCGGATGATTTCCGGGTGCAGGCCCCAACTGACCCTTGCGGCCCTCGACAGCTGCTTATAAATACCGATGGCTCGGGAGCAGACGTTCGCGACGTGGTTGTTGAAAGTCAACTTGTGGTCGATGGTGAGACCTAGCAACTTGATTTCCCCAGACATGCCAATGTCTACCCCGCCCATTCTGAGACACGGGGTGTCATGCTTAAGTTTGCGCGTTACCAGCATTGCTTTGGTCTTATTCGGCGCAAACTTAAGCTTGTTCGTGACACCCCATGCACGCACGTACTCAAGGGCGACATTGGCATCCCTCTGAACCTCAAGTGCCGTCTCCCCATCGAACACAAGAACGACATCATCCGCAAACGCCTGACAGTAGACCCCTCTACGTTCTAGCTCTTTTAGCAGCGGGTCCAACACCAGGTTCCACAATATGGGACCACTTATTGACCCCTGGACGCATCCCTTCTCGGTCCTGGATTTATGCTCCGCTCCCGCGTACCGGACTTTCACCACTCTCTCGGTCAAGTAACTGTCCATGACCCGTCTCAAGTTTACAGGACACTTTTCCTCAGCCAGACGGACCCGTATAGCCGGCCACCAGGCGCTATCGAAGGCTCCCTCTATATCCAAGGACACAATCGTGACAAGCCTCTTTGCATTGAGTCTGCCACGAATGTGCCCCATCAGAGTATAGAGGGAGTCCTCGGTGCTTCGCTGGGGCATGAAGCCGTACTGGCGAGTACTCATCCTGGGCAACAGATGGAACTTGAGTCGGGCCACGAGCATCTTCTCGTACATCTTGCCGAGTACAGGCAAAAGCCCAATCGGCCTGTACGATTTCGGAGTGGTGTAGTCCTCTTTCGCGGGTTTGCGGAGCACAACGACTGTTGCCTCTTTCCAGGACCGTGGAAAGTGTCCATGCGCCAGGCACTTGTTCATCAAGCGCAGAACTAAGTCTGGGTCAATCTGAATCGCGTGGCCCCATATGTCCGCCGTCAGACCGTCAGAACCGGGGGCTTTTTTCGGGTTGAACGAGGAGACAGCTCGCCTTAGCTCATCGAGAGTGAACGGAGGGTCCAAGGGTTCAACTTGGATCCCCCTGTTCACCTCTTCCGCTCGTTGCCGCACCCTCCTGTGCTCCTCGTTATCCCCCTCCAGACGGTCTTTCGGGTAGAACGTTTCGGCTAGGAACCTCGCTGACTGCTCGGGGTCTAACGTCTTTGCATCCCTCACCATCGGTATGTCCTCCTCTCTCTTTTCTGTCCTCCGGATCACCCTGTATATTCCTTCCCACAGGCCTTCTCGGTCTTGTTTCTCACAGAAACCCTTCCAGCTCTCGACTTTTGCTTGGGCTACTGCACACTCATACTCTTCTTTCTGTTTCAGGTACTCCTCAACAACCTTTGGTCTACGGATCGGAGCTGCACATCGGATCCTACGCTTTTTTGTGACCACCTGCCTCTTCAGGCTGGCGAGTTCATCGGACCACCACGGCACGGTTAGCTTCTCCACTGCCTTCTTTTTGGGTATCACTTTGGTACAGGCGTCTTGTACCGCCGTCGTGAGTTCCTCGACTACCAGGTCTAGCTTATGCACGCTGTCGACTGAGTCGAGCAGGTTCGCATTTATATTGCTAATTTGCATAATTTGGGCCAGTTTCTTACGAAACTGGCCCCAATTTGCTTTCTTAGTGTTGTAGAGCCTGGTAGTCCGGTGCACCGTGATACCCGCAGACTTTTGGAGATGTACTAAGAACTCTATGCCGTTGTGGTCCGACCCCGTCAGATCATCGACGACTCGCCAGCCGTCGGTCACCGTCAGCATATCCGATGTGCAGGCTGTGACGTCGACGCAGCTCGTGTAACGTCTGTTACCACGAACTACGTCGAAGGTTGGAGTTTCCCCTCTGTTGAGTATTTGCAGCCCAAGCTGGTCGAGAGCTCCCAGCATCTCGTCGCCTCTGCTATTGGTCTCACTACTGCCCCACCAAACACTCCAGGCGTTGGCGTCTCCTCCCATTATGAGCTTATGCGGGCCGGTCTCGCTTTCCACCTTTCTGAGGCTGTCCAGGTATGGCCCCAAGGGCTGGTCTGGCTCGAAGTAGAACGAGACCAGAGTTAATTTCCAGGCACCAGTTTGGATGCCCACCACGACGATGTTGTTCGTGGTGAGTTCTGGGTACTGTCTAACGGCAATGCGCGGATCAAAAACGGCTATTGCCGCTTTGACAGTCCCTTCTCCTTGACCGGTGCTCTGAAAGATTCGGACGCCTCTGGTCCCGCTCATCCTTTTAGCGTTGCCCACATAGGGCTCCTGGATCAGCGCTACGGTGGCTTTGCGCTGCTCGGCCTCGATCATAAGCTCATGGGTCGCCAGTCTCTTCCTTTGAAGATTAACCTGGAGTATTTTGTGCGGCAGTGTGTCCACTGGGACCACCTTAGCAGTAGGCGACGGAAGCACGTGCTAGTCTGTCCCACCTGACTCGAACAGGACACTCGGGGCTGAACGCGTTGTGGTCCGTCTTCTCCATCTTCGCCTTGACACAGTTGTGGCATTTTGGGCAATCCGCCTTTAGCCACTGGGCACACTCTGCGCGCAGGTGTGGGCCTCCACAATGACTGCATAAGTCGGCGGTCTCTTTACAGAGTCGCCGACTATGCCCGTACCCCAAACACCTGGTGCACTGCACCAGTGGCGACTGGTCGTCAACGAAGACGGTCTGAAGATCAATACGCGCTCTTCCCTTTTCGAGCATCCTGTTGTAGATAGTCGGGGACGTACTGACTATCACGTTCTGGGTTTGAGGGTTCCTGGAGTTCTTTTTATATTTGACTATGAGTCGGTCCTCCTCACTGTCGAGGCCGCGAAAAACATCCCTGTTCTGATTGCGTAGCGCCTCCAGCACTTCCTCATCAGAGTGAATGCGGAGGACGCCGCGAAAGACCAGCAGCGGGTCTTTGTTTTTCACGTCCTCGACAGTGAGGTGGTCTCCTGCCTTCTCCAATCTCTCTCGCAGACGTCTGCGTTCCTCGACCGACCTACACCCCATGACAATCTTTCGGTCTTTGGCCCTTCGCACACGTTCGATTTCCACTCCCCCATCCTTGGCTTTGACTGCCTCTCTAATTTTCTCCAAGACTTCCTCTCCAGTCACTCCCTCGTCTTTGGACGTCACAACTACGGAGTGCAGTGCGGTCCTTCCTGGGGTCTGCCTTTTCGGTGGACCCGCTGCTACACTCGCGTAGGTGGACGTCTTCTCCAACAGTTCCCCCTGTCTCTCCATCGCCCGCCGCAGACTCTCCATCTTCTCGCTGCTCTCCTTCACCAGTGCGCTATGCTCCACTAGTGAAGCGAGCAGCGAGTCGACCTCCGGAATGCTCCTGGTTGCTTCTGGCGGAGGAATAGGCTTAATGGCCTCGTCCTCCACCAGCTCAGTCCCCCTCTCTTTTTCAGCAGCAGCCGCCTCTTCCTTTACCAGCTGATACAGCCGTTCCACCGATTGGGTGATCCCGGCTTTCAGGTCTGCCCTCAGATTGCGCGAATCGCCAAGGTGCGATTTCGCGCGCAGAAGGCAGTTGCGAGCCTCGGTCACCCGATCGGTAGGTTTGTTCTGTGGCAGCTGGTTCAACCCAGGTAACGCTCCCAGCGTCTCAGTTGAAGTTCGGCGCGCTGCAGTCTTGCTGGTCGGCTGTGAAGCAGCGCGCCGTGTGGACTTCTGGGTAGTCACCACGATCGGGGCTGCCCTTTTGGGTGAGCACGCGCCGGCTGACGGAAGGGGCTGGGATTCCGCCATCTTACCGTTTTCCCACTCGCCAATGCTTCGCCTCACATTAGAGGCCCGAGTTGAAGCATTGGGAGGGGAGAGCTCCTTGTCGAAGGTGACGGAGAGTGCTGGATTCGATGGAGAGACTTGGGGATCCGTGGTGGTCTTTTTGGCAGGGGTCCTGGAGAGGAACATGATGATGGGGAGGGAGATAAAATATTTTAAAAATCAAAATAAAAACAATAATAATTCGATAATTTAAAATAGATATATTTATAATATACCGGTCCCTGTAAAGGGGGGATCAGTATGTCCTTAATATAGTAAAAATAATTCCTCTAAAGAGGTGTCAATAGTTAAAATGGTTAGGTTAGGTTAGGTTAGGTTAGGTTAGGTTAGGTTAGGTTAGGTTAGGTTAGGTTAGGTTAGGTTAGGTTAGGTTAGGTTTTTTTTTTTTTTTTTTTTAAAAACACCCGTCATCACAGGGCGTTGCGTGTTTCCTCCGACATGTTGGGATCAGAGTTTTTTATTTTCGTATTTTTATTATTTTACCCAATTACAATTTTTGTACTATTTTACTAACAATCCTTATTTTCCTTAATTTATCACTATTTAACAATCCTTATTCACCTTACGTAGAGCACAATTTACAGATACATTTGGCAATATCACTAAAACAATTTTCTTATTTTAAGTTTTTGCTATCTATACACTAATTACTTATGATTACCTATCATTATATACCTAGTATATATGTAAGTACATCTTCTATACTTTATTTCTCTTGATGACTCTACTACTTATTTTCTTACAATAATTCAAAAACTTATTTCTTATTTTCTTTTCAGCCATTATTACTGGTAAGTTTTCCAAACAAATTTTTGTCTCTATTTCTGCTTCCAAATTGTACCTTTCCGTTTCAAATATTGGGCAATCTATAATAAGATGCAGTACACTTTCCTTTGTTTCAGGATCACAGACACATGCCGGGCTCTCCTTGCACTTAAACCGGTTCAAATACTCGGAGAACCCGCCATGGCCCGTTAACACCTGTACTAGAAGAGGGTCAAGTTCAAGTTTTCGGATTATGCCGTAGGCAGCCCGGGCATCAGGAAAGAAAGCCTTTGTTGTGGATGCAGTGTCCCCTGATCGGTATCTTGTGTTCCATTCGTCAATCGAATCCATTCGGATCTCTCGCTTGACGAAGGAGACTGGGCAGAGATCATAGTCTGGTTTTGTCTTCTTGCCCATCGCCGCCTCCTTAGCCAACATGTCAGCCCTTTCGTTGCCCTCCAGCCCCACGTGTGCCTTTATCCAGTACAATTTAACGTGTTTTCCTCGCTTAATATTCGATTGGATGTTTTTCTGGATTTCGGCCACGAGGGGGTGAAGGGAAACACCCCGGGTCACTGATTCCAAGGCTGATCTGGAGTCACAGTAAATTTCAAAATCTTGAGCCGGATGCTTCAAAACCAATTCCGTGGCTTTAACTAGAGCCAATAGCTCGGCCTGGTACACCGTGCAGAACTTTTCTAATTTAAATTTTTGGGCTTTTGTCTCCCGGCCCTTTTCCCAAAAGGACAACGCTGCCCCAACCTTACCTTCAATTCTACTCCCATCTGTGTAGATCTTTGGGTTTTGGTAACCTTGTTGGGCGAGTTGTTCACTGTTTACCACACATTCAAAGCCTATGCTAACTTGGTCTGCTGGATGTGGTATCTGTGCATAAGGTAGTGCTGTTTCTATGCCTCGGTCTCCTGTAACTCTCCGGGAGAAACCTTTCCTTATCTCATAAAGAGAAGCTGCTTCTTGAATCCTTAGGTCTAGTGGAAGCAGTCCAGAGAGTACCAGAGCCGAATTCAATGAAGTTGTCCTATAAGCCTTAATAATTTTTTGAACAAAGCCACGCTGGACTGCATCCAAGTGCTTCCTTATACCTAATTTACACGCTGCAGGAGCCCAGGCACATGCCGCGTACAGAACCACTGGCTCCACCACCGCGATATATATGGTCCTGACTATCTCAGGTCCCAGGCCCCAGCTGACTTTTGCGGCACTGGATAACTGTTTATATAAATTAAGCGCCTTCCTACATACGTTCGACGCGTGAGCGTTGAACGTCAGCTTATTATCGATCGTGAGCCCGAGTATTTTAATTTCTTGAGACAGAGCAATGTCCTCCCCGCCCATGTGCAGAAGTGGTGAGTCGTACTTTAGTTTGTTAGTAATAATCATAGCCTTAGTTTTATGAGGCGCAAATTTTAGTTTGTTTCTGACTCCCCATCTCTGCACATGCGCGAGAGTCGCATTTGCCCGCCTTTGGACATCAAGTGCTGTATCTCCCGAGATAATCAGGACCACATCATCCGCGAACGCCTGACAATGTTCACCCAGCCCCTCCAGTTCCCTAAGCAGGGGGTCGAGAATCAAATTCCAGAATGTGGGCCCGCTAATAGAGCCCTGCACACAGCCTTTTGTTGTTTTGCGTTGGTGTTCCACCCCTGCGTACCTAACACGAACACTCCTGCCAGATAAGTAGCTGTCCACTAGTCGCCTTAGGTTTACCGGGCATTCAGTTTCCGCCAGTCGACATGTCATGGCCGGCCACCATGCGCTGTCGAAGGCTCCCTCTATGTCCAATGATATGACAACCATAAGCTTCTTGTCTTTAAGCTTTTCCCTGATGTGTTTCATCATGTCATAGAGGGAGTCCTCGGTGCCACGCTGTGGCGTGAACCCATATTGTTTTGTACTCGCCCCCGGAGAAATATGCCATCTAATGCGTTTAACTAGCATTTTTTCTAGGATTTTCCCTAGTACGGGCAGCAGCCCAATTGGCCTGTACGATTTGGGATGCGTGTAGTCTTCTTTTCCCTGCTTTCTAAGTACTACTACGACTGCCTCTTTCCAGGTGGTCGGAAAATGGGACAGACTGAGACATCTGTTTAGAAGCGCCAGAAACAGGGGAGGGTCGTTCGCTATAGCTGCTTTGCAAATATCTGCGGTGAGTCCGTCGATTCCAGGTGCTTTTTTCGGGTTAAAACTAGATGCGGCCCACTTTAGTTCTTCCGTCGTGAACAGAGGGTCGAATGCCTCACCATTCGTCTTTTCATTAGCTCTATTCGCCAACTCTCGTACCTTTTTGTGACTCTCATCATCATCTAGCGTTTTATCCTCAGGATAAAATGTGTCCGCCAGCAGCCTGGCCGATTCATCACCACTGAGGACTTGTCCTCTCTGGACCAAAGGAACATCCTCCTGCCTAGTGCTTGTGCGTCCTATAATCCTGTAAATGCTATCCCACATCGTCTCACGGTCTTGCCTTGAGCAAAACTCCTTCCAGCTCGCTGTTTGAGCATTCTTAACGGCTTTCTTATACTCCTCCTTTGCTGCAAGGTACAACTCGACAACCCATGCTCGACGATCAGGTGCAGCGCAAGAGATTCTCCTTTTCTTTCTTTTTATATCCTTTTTCATTTGCGTTAATTCCTCAGTCCACCAGGGCAGTCCTGTCATTTTCCTGTTTTTCATTCCTGGAATAGTTCCTTCACATGACTCTTCTATTGATTTAGTATATTTTTCTATCATCTTATCCAAACCTTCTATTGAATCTATTTTATCTATTTCTGTTTTGTTAATATTTTTATTTATACAGACTTGACTTAGTTTTTTACAAAACTCCGTCCAGTCTGCTTTTTTTGTGTTGTATTTCCTAGTAGTCCTTTTGATATCTATTCCTACCGATTTTTCTAATTTTAATTCGAACAGGATTGCCTTGTGGTCTGAACTAGTCACGTCTCCCGCTAGTCTCCAATTTGTCAGCCTGCCAAGCATGTTTTCTGTGCATGTAGTTATGTCTACACAGCTGCAGTACCTCCTACCCCCCCTGATGACATCGAAAGTAGGTGTTGTTCCGAGGTTCAAGATTTGAAGTCCCAGCTCATCAAGCATGCCCGCCAACGCTTCTCCTCTCTGGTCCACCTCCCGACTCCCCCACCAAGTGTTCCATGCATTGACATCTCCCCCCAGTATTACGTCTCTTACTCCGATCCCCTCCATAACTACCCTAATTTGGTCCAAGTCTGGCTCAATAGGTTGTCCACCATCAAAGTACACTGACACAACTCCTACTTCCCATGCTCCAGTCCTCAGCTTTGCAACGGCAAAGTTCTCAGTTGTTAGTGTTGGACACTGTGTCAGGTTTATAGTGTCATCAAAGAGTACAATCGCCGCCTTATTCACTTTTTCAGTTTTCCTGGCACATTGCACTACTCGTGTACCCTGATAGTTCTTCATTGCTCCGACACTACCTATATATGGCTCCTGGACCATGGCAAACGCCAATTTCCTTTTACCCGCTTCTATGATAAATTCGGCTGTGGCTAGTTCGCTTTTTTGGAGGTTTGCTTGGGCCACGCAATACTGGTACGGTCTACATTCGTTTGTACTGCTTGTCCTATTTGTTTCCGGCACCACCTTAGCAATAAGCTACGGCAGACCTCGCTAAAGACTCCCATCTCTTCCTGACCGGGCACTCTGTACTAAATGCGTTATGACCCACATGGTCTAATTTTGCTCTAACACAATTGCGACATGTTGGGGCCTCCCCGGTAATCCAGTCTTGACATTCCGTTCTAAGGTGCGGGCCACCACAGTGGCTGCACAAATCAACTGGATTATCGCGACATACCTTCTTCCCATGTCCAAAGCCCAAGCAGCGTGAGCACTGTATCAATGGGGACTGGTCCGCTACCCTAAGCCGCTGAATGTCGATATGAACCATACCAGCCTCTATTAGCCTGCCCCAGATAATTGGTGACACACTTACTACGATGTGGCACGTGTGTGGGTTTCTAGCCTTTTTTCTGTATTTTATAGTCACTCTATCGTTCTCATCATTCACATCTTTGAAGAGATGGGCATTTTGCGTACGAAAAGCCTTAAGGACGTCTTCATCTGTGTTGTATTTGAGAACGCCCCAGATGATGACCAGTGGGTCTTTGTTTCTCACTTGCTCTACATTGAGTTCCATTCCAGCTTTCTTTATTCTATCTTTGACTCTATCTATTTCTGTTTGTGTTTGGCACCCCACGACCACCTTTTTGTCTCTTCCTTTTCTTATCTTGTCTATTTTAACTCCTTCCTCTTTGGCGTTAACTGCCTTCCGTATCTTCTCGAGCACTTGTTCTCCGGTATCATTCTTGTCATTAGAAGTTATTACCACTGAGTGTATAGCCATGGTCTCTGGGTGCTTCCTCAGTGGAGCAGACACCACACTAGCGTATGTTGCTCTTTCTTCTCTTATCTCTTGCTCTTTCTCCATTGCTTCTCTTAATTTCACCATTTCTTTAAAGTTTTCTTCGAGCTGCCTTCCATGTTCTTCAATTTTCTTTAGCAGTTTGCCTTCTTCCTTTTCCTTTCCTGTCTCCTGGCTGGTGTTTTTATCATTCTCTCTCTCACTGTTAATTTCTTGGACTGGTTCTTTATAAGTTATACTTATTTTACCAGAGTTTCTTTCTGCTTCCCCTTCTTTCACCAATTGAAAAAGTCGATCTATTGCCAGGGTAACCTCAGTTTTTATATCTGTTCTTAAATTTCTTGAATTACCAAGGTGCAACTTTGCCTTGGTAATGCATGCCTTTGCTTCAGCTACTCTGTTTGCGAACTTAGGTTTTTCCGCTTTCGGGGATGAATTAAGTGTTTCAACTGATGCGCGTCTGCGCGTTGTCACTTCTTCCTTCTCCTGTAGCGGTAATACTTTCTGCTTTGCCTTTATCTGTGATGTCTTTGGGGATACAGCCTTTTCCTCTGTTCTTGCAGCTTCCCAATCTCCTATACTCTTCCTTACGTTACAGGTCTGCGTCGGGTCAATATTTTGTGTAGAAGGGCCTGCCTTCTCCGTCTCATCTGATGGGCTAATTAAGCCCTCATCTTTACCAGCTTTCACGTCTCGTTTTGCGGGGGTGCGATATCCGAACATGCTGTCAGAGGATCACGTCAGTTGCGTCACTACCTAAATTTTTGCAGAAAATTATATAAGGTTTGTAAAAGTTATAAATTAATTCAATCTCTGCAAGATGTAATTTGTATAAACGATGAAATTCAAAAACAAATGAAAAGAAAAAGTACAATTCAAGTTATAGAGACACCGATTCGATCCAAAAAATGCCTATTGGGTTATATTTAATAGGCCTCAATTGTCACTTAACATAAACTTAATTCTAATAAAATAACTGAAAATATTTTGTCTCTGTCTAGAGTCTGTTTTCAGCGCCTTATATACTAAGAATGCCTATTCAGGTAAAGACTGTCAGAGTTGGTCTAGGACTCATAGCCCTCCTACAAAACCAGAAAACAGTTATCGTACAGTTTGCACGAGAAACCGAGTTTCAACAATAATTAAGGCCCAGATCCCAATCTGGCGTCAAGAGGCTTCCGCGAACCAGTGTCACGGGCTCTTTCAGGTAACAGAGTGTGAGGCGAGTGCAAAAATTTTGAAAAAGTTTCTCGTCTCTATGTAGAGCCGAACTCTACCCCCAGAAAAAGAGCCCTCCCCGAGCCCCTTCGATTGAACCCAAACTCGGCGGGTCTACTGCAAGGGGTTCCGGAGATATTGCCAAGTGAAGTTTTGGGTGAAATACCCAAGATGGCGAACGAAGTTAAGTGAATTTTGTTTTCTCCGGAACCGCTCGGCCGAATGCCGCCGTTCTTGGGCTCCCCGATCTTGGCTCGACAAGTTCTATCCCCCTGGGTAGGTTTCAGTCTGAAAAACTCTTTCAGTACAAATTTAACTGAAACTACTTCGAGCAGAGAGAATAGAGTCTGCCAACACTCCCTGAAAAAATCTGGATCCTCTACGACCCCCGGTTCGGGAGTTATCCAAGTCCAAAGTTTCGTTTGACAGTTCTAGAACTGTCAGAGTCCACCTTCGACCCGACACAGCCCCCCCCCCCCGCGGCCGCAGAATACCCGTGCTTGGGCTTATCTGACTTGGCTCGACCCGCTCCGTCCCGCGAGACTGATTTCAGGGTCCTGAAAATCTCCAGCGCCTAATCGCCTGAAAATGAGTCAATGGCGTAGAGACCGTCTCCCCAAGTCCCAATCTGCAAACCGCAACTCTCTACGACCACCAGAACCGGAGCTACGTCCAGTTAAAACTTTTCAAAATGGCCGCCCAGCTGTCAAATGCTCACTTTGAGTGGCTATAACTTCGCAACCATACGTCACAGAGAGATGCGGTTTCGTTCTTCGTTAGTCCCCTGACCTCGCCCAACTGCCGAGGGCTGTTTCAGCGCTGAAAATTTTCAGGTCCCAAAACCGCCTGAAAGCTCAAAATCTCTATCCGCCTGAGTGCCCCAGTGACATCTGCGAAAATCCGGTGTTCCTTCGTTTCGTGGTTGAGGAGCTATCGAATTCCAAAGTTTTTCACCTATAATCAAAAATGGCCGAAAACTAGGTTTTTTCGCGTAGGTTCGCGTCTATTGAACCTAGAATGATGAGATTTCGATTATAGGTGATGTCGACACCTAGTTAAACCCTTCCGTTGTGTCAAAATTATTAAAAAGTAAATATTTCTTAATTTATTTAAGAATATTCTTTGAAATTCGATATCTCCTGAACCAGATGTCAAAAAATTTCGCAAAAATATGCATAAAATGCCTTAATTAAGGCGTTATATATTCATAAAATTAACTTCTATAAAGACATAAAACAAATGTGGTTTTTTATTTAAAAACCGGTTTTTAAGGTAAAATTTGAATATCTCGGTGCCCGTCTGCGATAAAAATAATTAAAGATATAAGTCGGGTTAAGGACTCTAGCGCGCAGCAAGATCCTTTAAAAAAAGAATATGTACGCGCTGTAGTTTCCGAGATATTCAAAGTCAAATTTTTAGTTTTTGAATCAAAATAATTACGAAACCACTTAACCTAAAAATTTTCTGAGTACACCAGAGGTCTTCTCCAAAGATGGGGCACGAAGCTGCGAAGAAACGGCGTCTCTAAGACTGCTCCTTCTGCTACCTCGTGCACACGTGGTTTTCGAATTTTCCCGTTTTTCTCTCTAGTTTCGTTCCGGAAAATTCCAAGAAAAATCTTCTTTGATAGGTCTGCCTTGTCCGCGTGGAATGGTAAAACAAAACTGGGGGGTCACCACTTTAGTTTCCGTGGAATAAGCGTTTATGTGTATTTGCACTTAGGGAAACATAACCTATTCACGGTTTTTCCCTATTTTCCGCTTTTCACTGCAATCCAGAAACACTAATTTCACTGTAAGGCGTGACCCGCTTCTATTCACGTCGAACAACACTTATTTCGTTAGATTCGGACTTCTTTTGACCACTTTTTTCAATTTTTTATTACGGAGCGTTATAAAAACGATGCGTTCTCGAGCGCGGTTGGAAAATTTGGGGGGTTAGGTTAGGTTAGGTTAGGTTAGGTTAGGTTAGGTTAGGTTAGGTTAGGTTAGGTTAGGTTAGGTTAGGTTAGGTTAGGTTAGGTTAGGTTAGGTTAGGTTAGGTTAGGTTAGGTTAGGTTAGGTTAGGTTAGGTTAGGTTAGGTTAGGTTAGGTTAGGTTAGGTTAGGTTAGGTTA